>CM059603.1:42220357-43477142 GCA_030412105.1 Cyclura pinguis
TCTCTGAGTGTCACTTGGAGACCTGTTTTCTGGGCCTTGCTTTCTTTTGTGATGACTAGGTTACCAATGCAAATAAATGGACCCCAGGCTGTGCAATGGGGCAGCAATAAGTATTCTTTATTAGAGCACAGGAGTTTTATGACTTTGTGAACTGGCTACATTATTATTTCACAGCTAATGCTCTGTAGTGTTGTTGTTCTTGTTTTGGAGGGGAAAAACTTATCACACAAAAAGGTTTTGCACTAAACCCTCCTCATCTTTCTCATGTTTGAAGTTTCTTTTCTCAGGGCTATATCACATGGTGGTGGTGAGTGGGGAGAAGGTATGTTTGCAGCATGACCACTGTAGTGAGTATTCTACAAATTGTTTCTCACAGTGTTGAAATAATTTCACTATAAAAGAACTTATGTCACGGAATGATTCTTTAACTGTATGCTTTTTGCAGATACAGTGATTTCACTGGAACTATAATATATATCCTGGAGCAGTTACAAAGTATTGATGTACACTGTATTGGTGTTGATATATAGTATCCCAAATCCAGTTGTTAGTCCCAGCTTTGATAGACCCATTAAACCAGTGGGAACTAGACAAATCAATACTTATGTAAGTTCTATTGACTGAATGGATATGTAATTTTTGTTGTGCACCTTCAGGTTGTTTCCAACTTATGGTGACCCTAAGGTGAACCTGACATGGTGTTTTCTTGGCAAGATATGTCCAGAGGAGGTTTGTTTTTGAGCCTGAGACACTGTAACTTGTCCAAGATCACCCCGTGGGTTTCCATGGCTAAGTGGGGATTCAAACCCTGGTCTCTAAGTCGTAGTTGAGCACTCAGACCACTACACCGTGTTGGCTAAGGTCTGCTCTAGCTGGGACTAAGACTGGAGTTACCTCAATGTCATTCAGCCTGTTGTCCAAACGTGACTGGGAAAGAGACCAGCTATTCAAGATACTTGTATGTAGTAGTTTCCATTTGCAACAAGAACATTCAAAATTATGTTCAGCCATTGAGACTTATCACAAAGTTGTGAACCCCAAATTGCTTCACTTTTATTGAGTCACAAATTTAGGCATGTAAAACATACAGCTGCATTGTGTCAGACCATATGTCTATCTAGTCTAACATCTTTTGCCCCAATGGTCAACCACTTGCCTATGAGAGGTCCACAAATAGACCATAAGGGTAATAGCACCCTTCTACTTTTATTCCACAGTAAAAGGTATGTAGGGTCATACTCTCTCCAGTACTGGAAGGAATATATATCCAATACCACTAGTATCCCTTACTATCCTTCCACTCTAAAAGCTCTTGAAGAAACTTGCAGTTTTCTATTCCTGTCCAGGGGAAAGTGGAGAATTCCCTTTCCCCACATTACCAGCATGATACTGATGCTGCTTTTTATTTCAGCAGCATAAGATTTTTTTTGTGAAACAAATTAAATAGACAAAACAATGATGAGTCATTGACTTTTTGTGCCAAAGCTTCTTAGAATTTGGGGAGCAGGGTAAATACTTGAAAGCATCTCCCTAACATGGAAGGGAATGCAGTCAATTGATATTTGTATATGATTTGGGGAAACTGCAAATCATGTTTGACCACTTCTTAGAAAACAACAAATAGAAATTGTAACAGGAGTAGAGATCTGTTGCCCTTCAGATGGTGTTGGATTATAACTACCATCATTCCAGACCATTACTCATGTTGACTGGGGCTAATGGAGATTGGAGGTTCAGCAACATCTTGAGGGCCACAAATTCTCTACCCTTTGATTAGAATAACCAGTGACCTGTCTGTATTTCATCTTAAACCTTGGTTATTTCTTTCCTCTTTTGAGATGTTTTGTGCCAAGTCTTCTTATTTACCCTATTTCATATACTACTTCTTAGGGCTAATTGCTTGCAAATGAATGCAATGATATTTTTGTGAGTGTTTTATAAGGCAATCTCATAATAGGATTTTGGTCACTTGAAGAGTTTGGTTGTGAAAGTTGTTATTTGCTTATTTTGAAAATCTTCAGAAATGGAATTGTCATGAAATCTCATGTGAATATTGTGCTTTGATTCTACCTTTTAGGCCACACTGGTAGCCCCACAGGAAATTTTCATCCCTTGCTTTGGGTCACATACTCTATGATTCTTGCACATTTAGATCAATCTGTCAATCTGATTTATTCTGAAATGAATAATGAATTTAAATTTAGTACTGAAACATTGTAAATGTTGATAGTCCCACTTGTAAAGCTGCAATCTTCAATGCATGTACTAGCACAGAAAGTCACACTGAAAACAGCAGGAATTACTTTTGGGTAAACATCTGCAGAGTTGCATTGACATTTGACACAAATTCAGGTGGTCTTAAGGAATCAGACTGAATTGAACAGTTGCTTATTTTTGAATTTCAAATTGTTCTGATTCTTGCTGTTATATTATTAGCCAGCAGTGGATTTAAAACAGCATGGATTTAGAAATAAGAGATCTTAAAGGCTTAGAAACCAAAAGCAAAACTTTAAAGAAACCATGAAGTTTGGAAGCTTGAATCATGAGTGGCTTTGGATTGTGGGGACTATTTCAGACATTTGTCCTTATCTGGAGCCACCACTGCACAGAAAGCAGACTAGAAATGGTCCAAGCTCTGAAACATATCTCTGTGTTTGATGTAAATACCCAACTACACAAATGGTATTTTAGAATCTTATTATAAAGCATTTAATCTCATTTTGATCACCCCATCCCATCATTATGACAGATGAATCCTGTGAACTCAATTTATAGTATCATTCTGATGTTAGAAGAGCACTGAAATGAACAATACTGAGTATTTTACAAATACACTGCAGAGGTCACTGTTACATGGCCAGCAGTATATGAATAAGCTGTGATGTTAGTCTTCTTCCAAACACACCTGTTTTTGCTCCTCTTTTCCTCCCTTTGTCATGTACTGTGAATTTAAATGTGAATGTCTTTACCTTAGGAGTTAAGGGAAAACTAAAAGCAGTGCAATGCCTGTGTGATGTTTGGAAAGTATGTTCTCATCCAGAGTTTTACGTTGTTCACTGTAAATGCTTCTGCTCCTGATGAAATGCAGTTTCATGTTAAATGTTATTTAGTGCTCTAATATGAACAGATGTAGAATTCTAATAAACTATTAGAAACATGTTTCCTTTTGTCTTGTTGCCTTTGGCATTTAATATCAAGTTTTTACACCAGGAATTTCCTTGGCTGTAGTGAGGCATAGAATCTATGGAATCTATGTGTTCATGCGTTTTTTTTTCAGGTACAGAAATGATTATAAGAAGTATCGATCCTGTCTTTAGTAGAATTCCACACTCAATTGACTGCAGACAATACCATTTGGGGGCAAGGATCAGCCAGGAGGAAGCAACATTCATCAGGAAACTGGCACAGGCTCTGATCAGAATCAGGAGCACATTCCAGATTAGGACCCATGGCTTCCTTTTCTTGAAAATAACTATGTACATTGTATCATATTGTTTAGCCCTTATGTGGACTTTGTCCACACAGCTGGACTACTGGGATATGAAACTTTTTGAAACATTTACCTGCTGTATTGGTCATCTTAATACAGTAATTTAATATTTCAAGAAATGTTTCACACTACAATCCTAAAGGCACCAGATCCTGTCTGATCTTGGTCACTAAGCAGGGTCAGCCTGGTGAGTACTTGGATGGGAGACCGGCAATGAATATTAGTTGCTACGGACTATTTTTCAGAGAAAGGAACTGGCAAAACTACCTTTTGAGTATTCCTTGCTTAAGAAAGCCCTATGAAATTCATTGGGTCTCCATACGTCAACAGATGACTTGAAGCCCCATGCACACAATAATCATCTTGGTGGACTGGCAACATTTGCAATCAATTAGATATTCTACAATGCCATTAAAGGAGATGGTTTAGTTAATTTTGATCTAGGTGAGGCACTGTTTTACTGTAAATTCTCAAGAGCCTCTACATTCCTATGCTCAGAACTGTGCAGAGCCCTTTGGTGATATGAAATAAACAGCCCTGAAGAACTAGTAAATATCTAGCTTTATTTTTCAACTGGTTAGTTGTGGCATTTTCTTGTGCTGCGGCTCCTTACTTAGAACAAAGCACAGGTTTGGGGTGATTTTGGTTTTGGGTTTAAGGAAGTGATTTTCAGGTTACTATGTAGGACAGAGGTTCAAAACTTCAGGACCTGAGCCTGAATCTGGCCCTCCTGGCATTCCCAGTCCAGCCCTCTGGGCTTTCCCTTCCCACAGTGACATAGACCAGGGATTTCCTAGCATTTGCATGGTTCCCTCCACCATTATAAAATTTTGAAGTTTATCTCCTAAGATTTAGTTACTGTGGTAAGAACTTTAAGCTAATATGTGCTGGCATTTTTGTCCATACCCTTTTGTCTTTGCTCCCCCTACCCCCGAATGTAGCTGGCAAGAGCTTCTCCAAAACCGAGATCGCCCCTTGGGCTCTCTACCATGTGATAGCTATCTAATTATGGTTTTTGCACATAACCAAGTACATCCATGTGTAGTCAGCAATTTCCAGATTTCTGCTCTGACTGCAGTTCTTTGCTCTGTATTCGAAGATGCTCCATGGGATCTCATTGCCCGGAGGCTGAGGTTGTAAGAGTGAAGAAAGAATCCAGCTCAGTTGGTCCAGGTCAAAGCTGAACCAGTTAACTCACTGGATTCCTCTAATGAGCACTGAAAAATTGAGTATTATGGAAGTGTTAAGTGGCCATTCTGCTGTATAAGAAATTATACTTGTAAGTCAATATTTCAAAAAGTGTGCATTAGGATTTGGTGTCAGGTTATTAAAATGACAATAACCATTTTATAGAGCAAAGTGAATGCACTTCTCACTGTTAGACATAGGAGGGCATGGAATTTTTGTACAGGGTGGTTGAAAACATTGTTATGTTCCACACTTGTCCTGACACTTCCAACAAGAATCAGTGTGCATTATGAAAAACAACTGTGATCTTTGATGTTGAATGATACTGTGGTAATAAGCAAATGTCAGCATTGCCATCTTAGTATGGTATTGGATTTAGTATATCGAACAATGCATAGATATTAAAAATTAGAAACAGCATGATTTTGGAAAATCACCTCTGATAAATAAGGAATCAATATATCATTGGTTTACAACAAGGATGGCGAACAAGGGGCATTCCAGTTGAAGGACTAAAATCCCATCATCTCTCATCATTGAGTTGCTGAATAGGACTGATGGAAATCATAGTCCAAGAACATCTGGAAGGGCACATGTCCTCCACTTTGATTTACACCACAATGCAGACTTGTTCTGGGAATGACAGGGTTAGGGTGGCAAGAATGTGGTAGGGTCAAAGGCCTGGAATGGAAGTAATGCTAGGATTCCAAGCCCTCTGCAACTTCCACAGAGAGCCTATTGTTCCACCCCCCCCTTGCTTTTATGCCCTGTAAACAAACACTAGATGGAAGATGGAAGTGGGCATGATGATTAGGTATTTCCATGTATGGCTTTGAATAAGTCATAGGATCTAATGATTTAAGAGACTCTGATAACTAGTGGCAAAACTGAACTCCTCCGAGGCAAAACACTTCCAAATCACAAGCTAAGAGGTTCAGAATGACACTATAGAACTGAAGATTTGAAAGCCTTTTATAAGCTTGCTGCTCTGTACCATATAGAACATGGTAATTTATTTCTGAAAAGCAGTTACAGTTATAGTTCCAAGTCCTCCTCTAGAATTTAATTACTGTTATGGTTACAATGCTTCAAAGGCTACTTTTTACTTTTTTGAAAGCAAGCAAAATAATTACTTTTGAGTCACTTTTTTAAAAGAGAAATCTGAATGCTATAGGCTGTGAGACTGTGGTGTACATACTTTCCTCTTGGCTCCACTTGGTCACTGCTACAACACACCCAAAAGAGCACAAGGCAATCACAGGAGGCACAGTACAAGCCAGTGCTTCCACCATGCAATACTTCTTCACCAGTCAACTCACATCCCTGTAATTATGACAGTAATGAACAGTTATGCTTGAAAAGCAGTGATGTTATCCCTGCTCACATTACAATTGTAATACAATACATGCATTAGTTATCACACACAAAGAAATATTAATTACTAATAAGCAAGTGCTTGTAAGTCATTACATCCAAACTTTGGCATCACTCTAAGGTGACAGGAGCAACAGAAAATATTGAAGTGATATTTTCTGTTGAGAAGATTTACAGCTCCTGTTGCTGTTTTGGTACAACTGTAGCCCTGCTTTCCTTGCTGACCTTGCTTGTCCTTTGAACTAGTCGTAATTGATCAGAGATCAATCACTGAATAATTACAAAGCCTTATCTGCACACATATTGCAGATGCATTTTAAAATGGTAAGAACAACCATATTGTGTTAAGTCAATCCACTGGCCCTTCTGGTTCACTCCTCCTTTGGGACTGCTACAGAAGAATCAACCTTATTTGGAACAGGGATCTCACATTGGTGGTAGTTTTACTATTTACATCAATTTAAAAAGCATACCCCCAAACTTAAAGAGGTTTGAGAATACGAAAAATGCCTAGATCTATGTTGCTTAAATATGACTTAAGTGCCCATTGAGCTATAGGGGAAAGTATTCCCATCACCCCAAGATATATTTTTCTACCACCTCTTCCCCTCTTCTGAAACTGGATATGCCACCAGACCCATACCATTGTGTAGGTCAGAGGCCCCACCAAATCTAAATTCCATTAGGAAATCATATTGACAAAAATCGTCTTAATTTATGCCACCACCAGATCACTATCCACCCACCTGTGGATAACCAAGTCCAGCACGTAATATTCACAGAGACAACCATATTACTCTCTTTGGCATTAAAAAGTCATAAGGAAATCCATAGCACCTTGTAAACCTGGCAGGAAGAAGCTGTTCCATTAAGGTTCTTGCTTATCTAGGCTTCTATGCAAAACCTGTCTCCCACCTTTGCCCTTTTGACTACTATTTAGGACCATTGTTACATTGATACATATCACCACTCCAACATGTTTTGTATTTCCATTATTTTTCACACTCTGGCTGCAATCCTGCATGGCTCAGCCTAGTGTAGTAGCTCTATATGCAGAACAACATTACACTGAGCTGTTCACAACTTCTGAATGTAGGGCTGCTGAAACCCCCACCCACAGCCATTCATGCCTGGAGCGGAACAGGATATGGGAATCAGTGTTTGGCTATGTTGCTTTGGCCAGAGGTGAAGCAATCACATCTTTTGCTGTTATGCACCAGTATCACCCAGAGGTCTCAGCAGATGATGCAATTGCTTTGCATCTGGCAATGGGGACATAGTCAAACACTTTTGCTATTTCTCTACTCCCAAATTTTCCACCAGGCATGAATGGCCGCACATGTGTGGGGCTTTAGCTTCTCTGCAGTATGACTGGGCAGAGATTGGTTGCCACAGAAGGAGAAAGGGACTACTAAGCTCCACAGTGATCAAAAATAGATATATGCTTGCATGTGCCATTAACAGAATGCCAACCTGTGCCTGCCCATTTGTGTATATCTGTCTTGAGAGGCTTCACTCCAAGCATCTGATGAAATGGACTAGAGTCCATAAAAGTTTATGCTAGAATTTTTTTCCTTTGCAGTTAGTTTCAAAGATGATACTGGATTCCTTTATGTCTTTTAAATCTGACATATATGCATCATTATGTGTGGGAGCAGACATCAACAGAACAATCACAATGTTGCTGCAAACTCTTGAGCCACAACTAACCCAGAAGCTTTGGTGTGAACATTCAAGTCTGCAGGTATTAATAATCTGGCTTCTAATACTACTCTAAAGACCCCCCCCCATATCAAGCTCAAATTTTAGGCAGCAGAATGGATGGTACAGAAAAAGAATTCCATTCCTGTCTCATCCGCCCCATGTTAAACACTCAAAACTTGGAATTTGCTGAACACGGTATCCGAATGAAGATGGATCCAGAAGAGACCAACACTATGACCCTGCCTTTTTGTTCCTTAAAGGCTTTATTGCTGCTAAATTTTGAAACCTGGAAGACAACACATAAGCGATTCACCCTTCTGCTTCACCCATGCAGTCAAGACTCTGAAATTCATGTGAGATTCATTTGCTCAATATTTGTCATCTATAGAATAAATATTCACAGCATTTATAGATGTTAACAGTATATCTTGTAGCAAGACCTTTAGGATGCACTCACCCCTGTTTTTCATTTTCTAGTGAGAGCTCTCCATAAGTGCTCCCATTCAGTGCCCCTGCCCACTCCTTCTTGTCTCTGTGTCCAGCTGTGCTCAGCTCCAAGTTCTCCTTTCTCTCCTACTTAAGCTCTTTAGGAGGATGGAAAAACACCCCACAGTCAAAGGGAATGGATAGTGAAAGAAAAGAGCACATGAGGAAGAGGGGTGGATCCATTCACTCTGGCATTCTGGAAGTCTGGATATTACATACCTGCAGCTCCTTGTAACTACTGATGTAGTCAAATATTTTTGTGGGATTTGCTGTGATCTACAAGAGACTGGGAGGGGGCCCAGTTGTCCTTTGAAAAACAGGGATATTTCTCGAGTCTCTGGCACGTCAGATGGTGAACATTCAGTTCCTTCACACCTGCATTCCAGGTAAGCCCTTGATGCTCTCTTTCAACATAAGAATCCTCTGGTGGAAGAAAGGAAGGAGGGGAAAAAAAAAAGAAATATCAGAACAAGGATCACAATGGAGGCAAGCAATAGCTTGTCAGAGATCAAAAAGCAGACTGATACAGATATTACGTTCTGTATTGTACGTAGATTTCTGCTGTCCCAGCCCAGCTCTGCTCATACAAGATTTGAAAGTGTTTGAACCACTACAAAAACTTGTTTGCCCAAGATGAAAGTGGGATGGCTACACAACTACCAGCAATGCCTCTTTCAAACCATTTTAACTCTCCCAGATTATAATTTGTCTCTGTCCCTACACTTCGTATTAAAACTGAAGAAAGCAAACAGAATGAAAAGGGGCTTATTGTCTTGTATCCTGCAGCAGGGAAAGCAAACTATCTTTCCTAATGTGTTGCCATCTCGTGATGATCTATAAATAATATTCAGAGAAAATGTTGACATAAACGTTCTTGAAGGGCATTTGCTTGTATTTTCTGTTGGGCAGGACAATAGCAAACATGATGATCTCAGGGATGAACTTCATGTTAGGTAGAAGTGTTGCATTTGGAGTTTCTGATAAATTGATATTTTAGTAAAAGTAGCTTCAGAGCCCTCCAGTTTGGACTAAAGATGCAGCATGGAGGGGATCTTGATTATATATTTCAGCCTGCAAGTCTCCCTCTCTATGGCTAATAGCCAGAGCTCATAAAAGTGGTTTTTGGATTACAATGCCCTTGCTCCTCTGTTACAGGGCCAGGGAACTGTAGTCCAAAAAAGTGACTTCTTCAGGCTCTGATTGTGTGTGAGTGTATTTAAGTGAAAGAGAGGACAAAAGAAAAGGTTAGATCAGGTGTGGGCAAAGTGTGTCCCCCACCTCCCAAGGTAGACCCTGGGGCATCAGATGCCTGTCCCAACTCTAGTCAAACAGGATTTCATGCCCCCAGGGGGATTCCAAAAATGCAGGAAGCTCTGTTGAATCTCCAGACTCTCTGGACTGCCCCTTTCCTGCTCCTCCAGCAAAGAATGATTCCTTTTAATTAGGTTACAGCCCTTCCCTGACATTCATTCATCATATTAAAAATACCCATATTTCAAAAGATGAAGTGGATTTCTGGTTATACTTGATTTTGTTTTCTTTTTTTATTGGGGAGATTTTTGGCAGCCCTTGTAGCCCTTGGAGCATCCCAAAAACAAATATGGCCCCTGGGCCAGCCACAGTTGACCGCACCCAGGTGCCAAAGGTTAGTTGTTGTTGTATGCTTTCATGTCATTTCCTATCATGTGGTTTTCCTGACAAAATTTCTTCAAATGGGTTTGCCTTGGCCTTCTTCCTTTGCTTTGGCTGAGAGCGTGACTTGCCCAAGGTCGCCCACTGGGTTTCCATGGCTGAGTGAGAATTTGAATCCTGGTCTCCAGAGCTGTAGTCAAGGGGTCAAAGCACCAATATACTTACTGTGTAATCTCTGTAATATGAAACTCTGCTATGATATGCAGCTGGGCTCGTATAGCCAAACTAGATGAGATGGCATTTATGCAATTAGCCATTGGCACAATGAGTAACTGTATAAATGGATTTTAAAGAATGAACGGTATGTTGGAAGGGAGCACATCCCAAATGAGGGCCCTGCACCCTGGGGACCTTCAACATAGAGAACTCCAGATATTTTGGACTGCAGTTCCTATAATCCTTCACTTTGGTCATTCTGGCTGTGCTTTATGACAGCTGGGTTCCAAAACATCTGGAAGGCACCAGGTTGCCAACCCCTGCTTTAACCCTTTGCTTCCCACTGCCAACTCCTACACCTGCTATTTGCATTGTAAGAAATGTCCCTATTTGCATCAGTGGGAATTCTTCTTCCATAGGTGGGGAGGGGTGAGAACTGGAGGATGATCCAGTCCAGGAGTGTAGCAGAGGAGGGCAAAGGATTAAAATCTCATAATCCTAATATTGTACTGTAATTGTGGGCCACTACTTGAATGGCATTCTGCCGTTCAGTTAGCAATTGGATGAAGCACATAACAGGTGTGAGGCCATAAGCCATATCCTAATCCTAAATACAGTAAAACCCATCCCTCTTATTTACTTTTCAAAAACCATTCATGCAATTGTTAATTGAGTGTAGGGCACCTCACCTAATTTGGCCCTCAGTCACAGCAGGGTATGAGGATGAAGAGATTGTATTAAGAGCTTTCATATTTGCTTGCTTTTGGTACAAGGAGTGGGTGAAAGGTAGATGAGGCTCTACACCTCTAGCTTTCCCCACCCCAGTGCCCTGTAGCATAGTGGTCTGTAATGAAGTACAGGTTGTCACCATGAGTCCTTATAGCCATGCCTGCAAGGACACTCCAAAAATACTGGGAGCTCTGTTGAACCATAGCGATAAAGCACTTTTAGTAGTTTTCAACTCCACCAGGAGCAGGCTTTTGTAGATCTAATGGCTCCCAAGACCAAGCCAGCCAAAATCCGAAAAGTTTAGTTCACAAAAATACATTGTTGCTGGGAAAACCCATCCTCCTTCCACTTTTACTATGAGACTAGCAGCTAAATTCAGGAGGAAGGAGGAAGCAGGAGAAGGATGGCAGATAGGGACTAGGAATCATGGGAGTTGTAGTCCATGAGCACTGAAAGACACTAGTTGGGAACAGGCACTCACTGGGTAATTTGTAGGAGATTGGTAAGAATTTCTGCATTCCAATTATTTAACAAGAAAATAAGCAAAACAGAGGCTTTGACCTCTCTAATTTCAAGATATTAGAATCTCTGACTGGGATGTGAGAATAAGATGCAGATTTGTATTTGTATATGCAAATCATCCAACTGGAGACATTATGGTGGTTAACACTACTCTCTGAGCCATTGTTTTGCGTCTGAGTCTACCCCAGTCACAGTTTTGCACATGGCGCCTGTCTTGGACTGGTAGACCTGAGAGTTCTAATGAAAAAGCAGCTTCAAAGTAAATCCTGGAAAGCTGAAGTCTGCTTAGGCCTGGTTTATATAGGATATTGAGGAAATGCAAGGTTCCGCTGTTGTTGTTACATGTTTTCAAATCAGCTCCAACATATGGCATCCCTATCATAGGGTTTTTCTTGGGAAAATTTATTCAGAGGAAGTTTGCCATTGCTTACCTCTTAGCTTGCAAGAGTATTGCTATTTCCACACTAGCCTGTTATAGTGCTATTATTCTACTTTCAACATCCTATGGAATCCTGGGGTTTGCAGCTTAGGGAGGGGCCTCAAAGGCTCCTCCCTAAACTGCAAAGCCCAGGATTCCATAGGAAGTTGAAAGCAGAATAATAGCACTGTAACAGACTAGTGCGGAAATGGTCTATGACCTGCCCAAGGCTTCCCCAAGTAGGTTCCCATCCATGCCTGAGTGGAGATCTGAATCCTAGCTTCCTGGAGTACTAGTTCAACACACAAACCACTATACCATACTGAGTCTCTACAAGGGTTCCACGGTCCCTGGGAATATCTGACAAAAAATGCAGAGAGGTGGAAAGTTATTTCTTGGACTGCAACTCCCAAAAAGCAGAGAAGGCAAGACCAAGGCATAGTGGCCAGGGGATGCTGGGAGCTGCAGTCCAAAAAGTAACTTGCCTATGCTGTGGTAAAAGTGCTCAGCATTTGCCAGGAGACCATAGCAAGGTCATTTTTCTTCTTTTTATTTAGTAGCGAATGATGACTGCTTTGCACTAATCCTTCCTTCCTTTTTTAGCTTTAGGAAGAACAGAGACAGCAAACACTCATGATGGAGAAGGAATATTCTTCTTCCTCTCGCAGGATTCAGAGATATATTCCAACTGTAGGAGTCTCATCCAATCCCAGCCGCATCCCAGGCCGTTCAGCTCACTCCATTGGAGTTGGAGAACTGGCAGCTCTTAGCCCCATCTTGAAACGGGAAACATGCCTCAACTCTTTGATGCAGGACTCCATGAAACGGACCTCCTTAGCAAAGGGTAGAGGGATTCCCAGACTTAATTCTCGGCTTGGCCCACCCAAACCACCACGAAGCCATGAAGTTCTCACATCGTGCCTTCCTCCTACAACATCACAGTCCCTTCAGTGGATGGCAGCTAATGGTTTGGAACCACGGAAACTAAGTTCTCTCTCATTTACTCTTCAGCGGAGCAGCAGTGCCCCTCCACCTGGTCGACAGCTCCTCCTACATTCTATGGCAAGGAGAGAATTCAAGAAGGTTCCCTTGAGAAAGGAAGCAATGGAGAGGGAAGGACAGTTGCGTTTATCAAGCCCTCAGTCATCATCTGGGTTACAAACCTCTCACCCAACTGCAGCTAAGAGTTCTAGTGATACGCACACTGCCTGCTGCCATGAAGATGAAAATCATGTTCCAGATACAGAAATGCCAGGTCCCCAGAGAAATTTGGCTCCCGCTAACCCACCATCATTGTCTCCTCAGCCATCTCCTGAAATCATACCAAAAAATCCCACTATTTCACCCTTAAGGAAGGAAACTGTTCAAGAGGAGCCTGCTTCTGATCGCAGATGTGGTGTTCCACAAGACACAGATGAAGCATTGGATATGGATGGATCTGAAAAGGTGTTGTTTTTTTCCCCTCAAGAGCGCCTTGAGAGTCACGCTGTGGAAACCAAACTCTTCCCTGAAGATTCCAGATCACCACCTGAGACAAACACAGATGGGTTTGAATGTAAGTCCACCAGTGAGCGAGAGGTCTGGCATTAGTGTATGTATGCGGAGTGGTGGGTTCTCTCTTGAACAAAATGGAATGATGCACAAGAACTTAATCTTACCAATGGCAGCTGATGGCTCCCATATCAGTGGCATGGTGAGTATGCTTTGGGTTTTACTCCATACTTTAAAGGAGCTATCCAAGTCACTGAACCTATTTTAGGGATCAGATTCAGCATCTTGGATAGCTCCTTTAGAGTTTAGGCTAAATCTGGAGTGGATTCACCATCCCGTTGATACGAGGGCCACCACTTTCCATTGAAACCCAGAATTATATGTTGATGGATATTGTGATTAATATTGTTCTGTCAGTGCAGGCTATTGGCTGTGCTGCATAAAGCTGGTCAAAGCTAGTACATATGCATGCGCCATTCCCCTCATCCACTATCATTTTTATTGTAGTCTGGATAAAATGTTGAAACCAAGTGAATGTATATGAAAACATGCAGCTGTTTTATACTGACTCAGCCATTGATTCAACATCTTGGTCAGTATCATCTACTCTAGCTGCTAATTACTAACCAATAATCTTTTCCAGCCTTGCTAGTCAGGAGGCAACTAGTACATCAAACAGAGATAGCTTACAATACAGCTTGCAAAAAGTTACTTTGGGGACCAGAATTATCAACCAGCATGGCCAACAGCCATGTTGTCCAGGGAATTCTGAAAACCAATAATCTGCCAAGATCTAAATAAGCTACTTAGAGTGCACTGAGTCTAAAGTATCAGGTCATGATCAGCACATTTATAAATCTAGTGTTACCCTAAGAAGTGAGGGACTTTGAAGTCTACCCACAAGGCCCATGTCTCCTTAGAGTCTGTGAAATTTTAGCTCAAAGGAGGTCTGTAAGAGAAGGGTAACAGCAGTATATTTTCACTTGTGTATACTAGTACTAACTGTAGAGAGGGCTCCAGCGAAAAGTTAAACAGAGTATTTTACTGGGGATTAACAAGCATACAGGAAAATAGACACTCTCAAGAACCATATAAGGCTATCAGAAAATGAGGCAGGAAAGGTCAAATAGAGAGAAATTGGGTGGAAAGGATGATAGTTCTGAAGTAGAAGGCCTGAGTGTGGCACAGAGGAACAAGAATCTGGGATACCACATGCAGCATAATGCCCAAAGTACTATCATGTACTGCAACTTACTGGGGTTGGAGCTAGAGTTCTTATACCCTATTTTCTGTCTTGAAGGAGAGTGCATGGACAAAGTGGTAATGGCTTTCTCATGGGGTTGATAAAGAAGTCTGGAATGGCCTGATTGTCTTAACTCTAGGTGACAAAACATCAATGGGAGTCATGACAATCTCTTAATGTTTTGGTCAGGTAGTGTGAATAGGAAAAGTCTCTGTAGGATATGTTCACAGTAGGGTTCCTGATTATTTCATCTGGGCAGTTTCACTTGCTGTTGTTTTCGGGAGTACTCACAACTTACAGTTTTTGAAAGGATCATCCCAAGCCCATCAGCATCAGGGTTTCAAGCTTAATCCTCTCTGAACTTATGACCTGATCATGTCTGAAGTCATCCTGACTTGGCATATGCTTACAGCCAGAGCACTTTCAAACATGTGTTCCAGCCATAAATATGTCCAATTATGAAAATAGTACATCCTACAGAATGGGGGTGTATGGTATGGTAACACTAGATATGACTTTTTTTCTTTAAAAGATCTAAATGAAATTAAAAGTAGCTTAACAAAATTCCATAAGAACAAAAAGCACCATTAAAAATAAAACCGAACAAAATCTGAAAACACCGAGACAGAGAGAAAGAGAGAGAGAGAGAGGGATGTAGTTATTCACTAATTCAGCAGTTTCTTAGCCAGCTACTGACTACACAAGGACACAGCTACAGTGAAGCAAATCAAGTGTTGCAATAAAATAAAATTAATGGCAGAGATTCCAGAACAGCTAATTAGCTACATAACTACTGTAGTTATGTAGCTAAGTAGTGTCCCTTGGCCTGACCCTCCCTCAATCCAAACTTCTTGGGCATCAGCTCCTGCAAGTGACAGGAGTCTGTTCTCTTGTCAACTGGGATGCAGTTGACTGCAGTTGCACCCCCCACACCACAAACAATTTGTAGTTCAACAGTCAGAAGCTTCCTAATTCCATAATTCCTAATTCCATCATTCTGCCTCATTCTAGAGATCACTTGCAGGATGGAAATGCAAATGTCAGTCTGCTGCATCCCAATGAACAGGAGAAAAGACTCCAGTTGCTTGCAGCTGCTGCTGCTTCGTGAGTCCAGACTGGGGGACTTTCACGATCCCTACATATTCCCTACATATGGATTGTGAACACAAACCAGTCCTGAATCCATAACTCTAGGTTATGCACTCTAGGTTATGCATTCATAACTGGAGTCATGAATTCCAACAAATGTTTAAATATAAACATTATTCACTAGAAAAAACTATCAAAAGTTCCATTAGGCTCCTTGTCTTACTGAGGTCTTATACTGTTTGAGGTCATTTCATCTGAAGATGTCACCAGTGACTGACTCTGGGACCTTATACATACAAAACATAAGATCTGCTATCAAGCAAGATCAGTGACCATTACTCTGATCACTGTGGCTGCAGAAACAGCTTCTGACCATTGCAAGTAGACTGTGTACACTGTCTGGTTCAAACTGGAAATTCTCCGTAGAGCCTTTTTATGGATCAAAGTGAACAAAGGGTCAAGGGTCAAGAAGCACAGCTAAACAACTTGGGTGAGTTTTCCCCGGGTTCTTCCAGATGGGGCAAATCTGTTGGGAGGTTGCTGTACTTGAGGTTTTTTTGTTTTGTTTTTTTAAATATCCAAGTGACATTTCTATCATTCTGGACTATTTTCTGGCAGTTCCTGGTACCAGCTGCAACATTTTATTCTCATTCTCAAGTGGGTTTCTTTTTAATTCTGAGATATATCAGAATTCTGTATTCCCTCCTGTACTCTTTTCTTTTTTAAACATTTTTTTTAGAATTATAGTGCTATACTACATCAGCAAAACTGTACTTTTGCACTATAATTCTGTAATTCTTTAATTACTAGGCCAATGAAGAAGAGCCCTTAGTGTTCCTCTAGCATTACCAGTAACAAAGAAAATGCAAATTTAAGTGCCTGATCATCAGATCTGACCACTGGTCTATCTGCTTCCTCCTCCTCCTCCCTCTTCTTCTTTTATTTATATATTGCCATCACTGTACATGGTGCTTTACCAACAACAACCAAACTCTAGTTGCTTGCCCTCAGGCTTATAATCTAAGTAGTGCTTAGCATTGTCTACAGTGACTTGTAACAGATTGCTAGGGTCTTAGGGCCATTGCACCCTGCACAATTTTAACACTATGATTTCACTTTAACTCCAATGGCAACATCTAATGGAATCCTGGAATCTGCAGTTTAAGGAGTGATATTTAGAATTCTCCCCCAGACAGCTTTATTGCCTCAGTAAACTACAAATCCCAGGAGTCTGTAGCAAGCAGACTTTACAGTTAAAGTGGAATCATAATCGTAGAATTGTACACTGCAAAAGGATCTTCAGAGAAGGTGACAGGAACTGAATCCAGAACCTTTTGCATGCAAGGCATGTGTTTTACTGCTGAGGAACATCTCCTCTCCCAAAGGCAGGTAGACGATTGTATAGGTATCAGCCATGCCGGCTCAGTGCAGTCCTCCCAGAAGGATAATGGATTCAGCATATGTGATACAATCCCAAATTAGGGAATTTTGTACAGATGTCCAGTTCAGTGCACATGGTAATTCTGCTTCCTGGATCCTTGCTTTAGTCCCTTCTTCAGGTGATGCTCACTTTGCACCTTGAGAGAACAGAAATATTGTGCACATCCATCAGTCATCAACTGCAAGGAAGACTGCAAAAGTGTGCATTTATATTGATATATTTCACTTCCTGGTCATGGGGTTATGGTTCCCCAGCCTGGTTACATGCAGTCAAATTTATCTATAAAGGACTACCATGGTTAGTAATCTTTACATGAGCTATTCCTTTTATTTTATCTCCTGTGAAAATTGCTTCCCATTGCACACAGAGGGCATCTCTCTCCATCTGCCAAAGCAAGCGCAAATGTCTTAGAGATGTGGAAAGCTGGAGGTGTGGACTAGACACACCTCCCAGCTCTGAGGCTTTCATGCTCACCATGACAAATGCACTGAGACACACACAGATGTGGATGCCTACGGGTGCATCAAAAGACATCCTGGGCACGCTATGCACACTGACAGGAAGGCAGATTTCTCCTCGCCTGGGCTGACGCGCAGATCATTGCTGGCAGACATTCCACATCTCCATGCAGCTGGACACAGCTCCTTCCCGTTTGCAAAGACTCAGGATGGTGGAAGGTGTAAATGGAGGTAGAATGCTATCCAAGTCACAGGCACACCTCTGCTGCATTTGTTGTTGTGGTGGTATGCCTCCAAGTCATTTCTGACTTATGGCGACCCTGAGGTGACCCTGTCACAGGGTTTTCTTGGCATGATTTGTTCAGAGCCGTTTTGCGTTTGCCTTTCTCTGAGGCTGAGGGGGTGTGACATGCCCAAGGTCAACCAGTGGGTTTCCACGGTTGAGTGGATTCGAACCCTGTTCTCCAGAGCCATAGTCTGGAGCTCAAGCCACTACACCAGGCTGCCTCTGCCTGCTTCATAGAGATCCCAATGAGGCTGGACACAGGCTGGTGGGGCTAAAATTCCGAAGGCTGCTGCCTAATGAAGCGGTTAACAGTCCTTTTGCATGCTGTCTCTGGAGACGCTGCCCAGACAATACTTATAGGAAAGCTGCTGAGGAGCAGGGTGGATGGAGGAAGAAGCAGAAGATTGGCACGGGGAAGAAATAGAAAAAAAGATTGGGGTGGGTCGGTAAACGTGGGTCTGGCCCCCTCCCTCTAGTCCATTGAGCAAGCACGCGCGCACACACACACACACACACACTTTTTCAGGGGCCGGAGCCCATTTTCGTGCCTACCCATCTGGGCAAGGCCTCCCAGGACCTAGAAGGATGCGGCCGCCCTGGATCCCCGAGGGAGGGGGAAAAAAGGGGGGGGGAGGCAGCGCGTGGGGGAGATTTTGCAGGGATGGGTAATGGGCGGGTCACGTGACCGCGGCGTCGGTAGCTGGGCTGCTCGGAAATCTCCTTCGGCGAAGAAGGGGCTGAAGGGGAGGGGGGAGAGAGAGCGAGAGAGAGATTGGGAGAAAAGCCAGGCGCTGCCCGCTCTGAATTTTCTCCGAGGGGAGGGGGCCTTGGGGGCACAGGAAAAAGGAGGTCGACACCCCACCCCGAAGGCTCCAGAACCAGAGACAAAAGAAAAGATTCATGTTCAAAGGTAGGTGGGTGGGTGGGTGGGTGGGCAGGTAGGTAGGTGGTGGTCCATGCGGATGCTCACCGGAGGGAGGAGGTTTGCCCGGACTCAGGGATGCAGGAGGCGGAGGAGGAGGGATGCTCAGAGGGATGCACGCGGTCTCTCCCTCTCGCTTTCTCGCTGTTTGGGCTCCGCAACGCAGCCTGTCGTTCACTCGGCTGGAAAGAGCCAGGGAGAGACCGGCCGGGGCCGAGCCGAGCCTGACGGCAGGGGCAAAGTCTGCGGAAAAGGGAAAGCGACGCTTCCTCCTCCTCGTCCTTTGCCCATCTGGCGCGTCGAGGGAGAAGCCGGAGAGAGGCGTCCAGGAGGGAGGCTTTTGTGAAGCCCAGCTAGCCCAGGGGCGAGGGAGCGGCCAGGCGAGGGGCTGGGGCTCCGGGCTGCTGTTGCGCCACATCCACAGCAGCCTAGGATCCGAACGTGGCACATTCACACGGCCCCCGAAAGGAGAGCAGCAACAGCAGCCTGCGGCTGCTGTTGCTGCTCTCCTTTCGGGGGCCGTGTGAATGTGCCACGTTCGGATCCTAGGCTGCTGTGGATGGGGGGCACGGGTGGGCGAGGGGCGGCGGTGGTGTGGAACCCCTTGCAGTAGAGAAAAAAAGAAGGCAAAAACCACTCGCATCGGGGGGGGACTGGGATATATGACTTGCCAAGATGGAGAAGGATAAGCACCTGGATGTGGGGAAAAGAACCGAAGGGGCGAAGATATTGGGTGGGGATAGGCTCTCTACACAATAAAAGGGGTTAGAGAGAGGAGAACGGGAGGACAGGAGGAATAGATGGACGGATGCAAGGGGACCGAGCTAACAGTGGGAGCTGTCAGGCTGCTAGGGGATAGGACCAGTATCAAACAGCATGGTCTTTTGTGTGTGTGCGTCTTGAAGCAGGTTCAGTGATCCAAGGAAAAAGAAAAACACAAGGTTTTGAACTGCACAATAGTCGTTGGACGAAGCAAATGCACCCTGCTGCTCCGAGGAACCATCTCATAGGAGCACGGGAAGCTGCCTCATACAGAGTCAGACCAATGGTCCATCTATTGTCTACACTGACTGGGGATAATGGCTCTCCAGGATTTAAGACAGGGACTTTTCCCTGCCTGGCAATTCTGGGGATTGAACTTGGGGCCTTCTGTGTGCAAACCATGTTCCCCCTTACCTCCAGCTCTTTCTTTTATTGCATGGAAAATATGAGATGGAAGAGAATAGTACAATAGCTGTGTGTGTGTGTGTGTGGGGGGGATATCTCTTTCTTCTATTTATATTCTGTTCTCTCTGCTACTGATCCAAATGTAGGTAATGGTGGTCTAGAGCAGCTCCACCTCCACAAATTTCAGATAGGATAAGGTTAAGGCTGCAATCCTATTAACACTTCCTCAGGAGTAAGCCTCACATAAATCAGTATGATATTTCTGAGATGTGATGTTTGGGATTCTACTGAATTTTTTTAAAAAGTGTTTGGGTTCTAGTCCTTCTAGAATCTCAAATATCTTTCTGAAGATTAGTGAACTCTGCTTGGGATTTTTCACTGCTCAAAAGGCACAGCATATGCTCAAGAGCACTGCTTTTTGAAAATTTCTTTATGTGTTCAAGACTGATGCATAATGAAATTTAAAATGGGTCTGAGGACTGGGACCCTGGGAATTTGGGCTCAATGAATTTCAGAGTTTGCATGTTTTGCCTATAGTCAGAGGATGTGCAATGCCAAGGCACAGGATTTGAGGCCAACCCATGAAACAGTGACCTACTTAAGACTGGCTTGTCCAAAAGACCCACATGCTTTTTATATTATACAGAGGTGAAAACTCATTTTTAAAACAGTTTTTCTGTATGGGGTGCTTCCAGATGAAGCTCTTATTGTCTTCCTATTTCTATGAATAAGCAGCAGGGCAGGGGTTCCAGACAGTGTTGTCTTCCATTTACAGCTCTCTATTTACAGCTTTCTAATATTTCTTCCATTTTTTTCCTTATTATTAAAATTCCCTTAAGAAGGGGGAAATGTGCAAAAACTTTTGACTGGCAGTGTAGGGGTAGGATCTATTTATCTGGAAGCACTGGGGAAGATAGCACCTGTATCTGAG
The DNA here is from genome assembly GCA_030412105.1 of Cyclura pinguis. Taxonomy (NCBI): domain Eukaryota; kingdom Metazoa; phylum Chordata; class Lepidosauria; order Squamata; family Iguanidae; genus Cyclura; species Cyclura pinguis. The sequence goes on from CM059603.1 coordinate 42,241,145, forward strand.
GATCTGATACTTCCATAAAGAAGAAAACTGATAATTTAAGGAAACTGTTAATTGGAAAGCCACATGGAAACTATTTTAGTAACAGAAGCTTGACTCTCAGGAGTGTACATTCAGTGTGTGCCCAAAAGACACACACTGAATGTGTGGGCACTTCCAAAAGCTTCAAAGGAAGTAGGATTTCTAAATGACAAGACATCATTCAATAAAACTGGGGGTGTACTGGAAGGGAGCTGCATTATTATTATGCTCAATAGTGTTACTCAGACAGGGACTAGGAAGAGAACTCTGAAGCTTGAATGTTTTATTTACATTCCAACAGATAGATAGACAGACAGATACACATTCTATTCAAATGGTAGGAGTAGAATTAGTACAGGTTGCATATTAGGATAATCAAATGTTGGGGCACAGGTTGCATATTAGGATAATCAAATGTTGTGGCACACTGATTTCTTTAAGAAAGGTCCAATGTTTTTCATGACCTACACAATCAAAGGCTTTGAAATAGTCTATAAAGCACAGGCTGATTTTCTTCTAAAATTCTTTGGTGTGCTGTATCATCCAACATATATTTGTCATATGATTCTTTGGGCTTCTTCCTCTTCTGAACCCAGCTTCAGCATCTGCCATTTCTCACTCCATATATACTAAAAGTGTTGTAGAATTTTGAGCATTACTTTGCTTGCACAGGAGATATATGCAATGGTCTGCTGGTTACTGAAATCCTTGGTGTTCCATTTCCAATGTGTAGGCCATTCTTTTGTTTTCCGTACTTTCTGATCGATTTTAGAGACAATTTGAAGGATTCTGTCTCTGTTGCGTGAAACAGCTCTACTGGTATGCCATCTGTTCCTGGTGATTTATTTCTCCCAAGCACTTTGAGAGCAGCTTCCATTTCATCTTCTAAAATCTTGGGTTCATCTTCAAATAGTTCTTCCTTGAATGAATCTATCATCCTTTCATCTCTTTTATATAGTTTTTCAGTGTACTGTGTCCACCATCATTTCATTTCATCTTGATCACGGAGTGTGTTCCCTTGCTGGTCATAAAGCATCTCTGGCCCTTTCCGCATGTGGGGGGGGGGGGGGAAACGCCCGAAAACGGAGCTTACCGGCTTTGTTTTCTGGCTGGCCGAGTCCGTCGCCATGAGGAGCAGCGCGAGTTCACTGCTCCGCAGTCCTCCAGCGTCCCAAATGGCGGCTTCCGGTTGGTGAAGGCTCTCCACCAACCGGAGAAGCTCGCCAGCCAAAAGCCCGCCCCCGGAAGACCTGCAGGCATGCACTTGCACACGCCTGCAAATCTGCTCCGGAGCCGGGCGACGGAGCTGCACGGCTTTGTTCGCTCCGTGCTTTTTAAAAACCTCAAAAAAGAGTTTTTTAAAAACCACGCTGCGCGACCACTTCTCGACAGACAGAACTGGTCGCACAGAACTGGACTGAGGTGTGGATCTACAGAAAGTAGTCCACTACAGTCCACTCTACGGTGCAGAAGACCTCCGTTGGAGGTTGCTCTGCACCATTTTAATTTCCCAGTGCGGAAATGGCCTCAATCTTGGTTTAGATTTCCCTTTGATTTTTCAGATCTTGTCGAAGAGGTCTCTTGTCCTACCTTTTTGTTGTGGTTTTCTGTTTCTCTGCATTGATTGTTATAGCAGTTCTCTTTGTCCCTGCACACAACTCGTTGAACCGTTGTGTTCACAGTTCTGACCCTATTTCTATCCCCTTTTAATTTGTCTGTCCGTAAGTGCTTGAAGTTTCATCTCTGAGCATGTCGATAGCTGAATGTCTTGAGTCTAGTTGTGTCATTAGCCACAGTGCTACTCAAACTTGTCCTCTGCTCTTCCCCACTAGCTTTGCTGAGTGCCTTCTGACCTGGGAGTCTCATCTCCTGACACTATCTCTGGTTTCATTTTCAACTTTCTCTTCATAGGGTTTTCAAAGAGAGCTTTACCATTGCCTTCTTCTGTGCAGTACTAACAAGCTTTAGCTATGATGCCACTGATGTTGTTTCTGAGAGATCTGAGAGAGCCAGTGTTATCCCCCACTACTGCTGCTGCCCAGTGGCTGTCTGGCACATTTAGTCGGGCTCTTCAGCAAAAGCCTGTCTAACATGGAAGACCCTACCAGCAGCATGGCTACCATCAATGTAGCCTCTTGCCTCACTGGAGCATGCAATCCCACCACCACAGAAGGAAGTACAGTCATCCCTCCACATTCGCTAGGGTTAGGGGCACAGGATCCCCGTGAAAATAGAATAATTGTGAATAGCTCCCAAACCATACTTAACACACAAAAAAGTACAATCACCATATTCAACCCTTTGAGGCATCAGGGTCCCTTCATAAGGCAGAAGTGAGTGGCTAGTGGGGCTTACTGCCACCTCCACTGCTGCCCCACACAATTTTTAATATGGACATACAAGCCTCGTTTGCAGTTTCTCAGTCTCATGGGGCTTGCAGTCCCTATTAAAAATGGCATAGGGAGGCAGCAGAGGTGACAGCAAATAACCCGTGAATAATCAAATCCGCAAAAGTGAAACCCGCAAGTGTGGAGGGCTGACTGTACTGTGGTGGAAGATTTGCCCTAGGGTTGCCATAAGTCAGAAATGACTTGAAGGGACACAACAACACAACAGCAAATATCAGAGGTAATACAACTATCACAATCAGCTAAATGTTATTATCACCTGACTAGGCACTCAGAGGGAAATGATCATCCTCTGGATACAAAATGCTTCATAATGCAATCTAAGGTATGTTGTTAGCTGAAGCAGAAAATCTAAACAGTGTCCCAAAGATGGCAGCAATATAAAAGTAACGTATATGTATAAAAATATATAAATATAAAATAAAAATATAAAAGTAATGTACATATAAAAGCAGAGCTAAATGATAGTTTGCTGTCCTTAAAGATACCCCTGCCCTCCATCTGACATCTGGAGCAGGATTACTGGTACCCCCTCCCCCATTTTAGCACTGGAATTCTGGCAAGAGAGAATGTGCCCCTCATAAAACCTTCAGCCAGTCTTGCAAGATTATGTTTTTGGATCCTCCTTCCAAAACCTTTTAGGTTTTTGATAAGAACTTCTATAAGAGATAAATGAGAAAACAAAGAGAACTATACGTTTGGGGTGCAGACAGAAAAACTAACAAAATTTAATACAAATTTATGTACTCAAAATGAGGTGTGAAGAAGGCTTTTCTGATAAACACCAACCCACCCACCCCCACTGCCACTGTGGTCAGGGTTAGGCAAATTGTTTTTGCAGCTCTTGTCCTTTCCTCCAGAATACCCCTGATACCCCCACTGAAAGCACAATTGCACAAAAATGCCTTCCCCCACTCTTGCAGTCCTCCAGAAGCAGGGATTCTGTAACAGAACAGGGTCCAGGGTCACTCAATCTCTAAAGCAAAAAACAGAACCAGAATTGGACTTCCATCCACTTCCAGTTCTGATTTCTCATTATTTTTTGACATATTGTTTCCTTTCTGGATCTGTCGAGGCCCACAATAGGTCCTGGGCAGCAAAACCTGGGTCCCAGACCTACCCCCTCCTCCTCCTGCTACAGAAAGAAGGAATAAATAACTGGAACTGTCTTTTGCACAATAAGCCATCCCTGCTTGGAGGAACATCAGCAGACCAAAGAAAACCCTGGTCTCTCCAATAGAGTCTCTTGCCCCTCCCGTGTTTTTACTTCTAGTTCATTGACCGTGCCAGGAATTGTGATTGTGTTTGCCAGCCCCCAGACGGTTGACTGCAAAATGAGGGCTGCACTGAACTAATGTACATTTTTGCATATGAGAGAGCAAGAGTTCTTCTAGCTCGTATGAAGGACTTTTATTTTCAAGTTTGTGTGTGTGTGCGTGTGCAAGTGTGTAATGAGCAGTGATGCCTGGTAGATTCTGTGTCAGTGGGGTGGTGAATCCTAGCCTGTAAATGAGCTATCTAAGATGCCAGACCCAGTTTGAAGGCAGGGCCCAATACCTTGGATGGCTCATTTAAACTTCAGACTACAACCAAGAAGGGATACACCACTCCACTGACATGGAAACCACCAGCTACCACTGGAGGAATATTATATGCTCTGATACTAAATTTGGTACTCCATCCTGCAACTTCCTTTTCTGAAGGTTAGGAGTGTCACACTAAATCATGGTTTGAGCCCTGGTAGAAGTTCACCACAGGCCCTTGAAGACAGTCTCAAAACTTCAGCTAATGCACTGTGCATCTGGCAGAATTGTAATCAGCATAATCAGGGAGGAACTATATTATACCCATTCTGCACTGGTTACTTCTGACTGAAGTGCCAGTGCCTACATGTAAAGCAGTAAGCAGCTTGGAACTAAAAATCTACAAGAGGATCCATCTCTCAATGAGCCTACCAGGGAACAAACAGAACCACAACATCTTTGCCATGTATCTGCAGTACATCATGTGTCATAAAGTGAGAAAGAGCCATTTCAGCTGTGGTGCTCCAGTTACAAAGTATCCCCTACCTGAGGTTTTATTGACACCAATACTGCAAGTGTTCTGGAACCAGTTCAGCATTTCTTTGGCAGTACTTTTTAACTGGCTGATTTGCTCTGTTTTGTTGCATCTGTTGCTTTTATTTGTTCTGATGACAAATTTCAGTGCTGCATATTGCTTTAATTATATTTTATCAATATAACTATATTAATATATTAATTATAACTGTTTACGCAATCATATTTTGCCATTTTAACCATATTCATAGACTGACCTAGTACCTTGAGGATGAAATGCTGTTCTAAAATGTTTAAATAAATAAATAAAAAAGCAAAAACAAAGATAACCCAATGTGGGACAGATTATGTGAAACAACATAGCTGGAGGAATTGCTACTGAGTAGGAAATTAAAGGACCAGCAAAGGACCGGTCAGATTTGGCTCCATGGCCATTAGTTGCTGGCCCAAGCCAACTATACTGGAAAACAAAACAAAATCCTGTACTACAGCCGCAGAGCATAAAGTGGAAGTTTAAAGAAGAAGAGAAGAAATTCATAGCTGAGGCAAATCCTTTGCCAGGCTTTCCTTGAAACAAACAGAAAACCTTGGCAGAAATAGACCAGACAAGAAGTCTAGTTGCTTGTTCAGAATAAGGACAATCTGAGGGGAAAAGGTTTTTTGGTTTCTCAAAGCATGCCAAGGGTCGTGAAGAAATAGCTGTATTGGTTGTGGGCCAGTGGCATACTGAAGGAAAGTTGACTAAGACAACAAGCCTAGGAATGGTAAATAGGCCAGTTTGACTGAGGGATTTTGTGGTATTTGGCTTTTTTTTTTTGACAGAACTTGGGAAAGCTCTTTTTTTTGAATGACAGTTCCCAGAACTGAACAGTTAGTATGGCTGGAGGGCTGTTTTTGTTTTGTAATCCTACATTATGAAACATTGGGTGGTTCACAGTTAACTTGAATTAAAATATATTATCTGTGCATATGTTGAGCATATGATGCCAGGGCTATTTTAAGTAGAGTCCTGCAGTTTTCAGGACTGAACTGTGTTGAGTAGTCATCATATCATGATTAAAAAGGTGGGGGGAGTAAAAGATCTCAGAGAACTGGCTCTGTGTCCTCATGTTTGTCAGGTAACTGAAGCATTTGGGGAGGGGTGAGAGCGGCTTCAAGAGTGCTTGAAAAAAAAATACAACAGGGGATGCCCTGTCAAGCACAGAAATCACATACTGGAAATGTCAAAGGTAGGCTTCCAGTTCAGGAGAGCTCATCTTGGCCTTCATGTCCCACCATTGCATCTGAGGAAGTAGACTGAAATCCAAAAAAGCTGTTGTTAAAATAAACCAGTTAGTCTCAAAGGTGGGCAAATCCAAATAGGTGAAAGTAACCCAAATTGTGCCCGATAGTATATAGCTGTTCCTGAATTTAAGCTCTCTCTTCCCATGACCAATGCACAACATCTAAAAGAATCAGTAACTATTCCTATGCATCTCTGTCTTTGGCAGCTAGTTTTGCTTACTTTGATAAAGGTGACCATTCCATTTTGTTCTGACTGCAGTTCCTTTTTGGGATGGGGGTTGTGTTCCACTGTACCATTAACATGTGCTGCTTTTCATCCCCCCTCCACATTTGTGACATACTGGCCTTATTAGCAGAGTCATAGAATCATAGAATCAGAGTTGTAAATGACCACAGAGCCATCCAGTCCAATCCCCTGCCATGCAGGAATACACTGTCAAAGCATTCCTGACAGGTGGCCATCCAGCTTCTGTTTAAAAATCTCCAAGGAAGGAAACTCCACCATACTCTAAGGCAATGTATTCCACTGTCGAACTGCTCTTACAGTTAAGAAGTTCTTCCTAATGTTTAAGTGGAAACTCTTTTCCTATAGTTTGAATCCAGTGCTCTGTGTCTCCTAGTCTCTGGAACAGCAGAGCTTACTCAGTCTTCCATATGACATACCTTCAAATATTTAAACGTAGCTTTCATGCCACCTCTTAACCTTCTCTTCTCCAGACTAAACATACTCAGCACCCTAAGCTGCTCCTTATGGGACATGGTTCCAGGCCTTTTATCAATTTGGTTGCCCTCCTATGGACATGCTCCGGCTTGTCAATATCCTTCTTGAATTGTGGTGCCCAGAACTGGCCACAGTACTCCAGGTGAGGTCTGACAAAAGCAGAGTAGAGTGATACTATTACTTCCCTTGACCTAGACACTATACTTCTATTGATGTGGCCTAGAATTACATTGGTTTTTTTAACTGCTGCATCACACTGTTGTATCCTGTCTCCCTTCTTTCCCCCAGCCACATTTTCTGGTCAGCCTCTTCCATTTTCAACTGAAGGGGATGGTTGTGGCACTGCAATGAGTAAGACAAACCTATTGTATTGACAGAGCCAACCAGGTAGTTGTCTGCCTGCTGCCAAGTGGTAGCAATAGCTGCAGGGGAGACTTGCTGCCACCTGCCTCTCTATTCTGGGATGTGGGTCCTGCAGCGAAGTGGGTATGCAGAGGGGACCATATCATCTGTGGATATCATATCACACTCTCCAGGGAGCTAGAGAAGAAGTATCTGGGGGTGACTAGGTAGAGCTGGCACAGAGAGTAGGATACTGCCTCCATGGGCTGGTCTATTTTCCGTTATTTACCTTCTTCTAATTCTCAAAATAGCTTGTTTCTTCTGTGGGCTGTCATTTCCTCATGCTGCCATTTCATCCCAAAACATACTAGATGTTCACTAGATTATGTCTTGTGTGTTATTGCCAGAGATTCTCCACATTACATAGCAAAAAACCCCACAGCATTACTTGTGCCAGAAAAGTCTGTGAGGTCTCTTTCACGAGGGTCTCATTTCCTGACTACATGGAGCAGTGGCGGGGGCACAAGGTGTCTGTGTGTGTATGTTAGAGAGAGGTGTATGTTCTTTTAAGTAAGGTTTACTCCCACCTCTCTAAGGGAGGTGCTGCTTTTTCCTCAAGGGAAATTTCTGTGGGAACCAGTCCCTTGGGGAGGTAGCTGAAATCTCTGGTTGGCGTCTAGTGATTGGAATAAGAAAGTTGAGAAATGCCAGCAGAGGGGGATGCACATGTCTCCTTAGCAATCTGGCAGGAGAGGACATGTGAGCTGCTCCTTTCCAGGAGGAGATGGGGAAGTGGATTTGGAGCTGGAAGGGGGACTCATCTCTTTTTGTTCTTCAGGAAAGAGACTAGACAAAGATGGGGCAGGCCAAGTTGGGAGGCGAGGCATGGTTGATAGTGGAAGGAGTGGGCAATGTCAATAGGGGCACACCCATAGGGTCATCACACAGGATTATTCATGCAGAGAGAAGATAAACAATCAAAATTACAGACCACACATTTGCAAGAACAAAGGGAACTTTTCTAAGACATAATTTGAACAGATATATCAATTTAACACAAAATAGCATTTTAAAAAAGCTGGAGCATTTGCAACTATGGAAAGCATATATTTGTATATGGATTCACCTGGTGTCAGAAGACCCCTCCTTTAGTCTTTGTTTTACTATTTTTTTAAAACTGAAACAGAGAAAGATGATCATCTTTTTGAAAATCCTTAATTCGGAACCTCCTGATTCTTCCCTGTAGTACAAATAGCAGCAGAACCAAAGAGAGCCTGTCCAGTCATGTGTAGGTGGATGCCCAGTGGAAATGACCCCCTTGAAATTGGCACATATTGGTTGTGGGGACTTTGGGTGTGTCTTCATACTACTAAATCATAGTACTTAACTAAATAAGAAAATAATGTTTTTCTCACACTTCAGAATAGGAAAAGGCCAGGTTTGAGAGCCCCTTGTGCTGAGCTTTCTGGGCTTACCTGGTGAGGTGTCTGGCAGCAGAAGCACTGTGAGGAATGCTGGGAGGTTGACAGCCACCATTTAAATAATCTAGAGAATCTCAGAGCTACACTATTGCAGGGGCATTGAGGGAAATGCAAGTGATTGATAGCCCCCAGGCTCAGCTGCTTTGTAGACGGGAGGCAGCAGGATTGGCCCTACTGTTATATAAGGGGACACGACTGTCTCAGGCAACAGACCGCTGCCCATTCTTCCTCAACCCTCCAGAGAGTTTCATCTTGTGGAGAACAGAGCTGCATATGCCACATGCCCTGCCATAAACCACCACGACTAGAGCTGGCACAGTAGAAGATACAACCTTGTTAATTGCCAGTCCAGCTGGCTACTGCATGAGAAATGGTAATGAGCCCTAGCTAGTCCTTCATTTTGGGCAGGAGAATGTCTTGTACTGGGTCTGGAGGCAAGGTACTGTGGTGAATGCAGTCATGAACAGGTGATATTGAGACCCTGGACTCCAGTAATTACCTGGGGGTGCTACATGCCTAACAGGAAGAACAGAGGCGAAGAAACACTGCCTTATGTAAGAGACCTAGCTAGTTCCTAGCATAGGGGAAATTGACTTTATTAGCTATGCCAAGCCTTGGGAAAGTTACTGTATTGGACTACAGCTTGGATGAGGATTCTGGTGGTAGTCTAGAAAAGTAATGTTTCCAAGTTCTGGGCCTGACTCTGTGCTGAGATATTTTAAAGGGCTTCCTCACTGAACTCACCACAAGAACTTGGCACTGAATAAAGGAAGAGAGTAAGCTGAGGGCTGTTTGAAGCATTTGGGCATTGCTATTGGTACTGGTTGTTCCATGAGTGAGTAGGACTAATTTCTTAAGGAGTGCAGCTGTATCTGTCCTGGAAGGTTTCTTTCACCCTTTCAAAAGAACTGAAAAGGGATTTTTTTTTTTAACCACAGAAAACTCTAACAGAATAAATCCCTTGTCCTTCTTGATGGAAGAGAAAGAAATACCAGACAGATGGACTAGGAACTGGGCTAAGGAGAAATGCCAGACCCTTAGATTCACACTATTTGTCCAACATCACTGTCAAAGAAAGTAGTCTTTTTGTCCAATTTTGTAAATAGGAGTGCAATGCTATTGCAACTTTTTTGATCAGAATTGGTGGAAATTAATTGGCTTTGAATTATTGAAACTTTTCGGTTTGACCTGCTTGTTTGTGACCAAGGATAGGACTCTATTAAGACTATCATTTTATATTTGAAGAATTTTATATTGTCAGTTTGTTGTTTTCCATTGCATGTTGTCTCTCATGGAGAGGTCTGTAAACCAAACCTATCAACAAAGAAAAAATGGGGATTACTGTGTTATTATGATGTGGTGACACTTGTTTCTGTTTAGTTAGTCAGATCACATGTAGAGCACAGTGCCCAACTCTAGGTGCTACACTTTTAAAAGGAGGTAGCAGGGCTTTTAAAAGAGAATTTGGAACTGCATTGTGGCCCCTCCCTAAACTGCAAACCCTGAGATTCCCGAGGACATTGAAAGTGCAATAATAGCATTATAACAGCATAGTGTGGAAATGGTTTCAAAGTCGTAGCTTCCTTAACTAAATCAATTTACCCATAATGCAGTCTTCCTCTTTTCCTACTGCCTTCTATTTTAACAAGCATTATCAATTTTTCCAGTGAGTTACATCATCTCATGATATATCCAAAGTATGACATCTCAGTTTAGTCATCTGCAGTTCTAGTGAGAGTTCAGGCCAGATTAGCTCTAGGACCCATTCATTTACCTTTCTGCAGTGGTCTGTAGAAGCTATAGAATTCTCCAGCACCACATTTCAAATCAGTTGATTCCCTTCTTGTCATATTTCTTCACTGTAAACATTTCATAACCATGCATAGAAAGTGGAAATACTATAGCATGGATGATCCTGACTTTGGCATTCAAAGATATTATCCTTTCACTGGAGAATGTCAGCTAGTTCTTTCATAACTCCCAACTTTCTCCATTTAATAGACTGACTATTTGTGGACCACAATAACTCCTAACTCTGACAACGTTTGTTCTGCTGGTTTCCAAATTACAGAAAGGGTTGCAGGATTTCAGGGCCTGGCCTTTAGTATCCAGTTTAATGGATCCTCTCCAGGTAGGAGATGAAGGTGAAGATTTTCCAGTCTTGGTTGGCTCAGCTGCAGACAAGAGGAAAGAAGTTGTTCTTGTTGCTGTTGTTGTGTTCCTTCAAGTCCTTTCCAACTTATGGTGACTCTAAGGCAAACCTATCACAGGGTTTTCTGGGGCTGAAAGTGTGTAACACGCCCAACGTCACCCAGTGGGTTTCCATGGCCCAGCAGCGAATCAAATCCTTGTCTCCAGGATCATAATCCAATGCTCAAACACCATGAGGAAAAGTTTGTGTACAAATCTTCAGCTCAGCTAGTCATGCTGCAGCTCACAATGACTTGAAAGGCTTAACTGATTAGTCACTGCAGCTCACAAAGATTCTCCAGTGGGGTCTGTGTTTGCTTGGTTAGCATCTTCCTTCCTTCCTGACCATTGTGGTGCCATGTTCCAAACTCCATTCTACTCTGCATCCACCTCCTGGCTAGAAGCAAATAAGCTAGATTAAATGTTCCTTATCCTGTCTCTTTAAGTAAGTGGGAAGGAATAATTTCCTCATTTCACGTAGATCTGGGAGCAACCTCTTTAGCTAAGATTTCTGTCTTAATTTCCAAACAGGAAAATAGCCTCACCCCACCCTGTGTGCATCCATGTGTTTGAATGATGAGCTCTGAGCAACTCTGGTTGAGAATTAATGCATTGCACTAGCTGTCCCTAGATCTAAGGGTTTGGCTCAGAAATCTCAGGGTATGGAATGATCCTGAACTGGCAACCTCAGTTACAGTAAACTTAATTCCTACTGCTTTGGTGATGTTGTGTATATAGAAAAACATGTCTCTTCAGGGCTAGCCCCGCCAAAAGTTAGCTTTTGGTCTACAGTTTCCAGAATCCCCCAAGCAATGGCTGGGGGAATCTGAGAGTTGTAGTCCAATAAGAGCCTTTAAGTAAGAGGGGCTTTCTTAGTTCCTTTCAATGTAAACAGAAATAGAATTAGGATTGCAGCATGCACTTAGGGGTTGTGTAGTTCTTTGTATGAAATTAACTGCTTATTTCCCTTCCACTTACAGGCCCAGCAGATACCAAGCCTGAAGCAGCCATGTCTGAGCTGGTGCCAGAGCCCAGGCAAAAGCCAGTGGTGCCAATGAAACCTGTTGGTATTAATTCTAACCTGCTGGGCTACATTGGAATTGACACCATCATAGAGCAAATGCGCAAGAAGACCATGAAAACTGGATTTGACTTCAACATTATGGTTGTAGGTAAGAAGGACTGGGCATAAGGGGTCTGTGATGGGACCAAAGCTTGAAAAAATTACTATTATTTTTCAACCACAGCAATTTTGGACTACAAGAGAAGTTGACCCAAAAGGCTGTGGAGAGGATAGGCATGGGCTGTGTGACCTGTGTGCAGTCAGTATGGCTGCCTTGCTTCATTGCAAACAGACAAGCATCCCTTGGAGACTGTGGCGATTTCCGCATGCAGCGAGGGAATCGCTCCCTGCCGCTACTCACCGGATCTTCTGTGGGTCCGGTCCGGTCCGGGGCGAGGAGGAGCAGTACGTGATCGTAGATCTGCACTGCTCTGGCATCCAAAATGGCGGCTTCCGGTTGGTCGTGGGTCTCGACCAACCGCTGAAGCTCGCCAGCCTAAAGCCCGCCCTCCGCAGATCGCAGGCTCGCATTGGTGCGAGCCTGTGAATCTGCATAGGAGAACAGGCACGCAATGGCGCGCGCCAGCATTTTGAAAGACCTGAAAAATCAGGTTTTTCAAAAACACGATTGAGGACCACTTGGAGTCGCTCCAGAGCAGACTGAGGTGCGGATCTACGGTACGTAGTCCGGACCCAGTCCGCTCCAAGATGCAGACGTCCTCTGTGGAGGACGCACTGCACCGTTTTATTTACCCCGTGTGGAAATGGCCTCAGTTTGCAATCCTGATTGCCTACAGATATACTAAATCAAGAATATAGGAAGCAATCATCCTGACTATCTCACTGTCAGGGATTCCAGGCAGGGAACCCTGGGAAAATGATCAGCCCACTGCAAAGATGTTGCATCATGCCCCAGCTGTGGGTAATTGCAAGGTTGCATAAGAAACTGGGGTCGTGTGCAGATGGTAGAGGGAGGTGTGCAAACCTCTACCTGATTGGTTGTAAATATGTATATAAGAAAGCAATCCCCAGTATGTATTTGTCTGTTGACCAAACCGGTGTCTGGTGCAAGCCTTTGTCTGTCCGTCCTATGTTTTGTACATAACGGAACTTTGCTGCAAGATAAAGTGCCTCCTGTTTGGAAGAAACTCCTCTGTGTGTGAATATCCTTACTGGGGAACAAGGCTGCTGCTGTTGGCTCGCTGAACTCTGGCTTTTTCCGCTGCAACACTCACAGCCTGTTTTGACCCCAAACCTTCTCATCTTCCAGCAGCAAGGCTAGAAATAGTTCAACTGAAGAACCTAAAAGGGCTGCAGCAAATTTTGTCTGTTTCTTTTTCTAGGACAAAGTGGGCTGGGAAAATCAACACTTGTGAACACCTTATTCAAATCCCAAGTGAGTCGCAAATCTTCAGGCTGGAACCGTGAGGAGAAGATCCCTAAGACAGTGGAAATCAAGGCAATTGGCCATGGTAAGAACCAGAGCAGTGGGTTCTTGAAGGGCATAAGTTTCATTTTCTTCTTGACCTTCCAACAGCATAAAGATAATCTGTGGTGTGTTATGTCAGGCTTTTGAACCATTTTCTTCATTGTCTGTGAAGAGCGCTGATGTCAAGATGACACAGCCTTCATAGCAATAAGACAGGAGGAAGTCATTGAAAGAGAACTACATGTCTTGACTTTATTCAGCATTCCATACTGCTTACCCCTGGGTGCTTCTTACTGTCAAGAGGCTGAGTACATCTGTTGGATAACAACTGTCATTATCCCTTACACTTGTCTATGCTTGTTAAAGTTTATGAGAATGTTTGGGAGTCCAAGCTTTTAGCAGCCTATGTGTGTAACACACATGTGCAGACCCTTATCCCTTGAATGTGTACAAGGTACAAAGTTTCATTTCATTTCTCCCTCTTCTATTTTCTGTTGCCTTCATTGTCCTTAATGTTAATACTCACAAAGTACTATGTGTGTTTACTTCATGCTTTACTTTGGGTAAACAGTTATTTTGTCTCTATTGATCTAATGATCCTTTAGCATTTTATTATTTGTGAAATTGCCTGGAGTCTACACACAAACCATAATGAGGTAATTGTAATATTTATTTGTTTTATTCCTTTATTATATTTCTATGCCATTTTTCTCCCAGAGGCAGCTTCCAACAATAAATTAGAGACATTTAAAACATTAAAATTAAAAACAGAAAATTATATACCAAAGAGGTCACTCAAGAACAGGGAAAGTGGAGCTAAACCATTATAGGAAGTAAAGTCTTGGGTAGTAGAGCACATGTATGCCACAGTGAACTGGTCTGAGTATTACCTGAAAGAATCAACATGTTCCATGTACCACTGCCTTCGGTATACACATGAAATACAACATGCTGAGGCGAAAATTTTGTTATTAGTTCCTAGATTTTATTCTGGAAATCAACCAAGTGATTAATGCTTACATATGTACAATTTTATGCCTAATTTAGTTGCGTTCAAATGAACTGTCTTCACGCAAATGGATGAGGATGTCAATCTGCTTCCATTTGGAGGGTTTTATTTTCTCTTTTAGTTACTTTACAGAGAGGCTTAAGATCATGGTAGTCTTTCACTGCTGACTAGTGGACACTTTTGTGATGTTAGAGATCAGACTGACAGCCTCCTAGACTTCATGTAGCAGAAGAAAACGCACACAAATGGTGTAATTTTGGTTACATCATATTTGGCAAAAGTCTGTAATGATTTCCAATTTGCACCCACACAGACACCTTCTTATATATGGCCATATAAAAGCTGCCTGTGTGGGTACAAAACTGGGGATCATTCCAAAGGATCCATGCTCTACTGTTCTCAACTTCCACCATTGACCTGAAACATCTAAAGACACAGACAATGACTGTTATTTCTAATGGTTTTCTAGTTTAAGAATGGCTTCTCCTAGCTTCATGTAGTCCTATATATAAGGGGCTTCACGTCCCAGATCCCATCTGATCTTGGAAGTTAAGTAGTGCCAGACTGGGTTGGTACATGAATGGGAAAATGCCAATTAATACCAGGTGCTGTAGGTTATATTTCAGAGGAAGAAACTGGTAAAACCACCTCTAAGAAAACCTTATGAAATTCCTGGGATCACCGTAAGTCAACAGGTGACTTTGACGGCACTTATATACACATACATCTTAATTACTGAAGACATATTAGTTTCAAAGGTGATTAATAGCAACATTTCTCTCCTAGTTATTGAAGAAGGTGGTGTTAAAATGAAGTTGACAGTTATTGATACCCCTGGATTTGGTGACCAGATCAACAATGAAAATTGGTGAGTGTTCTGTCGCTTCACTGATTTTCAGTTCCAACTTCTGTTTCTGCTAAGTAACTCAAATAAATAAACGGATGAAGAAAGACTTCAGATAGACAAAATTTTGTTGTTCTGAGACAGGGTCCCTTGGGCTTGGGGATAGTGAAGGGCAGTGGATGCCCCTAAATCCCAGCACTACAAGGCTGATTTTATACTGTATATACCAGTTAAGTGCCAGCCAAAAAAAAGTTCAATATAGAAAAATAATGAGCAATAAAAATGGACTTTTTGATAATACATAAATGTTAAGAGGTTATGGAAAACGGGAATTATGGACATACACACTTCCCTCAGATGAAATCAGGACTAGCTAGGGGATCATATGAACCTAAAGTATGGCCCAGTGTGTTGACAAGGTAGGGAAGTGCAGGAAGATCACGTATCTTCCAAATAAATTTACACTGAAGAATCCTTCTCAGTGATTAAGACAATTACCATTGCTGTCTTGGGAGAAGGGCTGCTAGCGTCAACAACCTAACAAAATCTATCATATTCCTTTGTTTTCAGATCTGGCAAGACTATGTTGATCAATGGGCAGATGTTCTGTATCACATTCTGTTTTCACAATTGTCAGAAAGTCCCATCCTTCCTATCTTGTAATGGTGTAGCAAATTTTGCATGGCATGTGCTTCTCCTGATAGTTGCCATAGTCAATGGAATTCCAAAAGTGCAGACAGCTGTATTGATCCATATCAGCCCACTCATTCTAGCACTTTTAATCTTCAGCAGGAACAGTATTTTGGTAAAATTAATAGGTTTTAATTGCTCATTAAATATCAAGCAAAATGCAAAATATTTTGCATTAGAACAGAAATAACATACATGCTATATTGTTCCAGAGAAGATACATTCCTTCACAGCTACTGTGAAGATTACAGCTAAACTCAGAAGGGAACAGTAAAACTAGAAGAGTGTAGCATGTGACCTTATTATCCCCATACACTGAAAAGTGCTGGTGCTTCTACTTTGTAAACCCTGCTTTCCCTACATCACTGCTATGTAGGACCCAGGACTGCCAAAACAACAGTGGATTCCTTCCTTGGGCAGGTGCAAATGCACTGCTATACGTAAAAAGACAGACTATTTGTGAGGTATATAATATAAAAATGTGATGAAATTTTGAGTGTGCTGCTATACCTGAACTTTCCTTCCTCCTTTATTTTCTTGACTCTCTTAGCTGGGAACCTATAGAGAAATATATCAATGAGCAATATGAGAAATTTCTGAAGGAAGAGGTGAATATTGCAAGAAAGAAACGAATCCCAGACACAAGAGTTCACTGTTGCCTCTACTTTATCTCTCCTACAGGTCACTCGTATGTATCGCTCACCATTTCTTGTGCATGTCCATAAATTGGTGGGGGTAGGGCTGGCACGAATGTGTCCATTGAACAAAAATTAGATTCCCATAAGCCCCTTAGCAATGGTGTGCAGTGTACATAAAATATTGCAGTAAATCACTCAGTAGATCAAGGTTATCACAGGTTTAACGTATGGTGATATATTACATGTGGTAACTGAGGACTCTTTTCTACTTTCATGCCAAAGTGAAAGTGTGATAAGCTATGGTGGAAGCAAATTATATGCTCAGAAGCCTCAGAAGAACTTCCAGAGAAACATTTCTATCTTAATTGTCTAGATTTGCCTACTGCCATTATTAGCAGAAGCCTTCTGTGGCAGTGTGCTTTGGGAACTGTGATTAACTCAACATGAATGTTTCTTGCTGCAGTTGAGGACAAAAAAAAATCTGTGTTTGCTGCTGTACATTTTAGCTTGTTAAAATTTAGAACCTAGAAGCATCAAGTTACAAACAATGTAGTTAACTATAATGACTTTGTTCTTCAGAATGAAGGCATAGTGAAGGTACATCTTAAAAATTATGTAACAAGTGGGAATGAAATCGCTCTAGTGGTGTAATAGTTTCTAGTTACTTTTTAAATTTATTTCTTATGGACATTTTGAGGCATTTAAAGAGATGTTTTGATTGGGAATTTCCGAATTTTATGTCAAGGGTGGAGAAAGTGTGACCCATGCAGCCCAGATCTATTTTTGAGACCTCCCGAGGCTCCTTGAGCACTCAGTTTTTTTCAACTTGGGGAGGCCTAAAACATGGCAAAATTGCACCCCATTGCCCATAGATGATATAGCATGACCATTTTAGTGAACAAAAATCTCAAATAAACTAACCAAGTTCAGGATGCATGGCAGGAAGGGTTAGGGTTGTCCAAAGTCCCCTGGGAGGTCCATGTAGCTCACTAACTCTCGGCAGTTGCCTACTTCTGTTTTATGCCATTCTCTTTTCAGTCCCAAGGGAAAGGAGTCAAGTAATGAAAAGTAACAACCAGTGCAATTGGCAATGCAACAAGTTGCTTTGACAACATTACAATGAGCAATGACAACACATTATTTTCAAAACAATATGAGTTATGGGAAGGAATTACTTCTAAAATGTAACTTTCCAAGCTCTGCTAAGACTTTACAACTTTCTTAAAAATAAACACTCACTGGGAATCTGCTACCAGTCAAGGGTTTCCAAGTGCCTACTCTGCAAAATAGACATCAGTGTAGTCTTCACACACAACAGGATACACCAGGTGCCCCTGTTCCCCATTGTTTTTCTTTTACATTGTATTCTGGACTTTTTGAGTCTCTCTGATTCCTCTCTCTTTCGTCCTGTCACCTCCCTCCCTTTCTCTGTGTGTAATGGTAATTTAAAGCCACAGCCATGAAAGAGAAAGGAGAGGTCTAGAACCACAGAGGAGTTTCTTGTTCCTTCCTTTTTGTGGCCTAGAAACCAGTCACATAGGGACGGGGGGGTGCTGAGGGGCGAGTCACCCTGGGCAGCAATGTTTTTGGGGCATCCTTGCCCATAGTCAGGGCATGCTCCGGCATGCCCTGGCCATGCCCCAGCACACAGTGGCCACGCCCCTCATGCTATAGTCCCTCCCCCTCCCACACACCCCTCCACACACTCCAAGTTCCACCACTGCTAGAAACTATGTAGAGGATTTTAGTTCTGTGAGGAGGCTAGGATTATCAGGAAGCTATGCTCTTCTGCATGTAAGATTGTGGTGGTGTTCTAATCATTTTATTTCCTGGGCTGCAGCTTGCGACCTTTAGATATGGAATTCATGAAACATCTGAGCAAAGTAGTAAACATCATCCCAGTCATTGCCAAGGCAGATACCATGACCCTGGAGGAGAAGACAGAATTCAAACAGAGGGCAAGTATCTCTTACCATCTAGTAAAACCCACAACCATAAGTGCAGGCACTTTTTCAGAATTGTGCCAGAAATACTCTGCTTGTGTAGCTTTTAATTTTATATGTTTCCTTACTCAGGTTCGCAAGGAATTAGAAGTCAATGGCATTGAGTTTTATCCGCAGAAAGAGTTTGATGAGGACCTTGAGGATAAGACAGAGAATGACAAAATCAGGGTAGGATGCTTATAACTATGATTGACTGTTGAGTTGATCTTGTTATCATAGAATGATTACTGGATTTTAATGATGCATCTTCACCTTGCTTAATAAGAACTAGATTTATTACTTGAGTATAATTAGCTAAAAAATTTTTATTTTAGCTAGTTCTTTAAGTAAAAATTAGGTCACATTTATCTTTCGATGGGTCAGGCTCAATCAAAAATCCATACTGAATTTCTGCATTCACATACGGTTATATTTCATCGGTTCGCTCTAGATTTGGGGAACATTCAGGTGGGTTGGGAGAAGGATACTTCCCTGCTGTCTTCTTTCTGTAACAGACCTTTCAGTAGCCTGGAAATGTGACACAGAGTGTTGGGGAGTCCTAGCAGATGAAATGTGCTGTATTGGAGGGGAAGGGACATTCCTGAAAATCAGATAGAGCCACCTTGTGTGAACTGAGCTTTTCTACCAACAGAAAGCAGATTCTGGATCCTATCCCATCAGTTTGGTTGAGGAACTTTACTCTCTCCTGCTGCTAATTTATTGTCTATTGCTTTAGTTAAAATATAGGTAGTATTATTTTTCTAATATTAACTGTGTAATATGACTCTTAGGTGCTTGTATGAACAACACCAACATGTGGTCCTCTGATTCGCAGAATTTTTTAGCATAGACCTGCTGGTCAGTTATCTATTAACAGCACAACTCAATATATGTATATCCCACTGACTTGCCCCCATGTAAGTTTATATTTTGCAGCCTATATCAACTTCATTTGGCTCAGGCCCACATTAAGCTGCTGTCTTTATGTTGTGTGTAGCCAACATTATCAAGTCAGGGGTAGAATTTCAACTTGTTCAGTACTAATTTATGACAATCCTGTTGTGAATTCTCTTAAGTAAAAATACTAGTGTGCTCTAGAAAGTTCTTACAGATAGATACAGAATGTAAAGAAACAAAAGAAATTGGTAAGACTCCATTTGTTAATGCATTTACTGGAGATTAAGTTCCATAGAACATTTCTAAGTATATTTTGCTTAGATTTTTCACTATAATGGTATCTACAGTCTAAAGACCTGACCCTGGGTAACTAACAACGGACACAACGGACATGGCCCTATTCTGTTGTAAGAATGAGGTGTAGTGACAGAGACAGAAATAATTAGAGAGAAAGACGTGGAAGAAAATTAACACAACTGCTGTCCTCCTTATGAGCTATACACATTCATTTCACTATGTATTCTCAGCAGGAAAGTATGCCATTTGCAGTGGTCGGCAGTGACAAGGAGTATCAAGTGAATGGGAAAAGGGTCCTGGGCAGAAAGACACCTTGGGGTGTCATTGAAGGTAAAAGGATGATGCTTCTATTGTTCCTAGAGACCTATTTATGGACTTCAATAAATTGCAGGTGCAAAAATTGCAAAATCTATGAGTCTTAAAACGGTTCCACACTAGTGTTTCTGGTGGAAATGTCTCACTTTTGAACCTTTACCATCTCTGGAATTGTCAGCTATCTCTCCTTTTTTAGTGTAAGAGCAGTCCGTTAACCATTAATGATTTGGATAAATGAAGAGTGGGTGTGGGTATCCAAGTTATTGAAGATATCATGAAAATGCAACTGACTAGGGGTAATTTCAGTGCTGGATCAAAAATGTATGAAATTTCCCCAAAACACTAGAGAGTGGTGTAGACGGCAAAAATAAAAATGAAATTCTATATGGAAAATCACAAAAGTATAAACATAGAGAAGAACTAGATGTCTGTGTACAAGATACCTGACAACTTTGCAGGTAGACATATGATAGCTAAGTATTGGGGGGTCCTGAACATCAGGATGTGACACTGTGAGAAGATGGACATTGCCTTGGTTCTTAGATGCTTAAATTCAAGGAAACTCATGGAAATAAATTTTCTGTCTCCTCCTCTTCCTTGTACCACCCTGCAAACCTTGTCCAGAGGGCCTGGGGATGCATCTCAGCTATGTGGAATGGGACTTCAAGGACTGCAGAAGGGAAAACTGGCTCAAATTCATTTGGGTCCAATCCATTATTTATAAACATATTAAGCAACAGTATTGCTCTTTGAAGCAAGATGGCATGTAGGCCTGAATTTTATTAGATAATCCTAACTAGAGTAGGAGAGCCAGTGCGGTATAATGGTTTGAATGTCAGACTACAACCCTGGAGACCAGGGCCATTTCCGCACTAGGCTGTTATAGCGCGATGATTCCACTTTTAACCTCCTATGGAATCCTGGGGTTTGCAGTTTAGGGAGGGGCCAGCCGGCCCCTTCCTAAACTGCAAACCCCAGGATTCCATACGAGGTTGAAAGGGGAATCATCACACTATAACAGCCTAGTGTGGAAATGGTGCAGGGTTCATTTCCCTTCTCAGCCATGGAAACCCACTGGGGGACCTGGAATCCATCACATACCCTCAGCCTTAGAAAACCTGTGATACGGCTGCCATATATCAGAAAAAACTTGAAGGCACACAACAACAACAACAACAACAACAACAACAACTAGAGTAGACCCATTCACATGGGTAAATATTATTGATTTAATGGTGCTGCTCTAGTTGGGAGCAGACTGGAGACCGAAAACTGGAACAGAGACAGAAGAATATGTTCATAATAAGAATGAAGTGAGAAAGCAAATCTGGCACCAGAACAATAAATAGTTAAGGATATGTCAAGGTGAGAAAATGTGTGGACTAACATTGTCATAGAATCATAGAATCATAGAAATGTAGAGTTGGAAGAGACCACACAGGCTATCCAGTCCAACCCCCTGCCATGCAGGAACACCCTGAAAGCACTCCCGACAGATGCCATCCAGCCTCTGCTTAAAAACCTGCAAAGAAGGAGACTCCACCACACTCCAAGGCAGCATATTCCACTGCCGGACAGCCCTGACTGTCAGGAAGTTCTTCCTGAGGTTCAGCTGCAATCTCCTTTCCTGCAGCTTGAATCCATTGCTCCTTGTCCTGGTCTCTGGAGCAGCAGAAAACAAGCCCTCTCCTTCCTCTACATGGCATCCCTTCAAATATTTAAACATGGCTATCATGTCCCCTCTTAACCTTCTCTTCTGCAGACTAAACATACCCAGCTCTCCAAGTCTATCCTCATAGGGCATGGCTTCCAGGCCCCTCACCATTTTGGTCGCCCTCCTCTGGACCTGCTCCAGCCTGACCATGTCCTTCTTGAATTGGGGTGCCCAGAACTGGACACAGTATTCAAGATGAGATCTAACCAAAGCAGAATAGAGTGGTACCAGTACCTCCCTCAATCTAGACACCATACTCCTATTGATGCAGCCAAGAATTGCGTTGGCTTTCTTGGCTGCCGCATCACACTGCTGACTCATGTTCAGCTTGTGGTCTATTAAAACTCCTAGATCCCTTTCACACGTACTGCTATCCAGCCACGTGTCCCCCATCCTATATTTCTGTATTCCATTTTTTCTACCTAAGTGTAGAACCTTACACTTCTCTCTGTTGAATTTCATTTTGTTAGCTTTGGCCCAGCTCTCCAATCTATCCAGGTCATTTTGAATTTTGATCCTGTCCTCTGGCGTATTAGCAACCCCTCCCAATTTGTTGTCATCTGCAAATTTGATGAGCATGCCCTCTATTCCTCCATCCAAGTTGTTGATGAAGATATTGAACAGCACTGGGCCCACGACAGAACCCTGTGGCACCCCGCTAGTCACTTCTCTCCAGGATGAAAAGCAGCCATTCGTGATCACCCTTTGGGTTCGGTCGGTCAACCAATTACAAATCCAACTAACAGTAGCCCTGTCCAGCCCGCATTTTACTAGCTTCTTTGCAAGAATGTCATGGGGAACTTTGTCAAAGGCCTTACTGAAATCGAGATATGCTACATCCACAGCATTCCCTTCATCTATCAAGCTAGTAACTCTATCATAAAGAGAGATAAGATTAGTCTGGCACAACTTATTTTTGAGAAATCCATGTTGACTTCTTGTGATTACCGCGTTGCTTTCTAAGTGATTAGAAACTGACTGCGTAATGATCTGCTCCAGAATCTTTCCGGGTACTGACGTCAAGCTGACTGGGCGATAATTATTTGGGTCCTCTTTTTTTCCCTTTACATTTTACACACCCAGTGTCAGGGATTTGGCAGGCACACTCTTGATAAATCCTCTGTCGTCCCACTTTTTCAGCTGCTTTTTAAATGTCCCAGTTTCTGTCTCCTCCTGCTATTTTCCCACTCATTCTACTTCACTTGCTACAAACTGAGTTCAAAGTGCAAAAGTAGTTACAATCAATTAATTTGGTAGAGGGAGGTGGGAAGAGGGGGCAGAATCTTACCTTTCTCTGTAGACTCAAGCAAAAGCAAGCTGCTGCAGCGTCTTCTAGCTTGTCTGATCTTCCTCATTAATAACTTTTGCCATGTTGGCCACATTCTGATATTGCTTAGCCACACGACCTAATTTTTATCTGTGAAATGTTAGAGGGTGTACGTGAAGTGTAATTAGTTTTAAAATACTTAAAAGTATCAGAAGGAATGATCTATGCTAAAGCTGAGCAGATGAAAGAACAAAGTAGTTCGAGCACACAAGGTTTATGTTTTAGGGAGAAAGCATATTTGTTTGGTTTGTGGTTCAAGCTGCCTAGGTGGACTGTATACTTTCTTCTTAATTTCCCGAGGAAATAGTGTTATGGTGCCTTGCAAAGGTATTGTGTCCCGCCCCTGACTTTTCCATACTTTTTTGTGTTACAACTTGGAATTCAAATGTATTTAACCGATATTTTTATTGTGTTGTCGTTGTTGTCGTTGTGTGTCTTCAAGTCTTATAGTGACTCTAAGGTGAGCCTATCATGGGGTTTTCTTGGCAAGATTTGTTCAGAGGGGTTTGTCTCTGCCTTCCTCTGAGGCTGAGAGAGTGTGACTTGTCCAAGATCACCCAGTGGGTTTCCATGGCTGAGTGGGGATTCAAACTCTGGCCTCCAGAGTTGTAATCCAGCTCTCAGACCACTACACCATGCTGGTGTATGCAAAATACTCCACACTGTGAAGATGCAAAATATTTTCATTTGAGCTAACTTAACAACACAACAACAGCAACAACAAATTCCTTGATACAGATGGTTTTGATAGCCTATTACCAGGGCAGTGCTGATGTAGAATGGAACAACCAGATTACAGTACAGTCATACATAATGGGTTGGATCCTGAAAAAAGTATGGAAAAGAGGATGGGCAGAAAGTTGGTCTCCTTCTCTCAGACCCCAAATTCTGCAGTTCTGC
This sequence comes from Cyclura pinguis, assembly GCA_030412105.1. Lineage (NCBI taxonomy): Eukaryota > Metazoa > Chordata > Lepidosauria > Squamata > Iguanidae > Cyclura > Cyclura pinguis. Next base: position 42,264,751 of record CM059603.1, read on the forward strand.
AAACGTAATCGTTATGCAAGGTACCTCTACCAGATTTCTAGGAGCCCTCCTGCATTATAGCCTAGGTTTTGCTTGCTTGCTTCCACTTTCTTTTCATGCAGTTAGATTATAGAGAAATCCTGAACTCAGATTCGCTATCTCAGACATTCTGGAAATCTAGAAAAAGGCAAGCCAAAACCAAGCCCTCTGCTTTCATTAATGCTGCTTCAGGCAAAGGTTGATCTTGATGGTTTTCTTCCAGTTCTATAATTCTTTTATTGAGTCTCACTTAAGGCATGATTTACGTGTTTTCCTTTCTTTACAGTGGAAAATCTCAACCATTGTGAATTTGCTCTACTCCGAGATTTTGTCATTAGGTGAGTTTATTCACTAAAGAGTGGTGTTATTTGAACTGAAAATAAATTGCGGGTTAATATCTAAACTGGAAGAAAAAGCTATTTATGTTCATACTAGAACACTGATACCATTCAGCATGGCTTATCATCACACTATGATAGTTCTAGTAAACTTCAGAGTCATTTAAAATCTGCACTAAGGAAAACAAAATGACAAATGACATTCAGTATAAGTAAACTAAAGTAATCCAAACTAGCAACAAAAGTCCTCCTATATGTACTGATGAATCTGAACTGATAGTGACTCAGCAGTAAAAATATCATGGAATTTTGATAGATAGCTCAGTTAAACACCAACTCATTCACAGCAGCAAGAGTAATTCTATGCTGTCTATCATTAGCAAAGGAACAGAAAGTGGCCCTATCATAATGCGTTTATAAGCAGCACTTTCTCTCCCTGGCAGTTCATTGCCTGCCAAGCCAATCAGGGGATGTTAACCTTCCCTGCTACTGCTGCCAGGCCGTCAAATTTGCCAGTGCAAATAGGACGCAGTTACTTTATAAAAAGGGGAATGTACTTTATATGCAGGGAATGCATACCTTGTTTCTAAGCTGAGCTGTGCTTCCAGGCAGCTTCCAGGAGTGCAGTTTGAGGGTGAATATTCCATCTGTATTTTCTTAAAGAGTGAAAATCCACTGTTTTATTTTATTTTATTTTTGTGATGGTACAGCAGCAAATTTGGGAGCAGAGTCTGAAAAAAAATAGTGCTTGTAGTGTTTTTAGTACTTGTGGGCCACAAGATGCCCACCTCTGCTTTATAAAACAAATATTGTACAGTTACATTTGGAACTGTGTACTGGTGGGATCTGAAATGGCTATTACTCTCCAGAAGAGTGATCTTAGGCTGATTAGATCAATGAAAACGAAAAGCTCCATGTAAAAGCTTATTTGGAAAGAGACTGGAAACAGCTAATATCACAATGACCTTATTTAACTCTTGTGGTACAACTCAAATAAGAAGACTGTTTATTGTTGGGGTATCTTAAAAGTTGATATCTCAACACCTTTATTTAATTCTGTGGCACAACTCCAGTTGGAATGTTATTTGTTTTGGTATCTTAAAAGGATGCACTCTCAGTAAGAACATCATAGAATTAGAAAAAGATAGTCGAAATGTTCAAGGTGTTAGGACAGGGGTAGGAAACTCCCATCAGCCTTAGTTAGCTTAGCCAGTGGTGAAGGATTATGAGAGTTCTACTTCAAAAGCACGAGGTGAACCACAGGTTCCCCACCCCACCCTGTTAAAAGGAAAGGTATAATGTTCAGGACTGTAAAATAACTAAGAATGAAGGAAACTGGAGGTGGGTGGATGGGATATGATAGAAAATTATACTTGGCATGTAGGAAGTTGCAACATAAGAATTTTCTTCCCATACTCATAAAATTAGTATTCAGGGTCATCCAAAGAAATGGATTGACAACACAAAACTGATTTCATAGAATTCAGTACTGGAAGATGTGAAGATGATGCATAACTAACATAATTGTAAAAGAGGTTAATTGAGGTCAGATGCTAATTTTGCTGGGATGAGGAATATAATAACCATTGGGATATAAAAATAGGACATATGGAGCCTTCAAACTTATAAAAGGTACAAGAAATGTTGTATGAAATAATGCATGAATGACCTGTATTAGTGGGACCTGTATTTGTTTGCCATTCCTTCTATTTTTTAAAATTTAAAGAGCTGCACAAGTGTTCCTGTACTTGCATGATATAGTAGATCCCCCCTTCTTTCTCTTTTTTTGCCCTTGCATTTCTCTTCTTTTTCTGTTGTTCCTCAGGACCCACCTACAGGATTTAAAGGAAGTAACGCACAACATCCACTATGAGACTTACAGGGCTAAACGACTGAATGATAATGGAGGACTCCCCCCAGTGACCGTAGAGACAGAAGAAAACCATGAAAGTAACCTGTGAATGACCCATCCTGTTGTCTGCTGTCTTGGAATCATATCCACTATTCCCCCATCCCTTGATTTGAATTCAGGCCTCTCTTAGAAGCATGTGGAATATCCTTTGTGTGTGCAGAAGGGGGAAGAATGTGGGACGTGGCCCTCAACTTTCTCCAAATGTCCCCATGTTGTTCTATTATTATTATTATTATTATTATTATTATTATTATTATTATTATTCAAATTTTGTATTTTGCACAGCAGACTCTAGTCTTCCGTTATATTCCAGTATTCAGTTGTGCATCCTGATTGTGGAAAACGTTTGGGGTATTCTGGAAGTGGTGAAATCTCTGGGGTCATGTGAAATGCCTTCAAACAGGAGGGAAAAAATGAGAACAGTGAGAGGTGTTGTAAGCATTACGGGGGAAACAGAAAGCCATACTTTGGATGCAAGTGTCACTGGTCTGGAAGAGATTGGGTTGCTTTGCACTGTGATAGGTGGTGTGTGTCATAGATTCACTTCTCAGCATAGAAGCAGGAAAAATAGATTTAGACTGGCGTCTTAAGCACTGTTGTGTGGTAGTAAGTGCCAGTAAAATCAATGAGAGGGATTTGTTGCCAGGTAAATGTGTTTAATTAGAAGTAATGTGCCAGTGTGGAAAGATGGGATTTGAATCACTTTGTTTTCCGTCAAAAGACTGATTAGAAACAAAGTTGTAGAGAGAGAAAAAAAGAGTTAACATTTAATCTGGAAGCAGTTTTCTTGGTGTAGAAAAAAAAAGAACTTTTGTAGGAACAAACCTTTCAGACTGTGGTGCAGATACTTTTTGTTAGGTACAAAGACCACCTTTAAATCACCATTACATTGTCAGATCTTTTGGTTCTGCCATTGTTAGAGCTGCCCTAAGAATGCTTTAAGTAAGGTCACATTACTGTAACAGTTCTCTTTGGATTGTTGCAGCAGGTAAAAACACGAGAAGTTACGACATGTTCCAATTGTGCCTTTTCTCCCTCTGACTCATTGACTACGAGGGGATAGCTTTCTGCTAAGCAGAGAAAACCATAGGCTGGGAATATTAACTCCCCAAAGACGTCCCCACAGATTACACAGGGAGAGGACAAACAGCATGATGAGGCTACTTAGGACGTTGTATAGCATTCTTATTCTGACTTTACTCAGAGTAGGCCTTGCCCAGGTGGCCTACTCATGGGATTGCAAACATACTGCCAGTGACAGAATATATATTCTGATATCTTCTGTGTCTCAGAGAATCCTGATCCTGAGTTTTTTTGGGGGGTGTTTTGTTTTTAACGCAAGAGCAAGTACCTAGCTTTCATGGCTCTGGAGGAAAGGTTTGAAGATATGCAGACATCTGTGGAAGACTTAGAAAGCAGAAGTGGTCTTTTGATGGCCACAAGAACTTCACTGCCTTGGGCAGGTCCCGAACAGCCTTTGTTATTTCACATACTTTCTAGAGTGTCATGAACACTGAGCAGTATTGGTCCTCCCTTTAAAGAAAAAAACACCTTTCCTCATTTTCAGACATTCATATACATTCTGTCAACAACTGGTCCATTCATTAGGCGAGTGGAGGTAGCTGCCTAAGACAGCAGAAGACCAGATTAAGTTGCTTCCCATATCTAGGAGTGTCTCCACTGCTTCACGTCTTTTCTCCTTCCTCCTGTTCTTATTGCTTCATCTGCCTTTTTCTTCCCTCTCCCTTGCTTTACTTCCCACTGCTATGCCTCCCTCTCTTGTGCCTTGTATCCTGCCCTCTGCTCTCAATCCATCTTTTCTTTCTACTTTCTTTCACACTTACCTCAAACTACAGCCTGTATGCTCTTCATAAAGTGGCTAATGTGTGAGGTGAGCTGCAGGGGGAGAGGGGGAGTGCAGTGAGAGGACGATGACAGTAGGCAAAGGTAAGCTGGGGATGAATGGGGGAAGGCAGCAATAATGGCAGGTGCCTCTTTTCTTCTTGCCTCAGGCAGAGGGGAGAATCCAGGACACCTATATCTACATCCAAATTCACAAGTTGATGAAATAAGTATAATTTACTTTTTTTTTAAAAAAAAACCTTGATTTTCTTTCAAATGGACCTCAGCTGGCTAACACAAAATAAAACCAAACAAACCTGGGAACATTGGAAGTTGCTCGGTAACACTGCTGTTATCTAGCTCAGTATTGCCTACATTGATTGACTGAGGGTTTCAGATAGTTTTTCCAAGCCCTCCTTGAAGGTGCCAGGTATTGAGCCTGAGAGCTTTGTGAGCTCAGGTCCTTCCCTGGCACAAATCACAGATATAGATGAATAAACTTGGTTACCTAGGCTATAAAATCCACTACTTGACAGGAAAAAAAAATTAAAAAGTCACTAAAGACTAATTTCAAAATCAAAATTCTATAGGATTTCCTACTGTCTGGATATTTTTACAGTGGAAGGTCTCTTTAGGGAAGGAGATTCACAGAACAAGGACCACCCCAGAGAAACTACTGTACATACACTGTTTGGTTTTGCAACTGGCTCAGATTTAATCTGGCATAGGATCTCTCCATCTTAATAAATGGGAAGGAAAATATGAACAGAACTACTCGGTAAATTAGAATGTCTGAATTGCGGTGCAGTGGCTTGAGTGTTTGGTTAGGACTCCAGAAATTGTTGTTGTGTGCCTTCAAGAAGTTTCTGACTTTTTGGTGACCCTAAGGCTAACATATCACAGGGTTTTCTGGGGCTGCGCGTGTGTGAGATGCATCCAAAGTCACCCAGTGAGTTTCCATAGTCGAGCAGGAAATTGAACCCTGGTCTCCAGGGTCTTAGGTCAGTGCTCAAACCACTACACCACACTGGCTTCTGACCAGAGATCAAATCGCTGCTTGGCCATGGAAACCCACTGGGTGACCCTGGGCAAGTCACATTCTTGGTATTATTTGTTGAGAGAAAGGTTCTCAACAAATAATACCAAGAAAACCCTGGGATACTTTTGCCTTAGGATTGTCTTAAGTTAGAAGCAGTTAGAAGGCACACAAAAGCAAAAGAAGTGGTGAAACTACCAACATCTGTTCAGGAACATAGGTCACCTTCTTTCTGCTGCAGAACATGCTACTTTTGGGAAACAGCATAAAAGTATATACATAACTTTTTTTAAAAAAAAACACAAATCACTACCATCATACTTGGTGGTTTCCAGATCTACTTGCAAGAGCTGAGACAGCCCTTCCAAAGAGATTTTCTACTGTAAGGATCCAGATCTGTTCAAGTGATATATGTTAATGTCTACAGACCAGATACACATATTTTACAACCTCACTACATCAAAAGTGGGTTGTTACAGGAATACATGAGAACATAAGAAGAGCCAACCTAGATTGGACCAAAGACTTATGTAATTCAGAACTCTGTTCACACAGAGTTCAACCAGTTGCCTATAGGAAGCACATAAGTAGCGCACGAGTGCAACTGTACTTACCTACTCATGTTTCATAGCAGCTGGTATTATCTGCCTTTGAGCTATCCAATATAGATTTGTCCTCCTTTAACGCCATCCAAATTGGCAACCTTTAAATGCAGATTGTGGTAGTAAATTCTACAATTCAATTATTTCTAATTCTACAATACTTTTTTTTTCAGTACAGTGACTTGAACACTGTATTGCAAGTGAGGTCACACTTTGGATTTGTAAAAAGATTCATGGTATTGGCAGTTTTGACTTTTAATTATGTTCATTAAATGAAATTTGCACCCCTTTTTTATACTCAGTTGCACACTGGGTCTATATTTTCATCTAGTTATCTGCCACAACCCAAATATTTCTTTGTTGGTCATTCAGTGTCATTCCCATATATCAGTGTATATGTGAAATTGGATTTTTTAAAAATCCAGTTTGCGTCATTTATTTTGACATTTCTTTTGCCATTTTGATGTCCATTTCCACTGTTTTGAGAAACTTATTTGGACTCTTTATAATTAATTTTCTCTGTAACTTCCAGTTGGCTTCTTGTTTAATATTAATAAGATAGTAAAGACAGACTTACAGTCTTGTAACTTTGGGGGTTTATGTTTAAGGCTGTCAGTGAATGAATGTGATCCTCCAAAGTCTACCTCTTAAACCAGACAGTGCCCCTACTGAAGGATTTATGAGGCACTGCAAATCAGGGCACTGGGAAATGAAAACTGGCTGTGGAGCATTTTGAGACAAATAGCTGAGGGAGAACCCAAGGGGTGTCTCCAGCTGCCTGTCTCAAGGTGCCTTGCCACCAAGAGAGCAATGTAGTTATCATTTCCCAGCACCTTGATCTGTAGCACCTTGGAAACCCTTCAGCTGTGGTGTCACCTGATGGAAGAGCTAATTTTGGGGGGGGATGGCATAGGTTGATAGCTATGACAACAGAGTCCTGTCATTGTAGCTAGATCTGATGATACAAAAACTCAGCTCACCTTACACAAATTGGGGGCAACCAGCAAACTTGGCCACCTCACTACTCATGTGTCATTCTAGACCATCTATGAAAAAATTAAAAAGCATAAGTCCCAATACTGACCCATGACAGACTTTATTGTTTACATCCATTCATTGTGAGAAATGACCGTTTACTCATCTTCTCTGTGTTCTATTCTTTAACTAATTACCAGTCCGTAACAGCAATCCTTCTCTTATCCCATGATTGCTAAGTTTGCTCAGGGTTCTTTGGTGAGGGACATTATCAAAAGTATTCTAGAAGCCTAAGTAAACAATGCCTACCAGACTTGTTCACCACTTATTTATTAATATTCTCACATAATTCTGAAAGGTTAGAGAGACAGGACCTATCTTTGCTGAACCCATGCTGATGCATTTTCAATGGGCTTGCTATTCTATATTTAAATGATGTAACTAATTCATGACGTGACATTCCTGATCTCTAGGTAACTAGCCTCCATTGCCTAATAAACCAGATACAACAGGAATGAGAAAAGTATACCCCTCTAGATGATGAGAGACTACAATTCCAATCATACTTCATTATTGGCTGTATTGGCAAGGGGTAATGGGAGCTGCATTCTAGCAAAATCTGCAGACTTGCGTGTTCTTCGCCCCTGGTATACAGGTGTTTCGGGATGGACAGCTACTGTTACCAATCAAAATACATTGGGCAACTATTCTGTCTTTTCTTCTTCATGATTTTTTGTGGAAAGACAAAGGATGGAAGACATGTTTATAAAGCAAGTTACAAGTGGAAAATAATGATGCCTGAACCCCTTATAAAATTCTGTGAATGGGTTAGGATGATTGTGCAGTAAAAGCTCCATCTGGAACCACCCACAGTTCCTATGCCACTTCCACATCTGTTTCTGTATTGACTTACTGTTTGCCGGCAGAAAATATTTAACAGCAACCTGCTCTGACTTAGAATATGTACAACTGTTGCTGTTTCTGGCTCAGTCCACGCAGTGGGGGTACAAAATAAGGGCATGCTACTGATGAATAAGAGGCTCCAGATCTTTATACCTTAGGCAGATATCAAAATTATCTTATTTCTGTGTTTCATGGCATAGTAACAGCAGTAAAATCCTAGGACTTTGAACAAAAGGTCTTACTCTTCCTTATGATCTGCCTTAAGGAAGACAGATCACTGAGGCAGGCTTTTATTTTTTTAGTTTATTTCTATTCAGGGTACCTTATTTCTTTAACTATCTAACTTAGCCATTGAGAGGTCAGTGAGATCAGCAGGTTATGAATATGCTTCGCCAAACATAATTTATGCTATGAATGAAATGAGCTTGTTGATCTTAGTCTGGCCAAGAGGACTTTTGTGAAAGCAATATGATTTCTAACTTTCCATAGAATTTCAAGAGCAAGATCTAATTGTATGACATATCTGAAGACTGTTAAAGCCATAAGGGTAATCTATGATTACAATAGCAGGAGGAAGTGCATGTTGTTACTACACTCTTTTCAAAGTTTTTTTTTTATGATAAGGATTATCTCCTTACCAGAGTAGTTAGAAGCAGTGTAAGTTTAAAAAAAAAGTATGAACAGTGCAATTCTCTACATGTCTGCTTAGAAGTGAATTCTGCTAAGTCCACTGAAGCTTACTCCAAAGTAAATGTGTATAGGATTGCAACGTAAGATCTGATAGCAAAAGCATTGGCATCTAGCTTGGGTACTGGAGTGATAATCAGAAACTCAGGAGAAATTATGCGCATCAGAAGAGATTATCAGATATTCCTCAATGCAGTGTCCTCCTCTGGAGGCCTCTTTAGTATCATGTTGGTGTTCCCATATACATGAGCATCACGATAAAGCAGGACATCTCTAGAAGTGCTGCTTGTATATCTGCTCTTGCTTGCTTTGTTGGAGTGAAAGTGGAAGGTGAAAAAGACTGCCCTTCAACAGGCATAAGCACTATCTTGCCTAACAAGTGAGGAAAGCCTCCGGAATGGTGCTAGAATTGATTCATATCAGCTGTTCTTCACCTACATTCAAGCAGAATGTTTCTCCCAAAGCTAAGAAAAATCGTGTTTCCACACACTGGTCTCATCAAAATTTTGCTTATATACCTACCCTTCTGCTAGGAATCAGATGGCAATGCTGTTTGTAGTCATCTCAGTCTCTGTCAAAGTGTCTGCTTCACTTATGCATTAATTTAAGGCATTAAAATAAGACTTTTGTAGTAGAAAACCTTTCTGGGCAAAGGTATTAGCCTTTTCTAAGAACTGCAGTTTTAGTATATGCTTATGTTTTCCCTTCCACAACCAGCAGCCAGTTAAGAATATCAAGCATATTCCACAGCTGAAAATTTCTTTCCAAAATATGACCCACAGTTTGGACTAGTGCACATAGTACAGCTGCCATATGGAAAGCTCCAAATATTGCCCGAAGTTAAGTTCAAAGTGAATTTTGCTGGTTCTTTCATCTTTTTTTTTTCAATTGAGGGAAGTTAAAATGTCACAATATATCATTGTTTATGGAAGTGCCTAAACTATAATCTGCATTGAATAGACATAAAATAAACCAGTTGCTTTCTGTAGACTTGCAATCTCAAAAATAAAGAGACAAAAGGAAAAGGGACTTGGAGGGGGAAAGGGAAACCTTTGTACTAACTAAACTAGACTAAAAACCAAACCAGATAAAGCAAAACTATGCAATAATTAACCCATGAGTAGGAAAAAGCATTCAATAAGTTAATTAAAACATCAAGGAAATGAAAGAGTGATTTTTTAGCAATTTTAAGATGGGGAAGGCAGATGAACAGCAAAAAGTCTCGTGCATAAATTATGACATATTAATTACTAGTGTTTTAAGAGAGTAGTTTTAATTTCACTTCATTTAATTTGATGATTTTGTACCTTATATTTTTATAGAATTACGTACACCACCTCAGAAGCACAACTGTGCTCTGAAAGGTGGTAAAAAATTTTTTAATACTCCAGAATGGAAAGATGAAAAATAACACAAACTACTATAAGAAGGTTTAGTTCAGAAGTAGACAAAATATGTCTTCTCTTCCGCCCCCCGGGGTCTGCAGTCCCTCCCAGCAATTTTTTTAAACCATAAAGCTTTTCCAGTCCTACAGTATTCCAGGAAGGACAGCTTTATTTGAAATTGGGATGCAGGGTCCCAAAAGCCACCTCAAAGTAAAAAATGAAAGTGGAAGTGAACCTCTGACCACCATTTCATTTTTGGCCTGCAATGGATGCCATTAGACATTAAACTGGATTTGGGATACAAATGGATCCTTCCCTGTTACACCTTTATTTTAGTGTTTGATGAAGGAGAAAAGATCTAAACAACTGGTGAAATATCATCAATTTATTGCAATCTGCAGATCCAACAAAAAGAACTCAAGCATAAGACTGAAAGGGGACAAAACATTCAAAAGGAAAAAAGTGGCGAAATATCTCCTGAGGGTTCTTTAGGCTCTAGGCTGTTACCAAATTTTTGCTGAAAGCAAAGTTTACACGGAATTCAAAAGCGTAAAATGAAGGATTTAGAGGGTTTGGGGTGAAGCCAAAAATGTTCCAATACAGTTTCTGTTAATGTCTCATTTGTGGGGGTGTCACCTATACCTAGTTGTCATCACAGTATGAGCCATTCACATCCAGATTTACTATGTGGATTGGCAATTTTTTCCAAGTTACCATTGAGCATTTATGGAGCACTTTACATCACTGAGGAAACTCCCATGGTCTGAAACCTGTTCACATGGAGTAAATTAAAGCAGGGTGGAATTGGCAGCTGTAACTTGTGCCTTGCCTATGGTCATATCGAAAGAAGTTGGATTTTTCCAAGGCTGCAAAGGCCTTTAATGCCTAGCCATTTAAGATTTCTTGTTTGTCTGTTTCAAATATGGTGTGTTTAAAATCGTAATCATGAATCCAGTTCCTTTGACGATGACATTTACTAACAATAAATAGAGGAAAGTATACAAGGCAGCAATGCTATCGTCCAGTTAAGGCAGTGTGTGTTGGCTGCAGTGTGGAGGGGCTGCCTCCCACTGCTGCCGCAGACCAGACCCAGGTGAAGAGACTGCCTCTGCCATCGTCCCGGGCCAAGGAAACCTCCGGCAAGGACACTGGTGGCAGGTCAGGTATGGGTGGAGGCGTTGCCTCTCCCACCAGGCCAAGGAAAACCCTAGCGAGGGCGGCAGTGAGCCAGGCTTGGGTGGAGGGGCTGCCTCCACTTACTGAATTACTGTGTCGCGAAATGATGTATGTATAAAAAGTGTATCACCAACATGAAAAGTTTGGAAAGCTCTGAGTTGAGGTGTTGGGTACTTCAGGCCAGACATGAAGAGATTTTATTTTCTTGCTGGTATAAATTCTTGTAACTATAGGGCTATGCTTTACTTTGGGACCAATAGTTCAGCAATGAAGGAAATCTGGTCTGTGTATATCAAATTAGAAGGAGTCTTAATGTTGATACGTTTCTGCCTGTTTCACTCTAAAGAAGTAACATATTCTTGTTTTTCATTCTACTTCCAGTATAGATTTAAAATCCCATCTTCATGCTGAACTAGCAGATCCATTTACCTTAAAGAGACTTTCTCATCTAGTTACTAGCCTATCCATTTGTATAATATAGTAAATGCTGACTACAGTGGGAAAAGCAAAGGTCATCATGCACTCCATGTCTGTGAGGACTTTTACCTTTTTGGAGCAAACTGTGGGAGTATCAGGTGTTCCTGTTGTTTGGCAGCAGCTAGCAACTAATGACATTATTATGAAATTGTATTTTAATTCATTCCAAACTCCCTAATTCAAGTACCACTTAGGACACCTAAAGTTCTTCAACAGTATTCTGATTGCTACTGATATGATGATGATTATTATAAATGTGTTATGAAACGAAATATCCCATAGCAATATATTGGCTTCCCTCTTTTATGTTTTTGTTCTTCAATGTTTCACATGACACTAGGTCATAAAAGAGAAACAGGCACGGAGAAAGAAGATACCAATAGCATCTACTTTGCAATTGTTGATATTCAGATGTACCTTGAGCATTTTAGTAATCTAGATTCTTTTGAAAGCAAGTCCATGGAAAATTGATCAGTATATTTGTTTTCTCACAGAGAAATCAACAAAAGCATGAACAAAGTTTAGATCTTAGTATCTCTAGCTATGAAAGTATCATGATGAAGTCCTCTTGTAATCTGTCTAGCCCTTATTGAAAAAAATGACAAAAAATAAATATACCAGTGATGTAAATGTTGCTAGACTTAACTTTCTGTGTTCTGTTGTCTGATTAAAATGAAGTTATTTGAAAAAGTGGTTTATTTGCTTACTTGTACATATATTTCACATCTTGTTGAGAATAACCACACACAATATATAACTTCAGCATCATTCTAGCACATATTCTACACCTGTTTCCACAGGCTGAGACTTTACTGTCCTGCAGAATAACACCTGCTTCATGAGCAAATAAAAGCTTAGGAAGCCATGTTATGTAGATGATATTAAAGTGAAGACTCACTAATCAGATTAAAAAACAGAAGCCTTCTAGTAGTCTTGCAGTAGAATCAGGGATAGGAACTAACAGTTCAAACCAATTGTGAGAGGTTAAGGAGTAACTTAATTATGTTTGTTAACTAAATTGATGGACCTAAATTTGAATTTGAGCATTAACTAAAGAACTGAGTTATAAAATAATAGATCAGATATTGTGATATAGAGCTAATATATTACACATTTTCCATTCAGTTCCTTACCTGCAGCCTAGTTCTCTTGGGTTATTGCAAACCTACTACTTATTTTGTCCAAGTCTTTCAGGTTTGAGGAATTATAGCACAGTCAAGAATAATTCAATGGGATGAATTGTGTAATGCCACTAGTGGATATACTTTGGAAGATGAAGGGCGACACTGCCCTATTTTTGATTCCTCCAGAAGGTTAAAACACATCCTCACAGCTACAATTTTTGGCAACTGATGTATTGTTCAAGGTACATCTCGGTGCCACTTCTTGTTACCCTGTGTACTGGGGGTTCCGGGAGGGACACCAAAATGTGCTCAACTAAAGTTGGGGAAAATTAGCTCAGAGCACTGCTTAGCGTTACGAGAGGCAGGGTAACGTAGCCAGATCTTGAACCTTATGTCTATGGGGTCGGGTCGAGTCAAGGAGAACACAGAAGTTGAAATAATAAATGATGTTTATTGAATACAAGCAATACAGTGTATGCGACACACTCATACAAGATAACTAAAGAAAATAAAGGTTGGAGTGGTATAGAGGGATTTTTAGAGGGATTGTTGATTTGGGTGATACTTCACCTGTCCTGAAGCCCAGAAAAATAGAGAGCGAAGCTGGGGTGCGATGTAGCTCAGCACGTGGAGCTGAGGGAAGGCTCGCCAAGCAAAGCGGCAGCAAGGCGGGATGAAACTCGGGAGCGATCCGAGGAAGGTCTCGGAATCAAGGGTTTTTATAAGGAGAATTGACTGCAGGCTATGCCTTACTTGGGGGAAAACAATAGATTTGGAGTTGGAGACAAAGCCTCCGAAAGGTCAGAATCTGAATGATTGAGTTATCGTAGCGGTTCTCAATAGAGTAGCCAGTATGCAAACGCAGAGTACTTGGGTATTGCATAGTTTACCCATCAAGCTGCCATCGCGGGGCAGAGGCTCTTTTGTAAGTGGCGTGCATACTTAATTAGAGTACTTGCCTGGAGGTCTCCTAAAGCAGTGAGTCAGCTATTTCTGGCCTGCCTGTATTGTAGTTCGAATCTTACGGCTATTAACGGCCGTGCTTGTTTACGTGCTTGTCCGGTGGCCTCGCAAGCACGTGGAGAGGAATAGAGAAGTGAAGCTGAATTATGATATCAAGAGGATATCTTTTAATATCCCCAAAGCTCCGACTAGCCAGGGCAGTAACAATCCCCTCCCCCCGAAAATGGGCGATGTTGGGGACAATATCGGACATTTTCCAATTAAAAGCAAAAATTAATTTAGAGCCAAATAGGGCTTGCAGGTTGGTAGCCATATCACTCTTCAAGAAACGGAATTCGGGAAGCGCAAAGGATTACTATCTTATAAAGACAGTCCTAACTAAAAACCTAAACCTAAACACACACACACACCAATGTAAACAATAGCACAATAATAAACAATTAAACAATAAACAATGTCCTGTCAATAGGGAACTATCGGAACATGAGCAATGGCAGTAAAATAGCAAATGCAAAATGAAGCAATCAATGGGATACAGTAAGTCCAATGCATGGTCTGGCAATGAAGGCAATCCAAGGAACAAACTGTTCAATGTGGAGTGAAAGTTCGTAGTCTGGGGGAGGTGAGGTGCAAGCAAAAGTCTTGGCACCCCCCCTTGCAACAGGAAAAAGTCTTTTAGCTAGAGCAGGTGAGCAAAACATAAGTCCATCCAGGCAACGGAGCAGGAACAACAACCAAAATGTCCAAACTGGTGCAGCTTGGCTTGCTGCAAGTTCAGGAGCAAAGAGTCTTTGCAGAGTTTGGAGCCTGGAATAGTCCATAAGTTTTCTCGGGTCAGCAAATGGTAGTAGGAATGGCAAAAAGTTTGTCTTTGCACACAGAAGGCTGCGTGGTCACCTTCCCTCACAGTCACGGGTGTCGTCAAAGCACCAGGAATCTCCAAGTCTCGGCCATCAGATGGAGCGGCAACTTTCTTCGTCACCCCCACCACCACCACGGTACTCGGGGGCGATGGTACGGCCTCGGGATCTTCCCAGTCTTCTGTAGCAATAGACCTATTCCCTTAATAAAAGCGGACGGCTTGTAACATGAGGATCTGTTTCTCAATCCAGAATACCAAACCAACAAGACTGACTACCAAAATTATCTGAAACACCACCAAAACGACTAAAGGGTGGAGAGCGAAGTGTGCTATAGCCTGGCCCGTGGAGGACCAACTAAAGACATCCCACCAGGAATGCTTTGCGGCGGATTTCAACTCCTCTGAGGTACTGACTATTGTCTGAGCAGCATGGTTAACAGTCAAGGCAATTTGGTGGAGGGAGTGCGAAACCTCCTTAACTCGTTGCGACAAACTGGTGAGATTCCTGAGCCATAAAGACGCGGGGATCTTGTCCTCAAGATGGAATCCGACTAACTCGGATTCTGTAGGTGCATAGGCACTTTCAAACACATAATCTCGTATCTCCCACTGGAGATAGAAGTTCTGGCCAAAACAGTCTTGGACCATCTGTGAACAAAAATAGGGGTTTCCTGCGATACAGTTTACTCTTACAGTCGCACCACTAGGCAATACTATCAAGTTTGTACAAGGAGTCCTTAAACAGAAGCACTCACGGGTAATCTGGGCCATGACTGTGTTGTTTACTGGTACTACCAAATATTCAGAGGTATCACCGAGGCTGAGACCATTAAGGTTGTGGAAACACTGAATCCACTGGTGGTTAAATAGGTAGCCAGCCAAATCAAAAGAGTGTGTACCATTGGAAAGTGGCATTAGCGGCTATGAGGGGGAGTCCTAAATGGGATACTGGATGTAAAATTACCGGATCCAGAATCCGTTCATGGGCAACGTCCACCGTGAGAGTTAGGCTCTTCCGTGTGGCGTGCCGTATTTGCGCCAAAGCGGCAGGGTGTTCCAGCGATTCTGGGTATTGCTCTAAGAGTAGGCTCAGGATCTCAGGGTGCATTAACCCCATGAGGCTGGCCTGGATCACCTGAGCGGCAAAGGTGATTACGGTGCTCTGCAGTTGCGTGCACTGTATCACTATTGACAAATTATGGGTCGTGATCTGAAGAACACGGCCAAGGTCGGATATTACGTCTCGCTCGACGCCAACCCACTGTGGGAGTAATTGACTGATTAGATCTACTCCTCTCACCATGTTGGTTAGGCCAGCAGCGGAGGATATTCCAATGTCTCTAGTTTTGGTGCCAATTACGCCTAATTTGTTTGCTAAAACCTCATTATCTATAGCGTTGATGAACGTGCCGCCAGTTCCAATTCCACCTAAAGCGGTTCCTAAGACACTTTGCTTAGGGCGAGTGTGTGGGTGGGAGAAAGACAGCCATCATTTCTCCCAGTGTTCCCACTGCGTCCATGCTAGTTTTAGGCACGGTTGGCAAGTTGGAATTACTCTCGAGATGTTGACAACCGTCAAATTTAGTATCATTTTAGTTACTATGGGTTGGACATTTGAGTAAGCGACCATTTCTATGTCTTTGCGAACTACAGAACTACCCACATACATAGCTGGGTGACGTTCTGGTGGAGGAGGGGTGTGAGTATCGGAATCGGGACACCACATCTTCCCACAGGAAAACTTACAACCTGTCGGGGTCAGGGTGGCATTCTGGCAGTGGAACATGTAGGTTTTCCATACCCATGTAGGGCGGCAGTTTTCAAAAGTGAAGCTAAGCACTAGTAAAGATGCATAGCTGTGGTCACCCCGGACTATCCTGGCGGTCATGGGAGGGGCTGCTGTGGCCATGCTGGGGCTGAGTTTAACCTCTTCGCCGGCAATGGCCATCCTTAACACTGCACTCAATCTATTTCTAGAATGTATATGGAAACTTGTGGATAACTCGAAAGGGTACCTTTTCTTGAACCAGGGGAGCAGCTGCGTCCCCGTCAACAAGGCTTCTACCTCTGGATATGGGTTCCAATAACACACTGCCCGTACATTGAACTGCCAATCTGTATAAACATGGCTACATTCGGGCGAGGTTCCAAAGGCATATCTACTCACGCAAAACAAAACTGCAATCCTCAGGAGCGGTCCCATTCCGTCTCCCTATAGGGAACACAGAGATGGGGGCTCCATTACTACAACAAAAAGGGTCTATTTACAGGGGAAGGGGGAAGGATAGGGGTGCTGGAGCAACCACCTCTTCATGGGGGTTGCCATCCCATGAAGGGAAGCAAAGCCCGTCCACCACGCTGTCATGCTAACAAAAGGGCGTCCCCATCTGGGGGTTTCCCTTTCCAATCTTTCTCTTGGGTCTCCGGAACTATCGGCAAGAGTGGAAACGCCTGCTCCTGGTTTGGGACCCACACTATCAATGTGGTATGGAGGCTGGTCTTGGACCCATGTGCCTCCGGGGAACCTTTCTCTCCAGTCACAATGGTAATCGAAATGAAGCCGTAGCTAGCCGTGGCCCCTTTTACAATTACCAGCATCACAGTTAAGACGGTGCCATGGCCCTTGAAGACAAGGTGGCACCAAAGCGTCTGCACGGAGGGAGAGGCAGTAGCCAAGTTCACCTCCAGGGAGGAACATACCTGTCGCTCACTCATTACCGGGATAGGGGCAGGAGCTTTAATGGCGGCACAACGGTGCACGGCCGAAATCTCTACTGGTCCCTGGTCCAACTGCCATAGAAACTCATTTGCGTAATCAACTGTGAGCCTGTTTCCCTGGAGAAAACCGATGCCTAAAAGGCCGTTATCTTCTCCCCGGTTCTCGCATGCCCACAACTGAAAACGAAACGTCTCTATAGACATTGGGATGCCTGTTCATGCCCTAGCTTGGTGACCCCCCCCCCCGCCATATCCAGAAAGCTGGATGTCATGAGCCAGGCTGAGCAGGCTGCCGACTCAGACAGGGACTCTGAGTTAGACTGGGAACCCCAGCCAGGGGTGGATCCCTGGGAGGCAGAGGGGGCTCCTGCAGGGACAAGGGAGGGGCCTGCCAGCGACCCCACAGCGGTCCCCGAGCCAGTACCTGCAGCAGATGAGACCAGTGCTTCGGGCTCGACAGAAGCGGCTGTTCCTGACTCAGGCCTGGAGTTTGCTGCAGACCCTCCCCCCACGTTCCTCCAGAGGTGGCAGAAGGAGGCGGGGCGCAGATCGAAGCGGCTGCAAGAGAAGCATCTGAAGTCCGAGGGCCTCCAGCTGTGAGCTGGGCCAACGGACGTTTGACCAGCCCCAGCTGGGTTAGAGACTAGGTACTTAAGGCAGACGCTGGGGGGAGTTGGGCATGGGGCAACAACCATCTTACATCCTCGAAATCTGCATGCTGTGCTGTCTGTTCCAGGACGACCCTAGCTGTTGAGTTTGCTACCTCTGTTTGTTTTGGGTGATGTAACCTCTTGTTTACTTTATTACTTTCTCACTAAAAGCCATAAAACTCGGCTCCTGCCTCCGTTTTCTGCTTAAGCCGCCACCTGACATTGACACCGGACATGCTCGGGTGTGGGTTCACCGTACCTCGCAAGTTTGGGGTGCAGCACATTGACTGCTGCATCAGAGTCCACAAGAAGGGTGGCAGGAGTCTTATCTCTCTCGGTCCCCATGCCTGCCTTCACCCAGAACCTTCCCCACCTGTCCGGCTTCAACCTAGCCACCACGTTGCGGGGAAGCTTCCTGGACCGAGGGCACCCCTATGCTTGCAGTTCCAGGTTAGGGTAGTATCCAGCCGGAGGTGGGCCGTCAGTCACGGCCTGGACTGGCTGTTTACTTCCTGCCTGAAGCTGCTTATCTAGAGCTTCCAAAAGCTCCGATGTTGGCCACTTATCGAACTGGTTCATGTCCAGCCCAAACTTTCTGAGCATGCCCCAGACTCTTACTCTGTCCGAGGAGTATGTCTGGGCTGTGGGATCGTACCCACCAGATGTCTCTTGAGGAGAGCCCGAGTCAGAGAGCTGTTTGGGGGCAGTTGGCTGCTGTGGGGGACTTCCTGCCTTACCGGGCTGGCTGCGGAAATCTCTTCCCTGCCACTGCCTGTTGTCCTGCCTGGGAGCTGGGTGAGGAGTCCAGTTCCCTCGGGGAACCGAATTTGGCACAGTTTTCCGGTGTTTGGAATGGGGCCCATAATTTGAGTACGTGACCTCGGACATGGGTTCCCAATTCCCGGGTTCCTTCCTATGTGTCTTAGTGGGAGGTTTTAGGGATCCTGCCTCACGCAGCAGGTCGGAGACTCGTCGGAGGTTGTTCCCGAACTCCTCCCAGTTAGTGGTGGCTGGATCCACCAAGTCGAAAGCCATCTTGGTCTCGTGATTAAGACCTCCGTACAAGAGCGTCTTAAATTCGAGGCCGTTAAAGTCGTATCTGCGGGCTGTCAAAGGGACCTTCTCGGCCAGAATGGCGAGGAGCTGCTTCCGTGTCACGTAAGCCTCAGGATTCTCACCAGGACCCTGTTGCTCCATGACATAGAGCACACCTGCACTCTGTCCAGGCCACAAAATCCTCACTACCTCTCTCATCCAGTCGTGGGCCTCGAGCCTAACCAGGCCTCGAGCCGCCACGGCTGACTCAAGAGTAGGGAGTTCGGAGGGGGACATGCAAAGTCCGGCCAGTTGGGTCAGGTCCTGACCATTGGCTGTCGGGTGAGAATGTATCACCGTGTTTAGCCACATGATCCCGGTGGACGGATTTAATGGACCCAGCTGGTCTGCAATTGCTTTGGCCTCAGTAGCACGCCAGGGGACCCTAGTCTCGGTGACCTGCATCTCCTGTGTCTCTTGCCTAGCAGAACTGCCTTCTCCAAGCGGGGTGGTCTGTCGCGTCATGGACCGTGTCTCTACCGGGTGGACTGGGACTTTAGGGTCTCTCCAGTCTGGATTGTGGGGAACGGTTGCTTGAGCATCTTCCGGCAGTGTCTCCCTAGAAAAGTCCTCCGCAAACGTTGGGAGCAGCTCCGGGCACACAGCCGAAATTAAGGCTTTGCGCGTTTGGAGCTGGCTCTCCAGCGCAGCAATCTGTTTCTGGCAAACCACATGGCTAACAGCCTCCTGCTGTTCCCTCACTTGCCCCACCATAAACTTGGCCACAGACTGGGCATGATCCAGCTCAGCCTCTAAGGCGTGGGCTTTCTCTTCCCATGTTTGCACCACTACTGTGATGTTATTCAGCTTCTGTGCGGACGCCTGCGCTACGGGCGCAAAAGTTACTTTGTCCGTACGCAGCGTCTCGACCTCGGCTTGAAGCTGGGCATTCTCTTTCTCCACACTAGCTAACTTTTCTCTGGTTTCTACCAGGGCACTACTAGCATCTCTGGCCGTAAGCCAAAGTCCCCAAGCAGTCAAAGCGTCCTTAGACGGCCCGAAAGGGTTCTTTGATTTACGCGCCAGGGTGGACGCTTCTCGGAGTGTGGTAATGGGATCGGCCGTCTGGAAGATGGTGTCCTTCCAGGGGCATTTCCCCTTACTCAACACCCACCTTTCTAGTTTACCTTGGACCTCTTCCTCCAACATGAGGTCCTTGATGGTGACCTTGCTACTCTCCGCCATTTTCTGCACAGACCACAACTATCTACAAGCTACAGACCACAAACTACAAACTACAAACGGGACCAGGAACTGGAGTGACGGGAAGGATCACCTAGACCCCTGGGGGACTGTAGGGAAACGAACTCTGCAGAACTTCTCTAGGAAAAAGGGATGGGAACCAATCTCCAGCCTGCCCAAACAAAGTCACTTTGGTACTCCCAGGCCCGGTTTTCCACCTCGACAGCACTGGGGACCAAAGGACGAGGAAACGGTTCAGGGATAGGGAGGTCACCTAGACCCAGGGAATCCTCAGGAGTACTCCGCCTGCCTGAAGGGGGGAAACGAACCCAGTGGAACTTACAGCGCCGCCTGGCCAAGCAGCGGGGGAAAAGGAGCAAGGAACCAAAACTGAACCATCCCTAGCTAGTTTTCTGGGTGAGGAGTACCTTCCTCTACCACAGGCAAAACTTCTAAACCCTAGGCTAGGTCGGGAATCACCACCCGCACCTAGTTGGCTAGCCACTCGGGACACACCCAAAATTACACAGTGGGACGCACCCGCGCTTCACAACTACTAGCGGGACGCACCCGCACTCTCAAAGCTACCCAACAACAACAACTGACGGGACGCACCCGTATACTACTCTAAGGGGGGAATTTCTTCCCTAAGTGCTATTTTTGCCTTACTGCTATGGTGTTGGATGAGTGTAGACTGTTCCTACCGTGCTAACACTCTAACACTTCGGATCCCAGCCCACGATAGACCCCAAGTTAGGTATGTGATTCCCAGGACAGCTTGTGCACACCCCTTGCTATCGGACAATGGTTCACCGCCTAGTGCTAGTGACCACGCTGGAGCGGCTGACATACACAAACCAAGCAAGAAAGGGGAACAGATTTCCACCCAGATAGAATAGCTCTAGAGCTCAAACACACAGACTCCACACACACGTGTTCCTGCCTAACAGCGCTCTAACAACTTGACCGACCATCACCTAAGTCAGTACCGGCCTTATTTGAGGAGGTTTGCGACTCCTTCTCAAATTAGGGGTACTGGGGTTGCCCGTGTTGTTCCATCACTCTGTTACCCTGTGTACTGGGGGTCCCGGGAGGGACACCAAAATGTGCTCAACTAAAGTTGGGGAAAATTAGCTCAGAGCACTGCTTAGCGTTACGAGAGGCAGGGTAACGTAGCCAGATCTTGAACCCTATGTCTACGGGGTCGGGTCGAGTCAAGGAGAACACAGAAGTTGGAATAATAAATGATGTTTATTGAATACAAGCAATACAGTGTATGCGACACACTCATACAAGATAACTAAAGAAAATAAAGGTTGGAGTGGTATAGAGGGATTTTTAGAGGGATTGTTGATTTGGGTGATACGTCACCTGTCCTGAAGCCCAGAAAAATAGAGAGCGAAGCTGGGGTGCGATGTAGCTCAGCACGTGGAGCTGAGGGGAGGCTCGCCAAGCAAAGCGGCAGCAAGGCGGGATGAAACTCGGGAGCGTTCCGAGGAAGGTCTCGGAATCAAGGGTTTTTATAAGGAGAATTGACTGCAGGCTATGCCGTACTTGGGGGAAAACAATAGATTTGGAGTTGGAGACAAAGCCTCCGAAAGGTCAGAATCTGAATGAGTTATTGTAGCGGTTCTCAATAGAGTAGCCAGTATGCAAACGCAGAGTACTTGAGTATTGCATAGTTTACCCATCAAGCTGCCATCGCGGGGTAGAGGCTCTTTTGTAAGTGGCGTGCATACTTAATTAGAGTACTTGCCTGGAGGTCTCCTAAAGCAGTGAGTCAGCTATTTCTGGCCTGCCTGTATTGTAGTTCGAAACTTACGGCTATTAACGGCCGAGCTTGTTTATGTGTTTGTCCGGTGGCCTCGCAAGCACGTGGAGAGGAATAGAGAAGTGAAGCCGAATTATGATATCAAGAGGATATCTTTTAATATCCCCGAAGCTCGGACTAGCCAGGGCAGTAACACTTCTGGTTACCTATCAGTCATTTGGGGGAGGGGATTCACTATTTTAGGGCAAGCAGCATCCCCAAGAAATATTGAACAGCACACAAAGGTGTTTTTTAAAATGATTTCATGGTAGTTTTTGGCTGAAAACATTTTCAGTCAAATTTACTTGGGGTGTGTGTGTGCGTCAATGCCATCTGGATAACCTGTGGGGATCCCAAAGCCCTCAATAGATCCCCAAATGGCTTTTAAGATTAGCAGTGTCAGTAACTGATTTGGTCTCATCCAACCCCATTTGTAAAAACAATTAACAACCCATACTACTGACATAGACATTCTTTTACACTGTAAAATCTGGAAGACTTCAGAAAGAGGTCTGTAAAGAAATGAGATCATAAAAGAGGAGAAATGGAAAGCATGAGGAAGGGTTTTGGTGGGGTGGATGAGATGGGATTTTTCAAAAATTTATGCAGCTATTTCCTTTTCAAAGTTCAAAACACACATAGATTGGAAAGTAAAATAATAATGGATGGTATGACTGGATGGGTCCTATATTGGGAGAGGTAGGGTATAAATAAAGTAAATAATATACATTTCATTCTGGTGAAGCTCTTAGTACAGACATCTAATTTATATTTAAATAGCAATTTGAATGAACAACATAAATGTAACTGATTTTTTTAGCTTACTAACAATTAACTAAATACATTAACCCCTTTCTATTAGCTTTCCTATCTTTGAGTAGAATATACCAGAGAAGCTTTTATGTAGAAGCAGTGGAGTCCCTTGAGTTTGGAATCCAAGCCAAATCAGGCTTATTCATTAAATTTTCCAACGTATCTTGAGTGTTACATGCTCTCATTCAAAATGAAGCTATAGAGGTTTGTTGCTTCTTGCTAAGATGCGCTGATTAGGTAATATACTTCACATTTAGGGAAGATTGTGGGGTTTGTAATTTAGCAAGAACAGTCAGTAGGTTCACTTAATAACATTAGCATTTTGAAATACCATGGTTCTCAGGGTTGCCTGGGTCAAAGAGACTCAGCAAAGCTACCCTAAATTTGTTGCTCAGATAACGTCCGTAAGAATTCTTATCACACATTTATTTGAACATTAGATTGCAACCTTTTTTTAGCCAGCACCTATCTCTGGCTTAAAGATGTACTGAGGATCCACTTTTTTTCTTAACCAGAAAATCTGCATGACGATAAACTTAAAATTAAATAAATAAAATAAAATAAATAAAATTAAAAAGATAGTAACATACTGAACTGAAACCAACGATGTTAACAAACAGGAACAGAAGAAGATAACAGGCAGAGAATCTACTGCCATTTCCGCACTAGACTGTTAACAGTACTATTACTCCACTTTCAACATCCCATGGAATCCTGGGGTTTGCAGTTTAGGGAGCGTCCTCAAGGGCCCAGGATTCCATAGGATGTTGAAAGTGGAATAACAGCACTATAACAGTCTAGTGCGGAAACGGCCTAAGAAAGAGCGGGAAAACCGTCCAACCGAGGCGCGCGCCTCCCCCTCGCGTGCTTCCCGTCGCTCCCCGGCAGACCCGCCCACCTTCCAGCTCCGCCGCCCCACCAGAGGCGGGCCGTGCGCCGTGAAGTCACGGGCGCTGGGGGGCGGTTCCGCCGTATTTGGCACAGGACAAAGGAGAAGGCCCGCCCCGGTCGGTGCCATTGGTCGGGAAGATGGCGCTGAACAGGAACCACTCCGAAGGCGGCGGGGTTATCCCGCCCAACGGGGAAAGGTAACCGGAGGGGCAGGTGGGCTTAGACTGGGTTGGACGTGGAAACGGGGGCAGGGAGATTTCCGCCCTCGTCAGCCTTCCCCGTCCTGGGAGGGGGCCTCGGAGAACGCGGGTTGTGTTTTTGCCTCTGCGCGAGAGAGGACAGGCAACTGGCAGCGCGAACCCGAGAAACCCCTTCCTAAAAAAGTCCACCCCCCCCCCCGTCACCCAGGTTTCTCCTTGGACCGCAACGCCACAGATTTCCCCGCCACCGTTTCCTACGAACCCAGCACGTATCCCTCCAACCCTGCAGAGCGTGACTGTGACGCGCACCTCTGTGTCGGTGTTACGCAGAGTCCCCACCCCCCTCTTTTGACACCTGTCCCCCGTGCCCCTTTCTGGAGTTTCTGCCTTTTTAATGTGGAGGAGGCAGAAGTTGCGCGTTCGGACTTAGAGCTCCAATGCCGGGCGCCCCTAAACAAGTTTACCCGGAAGGAAGGCCCTCTGAATCCAGTGTATTTATATAAAAAAAAGGATCGCCGTGTTGCCAAGCAAGCTGTAGTTGTGATACACTTTTTTCTTGTGACTTCTTGCTAAGTGGGATCCTAATCCGTTTTCCCTCTGGGTCGTGTACTCAAACACAAGAACAGCTCGATATCTGCAGGCTGTGAGGAGAAGAAGAGTAAATCGGGAAGGAGGGGGTAAAGGATCTCTTTTTGAGGGGGCAGACCAGTTCAATTTATCGGATGTGTGACTAAAGTTGACTAGTCTGTCGGAGAAGGAATAAGGGTGTAGTCATTTTGTTGACGTTAAAAAAAAATACTATACCAGTTGTCCTGTTTTCGTTGTTATGTGCAGGACACACAGGCTATAGATTTTCAGGAGATCTCCTCCTTTTAGGGGCATCCACTGTTTTGAGGCTGTGGAGAGCTCTGTCAAATCCATGTCTCCATCATTTTTATCATAAATAGTTGGGAAGTGTAAACATAGGCTGCACTGGAAATGATTCACAGATACACATTTCTCTAAGTGGTTGTTTTTGCCACACTGCTGCTCAAATTGTAAAACAACTTAAAAAAATATTCTTGTGAACCCTAGTTGTGTTTTCAAGTGCTTTTGAGGAGGGCATATGTAAGCTGGGAGTCTGAGATATTCCAGAAGGGGGTGAATTGCAATCATTTTTGTATGCGTCAAAATTGAGCACCATGTCAAAAAGGTTAATTCTGTGGCTAAACACTTCTGCTCGTAGCAGTATCTTGAAGACGAGAAGTTCATTTGGTTAGATGGACTTCACAGTTGTTTTCTCAGAGTTGTAATTTCTACCTGGGACAGTGCATCTGATGAAGTAGATTTAAGTCCCCAGAAGTTCATGCTACCAACTTCTTTCTCACAGTGAGTGTCAAACATGCTACGAGATCCCTTTGCATACTGATCCAGACTAACACAGCTATGTCTTTGAATAGTGAAAACCTGTTGCTTCTTGCTATCACAGTGCCAGCAGTTCTTGACAAACTAGTCTCTTCCATTGTTATGCATTGCTATTGCTGGAATTTATAATTTTATTAAGTAAACGAAATCTGGTAAAAGGAACGTGTACCGTAACTGTAGACATCCTGTTTCTGCTTGTACTTCCTGCATTGCGTTTTCTAGGTTCTTAACTAATGGGACTGCTGAGGCTCAAGTTGTAATTGTGTAATAATGTGACTGAAACAGGTGAGGGCTGAGAAACAGAATAACATTAAAGCCAAGCACATTTTGATTTGCACCAGCAAATGCTGAAAAAAGCATTGTGGAGTCCAAGCTTTTCTGGATTTGAAAATTTTGTTGGTTGGGAGGCATCTAAAGTTGGAGGGGGAAAACATCTGCCTGGAAGCAAGTTGTTACAGCCTTTTTCAGAGTCTGGGACTCAGGGCAGCTTACGGAAGTTAAAACAGATACAGCTAAAAAGTTTTCATTGTATGAGTTAAAACTATAACTATCAGTGAAATTAAAACCATTTTTAAAAAAAACATTAAAAAGAACAGCAAATATAACAACACAGCGCATGAGAGGGGTCAACCCTCAAAGGCCTGTTGAAATAAAAAGGGTTTTACCTTTCTGTGAAAAGACAGCAAGGAGAATGCCAAGTCTTTCTCTAGGAAGGGAGATTCTGGGAGCAGCCAGTGAGTAAGCCCTCTTTTGTGTCCCTGCCAGATTTACTTGTGAGGATAGTGGAATAGTCAGAAAGGCCGCCTTAGAAGATCTCAATGCAGAGGCTGGCTCAAACAGGAAAATACAGTCCTTCAGATAATCCAGACCTGAGCTGTGTAATAGGGCTTTGTAGGTCATAACCAGTATCTGAGTTGTGCTAGGAAATTGACTGTTAGCCAAGGGAGTCATTAATAGAGCTGTAGCTCCTTGGGTCAACTTAAATTTCCAAACTCTTCAAAGGCAACCCTACATAGAACATATTACAGCATTCCAAATGGGGTATAAGTAAGGTGTTGTAAAGATGTGGAGTAGTGGACGTCTTAGCTCTCTTTATGCCAGTGGAAAGAGAATAAGATTGCTTTATGATGAGTTGAGCACTTATGCTTATGTAAACCACTTCAGTTTAATTTCTTTATATACGCACTGTACTGACATTACAAGACTTGTTACTTGATGCATAGATGCCCTTATGGCAATTTATAACAAAAAATAACACTCGGCCATAACACCAAACAGTAGAAAACAAAACGCACTCATATTGTTGGCAGAATAGAATCTTGTTGCTTTAGAACACTCACTTATTTGTTGTGTGCTGATACAGACCTGGGAAGAAAACCAACAAGAATTAAACCAGAGTCACATGATTTCTGTTTAGTCAGTGAGAGAGCTGGATTGGAAGACATTGTGCTGCTCTTTCATAACATGTTTCTGAGCAGTAAATTGTTGTTAATGTTCTTGGACAAGAAGGAATTTAGGGAGATTCTGCTAAGGATATTAAAAACTTCTTGAAGAAAGAATACATTAAAAATTGAACATGAACCACCCCAGCTATAAGAAAATTCTGATATATTATTTTGAAAGATTAAAAGGTCATGTGCTACAGTGATTAATTATACAGTCATTTAGTGGGGTGTGCTCTATTTTTATCTTTACTGTGCTTTTGATCTCTGTTTAACTATTTTAAATGTTCTTTATTTGATTTTTTTTAACAAAAACCTTTCATATTATATATTGTTGTAGCTGTATTTAGCTGGGTTCCTATATTGAGGGAATGGTGGGATACAAAATAAATAAGTAAATAAATAAATATAGCAATATCTATATCCTGAATGTTAATAAGGATGTAATAAGGTTTGATGTGCTTGCTAAGATTCAAAATGAGCACCAGATCTAGGGAATACTGCATGTTCTGTCTTGTCAGCTAAGAGAGGTTGGCAGCTGTACTCCTTTGTGGGAGTAGGTAGATCATGGTTTGTATCCCCGTTTGACCTTGAAAATCCACTGGGTGACCTTGGGCAAGTCACACTCTCAGTCTCAGAGGAGGGCAAAGGCAAACCCTATTTGGATAAATATTGCCAAGAAAACCCTTTGATTGGTTTGCCTTAGTGTCACCATAACTCAAAAATGAAGATGCACAACAACTACTAGCTAGATATGTCCGTTCCTTTATCATCTGCTCCTATGCATATTTACTCAGATGTATGTTGTTGTGTTCTATAAACCTTAGTCCCAAGTAGGTGTGCATAAAATTGGAACCATAGCAGAGGGGAAAGGTTTTCAAGGAATCATAGAGTTGGAAGGTATTGCAAGGACTAGCTTGTCCAGCTCCTCCAAGGCAGTCTATTTCACTATCAAACAACACCTACAGCCAAGAACTTTCTCCTTTATCAGTGAAGTGATCCCCTTGAGTGCATTTATCACAAGAAAGGTTTTTGCCTAAATGCTTCATACAGATGGCCAGGGTGCATTTTATTCCAGGACAGACAGTGTGATGTAATGTGGACTATGACTCTGGAGACAGGGTCCATGGCCCTTGCTTGGCCTTGGAAACTCACTGGGTGACCTTGGGCAAGTCACACACTCTCAGACTCAGAGGAAGGCAATGGCAAACCTCCTCTGAACAAACCTTGCCAGGAAAACCCCATGACATGTTTGCTGTAAGAGTCACCATAAATCAGAAATGACTTGAAAGCACACAACAACAACAACTGCTGCAGCAGAAGGTTGTGTTCTTTATCACAAGAGCTGTTTTCAAACAGTGATGTTGATACTTAGGCAGATTTGCCTTTTAGACAGGAAGATATTAAAAAACAATAATTTTGTGGTGTTTTAGTTTTGAGCCACTACTCGAGGCGTTTTGATTATACATTTACTGATATGACTAGAAGAAAAGATTGATGAATTTTACTCATGATGTTAGTTTTAGGGTTGTCCAGTAAAATTGCACTCCTGGTTTCTAAAAGGCTAGTGTTATCTACAGAACTGTGTTATCTTTTTTGTACTGATACCTGGTTTTCCATTGGTGCTGCACATCTAGCACTGTGGAACTGATTCTTTGGCTATAATTAGAGCTTGAAAAAGTTACTGTTTTAACTACATCTCTGAAAATCCGCTATGCTAACTTTTCTCTGAAGCTCACTGCAAATACTAACATATGTATACTTTTTCTGTTTCTGTGAAGTATTCTCAAGCATTGTAAAGATGTGGAATTGACCTTTTCTGATGTGACTAGTAAAGCAGAGATCTTCAAAGGCACCAAGAAAGGAATGGTGTTCCTCACTCCTTACAGGGTAAGTCTTGGGGAGTACCAGTTGCATTTTCAAGCATATTTTGGATGCCTTTTAAAGGATCTTTATTCATTTAAGTAAGAACACAAGTCAGATATACACACTAACCCCAGTTATGATTGTCTGACACAATTTTTTTTCAGCTGCTACTATTTTGAGGTCCTTCAGCACTGTATTTTTTCCTACACTGTAGAATTATTCTTTACCCCAGCTGAAAGTTAAATGATGTGAAGAAGGGTTTTTGTTTCCTTTTTCTTAATATTCAGAATGTCTGCTACAAGTTCCTTGATGCATCTTAGATTAATTATGATAGAACTTTCAGCTTGTTTCCAGTTATGACTTACGATGTGGGAAAGGATGCTGACTGGCATAAAATGCGAACTGTTGGTTTCCATTATAATTTCCTCAGCAAAACAAAGAAAAGGATGGACTGTCATCTCTCATCCTCTTCAAAAGAGGTAGTTATTGGGCCCCTATGGAACTTCTTCAATACTCTTTCTGAAACTGAAAAACCCCTAGGAATATAACATTTGAGGAAGTACTGCATTCTATGATGACATCATTGTTTTAAGGATGCCTGTCTTAGCTTGGGGTCTAGAGAGTGCTTTTGCCAGTTCACCCCCTGAACTGTAAGCTAAAGAAGGTGGGTCTTGCTCCTTTACTTGTGCCCTGAGTAATGCTTTGTGGGGCTGCTTTCGAAAGTGGTTCAGAAATGTAAGCTTGTTTGGGGGCAGGATGTTTGAAGTATATAATGCTGATACTGTAGCAGCAGCATTAGTGGCCTATTTTTTCCCAGGCTTAGTTTAAAGCTCTGGTATTACTGTTCCTGAAAGCTCCAAATAGTTTGGAACCCGATTATTTGAAGGTCTGCCTGCTCCAATACAAACCATTATAGCCCTTACAAATGTCTTCTGAGGCCTTGCTCAAGGCCTGCCATGAAGATCCTTCAGATTGGCAAGCACTAGAAACAAGACCTTTGCTGTTGTGACCCCAATTCTCTGGCACTTCCTCCCAAGAGACATGTGGCAACATCTTGTTTTTAAAAGATGTGTTTAAAAACAAAGTTGGGACCACATGCCTCATATGCAAGGATTAGTTTTCATTTTTGTTCTTATAAAAAAGTCATTTAAGTTGCTGCTTCAAACAGCTGCTGCTTTTGGACTCCTGTTGGGTTCCTCCACTGGCATAACTGTGTCAGTATAGGCAAAAACAACTGCATTGGCAAGACGTGAAAGGCTGTGGGTACAGGAACAACAAGGGAAAGACAACAAAGGCAGCTGCAAAGGTCTTCTGAAGGTTTGATTTGCTATACCTTTTCCCTTTAATTCTACTTTTTTTTTTAATGTGGGGAGGATATTCAACTGAACTCCTTTTCAGGCCAAGAAATAGAAACTGTGCCTACTACGAACATACTGGGAATGAGACCCGGTGAGATGTCTTTATATTGGCTTTACCTTCCAAAGCAGATCTGTCTGAATACCAGTAATATGGACAAATATTAGAGACTTTCTGTCAGCATTTTTGTGGGAAAGTTAATATGGTTCCTGATACAAGTTTTCAATTTTTGATTTGCTACGGACAATTGCCTTTGCCTAATTTAAGGTCTGAGTGATTTGTAGTGGATTGTTTGATATATAATTTTATATATTTCTGCATTCTGCTAGTCACCTTCCATAGAAGAGCGAAAATATGGTTAAGTTTGGTAACTTAATATCTTGCAGGTCATTTTTGTGTCCAAGGGCAAGGACCCAATGATGTCCATCTCAATGCCATTCTACCTGGTAAAAGGGTGCTCCATTGAACAGCCAGTGTTTTCTGCTAATTACATCAAAGGAGTGATACAAGCTGAACCAGGAGGTGTGTATTAACTATTGCAGGGGCAAATGAATTTCTTGTGTTCATGTCATGCGCAAACTCTGCTGGAAAGATTCAGTTTTGCTTTTCCACTGCAATGAAGCATAGCACAGCACATTGTACTGTGTTTCTGACAAGTTATGGCATAATTATGAAATGAACATCACATGCTAGCAGTAGGCTCAAATGTTTAAATATAAGGCCATCTGTAAGTTGCATCTATGGGCCACTGTTTTTAGACATTTATGTCTGCTTTTATTGAAATCTGTGAATAACAAATTTCTTTTTCTCTCACTTTAATGTTGGAATACTATAATATGTGACTGAAATCTTTGTTGTGTATCCTTACATCGTACATAAAATATTAATAAAAATACTAGCAGTAGGCTCTTTCTGAGCAAGGTATGTTTCTGCTACACCTTTTCCTACCTCATGAGAGGATGGATTCTCTTACAGCATTGACCTTATGAAAATATCCTAGGCTCACAAGCAATTCAGCAACTCTACTCTAGTGTAAATAAAAACCAATTTTATCTTTGTTTTTATTCTCCTTGTGTTTGATTTGGAAAGAGAAAGGAAATTGTGTTTTAATGTTGAAACTGAACTGTTTCTTTCAGCTTACTCCCTGCCTCCTGGGAATAATAATGCTGGTAAAGATCTTTATTCCCGTTCAGGTTAAATTCCAAACCTTAATTAAATTCATAAATCAGTAGAGAACGTTTGGTTGGATTTTGAGTCAAGCTACCTTCTTCCAGTCTTGTCAAAAGAAATTCATTTTCTCACAAAGTGATGTTTTGGGATGTTACTGTGGATAAAAGGAAGCTACTCTGTGAACCACCCCTAGTAGCTATGAGGAAAAAAAAACAAAGTTAATTTCAAGCATTGCTCTTGTGTCTGTGGGGGAAGTACTTGATGGTGTAGACCAGCTGTACTGTAGTCTTCTGCTGGTTACTAAAACACTTCTGGATCTCATGTTTGGAACTTTTGTTTGCTGAAGTCAAAGCAACATACTTGTCTTCGCTTTCAAGAAACATGTGGGTTAAGTTAACCCTCTCAATATTCTTCACAGTCTTTTTAGGAACCACTATCATTAAAATGTGAATATGACTTTTTCCTAGGTGGCTGGGAAGGGCAGGCATCATTTAAGATGAGCTTCTTCAGTGGAGGTGCCATAGAATTTGGGCAGCTGATGTTTAGACTTGCTAGTGATGGTAAGATTTCTTCCTTGCTCGTTCTTTGCTTATCTCCCCACACAAAGTATTTTAGACCTGCATTCTGATTCAGATATCAGCTATCAACAGCTGTACTTCCAGGAAGTATTTCTGCAGTACTTAAACATTAATTGCAGTCACAGATGCTGTCTCCTTCCACCCTATCCCTTCTGTAAATGTAAAACTGCTAAAAGCATCATCAACATGATAGGCAAGGAGATAGCTTTGCCTAAATTCAGTTTGTTTTCTGGTTATTAAGGCCTAGCAATTTGAAGTTTAGGGTTTCCTGTGCTGAATCTTGCTTAATAATCATATTACTTTTAGCTTCCAGGGGAGTACCTGCTCAGAGCTATGGCTATGGCTATACACCTGTTCCTGGGGGCTATGCCCCTCCTCCTTTTCCAGGAGGTTATGCACCTGCACCAGGGGGCTATGCTCCACCACCACCAGCTCCTGGACCATATACTTATATGCCTGCACGAATGAATGGATATGGACCTGCTCCTCACCCTATGGGATATCCGTATCCACCTCCTCAAGGTAAAGGAATCAGCAGTCTTTATAAACATGATGTGAATAACACTATTTTATATTGTACTTATCTGTGATACATATTACTGAATTAAATAAAATGAGTAACCATGCCATATAGATGAAATCATTGCAGCAACTGGACCATTAAATAGCATACCTTAAACAGAATACATTAAATGAAGATATGGGTAGCTTCTCTGGACAAGGCAGAAGTAAGATTTTGTCTCTGCGGTCCATAACTTTGGGTGATTTGATGGTGTTTCAGCACATTAGCTCCCCAGTTGTCTGTGCAGAGTTGAGATGGTCTCTGCTGGTGCCATTACGTGTGCATGGGATCAATGGCAGATTCAGCACTTACTGTGCAGCTCGTATGTGAGTGATCTAGGAAGACTCCTTGGCTGATGCTGGGAACACAGTGTAATGTAGACAAACTCTGCTGTGCTGATCTGTTCCAAGTTGAGTACTTATGTAATGTGTACATGGACAATAGTGGAATTTGCTTCCTTTTCTCAGGCATGTATCCACCACCTCCTGGAATGAACTCTATGTATATGGCACCTCCTCCCCCATACCCTGGTCCTTCTTCGGCAGGACCCTCAGCACCACCTGAGGCAGGACCTTCAGCTCCTAGAAGCTGGACAGAACCAGGAATGCCAGGTAAGGCTACCGAATAGCTGTCACCTTATATGAAAACAGTTGTGGCCCACTGTGACTCCCCCCACTATTCCCCATCACTTAAATCACTCCCCCCCCCCCGAAGAATACTACAGGGAGTGTGATTTAACTTTCTAGCACTATTTTGGGGGATCCTTCTCTAAAGCAGCAGAAAGTATTCTTCCAGATCCCCCAGAGGTGACTTCTGGATACAAGAGATCTCTTCCAGTTCTGAAAAAGAATGGTTATGGTGTGGCTCACCAAGAGTCAGGAGTAGCTGAAAATGGTCCTTGGAACATGGCCGTTCCCTTTAAGGGCATCCATTTCTAAGTGTTCAGTGGGTTCTTTGAAGAAGCGTGGATTTTTCAGTTGTGAGCCCTGAGCATCTGTTTTGATTTGCTAAATCTGCTGCTGCTTGAAGCACATCTGTCTTAAAATGAAATCCCATGAAATGAAATCCTAACAGTTTCAAAACACTGTACATAGTCTGCAGAGGCAAAAAGATATATTGTATTTTATGGAACTTCTCTGGATGAGTTAAATGTGATTATTATTCTGATGAAGTCAGCAGATTTTTTAGTGTCCTTTTTAACAGTGAAGCTGCTTGTAACTTCTGAGGGATGTGAAATGTCTCCTGTGAAACAATAGTCTAACAAACGTTTCAAGACCTTTGGATCTCAGATTACTCATTGCTTTGACTAAAATCCAATATGGTCACTTAATCCTGGGAAAAATGTTGTTTGCTGTCTGGATACATGTATGCCATTCTCTCTGTAATCATGGTTTTTGATGGAAGTCTGTGTGGCCATAATGGGATCTTTTGAAATTTCTTGCCTCTCCAAATGTGACCTGATTTAGTACATGTAAACAAAGTTGCTGCTAAGCAGTTAGTCATACTCTCTTTTTTAATTATCAAGAATGCAGAAGCTGTTCTTTCCTCTTACCCAAAAATGATGCCAGAACAGGGATGTTTGTGGATATAAACTGTGATTGAGATTCTGTATTGGGGTTGTGTAGCATAAATTTCGATATAGAATTATGCATTGATTGTGCTATGCAACCTTTTGTTGAATGGCAACATTGCACAGGTGCATGCACAGTGGCAGCACCTGTGCAACCATACTTCCACAGGTGAACTTATGAATGCATAGACCAACAGGATACTAGTCTATGTGTTGTATATACTAAAAATCAAACAGATCACCTTGATTCATTCTTCTGTTATGCTGTAGGTGGAAACAAAGCATCAGAGGCAACTTCCAGTGCATATTATAATCCAGCTAATCCTCATAATGTTTACATGCCTATGGTAAGGAATCCCTCTGGAGCTGATCTTCTTGTCAAGAGAGAAGAGCAAGGGAGTGACACAAACTGGAATTTTTGTTTCTGTTGCATTCAGGGGAACATAATTTGTAATTGCTTAAATTATAAAATGCATCTTTTTTCAGGAAAGCTAATGCCACTCATATCTTTGCAGTATTTGCTATCAGTAGCAGTTGTGCTAAAGATAACTTTCAGAGGGTATTATAGCTGCACTTAAGAATATCGAGAAAACCCCTTGAATATCACTGCTTGGACAATTTAGAGTGTGTCCCTTCTGCCTGTTTTTGTTGCTGTTTTTAGAATGGGGCATTTGGCAACCATGTCTCATAGCTGCCCTCTTACTTTTCCGCCCCAAGTGTGTGCAGATGGCCTGAAATAGTGTATTCTTACAACATAGTGCTGATTCCTCATTTACTGTATGAGGAAGTATGATAGTTTGTAGACTGAAGGCCTACATTTTTAGATATCTTGTCCAGCTGGGGTGCTGTGTATAACAAATATCTTAATCTAATAAAATCTTCAGTTTGTCAGCTATGAAAACAAGCGAAGCTTAGATTTGCTGTGTAAAGTGGAAGAAGCCACGTAGAATTGGTGTGCCAACTGAATATAGTCTCTCTTTATTTCAGGATCAACCACCTCCTTACACACCACCTGAGGAAAAGAAGAACAACTAACACGAACCCAGTAGTCACCCTCCTGTGTTTCTTGTCCTTGAAGACTTTGCTGTTGTTGCTGCATCCTGTTTCTCTGTCCTTAGGTCATCCTGTGTCAGTAACATGCACCATATTGGGCAACATATAAAACACACTGTTCTTAAGTTATAGCATGGCAGTACAAAAAGCAGTGGCAGTGATGCTTTCCTGACTGCTTGCTTTCTCTCTTGAGGCCAGGATAGGACAGCTGTGACTATTTTAGCCTCACTTGGAAGAGAGTGGTGAATTATCCATAATGCAAATGGAACCACTTCACATACATAAGAATGAGGTGCTGAAGTTCTTTGTATGAAGCAAGCTACTTCCATAATGTATTACATGTTTTCAAGCATCTCTGCATGCCCTGCAGCATCAGGCTGGCATGTTACAATTCTCACTCCGTGCAGTTTAATGCATACGAGGGAATTTTGTAAATATGTGGACACTTGTATCTCTTTCCTGGGAAAGTATCAGGTAGGGGATGGGACTCTCCAACGATGTCTAGAAAAAGTGGAGGGGGACCAAAAGGTTAAATAGTAACTGTCACCACATCTCCAGGTTACAGCAAAATTCTTCTCTACATTTTTTGCAACTTAATTAACTTATCCCATGCAAAAAGTTATTAGGTGGAAAGCTTGATACCAAGTATGTGAAATGATGTGTAATGGGTTCTCTGCTTCTCTTGTTTTGGCTGTTATATTAGCATCTGGAAAGCATATCCTATGTTGGAATGAAGCATATAGGAACAGATCTCAGATTACTCATCCATGCTATTCATGGTCTAGATGGAAAATGTGGGAAAAATCCATCTATCTGAACTGGAACCAAAGATTAAATGCAGCTAAGTAAATGATGTAAAATCTGAGAACAGAAACACGAGGGGGCAAAAAAAAAAAAGACATCTGAGAACAAGACTCAGACAGAATATTTGACTGGTTGGGAATTGGTCTCATCTCTGCCCAGAATTCCTTGGTACCCACTAAGATAAGATAGGAGCATGTTTGATACCTAAAAGTACATTTTCTTGTTATAGAAGATGAAATTAATTTGGGAAAGTCTTGAGCTGGCTGTTGGAGCTGTTTGAACATGTCAGTCCTCTGTGCGTATTCTGCTGGAGCCTAACATAATTAGAAAAGCACTACATGAGGAATAAGGTTGGTGTGCAGGTTATGAACAATGTTAGAGATAGATTAAACTTGAGCGAAGAAGGCCAAAGAGCAATTAGTATTCCTGTATTAATGATTGTCTTAAGTTGCTGCTGATTTTGCAGTAAGATGTCGTATGTGTATTTCCATTAAATTTGTTCTAAAGAGAACTCTTGCTCCACTGAAGTAATGGAGAATATAACTGACATAAAACCTAATAATTGAGGAACACTGCTCCCATGCAACCTAATAATTGAGGAACACTGCCCCCATGCTTCGGCTATATTAAACAAGAGAAAGCATAAGACTTACAGTAATACATGTTCATAAACTCTTTTCTGTCTGTTCTTCCTCTAGTAACTGAGCATATTATTCAGTATAGCAGGAGCTTTTCTAATATACCTTTGTAAACTGAATCCAAGAGACGTAACAACTTCCCATAATTTAAATATTTAGATCTGTTTGTAATATTTTTGAATTGCACTTTAATACAGAATTATTGAAATCTTTGTAGTGCTGTCTTGTCAGCTTGGTGAATTTGGGGAAGTGGGTTGGATGGAGGGAGGTGCAGAAGGATGTCATTCCTTACAATAGAAATCGTATGAAAAACTGTCCCAAGATCTCTGTGGTTACTTCATACCAGGACTAACACACACAGCAAATACTACACATACCTTTTTTCCCCACTTTGGTGGGAAACATCTGAGGAAGAGAAATTCTGGGCATCTCAGTGGAAATGTATGCTTGAAATAAAGACACTGGGTTCCCTGAAATGTGGACTCTTGTCTACAGGTAAATCACTTAAAGCAGGAGTGGGCAACTTTATGGCTTTCCAGATAGTGGTGGACACAGACTCCTATCATTACTAGCCAGCATGAGCAGCAATGAAGAGTGATGGGAGTTCTCCATTATCCAGACGTGAGTAAAGAGCGGCGAGTCAAACAGTGGGTTTGGGCTCTGTTCAAAGTGGAAGAGCAATGGTGTATGTAAATGCTGACTGGAGTTTCTCAGTTACTAGCATAAAGAAAACAGAAATTTAAAAAGTTGTACAACAAGTTTCAGAGAGCTTGACTGAATTAATTCCCCCCTCTTTAAAGTGCTATATAATTTTTGGCCTTTGTGTTATAGGATGTATAGGCCTTTGTGGTACAGGATGTAGCTTTCTCATTCATTAATAGCACAGTGGAAGGAAATATTAAGACATACATGATTGAAGGAAGCAGAAAGGTAGGTTGGTATCGGGGTGGCAGACAGAGTAGATTTTGCTAGATTGTAGCTCCCATCATCCTTGCCCCGTGAGTATGGGAGTCCATCATCATCTGGAGAGGCACAACTTTTTTGCTACTTGTCTAGAAAAATAATGTGCAAAAATGAATTGCAAACGAGAAATCAAGCCAGCAGTAATAAATGCTGATTCATCAAGTACTAAAATCTCAAACTGTGGCCCATGCAAGTCCGTTTACAGTACTTTTGGTGATACACACAATTTTGAGCTCTGTTGTGCTACATCACTAGGCCTTTACATTATATGGAGCAGGGACAACTTGAGAGACAAAGATCTTTAACCAAATGAGCTTGCTAAGTCTTATTATTTTATGTCTGCATAAAGTGTTCATATGATGTCTAATAATGTACAGTTACAAAGAACTGTATATAAACCAGCCTCTTTCCCACCCCAGGTTTTTTCCTCTTCGATCACTCACCTCACCCATTAATGGACAGTACAGATTAAGACTAGTTGCCTTGATAAGGGCCAGTTAAGAAGTTTGGCCCTCCGCCTGAGCGGGGCTTGTTTTGTCTGCCCTGTTACACATGTAGGGAACTGTGCACTGATTGGAGAGGGTATTGTTTGTTAAAATGCTGAACACCCTGGAAGGTTGGAGAAAGAAAGGGCTATGGGTATTAAGAAATGGCAAGCACCCAATATGGCACCATTTAGGTGAAAGGTGGTCTTTTTCTCCATGTAGGCATTTTTTTTAAAGGGGGAGAGGAGGCAACCTTTTAAATTGGACTGGACCCTTTCCTTTCAAGCTACAGGGCTTGGAGGGGAGCTCACTTCTGGCTGAGCTCCCTGGAAATCAGGGGCTAAACCAAGAGGTTTGCCTTTACGCTGGGACCACAGTGGCTCTGAGTGAGGGGGAGCAGGCACAGCTGAAACCCAACCCCATTTTACTCCATGTGGCTGCAAGCCCCTGCTGCAGCTTGTGCACAGTTTAATGAAGTGTGGCCCTAGTTGGGCTCTTTCTGGTATCTGCCTCTTTCAGGTGCTGGACAGAACTGTTTTTACATGAAATCTCCTTTCCCATTCCTTGTCTTGACTGGTATTTCCTGCCTGGCTGCTATTAAAACAATGGGCAATATTTAAAATAGTATCGTTAAAATCAAAAAAGTCAGTTTGCATGGCTGCTACCCCAAGCTACTTAAAGCCAGGCAGGTATTTGCAAAGAAACCAATGTGGTTTTGTGCAAGGAAAACAGATGTCAACTGTAATTGTTAGAGTATTGAATAAAATAAATATAATTGAAAGGGATGAACAAAAAGCAGGAATAATGGCATTAGATATATACAAGGCCTTTGACTGTGTGGAATGGCCAGCATTAAAAATAACATTAAAGATATTAGGATTGGGGGGGGAATTTAGAGGATTGATAAATCAGTTATACTCACGTAACACAGCAGTAGTAATGGTAAACGATGGATTAACAAATTCAAATATCTAGAGGGACAAGACAGGGTTGTCTGTTATCCCTGATTTTATTTGTGGTAGTCACTGAAATGTTGGCAAATGTTATTACAAAGGATGAGAATTTGGAGGGAATTGGGATTTAAAAAAAGAATAAAGTTTGTTTGCTGATGATACCTTGCTGACAATAAAAGATCCAATAAGGAAAATGGATAGAGTATCTGAACACTTAAAAGAATTTGGGGAAATGACAGGGCTACAGATAAATTGGGCTAAATTGGAATTAATGTTGTTTAATTATACTAAAATAGAAAAAGATTTTTTTAAAGATAGATATTAAAGGAAATAATTAAATATTTAGGAATAAACATTACAAAAGGTCTACAAAGATTAGAGGAAAAAAAATTATAATAAATTAAGACAAGAAGTGAAATGGAAATTAGAGGAATATAAAAATATTATCATGGTTTAGAAGAATAGCATTAGTAAAAATGAAAATACTACCTAAGATTAATTTTTTGTTCAGGATGTTACCAATAAAAGTATCAGAAGGAGAACTGAGAAACTGGCAGTTATTATTGAACAGTTTTTGTAATGAGAATAAGAGAGTGGGGACTAATAAGAAATTTTGGTACAAATCCCAAAAAGAAGGTGGATTGGGCCTACCAAATCTAAAATGGTGTTATAATGCAAATCAATTGAGATACAGATGGAGTTTTAGGAAAAGGGGATTTAGATTGGTTAGAGATGAGAGGAAGCAATAGAAATTAAGAGGTTAGAGGATATTTTTTTTTTGGAATCCTGCCATGAGAGAAATGGAAAAAATAGAAAACCCTTTTTTGAAAAATATACTGGAAATTTAGAAGAAAAATAAGGAAAAATTAATGCTGGCTACTTCACCATTAACTCCTGTAGTAATGATGGCAAGATTTCCGATGAATTTCAGAAGTAAAGTAAAGAAAGAGTTAGAGCATAGAATAAATAAGTTAAAAGATTGGTTGACTATAATGACGAATAAAGATAAAATAAAGGAGAGATTACAGGGTACTAAGATATCGTGGTTTAACTATATACAGCTAGAGCAGTGGACAGGGAACTGGAAAAGGAATAATAAAGATTTCAGAGATTATTCCAAATTTGAACAAATGATTATACAAAGAGAAGGTATAGAAGAAAATGAAATATTGAAGGGTACCACAAGTGAAATATACAAAATGTTGGCCATATGAAGATGAATATCTTAGAAAAATATGGGAGGAAGAATTAGCACAAAAAATAGATATTCAGGACTGGGGGGAAATTTGGAATCAGTGCCATTTAAAAAACTTGTCTGTAAGGATAAAGGAGAACTATTATAAATTGATTTGGAGATGGTTCCTAACATCACTAAGGTTAAATTATATAGATAAGAATTACTCAGGGTTGTGTTGGAGCGGTTGTCAAGAGATTGGTACATATATTCATATGTAGTGGAATTGTGAAGGTATACAGAAATTTTGGCAAAGGGTGTTAAAAAAGATAACAGAAATTGATTTACAAATATATCCAGGTATAGCATTATTATCTATATTTGATAAGGTTACTTGCACCCAGGCAACAAAGGATTTAATTACAAACTTATTAACTGCAGCAAGGTTAATTATATCAAGAAAATGGAAAATTCATGGAGATTTTCAAATAGAGAATTGGTATAAAGAAGTGTGCAAAATTGCAATTAACGGTAAGTTAACATGTCAAATTAAGGCCTAAAAAGGAATAATGAAGGGGAATGATTTTGAAGCAATATGGAAGATATTTGTGGAAAAGATTTTAATAAAAGAGGAAGGTGTCATACTACCACAAGAAGAATTACAATTCTGGAAGGTGGAGTGAGTTGATAAATGGCTCTGGGGGGTAGATTCACTTTTAGGAATAGTTTGATATGTTTAGTAAAAAGATCATATTTAGTAATTGCTTAAATGTAATTGAAAAGTATAGAGTTAAGAATGAAATTATTACAATGAGTATAATGAAATGAGGTCTAGATATAGGTAACAAAAGTATATAAGCAGTATAATATGTTGAATAAGTATATGATTGTAATGGAATTGGAGAGAAATAATGTAAGCCTGTTTTCGTTGAAATTCCTTTTTTTTCACTGTTATGTGTATCACATGTTTTCTCTTTTTGTTCTGTTCTTTTTTAATAATAAAAAAATAAATTAAAATAAAAAGCTAGGCAGGAAGATGGCACACATTTGGCACACATTCTGCAACCAGCTATCCCAAGCCACTTTCCAGTGTATTTTCTGGTGTGTATTTTTTACTGGATTCACCAAACTCAGAAGTGTTTTTCAGCCCTACCACTATGCTGCTCCTCTGTTTCTTAACTTTCCACTACTGTAAATACAATCCCCTCTTTATTGACACTTCACTGACTGATGGTTCTTTTTTTCTGATATCATCCAGACGTGCGTCTTAGGGTATGCATATTCATTTGGTGCTTCTTTTAAACTATTCATCCTTAGGAATAACAAGTGATCCTACAGAGAAAACAAATGAATGAAACTACAAGAAAAATGGTAGCAGTACATTGGGTCAAAAGGGACTTTTAAACTTTCAGCAATTGCATCCTGTGTGAATTGCTGTTATCCAGAGACACTGTGCAGTTGGTGGAAAAGATAAGATTAAATTTATGGTTGACATTGCTGGAGTTTAAGAGGCAGAGCAAGCCTCTCCTATAATAGCTGCTAGGTATGCCAACACTTTGCTTACCTGTTTAAATAAAAGAAGATCCAGCCTTGCTAATAAGGAGCCTGTTATGTCTTTGGCAGTACACAAGCAACCTACCTGTATGAACCCTCTCCTCTGTTGCATACATACAGTTAAAAAAATCCTCAAGTTAAGCAGGAAATTAGACAACCATCAGAAAAATTACTTTTTCATTACACTCCAGAATGTGCCAACCACTGTGGTCCTTGATGACTAAATGATGTTCAGGCTCCTTTTTGGTTCTGTGAACAATGAAGTACTCAGAGTTCATTTCTGAATCAATTTTTTTAATCAAATCAGCATCATTCTAAAACAGTATATTTTATTCGAAATGTGATTTAAGAATACCAAATACTTGAACATAGGCCAGAAATTCAGGATACAAAGTGACATACAGTACTCTGGCATATATGTGTATTTGCCTTCAAGTCACCTGTCAATTTATGGCAACCCCATGAATTTCATAGAGTTTTCTTAGGCAAGGAATACTCACAGGTGGTTTTTCCAGTCCCTTCCTCTGAAATACAGCCTACAGCACCTGGTATTCCTGACGATCCCCCAGCCCAGTACTAACCAGGCCTGACCATTCATAGCTTCCAAGATCAGACAGGAGCTGGTGCCTAACTGGAACTTCAAAACCCCAAATTACTGGAAAGTATCAACCAGTTAGAAAAGTAACTCTTGATAAACTTCCTAGAGCACTAACAAGAAGGGACTGTACAGCTGTTCCAGACTGAAAGCAGAGGAGGAACAATCCCAGAGCAAGGACATTCCACAGCCTGAAGCACAATAGCATAGCTCTTAGTGACATCTGTTGATATTCCACAAATGGGAAGGAGGGTGATTTGATGCACAAAGATAGATTTGTCACAGAGGAAAGGTGCTGGCCCTCCAGATGTTGGACTGCAACTCCCAGTGTTTCTCATTGGCTATCCTGGCTAGGTTACTGGGAGTTGCAGTTCAACTACTAGAGGACTGTGTGATTCTGACCCCTACTACAGGAATATATGAGTATAGCTGTGTCAGCCATCACTCTGACTCCGGCTCAGAAGCATAACAGCTGCCAGAGCTGATGATAAGTCATAGTCCCATCTTCTGACATAAAATATGTATTTTATAAACTAAAACATAGGGCCTAATGGGACTAAAAGATTGTCATAACCTTGGTGTATGGCAGACATTTTCTTGTGCGTATGATCAAGGGTGTGATGATTAAAATATGCTATGCACAGCCAATGCAGTGGACTCAAGCCTTGGAGGGTGAAAGGACCAGAGTTTATAATAATTTAAATTGCTGGGATGATAATATCATCTGCCACATCTCTCAGACTTCCCTTTTGACGCACAGCTTCGCTGTACACCTCATTGTAGGTGTGAAGGGTGAGCAGGAATAGATCTTCCCATAAACAATGTTGTTTTGAGCTACTCATGTTCTAATCCAAAGTATTTTGAGGTGACTTGATTTTTAATGGACAACTAAGATCTGTAAGTTTTACAAAAGACTTGCTCCACATGGGGAAGAAAAGTACCAGAACTGGTTTGTTGACATGACTCAACACAGCTGTCTGCATTTTTGATGTTCTTTGAGGTTATGGCTCTAGGGATTGTCATGATGAATGCCTATGCTACACATGGATTTTCAGTTTTGTACATCACTAGGAAGCCGCAACCCCTCACCCTTTTCATTTATACCAACCTTTCTACCAAAAAAGTTACAAAGGTGATCAACAATACAAAAGAAGCTGTGATTAAAAACTACATCTAGCATCCTGTTCATGTATTAGCATGAATCAGGCTTACAACATCTATTTCTTTTAAGGTAACTGCATAGGCCAGAAGTCTCTTCCAACCATACAACAACCAAAAGTAGCCCCCGTGCAAAAAAAAAACAAAAAAAACACCAGTACCATTTTAAGCAGTGCAGTGACTGCCAACATAGCCATTTCCGCCCCTTTTCGCACAGCATTTTCCATGCGAAAGAGGGCCTGGAGTG
Source organism: Cyclura pinguis (assembly GCA_030412105.1). Lineage (NCBI taxonomy): Eukaryota > Metazoa > Chordata > Lepidosauria > Squamata > Iguanidae > Cyclura > Cyclura pinguis. The sequence goes on from CM059603.1 coordinate 42,307,982, forward strand.
TCACGCGATTGTGAGGAGCGATCTGCACGACGCACTCACAATTGCGCGATGCTCCAGGGGCCAGCAGGCACCAATCGCACACCTTTTCATTTTTGGCTAGAAGCCGAAAATGGTGCATGATCGCGCATTGCTCTCAGGCCCCACATGCACTTACCTGGCGTGCAGAGCCTCCAGAGCTGCGCCAGTCACGCTTCCTGCCCCAGCACAGCCTGGGAAACTCCCAGGCTGCACTGTGGAAGAAAGAGGCGAGGCTCTCGCATGAGCAGGCAGCTCATGCAGAGCCGAAGGACCCTGGATGCGAAAGCCTCTTGCCAGAGGCTGCTCACGCGATCCCCTACCCTAGCGCTAAAGACAGTAAGGTGCAGAAAGGGCCTCCACATTGCCACAGAGCAGGGAGATGATCAGAGACGTGCCCAGCTCCACTCCTGTTAAGAGATATGCTGCAACCCTTTGGAGTGTGTTCAGCTACAGGAAAAGAGCTTTCAAACCTTTTGGTCCTTGTTAAAACTGCAGTCCTATACAGATTTAGATTGCAATCCTGTACATATCCGCTCAGAATGAACCCCTCCTGAGTACAATGGGACTTACTCAGGGCCACCTTATCCATAAGGCACTGTGCTTAGGGCTTGCAAAAACAGGATTTTAGGGCCTCTGAAAACATCCCTAGTGGCATGTTGAGGTGAGCTGAGAAGTTGAATGCAAGAGTGCCCAGGCCCTACAAAAACCCTAATGCAGCCCTGGACTGACTTCTGGATGAGTATATGACTGTAGCCTTAACAGTGCCTTCTACCCAGTGAATCCATGAGACCATGCTATAGACCTGAATTTCCCTTCAGCCCCAGGAGGTAGGTGTGATGCATCATCTCAGACTTTACACTACCTGTGTAAAATCACCACCCTGTACAATCACTCTTTCAGACACAACAGAGGTATCTGGAGGGAACTCTGCCTCCTGGTAGTTTGCTGACGAAACAGTTTCAGCTACTTGGCCTTTTATGATCACAGGAAAAAGGGATGGACTTTCTTGACTTCAGGCTGCTGTTTCACAAAGCTGAAAGGCTGGTCCAAATACATTGTCGGGTAGAGATACCACATAACTACTCCAGAGGGATTAATCACAACAGTGAACTTGTCAGTAGCCTTCAAGCCACTGATGATTTGACCAGTGTACACGTCCTGTGCCTGGCAAAAAACAACAAAAAGAACTGTGAAGGGAAACAGTTACCACAATTTATACATGGATAAATAAATTACCATGGATGCATCCATTCTGGACATATTTTTTGACAAGATACAGTAGCTGTTTCACCATAATGCAACCCATTAGCAGAGCCTGAGAAGCTGTAATTTATACTTGTTAATTGCTATAGTGTCCAACCAGTAATTTATTATCTTTACTCACTGCAATGTTTGTAAAATAATTTGTTATGTTACTTGTCATGATGCTTGTTGCTTTCCAGTTGCTTTTAGTTACAGGGTGGGGAGCAGAACTGATAAGAGAATGGCATAAAATTTGAACAACTCTTGTCTAAAAATGTTGAGAATATTTTAAAATGTCATTTAAAATGAAGTGTGAAAAGTAATTAGAAAACATTACTCCTCACATCAACAAAGTAATTATTAAGACAAGACTATCTCATTACACTACTTTCAAATAAACTTTTTACACCCTTTTTGTTACCAAAACAGTAACTTGTTATGGGTAACTATGTTACCCATGTTATTTTCCAGCTTTGCCTAGGAATGGTAAATCCTGTACTCTACCTGTGCTAAAAGTTGAGGTTGAGCCATTGTATATTCCTCCCCAAATACACAAAACCATTGCTGGATTTTCCTCCAACGTGCTGTGTAGAATACTGTCACCAGTGCAAATATATCATAATGATTAAAGAAAAAGTGGCTGTTTAGAATGCAGTAATGTGAAATCTGCTTTGTGTGATAAATACATTGTGGGTAAACACCGTATGTATTGAGAATTTTCATCCATAAGTCCCTCTCCACCCCCTGCAATGGCAACAGAAAAAACAAACCACACTCAGCATAGTAAGCTGCACAGTACATACAGTGGAGCCTGTTGTATCAAGCGTCTTGAATAGGGCTTCATGCTGCTCAGTTGCGGTCAGTTAGGTATAAACCAAGGTAGGCAGGAGAAACAAACAGTGGGATCAATGGGTGGGGCTTATTAGTTAGAATGCTGAGAAGAGGATCACTCAGCAGTAAGTAAAGTTGTAACTACCTGACATACTATAACACATGAAGATGGATTTCCTGAAGATTTTACCCAATATACCAGCTTTGCTCTCAAAGGCCTCAATCCATAGTCTACTAATGATTCTTGGCTATGCAAGGGGACTGCTGATTGTCCAAAGGTGGAAACTACTTTGAGATACTGATGGTTCTTGCTTACCTCATATACAACTTCCTGTGTAAAATTGAGCTGAACAAGGGAGGTGGTGTAGAAATATGGCATGTCAGTCCTCCGGCTGAAGAAAACCAGAGCGCTTGCTGAGTGTGAAAGTGGCCTCAGAAACACCTCTATGTGGGATTTCTCCTACAAAAAAAGATAGGAAGAGCATGTGGCAGTAATGGGAACCCAGTGTGGACCCTGTGCTGTATACAGGACAACCAATGACGTGTTGTGTCAAAACCAAACCAAACAACAATATACCTTTCCCAAGATCTGATCAGAATACAGGAATGTGAAATCCCAGTTCTGAAGGTAATTATGACATACTTTTACATAGCCTACATGTGAGGAAATTGCAGCCCATGGGTCATACATGTCCCCAACCTCCCTTTTATGCGTCCGTCAGCTTTTCTTGACCTCCACACAGTCCTAAAGCCTCCCTCCCAGCAAAATTTTATTGGCTGAAAACTATCCCCAGATGACAAAAACTTGAGGCTTTTAGAGCAGTGGATTAACTCTGTCCCCAACTGCTTACTGAAAATTGCACCAAGAAACCTGGAAGTCAGAAACAGAAGTGATTTCTGTCTGTAACATCCAGCTGCTCTAGAGCCCAAGGTCACCTGGCATGGCCTGCCAAGAGGCAAAAATGGCACCTCTCACAGATACAGTCACTCACTCCCAATCTGGCAAAAAGATTGAGTCCTCGCCTTTCCCTACCTGAAGGATTCTGCGTCCCTGAATTCCCAGTGGGTCTTGGTTAATTTTGATCATCAGTTTGTTCTGCAGAATCTTCTGGGCACTCTCAGAGATGACACGGAGGTCAGTGGACATGAACAAGGGAGCAGCCATTATGGTCCATAAGGCCATCTGGGACCGAGACTGTTCACAGCTCAGGCCAAAGTTCCCAATGATCAGCTGCAAGAGAAAGACTAGGGTTAATGCCAAGGCTGAGACAGGAGTGAAGGATGAAAATGGAGCGGGGACATAATCTGGAGGTGGTTTGAATTGGTGAAGGCCATTGTTTGTCAAATGAAAACCTGACAAGCTGCTTCCCTTCCCGGTGGTTGACTAAACCTCACCTTACACGTTTCTAAAGATATTAAAGGGTGGGGCAGAAGGAATCCACTTGTAGATCTCAGGGTGATTTCACAACAAATTAGCAAGAGTTTCAAAGTGCCTATAACAACAAAACTCCTTCAACCTTAAATTAAGACTCCTGTGTTAAAGAAAACTCAGAATAACCAGGAAAGAATTGTATGGAGGTACTAGAGCTCAAAAGTTACATCAGGACTATAACTACCATAATCCTCATCAGCATAGCCAGTGGCCATATATATATATATAATTCTAAGAACAGATGACTTCCTGCCCACAACAATCTCTGTTGCTCCTTTCTTGGTTTAGAATCCCCAAGACAGTCTTTCCCTCTCTTGCTCCGAGCTCACTCTACATTACCATGTCTGGATCATTCCAGTGACCAGGTCCAGCCACTGGCTGAAGGACATCCTGATTGGCTGAGAACCAATCCACAATGGAGAGGACACTGTCCCAAGAGTCTTGTATGTCATCATAATTTCGCCAGAGATTGCATATGTTTGACAGGAGAGTGTAGTTCACCTGAAAAAGGAACAAAATGCAATAATTACAGAAAGACCAAGAGGCTTTACACCTTGGAAATATGGAGAGAAATAAAGACCCTTAAAATAATGTTCTAAATAGGATCAGTTGGGGCAATATTGGAATGAATGCCAGAATTCTGTTGGTGAATTGTGCTGCCATAACTATGCTGGCATAGGCAGTGAAGGCAGGAAGCAAAAGGCTGCAGGGACAGAGGTCATGAAGGAGGCAAAGCAATGAAAAATTAGGATGCTCAGAGCTGGCAGATTTTGTCTGCCTTTATTCGCCACCATCATGTGACTCTGGAAAAAGACAACAGAGTTCTGGCCTTTGGATACATTCATTAGAGTCTGGAAACGTCAAGGTGTAGAGGGAAGGGACAGAGAACCACTCCAAAAGATGAAGGAAATACAAACACCACCAAGAGATTAAAAAAATAGCTACAAATGCCTAAATCCAGTTCCCAGCCCCAACCAAAGTACATACACTGAGTCAACTGCTGCATAATATAGCAATGCATATGCATATGCATATGCATATGCATTTGGATTTAGGCCAATTTGTAAGGCCATCCAACTCGAGAGAAGACAGAGGTGTTTTATCATATTTATTTATCAGCTATATTTATATTCCAGCCTTCCTTCTAATTAGCTTGCAGTAGCACAAAAGGTTCTCCTCCTCTTGATTCTACAACAATCTGTGAGGAAGATCAGGCTGAGAGAGGAGGACAGGCCCAAGGTCATCTAGTAAGTTTTCATGACCATGTAGGGACCAGAACCTGGATCTCCAAAATCCCATTATATCACATTAGTTCCCACTCATAAAGAAAGAAATGAAAATGAAAGAGAGAAGAAATGAGAAGAAGGTGTGACAGGGACAGTGGGGAAAAAAAATCAGGCAAGAAGAAAGAGAAAATGAGTGAGTCTGAATGAAAGAGAAAAGTGGAGGAAGGTCCTGAGGGATGGAGAGAGAAAAGTAAGAAACCTTACTGATTTTTATTTCTGCCTCTGCTTACCTCTACCTTCATCTCTACCACCTGTCATAGAGGCCTCAAAATATTATCCCCACAAGAATATGTACCACAGCAGGGGAAAAAAAAGTTCCTCAATCCCTGCAATAGAAGTATTATGCAACTGATCATTTTATATGAATGTTAATGTGTGAATGGATTTAGAGGAGAACCAGGGTTGTGCAGTGGTTCAAGTGTTGGGTTAGGATATTGGGAGGCCAGGGACTGAGTCACACGATCTCAGCTTCAGAGGTAGGTAATGCCAACACCCTCTGAACAAATCTTGCTAAGATAAAACCATGTAGGTTCATCTTAGCGTTGATATGAGGCAGAAATGACCTGGAGACACATAGCACCTACAAAAATGGATGTAGACTGCAGGAAGGCAATATGAGCATGGAGAGGAATCCAGATAAGCTACTCTGAATGTTTTGAAGGAAGAGTGGAATACGTATCTGATTGACTGCGTAAGGGGGAGAGCACTGTGCCTGCAGGCCTGTTTCTCGTCCTTCTCACTCTGTGGTTCTCTCTTCAGACACAACATTATTCTGATGCAATACGTAAAAACTGGTGCCAGTATTTTCCTTCCTTCTCTGCTTTTCAGTACCTTCAGTTTTCAGAATGAATTCCATGAGTTTTGCATAGCTTCCTCAACCAGAAAAAATTTGTAGTCACTAACGACCTTACTCTTTCCCTGAATCAGAAAACACTGAGGTCCAGTCCTTAACATAGGGCTGAGTTTCAGAGACAGCAAGACTCCTTGCAGTTTTCTGACAATTTCCAGGCAGCAGTATAAGGTCAGTCAGGAGGTTTCATGTATCCCTTGCCTAAAGTCCCCAAAAGTTACCTTTTGATACTGTGATTCCCAGAAGCCCACAGCCAGTATGGCCAGTTGTAGTCCAGAAAAGTAAAATTACCAAGCTCTGCTTCTGCCAGCTTAAAATGTATTTGCCTGATTGCTAGCAACTGTTGATTCCTACTCACACTGCTCAAACTGGGATGAGGAAGTTGAATTCAGAATTCTGAGGAACTTCACAGACAGAAAAAAGAACTAGCCCAAAGTCTTGTCAGAAATGACTCACCTCCGGTGGAAGTCCCCCTCGATAAGCTGGCCAACTACAGGAATAGGCAATAGGACGGCCTGTTGCATTCAGAGCCTTGGACATTTTAGGATAACCTTTTAAGAACAATATCACACCAAAATGATTATCAGAGTAAATTGCTAGGTAACTATGAAAATGCCCTATAGTTAGAAATAGGGATACAAGTTGGGAACAAATATTTTCTTTGGTAATCAAGAACACCTTCCTGTCCCCAGGCCACCATCTGTTCCAATCACTGGGAGTCTAACCAATAAACACGAGATGTATTTAACTTGTGTGTGCAAAGACACACACATGTACACATTTTTATTTCATCATAAGGCTAACTCCCTTTGTGTGCTTGATCGTGGATATTTTTCATCCCAGTGCAATAATAGTTTATGAAGACTTTTAGGACTCTGTTTTTTTCTCATAACAGCTGCTATTATTTCAGAAAGGCTGGTACGACAAGACTGTCTACAGTCTAGAAGGTGGCACCTCTGAGAATAATTCTATTGAGCTTAGTGAGAACTCTTCCCTTTTTATAGGGATGGAGGTGCAGATCTCTGTCAGGTTAAAATTTGGCTTGCTGGCGTTCCTAAGTTATCCGAGACCACCTCCGTCTATGGAAAGCAATGGGGAAATCCTGTTCCACACCATCAAAATGCAGCCCCTAGTCTTATCAGAACCGTATCTATGGTAAGCATTTTACCATTTCCCTAGCATTCCTTCATCAACAGCTATTTCGTTGAAGCAGTTTGAAATTTTGGGGGAGAAAATGAATACCACTCAAGAAAGGACCAAAACAAGACATTTACACGTCTTCTTTTAAGAGAATGGCTTTGACTCTATTCCGTTTCATAACGGAACTCATATTAGCTTGAAATAATGCTTCCACCTGGAAATCAGATACTTCCCTCTTTTTCCATGCCACAAAAGATGATGACAAGGAAGAACTGCCACTACATTTCAACAAATTTTAAAAGATTACAGATAACACATTTTTATTAAATTCAGGTTTCATTTTGAATCCATTTTAAAAAATTTGAGAATCAAACATATTAGGGAAAAAATCTAACTCTACTAAAACAGATATTTTAAAAATGTTTAATTCACCATACTCAAGATCAGCTACCAGTGAAGCGCAGAGCTTGGAAATGTTACTTTTTTAGATGACAGCTCCCAGACTCCCTCATTCAACATGGTCCGACCATACCAACTGGAAGATTCTGTGAGTTTTCATCCAAAAAAGGAACACAAAAGCTGGAGCACTGAGAAATAAAGTTAAATGGGAGGGAAAGAAGACACCCCAGCCCTCACCTTTGGCCTGTTCATCTATCGATGAGTAGCAGCCATCAAATTTCAGCATGTCCACTCCCCACTGTGCAAATGTTAAAGCATCTTGTTCAATACGATCCAATGTAGTGCCAGGGTACCCTGCACAGGTATGGGTGCCTAAGTCACCATAAATGCCAAGCTTCAGCCCACGCGCATGCACCTGCCAAGAGAAGTCATGCCTTGTAAGACTGAAAGAAAACTCCCATAAATAATTGCTGAAGCTGGCAGTATGCTCATCACAGCGGTTGTCATACTGCCACACCTGGCTTTACAGAGTATCTGGTCCACAACTCCAAGAATTTCCCCATCAACACAGCTGTACAAGCCGAAGGAACCTAGGAGCTGTAGGACAAGATGTGGCATTTCAGAGTTCTTCCAAAATTCATCTAAACTACTCCACATATTCCTCTCTTCAAGCTACAAGAAAGATCTTGACTTGCTGTTTCTCCAGCAATTTTATCTTGGCTTCCCCTCTGACCCCAGGTAAATGGGTTTTAGAATCACTTAGGCTGTCCTACTTTGGAGATATAAGACAAGATGACTCACTGGAAAAGACAATAATGCCTGGTAAAATGAGAAGCAGCAGGAAACAAGGAAGACCACACTGAAATTGGATTGATTCAGTCAAGGAAACCATGACCCTCAGCTTGCAAGACTTGAGCAGGTCTGCTTATAACTTGGGCTGGCAACAGACAAGGGGAGTAAACTTTCTGTCAGCAACTTTCCTGTACAGTTTTCATACCTATTAGGACAGGAGATGGGTCATGTCTGCATGGTTCAATTTCTTTGTTCAGTTCTGCCCTATATACCCTGGTGATCCATCTTCCAGTTGTCTTGACTTGATAAATACAGAGTAAAGACAACTAGGCTGCTGCACCCCAGCCTAGGGGAGCTGTTATTCATCCACAGGAATTGGAAATGTTGGCCTTGGAACAGTATGGACAGAATTCATTGTGTAGGGGCTTAGTTCTGCTACTTGTCGAGAGAGGATGCTGGAATAAACTTACTAAAGGACTAGAATGCTTTCCTTGGCTGTGGATCACCTACTGCATCATTTACCACCAATAAAGCTTATTTTATAGCAGTGGGATATGTCAGATTTTTATAGTAAACAAAGTCTAAGAGCAACCAGTTCTAGATTAAAACACCCATACCTTTATCAGAACAATCCTTAAGTGCTCCCCTTTTCTCTGTCAACCTCAGTTTGGTTATTACTTCCTCTATGAATATACCTTCCTGCAGAGTTATAGCAGTTTGATACCACTCTCACTGCCATGACTCCATCTTACGAACCTTTGGGGTTTGTAGTTTGCTAAGGTACACTTTTTTGCTACAGAGTTCCAGTGTGCTCTCCTGAACTATGGCACTGGCACTCTCTAGCAGAAAAGTACTGTAGTGAGGCACAAATTCCAGGATTCCACAGGATGCAGCTGCAATAGTTGGAGTGGTATCAGATAGCTATAACTGTGTGCTGTAGATGCACTCCAGCTGTCATAGACAGGGATGCCTTTTAAAAAAAAAAAAAATCACATTTCATTTCTTTAGCATGAGTGTCCACTCACATAATCTGCCAGTGCTTTGATTCCACTCGGGAACCTCTCAGGATCTGGAATGAGCTGCCCTGTGGCATCCCGCTCCTTTGCCATCCAGCAGTCATCTATGTTCACATACTCATAGCCCAGCTCCCTCCAGCCATCTGTTGCCAGGCAATCTGCCATGTCCATGAAGAGCTTCTCGCTGTCTCACAAAGAGAAAAGTAACCCACAGAAAGCAGGGATTAAAACAAATACTCATTTGACTCAGTGCTATTTGTGTTTGTTAGAAAGACACAGCACACAAAACAACACACTGAACTGGCATGTTCTGCCACGCCACCAAGCATGCAGTACCTTCTTTCCCCCAAGAGATAGCAAATATAAAACTCTTCTGGTGTTTAGTGCTACTATGGCATTACTTTGTCCATCAACAGCTGGAAGCAGAATTAAAATGGAAGATTCATATAGCACTTATTAACACACCACATTATAAATTAATAGCATTCATGACCTTCCTCATGGTCAAGATCTAGAGCTTCAAAACATTGCTTTTTTGAGATGCAGCTTCCAGAATCCTTCTCCCAGGATTCTGGAAAATGTAGTCCAAAAATATTGTTTCTTAAGAGGTCCCTTCCAATATACATTAAAAAAAATCCTGCTTATGACTTCTGATGCTCTATTGTTTCCTGATGAGCACTACTGATATCTCTTGACTTCCTCTTTGTTTTATACAGCAAAAGGATTCAGAAGTTATCTTCTAAGACGTGTTCAACAAAAAGTAATAAAATAAGCTGAACTCTCACACAAGAAACTTTTGATTGCAGGCACTGCAACTCTTACAAGGTTCCAAACTGTTTTGCTGGTCCGTACTGAATCTGCAACTGCATTCTATTTTAATTTTAAGGATTTGTTTTTAAAAATACCTTTTTAAAACAGAAGTAGTAATATTTTACTTTATTTACATTAATTATTTGCTGTTGCGTGCCTTCATATTATTACGATGATTCTAAGATGAACCAATTTTCACAGTTCAGTCCCTCACTACAGGGTCTGAGAAAACAGAGCAGTCATGGGATTAAGAGGGAAGTCTCTCTTACGGGTCAGTAAAAGAATATGAAACAGAAACTAGGTATGTTTCCAGATACCAGCTTCTTACATTTTCCATTTATTATGTCTTTTCTCCCTTAATAAAGATTTTTTTTTTAAAAAAAGGTAGAAACAGTGGAAAAACACAAAAGGATTACAAACAGAAGATGATGTTTGAACCTGTCCATAACATGAATGAGGCAAGGCGACTGAAAGAAAAAAGCATTTTCAAGAATGACCCTATGAATAAAGGAGCATATCTCATAAAGGAGGGATACAAAACAATGTGGGGCCCTGAAAACAGTTTAAAAACTCTGTTCCCATTAAACTAAATTAGAGAGCAGTGAGACAGCCAACTTTGCAGAGGACACAAATTATTCATGGCAGCAGAAACAAAGAAGAATTGTGAACAGCTACAACAATGTTCCCAAACTGGGGAAAATGAGCATTAAAATGACCAGTGTAGTGTAATAAAAGCATGTGTAAAGTGAGCCATATTGAGAGGATAAAACACTTGTGTCTTACGGAGTCTGAGCTGGTAATGATTGTCAGGAATCCCAACTTGCTATCATCACAGATAGCTCAAAGAAAATGTCTATCTGGTATGTAGAAAATTCTGGGAAAGCTTCAGAAAAGGGCAACCAAAATAATGGGAATGGCTGAGTGGAATAACTCCCCTGGGAAGGCAGGTTACAGTGGCCGCTTTATGTGGAAAAGATGAGTAAGAAGGAACAAGGTAGAGGTCTTACAAAATGAAGCATGGCACAGACAGAGTGGAAACAGAGATTGTGCTCCCAACCCCGCAGTCACAATACTACTACTCCAAACCCTGTAATGAAGCTGGCATGAGATTCAGGATAGGAAAAAAAAACTTTTCCAAGGATGGGAATGGGAAAAGCCAAGCTAAGCATGAACTATAGCATTTGCTTTCATGTGGCGTGGTGACGTATGAAAAAGGGACTAGACAAGTAAATAATGGGGGGGGGGAGATATCAGTAGTCAAGATGGCTGTATTTTCACGACCAGAGGATGCAGCCCTCATTTTGTTTAGGGGATTCTGAGAGCTGAAGTCCAAAAAGGTAACTATTCCATACTTAATCATGTCTTTTCACATTTTCAACAAGTACTTATAAAGTATGAAATTGAGAAGCAGAAAACAGTTCATGACTGTATTCACTACATACTATGCATCACAGAGAGGTGGACTAATAGCATATTGGTGGAATAGGATAGAGAGAGAGATGTGAAACTCAGCATTGCTTAAATGAGACAGATCCTGTTTTGTGTGGGTAGAACAGGAAACAAGCTACATGTATAGGCTGCACTGTTTTCATGGTTCATCCACTTACCTAATGCAGTTATGAGGATCTGACTTGCAATCCGTATTACAACGAAACCGCTCCCATGCAAGCCACCCCATTGGAGGTGTTCTCATGAGCCCATTCTCCAGAGCCAGAGACAAGGGCACAATGGCCAGAAGGTAGACAGGGCTCATGAGCTTCATGACCAAAGCTGCAGAGAAGAAGGAGAAGTACTACTTTTTATTAGGAAAAGGGTCATATCCTGTCTAACATCTTCATTCTATACTTCAGTGGCTATGTTCAAATTGTTGTAAATAAAAGGAAATTCAGAAGACAAAATAGGGTAAGAGAAATAGTCTTTTACATATTCTAGTTAAAAGATAAAAATATAGGTGCTTAATATACAAAAGGTTCAAAGAGAACATGAACAAGTTTGGCAAGTTAAAATACAAATATAAAATATATCAAAATATAGTACAATACCACAATGAAGCAGGATATGATACAAACTGCAGCAACAGCAGATCAGAGCAAATCAGGAAGTGAGTGTTCACTAAGAGAATGCTACTCTTATAGAGCCTTTACAGCTGCCCCCAATGACAGTAGCAGGTGAAGGTCCTCTATAACATCAATAGACCAATTAACCCCCTAATGACTAAAGTTGTTAGTTTTGTCAGTTCTAACACAAATGAATGTAAAACACTACGTTAAGCACAAGCCTCTTGTCTGTGCACATACCTCCTCCTCTCTTTCCTGTGCAATGTGCCATAAGGAAATATGGAGGATTCCACCTAACTGTAGTTTCCCATAGCTTGTCTTAATCAGGAAAATATAGTTGTTGTGGTGGTGGTGGTGGGCCTTAGTTTCTGACACTCACTAGGGTTAGAGGCATACAATCTCTGCAAAAGTGGAAACCCCACAAATACCAAAATGTACGTGCCTGTGGGAAGGGGGCTGAGGCATGGTGAGGAGAACGTGCACCCAGGATCTGAACCACATCAGGGAAAGGGGACAGGTCTTCACAGCAGCCATCTACTTTCTTGTGTGTGTTGGGGGGCATCAGAAGAGGGTTTGTGTGTCAAGGTTGTTGCCAGACAGGCAAGGTTTCCTCTGAGTGGACGGCAGAGGGAAGAGGCGACGTGGCCAGACAGCCAGGCGCAAGGCCAGCAGGATTGTTTAGGCTGTGACTTGTGTATTAGAGAAGGCTACACGCCAGAGCACTGACTGGGTCACCCCACTTTTGTCAGGGTGGCAAGGAAACATAAAAAGGCTGGTGTTTGCCTTGACCAGCTGCCAATTAGATCTGCCTAGCTGGACCTGTCACGTCGTTGACAGTATACTAATTGTAAGGGGAGATGCTGCTCGTCTGTTCTCCCTTATCTCATGTTATTCCTCTTTTCTAATTGCAGGAATGCTGGTACGTTTTGCCAAGCCTTATCTCTGAGTGCGGCAATAAATTCTGCCTCTAAGTCCTACTTAATGAGCCTCTGGAATTCCTTCTGCTTCACTGGGACTCTCTCTGCTGTGGCAAAGTCTTGCTTCACAAATTGCACTCTGCTCATGCTCAGAGGAACCAAATTCTGCCAACCCTGACATTGTGGTGCTGAGAATCTGGGCTGCAAGCTGTCCTTAGCTAGCCAGGCAGTGGCTGGTGGTGGTGGAGGAGGAGATGGAGGACCAGAGGCAGGTTTTTAAAGGGCTGTGCAGCATCAAGAGAGAAGGTTCCCCCTGCTGAAAAGAAGTACTTGAGACAGGAAGGGGAGGGGAGGGGCTCACAAATAATCAAATCTGTGAAAGACAAACCTGCAAATGTAGGGGATGAACTGTAGTCTAAAATAATAACTTTGCAAGCACAGCAGTGGATTCAAGCACTGGACAGAGTTGCTTCAATACCTAAATTACAGAAGGGCAAAGCCAGCTGTTTTCTTAAGGCTGTGGAGAGAGTGGGGCATGAATTGGCTAAAATGAAGCAGAGTCTGCGGATGGGGCTTAAGAAATCCCACACCCCAACTTCAATGACCCGGTAGAGTAGCTCACACTAACCCCTCGAAGTAAAAGGCAGAAACTTGAAACGGGCCAAGAATACCAAGTTCATTGCTGCACAAAGGTAAGGCATTTGTTAAGCAGTCAGAAATGAATTGTATATGCAGGTAGCAAATGATCTGAAAACCATTCTGCTCATAGAGCGTTTGTCAGTCACTGAGAGAGATGCCGGCTGTTTCAAAGGTCACAACAACACCCTAAAGACAAAATCCACTTGAAAGCGAATCTAGTCCAGATTGGCGTGCAGGTCGTTATCTCTTGGCTGCAGCAGCATAACCGCTGCACTTCGAAAGCAGGAAGAAAGCGAAGGCCGGATCCCCTGAAATTAAAAACTCGGATCCTCCTGACTTCATATGGTTTTCCCAAAATTTGCCACACAAACCACCATCGCATGGGAGAGCAAGCGCCAAACTGAGTTTGTCTACCTCTAAGCGTCAGCTATTATTTTGGGAGGATCAGGAAAATGCCGAAATAGCTGCGCACGTCGCTAGCACTTCAAAGGATTCTGCAAGATCCCACCAGTCCCCAAACTGGAGTCAAATTTTTTTTTTTGCCAAAACTAATCCAAAGCACTAAGAGGGGAAGGCAGGCTCGACTGAATGACTCACTTACACTCCAGGTTTCTACCACGAAATTAGCATCATAGTAACTTTTTATACTTCTGTTTCTTCTCACTCCAATTACGCGCGGACAGAAAAACAACGAATTACGACCGTTTGCCGGATTGTAAGCAACACACGCGGAAGCGCCGAGCATGCAGCCCTCCAACCTGAAAGGCAAAATCCTGCTAGTGTTCTTACCGCGTGAGAAATCCAGCAGCCCGAAGGCAAAGAGGGCTAAACAACCTGCACTCACACAGCCCCTTCGCCCAGACTTCGGGGCTAACCACGCGCTCCCGGCCTGCCACGGATCACCTGACCAGCCGCGCTCCTTGGAAAGTCATCTGTTCTCAATTGCGGAAGCGGCCGCTCCTAACGACTGGAGAGGTTCCTGCTTCGTGTTTTTAAAAGATTATAGAATAGGAGAAACTGAAAGCTTTGTTCAGGAGCCGGGAGGCCCCGTAGAAGCCTGAAGGAGGAAACGAAACCTTGTAGCCTTCTGCTTCCCAAGCTTAAAACATAAAGAACTGGAGCTGCGGGGTTGGGGCGGCCTGTCTGTGTAGAAAGCATAGACAAACATAATTACATTAGGGGACATCGTTAGACTGCCTTGTTTGGGAAGCAAGCAAAGCAACCGAAACTACAGTCTACACAAAATGTGCAGTTGGAAAAATTAGGCACTTTAAAGAGACGGCATGGAAGATACAAATGTATTGTACCCTGTGCATACAGCTTGGCTTCAGGTTATTGGAAGGACCCTTGCCTTCAGCCTTTTCCGCACTAGACTGTTATAGCGCTATCATTCCACTTTCAACATCCTATGGAATCCTGGGGTTTGCAGTTCAGGGAGGGGCCGGTCGGCCCCTCCCTGAACTGCAAACCCCAGGATTCCATAGGATGTTGAAAGTGGAATGATAGTGCTATAACAGTCTAGTGCGGAAATGGCCTTCCTGTATGACCTAACCGTTCATTTGAAATCTTCTGAGGTCTTTGTCTTTGTCCCATTACCCTCACAGATGCATTTGGCAGGAACACAGAAGAAAACGTTAGTGGCTGCTGTCAGGCTATGGAATTCCTAGAGATGCCAAACTGGTGACCTCTATCAAAAGCAAATACATTTATGTATTTACTTACTTATTTCAAAAGAGCTGTGGAAGCTAACTGTTCATGGGGAAAGGGCGTTTAACAATGAGCTACGTTGGCTCCATTTGTTGTTTTTAATACACTTGCATTTTCTGTTTAATTCTAGTGATAGGTTAGGTTTAATTACAAGTTCTGGTTGAGGACTTTTATTTGAATTTGTTTCCAGTTTTGTAAACTGCCTTGAGTCCCAGGAGGGAGGAAAAGGTGTTGGGGGGGGGAATAAAACAGAAACCCCTTGTTCAAGCTTTAAAAGCATTAGAGCATTACTGTGAAGGAGGGGAACAGTACGCATTCAGGAGCACAATTGTATGAAATGGAATAGACAGATGTACAAATAAATCATTGATACAAAGCAAGTAGGAGCTATGATCCCTAGAAAGAAATTATTGCTGATTCACAGGGATTAAACAGGGGGCAAAATATGCTTTGCATCTGGTTTGTGTAGCTGGAAAATGAATATTACAAAATCTTGCTTCCACTAGCAAGCTTTTATGAGTTTTTAAAAATTATTTAATGTTATGGGACACCAATAAAAAACATTAATGCATGATGTCAGATGGCCCAAAACATGTGCAGCTGGAGACTGGAGTACATTCCTGGTTAATCTACACCACTATGAAAACCACAAACCTATTCAGTCCTGTGGAAGATTGTGTCTGTCAGATGGTTTGCTAACTACAAAGGACTAATGGTGGGTGAGTGTTGGCGCCTGGACCCTCTAAACATAAACCAGGTCCCTGCTTAGCATGTCTGCTATTTGAAAAATCTTGAAAGTGTTTCATCATTAAAAGTTTTTCATCTTCATCATTTTCATCATTTCACCTCAGTATCTGCTAGGATTTGGTTCCAGGACACACACACACACACACGTGGATACCAAGATTTGTGGATGTTCGAGTCTCATTATGGCAAAATCAAAATTTGCTTTTGGATTTTTTTTTTTAATTTTCAAGCTATGGTTGGTTGAATTTGTAGATACAGAATTCATGAATATGGAAGGCCAACTGTATGCAATCTTGTTTTATCCAATTGCCTTTTGTGGGATGGGAAGCTGTGGGACTGTTCTTGCACCCAATGACTTAAGTCTTAAGCATCTTAAGATTGAGTTCATTCTGTATTTTCTGTTCCATGACTCCTGTGGCCCTATCCTTCTTGTTTGCTTCCTGTCCACCCTAATATTAGCAACAAGTAAGAACTGAGTGAAAAATATTTGAGGTAAATTTATTTTTTTTGGAGTTGGATCCTAGGTCAGCCTAATCATTAGGCAGAGTGAGGCATCTACTTCAGATGGTGGATGGTAGAGGTAGCACCAGTAGCAATATTCTCTCCTAGGCATTTTCTTCTCCTGAGCTTGTCCCCTAAGGCTTATTGTTGTTATGCACCTTGATGTTATGTGATGTCAACTGTGATTTACAGAGACCAGATCATTGTGTTTTCATGGCAAGATTTGTTCAGGCGGGGAGTTTGCCTTCCTCAGAGGCTGAGAGAGTGTGACTTGCCTAAGATCACCCACTGTGTTTACATGACTGAGCAAGGATTCAAATCCTGGTCTCCTGAAGTTGTTGCTCAACACTCAAACCACTACATCATGCTGCCCCGCTCCCATGATGTTGCCTGCTTATCATTGGCCGGGCTGCCTTTGTGGTCTAGCTACTTTTTCACACACTACATTGTTGAGAAAGGTTCCTGACTGAATAAACCAACACAGAGACACTTGATCCAGGGCACACATCTCAGCAGGCACAGCATCTTTTGTTTGTCTAACATGTGCAGCATGCTGCAATGACTGTTCTGAGAGAAAAGCAGGTACAAGGCAAGGGTAGTGAGTGAGCAGCAGCCAAGTGCTGAAAGATGGATCTAGCTGTGCCACATGGCCTTCCCTGTGCCCACCGATTCAGCATGCTGTTCTCAGGTGTGGTGAGAATGCTCTGCCCTTGTCAGGAATGAAGTAAAATTCAGCTACCTGTCAATTCAGTCAGCTTTTGTATACAGACTGGTGACAGGAAACCTCTTGTTTTTGCCTTAGGCAACGATATTTTGGAGGCAATGTAGTCCTCTTTGTTTACAGAGGGGAAGTTGCTTCTGCTATAGATGGGGGGTAGGGTTGGAGGCCTGGAAGAGAAAGAAAAAAAAAAAAGACACAAGTACCCAGTTTTAATCTTTACAAACCAACTATTGTTGCAAATCACCTTGATGCAACATGCCTCTGTGAAGTAATTTTTGCTCCCAGGATATGCCACTCACCACTCACTAATCCTTGTCAAACCCTGAGGAAAATGAGTTGATATATCTGAAGTACCTCAAAGGCTTTTCCACACAATTTCCCACCTCATCTCAGTGTTTTTGGTATCCTTTCCCATAACACCGTGTTGAGATTTTGCTAAGGATAGGCTATGGACTTATACGTTCTTGATTCTGCTATTAGGTAAAGTGTTTTATTTCACTGCTGTTGCCTTAAGTACGCTGGGGGAGACTGGTACTATTTGATTCCTGATTTCACATCCTCTTAATCCTCTTGTACATGTGGCACTGTGGTGCCACCTTGTGACTGTGGGTGAAAGTGATAATGCAAAAAGTGTTAAATTAGCATTTTCTTTGTTTATTTTTTCACACAGCAGGCCTTTCACAAGCGAACATTGGCGGTTCCAGCTAGCACTTTTTTGGCTCTCTGGAAACAGCCAGACATATTAGGACTTGCTACGGATGCGGAGGTTGGCACAGGACAGGACGTTTATATTAAATAGCAACACTGTTGTTTCCTGGAGATTTTATGCAGCTGTTACTGCTTTGTAACTAGTTAAAATCCAGACAGTCCAGATCTTGAGTTGGAATTAAAACCTGGACAGACAGAGGTTAAAACATCAGTTACAAATGAAAGACACATCCCCTTTCCATATCAAACTAAGATACTTTGAGAACAAATGTAGGGGAGACTAAAACAATGTGTCAAGACTGTTTTTGTGCCTTCAGGTCGTTTCTGACTCGTGGCGATCCTAAGGGAAACCTGTCACTGGGTATTCTTGGCAAGATTTGTTCAGAGGGGGGTTGCCTTTGCCCTCCTCTGAGGCTGAGATAGTGTGCCTTGCCCAAGGTCATCCAGTGGATTTCCATGGCCGAGTGAGGATTGGAACCCTGGTCTCCAACGTCTTTGGCCCAACACTCAAAACGACTGTTCCACTCTGGCTTTCCCAAAACTTTTACTCAGCGTTAAACGATACCACCGAGAAGGGCAGTGAAACAACCAAAAAAAAAAAGCTTGAAGAAGTTACTTTTTGGTAATAAAACGGGGGAGGAGAATTCTTGGAGTTATAGGTGGGGGATTCTAGAAGTTATAGTCCAAAAAGTAAAATTTCAACGAGTCAACATAAAAGACACCAATGACGATCACACTCTTACTCTCCTGGAAACCAGTTTTTCTATACGTGGCTTTCAGGACCTCCGGAGAAAAGCAAGAGGGAGGGAGGAAATGAAAGAGAGAGAGAAAAAAATCTCCGCTCTCGGATGTGAGGTTGCTGGAAAACCTGGACTGTTGAAGCGCTAGCTCTGGAGGGTCCTACATTTGCTATTCCATGGATGATCCTGCGGTCCGGGTTTTGCACTGTAAAAATCTTCACCAATAATAGCTAGAGTTCAAGAGAGAAAAGGAAGAAGGAAAAAAAACCCTGGTAAAACAATCAGAGCGAAAACAGGGACAAGTCACTGGTAATGAGACTGAACACAAGACGTTAGATTTCCAGTATTTCAGCAAGGTAAGACTTCTTTCTTTGCATTTGAAAGTGTCGCTCCGTTGCCTTTTTAAAATGGGCTCGTCCCTGAATTCGAAACCATCTTCCGCCCCAGACACCCTGAAGAAATGTATGCAGTCTAAGGTCATGAGATCAAGGAGTTTAAAAGGTTGTTCCCCGAGAGCATCCTGCCTCTAGAAAACTGGTTCAGGAGCCCATGTTACACCATGTCTGCTACCTGGGTCTGTGTATGCAAGACAACTTCCCAAGTTGTGCAAAAGAGGTGCCCCCATTAAGAGTGTCACGAAAGGACTCTTATTTCAGTGTGCATAAAAGTAAAAATTTTATTGACTCAGTTGGAGAGACTATCTTCTCCTTAGGTGGGATATTGTTCCAAGTCAGACTGCCGCTTATCTAACTTCGTTTTGCCTACTAGAGTGGCCGGCGGCTGCTCTCCAAGGTATTATTTCCTAACTCTACCTAAGGGTGCTGAGCACTGAACCGGCACCTTCTCCATTCAAACCATATGAAGCTCCATTGAGTCCTACAGGTCTTCTTTTAAGCATTTCCCCTGTCCTTCATTGGCTGCTAATAACTGTCATGAGTTTATAAATGTCAACAACTGTTATGATCAGAAGAAAACCAGTGGTATGTTGCTCTAGTGCAGAAATGTGGTTTGTGTGGCTTCCTAGAGTTGTTAAACTGCAACTGTTAGCTTGCCCTCATCATTGGCAGTGCTGGTTAAGACTTCTGGGAGTTGCAGTCCAACAGCGTCTGGAGTACTGTGCAATTCCTGCCTTTCCTCTAGTGACTGCAAGAACTCATACCTTTCTTCCCTGAAAAATGAGTGCACAACTTGTGACCCTCTAGATGTTGTTGGCTGAAACTCCTAGCCAGCATAGCCAACACAGAGGTGTGATGGGAATTGCAGTCCAGCAATATCTGGAATGTATAAACATTACATACTCCTGTTGTATGGATAGGGAAGTATTGAAGGCTTACAATGGACTTGGGTTTGTGGGTTCCATTCTGTTCTCTATCTCTGGGTACACATTTAACAATGAAAATGTCAATCTGTTTCAGCTAGAATCTGCCGGATTTTTGTACAGACATCAGTAGCAATGACAAATGAAGCCATGCAAATCCTGTAGAGACTGGGAAATAGCCAGAAAACAACAGCTTCACTGTTACCTACACATTTAGTATCTGCACAAACAAAAGTTTTTACGTCTGCAAAGGCTGGGCTCAGTTGGACCCCATTTTTGTCAAGAATAGGAGTAAGTGAGAAGATCAAACAGTTTCATGAAGTGGGCAAATGCCCAGAAGGGGGCCACTGTCAGATGCCTCCAAGCATGAAAATCTTCCTCTGTTTGGGCAGCTCCCTAACATTAGTGGGTAGGTATGAAAATAAACATGGGATTCCTTAAAAGAAAACACTTATTGGTCAGCCTGTGTAGATGTCAGTGATGTTTAAGGAGCCAAAGGAAGAAGGAAGATTGCGTTACGAAAGGAAAGTCCTCTAATATCTGGGCTGTGTGAAGTTTATTATTGAGGAGAACTGACTGGCCATCCTTAAAATACTTGACGTACTAGCTGGATTAGTAGTCTTTTCCAAGGGGTAAGTCCATACATTTCCTCTCTATATACTCTGCCAGATAGGATTAGAACAATGAAGCTGAATGAGCGTAGTGTGGCACATTATGCCACGTGTGACTCTCCAGCGGACCACACTGGCTTTCTGTGCAAGCGTGTGGAGCGTCACCATCACCACCACCACACTACCTCCTACCAGCGTCGCTGGTTCATCCTGAAGGGCAACTTGCTATTCTATTTTGAAGAACGGGAGAGCCGTGAACCACTGGGTCTCATTGTGTTAGAGGGCTGCACTGTGGAGCTGTGTGAGGCTGCTGAGGAATTTGCCTTTGCCATCCGCTTTGATGGCACTGGAGGCAAGGCCTATGTGTTGGTTGCTGACTGCCAAACTGCCATGGAAGCTTGGGTGAAGGCACTTTCACGAGCCAGCTTTGATTACATGAGGCTGGTGGTTAAGGAACTAGAAAAACAACTGGCGGAGGCCCGGAAGAGCTTAGTTGCCTGCCACAAACTACCAAAGAAGTCCACCTCCGTCCGGAAGAGACATCTCTCCAATCCTGCCCTGGTACCAGTCAAGGAGCATCCTGTCATCTTAGAGAACGGTTCTTCCACATGGGATAGTGGTTGCACTTTTACAGGAGTTGTTTCTTTGGATCACAATGGGGGATATTTGAAACCTCCACCTTTACCTCCTCGTCGAAGACTCACAGTCAGCAACATGAGTGGAGGCTTCATTCCTGGCCTTGCTTCTTCTGGGCAGGAAAGTCCTGTGTCTCCAGAGACAGCTTGTTTTTCTAAGCTACATGATTGGTATGGCCAGGAGATTGCAGAGGTGAGAAGAGAATGGCTGGAAAGTCAAAAGAGAGGAGAAAAGTGGTAAGAAAAGAATAGATTTTTGGGGTGTTTTTTGTTCTTTTTGAAAAAAATGGATATCCAGTTCATTTCCCAGAGCTCTTGTTGCCCTTACAGATTGTTCTGTCACGCAACAGAGTTGCCAAATAATTAATACTTATCTCTGCAATATTTAATTGTGGATACAAGTATATTGTGGGTCAGTCATGGCCACAGTGTTGTATTTCTTGGGAGTCTAGAAATGGCCACAATATTTCTAAGACCTAATTATGAACCATCTGTAATTCAAGCAGAAGGTGTGTTTGTAACAGACTTTCACAGATTTTCAAATACTGATTGAGTCTTGAAAATAGTGCAACAGTTCTCTGTTTTGAAATACTGTAGCAGTTTTTTTTATATATGACAGGAATCCTATGTTTCACCATCTTTCCTCTTGTGCCCTGCAATATCATTAATTATGTTTCATCTATATATTGCAGTTGCTTGAAGACTCATTCTTGAGAAGGCTATGCTATGAGTTATACAGCATGGTAACTTTTCCCCAGTCACTAGAATGATAATATTATTTACATGGTATCTTTCAAATATTCAAAGTGATTAATGTACGTTCCATAGTATGAAGATTACTGACAACAGCCTGATAAAGTAGGCTGGCTTCATTATGCCCATATAACAGATGGAGATAAAGTAGCTTGCCTAACACTTCTTTTTTTACTTCATAGCCATATTTGAACCAGAAAAATTCCAGCCATAACACTGAAGTATCCCTTGTGAAATAAGATGTCAGTAAATGTCCCATATCCCCAACTCAGGTATGCCTCTAACTCACTTCATTGCTTATACTTTTTTTTGTACATTTTGAATCAGTATTTGAAGATCAAATTGCAAAAGAACTAAAATGATCTGAGTAATAGCTGAAGCAAACAATTAGAGGCAGTTTCACACTAATTGTAGCATAGTAATAATGTGCAACACTTTAATCCAGAGGTGAGAATCATGTGGCCCTTTAGATGGTGTTGATTGTAACTCCCAATAGTTCTAGTTAACTATGAGAATGCTGGGAGTTGTGGTTCAACAACATCTGGGATTTCCACCCTGATTTAGTCCTTCAGTTCCTCAGAATCACCATCAATGGAACAATCTCCTAGGGATGATCTAAGGCTGCATTTGCTCCCTCTGATAAGGATTCTGTTTTCTCTACATTTTCTTTTTTTTTTTAAAATAATTTTATTAAATTTCACAAATATAAAAAAAGATTATTTGACTTGTACTTGTTACATGACTTTTCTTCTGTTCTTCCACGCTGTTCTGGTCAACATTTCCCGCAGCTTAGTCCACTTGTTACATTAGTGCATCACAATAAATTGATTATCTCATATGTTCGAACACACATTTCCTTCTCCTAACAATCATAATATAATCGTTCTGGCTAGACAGTTCCCAACCATCACTCTCTTCTGCTTGACTCAAATCGTCCTGTTCCAAAATATTTCCATATCACTCTCTTGAAGCTTCTGTTTTCTCCTTATATATATATCTTTTTTCCTCCCTTTAACTCTCCATTACCTACATCCCAAAATCTTAAAATTTTTAATTATTTCTGTCATTGGGTATCTGGCGGTCTGAGCAATTATTACTGCAACAGTCCCCCATCTTCTTACCCTAAATTCCATTGTACTAAAATGTCTTGTTTCTCCTAAAGTACTTTTTAAACCCCTTCTCCCATTCAGCAATATCACAATGTTCATATTCATGAAGTATATCGATATATCATCAATTACAAGCTTAATTAACAATGTCAAAATAAAAATCCATTTGTGTAATTCAGAAGCCTGTGCAATCGTCATCTTCCCATTCCCCTCTCTCATCTGGTGCCCTGCAGCCCGGATATTCATTTGCAAATTCTCTGTACTCTTAAAGTCGCTTATATTCCAAGCTGCACCGCGCCTACGAGAGAGGGTATTTTACTCCACTTATCAAATCAGAATCCTGTGACTATATCCACTCCTTTTCCCCCCTCCCTTCCTGGACTTTGCAGTCCGGAGTCTATTTCTGAATTTTTACTGTATTCTCCTAGTCGCTTAAGTTCCGAGCCGCTCCGTCCAGGAGAGTGAGGGTCTTTACTTGACTAACTTCCATCACAATCTCCCCGTTCCCCCCTCCCATCTTGGACTTCGCCACCCAAAATTCATTTCTGAAGATTATCTGTAATTTCTTTGTCGCTTAAATTCCAAGCAGCTCAGTCCATGGGAGGAAGGATCTTCCAATCAAGTCTCTTCCATCACAGGTTTCACAGTCTTAACCCTTGACATTTTCCCTACATTTTCTAAAGTTAAAGGACACCATGTTACAGAACAACATTTTGGAATGCCTCTTTTGACAGTGAAACCCTGTGATCATAAAAATTCACAGCTGAAAACCAGGTCAATGCTAACTTCCCTTTTTGTTGTTGTTATGTGCCTTCAAGTCAACTCCAGCTTATGGCAATCGTATCACAGGGTTTTTATAGCAAAGTTTATTCAGAGAGGTTTGCCATTGTCTACCTCAGAGGCTGAGAGAGTAAAACCTGCCCGAGGTCACCCAGGGAGTTTTCATGGCTGAGCAGAGATTCAAACCTTGGTCTCTCAGAGTCCTAGTCCAACCACTATATCATTCTGTCTTCCAGACTCCCCTTACCTACTCTCTTTTTTGTCAAAAAGTAGTTATTGTTACTTGAGAAGAATAAAATTATTCTATGAAGCTGAAAAATAGATTAAAAGAAGCATATTAGGGAACAGCAAACACCTTGAAGAGGGTGCTAAACTTCTCACACGTGACAGATTCAACTATTGGTTTGATCCTGTTTGTAAGTTCAGAAATTATACCAAGTGATCTCTACAGGCGGTGGTTACTTTATCATTCTTTTTGTTCAAAAGTATACACAGTACCATACTGCCTCTTTCTTGATCTTCAGGTGCAGCTTTCTGTTCTGTTTTGCACGTTACTAACCTTAAACTATAGCTTATCGTTGAGCCAATTAAACTATTATTTACTAAGTGTGTGCTTCAGATGAATCCCAAATCCAGAAGTGGATCAGGTCAATTTGAGACATATCCAAGCTGAAGCAGGCCTCCTCCAAAGTGGACTGAATTTGACTATGTACATTTCTGAAGATTTGGAAGGCATGTACAGTATGTCTTCCACAAATTCTGTGTGTAAGGAAAATGCCAAGGATGGAGAGAACCAAGTGTTGTTTTGTGATTAATAGTTCCATCCTCTAATCTCAGTGAATTATTTTTTCAGGGCAATCACATTGTTTATGTTTTCCACTGTTTGGTAATCAGTAGTCCTCTCTATCAAGGAATAGGAACATTAAAAGAGATTTTGTGGTGTTATAAGGAATCTGGGAAAACATAGCATTGGATGATTGCTTAAAAATGGGTATTTTTTCTATTCTGTTCTATTGTACGTTGTGTGACTTTGGTGCCAACAGACAGAGAACTTAAAATGTATTAAACTGTTTTCCTAACTCCTAGGTTTATGGCACAGGGATACCTTTGTATCATGTTTCATTTTTATACAAACTAACCATAAGGCAATAATAAAGGGCCATAATGGATAATATATCCAATCCCACTGCAAACTGGGCACCTGCTTCCAAAAAAAAAAAGAAAAAAAAAAGAGTACATTCTACCCTTCTGCAATTTTCCAGATTCCTGAACTAGAGCTGCTTCTATATTTTCATAATAATGCCCCACCAATAACCTTAGCAGGTCTTTGTTTGGAAAAATCCAACCTGTGAAGACTGTTCTTACACAAACTTCCTTACACCTATTCTGGTGATCCATTCAGAAAGGGAATTCTCTTGGAAATTTTATCCAATGCTATGTTCCTTAAAAAATTAAAAACACGTAGCATAACTCATGCCTTGTTGTCTGAAATTTGGAAGGCACAATCTTCTAAGGGCCTTGTAGGCTTGAACATTTTCATTGAATGATGACAATCAAGGGAAAATAGGTTTGTTGATTTCACAGAGATTTGACTTTCTGAGTCAGATCTTAGATTTGGACCTGAGTCTAATCAGGGGGCCTCCCAATCAAAGCAAGCTGAATAACACTACTTGGTGAGTCCCCAAATCAGAGCCCAAAATCAATCTAATTCATGTACATACCTGCTTGTTTACTATTCCATCACAGGGTCAGATGAAGCCAACAAGAGGAATAGCTAGTTTATGGGCAATTGCAATTATTATTTTATTACTATTTTAATAAAAGCGGTTATGGTCCTTTTTCCTATGTGAACACACATTTTATCACATTCAAGTAGAATGGTTATCCAATCAGAGAAGAAGAACCACTGTCTTTACTCAGATAAAATCAAACTGACATGACAAACAAGGCAGCGTTGTCAGCATTTGTGAGAATGGCTGACATTGTGAACACAGAGTGTATTACATTGTAAGTGCATTTAATTCCACAGACAGGCTTTTCTCCAGCGTTTCTGGATAATGCAATCATTATCTTATGTATCTGTAAAAATTCATACAATACAATAAACTTAGTGTCTTTGTGGTATTTTATACTCTAGTAATAGCACATAAATACTGCATGTCCTTTTTGTTACTCTCAAAAGATATTTGCATGAGTTGTGTTTTATACCAAAAACAAGCATTATAATATTATTTTTATTGATATCTGTAGTTCAAAGATATCACTGAATAAACTATTTTTATGTGTAAGTTTGGTTTTGCACTTATTTCAGGGTGTGCCTCATGGAACTCTGTGGGTCTTCCTTCTGACATAGGAAGATTCAGAGTCCTATCAAATGCAACATTTTGCTTTCCTAGGGTGGCCAGGAAAGTTCAAAAGCAGCACATTGGGGTAATAATTCTTGCATCTCAGTGACCAGTGTTCAATGACATGCTAACTCCAGTGACGTCATTGAGCAAGGGATCATACAGCATATTTGGACTTTTTGATGATCAGGAATGATGACATCATTTGATATGCACATGCATGTATATACATATCTTATTATCTGCGAGTTTAGTTCCAATTCTCACAAAAGCCTAAGGGCTATGTATGGGTCTTTCTCAGCAGTAATGTACTATTTTGAGCTAACCCTGACACAAAGTATTTTGGGATGGCACAGCCTTGAAACTTGGGGAATTAAGATCTGTTGGCTTTACAAAAGACCTCCTGCTGGTACAGAGGGAAACTGTTAGAACTGACTTGTTGCTATGGATTATCAAAAGAGCTGCCTTTATTTTTGGATTCTCCATTGCAGGTGGCTGTAATAGCGAAAGGCTGCATTTCAAAAGTTACTGCTGCATCATCTTGATGAGTGGTAGCCATTGATAGCTTTATCTGACATGGATTTGTATAATGCCTTTTGAAAACTATCCGAGTTGGACTTATAGTGAAATGACATAATGGAAAATTCAATGATGCTGAAGAGTAGAAGAGAAAAGGGAAAGAGGAAGACCACATTGTAGATAGACTGACTCAGTTGAAGAAGCCACAGCCCAGACTTTGCAAGAACTGAGCAGGTCTGGTGATGATTTGGAGCTCATGATGATCTCTCATTCAGAGGAGCACCATAATTTGAAGTCAGCTTTGTGGCAAATAACAACAAAGTTGGCTATCAGTGTACAGCAGGGGTGGGAGAAGTGCAACTTGCAGGCACTCCCCCAAGGGAATTTTTGTGCTCCCGTACTTAAAAAAAAATTCTTCAGGTGCCCTGGCTGTCTTCTAAGAATATGAGGGTATTTCTACACACGGTCTGTCTGTTTTAGTCTAGGGAGGACTTAATGTGGGGGCCAAGGTTGCCAGTGACACTGATTCAACATTTTCCTACATTCCTCTATAGTAGTCAGCAACTACCTTAGGCCCAGAGCTCATACGTGCCCCTTCTCAGATTTTGGAAGACCATCCTCCCTCCGCTAGGGCTGTGGCTTTTCAAGTGTTGCCAGACTGAAAACTGGAAAGGGCTCCTACACTCACAATGATTGGGAATTTCAGCAGGTAACAACCAGGTAACAAGCAGCACTTGTTTCAATTCCCTTTTCTACATAATCATTAAAGGTACAAGTTCCACCTCCGGTTTTCAGTCTGACAACATTATTGGGAGGTGTTTTACTTCTTAAGATGAAGGTTAATATGGGCCACCCTCCCACTCCATCACGGGCTGAGTGGACTGATGGTTGCCTCTGTCTTTAAAACTAGGGCCATTTCCACCCTACATTTTTATGGTGCTATTATTCCACTTTCAAAATCATGTGGAATTCTGGGATTTGTAATTTAGCGAGGCCAAAGAGCTCTCTGGCTGAGAATTCTAAATGCCCTTCCCTAAACTGCAAAGACCAGGATTCCATAGGATGTTGGAAGTGGACTAATAGCACTATAACAGTTTAGTGTTGAAATGGCCTGAAACTGGTAAAATAATTCCTGCAGGCCACAGATTAGCAGAACAGTGGTATGGGAGGGTGACATTTGACATATCTTCAGATCAAAAAGTAAATATATATAAGCCCAAGTGCACAAAGTGCTAAAATTCTTTCACGTTTTGGAGGAAGAATTGACAGGGACATGAAGGTGGCTGCTTCTTTCATCTTGATCCCAAACTTGCAGTAGTCTGAGCGAATGCATTGCAAAGATGTTGTAGCCTCCAGCCACAGCCATTTCCACTCCGCAGATATTGTGTGGTGCCTGCATTGGAATTGGCCATGGCAATATTTTAAAAATCTGAAAAAAAGTTACACAAAATAAGGACCAGGTTTTATTTGGTTTCTATTAAAGCCTTTATGTTTAAATCTTGGGTTCTTAACACTAAATTCTGTACGTTCTCTCGCTTACGCTACGGGGAAAATTTAAAACTAGATCCCATTGGGGATCACGAAGCAACCGTTATAGCGAGATAGTTGTCTGGGGCCATTTCCGCACTAGACTGTTACAGCGCTATTATTCCACTTTCAGCATCCTATGGAATCCTGGGGCCGGCCCCTCGCTAAACGGCAAACCCCAGGATTCCATACGATGTTGAAAGTGGAACAGCAGCACTATAACAACCTAGTGCGGAAATGCTCTAAGACTTCTTATCTCCGTGACTCCACCTCAGCTGCCTCCTCCCTTGCCTCACTCATACTGGAACTAGCCTGCTCCAACAACGTATCGCGAGATTTCAGAAAGTACCGCCCATCGTTGTGACAGGCGGGGTGCGTCGCTATAGCGGCCGGCATCGCGGGGAGAACCACTTCGACAAAGATGGCTGGACGCTTATGGGCAACGGCTGGGTCTTGGATGACGGGAGGCCCCACTGGGCACCAGAGAGGCCCCCCAGCGTCTGTTGTACCCTCGCGAAGTGTAACTGTAACTCGGACTGGTGCCATCTTGCCTAAGCCTGCCAAAGTGAGTGTGTGAAGGGAAGCCATAGGTCGTAAAGGAGAAGCTGGTGGGGAAGATACCAACCAATCGTTAAGCAGGACGAGCTTCGGGCTCGGTGCCGATTGGCTGGTTTTGCCAGCCAGTGACGTGCAAGGTTGTAACACTCTGCATGTAATGAAGCGAGCTTTCAGTCCGTGAAAGCGTGAAGTTGTTGTGTGTCTTCAAGTTGCCTCCAACTTATGTATACTATAATCATGTTTGTTAATATTTAGAGTGCTACAGGGCTCACTGTCTGTTTTTGTTGCAATAGGCTAATAGTTTGCAAATAGTTTAATAGAGTTGTTTGAAAGGGAAAGGTGTTAAGAGTAGGTGTGGGTATAAACACGGAAATACCGGTAGAAAATAGGTATAAGGATCGGGATTCGTCTTTGTATATTGGGATAGTTTACATGCTGATGGCCTTTGAAGCTGAGTGCTGTATTTAACTTATATTCAGTTAAAACCATGACGCTGGAAGTACTGTATAATATTGCTTGACTGTACTGGAAACGATTTTTGGTGGATTCTTCAGTATGGTAAATCACCCTGCCTTTCTTTGCCGTTTAAATACTATGGGATACAAGAGTAAATGTGCATTAGATTAATTTTGCTAAGTTTTACACCATAAGAGGAATATAGGAACAAGTCTTTGTGGGATAATGACAGTGATTTTCAACTTGTATTTAGATTTAGATAATATGGCAACTTTGTTGACATTCAGTGATAGCTATCTTTCTTCAGAACATGCATTCTGAATGAAATCTATTTCTCAATCTCCATAGATGCCCTTTGGTCTTCTCCGTGTGTTTGCAGTTGTAATTCCCTTCCTCTATGTTGGGACGCAGATCAGCAAAAACTTTGCAGCTTTGCTTGAAGAACATGATATCTTTGTGCCAGAGGATGATGACGATGATGATTAATAGGTATAACTATAAATAAAAATCCAAGTTTATAAAAAACTTTCCCCACTTTGCTAAGTGTTGAATATTGTGCAGTATAGAAGAACTACCATGCTTGTAGAAAACTGTGTCAGTATTTTTTAAAATTGTCCCCAATCATATGTATTCTTTAGCAGTAGCTTTGTTGTTCTCTTTCAGATTCTCCTCAGCCCTTGAACATGATATTGCTTGGGGTGGGAATCATGCAGCCCTCCAGATGTTGGATTACAACTCCCAGCAGCCCTAGGGAACACAGCTGAGGAATACTGGGAGTTGCGATCCTAAGGACTGCATGATTCTCATTCTGTATAAAGCAGAGCCAAGGAGACTTCATGACTGTGGGCTGTGCTTAAAAACACAAAACTAGAATCCTAACATTCACCAGCCAGAGTTACATGCAAAAGGTACCTGAATCTCAGGCCCATGAACATACACTAGGAACGCTTCTGAGCACATGCTGACCCCAGGAGTAATCGAGAGCCAGACTCCAAACCATTTCACACAAAAATCCACTCCTACGTTCCCCCGAGCTGTTCTTTTTCAGCAACCTAATTTGAGGGAAGGAGGGAAGCTTTTTGTTGTTGCTATTGTCAGGTAACTGAAAAAGGGTTTCAAGTCTTCACTGGTTTTTACCAGTTTACTCAAAATCTCTCAGAGATCTACTAGTTCATCTTTGTCTGTTTTTGCTTACTTCTGCTCTAAAAAACAGACGCTGCAGATTCAAAAGAAGATTTTCCCATCTCTCATATCTCTTCCTACTACTTCCATGATCATAGAATACATAGCCCAGTTCACAATCCCTGTCTTATTGCTATCTTCATTTTCCTAATTTCCACATTGTCTTCTATATCTGGTTCTTCAGGAGGAATAAAATAAGCATCTAGAAATAGTTATTTAATATATTTTTATACATCTCTAGTACTCTCTTGATGTGTAATACTCAAAGATTACAGCTGCATTGACTGTACACTGTGATATGCCAAGATATATACAATGACTTCTAATCTTTTTTGTAGTAAACCCAAGAAAAATATACTGCCAAAGTATAGTTAACTTGTTTTCTGAGCAATTTTTAAAATAGAAGGCAGCACGTAACACCTTAAGGTATCATCTTATTTTGTGATTTGTTTCTTGACCTGCAGAGTGTGAAATTAGTATTCAGCAACTGAACAAAGGAAGACTTCTGTGTGTGGAATAATTTGTTCTTGTTTCTTTACAGTGTTGAAGCACAAGAGAAACACAGACACAAATATTCCGACATCAGTGGCTAGTCAGGACCCCTCTAGTTTGTAAAGAAGGTATTTCAGAGCTGCTGGATCTCCACCATACTAGTGAATGTTCTCTGCATGTCTAAATGAGGATTACCTATATACACGGGTATGCATATATGTATGTTTGTTACTTAAGCAACCATTATATGCTGCATCATACATCTTCTGCAAGTGTACTAGGGGCTGTGTTCTAAAGAGTATGAAAAATGGTTTAGATTGCAAATAAAGAATGTTATTAAGATTTGCATGTCTCTTTTAATTGTTTTAGGCTGCAGTCCTCTTCCCACATACCTGGGAACAAGGATCCAGTACAAGTGGGTGAGGTGGTGGCTTAGGATTGTGCTGGTAGTTGATACTTCCACATTTAAGCCAGGAATCTGATCTCTTCTCCCCTACTGAAAAAGCTACACTCTACTGTAAGCCTGTGTCAATATTACTATTGCTTCATATTCTGCTGGGGGAAAATCGGTAAAAAGGGCACTGAATTTGTCCTGTACCTTTTAAGACACTGGCAATTTTGTTTAAGTTCTGTAACCTTTAGCTTAAAGAAAAGCTAACCCTTCCCCCTTCCAGTCCCCACCCTCTTTTGAATTGTAACATATTATAGTTACTGTATTCGTCTTTTGATATCAAAATCAAAGCAGATACCACTTGATGTTTGTATTTGGCAATTCATATAAAGTAATCTCTCTCAGCCTCAAAGGAAGGCAAAGGCAAATACCTTCTGAACAAATCTTCCCAAGAAAATGTTGTGATAGGTTTTGCCTTAGGGTCACCATACGTTGGAAGCAACTTGAAGGAACACAACAACTAAAGATGTAATGGGGTGGGCATTTAATAGTTGTTGTTTGTCACGGTCCTCTTTGGCAACTATAAAAGTGAAGGGGTGATACTTTTAAGTTATGAGAAGTTGTGTTTAATGTTTGCCCAAAGGAAAGCTTTGCTACCTAGCTGCTTATTATATCAGTTTTCTTACCTAGAAATGATTTTTACTTATGTTTCTCCTATACATCTGAAACAGCTGTAAAAGATAGTGGGTGACCTAGAATCAGTGTTAAGAGTAAGATGTAATCAAGTGCCTCTGTTATAAATATAAGGATATGCAATTTCCAGATGTGCATGTGTCAATTTTTGGATCTGACTCATTGAATGCTTGCCAAAGAAGGCTGGCTGGGAGTGCACTAAAAGTTTTGTATGCAGTTACATATTAAATGTACAGGATTGAACCTGCTTGTATACTTTAGAATTTGAGACTGTATTTGCTTGTGTGCAGTAAGATTTGGGGCACCTGGACACTGTTCAGGGATGGGGAAAAGCAGCAGAAAGCAGCATACAGGATTTTCTTGTTTGAAACTTTCAGGGAAGAAAAGTCATACTACCAAATTGGAAGATATATGGTATTGGATGTGCTTTGTATACTGCAGAGCTATATAAAAACTATGGGAGTTAGGCGCAGAAAGTTGCCCACATAACCACACATCATGATCTTCACAAAATGAAACTGGGATGTTTGTAATATGATTTAGATTCCAGAGAAAGGAGAGTGTATGTGAGCGAGGTCTACACTAGCTTCCTTGTAACAGAACAAAACTATTCCTGGTTTAAACCACTGAACTACTGCTAGAAGACACTGAAGAGCCCAGAGTTACTTTTGGCACTTTAGTGGATCCTAAGCTGAACAAAGGTGAACAGCGCAGTGTGCTTATATTAATATCTAGGCAATATAGATGCGCAGCATGATAATCATAGGAAGTAATATACCTACTCAATTTTGCAGTACTAAAACTGCACATAGAGTACTATATCTAGTTCGAGGCATCATTTTGAGAGGGACACCATCTAGAGGAGGGAAGCCAAGCTGGAAAGAGGGCAAAAGCAAATTTTGGAAAAAAAAACCTGAAAGAGCTGGCCATGTTTAAACTGGAAAAGATTAAAGGGAGATACAACAGCAGTCTTCAAGTAACTGGCTGTCATGCACAATGTGGACCAGTTACTCTTATTTCAGAGGGCATAACTACAAAACTGTGTAGAAATTTCAGAGAAGCAGAGCTTGGTTAAACTTGAGGAGAAAGCTAACAATAAGCTAACAGTAAGCTTTTTAGCAGTGGAAATACTGCTCTGAGAGTTGGTATGTTCCCTACTGGAGAATAAATGGAAGCTGGGCTGGAAGCTGAATTTTTTTTAGTTGTAGCCTGCATTTGTCAGAGGGTTGGGCTATGACATCCAAGTTTCCTCCCAACTCTACATTTCTCCCTGTGGAGGGAGAAAAACAGGCAGAAAGTCAAGTGGTGCTGTCTCTTTGCCATAATATAAGTAATGTACTTTGCAATAATGTAAGATGCTTAATTCCCCACTTGGCCGTGGAAACCCACTGAGTGCCACATACTCTCAGCCCCCAGGAAACATTGTGATAGGTTCACCTTAGGGTCTCCATAAGTTGGAAATGACTGGGAGGCACATAACAAAGTGCCTAATTGCTCTTAAGCACATTCCAATTTGACTGGCCTGCCTCTCAGAGGGCAGCAGCCACTTAGGCTGCTGCAACTACTTACAGTGTCAGTCAGTATCCACTAGGGTTTGGTTCCAGGACTTCCTATGGATACCAAAATTTGTGGATGCTCAAGTCCCATTATGTACAATGGTGTAGTAAAATGGCCTCCCTTATATAAAATGGCAGAATCAGAGTTTGCTTCTTGATTTTTTTTCAATATTTTCAAGACATGGTTGGTTGAATCTGTCAATACAGAATCCATGGATATGGAGGGCCAACTGTTTATTTGCAAAGAACAGTGTAAATGCTGGGACACTGGGGAGGAAGAAAAAGAAGAAACCCCATTTTTCCTATTCTGATTTTGTTCTCTTTTACTTTTGATGGTGGTAATATACACATATACACTCAGTAAAATATGACTGCCATATTTTTTGAGTAGGCTTTCAGGTAAGCCAGAAAAACTCTTTGCAACTTACGAATTTGGTTCTAGGCTGGCCTATGGATTAGATGCACGCTTAAGTACTTTCCAGATCACATTAATTTGTCATGTTTCTTCCTGGAAAATATACTCAGCTGTAAAATATCGATGAAACACATTGTCAGTGTGGTGAGGATTATCTGTATTCTGAGTTAAAAGCCATATTTTTTTCCTACTCAGTACAATCGCTCCCTCAAAAGGGCCATAAGCAAGGATAATTAACAGCTCTTCAATAGATAGGGCTTTATTTGCAAGAGAAAATACAGAACTACAGCTCCACACAGTCTGTTTATCTCAAGGGTCATGGCCAGCATAGAACTTGGATAGGAAGTCTGTGGGTCGTGGCGTTTCTGTCTCATGAAAATACCTCATTACATGGGTCCGTTGTTTCCACACTTGAATTGTTTCCTGGAGTTCCATTTTTCCCTATACCAAACAAAAAAGGGAAGAAGGATGTTTAGATGATCCAGGATATTTTGAGGACACATTTTGTTGAATGGTGTTGGTATTACCTCTCATATCACGGTTTTGAGAACAGAGTTATCAAACTTTAGAAGTGAACAGTTGTGAAGCTATTATGCACCTGACAGAAAAGGACCCCTAGCCCAGGCGTATTCTGTTCATGACAGTGCTAGTTCACAATGCATCTGAAGATGGGAGAGAAAAACAAGACTGGGCAAGGAATTCTGAATCATTCAGGTTTAGACCTGGGCTATATATATATAGCTATATATAGGGTCACTACTTTACAATAAGAAAAGAGATAAACTAGTTATAAACACCTGGAATCCTATCCACAAAGAAGAAATTGCATTCTTCCCTTACAATCAAATATTTTATTTCCCGTTTAGCATGCACTGCATGATGAAGAGGTATCAATATTTTGATACTGAAATATCCTTCTAATATGTGGGTTTGTTATTTAAAGTGTACTAGCACATCCAGAAAGTTCTGAGTATATAACATGCAGAATAAATGCATAAGTTTAAATTATGTGTGGAAGCAAAACAGCTAAGCAACTAAGTGAAAATGTAATTTAATCTTGTGTTCTATTCTGGCTATTAGCTAACCTTTGTTAACAGCTGATATATATGAATTGTTCCTTTGATGACAACACTAGAAAGGTATCTGAATTATAAGAAATGTCATCAAGAAGGAAATGGCAGTAAATATCTATCATTTATGATTGAGGCAGCCATTATTTAGAGTGCATTGTGAACATTTTCTGTATGTGTTATTTCTACAAAGATCTAACAATGAAGAGAAAGACACTGTCTCCACCAACCAATCACTCTGTCTCTGCTATGCATTTGAGACAAGCATCTTTCACTTGCCTTAATAACAAGCATATCAATAACTCGGGGATCTGTGACATGGGCATTCTTCATGAACATTTCCCGCACTTTATCACGCCCTTGTTTCACTGTGATGTCCAGCTGGTAAATGTGCACTAGATCAGAAGCAAAAATGGTAGGTGAGAAAATAAGTCTTGCACACATAATTACTTCTTTAAAAGAAAAATCCTATATTTCTGGCAATTTTATTTCAATTTATGGGAAACAACCAAGAGATCTACAGTTGGCAAAAGCCATTTAAGTTTTAGAAAAGTTACAAGCTCATATCCATTATATACATGTTTCTTCAGACTTTTACAGTATACTACTGATACAGCACTCTCCCCTTATCTGCAGTTTTCTTTTCGTGGCTTCATTTACCTGCAGACTGTGATTTACCCTCAACAGTCTTGCCTTCTTTCCTCCCACCCATCGCCCCAATCCATCACCCAGTGTCTGTATGACAGCATCCACACAGCCTGCTCTGGGTCCTACCACCTGCACCTTGCCTGCCCAACTTCTCCCCCTACATTAACTGTCCCTCTGCCAACACCCCTACAGGGTGTTGACCCTGGCGTAACAGGAAGTAGCTCTCTAGCTTCACATGGAGAGGCTTTATACTATCCAGCAGCATGAAGCCACTCTATGATCCCCTCTAGCTTTGCTGGGACCATAAAGAGGTCCCTACTAATATAAGTCCCTGTGAAGCTAGCGGGTTCAGTATTGTCCATGGTTTCAGGTACTGGGGTGGGGTCAAAACATCCCCCCATGGATAACTGGGGACTTACTGTACTCCCAACTGTCAGTTACTACCAGTGAGTGGATCAAAGTTAACTCATTCTCACCAACAACCCTCCATATGCCATCTAGACTGGAGTCCCGTTCCCACCATTACAATAAATATACTATATGGCCATCACCTTTTGCTAACATGTATTCTAGAGGAACAGATTTCTTCTGAATACATATAACAGTGACATTCAGTCTAGGCAGAACCAAGCAACAGTGTACTCCATTAAGGTATTTTTGTGCTGTACAAAGATCTTGCTCACAACTTGACAAGTTCCCTTTCATTCCTTTTTAACTAAAAGGCTTCCACGCTCATGCAGAAATAAATTAACTTAGTTACATATGGATCTTTGTGCTATTTGTTCAAAATGTAAGCTAGAATTTGTGGTCAAAAAATAGGAATCATGTGAAAAGAAGCAAAACAAAACCCACAAAAGGGATTTCACAATACATTACATCTTGCAAATCATTGTCACATGCATGTGTTAAAACCTGGAAGGGCTCATTCCCTTCCTCCCCTTTTCTATATTTGACGATAACTATTTCTGAAGAAACATATAATGGCACCAAGCAGTCAGCAGCTGCCAAATGTTGAACAAAACATGCTAACACAGAATCAATATAAATGAAGGTGGGCTGGGCTTACGATTACAATTCCACTATTTTCTCCAGTATTTAATAAGTACCAGCACTGGCAATAAACGAAGGAATAAAAATCCTGTACTATCACTTTCTCCTTGAGCAGATCTTGGGGAACCAAACAGAATAAGAAAGGGAAAGCGAGCAAACAAGTGCAACACAGACAAAGGTAAAGGGGAGGGCTTCCATTATGTTTGCCTTGGTTTTTTTTTTTTTACACCAAATACAGTCCATACTCCTCTTGTACTGATACCGCAAGCTATTAATCTCAACTGTCAAGTCGTTACTGGGTGCTCATAATCACTAATGGACATGACGTGCCTTGTAAGATCAGAAAAGCGAGTCCCCCTGTAACCATCGGTATTAGAGAGGCGCCCAGTCAAAGGATCTCTCTGGCAGCTGCCTCCCTCCCACCCACCCTGGACATGCTGGAGAAGGCGAGCAGGAAGAAGAGCAGAGGACAGAGGTCGGATTTAAGTCTCATCTGTGGCCATTTCCGCACTCGACTGTTATAGCGCTATTATTCCACTTGCAACCTCCTATGGAATCCTGGGGTTTGCAGTTTCGGGAGGGGCCGTCCGGCCCCTCCCGAAACTGCAAACCCCAGGATTCCATAGGAGGTTGCAAGTGGAATAATAGCGCTATAACAGTCCAGTGCAGAAACGGCCTGTGTTTTCAATACACAAAGGGATATTAAACGCTCCCGAGAGCAACAACAGCCTTCAAAGGAAAAGGCCGCCGGGGGAGAGGGAAGCGGCAGCCCGCCACGCTCGCTCCCAGGGGGAGAAAAGTCTCCCGGCCCCGGCAGACCCTCTCCCTCCGGCTCCGCTCCTCGAAGCGACCTTGGAGCAGAGGTCGCGCGCCCAACCGGGCTCCCTCACCACTGTTCGGGATTTCTCGGTACCACGCCCTGTACAGCTCTCTCACGCGCCGTTTCGCCTCAGTCAAGTCCCGGCTAAAAATCGGCTTGACCACCGCTCCCGCGGCGGCGGCGGCGGCCACTTTCCCGGCCCCGGCCGCCGCCATCTTGCTGCTCCGCTCACGCGACGCCCCGGACGTTTTCTGCGCTGAGGAGGCGGGTTCGTTTCAGGCAGAAGTCCGGTTGGCTTAGAGAAACGCCAGGCGAGCTAAGACTCGCCCGTACGTCTCTCCGGCGCCTGTTTACGGCGCCTCCGAGGAGCGTCAGGTGGGTTCGCCGACCGCGTTATTCAGGCTACTTCCATACTGGACTGTTGTAGCGCTGTTATTCCCCTTTCGACATCCTATGGAATCTCGGGGTTTGCAGTTTAGGGAGGGTCGTTTGAGGCCTCAGTTGAGGGGCAGTTAAACCAGACTCGCAGTCTGACTTCTAAGAAGAGGTGTTTTTGAACGCAACACTGCGGTGTTAACCCAACGAGAAAGCAGCCCCCCTCTTTTTTTTTTTTTTTGGCGCTGCGGATTCCAGCTGCGCCCCTTTCATTTGGATCGAGGCTGCAGAGGAGGCAGCTGGGCGAGAACCCTTCGCTGTCCAAACTGAAGTCTTGATGTGGATTGAGTTTCTGGTGCGTACGATTAGCGCTGGAGGGGGAAAAAAACCATGTGCTGCAACAGGTTTCCTCACGCGCAAATTGCAGGGCGAGGATGAGCTTGTGAGATGAACACAGTTGACCCCCCACACACACACATTTGCGGGTTTTACTTTCGCGGATTTGATTATTTGCGCCTGACCCCTCAGCTGCTTCTTTTCTGAGAGAATCTTCCTTCTTGACAGCTCCGATCAGGCCGTGCAAGCCCTTTACAAACCCACCTCTGGTCCTCCTCCACCCGCCTGGTCACCTAAGGACAGGTCGCAGCCCGATTTCTCAGCACCACAAGTCCTCTCCCAGTGCCCCCCACACCCAAGGAAGGGGATGGGAGAAAAAGAGGAAGTATGAGGTCATTCTTTCTTTTCCTTGACCGGTTTTGGACCCTGGGTGCCTGTGCCTTCTACCATACCTCAGCCCCCTTCCCTCAGACATACACATTTTGGTATTTGTGATTTTTCTCTTTTGCGAAGGTCCTACACCCCTAACACTAGCAAATGTGGAGGGACAACTGTGTTTATGTTTTTTTTATATTTATATGCCATCTTTCAGTGCATGTCGATGAAGTACTGATGCAGACTGATGCTAAGGTGAAGGAAAGGAAGGCAGCTGCTTTAGGTGGTAGTGTACCTGGGGGTGCTGGAGTGCGCACCCCTCGCCTTCATCTCCACATCAGTCTTGTCCCTTTGCTTTAGTTTGCTGCTTCCTTCCTTCCTCACTAGCTTGCTCTTTCGTCTGTCTAGCTAACTCTCTTCCCTTTCCTCTTTCAGGTCACCGTCACTCATCTGATCTTTCCTTGCATACTGGATGGAAAATGAGCAGCAATTGTTCTGTAGAAGAGGGCTGAGG
Source organism: Cyclura pinguis (assembly GCA_030412105.1). NCBI lineage: Eukaryota > Metazoa > Chordata > Lepidosauria > Squamata > Iguanidae > Cyclura > Cyclura pinguis. The sequence continues at coordinate 42,347,063 of CM059603.1, forward strand.
AGGAAGGGGAGGAAGAAGCCACAAGAGACAGGAACAAGATTAGCCGGGATCTAAGCAAGGAAAGACCCCGGGGGGGGGGGGGCAGGGAAATCTTCTGGTTGCCAGGTGTCCCTTATTTTAAGGAATGTTTTTTATTTGAGGTTGGAAAGGTTGTAGTTTGTGTCAACTGAGCAGGATACCAAAACTCTTCTATTTACTTACACATCTTAAAATACTTTGAAATACTTGCTCCTGCAACTTAGATGACTCTCAGGCTATTTCCGCACTACACTGTTATGGTACTATTATTTCACTTTCAACATCCTATGGAATCCTGGGGTTTGCAGTTTAGGGAGGGGCCCGCAAAACCCAGGATTCCCTAGGATGTTGAAAGTGGAATAATAGCACTATAACAGTCTAGTGCGGAAGTGGCCTTAAATCTGACGTCTGTCCTCTGCTGTTCTTCCTGCCCGCCTTCTCCAGCATCTGGAAGGGTGGGTGGAAGGCAGCTACCAGATAGCTACAGGAGACTTGCATTTAGAATTCTCAGCGAGAATTCTCTTTGGCCTCAGTAAACTACAAATCCCAGAATTCCACAGAAGGTTGAAAGTGGAACAATAGCACTATAACAGTGTAGTGTGGAAAGGCCCTAAGTTGCAGAAAGGCCCTAAGTTGGAGGAGCAAGGGGCTCATACCTGAAGTTGCCGGCTAAGACCGATGCTTAGATCTTGTATGCCCTTCTCTGCCTTAAGGCTTTCTCCTGGGCACCTCAGCAACCAATCAAAATGGCCAAAGGGGAAGTAGAATACAGTCTGTCTGTGGCACACATCTAGAGACTGTCTTTTTATCCTAATAACTAAGCTAGGTTAAGCTAGGAAGCTGCAATTCAGTTATGGTGACAACATGGGCTTTATGGGATATGAATCTTACGATTCCATCACAGAAATCTATGGAATCCTGGGGTTGGAAAAAATCCCAAAGTTTGTTTAATTGAACTTCCTGCTAGTGTAGGATTCCACAGCTATGCTATGGCTCATTTTGTTTTGCATTCTGTCACTCCAACTCAGACAGCATATTATAGAGCTTGGAAATTTCCAAAAAAGATGGAAAAAAACCATATTGGGTTGAAATACTGTCTTTACAAGAGAAAACTAAATTGTTTGAGGCTGTTGCAGTCACCTGGACACCTGAAATCAAGTTGCATTGTTATTTATTCTGAGTGTGAATATGAACAAACTTGTAGGAACTTAATATCTGTTGTTTGGGAGCATTCCAGGGTCAAATGCTTCTGTAGTAATGGGTTTTTTGGACCTGTATTTCACAAAAGGGGTGGTGAGAGGATCAGGTTTTATGCAAATCCAACCAAATCTGAGAATCAGGTTACTCTGAATTTTAGCCATAGTTTTCAAGTGTTTTTGATAAATACATATTAAAATGAGAATTTCATAAAGACAGAAGTTTGTACATGATGTAATTTACATTGATGAAAATATGGACAATGTATTAATTTTAAAGGAACACATGGCTAACTTAAATTTATTTGGTATTTAGCCCAGAACACATCATGTGAATAGTTACTTCTTAAGTTGTCAACTCCATGAGTCATGCATTTTGACTGTCCTTTATTTCTCCTTTGAAAATCTGGCAACCCTATGAGTGAGAATTAACTTGGGGCAGCTTGAGACCTAGCTTGCCTTTCATGGGAGACTAAATATTAGTAGTTTCTAACACATGCCCTAGAGTAGTGGTTCTCAGCCTTTTTAACTCTTGTGGCCCCCGTTACATTTATGTGCAGACATTATGTTCCCCTGTTCAGTTTCACACACACACCCCCACCGTGTCCTATGTTGTGCCTCTCTGCTACCCTGATTTCTGGGGGTCCTGTGGGGGACACCTTAATATACTTTGATCAATGGGGAATTAAAATTAGCCAGAGCTCTAGCTATAGCAGATGAGAGGCAGGGTAACTTAGCGAGATCTTAAAGCCCAATTTTTACAGGGTCAAGCCAAACCAAAAACCACACCAATTTGTTAAAGAAATGATTTTTATTTTTATTTTAATTAAAAATAAGTCACTGCGCACGTTCACACTTTTGCACTCACTCAAATAAGAAATAAAAAGTGAGAAAATTGATAGGGGGTTTATAGAGGGTTGGATTTGTGAGATACTGCACCTGGTCCTGGAGTCTGAGATGGCAGCCGAGAGTGAGGAAATGGGTCTCGGCACGTGGAGGGCTGAGGGGAACGCTCGGCAAACGGAGTGACGGCAAGCGGGGAGGAAACTGGGAGCGATCTGAGGAACCACTCAAAATCTGGGGTTTTTATAGGGGAAAATGTACCTTGGGGGCTAATCCTTTCCCGGGGAGAACAATGGTTTGAGGAGCTAAGGCAAAGCTCCAAAATGTGCCTGATTTGGAGGACAGAGCTCTGAAATGTCAGGGTGCTTATGTTGATTAGATTTGGCCGGGCTTGTCAAAAGTCGCGGCAGTATGCAAATGGCCCTCGCTTGACGGACTGTTTGTCAGGAGTGCTAATCCTGTCAAGCTGGCTTTTCAAAGCAGAGAATTCTTTGTAAGTTTTAATGGGTGCACGTCTGGAGCGCTCCTGAGGCTACCTGACAGATTAAGTTACTGGCCAGACTGGGTTTTTCTTAATTGCAGCCGTTTGGCCGTGCCTACCTATGTGCTCTTCTGGGGGACCCTGTCAGACAAGTGGAGTGATTTTTAATATCAGACACATGGAGATCTTATAAAATAATAAATTGTAGACCCCGGGAGAGGGCTAGACGGCCATAGTAACATCTCTCTCCCAGGCCCCTCATGCTGCACACACATCTTAATGATGAGTTCTTGTACTCTCTGCCTCCTCTCTTCACTTTCCTCGCTTTCCTTCAAGAAACTGCCTTGTGGTTGCTAAGGGCCATGCCCCTGCTTTGCCAACAACAGAAAGTTTGGAGAAGCTGAGTGGGAAAAGCATAAGAAAGGGAAGCCAGTTTTTGCTATGTATGAGATTGGACGAAGGCATAATGGGGAAGACACTTTGCTTGCTGTTTTGCAGGGATCAGTCAGTCCTCAATGGTACGCATACACACACACACAGGCTTGCTCTTCTTTTTCACATTTGTTGTACTCGCAGGTTGACTTTTGTTGTGCCTCCCTTGAGCAATTATTGTGCCCCCCTGTAGAATCTTGCCCCACAGTTTGAGAACCAGCGCCCTAGAGTAATGTATTTATGTACCTTATTTCCTGTTAATGTGTATTGCCCTCCTCCCATTCTCTAAAGTGGCTTTTTAAAAAAGTCCTTTTATTAGTTATAACAAAAATATATTACAGTGTGTATTATGATCAAAATATAACAAAAAAATAACCCCAAAACCATTAGGATAACATGAAAAATAATATGAGGAATAAGTCATTTAATTAGTTAGGTTCATTTGATACTGTTCTTTGGAAAATCAGTAGGATTGTCCTTATTTGAGGGTTGGAAACCTTTTGCTTTTATATAGACTGCACAAAAAACCCTCCTCCCATGTTGTATTATTTTTTTATTGGATTTATATCCCACCTTTCTCCCAGGATGGAATTTTTACATTTGAGCCCTTCCTAAAGACAGAAATCATGTAATTTATGAATGTGGACAATAGGATAATTTTAGAGAGAAACACATGGCTAAGTTAACTGAAATCAATATATGTACTTTGGGTTTATATTTAGGTAGATCACAAACTTGTTAATAGATATTTCCTGATTGTTAATCTAGCATGTGAAGGATGCCCCTTTTTGCTCTTTGAAAAACCTGGTAACACAAAAAATAAGTCATTCCAGAATCTCTGATGTGATAAAGGGATTGTCCATCTTCCTGCATTTTTATTCGGAAAATTTATGAAACAGTACACTTTCACAGAAAATCAGCTTCCTTTCCTTCTCCACATAAATATCTTACCTGGCAGTCAGTTTTTTGTTGAGAGCAAAGTCTAGATCTCTGTTTAGCTACCACTGTATGTCTAAATTATGGGCACATTTCCAGTTCTGTGCTATTCCATGCATGCTGCCTTTAGAAGGATTGAAATGAGATATTTGAGATGCTTGTGTTCTTGCCATTCTCAATATCCAGACAGATGGCTATCCGGGTTCTTTAAAAACCTCCAAAGAAGGAGACTCCACCACACTCCAAGGAAACGTATTCCACTGTTGAACTGCTTTTACCATCAGCACGTTCTTCCAAATATTTAGATGGAATCTCTTTTCCTGCAGTTTGAATCCATTGCTCCTTGTCCTAGTCTCAAGCAGCAGAAGCAAGCCCACTCCCTCTTTGACATGACATCCCTTCAAATATTTAAACACTAGTGTATTTACCTAGCGTTGTCTGGGGTTTGTATTTTCCTCTGAAGAACTCACCAAACTGTCTTCTCCATTTCCTGTAACTTTGCTCCATATTTCTCAATGCAATCTATATTCAGAGTTATTTACATACACAGTTTGGGTTCCTGAGGGAGTATACTCTCCTCTTCCTTGCTGCTAGACCTCATGTCCATAGCAACTGGCCTATTTCTGTATCTGTAAATTTTCCCCATATTCTCCAATCCAATCTGTATTCATAGTTGCTAACATACAGAGGTTGGGTTCCTGTGAGAATACACTGTCCTCCTCCTTGCTGCTAGGCATTGTTTCCATAGCAACCGGCCTATTCCAGTACCTGTAACTTTTCCCCATGGTCCCAAATCCAATCTGTGTTGTCTGGTAACTGATGTACTGGCTTTTTTTCCTTTCTGTTGAATTTGTGCAATGGCTTTACATTTTTCTAGAAGCATTTTTTGTTTTGAATTTCAACTTTAAGATTCCTCACATATGGAACCCATACAATCTACTGTGTGAGGCGAGAAGACCTTGTAACTATGGCCATTTCTGCACTTCACTGTAATAGTGCTATTATTCCACTTTCAACATCCTGTGGAATTCTGGTGTTTATAGTTTACTGAGGCCAAAGAGCTCTCTGGCTGAATATTCTTAAATGTCCCTCCTTAAATTACAAATCTCAGGATTCCATAGGATGTTGAAAGTGTAATAATAGTACTGTAACAGTGTAGTGCGGAAATGGTCTATGTTGTGTATGTCACTTTAATTTTTCTCACATATGCCTCCCAAAAGTTTTCTGGCATCCTTATTGATGGTAGGCCTCATCTCCATAGCAACCGGCCTGAGGCCCAAGAGCTCTCTGGCTGAGAATTCTAAAGTCCCCTCTCTAAACTGCCAACCCCAGGATTCCGTGGAATCTTCACAGCCAGTCAATCATATGAGGTCTTCTCGCCCCACACAGCCAATCATATGCTGACGCAGACAAATGCACAGACAAACATTGACTGTTGCATAGTAGATGGCTATCGTGTCCCCTCATGTCCCCTCTTCTCTTCTGCAGAGTAAACATACCCAGCTCCCTAAGCCACTCCTCATAGGGCATGACTTCCAGACCCTTCTCCATTTTGGGTCACGCTGCTCTGGACATGTTCCAGTTTGTCAATATCCTTCTTGAAAGGAGGTGCCCAGAACTGGACACAGTGTTCCAGATGAGGTCTAACCAAAGCAGAATAGAGTGGTACTATTACCTCTCTTGATCTAGACACCATATTCCTGTTGATGCAACCAAGAATCATTTTGGCTTTCTTGGCTCTGCATCATACTGCTGACTCGTGTTCAGCTTGCTGTCCACTAAGACTCTTAGATCCCATTCGCATGTACTGTTATCCAGCCGCATGTCCCCCATCCATGTGTCCCCTGTTCATTTGCTTTGTACCCAACTGTCTTTAATTTTGGCTCCATCATCATTTGTTTTTGCCTCTGTGGTCACGGGCACGCAGGCGACAAAAAGTTAGTTAGGAGGAAAAGTGGACCTTGAACTGAAAAAAAGCTTTCTTATCCTGGTTTATATGGCCAACAGATATAAATTTTCTACAAGAGGGTAACTGAAACCCTGTCCATGATTCCTAAACATCACAGCCAAGACTAAGGCTTGCTTACCTTTGGACACAGGGGTTGAGACAGATGAAGCAACATCACATCAGTTTTTCAGCTAGCACTGGATTTATCTGGGAATTATTTGTTCAAGTGTACTGAGTGGTAGGGTTGAAACGTCATACTGAGGTAATATTCAGATGTTCCTTTGGTTCAAGGCTATACTATGATCATTGGGCTATAGACAGGTCAATTTGGGTGAGTGGAAAAGAAGAGGCTCTGAAAGAGTGTGCTGATACTCCAGGCACCAGACAATACAGGTAAGAAGTGATTACTTGTTTCATTTTGAAAATTTACAAAAATTTGCAAATGTCTTCATCTTTAGGATAGAAAGAACTTGGATTTTAGAATTTCCAGTAGAGTAAGAACAAAATTGACAGTTTTGTCCGTCCAGGCAGAGGATAGATGTTAGCTCTTAAATATTTGGTTTTCAATCCATATATATTTTCATGTTAGTGATGAATTATGGCTGTTACCTCTCCCCTTCCTGAAAATCCTTTGACTTTAACTCCTGTTTTTTAGCCAATACAACATGGCCCTTTCTATGCTGGAAATGGGTGTATCTAATGAATGCAGCCAGTGCAGATGGCTGAAAATTTTGTTTCAGTTGATTTGGGTAGAATTCACGTGGATACTAGATGAATATAGGCATACCTTCTGTTGTATATCAGGAGGCAAGCAGTGATTTTCTGTGCAAAGTGTAACCTATATTTTGCCTTCAAGGGTGGCAACAGATACAGTACAATTCAGTCATATAGTTTGCAGAGTAGTAGCTTACCACAGCTAGATCCCCTTCTCCCAAGAGAGGAAGAATTTGTGCGTGAAGATGAGTCTGCCTTTCAAAATAGTCCATAATGTTCCACCTGCTCTATAATACAGCTACAGTATTGTTAACTGGAACTGGGTGTACGATTTCAGTGTTCTGTCATTGTTCCTTCTCATGCTTGCATTCTAAGGCCAAGTCAAAGACCTGTTTTTGATTTTTTCAGCCCTTAGCAACTTCGGGCCAGATTACCAGAAAGATCACAACTTGCTTCAATTCCTTCCCTAGACCTTGAGATTATAGTTAGAGCCCTTGTTCCAGTAATCCCTGTCAAGGGAGGTGTGGTGAGTAAGGAAAAGAGATTTTTAGCAGAGACATTCTAGTTATTTGATGTTCTCCCCAGAGGCTCACCTGGCCACACCCTTATACTCTTTCTGGTGCTGCGCAACACCCTTTTCCCCCTCAGGCTTTCTAAGTCTGTATGCTTTTAGCTCATTGCATGTTCAATCTGCTGTGTAGCATGGTATATGTTAGAGGCTGTGGATTCCTGCATTGGCAGGGATTTGGACTAGATCGGGAGTGGAAATCATGTGGCTTTCCAGATGAGGTTGGACTGCAACTCCCCAAATTTCTCAGGATAGGCTATGCTGTGTAGGATTGTTAGGAGTTGGACTCCAACCACATCTGGAATACTGGAGGACTCCCACCCTGGATTTGATGAGGCCTGGATTTGATGAGCCCTGGGGTGCAATCCATATCTACATTTCTATGATTCTATTATTCTGCTTGTGTCTTATTTATTTATTTGGTTGGTTGGTTGGTTGGTTGGTTGGTTGGTTACTGGACCTTATTGTATTTTAGTGTTTTACCACTGCAAGTTACCTGGTAGACATTGTTACAGATACAGAATATGTAAATAGCAAAGAAGTGCAACTGATTCCCAGTAACTTGCACTATTTCCTATTCAGGACGGAAAATCCGATGTCTCTAACAGCTGTAATGCCAGCTTCCATCTAGATGCAGTGCAATCAGTGGCCAAAGAGTTAGTGAAGAAGAAATCAAGTGAAGATGTTTAGTCTGGTGGCTGGAATCTCAGTCTCCCTCTCTTGGCTGTGGACCCAGATTTCATCTTTCTGGAATAATTTTACCACACTGACCATTTCTCTCATATTGTTTGCTCTGCTGCTAGATTATCTGAAGCAGGGAAAGAGATGCCGTCGCAATCCACCAGGACCAGTTCCTCTGCCTTTCGTTGGAAACTTACTAATGTTTGACAGAAAGAATTGGTTTGTGTTTGATATTAATAATCCATATAATTTGATCTTATATGTAAGTATTGATTTGCATAGCTCTGCAGGTACTGCATGGCATGAAAAAGAAAACATGATTTTGGGAAAATCCACTGAACCTCTTCCTTTTATGTTCATTTTACTGGACTAATCCTGATAGCACTGCATGTTAAAGAATGATACTGTTAGCTTGCTATGAAATGCTTATAGCTTTTAAAAGTTAAATAGGAGGAGTTAAATTATCATATCCTCTTACTGCAGCAGTGTGATGGGCAGAATTACAGTAAAAGTATACTTTCTAAGAACTCATAAAGCAACAACTAAAGCATGATGACAAATTTCTTGCTTCAAAAGCATTTTGTTCAAGATCATCAACTAATTCACTTCCAAATCATTTAAAATTGGGACTGAAAGAACTGTGCAGTCTGTGCATGTTAGAAAAAATGTTTGCAAAATGGGTATATAATATTGGAAAATGAAAGAAGAGTGCTCATGAATTTTCGTTCTTTTAAAAAGTTGCACATTTGATTTGCAAACAAAAATACCACTTAGGACACAGAGCATTTTCATACCCTACAATAAACTAGAATGCTCATTAGCATCCAAAAATGCCCACAACTCACACAGTGCCAAATCAGCTTTTGTTTTGGGGAGGCTATTCTGCTTGTAATATGTCCAGAATTTCCCCTACACACACGCACGCACGCACACACCGACACGCACACACAAACACACATATGCATGGGGGGGCAGGCAAATGGAGAGCATGGTGCACCATTTGTAGTTCTGTTTTTGTACTTTTCCTCAAATTAAATTTGTCTGTTCTTGTTGTGCATCATAGATGGGAAAGCAGTTTGGACTAACCTTCTCCTTCCAAGTTGGATGGAAAAATTATGTTGTAATTGGTGGGTTCAAAATGATAAAGGAGGCAAAGGGGCAAAAGTCTGAGAACTTCACTGAGAAACCACCAATTCCACTGCTGAAGCTAATAGGCCGTGTAAAGAACTGTGAAGGTAAGTGATGCTTCTGTGCTGATGAACTAATTACATGTGTTCCAGCAAGATGACTTTCATGTGCTATGATGGTAGCCATACAGCCAAAATTTTGGACAACTTTTTGTAGTTTGTGAGAGCAAGTAACTATTTATGTGCATGCGTGCAGAAACACTGGGCTTCATATGTTCCTTCCTGGACCTCCGTTCATTCAAAAGAGTTTATACTCAGAATGAAATACAGTCCTCCCTCCAAATTCATGGGTTTGACGCTTGCGAATTTCATTGTTTGTCAGGTGCCCGTGCCCTCCCACATTCTCCTCTTCCCATTCCTTTGTGTTTTGCTGGTGGGGAGAAAGAAGGCAAGCATGCCGAGGCAAAAGATAAGGCAATGGATGAGGGAAGACACACGTGTGCACTTTTGTTGTGCCCTCTGGAACGCTCTTCTCTCTTTTCCTTGCCCAGCGCTGAGAACTTGTGCCAAGGCAAAAGGTAAGGCATGCGGAGGGAGGGGAATGCAAGCATGCATGCTTGCTTTCGCCGTTCCAGAGCTCTTCCCTCCCATTGCTTTGCCTCCGTCCCTGTGCTCAGAACTCATGTAGAGGCAAAAGGTACGGCAGTGGGGGCAAGGAGACATGCGCATGTACTTTCCTTGTGTCCTCCAGAGCTCTCCACTCCCATTCCTTTGCCTCTGCTCCAGTGCTGAGAACTCACACCGAGGCAAAAGGTGAGGCAATGGGGGAGGGGAAGACACATACTGCTTTCCTTCACCCCTCAAGAGCTCTCCCCTCCCATTCCCTTGCCTTTGTCCTGACACTGAGAACTTGCACGAAGTCATGAGGTAAGGCAATGGGGGGGGGCACACGTGTTCCTTCCTTCTCCCCTCAGGAGTTCCTCCATGCCTCTGGCCTGGGCGTGGAGAAGAAAGGCTCTCAATCCAGATCCCCAGAAAGGAATGGGAGGGGGATCATGGGGGGGGGAGTTATTAGCAATTTTTCCACTCTCACAGGTGTTCTGTACCCCAAACACTAGCGAATGTGGAGGGGCCACTATATCTATTAAAGTATGTAATATAGAGCCCTGCTCTAAAATGCTCCAGCTCCTGCCTGCAACAGGTACTGAGGAAGGAAAACCTAGAAAGAAAACTATGTCACTGAGAGATGACAGCAAAGTATACCTGTCTGCTCCCATTAGTCCTCCCTAGGGGAAAAAAAATGATTCGTATTCCTCTTCCACATAAAGAGTCCAGGGCAGTTAACAATGTACAGAATAATCCAATCGCAGATATAATAAAATACCGAAGCAAGGATTAACGGCTAAACAAAAATAAGATTTTCCTCTCCCCTCAAGGCTTATACCAGTGGTGGGTAAAGAGTAAGTCTGTGGTCACGCATGGCCACCAAGTCTGTTTCTGCAGCCCTTGATACCCCCGAACTTTCAAGAATTCTTTTTTTTTTGGCCAAAAAGAGGGACAGTTGCCTCTCTTAGAAGCACCCAAGAGCTGAAATTAATTTTTAAATAGATTGTAAGCACCTCCATCATTGTTTAATATAAAAACACTTTTTTTAAAAGGATGGAAGTGGATTTCTAGCCTATCTTTTGGCATTTTTGGCAGCCTAAGTGGCCCTTGGGAGATCCCAGGATAAACAGTGTCCCTTAGACTCAGCACAATTGCCTACCTCAACTTACACAAATAAATGAATATTAACCTGGTGTATTAATGACAAGAAAAGATAGGTGGTAGAAAGGACCATTGAAAAAGAAGTGAGGAAACACAAGTGGGAAAAAATAAAGTGAAAGGAAAGCAGAGAATCAACTGGGAGCAGGGCAGAGGGGGTATGAACTGGGGGGTGTCTATCTTGTTTGAGTGAAAAAGGCAAAACAGTCTGCTCCTGATATTCCTGGATGATTTATGAAGTGAGTTGAATTCCACGGTATTCCAACACAAAATCTATTGTCTTCAGCAACAGACAACCCCATTTGTTGCTTTCTTTTTACGTACTTATCCAATTGCCTTTTAATAAGACACACATTCAGTGACTGGGCAGAAAAGTGTTAGAAAATTTCTTTCTCTAAGTCATACGTGTAAATGATTACCATACTTGGGAACAGGCAGCTGATTTAGTATCTTCTGTGGACTTATTAGAAAATTGGCCATACTTGTTATCAGGAAGAGCAGTTCCTTCTGTTGCCCGTGTCATCATCAGTAAAGTGACTGGGAGCACTATTTAAACTTTGTCTGGGTGGACCAGATGCGGCAGTCAGCATAGGCTGAAGGCATTGGAAAAATCACTGGAGAATTTCTCTAAGATATCTGAGGAAATACTGTATTTTCTTTTACACTGTTTAGGAGTGTTCCTGGCAACAAGCAGTAATAGCTGGAAGGAACAGAGAAAATTCTGTGTCTCGATCCTCAAAAACTTTGGAATGGGAAGGAAGACACTAAAGAAGAAAGTGTCTGAGGAGGCTGCATATTTGTGCTCTGAGTTCAAATCTCGAGAAGGTAAATTTAATTTTTGAAGACACGTGAAATGCCTCAGGATGCTGTAAGGAAGAAATATGATGCTTATGGCTGTGGTAGTAATGGAGGAAGATAACTCCATTGTTGGTCAGGACAGAAAGGCATGAAAAAAAGAATAAAATATATAATGTGAGTAAAATTATTTTGATGCTACGAAAGAAACAGAAAAATAGCAGCCTAAGGATTTTAATGTTCTGATAGTTCATAGCCTGAAACGTGTAGATTTAATTCCCATTAATCAGAGTAGGGTTTGGCACAATTTCGTCTGTCAACATTTCACAGCACACATCTGAGAGGTGACAGCAATGGGTTACTGGATGCATATTCTTCCATCAAAGCTGTACTTCCTTTCTCCACCATTTACATTAACTGCCACTCATGTCCCACATGCAAGCCATTTATACCCATTCCCATAAGCAGGTTAATGATATTATTTATGATCCACCCATGGACCATTTATGTCCTTTCTGCTGTCTTCTGGACACAAAACATATCCATTTCATGTCATCACAGACAATGCAACAACATTCAGAGCTTTCTGCCAAATTTTATATCAAAACCAATTTCTTTCATCAAATCAACATCATATTTTATTTATGATGCATATAAAATTACTAAATTGTACAGAAGTATGTGTCATCCCCTGGTGAGTAACACATTGAGCCTCCAGCAATGAGATTTCCTCAGAGAGAATAACAGGTGAGGAAGCACTGTAGCAAAAGCCAGCGCAGCATAGTGGCTTGCGTGTTGGACTAAGACCCTGGGAGAGTGGGGCTCAAATGCCCACTTGGCCATGGAAACCCAGTGGGTGACCTTGAGCAAGTCACACTCTCAGTCTCAGAGGAAACCAAAAAGCAGCTCTCCTCTGAACAGTTCCTGCTAAGAAAAAAAAATCTGTGATAGGTTCACATAAGTCATAAATCAGACATGACTTGAAGGCACACAACAACTATAAACAACCACCACCGCCAACACAGCAGAGAATAGAAAGATGAAGCACACTATGGAACTCCAACTGTCTGTACTTCTGTTGCCCTCTAGTGGTAGCGTGTATCATTGCACTTCCAAAATGTAAAGGAAAGTGTAAATGAAAACAGGAAGTGATAGTCTGTGATACCAACGAAGTAGGGCAAGTTGAGCACAGAACTAGAGTAAGGGGAGAAATGGTAGCATCCTCAATAAGTAAAATCTTAGTATAATCAAGATGAGAAGTAGCCAAGTTTGACTAAGACTGGAAAGAACAGGTGGTTTGTGTGTGTGCGCACTCAGTCATGTATTCATGTAGAATCAAATAGTATTTCAGGATTGTGGACAGTAGAAGTTGTATTGTTAGCTATAGGGCTTATTGGACTAACAGGGAAAGGTTCATGAGAAATGTCATTAATTCATTTGTATCCATATTCAAATCCAAATTGTTTTGTGACATCCAAGATGAGATTGTACTTAGACACTGTCCTGTGTCTTAAGTTCTGAACCTGTAGTCAGGGAGGTCAGTTTTTGCTCACCTCCAAAGTGGTCAGAAGGCTTTGGGAAAGAGCAGTCTGTTTGGTAAGCAAGGGAGCACTCAGTATATAATAAAGCAAAGTTCAGAAGGACTAGCACAGTCAGCTCCTAGCAGAGTTCTTAGAGAATCTTTGTCCTCCTTCATCCCTACTGATCTCCCCAGGATTTCTTTGAAGAATAGAGATGTTCAATAGGATGAACACATTGCCTGAATCTTTGTGTTCTATTGCTGTTCTTTTATTGCAAGCTCAGGATGGACTGTCCTGGTGCAGGATTTTCCAGCCTGCATTCAGGATCTTGGCTAAAGGCTGCTCCAGGACACTGAGTATTTGTAGCGCACACAACCCTCCCTGGATTGGGCGGCCGTGCAAGGTTCGAAGTGCGAGATGCTGGGAGGCAAGAACCAAGCCAGTTCTGGTCTTTGAGGATGCAGTTTGTTAAGCGAAGAAGCACAAAGAAAAATGAAAGGCACACAAGCATACATACACTCTGACTCTGTCAGAAAGGCAAAGCAGATGACGGAGCAGGGTTCTCTTTGTTCCAACAGATTATATAGGCTTTTTGTACACGAGTGGCAAAACAGGCTGCCAATCCATCAACCCACCATGCCTAAATGGGCAGGAGGGGGGCTATCCCACCTCAGATTCCAGTTACTGAGGCACTCATGGGCCAGATGCATGATAGGCTTGTGGCCAAATCTCATTACCTGCCCAAAACGGCAGCGGACAGTCTCTAATCAGGCTTCACTCTCCCCCCACTGTACCGGACGGCGCGGGGAGCGAAGCACCCATCGTTAACATTCCTTGACTATTCTCACAAGACTGCAGCATACAGGGGAGCCTGACCTAGCAATGCAACAGCATGAACTAACTCGCAAAATATGTTCATTAGTGTGAAAGCAGGCTGAACTGAAATGTGTGAGTGTGTAACCCAGGGCCTACCCAGAGGGCCTTGGGCCCAACAGTATTAGAACTATGCCTCCAAGCCTCAGACTGTTTGAAGGCTGCTCCCGATACTAAAGTCTTGGCCACTGCCTGAGGCCGAGATAGTGAGTATAGTTCCACTTTCCCTATAACTGTGCTGTAAAATCCTTGCAGGTATGTGTAGAAGCAACAGAACTGGGCAGTAAGAGGAGTCCAGGACTGTCATGATGGCTTCCCAAGATATTTTAGCAGACCTGTAGCTCATCCTGTACCTTGATTTATATATATATTGTAGCACCTCCTGTCGTTTCTTAATTGCCAACGAGCAGCAATATATGAAGAGGTGGACCTCCAAATTTCTACAGTTTGCATGGCCTTTGTGGGTTATATTCTAGTAGTTTTTAAATGGGTTTGTTCTATGTGCTTTATGAATGACATTATGAATGACATAGCCCCCTATGGTTGTCTTTGCTGTTGTAGTTGCTCCATTGAAACACCGCCTCAACCACATTATGAGAAAATATGTGGTTTCAATTGTGTTGAAGAGCATCAGAGTTCAAATGCTTTTGTGGTGGATCTTTCTTGCCTGTATGTATAATGCTTATGAAATGATAGTCAAGCCATATGTAATGGCAATGCAGTATTCCTGCTCTCTTTGTTGTTTTTGCGTCTCGTACAGGTTCTCCCTTCAACCCAGAAAGCTTAATGTCTCAGGCAGTTGGCAATATTATCTGCACCCTAATATTTGGTAATCGTTTTGAATACAGTGATGAAACCTTCCAGAAGCTGTTGCATTCAACTATGGAAATCATAAAAGAAGTAATCAGAATCATGCCCCTGGTACTCTACTGAGCTTTTTTTGAATATTAAAGGGAAACAGCAGGTTATAAAGCACCTTTGAAATAAGAGACAGGTCAAGATTAATGATATGTGAATGTAAAATGCAAGTGACTCTTAACTCTTGTATAAAAAGTGTAACTGGTTTTCCAAAAGAAACACAGCTTATGTTTTAATAATAAACATCATGTGTCTAGCCTAGCAGTACAAAATATGGAATGCAAGCAGACAAAAATATATGGTACAGCAGAATAATATAGATACGCTTATAGTAATCTATAGGCACAAAAATGCAGATACACAGTGGGAATGAAGGTGCTACCCTTTTTCATACAGTTTTTAGAGACAAAGCTGCCCAAATAGAAAAACAAAGGCACCTTATATCTATTCAAGCCTGTGTATGTAATTGTCCCCCAAATCCCATGAGTACATCATTATCACAGAGAAATCTCTGTCAGTAAAATGGAGGATAAGTAGCCACCTACTGCTGATATAGTGCAAGGTATTAGCTTAATTCATCTTTTTTTTATTCTGATAGCTATTTTTGAGTCTTACAACAACATAACAATTTGTTATGTTTTATTTTGATGATAATCATATTTATTAGTGTATATTATTGCATATTATAAAGAGATATAATCATTCCCATCTCCCTAGCAGAATCCATGATGTCTGGTTAGCTTGCTTGGAAATCTAGGGTACTCATTTCTGATTTTAGACAAGTGGTTTCCTTCTCTACTGAACTGACGTTCTTCTGAAGAGTCTTACTGAAAAGGCAATGAACTATACTTTCAACTGGACTACTTTATCTGTGTGTCAAGAGTCATTTCTTTTAAAATGAATTTCTTCTGACCTGACGTGCAGAAGTGAAACAGGAATGAGCAGTTTGCATTCTAAGGCTAGCATATGAAAATAGAAGAGGAGGAACAGGAGTGAAGTTGGGAGAGATTTTCCCATGAGTGTAAAAAGGTGCCTAGTTATGAACTTTGTATCAGAATGTAATTTCATTTCAAGTGAAATCACTAGTAAATGCTACTCTTGCATCTGAAAAGATACTAATTCATCTTTCTTCTCTCTCTCTCTCTCTTTTTCTGTGTGTGTGCATTCAAGTCACCTATTGACTTATGGCAACCCCATGAATTTCATAGGGTTTTGTTAGGCAAGGAATACTCAGAGGGGGTTTTGTCAGTTCTTTCTTCCAAAATATCACCTACAGCATCTGGTATTTGTTGGCATTCTCCCATCCGAGTACTAACCAGAGCTGACTTGGCTCTGCTCCTACTCCACCAGCTCTTGCCTGGCCAGCTAAGGATGGCTCACAGCCCAATTTCTCAGCACTACAAACCCTCTCCCAGTGCCCCCCCCCATACACACACCGAAGGAAGCAGATGAGCAAGAAAGAGGATACATATAGGGCCACCATGTTGACCCACCCCTTTTCCTTCTCCTTTCCCTGACCTAGTTGGACCCTGGGTGGCCACTCTCCGCGTCATGCCTCGGCCCCCTTCCCACAGACACACACACAGATATTTTGTTATTTGCAGTTTTTCCATTTTTGTAGAGGTTCTGTGCCCCAACCCTAGCAAATATGGAAGGCCAATTGTACTTCTAATTAAGTCTAATTTCTTCTCTAATAACTGTTAAAATAGCTTCTTCTGGCAGGATCCTGGTTGTCCTACATACCTGGACCACATCGTAAAATCCAGAAATGCTACAATGATTATTGTGTTTTGGTGAGAGAAATCGTAAATGAACATAAGAAGACAAGAGATCCCACTTTTCCAAGAGATTTAATTGATGCATTTCTGGAAGAGATGGAAAAGGTAGAGAGGAAATTGTGGACATACATTATTTGGGCTTCTTTTATAGTTTTTGGATTTCAACATAAGTACCCTACACCAAGGCAATTAAAACACAAGATTGTCATTGAGAGCAGTACTTACTGTGCTCTCCCTTCTACTGCTACCTGTACCTACCATCCAGTGAAGTTTCCAAGAGCTTCTATCAGGTTGCATTTTTGTGCGGGGAGGGGGTTACAGGAAGACATTTTATCCATGGCCCCCTCAATCCCAATGTCAGCTTGGCTTATGGGCAAATTGTAGAATTTGTGTAGAATTTGAGATGCATTTGAGAGTTCACTTCTGCAAAATTCAGACCATATGTTCAAGAGGACTTTTTGGAATCCTTATACATCATGGTGGCAAGCTGCAGTTCTGCCTGATGAGAGGAGCCTAATGCGCCAAACTAGATCAGTTCTGTAATTGGCCTCTGTCATTACAAGTATTAGCCAAGCCATGGTGGAGATGAGTGCTACTGATAGTAACACTGGAATCTGAATCATGGGTATTCAGAGACTGAAAAATATTGATGCAAGCCTTTTTTTTCTTTTGAATATGCACAGTACACTAAGTTACCCTTCATGGTTACTATTAAGCAATGTTTTCATATCCTGATTCACTAACATCCAGTTCTGCAAGAGCAGAAACTGTTCGGTGCTGGAATCAGAGCTGACTTATATTAAATTTCCTAAAAGGAGAGGCTCCTAATATGACTGGCATTTTTAAAAAGCATTTTTTTTTGGAAGAATGGATAGTTCTTCCATATCTCTTGAGATATTCTTTGTACTTTGCCTTTTTTTTTTTTTGGTTAATAAGATATATCTTGCAGTGTACTGACAACAGGAGCAGTGGTCACTACTACATAGTGCTGTTACATAAACACTGTGAAAATATTATGTCATTTCTACATGAATTACCACCTTGTTTAATTTCTTTTAGGCTAAATGGAATCCTGAAAGCACTTTTAATGAACAAAATCTTCTTAATGTCATTTTTGATCTCTTTACTGCTGGTGTTGAAACCACAGCTTACACCTTAGTCTGGGGGTTGCTGCTCATGGTCCTTCATCCTGAGGTTCAAAGTAAGTGATCATAATTGGGGAAGATGGACTGGTTCCTTGCAAGGTTTACCAACTGGAGTCCTTACCGATTCTTCTGAAAAAACTACTTAATATCATGTCCAGATTCATGCAATATTGGGATAGGTTGCAGTTATACACACCAAGACTTTTTCTTTGACTACATCCCCTTTCAGTTAGACGTCATGTACAAGATAAGCTCAGCTGAAAACCTAATGATCATATATTGATTAGGAAGTCAGCAATTTCGTAATCAGTTCCTGAGAGCATCTAAAATCTACTGCATTGTTTGTAGAAATAGTAGTAGAAGTAGCCCCATCCCTTCAAGTAGTCAAAACAATGTTCAAAAACCTTCCTTTCTTTTTTCCTCAAGTGCCTGCTGGGCTTGGTGCTCTAATAGTTGTGACAAACCTGGGGGGGGGGACATAGTAACAGAGCCTCCTTAACAACCGAGAGTATTTAATAATGATTGACCGAAGCAAATAGAACCCTGGATAGCCAAAGGGAGGGGCTAGATAGGGGAAAGGAATAATGGAGATTTAACTGAAACCAGAGAGTGGAGGTTCAGAACAGAGTTGGTGTGAGAACAGGGAGAGTAGATGGAGAAACTGGAGTGTTGGATTTGAGACAGAAGTGTTGTGCTAACTTATGAATCCTTAATTACAAAATACATTTTATCTTGACGGTGTATTTAATAAAGATTTGTTTATCTCTTGTTGTAAAAGCTGCTTCAGGGGCGTGTCTCTTTAAGCTACACTGGGTTACACACGCTACCATTATTATCGTTAGTACCATTAGTATCAACAGTACCACATTCACTAAAGAAATAAATCATTGCTTGTCTTTATATCTGAAAAGGGGCAGATTTAAGAAAAGCAGGAGAGGGAGATAACCCTGGAAGGAGTAACCAGTGGGAGACAAGAGTGAGAAAGGTGCTGCACTCTCAGGGAGGAAGAATAGAAGCAGAGCTGTTTGGCATAGCCCTGACTTGGCCAGAAATCTCCCTGACTGTTCAGACTTGGACATAAAGAGGTGTCAGGCTGGGCAGGGACTTGGGTGGGTCTTCACAATAGTCTCCTTCACATACACAACAGTTTACATACACTTAATTAATTAATCACCCAATTGTGCTGATTGCACAAAATAAAGATAAGATGAATTGGAAAAGCGGCTGGAGCTTCAGTTTCACAACAACCATGCTTCTGTTGCTCAGAAAAAAGTGTCCTCTTCTGTGCCTGGAGGAGAAATAGGAAGGGAACAGTAGCCAAGTACCCATTTCTGATAGGCTGTCAGGGTGCCTTTTGCTGCTTGTTTCCCCAGTTGATTCCTTGTGGGTAGACATGGTACAGAGCTTGGGAGATTAAATTAATTCTTTGAAGTGTTAATTTTGTTTGATTTTTGTTAAATCTCTCCCCAAAATAGATGGCCTGCCCCTCAACTCCACCGATTGCCTTTTTAGTGCTGCAGTTGTTTCTTTATTTTAACAAATTAGTTAATTTAGGTCAATTTGTAAGGGAGGGGTGTCAGTTTCCCCAATGGAGTCTTGGAGTTTTAGTGCAGCGTTTGCTCTTCCAGCTTAGATGGGGGAGTCATGATGGAGAGGAGAGCAAGAGTTACTAGAGTTAACTGTGCTAAGTTTGCTGCTGTAAAAATGACAACCTTGTGCCATCTTAAAGCCTACTTATCATAGAGGATTGAGTGGGAAGAGAGAAATCACTGGGCATTTTGTTTAAGGACTTTTTTTAGGATGCTATTTGCTGTACAGGAGATGTGCTGCCTCTTTTTCTATTGTGCCCTCTGCTGTTCCTGCAGAAGACCCAACAGGAGATGTACATCCCTCTCGCCATATGCATTCTGCACGTGGGAAACCTACTGAAGAAGTCACAGCAAAAGAACACAGTTGTTTCAAGTTGCTGTATGTCTGTGTTCTCCTCTGAAGAGGAACTCTTCTGTCTAAAGGCAGCCAGCTCACCACTGGCAAGCCCGCTTCGGGTCAGGGCTTGCTGCCTTTTCAGGTCTCTCTGGAAAGCATCTGCACATTCAATAAGCCTAAAAACATGAGCTCTGATATATTATGCTTCAAATCTCTTTAAAATCTGTCTAAAAATGCATCCATCTTCTTACACCTTCCTCTGTGGATTTCAGAGCTCATACTGTGCAGATTCAAACAAGTTTCTCTGTGCTCTTTCAGATATCTGTAGTTTCTGGATTAGGGATGCTACCTTAGGACCCTGGTAGGGGACCCTGTGGGGCTATAGCAGAGGGCAGTTTTCACCCTGAGGGACTGTATCACCCAATTTTCAGTGGGAAGGCACAACTGGAAGTAATTTCTCAGTACCACTTTTGGGTTCATCAGACTTCTTTTGGGTGATGGGGCTTGGTGGTGCAGGGCTTGGTTTGCAGGGCATTTCAGGTTAATCTATCAGCAGCAGTTTAATTGTGTGTGTGTGTTGCTTTTCCAGTGATATTTCACCCCCGAATGCTTCTGGGGGACTAGGAAGAATCAAGAGAGGCTTGTGGGTCAAATGAGCCCATACTTCCTCTGTCTCTGAAATATGGGATACTATGGTCCTCCTTCTCCACAGGCAGGAAAGGAAGCTCATCAAGCTCATCAGTAAGCAAGACTAAACAACACATGGAACTTGGAAAGACCAGTATTCTGGAACTCTGTTCAGCACAGAAGACATTTTTCACTTTGGGAAAGCTTGGAGGACTGCATTCCAGCAGTAGGCAGGGCCAAACTCAATGTGAATGAGGCCAAAGCAATATGGCTATGACCAGATGGAATTCTTACGAGTTAGATATTGTTCCACAAACAATAAAAATGCATATCTCAGTTCAATGCAATACTTTGCAAAGTAAACTGAGGAAGGGTGGGATATATATGTAATGTGCTAATAGCCATCTCACACAAAGGTACTCGCTTGTCTTCTTTGGCATTTTCTTCTAGATAGATGAGTACTGGAATACAGTCTAATAATTCTAAACTGATTAATATTTCCAGAAAGAGTCCACCAAGAAATTGATATGGTGATTGGCAAACTAAAACCACCCATGAAGGAGGACCAGCCAAAAATGCCATATACTACAGCTGTGATCCATGAAATTCAGCGTTATGCTGATGTCGTGCCCATTACATTTCCTTATATGACACACACAGATACTGAGATTGGCGAATTTGTCATCCCTAAGGTACAGTTGTTGAATAATACGTTGTTTAGAAAAATAATCACAGATGAATCGTGTCCTGGTTGTTCACTGTGTGAGAGGACTAAACAGTGCTCACAGTGAAGCGTAGTTAGCACAGAGAGATTAAATTAGTTCTCATGACTGCATAATAAAAACAATCTGGAACTACTCCCAAGTATATGCTTCACCTCATTTTAAACTAGGCTATCTGGACCTCCAAATCTAGACTGATGATAGAAGGACCAAGGTCCTGCCTTTTTCCAGCAAGTCTAGGAATTTAAACCTCCGTTCTTTCTTTGCTTTATTGTTGTGCTCTGCTTCACATAGACTTCTCAAGTTCATTTCAGTTGTAATTTGCAAAAATTCTACCGTTTGTATTTATAGAAAAATAATTTTAAAGTTTAAATAGAAATAATATACTATTCAGTGAGTCTCAACTTCGGCATTTCTGGTCCTTTCCCACTTCAGTCTCAGTACATCCCTTCTGAGTTTAGTTAATCACCAAAACTCTTAGGAGATGATCCTACAGACTCAAACAGATGCCAACTCTATATGCGCAAATCTTATAGACGTATCACAAACAGGACATCTATATGTTCACTGGCTGCTATTCACGATGACTGAAAATATTTTCTTACACTTGCAGGAAGTGTATGGAAGTGAGAGGCTATACAGACTTCCTACAAGGCTCCGCATGTGTTTATATAATCTGTTGATTGTATTATATATTGGGTTTTTTTAAGTGCCAGATAAAATCAGCATAGGATTCTGATAACTTTGTTTTCAGGAGACAGCAGTCTTCACTCATTTGTCTACTGCGATGAAGGATGAAACTATGTGGGAGAAGCCACATGAGTTTTATCCAGAACATTTTCTAGATGAAAATGGGCAGCTGGTCAACCGAGAAGCGTTCCTGCCTTTCTCTATAGGTAAGTTGTGAAGTGAGATGATTGATACATAGCAAAGTAAAAAACTGTGGATTTGTCTTCCTCTTTCCCCAGTGATGGATGGTATTTTTAATTCTCAGTTAATTAAGAAGGGAGAGAGGGTACACTACAGCCTTAAATATATTCTTATTTAAAAGACACTCCAAAGCCCATTTGATATAAGTACATGAATACATACAGACCACTTTCTCTATTTCATAATTAGCTTGGAAGGAGAAAGTTGCTGTGGGAACAAGTACTGTACACAATTCAGATTCTTTGTCATGGAATTCTTTTGTATTTGGGCATTTCTATGGAGTCCTGCCAACAATTTTAAGACCTCTTCCAGCCTGTGATCATCTGGCCAGACTGTATTTAGCTTGGGGCAAACCTTCAAGGCCTACCTTAAGGCCATTTCTGCACTAGACTGTTATAGCGCTATTATTCCACTTTCAACATCCTATGGAATCCTGGGGTTTGCCAGCCAGCCCCTCCCTAAACTGCAAACCCCAGGATTTCATAGGATGTTGAAAGTGGAATAATAGCGCTATAACAGTCTAGTGCAGAAATGGCCTAAAAGTGGGTTTGTGGTGATGTGCCAAAAGCAGAATCCAGGCCCGCTTGATCACATGACTTGTAGCAGAGTCACTGGCATGACAAAGTTGGCACAGGCTAGAGAGGCTGGAAGCCAGTGTGAGGTGCCTTGTAATTTATGGCTGTTACAAAGTAAAAGATGTAGTTGTGAAAGCAAACGAAAAGAAAGAGGGAGAGGGAAGGAGAGGTACAAATAGATTTTTGTCTGCTTCTCTTGTTCTTGCACAGAAAACACTTTGTTTCATTTTCCTGCAGGTCGCCATTCCTGTGTTGGAGAACAGTTGGCTAGAATGGAGCTCTTCATCTTCTTCACCAGCCTTCTGCAACATTTCACATTTCGTGTCCCTGAAAACTCTCCCATACCCACAGTAGAGAGAGCATTTTCCCTCGTTGTCACGCCGGCCTGTTTCCAGATGTGTGCCATTCCTAGATAATTTACTCAGGCTAGCTTTATGGGGGAAGTACAGAGGATATGGACATGTGCTGGAGATGTACATTAATCTAAGCATGAATATGTATAAATAAGGATGTATTTTATAAGCTGATCATCTGAGAATAACACAAGAAAGCAATCACTGAAATAGCAGAGCAATGTAAATCACAAAAGAATGGTCTTTCAATGTCACTGGAAAAGCAGTTAATAAAAGTAACCAACTTTTTAACTTTAACTGAATATTTAACTTCTTTTTCCCAATCCTCTCCTGTCCATCTAGTTTTCTAGCCAGTTTGTTATACAAAATCATACTTATCCAGCAAGTGCAGTGTTAGTGCAAAGGGCCCAGTCTTCAGTCCAACCGTTCCAGAGAAGGCAGCCACCGTAGCTGTGATAAAGTAATATCAGCAAATACAGCATTTGTATGTAGCGCAGAATATAATATATTAATTACAAGAGGACTAAGGGTTTCCCTTTACTGTTGGTTTTATGTATACCTGTACCAGTAGCCGTTTGTCTAGACCACAGGTGCTTATAACCTATCTGTGATGTACTGGATAGTTTCATGTTCTACTAATTAGGCCTACAGGTTCAAAAGCGTTATTCGGGAGTATTGAACAAAACAGCTGCACAGCTTGGCAACTGCCAGGACTAAAGAAGCGTTAAATTTGCAGTATCTTATAAGCTGTAACATTTCAAATTAGTGTGCACTAGCATTCTATTGTATAGCTAATCATAACAACTCCTTTCTCAGGTGCTTCCATCTGCCTTCCAGATTCCCATACAGCTTGCCAACACTTCAACTTCGTAGTCAGGTCTGTCTGCCTGCACCTGTATACTTACCACATGTTGTTATAATATGTCCTCATTCCCAGCACACAGTTTCTCAGCTGATCCCATCATCCCCTCACAGCACAGTAAAGCCCATTTCAACATAAAAGCAAGGCAACTACCTAAAAGCATGACAGGGGCCATGTCCACACTACACTGTTATAGTGCTATTATTCCACTTTCAACATCCAGTGAAATCCTGGGGTTTGCAGTTTAGGGAGGGGCATTTAGAATTTTCAGCCAGAGAACTCATTGGCCTCAGTAAACTACAAACCCCAGAATTCCATAAGATGTTGAAAGTGGCATAATAGCACTATAACAGTGTAGTGCAGAAATGGCCAGGGAGACCAAGGCCAACCTGACAGTAGATTATCTCAGTAGATTAGAAAATGCAACCAGAAGCCTGCTGTCTGTCAGTTTTCTGCACAGATCTCTGTGATATATTTTGGACCATTTGTCCAAGGAATCTAAGCTGTTTATGAATTTGCATTTTCTCTGACTCTGTTGTGTCCTCTGTTAGGCTACTATTGGGCACTATCTGAAATGAATTATCAAAATTTCATGATGATTCAAAATGCCAATTGCTTGTTGATTACTTACTTATTGATTATTGTTGTTGTGTGCCTTCAAGTTGTTTCAGTCCCTAAGGCAACGCTGTCACAGTCATCAAAATTCCATGAGCCTTCCCAGTGCTGGATTGTTCCACTGTTACCCGTTTCAATCCATACCAAGGTTACTCACTAGTTAGAATGTGCTCTAAAGCTTTTGGAAGAAGGGTGGCATTTAAGTACAACATATTGATAGTGTACTTCTACATGCTTTAATTTGGAGATAAGCCCTATTGAATTCAATGGAATTTGCTTTTAGGGGAGTGCAGGATTGCAGCCTGGCATGGGATACATCCTTCTACAGGACTCTGGAGGGCTATGCTCCCCCTCCTCCTGTAGGCCTTCCTGCATGCTTCCAATTTTTTACCTCAAAATGGCCAGCAGTGCCCCCAAATCTCCAAGGAGGTACTAATAACCATTTCAGTGCCATGTGGTTTTCTCCCTCTTACTTGTTTCAGGTCTATTCGGACCTTTTTACAAACAGAAAGTGGCTGGGTAGGATTTAATTCCTGTGTACAGTTGGGGTTGCACCCTGAATGTCTCATATATAAACCTGTTAGAGTAGAATTTTATTGCTGTGCTAAGCATTCAGGATAGATGTAGGTGTAGGACAGCAGGAGTTGTGGTGGTGCAAAAGGACAGTGGCCATTTCCGCACTAGACTGTTATAGCGCTATTATTCCACTTTCAACATCCTATGGAATTCTGGGGTTTGCAGTTTGGGGAGGGGCCTAAAGGCAAATCCCAGGATTCCATAAGATGTTGAAAGTGGAATAATAGCACAGTAGTGCAGAAGTCTGGCTTGTAGTTCATCAAATGCTTATTTCTAACGGTGAGAGCATACCTTATTGGAGAGTTGAACAAATTCAAGAAATTAAGTTTAGTTGTGGGTTGATTACCTTGGTTAAAAGAGGTAGGCAAATGAGAATATAATGTTGCCTAACTGGCTGAGCCATAGAGAAGTCAAACTGAAGGTAATGCTACTCATTTTAGGTGTTCATGGTAGCTAGAGCTAAAGCCTGCCTCATTTTTTTTTTCATGTTGTAGCCTATCTCGGTGGACTTCAGCTTCAAACTTTTTATACATCAGTAATAGGCACAAAAGATTGATTATTATTTTGATTAGACCACATCTAAATCTGACTGACTTAAATCCAGTTCTTTTGTCATCTGTTTCTGTTATATTTTATTTTGCCCTGCACTTTACTGTGTTTTAATATGATTACCGTGTGATTTAATATGATCATATTTTTATCTGGCTCATGAAATCACTCTTACTTCTATCATCAGTGTGCACTGAACAAAACAATACATGTACCACTGCAAAAAGAAGGAAAGGTACACATCTCCTCTACACATATCCTTAGTGATCACTTCTAAAAAAAAAATCATTTTGAAATGAAAAGTTGAATTTTCAGTGTGGTGAATACTGGTATATTTTTATTTTATGATAAAGCCTCTTGAAAAAATATTTATTATAAAAATTCATTTGAGAGTGACATGTGACCGCTGCAGGATGATTTATTTATCCTGACACACACTGTGATTTCCACAAATGCCTATCGTGCCACTAACCACCCATTGTCCTAGCCTCATTGGCTATCTTTGGCAAACATATTATTTCTCAGAAACATCTTTCCTATCTTAATTAGGGGAGCAGTAATAGTGGCCTGTTCTCCAGAGCTGTTTTATCCTTTACTTGAGACGATGCTTGTAAAGTACCCGAGCATTTGGGGAAAAATGCTGTATAAAAATATAAAGCATTATTATACTCAGCCATCATTCTGCATATCATGACAAAAGATGAGATAATATTTTACAGTGCATTCTCTGTTAGTCCCAGTTAAAGAAGATCTCTTGAGTCAGTGATATATGCATAAGTGTTGACTGAACAAATTATGTTATTTCAGGGGGTCTACACTAATACTTGAAATTCAGCAAATATGTGCTGGTGATGCAGCTGTGGGGTATGTTCAGCTGTGCAAAGATCAGGTGTTTGCACCGTAAAAGCCTGTCAAATGCTAAGACACAAATGTCACATGAGAGAGCCTTACATACTTATGGTAACAAAGAGATTTTATTTTTTAAATCTCACATAATACTAGATCTTTGGGTCATCTAATGACATGATTGGAGACTCAGGACAGAGAAAGAGAATTATTTTTTCACATCACCCATACTTAAAATACGTAATTCAGTATCACATGATATAATGACAACCACCACCTTAGAAAAAAGAGATCAGATAAATTCATAGAAAACAAGGCTACCAATGTTTACTGGCCGTTATAGCTATGTTTCACTTCCAGGATCAGAGGCTCAATGTCTCTGAGTTAGGGAGGTGGAAACACTCTCATGTCCTGATTTTGTTATATATCTCCAAATCTCATATGTATTCCCATCACATCCTGTCTTCATATCAATTTGCAAAACTTTATCTTTCCTTTTTGCATGAAAATTCACATGCATTTTATAAATTTTCCATATACATTTTCTATATATCAAGGCATTTTACACTTTGACTATGTTTTAATCCTAGTAATAATTTTATTTATTACCCGCCTCTCCCTATTAAGATGTATACGTGTTACTACCCATTTACGTTTTTAAAATGGATGTATGATTTTATTTTTGTATAAGTACCACAGCTATCACAGACATATAAATTTCTGAGTCAAAGAAGTGCAACACAGGCAATTTCAATGAGAAGTTCAATGAGAAAGCACTTAGTTTTTTTTCCATTCCCCTTTCCCACTGTGCTGGTAAGCTGATCCAGGCTGAGTCCACCAGCGAAATAGGTGAGCCAAAAACTAGCTGGGTTTGGGATGAGCTCCCCATCTTCCCAGTTTGTAGAGGCACTGAGGACCTGGTCTTTCAACCAGATACAGGATGGAGTTCTGTGAGGCCAAATCTAACTTGGCTTCCTTGTCCTCCTCTTTAGGCACACTTGGGAGGTGGAAACTCAGAAGGGAGGGAAGGTACTGAAGTGCTCTGGTTACCTTCTTTGTCCCAATGCCTGCTTTTGTAAAGAGACCCAGTTCTATAGCCTGTTAAGGTGGCTGTCCCTTTCCTTTTCCCTTCTCTGGCTTTACTCCTCCTCTCTTAGCCAGTATCGACATTCCTTCTTGAGCTATCCTTCCTCAGCTAAACACCTGCTATGTCTAGGTTTCTGCCATCCCTCACCAAGGCTGATTGCTCCAGTCCAACAGCTGCTGGGCAGAGAACAAAGGTGGTGATTCTCAGCAGTCAATCACAGTAACATTAACACATAATTACCTCCCACAATATGATTTCCTCAGAGATATGCTCCCCAGCAGTCAGAGGCATAATTTAACTCTGTCTTTCCTATGACCCATCATGTTTCTCTTGGAAAATTCCGCCCAAAACACCTTTGGTTCTCCGTAATCTTCACATCAATTTGAGTAGTGCTAGCTCGATCATAAGGTCTATTGAAGTGGATATCTCAGGTGGTGTGGTACATGTACTGCTCCTCCTGTTCTTTATTGCCGCCAACCACATTGCTAATGAGTGGGGGAGCTAGTCAGGCAATTTGCCTACATCCTCTCTATGGAGGCATGCACTGTGTGTACCAGTCCCACTTCCTTCCAATCTGGAAGAAAGCTCACACTCTTCTCTCACTGCTGCTACTGACTGGAGGGAAGGATGGACAGCTGAGAAAAGGAAGAAGGCAGGCAGGTTGACCTCACTCTTCCCACAACCCCATAGCTAAAGCTCATCTTAGCCCCTGCCTGCTTATTTCCTCTTTGGTGCATTTTCACTAGAAAGCATGGCCACAGAGCCACAGAGCTTCCCTACTCTGGATCAAAAGCGACACTGTTTTTGGCCAACCTCTTCCATCACCATACAATGCAAATTGCAAAGTAGTACCAGTATTACGAAGTAAAATTACTTCTAAACCACCTCCACCCGCAAGTGGTATCCTGGGTGCTCTGATTGTTTACATTTGGGGGAGTTATGAAGCAAGGATGTGCACATTCAAAGAGCAGGAAAAAAATCGCATTAAATGCAAAATATGCAGCAAGACTAGTTTTGTGCCTTGAAGGTTTAAGGTTTAAGCACTGTTTAATAAATATGTTAAAAGTCTAGTTTGACCTTAAAGTGACTCATCTACAACAGGGATATTATTAACCCACTTTATAACATTACCTATCAGTTTCATCCATGTCTTGCCTAAATTCAACTGTGGACCTTGTTGCTGCCCTTCTTATCTGGTGCATATAGGTGGAGTAGCAGTAAGTAAAATTTAAATATAAACAAGGTGTTCTCTATTTATTTACAGAATCCTATAACTTGGTTTAATTAAAATCCTTGTGCAATCATTCCACAGTTTCATTGACAAACACAGTAGTACACCTATTCATTAATAGTGAATTAAACTGCAGCAATGATCTGAAACAGAGCAGGAAGGAAAACAGAGTAAAATCTGTACCGGCAGTAAAGGGGTTGAACAATTACATCAGAAGAACAAGAATCAGTGCAGAGAAGATGTTTACTACGGTGTCCATGATCCCTATTTCTGCCTCTTGGCGGTGGACCCAGGGCTCATCTTGCTGGAATAATCTCAAAGCAATGTCCATTTCTCTCATACTACTCGCCTTTGCCTTGCTGCTGGATTATGAGAAACAGAGAAAGGAATGTAGCCACTTTCCACCAGGATCTGCTCCTCTGCCTTTTCATTGGGAACTTGCTACTCTTGGATAGAAACAATACTGATAAAACTGCCCTTTATTGGCTCACCCAGTTCTAAAGCAATGCATGTTATGGTACAATAACATTAGCCAAGCCCCCTCTCCATTCACCTATATCAGATAAAATCATCAAATTATAAAAGTTGTAAATTTTCATTAAAATTTCCATTATATCTCTTCCCCTGCGACTTAAAGTAGGTTTTTAAATTCACATGTGAACACATAATGGTAGCTCTGCCTGAAACAACTGGGTAGCCAACATTGCTTGGTTTGTACATTTTGGTCAGCAGATAAAAGTTGCTTGCCTGAGGCTCCTGTGGTGTGTTTGTGTACAGGGGGTCTTAGATATTGGTTAGGAATTTCCTTATCAGGTCATGTCGTTTCTTTGAGTGTTCTTCAGTGGGATCACAACCCGGATTGCTGTATAATGTGGTGTTGGAGATTATCTATCACCCTCCTGTATGTAGTCCAACTTGTTCATACTGTTGAGCCTTTAGTCAGTCTCTTTAATTACTGTGCAAGCATTCTTCCCAAGACTTTGTATGACACCACATTCTGCATGATTGAGATTGTAGGATAAATGATGTTTTCTCATTATCTCACCTTGGGCTCCAAAACATTCTCTACAAGAGTCTTATCCAGTGATACAATCATCTGGAAAGGTCCATGCCAAATTATTGTATGGCAGAGAACTGTCCACGCACATACTGGGAAGATGGGTGTTTTAAGAGACTTCCCTTTGCCACTAGTGAGGTATTCCACAGAAAGTTTCAACAGATATTTGAAGGACTTAGAGAAACCACGGTATCTTTATGAATTATTTATTTGATCCAGAGGAAAACATGACCAAAGCCTTGAAAAGACAGTTGATGGGGCCAACATATGCCATTTCCTCACTATACTGTTATAGTGCTATTATTCCATTTTCAACATCCTGTGGAATCCCAGGATTTGCAGTTCAGGAAGCGGCATTTAGAATTCTCAGCCAGAGAGCTCTTTGGCCTCAGTAAACTACAAACCCCAGAATTCCACAGGGTGTGGAAAGTAGACTACTAGCACTATAACAATGTAGTGTGGAAATGGCCTAGATTGCTAAAACTACAGAACAAAATGCAAGATTTAGATTCAGACAATAATATATCTAGAAGGAAAGTTAACTAACTAACTAACTAACTAACTAACTAACTAACCAACCAACCCAGGCATGCATATGGACCCAGACATGATATGTCATTCCCGAAGGAGAAGAAAGGGCTTCAAGATGCTTGGGAATGGTTGAGTTCATCAGAAAATTGATTCTCTCCCTAGCACAAGGAACAGTGTGGACATTGGTGGTTTAAGCATCCAGGGCACTCACAAAACTAAATGCCAATGTATCTATAAATCAAAAGAGTTCTGACACTGACATGTGGATGAAAAAGAAAAATCCCATCTCTTCACTAGCCTGTTATAGTGCTATTATTCAACTTTCAACATCCTATGGAATCCTGGGGTTTGCAGTTTAGGGAGGGGCCTTTAGAATTCTCAGCCACAGAGCTCTTTGGCCTCAGTAAACTACAAACCCCAGAATTCCACAGAACGTTGAAAGTGGAATAATAGCACTTTAACAGGCTAGTGCAGAAATGGTCTTAGTTCACAAAAGACTTGCTTTCATATAAATGAATAATCACCTCCTAGTCTCCTCAAGGCTGATATGGATCTCCAAGAGACTGGTAGATATGACTTCCAAAGACTGTTTTTGAGCTACAGCTGCATGATCAAAAGATTGCTGTCAGGTCTGAGAAAGAATTAGTAAAGGCACATGCCCTATGAAAATATAGATAAGCACTTACAAGTGTCGAAAGCCAAGAGAATATCATACATATTCCTTTAAACAGAACTCCAAGAGATATGTTACAAAGAAGGGCACTCGTGGTTTAAAAAATGCAAACTGAGAGCAACAGATATCCATCACTGAGAGTGTTTCCTTCAGCTAATCACTGAGAGCCAGTGTGGGGTAGTAATTTGAACACTGGACTATGAGCCTTGAGACCAGGTTTCAGTCCCCTGCTCAAACATGGAAATGCAGTGGGTAACCTTGGATGCGTCTCTCACACACATTTAGCCCCAGAAAAACCCACAATAGGTTTGCTGTAAGTTGGAAAGAACTTGAGGGAAAACAAGAACAATCATTATTGTTGCATTCTGCATTGCAATTACAGATTCGTAACCTCGGGTTATAGATCTATCACTACCCTGTATCCAGTAACACCATGTAGTCACGAAGATGGTGCTACTGCCACTATCATAACGGTCCCCTAAGCCCATATTAACAGCCCACAGCTCCTTTGAGTGAAGGAGGTCTGTTCAGCTGCTGATTAGAGCATAAAGTGAGGATGTTTCCCTCCTCTCCTGGTGCTGGTAGCAAGCAAGGCTGTGACAGTCAGGAACAGGACTCTTGTTGCAATTCTCATAGCACCTTGTTAATAGGCCTATGCTTTGCTATAGTTTAATTGGCAAATAATTGGCAAATATGATTTAATTGGTATAAATATAAATTATTCACTGCTACGGCTGCATGGGCATGCTGGCTAAGAGGAAAAACCGACTGAACACATGCATTGCAAAACCAGGCCAGGAAAGACCTCACGGCATAGCCAGGTCATAGTTAGGAAACAATCAGGGAAATTTCAGATAATGAACTTACATTTAGCCTTCAACAGCTCTTAGAGACAATAGCATCTGCAAAGTTCCCACAAGACAGCTGATTATCTTTGTCCTTCTTCCTCTGGCCACCAAACTTCTCTTTTGTCCCCACATCTGTCCAGCAACCAAGGAGCTATCAAGACCCCTCATTAGCCTTTTGTCACCTAACACTAAGACCACTAGTCCATTCCAGATATCCACTCTCCATTGTCCACCATTGTTTACTTTGCCACAGTCATTAATACCTTTGACCTCCAGGCAGAAAAAGAGTATTTAAACCCCAGTTTGTGGCTAGCCAACTTGCAGTGCACTAGTTGCTGATCATCACTCTGCATCTCTGATTTCCATTTGTGTACTGGCATCAGTTAATCTTACATCAAGTAGTATAATTCCTTCTTCCATGTAAGATTAACTGATGCCCGTTAAGGTTGTTTTGATCAACACAAAGATTACTGAGAACATTGCTGGGTTATAGGGTTTGCCTTGTTTCGTATGGAATGTATGTTGTAAATTTATGAACTCCATCTTCAAATCTTTAATCCAGACTAAACTTTACAATATGTGATTATCCAGTTAAGTAATATAGGTAAACAATGATCTTGTATTTTCTTCAGAGTATTTTAAAAACTTTTCCACCTGATTAAGAACATTCTAGAAAAAAAAGTTCTTATAAATGTACTAGTTTTTAGGATGCCACTTGAATCTTTGTTGTTTTTAAATTTTTAAATTTAAGTCCAAAATTGGGACAAGTTTGAGATGGGAGAAAATTTTGTCACATGCAATACTCAAGAGGTGTCATTGCCAGTCCATGTTTACAAGAGGATGGGGGAATCATGCACTAATTCAATTTAGAATTTAAAAAATGGATTGATGGGTACCGAGGCCAACTGGTATTCAACATTTGTTGTTATTGTGTTGTACCTTCAAGTCAACTCCAGCTTATGCCAACGGCACCATAGGATTTACTTGCAAGAAATTTTCAGAGGTGGTTTGCTGTTGCCTTCCTCTTAAGCTGAAAGAATATGATTTATGCAAGGTCACCCAGTGGGTTTCCATGGCTGTGCGAGGGATTTGAACCCTGCTTTCCCAGGATCCTAATCAAACACTCAAAACAATACACCACACTGACTTTCTGTCAAGTCCAAATCAGACCCCAGTTTGGAAAATCCGAGCTTCATATCTCTTCTTGTTGACTTACAAAGGGAAATGATCAAACAACTATTTAAGTTGTAACAGAAGTACACCGGCGGAGCTTGGAGTGCGTGGGGGGGGCAGAAGCGGCGGAGCTATGGTGCGAGGGTGTGGCTGCGATACGTGGGGGGGTGGCACCCGGGAGTGTGGCCACGAGCTGGGATGCCCCAAAAACATTGCCGCCGGGGAGTGAACTACTCCCATTGCCCCCCCTCCCTACGCGACTGCAAAAGTGGGTGAATGGGCAGGCATGATTGTTCCTTCTTTGGCAATGAAGCCTGGCAAATTTCAGACATAAAGTGGTGGTGCTTTGCTTTGTGCAACATGAATCTTTAAACTTTATGAAAGAAAGGGGTTCACTTTAGATGTATTTCTATACATTGGGAAGAACTCAGCTCAGTTCAGACCATACTGGAGTATACCCACTGGAATCAGACAAGTCCTGAATGGTTCCCAAGTGGGCCAGTTTGATCTAAAGCTTATCCAAACTAAATGCCCAGTCCTCATGATTTCATACTTCTTTCAAGACAACATTGATAAAAAGGGCAGAGTGAACCACAATTTGTCAGTTGCTAAGGTTTGTAGTTAGGGTGCCTGGGAAATGTTTACTTTCTTTCTAAGAACCTGAAGTAAAATCTGGAGAGAAGATATTTGTATCCTACTGCAAAGAGGGCATCTGGAGCACAGAGTTTCTCTTCCACTACAGTCTTAATAATTTTCACCCCACACAGAGGACAATATTCTGGATTGGGAGACATATTCAGTTCCACATAGGCATAATTACAACACATCTCCCCCTTGCTCCCCTTACCCACCTTTTAAGCTGCTGCAGTCCTCTCCCCACATAACCATTTATTGGCCATTAGAGAGGAGGGTAGTAGTGAAGCAGCATCCTGCTATGTTCCTATAGCTGGATACACAGTAATAGACATCTTTCAGGGACTCCCAGGGCCCTGGGAAGATTCAGAAGTATTATGTCATTGTGGTGTGTCCACCTTTGCTATCCCACCCCACCCTATTCCGTCCCAGCTCTCCATTGACCAATTAATGGTTGTGTTGAGGGGACTGCAGCTGCTGAAAAGGTGGGCTTTGGGGGAGTTTGGTCATTAAAAAGTTGGTAAAGAACTCAGAGGTCTGTGATGACTAATAAATTAATTATACAGACGTAAGATGACTTATATCTTTGTAAGTCTAACAGCATGTGAGCCAGCAGTTCAGCTTAGAAAAACAACTCCTACTGAAGCTGTTATTCTCCCACTAATGATGACATGTCTCAGTGGTGGTAGTGGTATTGGTGGTGTATTTTCTTCAAGTATGCTGAACAGGAAGGAAAGGTCATGTTGTTGATGATGATAATGTTGTTGTTGTTAATTGCCTTCAAGCTGGCTTCAATATATGGAGACCCTCTGAATGCCAGACCACCAAGTTATCCTGTTATCAACAGCCATGCTCAGGTCTTGCAAATGCAGGGCTGTGGCTTCTTTGATTGAGCCTATCTGCCTTTGATGCCTTTGATGTGGTCCTTCCTCTTTTCCTCTTGGTTTCTATCTTGCCAAGCATCATTGTCTTTAGTAATCAGTCGTGTCTTCTTACATATCCAAAGTATGGTAGTGTCTGGTCCTCCTGGCTTCTAGGGAGAGTTCAGGCTTGGTTTGCTCTAGGCCTATCTATTTGTCTTTTTGGCAGTCTGTGGTATCCACAGAACTCTTTTCCAGCACACCACATTTCAAATGAATTCTTGTCTTATCAGCTTTCTTCACTCCCCAGCTATCACAACCATACATAGAAATTAGAAATACAGTGTCATAGACAATCCTGATGTTGGTATTCAAATGATATAGCTTTGGACTTTAGGATCTTGTCTAGTTCCTCTCTAGCTGCTAGTCTTCTTCTGATTTCTGGACTGCAGTCTTCATTTTGATTGATGACCAAGCCCAGATATTGGAAAGCTTTGACTATTTCATTGTGTTCACCATCTGCTTTAAAGTTGCGTATATCATATATTGTCATTATCTTTGTTTTCTTAATGTTCAGCTGGAACTCTGCGTTTACACTCTCATCCTTGACTTTCATCAATAGTTGTTCCATACTTTCTACTTTGTCCCGCATCAGTGGATATTTAGACTGCAAGGCTATAAACACATACTTGGGAGTAAGCCTGACTGGATTGCCATGCAGAGAATTGCACTGTTGGTGGGATCCAGCTTCTACATATAGTCATAATGGGAAATGACTATTTATAGATGTGTGTGGGCCACTTCTAAACCCCTCTTATCCAATGGTCATTACTGTATCATGCTGAAGTGAATTCCTTACATGAATTGTGCATTATGAGGAAGTGTTATTTTAGATCAAGTTGTTAATCCATTGTCATTTATTTTATTGGATGGCCTTAATCTTTGTTATGGGAGTAGTAAAAGTAGGGAGAGGGAAAAAATGGAGAACTGTATAGAAAAGTTACAGTAACAATGATTTACACTGTATACTCTCCTGTGAAAGAAGTGCTTGCAAATTAGGATGTTCTCAAGTGGTTGTATATTGCTACAGTCAGGAAAATCTTTCTGCCTTGAGATTTCATTTCCTCTGTTCAGTGGGCTTTGTTCTTCTTCAACTAGGTATATAGTTTTCAACTAACATTGTTTAAAAATGGAGAGAGATGAGGGAGCCCAACTTACTTACTGTTAGTCTATTTGAAATAAATTATCAAGTGACACCGAAGACAACCTTTTAACTGTGTAGGTAGCAGAACAGCTTATAAAGGCTTATGCAAGCATTCCTCACCTTGCTAAGAATCTCCAGGTCCATTAGGAACTTGAAATATTAGAATCAGTATATAAACCACCCTGGATGCTTTTTGGCAGGTCAGGCAGGCTATAGCTAGGTTACTAAATACTGCAATGAATTATCACGCCTATATAAGATGTAAACATTCCTCCACAGATACCTGTTAAGTAATGCAAATGCAGTTCTTCTACTGTTCCTCTACTGATGAATGTATAGAGATGCCTAAGAAATACAGATGCCTGTTAAGTGATACAGATGGTTAGAGATGTAAAACAAATGCTTCGTATAAGATATATAGATTTCTTAACAGATATATCAACACACACATGACTGCACCTAGAATCTAGGTTATATACAGTGTGCCCTCTTAGATGACCAAGACAGTAGACTCAGTAGAATTCAATGTAGATACACACTAGCTGACAAATGGCAGAGAATTCTCTGTCCCTCAAAGCTACCAAGATGGGGTGTAGAACCATGTCTGTTTCAGCAGGATAGGATGGAGTGATTGTTTTGCAGACATTATTAGAATAGCTTTTAACTAATACCTTAAAATTCTTATTATATTAACCCCTCTCCTCAATCAGCCAAGTACCTTACAGAATGTTGGGCCTTTTAGACCTGAAAGCAAGATCCGCACCTCCCTACAGTCTTGTACAGATTAAAACGGTTAGACTTATTCTCAGGGGTGGGGGTGCATTGTGATTCTCTCTAATAATTTCTCCTCTAGTGATAATATTCTGGATAGCTTTTAGGTGTATATTATTGCAGAAGTATATAATCTTGCATAAGATTATTTGGGATAAACTACAATGAATCCCTGTGCAATCTTTTATTTTGCTTACTCAGACCCATGCACCTGGATAATTAAGTGAACTCCATCCCTTCTGAACATCCATTTCCTTCTGTTGTGGTTTCTCCTTCTCATCTTCTCTCTCCCACACTTGATCATTGAAACTACTGATTGAATTTGAGATCACTGGCAGCTGCATATAGAACATGTGTTCTGCCATTGATCTTTGCAGACCACACTTCTTGATCGTAGGGAGGCAGAAAGGATGCAGTAGTTCATTGGTGGAGAAAAGTGCTCTACAGCAACTCTCAACCCATTTCTGATTAAGAAATTTCCATCCTTGATTCACTGACTGATCTTTATAGCTATCTACTTTTGCTATGCTTGCAGCAGATCATTTTCCTCTTAATGTGATACATCATTCTTTTTGCCAACCATTACCATCTGAAGAGTGAATGAAGTATACATGTTGGTCAAGGAGGAAAGAAAAGATAAAAGCAGATCACTGATAGGCTAAACTGAAGAGATATCATACTTTAAAACAGTTGAGCTCAACCTGACAGTTACCAGAAGTGTTGGACTCCTCGCATTCCCAGGCAACAACCATTATGGCTTTTGTGGTCCTTGGGACAGAAGGATTCAAGTTAGAAGAAGGCAGGTTTAAAAGAAGAAAAGGAATATCTGGAAGGAAACAATAATAAAATATGCCCCTAGGGTCAATAGCGTCAACCTCCCTGCCATTCTCTCGAAGGCCCTTTGTGCATGTGGTTATTAAGGCGGGCCAATGCGTCTTGCCACGGAGGTCTTCTGCACCTTGGAGCGGACTAGGTTCGGTTTATTTACCTTGTTCCCCACGTAATTCTGACTAAATGCGCCCCCATGTGGTGGTACAGTGTGCTATTTGAAAACCAGAAGAAATCGTTTTTCCAATTTTCCAGATCGATCCAATTCGTACTTTCACAGTGGTGCAGACATGTACATTCGTGCCAGTGTGAATTGGTGGTCGGGGGAGGGCTCATGGGATGTGCCAGGGGGTAGTATGGACTTACGCACGTACGCACGTACACAATGACATACTAAACCATGCAAAAAAAAAAAGGGCCAATCACATCCGACGGGACGGGGTGAGGAGAGTAGTGGGAGTGGCCATGGCGGAGGCAGTGTGGATTCATGAACTCACACTCCTCCGAATCAGAATGGAACATATGCAGTAGCTGTGTGGAAGGA
The DNA here is from genome assembly GCA_030412105.1 of Cyclura pinguis. NCBI lineage: Eukaryota > Metazoa > Chordata > Lepidosauria > Squamata > Iguanidae > Cyclura > Cyclura pinguis. Next base: position 42,384,761 of record CM059603.1, read on the forward strand.
AATTAGGGAAAGTCCGCCTTGTTTCGAGCCCAGAAAATCCAGTAAGAAACGGCACGAACCAATTCACCAGCCTTGTGCGGAAAGGGCCTAAATCCCGTGGTGTGCCCCTACCTGCATAACCAAAGAGGCTTTGTGCCCTTGTTGTTTACTGTGAAGGCAAGCAACAGCAGTCAGCATGGATATAGTGGTCTGAGTGTTGGACTACAACCCTGGGGACCAGGGTGTGGTTCCCTGCTCAGCCACACTCAGCCTCAGAAAACCTTGTGATAGGTTCACCTTAGGGTTGCCATAAGTCAGAAATTACTTGAAGGCACACAACAACAACAACAACAACAACAACAACAACACAAACCTATCATGGGATTTTCTTCGCAAAATTTGTTTGTAGGGGGCTTGCCTTTGCCTTCCTCTGAGAGATTGTGACCTGCCCAGGGTCACCTAGTGACTTTCTGTGGCTAAGTGGAGATTCACACCTTGATCTCCAGAAAGACCAGCACTCAAACCACTACACCACACTGGCTCTCAGCCAATTTATTTATTTCAAATATTTATTTGTTATTATGCACCTACCAGTCAACCTTGACTTAACAGTGATCCTATCATGGAGTTTTCTTGGCAAGATGCATTCAGAGGAGGTTTGCCACTGCCTTTCCTTAAGGCTGAGTGGCACCCAGTGGGTTTTCTTGGCTGAATGGGGATTTGAACCCTGGTCTCCCAGTGTCCAACCTTGGTCTGGGCTGGCAGCCAGGACAAGCTGATAACAAACACAGGTCAGAAACTCAGCAGTAACTTAAGTGGTCGGTTTACTTAAGCAAGGAAACAGCTTCGCAGATGAGAAGCAATAACGGTCCCAACAATGTCCACAAATCAGAGGCAGGCAAAACAAACACAAGTTAAGGCAGAAACACAGCAAGGACAGCAAATGGGAGCACAGGAGACGCAGTCAGTTAATTACCGACAAAAGCTAGAAAAGGAAAGGCTCCATTCTTATAGGTTCCAAGATCAGCACAGGTGGTGCTTGATTAATTGCTGGGAGTGATTCAGGAGACCCTTTTGTTGTCTACGCTGGGTGAAGGTAGGTATGGATAGGTCACTCTCCATGTCAGAATGAGCAGAGCTTCCTGCTGGGGCTGGCACAGCCCCTTTCTCTTTCTGGGGTGGGTGTCTGCCCTGCAGGTGCTGCTGTAACAGTCTCTGTGCCAGGGTTCAGAGCAGGTTCTGCTGTCTCAGACTCTGAGTTTGAATCCAGATCCTGGAAGCCCATGACACCCAGAATCCAAGTCCAGCTCAAACTACTACACCACATTGGCTCTCACTCAAATCTTTATGCTCTGCCCCCATCCCAAGATCTCTGGGCAGCACACAATAAATCAGTTTAAACAATTTAAAATCAGAACAACAGCAATTTTATAAAATAGAAATAATTTCAACATTCTAAAAACATATTAAACATTTGAATAATTTAAAAAGATAAAGTTGATACGATCTAAAGCCATGCATGTGTATGGATTTGGAAGAAACCATTAGGCCCCAAAATCTTTTTATGTCCCTTTGTAAAAAGCCAAATTTTGACTTGGTGCCAATATTAAGAGGTATTGTACAATCAGGATGTCATGGTGGAGGAGGAGCTCTTCTCTGTCCTTCTGTATTGTTCCCATTGGTGAGAAATAAAGAAGGCCCCCTCCTGCAGATCTCAGATCTTGTGGGGCAGGGGATATATAGGAGGAGGTGTTTCTTCAAATATTAAGATCTAAAACTTTTATGTCAGACCAAAAATAAATTGGCAGCCAGAGGATTTGTTTCAAAAAGTGATGCTATATGGTTTCTATGAACTGTTCCAGTCAACAGTCTAGTGGCTGCATTTTGCACTACCTGCAGCCTCTCATTCATCTTCAAGGGCAGCTCTGTACAGGGTATATTGCAGTAGTCTAATTGGGAGGTTACTAGTATATCGGCTACTGTGGTCAGGTTATCCCTGCCCAGGAATAGCTGACAGATCACTCGAAGCTGGTCCCAGGCATTCCAAACCAGAATTCATTTGGGTCTCCAGTGACATATGCCATGGTAAAGGAGTTCTGGAGTTTAACTGTTACATGGTTTTCTTCAACAGCTGGGAATCAGGGTGGTGTCTGTCCTCAGGCTGGGCTGATGCTTAGAGACTCCACTACATATAGGGACCCTGCTCTGAGGGGTGGATAAGTTTATCTGCTTCCATGGAATGTTGACTATATCCTACAGAAGACAAAGCTGTGGAGAAAAGACACATCTTAACAAAATAATAAAATAAGAAGAATTTGCCATGGGTGAAGCAAAACCCTTGAAAGTAAAGAAGCCAACTGACTTGCAGCTGACTTCCTCTCCAGCCCCATCAACTGGTAGCTAAGAGACATCATGGCAATGCCAAAATAAACCAAATCTAACAAATGAAAGGAGAAGAGGTCAAAGCCTAGTGGTAGCATGACTTTACAATAATGTGGCAAGTCAGGCTGAAACTTGCCTCCAGGTCCGCTACAGAAGACCTCCAGTGTCTGGCTGCCAAGGGCAGACTTCTGCCACTCTGCAGGCCAAGAAAAGGCCAAGCCATGAGGCCTCCAAAAGCCAAGTGCCCTGTTCTAAGTGGGGGCTGGAGCATATGCATAGAAATCCCCCAAGGCACCACTAGCTACCATATTGTAAGGAAACAACTGGGGAATATTGTGTTTAAATAAAGTGTCGTATTACTGAAAACCTGTCCTAGAGTTGATGTAAACTCAGATCATAATCCTTTCCCATGAGCACTGTGATTTTAGAATTCTGGCAAGAGCTTCATCCCAGATTTCATGACCAGTCTCACATCCAAAGAAAAATTATCCATGATGATGCCCAATTCCCAGAAGGAGGAAAAAGCAAAAAGGAAGGAAGGAAGGAAGGAAGGAAGGAAGGAAGGAAGGAAGGAAGGAAGGAAGGAAGGAAGGAAGGAAGGAAGGAAAGAAAGAAAGAAAGAAAGAAAGAAAGAAAGAAAGAAAGAAAGAAAGAAAGAAAGAAAGAACGAACGAACGAACGAACGAACGAACCACCATTATGGAGGCCAGTAATTAACCCAGTTTGGAAATTTTGTGTGATCTACATGAAGTGCAACAATCAGTTTCTCTAAACACAGGATTTTAGCAGTTTCTTATTTACCATTATACTTCTGCTCGATCATGTGCCATGCCCTTCCTCTCCATAGAGGTTGCACTGGTATTTTCTGGTTGCTTATTATCTTCTGTAAGGCTGAGGTAGGATTTCCAAATTCATCTTCTCACTGGGATGATAAACAACATGTGGGTGATGTGCAATAACACTGAAAGAGGATTAAAATATTTGGAACAACACCAGCCAACAATACCAGCAATACCCATAACCCTTTGCTTTGCTAATCACTCCTATTGAAATTCCTATCAGAATTCTGTATCATCGTAAGAATGTCAGTCTTAGCCCATGACAGGCATGAGTCTTGTTTCAATATGACTCCCCTTTCTAAAACTGTAATGTTTCAGATATTACATGCCATTCTGAGACTATTTTAGAGACAAACTATTTTCACAGTTAATGTTTGGTTTGTTCTCTCCCTGGTCAAATATATTTCCAATCTACAATGAGGCTGAGATCCAGCATCATCAACATAACTACTTATGTGTTACCTCAAAACATAGATGCCACAGGGGCCACCCTGTGATGTCAATATCTCCTTGCAAAAGTGGGGAATGTATTTGCTCAAAATCAAGAGGTGAACGAGAGGGAGGCAACTTAGCAAGACCTTTCTATCAATGTTTACAGGCTCACGCAGGAAAGACCCAGCCAGAGATTCAAAAGTAAACTAAAAATATGTTTTATTAAGGGGAATTCACTCCTGCATGCACATGAGATATAACAGTCACATATTCACACAAGAGTTAGCCAAAGGAAAAGGAAAGAAAAATTACGGATAGTGAGGCTGAGGTTTTTGGGTTATAATTACCATTCCAGAAGAGTAGTGAAGAGACAGTGGAGTGGCTTAGACCAGTCAGGCCAGACTAGATCAAGATTCAGGCTAACATAGTTGGGTCCAGCATTTCATCTGACTGCATCTGACTTCTCAAAACCAAGGGTTTATATACTCTATTTCCCTCTCTGAAGGGATGTGAGTTAATTACTCTCTCAGCCTAGTGGACAATGGGAGTTGCAACACAGACAATGGGAACCAGATGGTGCTACGTACGTAATACGTATTGCACAAAGCACCATCCAATAAAAATGTATTTTAAATTAAAATGGAATACAATTTTATTATGAAAACACCAAATGAACCAATTTAGCAAGACTATCAGCTGCTGTAGATACTAATACTAACTGTTGCTGTTGAGTGCCTTCAAGTCATTTTCAGCTTATAACAACCCTAAGGCAAACCTATCACAGGGTCTTCTTGGGAGGAGAGTATGTTACATACCTAAGGCCACTCAATGGGTTTGCATGGCCAAGTGAACTGAACCCTAGTCTCCAGGATCATAGTCTAACACTCAAACCACTACATCAAGCTGGCTCATCAGATTAAGTTTTGCTTCATCTTCTTTAACTGTTACTAATAAGAACAGTCAATCAAAGAAGACAAAGCAAAGCCTGATCTGATAAATGAAGCTAATTGCAGAGCTGATTTTCTGAGAGGTAGTCTATGGCTATCAACACGTTAGTGACATATGCAAGCCTAAAGCTACCTTATGCCTGCATATGTCTCTTTTTTGTAATTGTGAAAGTTGGTGTTCTCTTTTTCCTTCCACAGTGTCCAAAGCCATCCCCCAAGATTTACTGTTGTGCTTTGATTGCCCCCACCATGGCTGTTCCACTTACTGCTTGGGCATATGGAGCTTGCCGGGAAGCCCCCGTTGTTTCTGCCACCTGTTGACGCGGAAGCCAGCCTGGGACGAGAGCCAGGCTGGCCAGTGGCCAGCCAGGGACAATGGGGCTTGGAGTGGGTCTGAGGCAGGATTCACAGGAATGTTCGATCCTGCAGCGCACCCTCTGGCACCTCCCCTGGTTGAACTCCCAACAGACGAACTTCCTGGCATCTTTTTTACCGGACTAACAAAAAAGCCATGGCCTGCCACTTCGGCCTTTTATGCGAGGTCCCATAATGACAAGCCACAGCTTGTCATTGATGAAGTCCCAATGCGCGAACTCACTCTGGGATGCCCTCTTCCTGAAAGCTGCATCATATTTGCTAGTAGCTGAATCCCTTGCCAGGGCCCGTGCCTTGAGCATGTTCCCTAAATGGTTGGAGAGATGCCAACCCCTGTCCGGATAAGCTGCCTGTATAACACCCATGAAAATGGTGTACTCTGCTAGCCAGTTGTCAAAAGAGCACTTGATGGAAGCCACCTTGTCCTCCTCTTTGCGTCTCCTGGCAGACCTCAGGATGCACCTTTTGTCACCCTCAGGCTTGAGAAGTAAGAAGATGTCAATGAAAAAAACTGTTGAAAATGCACTCCCTGGTCGTCTTATCAAGATGGATGCCAGGCAGGTCCTCATGGCCACCAAAGATGGCCTAGGTACAGGAGCCCCCAAGCTGCCCTTGGCCGGCCCAAGCGCCGCTGGGCATGGCAGTGCCGGTAATATCCTTGTTCCGCCTCCTGATGGCCCACCTCAGGAGCCCTGGCATGTGGGCAGCAGCCCACCAGTAATCTAGCCTTCTCTCCTCAGGATTGGGAGACCCACCTGATGATCCTGTGCTGTCTGAGTCTTCCCTGTACTATCTCCTATGCCTCTTGCCCTTGCCCCTCCTACTATTGGACCTCTCGCTGGAGCTGGATGTGTCATCCTCCGACTCTGATTCACTGCTGGTGCTGCTGCTGAAAGCCGATGGAGACCTCCACCTGCGCCTAGAGCTGCATGCTGCCCGCTGCCGAGGTGCGGCTAGTGCCTCATCCGGAGACCCAATTGTCTTTAGAATTCCCTGTATTTACTTTTTAGTAAATGCAGTGTCAATGGGAAGGACTGAGAGAGTAACATTTTGCCCTTGCTGTGAAATGCAGCTATTTAGATTGGAAAATCTGATGGCCCAAAAACAGGCAACCTGTTTTTTAAAAAAGGAAGAGCTCTTAATTAGTCCTGCAAGTCATAAAAGTGAGACCGCTTCAGCCACCAGTTTTTCAGCCACCTTTTCCAGGTAGAGTCTCTCTGCCCCATAAGACAAGGATAGTTGGGAGGTGACGTTTTTAAAAGGAGAAGAACTAAGAATATAAATGTGTTTACTTTGTGAACAGATTGAATTGTATTTTACTTGCAAGGAGGCATTGGACTCTAACAAGGATACGAAGCATGAGAAAGCACAGATGTTACCAGCTGGGGTTGCCTCTAGCTAGATTCCAGGGGAGTGAAGAGCTAACCCTATAATTTCTGGATTAAGTGAAAAACGCAACCTTCCCTGAAACAGTCGGAGGCGGTTCTACAATTAAGTGGCAGGCTATATTCCATCTAAAGGAAAGGGGAGGTTGATTCTTTTCTGTTTGCTTCCCCCCATTCTCTCTTTTACTCTTTAACTTTTAATTAAAATGTTTTATGCTTACTTAGATGTTGCTATTTTTCTTCTTCTTTTATATATTCGTTTATGAATTTGTAGGTTTTTTTGAGGGAGGAATGTTAATAAAAATAAATATTAAAAAAACACCAACTACCTTCCCCAAGAGGATCACCAAGAGGTACTAATTCCTTACACTCCTTGAGGTGCCAGGTTAATGACTCTGTCAGATACAGGCACTTTTAATTAGGGTTGTGCAACTGATTCATTCAAATGTCAAACCCCATCAGGCTGCCGGCACCCATCAGAATTAGATCGAAATTACTTCTGACAAAATCAGCCACCTGGATAGTGAAAGAAAGCTAGACAGCATGTCTGTCAAAATATTGCAAAGCAGTACTAGGATATGGAGTGTGGAGGAAGGGAGGTCAAGTGGATTTTGGTCATTAGCAAATGCAGCTTCCAATGTGGAGCGAAAATCAGTGGCAGTCTCCAGTCACAGCAGTTGTATGGAGGGATAATACTCTTTTGCTTTTTTGCTAGTTCTGAGCAGAATGAGAATTTCAGAAAAAGCTTTGTTAGATCTAGATGGTAGCTCTGTGTTTATTCATTTATTTATTATAGCTTGTGTTTCTCTTCCCTTCTTCTAACCAGTACCAACCTTCAGTTCTTTTCTCAAATCCTTACCTGGCTCAGGCCCTTTTTGCACGCCAGTCCTGTTGTGAAATGGCCTTGGGAGCTTCGCGAGATTGTGAGGACCGTTTCACATGACGTCCTCACAATTGCACAACGCTCCCGAGGCCAGTTGGCGGTAATCATTCATTATATCATTTTCAGCTCATTGCCAAAAATGATGTGCCATTGCGCATCCCTTCCAGACCCCACACGCACTTACCTTGCGTGCGGAGGCTCTGGACACGCGGCCATCATGCTTCCTCCCCCAGCGCAGCCTGGGAAAGTACCTGGCTGTGCTGCACTGCGGAAGGGGCAGCACCCTCATGCTTCCTTCTGGCCAGCCCGGAGCTGGTGCAGAGGGGAAGCAGAGGGGATGCAAGTGTCTCTCGGAAGAGGCTTCTCGCATGATCCCCTCACGACGCCAGTGGCACCAAGTAAGGTGTGAAAAGGGCCTCAGTCTCATCATTTCTTACTCTAGATTTATCATCTGAGTGAATTTGTAGGATGGTTTCACTGTTACTCCAAGTAGCAGATTTATTAATCAGTAACATTTCCTTTATGCCTTTATCCTTCCATCCAATTTAGCCCTAGGTTTTAAAGTTAGTTTTTGGTTCTATTTCAATCCATCGTGTTTAGTTTGCTTTTTTTTTTTTTTTTACCTAGGCCATTTCCACACTACACTGTTATAGTGCTATTATTCTAATTTCCTATGGAATCCTGGGATTTGCAGTTTTGGGAGGGGAATTTAGAATTCTCAACCAGAGAGCTCTTTGGCCTCAGTAAACTACATATCCCAGAATTCCACAGGATGTTGAAAGCGGAATAATAGCACTATAACAGCATAGTGAGGAAATGGCTGTGCTGTGTGTCAGTGTGAGTTATACACAGACTGTCTTAATACATGAGCAGCATACGTATATCACAAGACTTTTCCACACTACACAATTATAGCTCTTTCATTCCATTTAATTGCCATGACTGAATCCTATGCAATCCTGGGATTTGGGTTTGGGAAGGCACTAGACCTCTCTGGCTGAGAATTCTAAATTCTCTTTAGAATTTTCTTTAGAGTTCTAATTCTAAAGTTACAAATCTTCTTATTAAGGTGCAGCTCACCAGATAACAAAAATGCCAAACAAACAATCTTTTGGACTGCTGAAAAAGGAATATCTGGGGGCTGTTGTGTTCCTCTGCAAAAGAAAAGTTCTTGTTGGCACCAAAGCTAACCAGTTACTTCCCAACTTTGTAAGAAACATGAAAAGATTTGCTACCACTTTCAGATGTGCTATAGTTGACTTAATTACCTGATGTGCACAGATGGCAGGCCAGTAAATGGTATCTAAATATCTGCAAAATGGCTATCCACATAACCTACGCATGTCGTTTTAATATTCTATAATTGGGTTTAATTTAACTCCTGATGCAATCCTTCACTAATTGCAGAGTTAAAACACTGGCACACCTGTTTGGGCAATTGTACTAATAATCGGTCACATTGGAGCAAAAATCTGATACAGAAGAGGGAACAGCAAGGCAAAGAGTATGAAACAACAGCAAAGGCTGGAACAAGTGCAATCTACAGCACAAGTATTGGTGAGGAAGCAATAAACTGGGGGACAACTTCAACTCCAATGGCTGTGATCCCAGGTTCTGTCTCTTGGCTGTGGACTCAGCTCTCAGTTTGTTGGAACAACCTTACAACGCTGTCCATTTGTCTCCTGCTGCTGGACCTTTCCCTGCTGCTGGATTATGTGAAGCGGAAGAAGAGATACCGTTGCTGTCCACCAGGACCAGCTCCTCTGCCTTTCATTGGAAACTTACTATGGTTTGACAGAAACAACCCAGATAAATCTTTCCTAAGTGTAAGTACTGGATCAACCAGTTCTGAGAACAATGCACATTATGGGTTGATAGCTAATAGCCAAGCCTTCAGAAGTGACAGTACCAGATAAAATTAGCTAACAATAAATTTCTATAAAAATTCTAGCTTCTGTTCTGTTTGAAATATTGTTGGTGAGAATTGTTTTGTTAGTATGCATAAATGTGGAGTGTTCTTATTGGCATTTAATTATCTTTTACTTATTTGGGAATTAGTTTCCTAATTGAGAATTAGAATCTTAACATGTTTATTTTGTGTCATTTTTTGTGCCTGGGGCTAAATACCTTTAAACCTTAAAGAGCTCTGATTCTGTTAGTGTCTGGCTGTTTACATGTAAGCATTTTCATAATATTTGCCTTAGTTTTCCACATTTGTCAAACAGTAATGTGCTCCATGCACATGTCACACAGCATTGGCATTTATTTTATTTACTGGTTGTTATAGCAAAGCAAATATTACTCCACTGTAGAAGAGGGTAGTCAAACTGCAATTGGTTCTTTTTATACCTTGGTTTGTGCCATGATATTTTTTTTGTGTTGTAGTGCTCCTTCAAATGGGACAAATGTGCTGGGAGCTAATGGTATTTGTTGCTGTAGTTCCTAGGTTTTTCTGTTTAAAAATCTAAACAACATTTTTGTTATTCCAGACCATTTCCTGGCAATTCTCAACACCAGATGCAACATTTTATTCCCACCATCCAGTTGGTTTTTTTTAATTCTGAGACACAATGGAACGGAAAACTATACTTTCCTCCTTTTTCAATTTTTTAAAATCTCATCAGTGAAATAACACTTTTACTCTTCAGCACTATTACTGTAATTTGAAAAAAATTGAGAGGAGGGGGAAAAAAGGCATCATCAGTAATGCAGTATACTTCGGCAAGAATGAGAAGTGATGCAAAGAATAAATGCTGAATGTCAATGCCTGCACTCAAAATCAAATCAAGCAGGAGGAATCAAAAGTGTTAGTAAGCTTACACAAAAAGACAGTCAGTGGACCCAGCCAGTCACAAAGGGATGCAGACACTGAGCTCAGATGCTCAATCTAGTCATTTAAAGGAATTTCACTAGAAAGCTCTCTTACCTAGTAAGAGTAGACAAAACATCAGAGCTGTCCATATGTAGTGACATAAGAAAGATGCTATAAGCAAAAGAAGCAAACAGGGGAAAGCTGCTGGTGAAGAGACAGTGTCCCCTTATAAGAACAAGACTTGAATACTTACAGAACATCTAAAAAGAAGGAAAACCAGGGGATGAAAATAGCTTTGCAATATCAAGAATGATGCAGAAGAGGACACTAAGCATTTTATCACATCAGCCTATTGTCTTGCAGCAATTGCATTATTTAAGGAAACAAAAACATGCCAGTATAGAAACAATCCCTCTCGCACCATGACCATTTCTGCACCTTTGAGGCCCCTTCCTAAACTGCAAACCCCAGGATGTAGAAAGTGGAATAATAGTGCTATAACAGTCTAGTGTGGAAATGGCCCATCTCTGCAATAACGCTATGCTGCTGCTTTGGTGATGCACACTCTTGCAATCGGTCTTACACACTACCCTACTGATCCTGCCTCCTTTCCCCTGTCTGCGCTATGACTGCCACAATATTGGAAATGCAGCAGAATGAGCTTTTACTAATGACAAGCAGTACAGAAAAAAGAACTGGCAAGCTTCTGCAAATAAGTCCAGGGACAAAAATGGCACAGTTCCAGCTGTTAGGAACTTATGCAGAAAGACCAACTCATAATGTAAGAGTGAACAGAACACATTTAAGAGAGTAGCCATTTATTTAAGAGTGATGTATGGTTTCTCATAATCTACCCAACCAAGGGCTTTGCTATAACCTATGAAGCACAGGCTGATTTTCTTTTGAAATTCTTTGGTGAGCTTCATTATTCAACCTATGTTTGCAATATGATCCCTAGTGCTTCTTCCTTTCCTGAACCCACCTTGGACATCTGGCATTTCTCACTCTCTATATGGTAACAGTCTTGTAGAATTTTGAGTATGACTCTGCTTGTTTGGGTAATTAACATGATGGTCCTGTGGTAACTGCAATCCCTGATGTTCCCTTTCTCGGGACTGCAACATATATTGAGCATTTCCAATCTGTGGGGCATTCTTTTGTTTTTCATACTTGTTGACAAATTTTAGTTAGAACTAGAGTAGATTCTTTTTCTGTAGACTGAAGCAGTATGCCATTTGTTCCTGGTGATAAATTTTTCACAGGTGCTCTGAGTGCAGCTTTTACTTCACATTCTAAAATTGGTTGTTCATCTTCATATGGTTCTTCTTTGAATGAATCTGTCAACCTTTCATCTTTTTATATGGTTCTTCTGTGTATTGTTTCCAGCACCTTTTCATTTCTACTTGATCATGTAATGTATTCCCCTGCCGGTTATAGAGCATCCTCACTCTGCCTTATCAAGCATTATTGTCTTTTCTAATGAATCAAGTTGTCTCGTGATATGGCCAAAATATAATAGCCTCAATTTCATCATTTTGGCTTACAGGGAAAGTTCAGGTTTGATTTGTTCTAAGACAATTTATTTGTCTTTTTCACAGCCTGGTATCTGCAGAAAACTTCTCCAGCACCACATTCCACATGTGTTGATTTTCTTCCTGTCATCTCTCTTCACTGTCCAGATTTCACAACCATACACAGAAATCAGAAATACTATGGCATATATGATCCTAATTTTGGTATTCAATAACATAGCCTTACATCTGAGGATCTAATTTAGGTCCTTCATATCTGCTCTTCCAAGTTCTAGTCCTTTTACGATTTCTTGACGATAGTAACCATTTTAGCTGATTACCGAAAATCTTTCACTGTTTTGATGTCTTCATCACATACTTCTAAGTTACATAAATCATCTCAGGTTATTATTTTTGCTTTCCTAATATTCAGCAGTAACCCTGTGGGTTTGATTTTTGTTTACTTTCTTCCTTAATTTCTCTCTGTAGTGATTCCAAGTATGTCCTATTTTCTGCTCTTCATCTGGTGTCATCTGTGTCTCATAAAGTATTGATTTTCCTTACTCCAGTTTTCACCCCTCCTTCCTCTGAGGCCGTTTCCGCATGATGTCGCTATAACGCTATAGCAGTAGGTTGTTACCAGTCCAGGAGCCGTGCTTCTGCACAATGTTGTTGCTATCTGGCTGCTATCCTGTCCCAAAGCATCGCCAAATCACCATAGTCTATTTCCAGAAAAAATCCATTAAGAGCCTCCTATAGTGCTTCAATCCCGTCAGCCATCATAGCGCAGTACCATTAACAGCACTTCCTGTTATGGAGGATCCAGGAGTGGGCAGGCTGTGGGTGTGCCCAGCTCGTCCCTCCCTTAGCAAACTTCCTATCACCTCTCCCTGTTTATTTTAAATGTCTCCACTGAGTAAAAACTTTTTATTTTTTTAATATCTTTTTAAACAGTATAGGGCAAAAATGCAACAGTGTACTGGCATATCATGCTGTTACAACATTGCTGTGTTAGTACAGCTTCCAATGTCGCCCCGACCCAGAATATCACCATCCAATCAGGGGAGGCGGGGCACGGTGAAGGTGGGACATGGGAGTGGCAAAGGACGCTGTAATGCAGAAGGAACACTAGTGGCAATACCGCTACCCATCTGCTCAAGGGGGAAGGATGCGGAAAAGAGCGTCCCTAACCTAACGGCATTGCAGAAATGGCAATGCCGCCATTATAATGATATAACGTGCTAATGGCCTCTAGTGTGGAAATGGCCTGAGTATCATCCCATTTTCTGTTCTGCAAAGAAATTTGAAAAGATAGGGTGATAAAATAAACAATTGTCTTAACACCATTGCCAATGGAAGACTATTCTGTTTCTCCATATTCTGTCCAAACTGTGGCCTCTTGTTCACAGATCAGGGTACGCATCATGACAATCAAATGTTATTGCATGCCATTGGTGTTGTTGTATGCCTTCAAGTCATTTCTGATTTATGCCGATCTCAAGGGAAATCTATCACAGAGTATCTTCAGCAAGATTTGTTCAGAGGGGGTATGCCTTTGCCGTTCTCTGAGGCTGAGAGAATGTGACTTGCCCAAGGTCATCCAGTGGGATTCTATGACTGAACAGGGACTCAAACCTTGTTCTCCAGAGTTGTTGGCCACTATATCATACTGGCTCTCCTCCTGGATACATTGTCATTGATGTGACATTTTTTTAATACCAGTGATTAACTAAAATGTTATCCCTTTTCCCCCTGATTATTAACTGCTTTGGCCAGTTCCTGAATAACAAACAAATTGGGCTAATTCAGACCTATTAGAATGAGCTCAGGACTGGATCAGAGTGACCTGGTTTATGTATGGAGTAGAATGGCACAGTCTGAAGAATGCTGGAGTTCTGAAAAATAATTTTAAAAAGGCCAAATCATGCAACTTTAACCAGCATGGCCAATAGTGAAGAATGCAGGGAACACTGCATGATTCCCAGCAATGGCCTATGGACAATTGTTAGTCCCAATTAAAGTCAGACTCACTGAATCAATAGGAACTTGGTAAGTCAGCACTTATGTACCATTGATTCAGAAGGGTGCATTCTTAGGACACTTCTGCACTAGACTGTTAAAGTGCTATTATTCCACTTTCAACATTCTATGGAATCCTGGGGTTTGCAGTGACCCTCCCTAAACTGCAAACCTCAGGACTCCATAGGACGTTGAAAGTGGAATAATAGCACTATAAATAGTCTAGTGCGGAAATGACTTAGGCTATATACTGCAGAAGCGGCCTTAATCAAAATTAACTGCACATAATCTAAATTAAGTGGAATGACAAGGGGGGGGGCTTTTAATGTGCTATCTGTGTACCCAATTCACACATAATTCCATGAATTTTCCGGATGTCATTGTTCATTTCGAATCGTCTTGTCTTTTCCTATCCATTCCCCTTCTTTTCCTCTTATTATACAATAATCATTCATGACAAGGAAAGGAAAACAGTGCAGTTTTTGCTGATGTGGATAGGAAAATATGTGACTGAGGCATAAAGAGAGGAGTTAACTTTAGAACAGTGGGACAATATCAAATATTAATCTTTTAGATTAATCTTGAAACATTAGTCTTTATAGAAGAATTTTAAGATTCAAACATATCCTCTCTCTGGGATTTTGCAATATATATGTTGGTCTGTATTGTGTGGGGTTATCTGTTTTAGTTTTACTTTCATATTATTTTCTTCAATTTTCTTTGTATTATAGCTGGGGAAAAAATTTGGACCAGTTGTTTTCTTCCAGTTTGGATGGATTAATACTGTCATACTGACCGGGTTCAAGTTGATCAAGGAGGCACACAGACAAAAAGCTGAGAACTTGATTGACCGACCATTTCTCCCTTTGTTCCATTTGTTTGGCCGTGGAACAAAGTGTCAAGGCAAGTGTTGTTCATGCCTCTATGAAATGGACTACTTATGATGTATTGGAATGATTGTGAAATACTAAGGAGCTTTCAGTTTCGATAAAAAAATGGTCTTACTGTAACAATATTTATATTCACATATACAGCAAAATTGGGGCCCATCTCTTCTCTCCTGGAATCTTGTTAATTGCAAAGGACTTACACTCCGGAGGAAACAACCATTCATAGCTATTAAAGGATACAGCAATTAGCTCAGAACTGAAATGTTCTTTTGATATAAATTAAATGCCTTTTTTCTGACACACAAAGAGCCACCAGGAAAAAGAAATATGGGGATAAAGACCACTTTGAGGTGATTCAGAAGTGATTGAAGAGTTTACCTGTCTGCTCACACATTTTTTGTGAATTCTCCCTACAAAAATTCCAGAAGGAAGGAAGGAAGCAGAAGAGGGAATCAGAGGTAGCAATTAGACAGTGATGCAGGTGGGTGAACTTGTAAAACAGGGGAGGAATTCATGCAGTCTTCTAGATGTGGTTGAATTGCAACACTCAGCATTCTTCACTGTTAGCGATACTGGGTAGAGCTGATGGCAGTTGCAGTCTGACATCCTCAGGGTGGCATCATTTCTATGTCTTTTGTAAAATGATCCTCACCTAATTTCCTAGGGGAGAGGGGGTAGCTATTCCTTGTGTAGCAAAAATTAGAAAGAGTCTTGTGGCACCTAAACAAGTTTTATTTGGCATAAAATGTTTTGTGGACTCCAACCCCTCTGTATCTGATGAGGCAGGCTGGAGACCATGGCCATTTCTGCACTAGACTGTTGTAGTGCTTTATTCCACTTTCAACATCCTATGGAATCCTGGGATTTGCAGTTTAGGAAGGGGTCTCAAAGGCCTCTCCCTAAACTGCAAACCCCAGGATTCCATAGGATGTTGGAAGTGGAATAATAGCACTATAACAGCCTAGTGTGAAAGTGGCCCATGAAAACTTATCTCTACTATATAAAAGTCAATATTTGTGACTGATCTTGGCTGTTTGTCTGCATCAGGCAGGCAAAGATCTCATATGATTGGCTTTGAGAGGCGAGAAGACCTCATATGATTGTCTGGCTGTGAAGATTCTATGGAATCCTGGGGCTGGCAGTTCAGAGAGGGGCCTTTAGAATTCTCAGCCAGAGAGCTCTGAATAGGCTGGTTGCTATGGAGGTGAGGCCTAGCAACAAGTCCCCTCACGAACTCAACCTCTGTTTGTTAACAACTCTGAGTACAGACTGGATTGGGGAATATGGGCAAAAGTTACAGGTACTGAACAACACAGTTTGGAGAATTAGAGATATGGGATCTCAAATCTGTGTATTTCAACCGCATCTAACTCCTAAAGTAAGGTAAGGTAATTCCTAAGGTATTTCTAACAAGTGTTACCTATGAGAAAATAAAATCCCAGGCAACACTGGGTAAATATGCTCATGTACAATAACAAAAGGGAATTCCTGCAAGTCTGTCTGAGACAGCCATATCAAATTGGGATGTTGCGCTAGACACCTCAAGAATAGAGAGAATGTTTTTGCTTATCATCCAGAATCCAATTCTCACTGAGTCAAAATTCCAAGTCTGGAGGGAAGCATGCAACCATAGAAGCAAAAAAGAAGGGCCAATCATAATACATTGAGAACTGTTGTAGACATCACACAGTCGGAGAGTTCTTTGCTCACTCAACTTGTGGTGGCCAGTGTCAAGTCAGACAGCCAGATGAGTGGCTTCTTGAATGTTTGTTTGTTTGTTTGTTTGTTTAAAAAGTCTAGAAAATAGGAGAGAAATCTCTGAGGTACTGATATTAAGATTTCTGAGGCAAATACAAGGTATGGAAAAAGGAAAGGACTAAAATACTAGTAGTAAGATTCCTGAGAATCAAAAAGGGATGGGGAAATGATAGAGGGCTCTTTGCAGTGTGGTAAGATTCTTGAGTTTAGACAAACGGGTTGCAGGAAAGAAAGCAGACCACATGGACCTTTTTGAAGGTTATTATGTACTGGCCTTGGTAACACCAAGTGCAATTCAGCTTGGGCCTTGTGAGGCACTATTGCATTCCCAAGGCAAAAAAAACAACAACCAAAAACAAACAAACAAACAAACCAGTCAGAATTGTAGAAAAATTCGTGAGAGATCTCTGACGAACTGCGGTTAATAAAGGAGTCCACTGGCCCTCCAGTTTCCCCAAGTGTCCCTTTTTGATATTAGGTATGGATCCAGATAGTGCCAGGCTTGTTTGTATGTTTGTTGCCCTTTTTCACTTAGGATGAAATAAAATGGGATAGTCTTCCAGGTGTCACAAGATTCTTGGTTGCTTTTATATACCCAACTGTCTATAGTGCAGGTGACGGAGTGTTTTTTTTTAATTGACTCCTAAATGATAAACCTATATATGGACAAGAAATTGACCTAAGAGAACCAGCATGGTTTGAGTGTTGACTCTGGAGACCAGGGTTTGATTTCTGCCCGGCCTGGAAACCCACTGGGTGACCTTGAATGCCTCACATACACTCGGCCCCAGAAAACCCTGTGACTTGTTCACCTTAGGGTCTCAATAAGTCAAAAACTACTTAAAGGTACACAACAACAACAACTGCCCTAGAGGCATTTATGAACTTATTTACAAAACACGGTAGCTGTCATTGGTTCAAAGGGTTTAGAAGAACCAGCTAAGAATTTCTATAGACTATCAAACACACACAGAGAGAGAGAGAGAGAGAGAGGGAGAGAGAGAGAGAATAAGGCCATTTCTGCACTGGACTGTTGTAGCGCTATTATTCCACTTTCAACATTCTATGGAATCCTGGGGTTTGCAGTTTAGGGAGGAACCTCAAAGACCTCTCCCTAAACTGCAAACCTCAGGATTCCATAGGATGCTGAAAGTGGAATAATAGCACTATACCAGTCTAGTATGGTAAGAGAGGAGAACAAATGATAAGGATGATTCATCAGTCAAATGAAGAGGTAAATACTGAATTGTCAGTAATTTATTGTATATTTTTTAGGACTCCTTTTAGCAACATGCAACAATGGCTGGAGGGAGCAGAGAAGATTCCTTGTCTGCGCCTTGAAAAATTTTGGAGTTGGAAAGAAATCATTTGAAAAGAGAATATGTGAGGAAGCTCAATATTTGTGTTTGGAGTTCAGATCAAAAGAAGGTATGTCTCAGATCCAAGAAGACTGTGTGGGGTGGATACAGATCTGGAGCCCAGACTTGGCTCAGTCACTCCATTTGTGCCCACACAGTGGGAAAGGCTGGTGCAGCAAGAGGCAATGGTGCCCATCTCCTTCCCAGGCACCATCACAACTTTTTGCTGGATCTCGGCCATGGTTCAAACAGCCAGTTCTCTGCTCTCATGCTTACAATCTAATTAAGACATGATGACACTAAAGGAAAAAATGATAGCAATGTGGGAGAGGATTAAATCCAGCAAATACTACTACTTCTTCTCTCCCTCTGGAGCCACGGTAGTAGGAGCTGGGCTGGGCAGAGGGCTGTTCATCTGCTTCTGGGCCTAGGCCTTCTATTAATCCAGTGGTGGCGCTTGGAGTGTGTGGAGGGGAGGCAGGCAAGGGGTGGCGCTATGGCGCAAGGGCCGTGGCTGCGGTGCACAAGGGTGTGGCTGTGGTGCATGGGGCTTGGCCAGGGTACACGGGGCATGGCTATGGGCCAGGATGCCCCAGAAACATTGCTGCTCAGGGCGAATCGCTCCCTGCCCCCATGTCCCTGCATGACACTAATCTCAGTACGTACAATTCCTGCTTCAACTGAACATCAAATTTCAAATTTTTATACACCATGAAATATAGTTGATTCCAGAATTTTTTGGCCTTCACACAAGTCTATCACATTCGATAAAAAGATCCCACTTGTTGCTTGCATTTCCCACATCTGTTAGAAACCTCTTTATGCGTTTTGGATAATTTTTCTGGTGCCAAATACCACCAGTACCTCGTCTCATAAAAGTTCTCTTTCAGATCATAACATAAGGTAAATTTAATTCCCTCTGACCACATTTTTCCCATTATTCCAACTATATATTATATACTATATACTATGTCCAACATTTTGTGCCCATTTTATCGTACAGTCTTTAATCACTCTTCTTCTATTTCTAACAGAAGTTTGTACCTCTTACCAATCAAATGTTTATTATCTGAACCCAACTGTTTCTCAAGTTCAGTTTTAGTCTATATCTTTCTACTATTTGTCAATATGAGAACCACTGAAATGTATACCCCTTGGAAGTTAATTCTTCAGTTGATTTAATTCTACAATGTTCTTGGGCAGATCTTGAAACATTGCCCATTTTTCTTTTCTGTAAAAAGCCTCTTGTGATGGCACCCACAAAAGTGTTTTAGGGGACAGCCATGAAAGCATTCCATGTAGAAATCCTGTGTTCTGGCCTTCTAGAGGAGTGCATGCAGAGTTCTTTTAGTAGCTCTGGAAACCCTTTTCTTGTGTGTTGGTGCAATGTCCATTCTCATGTTATGGTGTCTGAAGTGATGCATGTTCTGGCTGGTGCCACTGTCCTTGAAATATTCCTTGAGTAAATTCACAGAATTGCTTCCAGACTAGTGCAAAATAGTGAGAGCTCTCACAACAGAGCTCCTCACTTATTGCTGGTTGGTGCTTCTTTGTGCCGTGTATCTATCCATTCACTGCCTCTCTAGCTGTTTTAGTCTCTACAAAAAGTGGGGAGAGGGATGAAGGAAGCTGTATGTCACTGTAGACAACTTGGCCAATTATTATTCATATCTCATGACACTGTAGAGAACTTGGCTAGTCATCACTCAGATCTCTTCACTACTTGCTATTGGCTCTGGATCTTGTGATACCTGTTATGGGTATGTCTACTTTTTAAAAAAGAAACAGTAGTCTAAAATCCTTAATGTAAATTCCAAGGGAGAATCTCTGGTGCCTGTTCTCCCTCCCTCCTCCATAGTGATATTGAGGAGGAGTTAGTGGTTGAAGAATCCAGTGTGAACTGCAAATATTTGTTCTGATATATCTCAGAACTAGGGAAGATTCAAATGCCCACTGGGTGACCTTGGGCTAATCACTCAGAGAAAAGCAATGGCAAACCCCTCTGAACAAATCTTGGGAAGAAAACCTTGAAATAGAATCTCCTCAGAGCTGCCATAAGTTGGAAATGGCTTGAAGGCACACAACAATGAAATGAATAGATGATGATGATGATGATGTCGATAATGATGACGAATAAGACGATGATACCATAACCACCCCCAACTCTTATCTTCTATGTTGATATCCTGGTCACAGTTTGATTCTGAAATCATGACTAGATTTTCTGCTGCCATATGGCCTCCTGGAAAGGTGTAGAGGTGATGGTGTTTGTGCACTAAGATAAGACACAGACATGCTGTGTGGTATCTCAGGATCGCCAACGTACCTAAAAGCCATCTAATACATAAAATACTGTAGGCATCCTTCACATCCCATTTGGGAGTGCAGAATCTGAGTACAGAACAGCTCTGGCTTCAGCCGATCAGCTCTGCTATAGCAAAGGTTTCTATTAAAATCAGATCTACTATAGCAAAGGTTATTATTAGGCTATTTGGAAGGTTTAGCAGTTCCTCAGTAGCAAATGAAAGTCATTCATACCTTATCCCATACGTAAAGAGGTAATCCTCTCAGTTTCCACAATTGGCATAGACTTCGTAAGCTTCATTGGGGCATCTATGTTGGTTTGTATTTTTTTCTAATTCACTATGTGATATGTGATTGGCAGAATATAGAGTGATTTCACCACCATAAAAAAGATCCACATAATTTGCTCTGCTTACAAAACTGCACCATCCACACTATAGGGCTGAACCAAATGAGACCACATTATTAAAAAGTTGAATGTCTGTGGAAGTATTTAAGGGCATCTGGATTAAAATGCTTTCTTGTTTGGACTGTTTTGTCATCCAACTGCTTGTGTAACACTTAATGAGAAGCAGGACACAGATGATGATGATGTCAGTATAAAAATAAAAAATAAAAATATTTTTATTGTTCTTCTATCTCATACAGGTTCTCCTTTTGACCCACATAACCTTCTCAACAGGGCAATTGGCAATATTTTCTGTTTGCTAGCATTTGGTGATCGCTTTGAATACAACGACGAAACCTTCCTAAAGCTAATGCATTTGACAGAAGAAATTATGAAGGGAATAGGCAAAAGCATTCCCCAGGTATCTTCATGAGTTTGGCTGGGGATTAAAGGGAAGCAGGCAGTCTGAAATTTGCTGGAAAAAAGGCAAGACAGGGCTCCTTGATCACCACAACCCAATTGCATATCATCCTTCCCAAGAAAGCCTCTCTGAATTAGTCTTTCACCATTTGTCAGGATATGGCTACCAAACTCTCTTGTCAGAATTAATTGTAGTGTCTTGGGACTTGAGATTGATGCTAAACAGCAAAAACGATTCTCTTGTTTTGAATGAATTGTTTTCCTATGTAAGTTCTGAGTTGTCTTGAAAGTTGGAGCTGATCGAAAGTCAGTAGATATTTGATAAATTATATGAACATTACATTTCAGACCTGAGGACATAAAGTTTGAACTGGTGAAGGAGAAACAAGATGCAGAACTGATTTTAAAAAAAATGAGTGGAGAGGAAGAATACACTTCTTGTGTTGCTAACTATATAAAACTGAAATGGGGAGCGGAGAAGGAATCTAGTAGCATCTTTGAGACTGATTTTTTTGAACTCAGTATAAAATTGAGCTTGTTAAATTAAATAAGTAATGAATCTCACCACTGAGTGTCTCTTTCTGGAGGTGGGGAGAAGGAATCCAAGCCCTGACAGTGGTTCCTAATCAGGTTGTCAACTTGGCTGGTTGCTTCTAATTAGAAAACCATCAGAGATGAAAAGACTAAGAAGGGCCTTTTCCCTGGTCCAGCCTTTTGATTCAGGTTAGATGACGAAGTTGACAGGGATAATTATGAGAGCTGCTGTTGGTTTTGTTGTTATTGCTGCTGCTGTTGTTGTTGTCTTCTATGTGTGAAGAGGTGAGTAGTAAGGAACTTTCTATCACAGTGTATAGCCTCCATTGTCCTGATTTGGCAGGGATAGTTCTAGTTAATTTTCTGCTATCCCACTTTTTCAGCTGTTTTTAAAATGCCCTAGTTTCTCTCTTCTCCTCCCATTTCCCCTCTTTGTCTTCAGTTTCCTTTAATTGCTGCAAGGTGAATTGCAGCAATTAAAGTAGTTTACATTCAATTATCCCAGCAAAGAGAAGTTGGGGGCAGAATCTTGCCTTTCTTAGGAGACTGCCAAAAGCAAATTACCACAGCATTTGCTAGGTTGTCTGTTCTTCTTCATAAATAACCTTTGCTATCTTGACCATGTACTGATATTGCTTGGCCACGTGTGCCCTAGGTTTTGTCTGGGAAATGTTGGAGGGTATGACAATGTATTTTCATTTCAAGTAAAATATTTAATACTGTGTTTTGATTTTAAAAAAACTTATGTATCTTTCTTCTTTGCTGCTATACCAGTTTCTTTGTCTAGGAACCTGGTTCTCCTATTTTCCTGGAGCTCATCTTAAACTTAAGAAACACTTTGATACTTATAGTGCTGTGATTAATGAGATTATGAATGAGCATAAGAAAACGAGAGATCCCTTCTGTCCCAGAGATTTTATTGATGCATTTCTGGAGGAGATAGAAAAGGTAAGAAGGTATTTATGGACACTCATCTTCTGAATTTACAGTATCTGATAGTGTTTGGAGTTTCAACTAATTAGTGATTAAAAAAAAAAATCTCTACAAATTACACCGGCAGTAATGGTGCGGGACTTAGGGCCTTTCCGCACGAGATGGCAGAAATGCCTCGTGGCGTCGTAAGATCATAGTTTATGACTGCGTTTCTGCAACGCTATGTTCCTCACGCTCCTCCACTGGAGGTGGAGAAGATTGCTTTCTCCTTCCGCATTACAGTGTCCATGACCACTCCCTCGCTTTGCCTTTACCCCGACCTTGCGCCTTTGATTGGATGCTTGCAATCATTTTTTTTTAACTTTACCAGATGATGTTTCTGCATGGGAACATCTCTATGTAGAAACAACATCATGGAACTTCCGGTCCCATTTGAAATGTGACAGCAGGGCAGCATTTCGCAGTCTGTGGGTGCCTGGGGAGTGGAGGATGTCTGCCCCTGGGATGACTACTGTCACCAGCACCATGGGCTCTGCAGTGCTCACTCCTGGGCTTGTAAAACACTTCCTGAGCATCAGGATGGGATCTCCAGTTCCCCCACAGTGCCCTCTGAGGACTTGAGCTGGCTGCCCTGCCCAGTCTGGGGGCATCTCAGGGCCACATGGGGGGACCAAGTATGGGGGAGGGCAGTCTGTAGGTGCCTAGGGAGTGGAGGATGTCTGCCCCTGGGATGGCTACTGTCACCAGCACCATGGGCTCTACAGTGCTCACCCCTGGGCTTTTAAAACACTTCCTGGGCATCAGGGTGGGATCTCCAGTTCCCCCACAGTGCCCTCTGGGGACCTGAGCTGGCTGCCCTGCCCACTCTGGGGGCATCTCAGGCCACATGGATGTCTGCCCCTGGCATGGCTACAGGCGCCAGCATGACGTTAACGGCTAATTAAGATGTTTTTTCACAGTAACTGTGTTTGTGCAGTACTTTTGCTGCTTCATAAGAAATGCCCCTGTCAGCTGGCCCGCCTGCTCTACTGAAAGGGAGAAGAAGCCACAGGGAGAGGGTAAAGATCAGCTTTTATTGGGAAACAACAAACAGCAATATTTATTAGCAAAGTATATAAAAGGAGAACATGAGTAACCCTAAGCATTACATGTATTAGCCAATTCTCATGATGGCTTTACATTTTTAACTTTGGACCACTAACATCTTGAGTAAATGTGGTCTGAAGTCAAACTGAACAGTTTTCAGTTGTGCCCAGGGACTGATGGAGCGACTGCAGGTCCCATTAGGCTCGTAGAGTGTTTCCTGAGGTAGGAAGGCCTGTGGCTCCCATCATGCCTGTGTGCCAGATGGACAACCTGCTCAACTGCAGTATACATGATGTTGTTGGGCGGGATGCCTTCAGAGTATACTATAGAATCCATGAAGTCCCCAGTCAGGTGGAAGGAGGTGCAGCCAAGTACCTAAAAAGATGGAAAAGACACAAAGAATTTGTGTTTTGAAGTGACTGCAGGTCCCTTGAGGCTTGCAGAGTGCATAGCAGGGAGGGCCTTCATGTGGAAGGGCATCTTGGCTGGTCTGTAACGGGGAGGGGGTGGGTGAGGAGAGGTCATTGGAGGTTTTGAGGGAGGTTGGAGTAACTGCATGTCCCATGAGGCTTGCAGAGCGCATAGCAGGGGGAGCTTTGTGCAGTGGGGCAAGATGGGCAGTTTCCAGTGGGGAAATATGTGGGTCAGGGGAGGTTAGTTGATGTTTTTGGGATGGTTTTGAGGGACTGCAGGTACCATGAAGCTGGCAGAGCGCATAGCAGGGGGGCTTTGTGCAGCGGGGCAAGATGGGCCATTTCTAGTGGGGAAATGTGTGGGTCGGAGGGGTTAGTTGATGTTTTCGGGATGGGTTTGAGGGACTACAAGTCCCATGAGACTAGCAAAGCACATATTGGGGGGGACTTTCTGCAATGGGACATGTTGGGCATTTTTCAGGGAGGCATGGGTGGGTGAGGGGAGGTTAGTGGACTTTTTTGGGGGGGAGGGATTGAGTGACTGCAAGTCCCATAAGGCTGGCAGAGCGCATAGCGAAGTGGTCCTTTTTGCAGCAGGGCATATTTGGCAGGGTGGGAGGGGGATTCTGTTGGCCAAGGGAGGGCAGTGAAATATTTTTGGGGGGCGATTTGAGTGACTGCAGGTCCCATGGGGCTGGCAGGGTGCAAAGCAGGGTGATCTTTTTTGCAGCAGAGCCTGTTTGACAGGGTGGGAGGGGGGTTTGTTGGCCAAGGAAGGGTGGTGGATGTTTCTGAGGAGGGATTTGAGCGACTGCAGGTCCCATAAGGCTGGCAGAGCAGATTGTGGGGTGGTCTCTTTTGCAGTGGGGTATGTTGGGCGGTTGCTGGGGGGAGTATGGGTGAGGGAGGGGAAGGGAGCGGTGTGTTTGGGGGGGTTCTGAGCAACCGCAGACTTGGAAACGTTTACTTGGGGAAAGGCTGAAACTCCCAACATCTGTGTGAGCGGCCAGAATGCCTGAAGTGACCGTCCCCCAGCCCACCCCTCCCCTTAAAAATTAGCCCAGTGAGAAGAGGGTTCCTAAGTTCCGCAAGGACTGATTTATTAGAAAAAACTTACCTGCCACTTTCTCCCCGCTTTTCTTCTCGTCCATCGTTTCTCACATGGAGGAAAAATGGTGACAACCTCTGCTTTGGTGGGCAGGGACAAATCAGAACGGGAAGTGATGGAGGGACAAGCTGGGCATGCCCTCAACCCGCCCATTCCTGCAAGAAAGCACTTCAGCGGTTCCGCATGTAGTTGTAGAAACGTAGTAGAAGCGGTCTCAGGGAGTGAAAATGTGTTTTTTCCATTGCTCAAATACAACACTTTAGCGACATGCAAAGGTGCAACAGCAACTTCACATCTGCTTAATAGTGACGACGTCATGCGGATGCACATCTCTTGAAGCCATCGCAGCTACACCGTGACTACACTGTGCGGAAAGGGCCTTAGTAAAAAAAATTTTTAAAAAAATCTAGAACTCTTTTGACATCATATCCCTCAACTCTTTCAGGCCCAGATAAAACTGTTTTCCAAACATAAAGTCACCAGTCAGTGATTATAAGACTTTTGCCACCTTGTGCTAAACCAATAAAATTGCATAACATAGTGGGTAAATATCTAGAACTCTGTTGGTGTGATATCCCACATCTAGAATTTCACCAGAACACGTCAGGTTTCAGCATGCGCAGGATGTGCAGAATGGGGTTGGGCGAACTGCAGTCTGCATGCAACTTTTGGGGCACCAAAGTGTGGCCCACAAAACCCCCAGAATCCAAGGCCACCTTATCCATGAGGCATTTTAGTCACAGTAACTAGAGCCTATGAAAACTTTAGGGCCTACAAAGACAGGATTTTAGGACTTATGAAAACATCCCAAACGGTATGTGGAGGTGAAATGGGGAGTCGCATACAAAAGAGCCTAAGGCCTACAAAAAAACTTAATGCAGCCCTTGCAGAGAACCCTGAATTAAATAATTCCTGGTGTTTTGTTTTGTTTTGCTTGTGAGCTTCCCAAAACAGCTCAAAACCATGGGAAAACATAGCAGTGTTGCCCCCTAACTGCCATACTTTGCCAAAAATAAAAGACAATAAATTGCCCACAAATAGACAGAAATTATAACCAGAAGGATGCTGCTTCCTTCCTGTTTCAGCTTTGGTCAATTGTTTTGCTAATGAAGCAGGGCTTCTGGGGATTTTTCAAGGTATGCTGGACCTTGGAGGTGGGCAAGCAAAACTGTTGCATGTTGCAGTGATTTTGAACTGGGTGCATGTGAAAAATACCTGGAATTTTTTAAAAAAACTTTTTAAAGGCCAGAGGGGGGAGATAGATTTGCTAAGAGATAGTGATAGTCCAAGGTCAAGTGGTAAATTCCATGACCAAACGTTTGTTCTCACTATGAAAGTGCAACTGGTATTCAGAAACCTCCGCATTCATTGGGAGATTAATTGTTCTTGTTCCTGGAAAAAACTGATCATTAAGGGTTGCTAATGTAATCCTGAAACATTAATTGTTTTTCAGGTTTAAAGGAACATACTTTATTAGAGAACTCTCAAATTCCCACAGCACTTACGCGTAATAACACAGTTTTATTTTTCCCAGTGCCTTTTTCTTTGCTCAAGTAATGACCATTAACACACAGCATTATCACATGAGTATCATATCGTATTTAAACATGTGTGTCATTTAAGCACACATTGCCAACTTGTTTCTTTTCCTACAGGCTAAAGGGAATCCTGAGAGCAGCTTCAATGAACAAAACCTGCTGGTTCTTCTTTGTGAATTGTTAGCAGCGGGCACTGAAACCTCAACTAACACCATGCTTTGGGGGCTTCAGCACATGGTCCTTCATCCTGAGATTCAGAGTAAGTAATCATCACCAAGGGAAATGTAGGCTGTGATAGAAAACCATGGCTATTGATCGCTCCATGTTTCCTTTTGTAACTTTGAGGTTTCAGCCCATGGAACTCTATGTCAATGAGTTTAATGAAGTTCTGCAATAGACCATACAGCTGGAGAGGACTGTGTCAATAATTCAACTTTAAACCATTACCACAAAAATAAAACTTCAGTGCCTTATAGCAGTGGCATCACTAGAGTTGGTGTCACACAGTGCAGTAACTTATGGTGCCATCTGCATAGAGCCTTTTCTATCAAGGAACCAGAATTCCAGAGGTCTTGGTCTATTGCTACTCACCTGACCCTGCATGGACAAAAGCACTGGGGTTTTTCTCCAGCCATAAGAAAAAAAAAGGGGGGGGGCAGACATCCTAAATGAAGCTATAGGGGCTCTCATGGAAGAGGAAGAAAGAAGGAACAGGCAATCATTTTGATGTCACCCCCTTCTGATGATGTCACTCGATGGGGTCCGCACTCCTCACACTACTGTAGTGTCTTATAGAAATCAGCAGCTTGGCTATTATGGCATAGGAATGGGGTTGACCACCACTTCTAGGGACAAGATGCCTTTCTGCACTACACTGTTATAGTGCTATTATTCCACTTTCAACATTCTATGGAATCCTGGGGTTTGCGGTTTGCAGCCAGAGGCCCCTGCCGTAACTGCAAACCCCAGGATTCCATAGGATGTTGAAAGTGGAATAATAGCACTATAACAGTGTAGTGCAGAAATGGCCGAGTTTATAAGAGGGATGAAATTAATTAGTTTTTGCAGGGAATTATTTACACAATGAAATTCAGCATCACTTTGGAGGAGGAGGAGGCAGAGGAAGCTGAAGAAGCAGAAGAAGAGGAAGAAGAAATAATTGCTTCAGTGTACTTAGATTAAATAATTGAATAAGCTTGGCTACTCTTCTTAATTTAAAGTCTTGCTCAATAAGCAATGATGGACTTTTCCCTCAGATCAACAGACATGCCTCAGATAATACTGCATATTACCAGAGCATGTTCAACCTGTGTTCTTTGTGCCAGATCATTTTGTTGGAATTTTTCAAACCTTTTTCCTGTGCTATTGTTCTGTGATTTCTGATCTTGTGCTGCTCATTGTGTTTTCCTGCCAACTTTCCACAGACAATGCCTCCAAAAGGTTTAGCTAATTAGTTAGGAACCCACTATTTTAAAAGGTCCAGTTTCATGGGAGCAGGCATGGGGTTGCTGGGAACAATCACGGCAGGTCAGAGCAGGCAACAGAGAAGATGTTGAATACTTGCTTTAAAAATCATCTTGGTTAACATTGTAAGACAAAGTATATCATAATCCCTTTCTGGCCTGTATCCCATTCCACTTCACTGAAATAATTGGAAACTATCTGTGGAGGTTTTGGGAAAAATAGAAAAAATATGTTCCCCCACCTTCCTCATTTTCTGCTCCTCCCAAGTGTTCACATCTATGCTGTCAATTCAAAGACTGAAAGAAGATGTTTTGCCACAAGAGTAAGAACAACATACTCAGAAACTTGGAGGAAGGGTAGGAAATGTGTGGTGATATATTAACAATCCTACACATTTCTACTTGGATGGGAGATTTAGTGTGTTCTATAGACTTGAACCCAGGTCATGGAGAATAGCACAGCCTAATAGTTCTAAATTAATTAACATTTGCAGAAAAAGTTCAGGAGGAAATCGACACAGTAATTGGAAGAATAAGATCACCCACAATGGAGGACCAGTCAAATCTGCCTTATACTACTGCTGTGATCCATGAAATTCAGCGTTGTGCTGATATTGCACCAATTGCAGTTCCGAATATGACACACAAAGATATTGAAGTTGGCAAATTTGTCATTCCTAAGGTACAGTTCCTGATATATCTATTTTTATACAACAAAATGTTAATAAATCACAATTTGATTGATCATGTGAGAGGGCTTGATGCTCTCAGTGAACCAGAGCCAGAATTAATAGATTCAGTTGCATAGTTGGCAAGAGATGCTGGAAATGTCACCTTGCTGTGCCCTAATCAATAGCAGAACAGACCTCCATTGCTCAGAGCTATTTCCCTTTACAGTGTGATTTGGAGCATTTATGATCATAACCACAGTACCATGATTACCTAGTATACTGAATAAGAGCTGTTATGGATAGCTTACAAATCTCTAGCTGCAATATATGGTGCCAGCCAATTTATTTTTAAAGAAGAAAGTAGGAGAAAACATATTTGTTCTATTATATCTTGGAATTAAAAAGAAACATACTCCAGAGCAAGAATAAAATGTAACAGCTTATGCCAGGAACTACCCTAGTGATGTCGAGCAGATGCCTACTGGCTATGCAAGACTCTTGAACAGCCTCTTATCAACAGAGTGTGTTTGTACTTCCCTTACTGATTGCTAACCAGGATGACCCTAAATATCTCCATCAAGCCGTCTGGTGCACAGGAAACCAGACAATCTTTTTAAAGCTCTATTTATTTTTTATTTATGATTATTTGATTTTATTTATGATTGTGATCATATTAAAGAGTGAAAAATGAAATCTCAGATAACATCACCACAGCACTGTAAACCTTTATGTTTCTATCCCATATTAGGACACCGCAGTCTTCACTATTTTGTCTTCTGTGCTGAAGGATGAAACCATGTGGGAGAAGCCACATGAATTTTACCCAGAACACTTCCTAGATGCAAATGGGCAGTTTGTCAAGCGAGAAGCCTTCCTGCCTTTCTCTATAGGTGAATCCAAAAGAAGGATGATTTGTGTTTTATGAAATCATAAAAGCAGCAGTAACAATTTTTTAAAAAAGAGAAATCAAGGATCATATTTGTCACAATCAGTTTCCTGGAGAAAAGAAAACATGCTGTAGATACAAGCATATTTATTTTAAAAGCACACCAAGGAATTGCATTCTGTTTGTATTACCAGTACAGCCCTTGCATTCCCTTCCAGCTCTGAGGGCCTTTCCACACTACGCTGTTACAGTGCTATTATTCCACTTTCAACATCCTATGGAATCCTGGGGTTTGCAGTTTAGGGAGGGGCATTTAGAATTCTCAGCTAGAGAGCTCTTTGGCCTTAGGAAACTACAAACCCCAGAATTCCACAAGATGCTGAAACTGGAATGATAGCACTATAACAGTGTAATGCGGAAATGGCCAAAGATCCTATGATCCTATGATCTGAGTTCACAAATATTTAACTCCATGGAACTGAACTGAATTCAGCTTTGGGCATATCTGAATCATCTGCAATATGGAAGTGGTAATTTGCCAAATGGAGAATTTGGGCTGATCTGCACCCACAGTACTGCAGTTATGTATATGGCAAGCTTGGCACAGCCTGAAAGCAATAGAAGTTTATTTGTAATATGTGGTTGCCCTGTACTGAAAGATATGTAATTCCTGTTGCTGCTATGTGCCTTCAAACCATGAGGTTTCCTAGGCAGAATTTCTTCAGAGGTAGTTTGCCCTTGCCTTCTTCTGTGACTTACCACGGTCACCTGGGGGGTTTCCATGTCTCAGTGAGGATTTGAACCCTGGTCTCCCAGTGTCCTAGTGCAATACTGACCTTTCTGTTATAGCACTGTTATTCCACTTTCAACATCCTATGAAATCCTGGAGTTTGCAGTTTAGGGAGGGGCCTCAAAGGCCCCTCAAAGGGCCTTCCCTAAGCTGCAAACTCCAGGATTCCATAGGATGTTGAAAGTGGAATAATAGTGCTATAACAGTCTAGTGCGGAAATGGCCACCCAAACCACTACATGACATTGGATCTCTATGTAATTCCTAGGTGAGAAGAACTACAAGAAGAGAGATGGATTCAGTGGTATCCATACCTCTTTTCTCCTGCACAAACTGTTTAACTTTTTTTTTTCCATAGGTCGACACGCATGCCCAGGAGAACAGTTGGCTAAGACAGAACTCTTTATCTTCTTCACCAGCCTCTTACAACATTTCACCTTCTGCATTCCCGAAAACTCTCCGAAACCCACAGAGGAAAGAGTTTTTGCTCTAACTGTCAGCCCATTGCCATTCAAGATCTGTGCCATTCCTAGATAATATCTCAATGTATCTATTCCCATTCTGAGTTCAGCTGAGGTATAAGGTCAGGCCAAAAAATCGTGAAAATATCTGGAAGAGATTTATCTTTGCATTTTCTTGCTATGAATAAAATATATCATGGGAAACAACAATCAGACTTATGATATCAAATTAAGAAAACGTCTCACATATTTTTTCCATGACTGGAGAATATCAGAGTCACTGTTTAAAGAAAAAGTGATGACAGTTTTTGTCCCTCCACCTGTCTTGTACTATATGTGTCTAGTGAAAGGAAAGCTGTCTTCACGTTCATTATTCTATCTGTACCTGAGGGCCATTTTCTTTCTCTTCCCATCCCTGCCATACTACCGTTTTTCTCTCTCACTGGGTAAGAGTTGGAGGAAGACAAAGGCTATGGAGCTCCTGCACATTATTTTGAAAGAGAATTGCTACTTCTGGCTCGAGTTGCTTCATTCCAGTTCCTCAGATGTGTATATTTTGCAAATGTTGTAATTCAAAAATGGAACAGATTTCTTGATGACCCAGAGTTCAGCAAACTGGAAGAGAACAACAGGTGGTTTTCTGTGGGATTGGTGGAAGACACAGAATAAGATGATCTTGTGTCTTTTGGGTTAAGGCTGATTGGAGGCTTGTATGCGTGTTTTTGGGCTGTATGCTGTGCCTGAGCATATGGTCTTAGAGGGGGGTAGCGTAAGACCTGCCTTGGGGGTCCCTGATATCATTATGGTTTGGATGGGCACCATACCTAATTGGCATCATAGGTAATTGGCAACACACTTTAACTGGCACTAATATCAAATTCAAGTCTGAGAGGTGACAGAGAGGTCAAGTCAAGTCAAGTCTATTGCATTTTAGCAGCCAGCCACTGCACAAAAATAAAAAATTAGATAAAATGAAATGAGAAAGGATAATCCAGCCAATTTACATGTAATATATAATCAACAATAGATAAATCACTTTCCATACCCGTCTTTGTTCTTTATAGCATGTAATTGTAAGGCCCTGCCAAGAAATTTAGATGTTCTTAAAAGACACATATTTCACAGTATCAGATAGCAGAAAACAAACCTTCACAAAGGAGGAATTTCCCTTAAAAGACTTCAATAAATGAAAAATATACTTGCTCCTAAGACCATTATAAATAGGGCACTCAAGCAGAACATGAATCAAATCTTTTATTGAAACAGAGTTGCAAACACATAGTCTGTCCTTCATAGGAACATTCTTGTACCTGCCCATCCGAATTGCCAGTGGGAGAACATTCAATCTAGCATGCAGAAAGGCTAACTTCGTTTTAAAAGTTGGAAGATCAACCAGATAATGAGGAAGGGATGACTTCAGTGGAATGAAGGAAACAAAAAAAGGAATTAGATTGGCAGGACTTAATCTCAGTCATCTGGGATTGCATCGCTATATCCTTGAGTCTTTGAAGTATAAGTAATTTCGCTTTATCATACCCTTGAGTCAGGAAAAAAGGAACAGAGAACCCCAAATTCATGACAACCAATTGCATTTTATGCATCCATGAATTTGGACCAGGCTCGTCAAAGGACATCAGAAGGAGCTCAGATACCTGCTTAAAAATAATTTTTAACCAAAAAAGGAGGGCTAATCTAAGAGCCTCTGTTTTAATTGGCATTATACCTAACTCTGCACAGAGCAATGCTAATTTTATGGAAGTGGGAACTGCCACAGGTCTGCGCAGAAATTTATTTTGTGCTCTCTCTAATATATCTAAATTGGCCAGAGCCCATACTGGTGTTCCAAACAGCAGTTTTGGCAGGACTCTGAGCCTATAGAGTTCTAAAGTTGGTTGAATCATATTGTCCCCTTTTGTGCGATAGAATCTTAATAAACCATTTAATGTTCTTTCAGCTAACAAGGTACTTGATTGAACCTGTGAGGACCATTTACCAGTCCAGTGGAAGACCACACCAAGATATTTAAAGGAGGGGACTTGTTCCAATCTATTCCCGTCAAGTAGCCAGTTATAATTTCTTTTGGATTTACCGAATACCATCACTTTTGTTTTTTGATAGTTGATGGAAAGTTGTTCATTCTTACAGTATAAACTAAACTGATTCAACAATCTATGCAGGCCTACTTGAGTGTAGGAAATCAGAATAGCATCATCTGCATACAATAGGATCGAATATTTCCTATTTCCAATTTTAACTGGGAAAAATTGGTCACCTTTTAAGAACTCAACTACATCATTTATAAATAAGTTGAAAAGAAGGGGAGCAGGCAGACACCCTTGTCTTACTCCTTTAGAGACAGGTATCGAGTCTGAAAGGTGTGTGCCATCAACTCTTTCAAGGATGTATTTGAGTAAAGGGATATTATACGTTTTAGAAGTTTCGTATCAATACCCATAGCTTGTAATTTAACTCAAAGACGTTCCCGCAAAATAGAGTAGAAAGCAGCCTTCAAATCAATGAATGCCACAAAAATATGCTTTACAATTCCTGCCAAATATTTATCAATAACATATTTCAACATAAAACAATTATCCAGACTTGACCTGCCTGAATGGAAGCCAGCCCGTTCTGGGGCTAGCAATGCATGCTCTTCCACCCAATCCCCCAATGTACCTAGAAGAGACCTGGCATAAATTTTCCCAGAAACATCCAAGAGACTAATGGGCCTATACAGAGAGGTCAAACCAAGGCCCTTTCCGCATGTGTGTGGAGGAAACGCCCGAAAACGCCCGAAAACAGAGCTTACCAGTGGCTGGGCGAGTCCGTCACCACGAGGAGCAGTGCGAGTTCGCTGCTCCACAGTCCTCTGGCGTCCCAAATGGTGGCTTCCGGTTGGTGGAGGCTCTGCACCAACCGGAGAAGCTCGCCAGCTGGAAGCCCGCCCCCGGCAGATCTGCAGGCACGCACTTGCGCACGCCTGCAAATCTGCTCCGGAGCTGGGCAACGGAGCGGCACAGGGTTGCACACTCCGTGATTTTTAAAAACCTCAAAAAAGAGGTTTTTAAAAAACACACCGAGCGACCAGTTCCGGTCGCTCCTGCATGGATTGAGGTGGGGAACTACAAAAAGTAGTCCACTCCAGTCCACTCTATGGTGCAGAAGACCTCCATTGGAGGTCACTCTGCACTATTTTAAAATACTAATGCAGAAATGACCCAAGTGAGGGAAAGAATTTGACTGGAAACATGAGAACGATAGGTCAACTCAAAACTTCCTCCAGGTAAGATTGAGTCATTTGTCAGGCAAATGCACACCAATCCTGTCAAGGTCAGAGACACAGGCAGCAAGCTAGCCTGGCAAAGGGAGTGGGAGAATTAGCAGAGTCCTGCCGGGAGGAGTCAAGCAAGCAATTACTCAAAGGAAGTCCATTTACCTAAGCCAGAGCAACAAGCAAATGCCATAGTCAGAGTTCCAAAAGCCAGGGATCAGGAGCCAAGAGATCAATCCAAGGTATCAGGAGCTGGGTACTGGAAGCAAGGAACAGGCAAGGGGAGGACTTGTAAGAAGCTTGCCACAAGCAAAGGGAAGCTTTCAAGCAGGCAGTTATATAGCCCAAGGCACAGGTGTGTTCAGTCACCGCTTCTTACAACTTAGCCAAGGAAGCCTCCCTTTGCACAGCTCTCTTGAGTCTCCGCCTTGATTGGGGGCTGATTGAAGCAGGCTCCCAAGCATCTTCAGAATCGGATTCCTGTTGCCCTAAAGGAGCAGGCAGAGGGACGTCCGAGCCTGCTTGGTCCATGGCAGGAGGGGGAGCTCTTGAGCTGCAGGACTCATCTCCAGCCAGAGCCACAGGGACCAACAGCTGCTGCTCGTCATCTCCACCCTGAGCAACAGGGACCAACAGCTGTTGCTCATGATCAGCAGCTCTGCCAGCGGCTTCAATTATCACATCCATTCCTTGTACACCTGGATTCCTTCCTCTTTTCCTCACAGCACCCACAATAGACATCTATTACAACATCCATCATATCTTTGTCAATCAAGCATTAAGTCCATCAACAGGTGAAAGACCCATTATCCACAACAGGTTCCCTTTGTCTTGTATCTGGAATGTTCACTTCCATAGGCTATTTTCAGGGTACAAATACCCCTGACTTCAGGATGCCCAGTGCAGTCTCTTGAAGGTCTACCCATCATTCTGTCTGTCTGGCTCCTGAATGAGAACTGTCCTCAGGTCCTACCTAAGCCAAAACACATTTCTGTTCTTCACTACTCTTCTGGACTGGTAATTATAAATGCCCCCAAACCCTTCACTCTCTCTATACATAATTTTTTTCCTCCCTTTCTCCTTCAGTTAGCTCTTATGTGAATGTGCAACTATAATGTATTTTGTGTGTATGCATGAGTGAAATCCCCTCAATAAAACACATTTTGCTTACTTTTGAATCTTTGGCTGGTTCTTTTCCTGCATGTGCCTATAGACATTGGTAGGAAAGATCTCACTAAGTTGCCCCCCTCTTGCAGCCTCTTGATTTTGAGCTAATTATTTCTCCACTTTTTCAAGGAGGTATTTGGCATTGCAGGGTGGCCCTTGTGGCACCTACGTTTTGGAGTAACAAGATTGGTGGAGAATGTGGGTACTACCCTGCACCCTTGCCCTGTGAAGTCGACACACTTGGCAAAGGAAGTGCAGCTGTACGTAACTGTAGAAATCCCAGCCAGTTAGGAACACATGTGAATGAGAATCTGTGTGCTTGAGCCAAAGGGCTACTGTTGGGTTGGAAATCTTTCCCTCTTCTGTCTTAGTTTGTGTATGGCGGCCACCCCTGCTTGGTCACTAGCTTGGCAGTGAATCAAGTCAGAATGCAAGGGCTGTGCACAAACTGTCCTGGGAATCATTCCCTAACTTGGGTCTATTGCCATGAGATCCAAAGTGTTAGGGCTAGGAACCATGCTAGGAACACACACACCTCAAAATCACTAATGCTTCTGTATGTGTGGTCTCTGTGCCACTTAAGTCAGGCCTGCGTGCCTTTATAAAGTCAGGCCTGTGTGCCTTTGTAATTGTTAGAGTGGATAGGAAGCTCCAATCTCTTGTGAAAGTCTCTAGAGAAATTTTGGTCTGCACATCATGTGCGATGGTGACGAATAATTGGGCAATGTGCAACGCCGTGTGGGGCTGCCACTGACCCTAGGTTAAGGCTTTATCCTGAGTGGTAGGAAAGTACCCCTCTCTTGAAAAAGCATATAGGCAGGGCTTAGTTGCATTCCTGATTCCTTTTCCCCCACTGCTCAGCCAAACAGTGTTAGGTTCCCTTTTCTGGGTTCATTTTCCCCCTCAGCAAGTGCTGTGTGTGGTGACCACCAAAGATCTCCCCAAAAGGGTCACAGGTGACCTTCCCATCCTTGAGTGCCTGGTCCTCTGTTTACTGCTGGTTCCATGGGTGTGTCCTGGCTGGTGGGCTCAAGGGAAAGGTGAGTGGACATCCCCGGAGTTAAAAGTATTTTTGAATACTCCTCTTGTTTGCTTTTGTGTTTAGCGAGCATGTTAGAACGCACCTTTGCTTCTTATTTTAATTGGCAGTTTGAATTTGCAAACTTTTGATTTGGTGTTTCTGAATTGGCATTATGTTCCACCATGAGGACAAAAAAGATACATTAGAAAAGTGGGTTATTAAAACAGGCAGTAACCCATGGAAGGAAGGGTCCTTTAACACTGAGGATCCCTTCCAAACCCTGCAGGAAGTTTACTGCACCAAAAGCATAAAAAAATAACTTTTTGGCTTATCTAAATATGCCGTGGCAGCCTGGGGATTCTGGATAGCTATGAATGATGCCACCCATTTAATAAAGGATCTCTGTAGGATGGCAGACAATCTGGCAAAAGAATTAGATACTGTAAAAGCCCAAAATCAGATGCTGACGGCAGATAAATTGGCCTTTTCTGCCTCAACCCAAGAGGTCTGTGCAAAATTAGATACAGCTATGGTAGAAAATCAAACTCTCACGGCAAAAGTTGCCATCCTGGAAAGTGATCTCACCAAGGCACAGAATGCAGCTCAATTTCTAGCTAACCAGGCAAAAACAAACCAAGAAAAGGTTAGCCATGAGTCTTGTGAGCGCAAGCTTGCAGAAGTAACCCAAAGACTAGCCACTAGGGAAACTGTGATCTCCACAGTGTGTCCCAAGGCAGTTCCCCCCATCCCAGTGCATGCCTTGGAAGAATCTCTTCCCAAGGATGCATACCCCCAGACTCCCTTCAACCCCAATTGCAAAGAGCCCATATTGCTCCACTCAGTTGAGACCAGGTCCATGACGAGGCGCAAGGCTGAAACTTCTAATGATAGCGATGAGGTCCAGGAAGTGACAACAGTTCGTGTTCTCTGGAGAGCTACTGAAGCCAAGGCTATTACTGAGCAGCTAGGCCCCTTAAATAAGGAAACTGGTATCATGTGGCTGAATGGCATTGCCTATTCCTACCCCAAAGCTAATGGTCAGGACTTGACCCAGTTAGCCAGACTTTGTATGTCCCCTGCAGACCTGCCCACCTTAGAGTCCACAGTGGCAGCATGTGAACTGGTTGCTTTGGACAACCATGACTGGATGAAAGAGATCATCCAGATCTTGTGGTCAGGGCAGACTGCAAATGTACTGTTTGTTATTAAGAGACAGGCTCCAGGAGAAAACCCAGAGGCTTATGTTGCTAGGAAGAAGCTCTTGCCTATCCTAGCTGGCAAGGTTGTTCCCTAGGCACATTCGATTTTGACTCTGAGGAGTTTAAAACTCTCCTTTATGGAGGCTTTGACTCCCAAACCAAGATGGCCTTAGGTCCCGTGAATGCTGATGAGCTCACATGGGCAGTGCTGGCAAAGCAGACACGTAGAGTGTCAGATCTCCTCAGAGAATCAGGCAACATTAGGAATCCCAAGGTCCCCTGCATAAACACAGAAACCAGGTCTTGGGAGCCTGTTCAGTCAGTAACATACAGCAATCATGCCCCCCCCCCCCCACATACACACTACAACAGAGTGGGCAGTCAAGGAAACCCAGCTCCTTGAGGTGGTTGGGGAGAGAAAGACAAATGCTCCGGTGGT
Organism: Cyclura pinguis; assembly: GCA_030412105.1. Taxonomy (NCBI): domain Eukaryota; kingdom Metazoa; phylum Chordata; class Lepidosauria; order Squamata; family Iguanidae; genus Cyclura; species Cyclura pinguis. Next base: position 42,422,419 of record CM059603.1, read on the forward strand.
GGCACAAGTAGTCAGAACTGGAGAGACCAGTGTGGTAACTCCATTTCTGTCAATAGCCGTGGCCGAGGCAGTGCTTCTTCTGCCCCCATGCAATGCCAAGGACTAGGAAACCTGAGCCAGACCTCAAACCCTAGACAGCAGACTGGAGGTTATGATCCTCAACAGTTGGTTTATAGTAAGGAACAAAGACATATATGGGCACTGCTAAAGACAGCAGGAACCGACATGACCCAGTTCCACATGAAGCCAACCACTGAGTTGATAGATGCACTCCTGAAGCTGCAGGGATGCTCTATTGGAAGCGCGCAGCTGGTGGATGCAGTCCTACCGAGCTATACACAGAACACAGACATGACATGTTACGGATGGCCAAGGTCCAAAACACTTCCCTAAAGAGCTGTGGCTCACATGAACCCCAACAGCTGGGGAAGGCAGATGGTTAGAGCAAGCATTCAGACCTCATGGGCAGAACCTCCCACTAAGCTCCTAGTGGGCACTGGAGCAAAGCAAATTGTCCCTCACCTGACCTGGCCATGAGTGCGAATCCAACCACTTCTGAGATAATGGTGCTTTCAGAGTATAGAGAAGGCTTGTGCAAGGCTAAGTTTCAGGAAGAAACCCCCACAGAATCAGACAAGGCACAGAATATTACCAGCATGTGTGAGAGCCAGGAAAAGGAGAATACGCAGGGAGTGAAAGCTAATCCCAAGCTTCTAGAACTTGCCATAGTTCCCTCTCTGAGACCCCTGTTAGACACCCACAGCTTCTCCCAGGACTTTCTTGAGTCCTTGGCAGAGAGAGTCTGCTCTCTCCATGCACTCTTGAAAAAGAATTTCCTATGGAACTGGGGATCCAAGCAACAAAATGCTTCTGCCCAACCAGAGCACAGTTAGCAAAGGCACTCACCCTGGCAAACCCTGACTTGACACTATACACTCCCCCAGATTGCTTTCCATCAGGGAAATCTCCATGGCCATAGCTACAGGCACCAAACAGCACAGTTCAGTGGCTACTGCCTTCCCCTCCTCAAAACTATACTGGTGTCAAGTAATATTTGCATCCAGTGGCATCCAATACCTTTTTACCCTGGTGATCTTGAGAGGGGCCAAGACAGTCCATGGCTCTTTCTCAGTCACTACCATACCAAGAGAAAAAACATTACTCCAGGAGGCATTTTGGATCAGTACCAGCTTCCCTTTTGATTTGGCCATAAAAGTCACAAGCCATGAGTGGGCACAACCACTCATGCTGGAAATTTCAGAAGCACACTGCAAAGCAACTCCTAAGGAATGGAAAGGGAAGTCCCTAGACTGGCCATCCCTCTCTTTTCTAGAGCAGCAGAAGAGCAAAGCAACTGCCTTAATTCCCTTCATGGGACGGCAGCCACCTTGAAGAGACACACTCCAACAACATCTCCCTCTTCCTGTGTATATAGTTTGTGTTAGTTGTAGTTGCAGATTTTAAACTTGTTCCCCTTTTGCAACAAAGGCAACAAGGTTCCAATCTTGAACAACAGAGTGTCATACAGGCATTTCAAATTTTGTTAGTTTTTTGTCTTGCTGGCTTAGCAGATTGGATGAGCTGCCAGATCCTAAAATTGAGAGTTCTTGGTGAATTGACCAAAGCAGCCAAGGCTCAGTCTTTTCTTTAATCTGCAAAACTGGTTTTCCTCTCTGTCAGTGTTGCATACCCATAAGACAAGGCAACACCAATCTCCTTGAAACGTCAGCATGTCTGCACAGCGTGGCCCCCAGCCTTACTACTAACTTCTCTCTCAGCTTCCTCCCCGAAAATACAGGATCCCTGTTGACTTCATCTCAAGCCCTGATCCACTGAAAAGATGTTGGTTCAGTCTACCAACCATGCTGAGACCGCCAGCCACAAGCATAAGCTGATTCAACGTGCAAGGTGACTGCTGATCCAGGAAGGCCCCAAAAGCCAAAGAATGCTGCTCAATCCCACTGCACCTCAGTTTCTCCAGATATGGTGTGTGTGTGTGTGTGTGTGTGTGTGTGTGTGTGTGTAACCCTCATTCCACCTCTCCAAATATGCAAAAGAGTACTTTTCATGAAACCTAAGCACATCCTCCAACTCTGAACAAACATAGGGCCTATGAACTGTCTTAGACTCTAGAAATGAAGTTCCTCTGATGAACTGGACTCTCATTTTGCAGCTGCTGCTATTCAATTCTAGCAACTTGCCAAATGGACTTTTGCCTTCATTGAAACCTTGTTACCCAGATCACTGCCTTTAAGTGTGGATGTATTTGCCTTTAATTGTTGCTATATGTATGTGATATGTCATTTTAGTAATTTCTGCTTCAATTGCTGAAGTGTAATCTCTCTCTGTGTGTGTAATGTATGTGTGTATTTAGAAAATGCCCTGTTCTCCCTCTCTCCCTCTCTCTCCGTTTTTCATTATTGTCCAGATTTGTAGTTTAATACCAATTTTACAGGATTCACGGAAATGTGATAGAATTTGAACTCAGAGCCAACAGACTTTACTAAGTTGAACTTTTTTCCCTGTGCTTTATTGATGAAGAATTTCCACCTGGACATTGCTTCTTCTCTGAGTTATTTGTATATTAATGTGTCTGTATTGTATTTGAATTTGAGGTTCAAATTGCTAGTGAGTTTTGTATACTGTGGGCCTTTCCGCACCTCGCCTTTTCACAGAGGTGTGTGTGTGTGGGGGTCGCGCGAAAAGCCTCAGCAGAAACGCTGCCGCTTCCCTGCTGCTTGAGTTCTGCATCGGCTTCCTGGTCGCGCAAACATCGCGCGGACACTCCGCCCCTTCCTACTGCAGTGCAACCTGGGAATTGCAGGCTAGCGCTGAGGCAGGAAGCGCAACTGGCCCGGCTCCTGACGCACCACACAGCAGGTAAGTGCGCGCGGGCCCCGGGAGCATTGCGCAACTGCGCACCATTTTCGGCTTAGAGCCAAAAATAAAAAGGCGCGTGTCCGCTCTGCGTCCGGCTCTTGAGCGTCACGTAAATGGGAGTGCGTCGTACGGACCGCTCCTCCCATTTACGCAACGCTCAAGGGGTCCTTTCGCTTTAGAAACGGCTTGCGAAAAGGGCCTGTATCTTTATCATGTGTGTTATTAGATGCCTTTTTTTGTTTTCTCTCTTTCCCCTGTTTTGATAAACTTAATTGGCAAGATTTTTACTAAATTGTCCGCCTAACCAAGTGGTTGGTTGACAAACATGATGGAGGTTAAGTAGCACACCCTAACCCTCTTTTTCTACCCCAACTTTCCTGCTTCCCCTTCTGAAATTTGCAAAGTTTCAACTTATGCAAAGCAGGTCCCATCTAGAAAAATGAAACCTTGCAAGCACTGTGAAGGTTCCATTTGGAGGGGGGGGATCTGTAAGTCCCTGCTTTGGGGGTCCCCAATATCATTATGGTTTGGATGGGCACCATACCTAATTGGCATCATATGTAATTGGCAACACATTTTAATTGGCACTAATATCAAATTCAAGCCTGAGAGGTGACAATAGTGCTTCTCTAGAAAGTAACTGAATCATTAATTTGGTTGTGGATAGAGTTAGCAGCCACTAGCTTTATATAGCTATTTGATGTGGAGCTCAGCAAAGAGACGTTTGGCTAACAGGACAAGAACAACAAGGACATCTTGTGGGCATTTTACAGGAGAGGCCTAGAGCACAGTGATGCTTTCTAAATGGGATGACTGAAGATGGCGAGGGAGCTGCTGCAGTGACCTGCAACATCTGTGGTATGTTTGTGTTCTTGCCTAAGGATGTGAGGAGCTATATCCGCAGCAAGTAAAAGCTGGCTGTGCTGCTGTAAGAGAAGGCACAATAGTTTGAGGCCTACATATCTACTATCAAACCCATCAGAGGATGATACCTTTCTGGACAGAGCAGAGGAGTTCCCCTGGAAGGGCAGCATAAAGACCACGCTTCTAGGAACGAGAACAATCCTCAGACAGGAGACATACACTTGGAAGAATGTGACAGACAGGAACAACCTCTGAGGAACTATGCTATGAGTTTGGAATTAGAGAACCAATTCTAACCCCCTTGATCAGCATTTATGAGACACAGGAATATGAACAGAAGTCTTACTCCTCAGAGAGAACCAAGGTGATTTTGGAGGGTTCTGTGGGTGAAAGAGTTCCCGTCAGCTTCCAGAAGAAGAAGAGATACGTGGTGATTGTAGCAGAGAATTCACTGCTGAGAGGAACAGAAGCAGAGCTGTGCAGGCCTAATAAGATGTTTCAAGGAGTCTGCTGCTTCTAGGGGCAAAAATTCATGACATAACAGAGAGGCTGACAATACTTACTGTTACCCCCGCCTTCTGATCCACACAGAAACAGATGATACTGCAAGATACAGCCTTCAACATATTGCAAGGGATCTTGGGGCAGAGGTTACTATTTTATCACTACTTTCTGTTGAAGGATGTGGCCCAGGAAAAGAGAGAATAATACGAAAAGTGAATAAGTGGCTCTGCAGATGATGCTGGTCCTTTTCGCACGGCATTTCTGATGCGAAAGGGCCCCTTGAGCATCGCGCACATGTGAGGAGCAGTCCACACAACGCACTCACATTTGCGCGACGCTCAAGGGCCTGATGCGGACCGCGCACATATTTTTTCATTTTCGGCTTGAAGCCAAAAATGCTACGTGGTTGCGCATCACACTTACCTAGTGTGCAGAGCCTCAGGAGCCAGGCCGGTCATGCTTCCTATCCAGTGTAGGCTGGGAAAGGTCCCAGCCTGCACTGCAAAAGGAAGAGGCCGGGTGCTCGCCCGACCAGGAAGCAGCTGCGGAGCTGATGGGACCAGGACGCGAGAGCCTCTTGCTGGAGGCTGCTCGCGTGAGCTCTGCACCCCAGCTCCGCGAAAGGGGTAAGGTGCGAAAAGGGTCGCTGTCAAGAAAAAAAGGCTTCTTGGACCTGTTCTGTGCTGTCATGAAGAAGGCACTTATTGGTCAGTAGTTGTTTGGTGGTTGTTAATCTTTGAAAAGTCTTGGAGAATAGAAGGGCAAATGTCTCCATCTTCAAAAAAGAAGGGAAAAGAAGACCTGAGCAGCTGTTACCAATGTTAATACCCAAAGGTTCTAGAACAGATCATTAAACAGTCAGTCCAGATTATCTTTCTGATAATTATAGATAGAAATACCATTGAAAAGTATATCCTTCTAATTGTAGTTGCTCTCTAGGTTTCATTCTATATTTCCCTTGACAACTCCTCTTCATTGTGGTACAGTAGCCATTTGTCTTTACCTAGTGTTTCTCTTTTATAAAAAGCTCCTTGTGCTGAGACCCATAAAGGCATGCTTTGTGATAGATGATGGCTCTGAGGTCGATGAGCAACTGATTATGCCAGGAACAGAGCCAGTGATTGACCAAATCAGCTTGCAAACATCCCTATCAGGTGAAAGACAAGCGGAGGCAGAGTTGCCCCAGCCAGCTCCAGAGGGAGAGGGAACCAGCAGTGATTTCGGGGAATCATAGTCACCTGTGCCCCTCAGCTCCCAGTCATGGAGAAGGCTGAAATTGACAGCTCAGAGGGAAGCTGCATTGGCTAGATTAAGGAGACAATGACAAGTAACACCTGCTTTCAGTGGCTATTTAAGTCTGTCAGCGTGGCTTGCTGTTTGCTTGTAGCAAATTACTGTGCAAGCCTCTCGACCCTTGTGTTCTGGCTCTCTCGACCCCTCTGGATGGACTTCCAGCTTCCTGGACCTTTTGGATTAGACCTTGACTCAGCTCAGTTCAGTTTCCATTAGTTTGTGTCGGACACTCCCCGCTGCCACCTCCTCCTCCTTCTAGGGCAAGTACCTTCGCCTCCCCTTCTTTGCTGGCAGAGAGGCACAGGCAGGGAGTTGGACTCTGACATGTTTGGGAACAATGTGATTTGCACCAGTTTCAAAATATCAACAAGGCACATCTCACAAAATGGTTTTTAAAATCTACATTAACTTTAACTTTGTAATATAAGTATCTATGCCAACCAAATCTCATCATGCCCTTCCAACTCTAATAATCTTTCAAACTTCAGCATCATCCATATTTTCATCCAAAGTAAATGAAAGACTGCACAGTACAATTTCAAATTCAGTAAGAACCAATCCTCCTCTCTCTTTTGCATCTTGTAATACCTTGTATCTAACTCAAGGTTTCTTTCCTTGCCAAATAAAACTTGACATACCCATAAATCTGTACACATATTTTTCACTAGCATCTTTGTCTTTTGATTGTTAATCTTGAAACCTACCAAATCCTTTAATTTTCCCAATAATCCGTCTGTACAATCCAGAGCATTTTCCGAAACTATCACAGAATCATCAGCAAATGTCATTAATTTATAGACTTCTTTTAATTTTTCCCAATTATCCTAATGTGTGTTTCTTGCAAGCAAATTATACCTTGCTTAAGTTTTTTTCAAATAATTAAAAAAACTTTTTTCTCTTTTGTGGGGGCATTTGCCCCATTTATGTCCTGCCACTCCTGATGCAGAAAGAACTTCTTCCTCTCTTCTTCTTTCCTTTTTTCTTCCTCTTGTTTCCTCTGTTTGTAGTCTCATATGGCACCTACACTTCATCCATTCCTTTTCTATCCTTCTCCAAGAAATTTCTTGCTTTCTCTACAGAACTCAGTTGATAACTTTGATTTTTTAAAAAGTAAAAAATCACACCTTGCAATTTATCCCAGCTAAATGGAATCTTTTTCTGCTTGAATTTCTCTGTCAAAAAGGAATAATAATCTTTTCTCTTCTGCAATATTCTGATTGGGATTTCCTTCAGCACTAAAACATCCGTATTATTGATTTTAAATTTATCTTTGAAATGCTATTGTAAAACTTGTCTTTTTTCCCTACAAAATGCACTAACACATCTCTACGTAGATTTCTGAATACTGCCACATGGGTATTAATTCTAGAAACTTTATCATCTCTGATTCCACATCCCTTTTGTCTTTATCCCAAAAATCTACTGGTGCTTTAGCTATCTTTTTTCTAATGTGTTCTCCAGAGTCCTTCAAAAGTCTTCTAAATCTCAAGCAAAACTCTTTTTCTTTCAACTCCAGAAGTTCTATATTATCCAACTCTCTTTCCACCCCCTTATTTAGGATATCAGTCCTATTTTCCAAAATTTCCACTTTATCGTTAATTAATTTTATATCTCCAGCCAATTGTTGTACCACTTCTTTAATCTCTTTAACCTCCTTTTTCAAATTATCTCTCAATTCTTTCTTTCTTCATTTTGTTCATTTTCCCATATCATTTCTCACTGATCTAATCACCAATCACCAATCTCATCGAATACTTTCTGTAGCATTTCCATTTCCATTGGTCTTCCTGGTGTTTTAACGCTTGGCATCTTGTGAGCTATTATTTTCCTTTACATAAACAATAATACAGGCGAAATCTCTTCCTTGTAAATTCTTTTTAAATTGACAACTAGAATTCTTTTGACCATTAGATGGTAATACTACCCCATTCAAAATTCCTTTTTAAATTGACAGCTGCAGCTCCACCCTTCAACCACCAGATGGTAGCATTAGACCATTCAATAATCTTTTAGGATTAATAACTACAGCTCTTCCATTTTACCATAAGATGGTAGCATTACATCAATCCAAATTGCTTCTTTGACAAACAAGCATAGCTTCTGATTTCTTGACTGTAATAACTAGATAAATCCCATGTGAATAAACTGAATTCAGCTTTGTCACCTGAAATGTAGGTTTGTTATGATGTACAAAATGCAGAATTTGGACTCATGGTAGCATAATCATTTATATGATGATTTGGGCACATGTTGGAAAGGTTGATAATAATGTCAGCTGAGTGTTATTTCTGGCTGCCCTGGTCCAAACAAAATTATGCAGTTCCTGAGTGAAAACAACTAACAAAGAGGGAGGGAAATAGATTCCTTGGTGTTCTTCCTTTTGTTCTCCTGCATATAATATTTAACTTTCTTTTTCCATAGATCACAATACTTGCCTTGGAGAAACTAAAATGCCTAAAATGGCATGCAGCTAGAGAAAAATTTGAAGGGGAAAGCTCTTCAGCAGCATCATGATTCAGTGTCATCCATCCTTAGCTGATTTCACTGTTACTACTGGCTACAAGATTGGAAGTAACAAGATACTGGAAATTGCTGGAAGGATTTAATATTAGATGATGAGAAATTGCATTGGCAGAAATGCTTACCAGAAATTTATAGGGCAAAAAAGGAAGCAATACTATAGATGACTTTGTGATAATTTGGTATCACCTTATTAATTTTGCCATCAGCTTGTGGACCCCTGAAATTACATGATGAATTTTGGGGAAAGTGGCTTCTGAATATGAACAGAAGATTTGATTTCCTGGTTTGATTTCCTTGTTAGAATGAACTGTTTATAAGCAGTGAGTCTGTTGTATTTGTTCTTGTTTTAAAATTAAAAATAAAAAAAAATCTTGCATCTCTATTTACCTGGCTGTGAAAATTTTTGCACCCCAAAGCTTGCTGTAAATTGTTACTTATGTTCTCCTTGAACCCATCCATCTTGATACAATCTTAAAAAAAAAAAGTTTAATTGTAACAACAACGAACCTGCTGGAACGGCTGGTGATAGTCTCAGCTGTGGTGTTGATCTTCCCAAAGTAATTGATTTGAGGGATGTTAGCATCTACGCTGAGTCCCCCTCACTGAGATCAGTTCAGGATTTCATTACTTCCATGGCAACCTTGGGAGTGTTTCCATTTCTTGTCTTTGCATATGTCCTTACACATCACACTTTTGATCTGTGTTTTGCTGGTCAAGATCAGAGTGATATGAGGAAACAGTGGTTTGGAAGAACTCCACTGTCATGTTCAGCTCACTGCCTGATAGGGTTTAGACTTGCGGGGGAGTGGTCCCATTAAAATGATCCACCCTCAGAGGTGAATGAACCCAGAAGAATTTCTGAATGGCCTGAGGGATTTCCCAACTGTTAGAGCTGGTGATTCTGTTGATGCCCTGTCAATATGTGGAATAGGGAGATAACCTAGGAAACTGATAGAATCACTCCTAAGCCTCCTTTGCTTGGGTGCCAAGCATGGGCTACTTGGTTTTCTGAGGAGCTCAGAGCAACAAAGTGCTTGGGTAGACAGCTAATGTGATGAATCCCTCCAAGCATAGGCTAGGGCTCATTTTATTCTGCAGCAGTGAAAGTAGCAAAGAAATGGCTCTTTGCTGCCTCACTTATATCACCACAATCTCATCCAGTGCAGTTGTTTTCAGGTAGCTAAAGGTACTTCAGACTGTTGAGGGTGACTCCTCAAAAATATGCTGTGATGAATTTGCTAAATGTTTTGCAGAGAAAATCTCTCAGATTCATTCTCCATGTTGAAGGTAGAGTAGGGGAAGGCCAGGTTACAGGACAGAAACAGCTTTGTGACTCACCTTTATCAGGACCTGGGCAACAGTGTGTCCCTGCTGGTCCTGCTGGATCTCACAGCAGCATCTAGTATAATCAGTTATGGTGTCCTTCTGGGCCATTTGCTGATATGGGAGTTGAGGGCATTGTTTTCTAGCGATTTCAGTCCCTTCCCCTGGTTTTTTTTTTCTTTTTCTTGCTGAACATGATGCTGTAGACCAAATCAGAATTTGAGAAACAGTTGTACTCAGATGGTTGAAAAAAAAAAGGAGTTGGTTAAATGATAAAATGGGCACAAAATGTTGGTCATAATATACAGTTGGAAAAACGGGAGAAAATGTGGTCAATGCAAATTAAATTTACACTATGTTATGATTTTAAAAAGGACTTTTACAAGATGATGTATCATTGGTATTTGACACCAGGAAAATTGGATGTAATGCATAAAGAGATAAAATCTTGAAGGTTAATGTACAACTGAAACAGAATTGTATTTGTTGTATTTATTGGGGTTAGTTTATAGCCATTTCCTCATGAGAGGGGAGAAGTGGTTCACCGCTTGTCAAGAGAGGTGTTTTTTATGCTCCAATTCTGAAACTGCGATGCCTGCACCCCTGCATTTACATTGTACTACTGCGGAGAACAGCAGTTGCTGCATCCACAACAGCAAGTCCCTGGTCACTCCCATTCCCCTCCCTCACCCTGCCCTACCATCACTGATTGGTCTGTTTTTTTAAAAACACACACACACATTTTAAACACACTTCTGCATTGCTACTTTTGTGTGTAGATATGTGTGTTCATTGATACCTGGAAAAAAACAGTCTTAACATTCCATTACCAGATCCACTGTCTGTTTAATGCATGAAGACAATAATGACAGCAGCCTGTCCTTTGATGGGCAGAGAGAGATAGGGACAGAAATGATGGAAGGGGCAGCCTGGGAACACCCATAGCTGGCCACTTCTGTGATGTGAATCAATGCTACGCTTCTGCATGTAGGCAAAAACCAAAGTAGAACTGGTTTGGGAGATTTACATTGGAGTTTTTCCGGTTTTCACATATAGCACTTTCACAGTGAACTGTTCTAGGAGCTGTAAACATGCAGAACCATGAGGAAGACTACAACGCTAAAACGGTTCAACATGCAGACGTGAGAGTGAGGTTTGACACTATAACGATGTATCAACCTTGTGTGGAAATGGCCTATGATCAATTGGAGAAGAAGTATAGCAACATGCTATGATACATGACCACTGCAGCATGATTAATATGTGTAGAGAAGTGGAAGAATACAAAAATACCAAAGGAAGATGATTGGCTGATAGAATTAATAGACTTCGTTGAAATGGATAAATTGACAACACTGATAAGAGAAAAATCAGTGGTGTCTCTTTTGAGAGACCTTTGATAGGCTTTTTGTGAGAAAAAGAATACAATGTGCTGACTGGAGGTTTTGATCATCAGTAGATCTGGAAACGCAGCAGTTGAACCATTTGAGTGGTATTTGTGTTAGAGAAGTCACTTTATAGAGTTACATATAATCTGTTTTAGGAATGCTGGAAATCAACATAAATATCTTCTTTCTTGGTGTTACTTTTAGTGTTTAGTATTTCGCGTTTCTTTCTTTCTTTTTAGTTTGTTGTTAGATTGTTATAATCTGTTGTGTCTTTTTCTATTTTGTATTTATGTATTTTGAAAATCTTTAATAAAATATAGTGAAGAAGAAGAGGAGGAGAAGGAGGAGAAGGAGGAGGAAGAAGAAGGAGGAAGAAGAGAATTTGTAGAAAGTTATTGTTGCTTGCCTTCAAATTGTTTTCAACTGACTAGAGTTAGATTAGACTACAGAAGGTGATGTGACCAGTTAAAGCTATTCCATCATGTACAAAAAAACCCCCACCAAAAACCAAAAACCTTACACCAGACAATCCTGCAGCTAGATTACATCAGATGTCCGTGTTACCGGCCACATCAGTTTCTCTAGTCTAATCCATGCTTTCGACTATCTGAGGAATTTGTATAAATACCAAAAAAAAAAAAAAAACGTAGTTTGTCCCTTTTGTTACATACCAGTCCGGTTCTTAAGGAGAGTGCAGCAGTAACTCCAGAAATTTCTGTTGGATTTATTATGTGTAAAGTGTTCTGCTATTTGAACTTGCTGGATTTATATATGCCTGTGATATTCTTTTATTTAATATTGACAATAATGTATTTGTTTCTAATACAGCCCCTGAAGAGGCCAAACATATATAAACAGGTCAAAATGCGCTAGACTTTTTTAAAGAATAAAATTTATTCCATCTACGAGCATGTGGAGCCTAGTCTCCTTCTCCTTTGCGGATTCATGGACAGCCATGAAAAAAACAGAATCATGTGACCGTTGCCACTGGTAGTTGCCCATGCCCCCACCAACCTAAATCTCTTTCATCATATCTACGTCTGTCTTCCTTCCTCCCCCACCCCCTGTCTTTCAATATCCAGGGATACACACACATTCTAGAAAACCCATACAGTGCACACTGGCCTTTATGTTTTAGATACCGTATCACATATTTTCACTAAAGTTTTGAACACTCCTGTCAGCATTCCTCTAACTCCATAAATTCATGTTCTCTTATAAATGTCTCAAATAAACTGTTCAATTATTATGTTTATTTCTAATAAAAAATTCATACTATTCTTGTAATACCCTTGTCAACAGCTTCTTTCTTCCTCTGATACTATTTTCAGTAGGGCTTGATGCCTCACACTTCAAAGATGCAACTCATGTGTTAGGTTCAGTTCCTAAGGGACCACTGGTACATCAACCAACACAATCTAATGGCCTACTTTGAGCTGATTTCTTTAAAAAAACCTTTGGGCAATGGCATTACAAGCAGCATCTTTCCACATTACTCTAAACCATAGTTTGTCATCCTGGCCATGGATCAGTGATCCAAGGAAAGGCACTGAGCTGAACAGGTCAACCACTGGCAAGCAAAGGAGCTGTTTCCATGTTGGTGGAAAGTACTCCAGACAACAGGACTTTTAGTCCTGCACTTTTAATATTCCTGGTTGTCTTGATATCCAAATCCAGGGCTTGCTGCACCACCTCCAAGAGCATACAGCAGACTCCTCCTTTTCAGGTCCCATGCATGAAGACTAGGGCACAATAGAACAGAGCAAGAGAAATGTAGCTAATTACTTATTTACTCCCTGCATGCTTATCTCTGTTCCAACAGAGTGAGAGTACAGTCAGTATTAGAGTGGGGCTGGGCAACTTGCATCCCTCCAGCTGTTGCTTGAATCTGCCCACCATTATTCCTCACCACAGTCTACTCTGGAAAGGGCTGATGGAGGTGGCACATCTGGAGGGACACAAATTGACTGCCTCTGCAACATACCTCCATTTATGGATGGATTGAGAATATGGAGAACAACTGAGAACAACTGACCTCTTTAGCAGGCTTCTGCATAAAGCAGTATTTCTAACATGTGGAAATAGTATATGCTGGAACCAAAGCAGATACTATAATCAATAGTCTATGTCATATATACGAAGAAGCAGGATTATCACACCACAGTGTAACAAAGGAGGTATGGCAACAGAAAAGGCATTGAAATCCTTTTAAGAGTACATGTGTAAGTGTGGAAGAAGAGATTATACTCTTCTAATTGGACACCTAAGCTTATTTTAAGTAATTATTGGGAACTTTGCCGTGCTATTGTTATATTGTTCTTTTCAAGCTTACTATTGACTCTACTCTGTAAGTGTATTAATATTCTCAAATAGTTTTAATTCAGAGTAAATTTTGCAACAATTTATATACTGACTAGATAAATTAGTATCAGTAAGCAATCTTCTTTTTAATGTTTTTCCTCCAAAACTCCCCTGAATAAAATTCATATTTAAAATGCTTTTATAAAATGTTAGTCTCTAGAGTGCCACAAGGCTCTTTGCTCTTTTACATTTTTAAATTTAAATTAAAAATCAGGAGTGACTTAGGCAGGGTAAAAATGATGTCACACATCGTATTCAAGAGGTGTCAATGACAGGGATGTTAATGACAGTCAAGAGATTTCACTAGTAGCATGGGTCATGTACTGTAAGACACTTTTCAGTTTTCAGTCAAACTTCAGGAATTTGAACAGTGGGTTGATTGGATGCAACAGCCCTAGATGTACATATTGTATTTGGTGTAATTCTAGACTGTGCTAGTGTATGTCATCAGCAGGATTCCAGACATAGTTTTGCCTTCTTAGAAGTGAACCCTGCCAAATTTCAGGCATACAGGATTGCAGTTTTATTCAAAAAGAGTCTGCTATAATTACTTGTAGTTACTGTGAAAATAATTCAAGGACCCTCAAATTCACTAGAAAATCAGATCCTCCTTTTGTTGTCAGTAGAGGGCTACTAATGGTCAATAATCCTGAAACATCCATTGTTGTTCATGTTTAAAGGTACACACTATATTACTCTATCACAAGGTAAACTATACACAGTCCTCAGACATAATATTTCCTCTTTCTAATATTTCCTCTTCTCTAAGTCAAGCCAGGAAAATAGAACAATAAAGCAAGAGACAGAACTTTAACTAAACACTAAAGTTATGGAACAGCACCACCTATAACTGGAGATGTTACTGGTATGCACAGTTTAGAACAATTTTTTTTAAAAATGATTCATTATCCATGATTTGTTAAATTTTGATAACTTCAGAAGATGTTATTTTAATAGCACAACACAGCAGTTCCTGCGTGTGCTACTCACACAGAGAATGTCAAAATAATTTTTAAAATCATTATTTTAGTCATTGAAACACCACTAATATTATAAGCTTGAACAGGTTCATGTTACTTTAATTTGTTTCTTTAGGGAATAGTTTGGGAGGTAGCTATTTTTGATCATATTTAATAATTCTATCCAATTTTTTAATTTGAAAATGAAGCCTTACTAAAAATTAACATAAATTGTTTCTTCTTATTATTATTATTTAGAATTTAATGACTACAAGTAATTTAGTAACAGTAACAATGATTGAAAGCCAGCCTGCTGTAGTGGTTTGAACATTGGACTACAACCCTGGAGACCAGAGTTCAATTCTCTGCTCGACCATGGAAACGCACTGGGTGACCTTGAGGCACATCACACACTCTCAGCCCCAGAGGACCCCTTGATAGGTTTGTCTTAGGGGTAAGTTGGAAATGACTTGAAGGCACATAACAACAAAATAATGATTGGTAATGGCACTGATACTAGGACTTCCAAGCTGTACCTGTATAATGAAAGTTTAAATATAACTTTAAAATCTCATAAACATTGTTTTCTTTTCTACTGTTTTCATTTGCTCAGTTATATCTTGGAACTATCATAGCAAGAGCATGTGTATTTCTACAGCGCTTATCAGCTAATTGCCCCCAACAAGCTGGGTACTCATTTTACCTACCTGCGGAAGGATGGAAGGCTGAGTCAACCTGGAGCCTGGCAAGATCAAACTCACAACCTTGTGGCTGCAGTACCGGCATTTAACCACTGCGCTATCTCAAAATAGTGATGTAATATTATCCCAATTACACATGCATTTACACTTGTTTAACTTCCTTCAGGGTAAAGGGAATCCAGAGACCAGTTTCAATGAAGAAAACCTTATTCATCTTATTGTTGACCTGTCTGGGGCAGCCACTGAAACCACATCTTCTACCCCACTCTGGGGGCTTCTGAAGATGGTACTCCATCCTGAGATTCAGAGTAAGTAATCATCATTGAGAAATAAGGAGGCTGTGATAGAACACCAGAGGTATCCCACCTATGTTTTGTTTTTCATAACTATGAAGTTTGAGTAGAGATGTGAAGACCCGTGGGTGGTGGTGGGGAAATTAAGGTGAAAAAAAATTTTTTTTTTCCTGAAGCCTTTTTTTTAATGGTAGGTAGACTTTCAGTAAGGACTATGTACAGTGTCTCATATCATTCTAACCCCTCATCTTGATTTCCTTTTCTCAGTTCTTTTCATGGGAACCTGTGATTTGCATCTGCTTGGCACTACGGAATAGTAGAGAAGATAAAGAATATTTATTTCCTCTAGTGCTCCATTACAGTGTGGATTGTTTCTTCTGGTTTTATTTGGAAGTTTTGGCAGCTTTGGCACTGTTTTTGTTCTTTGTTTTGTTTTTGAGTGCTCCTCTTAAACTGCCCAAAACCAAGAAGTTCCTTACAGTTCAGGACCTTGTAGATTTTGGTAATTATTTTCTAAATATGCTATACCTTTAATATGTCAAACATGAAAACATATTAAATATCATAATTTTATGCCAATTTTATGCATTTTCCATTTTCCCAAAAATGTGTGTTTTGCCCAAAACTGCAACATTTCCAGACATTTTTACATTTCTAGGCTTGGGTCCACAGAACTCCCTACAAGAGTATTTATCAAATTAGACCATGAAGCTATGGAATGCTGTCTCAGTAATTAAACTTGTAATCACTACCACCATCACTACCACTATTGCCAAAAAAAGAGGTTCAGATTGCTTCTGTGGGTTTTAGTCAAATAAGCTTGGAGTAATGAGTTTAATGTTTGCCACTAAGTGGCTGGCTTCTGGAGTAATAGGTAGTATTGCAGGCAACCAATTTACCCAGCTAACCTGTAACAAGTCAGGGATTATTTTATGTCTTATGAAATTATGTCCCATAATTCTTCTTGGCAGAGCATTCAAGCAGACAAGGGACTGAGCTAAGCAGCTGCTTTTTTTTGTGAGAACATTTGCCTACTTGGGAGGGATGCATAGCATTATTTTTATTTTAGCTCCATAGAGGCTTCAGTTCCTAGATTTTCTGTAATTAAGACAGAGGGAGACAGAGAGACTCAATACAAATTTGTGCACAATTCAAGAATGTCTCCACATTAGAGTTTTTTGTTTGGGTAACCACTGCTTAAAACTTTGGGCTTGAGATCACACTTCCCAATCAAATGTAAAAATCTGTGGTTGGTATCCATTGCTTAGAGACTCCAGCCCACCATCGATTTTATCTGTCTTTCAGTTTAAGACTTATAGATACTGAAACATGCATCCAAAGAGTACAGTGACTTGTCATGCTGGCTTTGTCTCATTCTGATCACCCGCAGTTTTGGTGTGGTGGTCCTGAGCTTGTTTCAAATCCACATTACTTGGTTACTGTTCCTAACTGAGAGTATTGTTGGTAAATCGTAAAACTGAGAGATTGGTAGGTCTCCTGACCAACAGAACATTTAGTAAATGCACAAACAGAAGTTGAAAGATTACCACCCCCACTTCAATCACTCCACCCCAGACAGACTTAATCTAGCTCAAAATAAAACACAAACAGTTGGGTTAAAAGTATGTAAAAAGGATTTACTCACATAATCTTGTGCATAGTTTATACAGGTTCAAATTCTTGAAGAAAGGTAAGAAGAAAAGTAAGAATTCACATGCTTACAAGGAAGCATGCTTGCCAGAGGATTGAGAACCACATGCAGTGAAGCAGAAAAACAAAACAGAAGAGAATGAGCAAGGGGAAGTGGGTGTTGACCAAACAACAGGAAGTTTACTCTAGGCAGTCCCTTCTATGCCTACAATAAACATGCAAACTAGCTAGCCAGTTAATTAAGCATACAAAGGTTGCCACTCCCAACAAGTATTACTTGGCTTACTAAGCTTACACTGACTTTCCCCTCAGTCCAGTGAAACAAGTTACTTTACTAAAGGAATCTTACCCAAATAACACTGAACATTTCTGGATAATGTGATTTCTCTGCAGGGCATCTTGTAAATTTTCCTGATTTTTTTTAGTGCTATTGTGCTGTGATTTCCATACCTTTTCCCCTCCCCTCAGAATGACTGTAACCAGAATATTTCTTCCCCTTCCCAAATTCTGGTCGTGTGCTGGTCGAAAACATCAATTAATTAGTCAGAAATGGCCAAAACTTTAGGAAGTTCCAAACTTTTAATTAATTAATCAGGATCACATCTACCCCATCTTTCTGTATGAGTTTTCAGATCAGCCAACCATAAAGATTCAGAAAAAAAAAACATTAAAACACAGTGTCTGAGATCATGCAAGGGAAGACAGAGCATAACATTCGGTCATCTCCATTTGTGTCCTGGAGGATTTACCTCTTCCTTGCATTCTGCAGAAATCCCAAAGGATAACATCAACACTCCACATCCAGCTATAGGGGCATTGCACCACTGACTTTCCTCTGGCCACTATACAGCCATGTTGAAGAGAGAGACAAGAGGAAAGTGAATTTTGAGGAGAAGGAGATATTGAAGTCTTTCCTCCAGAATAAGCAGGAAAACATACATCTGTGTTATGCCAGCATATGTCACTAACAGGATGCCAACCAACATATAAACAAATGTTCAGTTCCATCAGATTTTAGAATACTGCTGGTAACTCAGAGCCTGAAAGCAGACATTTTGCTGCAAGCCTAAAAACTTCATTCTAAGCTGCTTCGAGGAAGTGCATGATAAATTGACAGTGGAGTCCGAGATGTTTCTACTCAGAAGTAAACCATATTGGTTCCATAGGACATATTCCAGGTTGTGGAGAATAGGAGCCCAAGCCTAATTGTACCAAACTGATTAACATTTCCAGGAAAAATCCATGAAGAAATTGATACAGTAATTGGCAGAGTAAAATCACCCACGATGGAGGTCCAGTCAAAATTGCCTTATACTTCTGCTGTAATTCATGAAATTCAGCGCTGGGCTGACATTATACCACTTACAACTCCTTGTAGAACACACAGAGATACTGAAGTTGGCAAGTTCATCGTTCTTAAGGTACAGTTCCTCTAATGTATCTTTTTATAAATAAAGTCATAGTTGCCAAATCTCAATTTGATTGATAGAATAAGATGACTCAATGCTCGTAGTGAACTAAAGACTGAATTAATAGAATCAACTAAATTTCATGAATAGAATTTTAAAAAGAGAAACTAGAACTCACATTGGGAATACATTCTCCCTGTTGTGGTGCACTTCAAGTCATTTCTGACTTAGGGTTACCCTATGGCAAACCCATCATGAGGTTTTTTTGGCAAGATTTATTCAGAGGGGATTTGTCTTTTCTTTCCTCTGAGGCTGAGAGAATGTGACTTGCCCAGGGTCACGTGGTGGATTTCGATGGTCAAATGGGGCTTCAAACCCTGGTCTCCAGAATCATAGTCTGATGCTCAGACCACTACACCACACTGGTTCTTTATAGTCTTCCTACACATCCACTAAAAAAGAGAGGTAACTAAATTTAAGGCTCTGATTCCACTTTGAAAATGTTAGAAAAATGGAAGTAGTAGTCCGGTGCACACTTTTTTTCTAAAACAGAAGAGTCAGTGAGAGCTCATATACTTTCTGTCTTAAGGATCTCTATGGCACCATTCAAGGTACCTTCAGAAGACAGTTGACAAGATTACAAAAATGTAAACAGAAGAGAACAATGAAACAAATCTAGCACTATGACCAAATACACAGTGGAATAAATGTGTCTTTAGAGAGGTGGTGGACAACTTTCAGGGTTGAAGAGGCCACATTGTCCCCCAGGAGAGCTAAGAAGGATGTATGCCCTCTAAAAATAATTTTAAAAACTTGTTATCCCCAAATGCTGTCTAGGGAGCATGGGAACATTTTTTTCACATTTTTGCCCTCATTGTGCCATTTTAAGATCCAGGAGAGACCTTGTTTATAGCAGTAAAAGACCTGGAAGTTAATTTCTTTATCACTTTCTGTTAGAATTTAATGAAATAGTGCATACATTTTGGATAATTTCTCTGAAGTTAAATATAAAGTATTCATCATTTTATAGAAATTATGTTTCAAATCATAAAATGAATTCAGACCTTTTGACCATATCCTTTTCCATTGCTCCAAACAAATTGGATGACCCACATTTTGTGCCCATTTTATCATGCAGTCTTTCGTCTGTCCTTCCTCTAGCTCCCACTTTACCAGCATTTTATACAATTTAATTATTATGTCTTCATTATTTTTAAGTAAAGTAACCTCAAATTCTGATTTGTCAACTTGGAAACCAAATAATTTTGGGGTCATTTTAAATCTCTCAATTGATTGTCTATGAGAGAACCATCTTATAACATGACCATTTTGACTCAGTTCCTCATTGGTTCTCATGACCAGTTGTTCCTTCCTCCTTAAGGATATCACAATATGTCATTCATTTTTCTGTTAAAGGTATTTCTCTAGAAAAGAGATCTTCATGAGGTGAGACCCACGTAGGCATCTTAGGATATATTCATTGTTTATATTTCAGCCACAATTTATAGATCACACACCTCAACGAGTGGTTATTAAAATTTACATTTCCTCAAATTTTTTTTTTAAAAACGGTGCTATTTATTGATTATATTATATAGGAATAAAAGAAGTATCAGATAATTTCATCATACTATTCAAACCTTTTTTTGTTTGGTTTTGTTTCTATCTTACATTAGGACACTATAATTTTGAATCATTTATCTTCTGTGCTAAAGGATGAAACTATGTGGGAGAAGCCACGTGAATCTTACCCAGAGCACTTTCTGGATGCAAACGGGCAGTTTGTCAAACAAGAGGTCTTCTTGCCTTCTGCTGCAGGTAAATCCAAAAGAGAGATGCTTGAGATGCATGGAGAAAGCTTAACAGCAGCAATATTGATTTCCAAAAAGGTGGGAAATTGTGGGTGGCCTTTCTCATTTGCCTTGAAAAGAGAGAGAGAGAGAGAGAGAGAACATGCTGTAGATTCAAGCATAGCCTTATATTAAAAACACATCAAAACATAATTGATTTGATTACTCAGGTATTTGCAAGGAACTTTCCCATTATATTGGTTACCTGGCAAATGTTGCACTGAGTCCAAGCAGCCTGATTACTCATCACATGGTGTGTGTGTGTTGGTGTGTGTGGTGTCCATTCTAATCTGTTATTGTGAGCTACATCCAATTGTTAATCCCCACTACCATAGATCCATGAAATAAATGGAATTTACTAAATCAATACAGATGTAAATCCCATTTTTGAATGGGTCTGCTCTAGTTAGAACTAATAAAGGAATTTAGATCCATGTGACTGAACTGCATTCAACTTTGGGTATATCTCCAAGAACCACCTGAACCACCTTTGTGGTGAAGGGACAAATACAACAATTGGCCTCCTTGGGAATGGACTCACTCACACAACAAATTTGGCACAGGTTGGAGAGGTGGGAAGTAATGTCATTCGTCATGTAACTGTGTCTGCCTTGAACTAAACAAAATCATGTAGTTGCTGAACTAAAGGAGAGACAAATATTGATTGATGCATTCCTTGCTGTGGTTCCTTTTGTTCTGTACACAGTACTTAACTTCCTTTTCCTGTAGGTCACCGTGCCTGCCCTGGAGAGCAGATGGCTAAAAGGGAGCTCTTCATCTTCTTCACAAGTCTCTTGCAGCATTTCATGTTTTGTGTTCCTGAAAACTCTCCCAGACCCTCAGAGGAAAGAGTATTTGCTATGACAGTCAGCCCAATTGCATTCCAGATCTGTGCCATTCCTAGATGATCGCCTGAACCCTATTGTTTGTCCCAACTAAAGGAGAGCCACTGAATGAAATTTACATATGTACATATGTAATGTTTGGTGAATCCTCAGTATCTGCTAGGTTTGGTTCCAGGACCCTTTGTGGATACCAAAATTCATGGATGCTCAAGTCCCATTATGTATAAAGGTGTAGTAAAATGGCATCCTTCATATAAAATGGCAGAATCAAAATTTGCTTTCTGGATTTTAATATTTTCAAGCCATAGATATAGAATCCGTAGAGATGGAGGGCCAACTGTACATATAGAACAAAACACAAATTATCTGCTAGACAATAATAATATCATATGAAAGAACAGGTAAAAAATCCATAACTTCATTCAATGCAAAAAAAAAGTGTAAGAATGTGCTTTGCCTGAAGAATAAAATAGATTATAGGAGAACTTGAAGCTGTTTGTGGCTTATTCTAGTCCCAGGGTGGGCAACATCCAATCCCACCCCAGAAATTGCTTGCCACCATAGCCAATAGTGAGGAATGTTGGGAGCTGCAATTCAACAGTATCTTGGGTAGATCCATCTTGGGAACTTCAATTCAACAGCATCTTGGGTAGATCCACTTTTCTATCTCCTTGGAGTGGCATGGCTATGTCATGAGTAGGAGAGGATTGCTTCCATTGTCTAAGAAAAATAAATAGATGGACAGATGGACGGTTGAATGGTCAAACAGATAAACAGTCAGGATTCAAATGAAATCTAGAAAACACCTCTTTGTGTTCCTTATTTTATTGTTTTCTATTTTTAGTTTAACCTTACTGCTTTGTTAACCATCCTGAGAACATACATTTAATACTGAAGGTGCAGGATACAAGTTATATAAATAGAATTGCATTAGAGAATAGAGGAAGAAAGAATGTTGTAAAGCCAGGCTGGACATAAATTCCTAAAATGCCAGTCTTAATTCTTGGCTTCACATTCTCTGGATATGAAATCTTTATTACTATTGCATGTAAGAAGCAATCTCAATCATATGCAAAAATTTAACTTTACTACAATGAGATACAAGACACAGAACAGAGGGAAATACGTAACAAAGCCAAGATAAGAAACAATTTCACTGACTATAGGAAACAAAAACATTGCAGGAATGCATCAAACAAGCAAAATACGCCCTCTGGTGTTAGCTATTATTTTAACATGTGCATATAGATAATAAATACAGTGGCCCACTGTATTCAAAGGGATGGGTTCCAGGACCTCTCATGAATACTAAAAATCATGCATTCCCAAGACCCTATCAAAAAATGGCATAGGGCAGCAGCAGAAGTGGTAACAAGCCACAGCTGCAGTGGAAGTGCACCAATTGCCATTGCCATGTCCCTCCAAACTTCCTCACCTCTCTGCAGTTTTGGGCAGTGATGGTACTAACTCTGCTTGCCCATTTGCAAATAGATGGGCAAAATTGGCACCTCTGCCCTCAACAGTCCCAAGGTAGATGGTAGCTTTGGCAGAGACACAGCAGTGGAGGTGTACCAATCCTCATCACTGATTTGTGAACACATGAGCAGGATCAGCACTGTCCCTGCTGCCATGTCTCAGCCAAAACTCCTCCCAACCCTGTAATTGTTAAGCAAAGAGAGCGGCAATCTCCAGAGAGCATGCAAGGCACCCATTTTGCAAAGTGCCAGGCCCTTGTCTAGTGCCCAGGCCCTGTACTACCTTCCCTGCTGCTCTGCAACCACTTCTACCCTGAAAGTCAATTTTTAAAATATTTTTTCACTTTTAAGTTTATGTAAGGTTAAATTTGCAGAAATCTTGAACTCGTGAATACAATGGGCCCACTGTAGGTTCTCCTGGGGGAGGGGGGAAATAAAGTTTATTTATAATTGTTTAGTTATGGAGGAGAGCGCTCAGGACAATTCTAATGTTCCTAACTGGCTTCTTTCCTTCCCTCTCTGCTCCATTTTCCTAAAATGTGGAGAAACAGGAGCAACTTTAAAGCTGGGCAGGGAAAACAAACTGGTGGGGAATATATAACAATATGAAGAAATAAGAGAAGGTCAGCAAGTGTAATAGATACATGATGTGAAGAAGATATAGCATCAAAAGGGCGGGTAACAGCTGGATCCTAAACAAGATTTGGTGCACCTACATTCATTGAAATGGGTGAGCTTAAGACACATCAAATTCTTAGAAATCTATAGGAACAGAATTGTGAAGAAGGCACTGGACAGATCTAGCGGCAGGCGGCCAATTGCAGCTCAGGGAGTGCTGTGAAGGGGGCTGTGGGTGAAAAGAGCAAACAAAAACACGGAGGCTGTTGCTGGGAAGACAGGGTCTGGAGCTGATAGGGACAGAGAGTGGATTAGACACAGGAGACAGTTGACAGAAATAAGATTTGGATTTCACAGAGGCAGGACAGTTAGACAGAAGGAGAACTTACTCTGTTTAGGGGAGCCATGGCAGAATTGATTGTTCAAGACTTAATGTGTTATGTTACTGAGTTTTAATTAGGGATGAGACGAATCCAGAATTTTCCAAATTCGAATCCCTGGAAGGTTCTGGGAATCCACGAATCTCACGAATCTCGAATCTTTCAAATCCTTTTTTAAAAAGGGTTTAAAAAGCAAGGGAAACAGGGGTAATCTTGAGCAAGACACTCTCTCTCAGCCTCAGCAAAAGCCTAGGCAAAGGCAAACCTCCCTCTGAAGAAATCTGGCCAGGACAATTGTCATAGTTTTGCCTGAGGATCTCCCCAGATTGAAAATGACATGAAGGCCTTTTCTACACAGGTAGAAAAATGTGGATTAATCCCACATTTACCTGCCTGTGTAAACAGGGCAACATACTACAGTACAGAGATAATCCAGGTCAAAACTGGATTTTCTTTGCACAGCTCCTTATGGCGTGCTCGGGTTTGTAGTTTGATGATGCAGCAGCAGACTTTGGCAGAGAAAGCTGTGACACCTTGTAAAACTACAAACCCCAGAATAGTTTATGAAAGAGCTTTGCAAGGAATCTTTCAGCTGTCCTTGAAATCTCAAGCCTGTACCTTCCAATCACGTGCTGAACTTAAATATTAAATGTTCAGTTTCAATAACTTAGAATACAACCCCAGATGTAATTTCTGAAATTGTTAGCAAAGGCCATTATTACTCCAAGGGAAAAAGTCACCTCCTTGCCATCTCCCCTTTGTGTTCCTGGTTTCCCAGGTTTTCAGGCATCCCGGTCTCCAACAAACTATTTGGTTGGTGGATTTGAAAGATTTGGTTTGCTTATTGTGGTGCAAGGATTCAGATTCGTGAATCTTGAATCCTCGCTGAGGATTCGAGGATTCAGTTGGCCCATCCCAAGTTTTAATAAACCTATATTTGTTATTCTTTTTTTAAAACTGTCTCTGGCTGTCTCTTTCAAGGCTGATAAGGAGTCAGGCCACACCTACCATAAAGAACCCACACAATACCACAACCACAGGTCCACATTTAAGGGGTCACCCTGAAGCCCAGGGACCCAATTCGGGGCGGAATAAATGCAGGGTGAGCGGAAGAATTCCAATTGCTGGAACTACAGGGTCAGCCTGGGAAAAGAGATCTCTCACAAGCATGTTGAAAGAAGTGAAAATAAAAGGGGGAGGGGAGGCAACAAGCAGTGAAGAGGTTATATTTAAAAAAAAAACCTAGAGAAACTAGAAGGTAAAGTAACCAACGTTAATACTAGAAGGTGGAATGTATTATCTATGTAATAAATGTAAGATCTGCTTGTTCTGAACTGTACAATAGTTTGCTATTTGAAAACAGGTAATTTTTAATGTGCTGAAATACCTTAAAGGCACCACATCTTCTCTGATCTTGGAAGCTAAGCAGGGTCAGCCTTGATTAGTACTTGGATGGGAGACTGCCAATGAATACTAGGTGCTGCAACCTATGTTTCAGAAGAAGGAACTGGAAAAAACCACTTGAGAATTCCATCTCTATGAAAATTGTTTGAAATTTATGGGGTCGCTATATATCAGCAGGGGATTTGAAAGTACATACACACAGAATTTATTAAATGACTTCATTTCACTTTCTAATTCCCAAAGTAACACACACAAGATATAATCTGGGAAGAAAGCCCATTATTTTGTGCACACAAACACATATCTAAATTGTGTGTTGAAAATAAATTACATTTCTCATGTTTCGCAGATTTTATTCTCTGGTATTTCAGGTCTTTTTAGAATTTTAACTTTTCAGAATGCAAAATAGGACTGGAAGAAAGTAATGGAGAAAGGAGGGACAGGCCCAGAGAGCCAGAACATGTACAAGTCCCTGATTGTCTGAAAGGCACACCTACCTCAATGAACATTCTCAAGATTATTATACACTATGTGTGTACTTTTAAATCTTTCATTTCATGCATGAACTTACTCATTCCCTTTACAAACAATTAGCAGAAATGTTTGAAACAGTTGACTTTTGTCTAAGCAGAGAATGTTTATATAACAAATAATATAGAATCTATGCCTTGCAAAGGGACATCTCTACAGAATGTATCTCATTATAGAACAGTAGTGTCTAACATCAGTCCTCCTTGAAGCATGTCATTTTACTCAAACGTTAGCCCCTCTGATTATATTAGGATTTAGTCTGAAATTTTTGCCTTCAGTAATCACTGGCCATTTCTGCACTTCAGTGTTATAGTGCTATTATTCCACATTCAACGTCCTGTGGAATTCTGGGGTTTGAAGTTTACTGAGGCCAAAGAGCTCTTTGGCTGAGAATTGTAAAAACCTCTCCCCAAACTGCAAACCCCAGGATTCCATAGGATGTTGAAAGTGGAATAATAGCATTATTACAGTGTAGTGTGGCAATGGCCATTATCATCTTGGGGAACTGTCATATCCATTTATTTAGAGGTAAGTTTGAGTGTTGGACCATAAACCTGGGGACCAGAATTTGATTCCCCACTCAGTGGGACTTGCCCAAGGTTACCCATGAAAACCGACTAGGTGACTTTGGGCATATCACACACTCTCAGCCCCAGAAAACCCTGTGATAAATTCACTTTTGGGTTACTTTAAGTCAGAAACAAATGGAAGGCATACAGCAACAATGTTGTAAATCCTGCTGTTTGCCTGATACAACCCTTGTGTTAATTTTGGCATTTTGTAGAGAGTCAGCATGGTGTAGTGGCCTGAGCGCTGGACTACGGCCATTTCTGCACTAGGTTGTTTTAGTGCTATGATTCCACTTGCAACATCCTATGGAATCCTGGGGTTTGCAGTTTCGGGAGGGGCCAGCTGGCCCCTCCCGAAACTGCAAACCCCAGGATTCCATAGGATGTTGCAAGTGGAATCATAGCACTAAAACAGCCTAGTGCGGAAGCGTCTTATGACTTTGGAGACCAGAGTTCAATTCCCCACTCAGACATGGAAACTCACTGGGTTACCTTGGGTGTGTTACACAGTTTCAGTCCCTTAAACCCCTGTGATAGCTTCACAGTGTTGTTGTTGCATGCTTCCAAGTCATTTCTGACTTACGGCAACTCTAAGGTGAACCTATCACAGGATTGGGGGAGGGGGAGCTGAGAGTGTGTGCTGCACCCGAGGTCAGCTAGTGAGTTTCCATGGCCATATGGGGAATTGAAGCCCAGTCTCTAGGGTCATATTCACCTTAGGGTTACCATAAGTCAGAAAGGACTTAAAGACTCACAACAATGACACAAGTTCTGGAAAGTTCAAGGGTCCTTACTCCTTCATAAGTGTACACCGGATTGCAGTTTATAGCTGTTAAAAAATTCTGAAAAATTGTGTCAGTAAGTAAGTCTATAACCTAACTTACCCACAACAGATGGGGGAAATAGTTCACAATTAAATTGCTGGCCAGTCACTTTGCTTCATCCTTCAGCTGTTCCAAATTCCTGTTCTCAAATTCCAGCTGACCGTACAGAGTGTAAAGTTACCCAGAAGATCCCACCTGTTGTTTGTAGTCCCACTCCCCTTTCAAGCATTTCATTGCTGATTCTGTTTTGGCAATAAATCCAAGTGTTCCTATCCCCCCCCCCCCTCAGCATTTTAAATTTAAGTGGAAATGAGAAAGTAAGTCTTTGTTTGCTTACTTGTTTGCTACTTGAATTAGACTATTTGTCACAATGTACTTTTTTCCCCCAGCCACATTTTATCTTCATAAGAAACTTAAAGGTAAGATTAGGTTAAGAAATACTGAGTAGTTTATAGTCACTCTTTGAACATCAGGGCTGAGGGAGAAATTCAGTCTGGGTCTCCCTGGGCTTAGTCCCACACTCAAACCATTACAGCACATTACCAACAGTACTGGTAACAGCAGGTTGGTGGTGGGACAGCTTGCCCCTTAACTCAGAAGTGGGAAAACTTTGGGATGGGGGAGCTGAATCTACCCTTCCAATCCCTCTGTTGGCTGGATGATGTCAAGGGGCATGTCCACACCTCAGACATCATCTCGTCAACCTTGCCAAGTACTTTATGGATCTTCTCCTTCCACACTTTGCCCAAAGGCCTGAAGTCCATTCCTCTCCCCTTTCCTCGTGTGGAGAAGGGAGAGGAAGCATACAGTGTGGTGTGCTCAGTTGGCTTTTCACAGAAGTGGGAGAGCCCTGACTCTTGGGGCTGGCAGAGGCTGTCACTCACTGTTTCTCCTGAAGGAAGGGGAGAAACAAAGCATTATCAACTGCCCTTTCCAGGCACTCACCACCAAGAACTGCCAGTTTTGCTCCTCTTACCCATAGAAGAAGAAAGAGCAAAGAGTTTTCCATTGGCATTTGAGGCTCCAACTGAATCACAAAATTGGGGCTCAGCTGACTTCAGCAAATGCCAGATAAGTGGAGAACCAGCTTCATGTGCCTAGCTTGGAAAGGGAACAGTGCGCTGTTATCTTTAATCTGTGATTGAAAAGAACAGCAAGGATTACTCTCCCTGTAGCATATACAGGGCAAGGCTTGGGGAGGGAACAGGATTGACTCAGACACATACGTAAACCAGAGATCTCTCCACTCTGCTGTCACTGACAGTGTTTGAGTTCCACAGGTGGCTTCTCTGTCTGTGCAGAACATCTCTAGAACCTTCTATAGCTCTACTTCAGGAAGCGGTTCCTGCCTGAGGCAGAGAGAATAGACCTTCAATATATGTATCCTTGAATTCAAGGGTCATGTCACTCGTTTCCTTCTATTCAGTAATACTAGTGTCAATGAACCAAATGAGAGACACTAACAGGGAAAGAGAATAGGTTACGAATGACCCTGAAAAGCAACCTGTTTTTCTTCTTTGTGTGCTTTCTGCCATCCTACAATTGAGTAACAAATAACCCAACATACCTTGAAGTAAGAATTGGTGAGTTCAAGAGAGTTTAAAGAACAGCTTTTTCCAGTAGGTTACATCATCTACTTTGACGTCAAGTACACGATCTTGTTTAATCACTGAGGATTGTGTAGCCATGCGTTTATCAGTGACATTTATATTCAACCTTTCCTCAACGTAGTCAGTGAAAACCAGCAGTCCAAGGAGGGATGTTCCCCATCTCACTCAAAGCTAACACAAAAGTGAAGATCCTATACAAATTCACCACACAGAACAAATGCATGCCAGTGTGGTCATGCTGGATCTTACACTTGCGCAACAGCTGGTGAAATGGGCATCAGGGCTTTGAGCTCAATCATTGTGCAGTGGACAATTAGCTACCCATCCACCAAGTCAAAATGAGAAAGAGGACTGTGTTTACGCTTGTGGGACTATTCATTGCACTAGGGATGGCACTTAGGCAACTTGTGGGGAAAGGACAACCACTCACACAGCTGTTTTACCGTGGCCAAATCAAGATTGCAGCTAGTAATTCTTTAATCTGAATAGTTGTTGATGTTCTTAGGCAGAACATGTGTTGCTATGTGTTGAGTTGAATCAAACTTACTGCAACCCTCTCATAGGATTTTCTTAGCAAGATTTATTCTAGAGGCTTGCCATTGACTTCTTCTAAGGCTGAAGGAGTGGGACTTGCCCAAGGTTATCCAGTGGGTTTTCATATCTGAGCAGCCCCTAAAAAATACATAGCATATTGATAATATGGAGTGGCAGCCGAGAGGAGCCAGCAGGGAAGCCCTTCTGAAAAAATGAGTATTTTCTTTTGGGCTTCCCAAATTTCCTTTTGACCTTTCCAGATTTCCAGTCTTGAAGAAGGAAAGCTAATACTGCACAGATGTCTAACACAGGTAAAGTGAAATAAAACAAAATCCAAAATACGCAAAAAAGCAATGCCTTTATTGGCCAACCAGAATACACAAAATGCATCATGCAAGATATTTTTGCCTGATGAAGCATCCAGAGAAGCTTCAAAAGGCTGCATGATGTGCATTTTGGATGACAAATAAAAGTAACACTCTCTTGTGGATTTTATTTTGCTCTATGGCCAACAAGGCTATCCCTGAGTACGTTTCCTCCATATAGAGTGCATTCACTATTATCCATAAGCTCTGAGGAAAGAGGTTTATATCCTGGGTTAGAGAAAATCAGGAAGTCAGTTATGGAAAAAGTTGATGTCAGGAAACCACTTTATCCGACTGAAAAAGGAGGAGTCAAAGTGATGGTCACCAGCAAAGCTGGTCATTATCCTGTCCCCAGTATGATTATTTAATTCTTAGAGCATGGGCAAACGTCTGAGTCTATGACCACTTAAGATTATTGGTACATTGTGACAGAAGACTTTCAGTTTCACATTTTAATGGTGGTTCTAAATTGTTCTACATATGCTGTTGCCCTGCTCCCATGGTTGAAATGGCACCATAAGGAAGAGTTTGCTAAGGATAAAGCAAGAAGGAAGAAAGAGCAGCAAAAAGAATCTGATTCAGACAAGATCAGGAAAAACAGGAAAAGTTCTGTGTCTCTAGAGCTGCACAACCAACATCCTCTGAACCCATAGAACAAGGAAGAGATGATACATCCTCTACAGCACATTAAAGAAAGCATTCAGGACCTATGGGTGGAGGAACAACCATCACCTTCAGGGAGGAATTCTTGCTAATGATTGAAAGCTCCCCACTGAGACAAGGAACAGTAGCTGGGCACAGACCTGAACTGACACTTTAGGAAGCTGGTGCCTCTTTGGATCATGTGTACAACGTGGGAGAGGTTGCCAAAACTTCTATCCTTTCCTGCTAATGCATAATGGAAAAAATTATACACTCAAGAAAATGGACAACTATAAGGATCTGGACAGAAAAATGAAGGACCTCAGTGAACAAGCTGATCTATCTATCCTTCACTGATAGCGAAAGTGACCCACTGGCTATGCCCCCAGTGTTATCATGAATGGTTTCATTTCTTGGATAATGGCCAGTGCTACTAAAATGAAATAGTCTTGAAAAGAGAGTGAAACACGTTTGGCAAGAGTTCGCAGAGTCTGATCAAGTGGAATTTAAGCTAAATCCTACAGGAAAGAAATGCAAAAGCCCAGAGTTAAGTACTTAGCTAAGTACTAGGGATGAGAATGTGTGTGACAAAACAAGTGGAGGTGGTACACTAATTTGCAGGTAAATATAAAAGGGAAGGCTCCCTAACTTCTAATACAGGAAAATTACTACTGTATTATTGTATTATAGGTATCATTTGGCTGGACAAGATTTATGTCTGGAATATAGCAATTGGAAGTATATATTTTTATCAAAACAACAGATCCAATAGGAAGGAAAACGCGATATATAAGGCAGCCTTCATCAAACTTGTGGCCTGCAGTTATTTTGGACTATGAGTCCCATCAGCCCCAGCTAGCAAGGCCAATGGCCAGGGATGATGGAGATTGTAATGGAAAGGAACCAGGATAGGAATAGCTGGTGGAAAGCACATACACACCTGCACAGAAATCCATGAATCTCAGAGCAGAAGTGCTGTTGAAAGCATCTAGCAAAGATAAAAAGGAAAAACAAAAGGTTATTATTGTGGCAGTATATTAGACTGCAGGAAGTTATGCAAGATGCTTCTCTGAAATTATTGTGGAGTTTTCACAGAGGTGGCAAATAGTAGTAATCAGGAATTTCAACTAGCCTAGCATCTACTGGTATTCTAATTCCACAAAGTAAGGAATGTTCAATAAATTATTGCCTTGTTGACAACTTTGTAGTGGAGAAGGAGGAACAGGAAGACTCGCTATTATGGCCAACAGGATAGAAGCGATGGAATGAACATGGTTAAGAGAGAAAGTGACCTTGTCGTCTTTGAATTCATGATAGCAATCTTGTCCAAAGAAGAGCATGTACCCTGGACTTTAAAAAACCCATTTTCAAAAAGCTCAGAGAAAAATTAAGTATGATCCTTTGACTACAATGCTGAAGCAAAAAGTTCTCAGAGGGATGAAAGATTCTGAAAAGTGAAATACTCAAGATACCATCATGGACTATTGCAGTTGCGAGGGAAACAAATTAAGACAATATGGCTGCAAACCACAGTTTTCTGATCAGCTGTGATCTCTCCTGTGACATGAACAGAAGTCATATATGACCAAGGAAGAATACAACAGTCTCACCTGCACCTGTGTGGAAGGTAAATACAGAAGGTGCTGATGTTTGTGAGGGATGCCAAAAATAGCAAACTGTCTTCTTTGGCTGCTGAACAAGAAAGGGGCAGATTCAAACTTGGGGTCAGTGAAGCATCAACACAGATATAATTGCTAGGGATTGGGAGCTGCATGCCCCCTTTGGAACTTACAGGGTATCCTTCCTCCATTTTCAACCCCACTGTTCTTCACTGTCACATTGGGAGGACTCAAAAAGATCATCTGCCTTTGTATGCCATCCTGCTGGAATTTGGGGCACTTGGGGAGAGGTCAGCTTCTTGCGCCTTGTTTAGACTCATACAGGCCTTTTATTGAAAACAAAAAGTGACATAATTTTTCTCTGCAACACATTTTTAAGAGCTGAAATTAAGACAAAATTCTAGGAAGTTTATGAACAGCCAGCATGGGAACATTTAGAAAAGAATACAGACTACTGGGAGCCACCATGATTTTATTGATGAAGTATACCACATAAGCCTCAGGTCCATTTTTTTCTATAAAGCTACTAGTTTGGCAGACCATGAGAAGGCCATGTACTGACAATCTGACAAAATGCAGAATGAATGATACTACTGATACTGGTTGAACAGTCATATCCAGCAAATGTTTATCATCAACATGGAGAACAATGGAAGGTAGAGGAAAGTGGACTAGCAAAGAGCCCTGTCTTAGGCCCTGTGTTATTCAACATTTTCTTTTAAAAAAAAGGGGGGGGGTTGTATGAGAGTGTAAAGAAGATGCAGAGCCAGTGTGGTGCAGTGGTTTGAGTGTTGAACTATGACCCTGGAGACCAGGGTTTGACCAGGCTCTGACCAGGCTCAGCCATGGAAACCCACTGGGTGTCCTTGCGCATGTAATATACTCTCACCCCAGAAAACTCCATGATAGGTTCACCTTAGTGTCACCATAAGTTGGAAATGACGTGAAGACATGCAGCAACAATAACAGCAGCAGCAAAGAAGATGTAGCAAATCTGCAAATGACAGGAAGCTAGAAGGGACAGCTAGTATCATAGAAAACAAGAGTCAAGGTTCAAAATGACCCTTTGTATACCTTTAAAAAACTGAACCCAAATACAAAAGTATGAAATACAATAAAGATAAAAGTAAAGTCCTTCACTTAGGTACAAAAAAAAAATCAAAATCAAAGGCCCAAGTATAGAAGTATGCATGGGACCTTACTTAATCACAAGCTGAATACGAGTCTGCAGCAACTCAAAAAAGGCAAGCACAATTTCAACTAACAGAAGCATAAAGTTCAGATCATGCTAAGAAATATTTGCATTCTGTTCTATACTGATTGGACTGTATCCGGAATATTCTGAGTAGCTCTGGGTATGACATTTTAAGGAGTATATTGATAAACAATGGTGTGCCCACAAACGGGTGGCCAGGATTGTGAGAGGTCTGGAGACCAAGTCCTATGAAGAATGATTGAATATATTCAACCTAAAGACGAAGGGAAGACATAATAGCGGTCTTCAAAACAGTTGTTTCCTGTGGTTCCAAAGGGACAGATTAGAATCAAAGGGTGGAGACTGCAGGCAGGGAGATTTCAACTAAATATCAGGAGAAATCTCTGAACAGTAAGAGCTGCTCAACAGTGAAACAGGCTGCCTACGAAGGCAGTGACCTCTTGTTTGCTGAAAATACTTAAGCAGAGACTGGATGGTCATCTGTCAGGGATGTTGTGGTTGCATTCCAGTGCACGTCTTGGACTAATTGAAAGTTAGTCTAGATAACTGCCAGTCACCCCAGTGGGTTTCCATGGCCGAGCAGAGATTCAAACTCTAGACTCCTAGTGTCCAGGTCCAACATGCAAACCACTACACCATGCTGGCTCTCATTTAGTCCCAACCCCTGTAACCCACTAGAACATGGGGTAAAATTGAGGAAGACAATAAACCACTGGCTTTAAAATGAATTCAACAAATTTCAGTAAGATGTATCTGCTAACCACTGTTTCTTAATGACAGCTAAATGGAATCCATAGATTCAGGGCAAACAAATAGGGAAAGACTGTTGCTTTCATGTCCAGCTTAGGTAAGCATTTAGTTCACTACTGTCAGGATGTGGGTTTCAATCTATCCATGGCCTTTTGCAGCAGCACGTTTCTTATAAACATCTTTCCTACTCTAAACACGATTTGAACAAGTACATTTTACACCTCTGCGAATTATCCTGAAAAAAATGGGAAGCAATATTTGCTTAAGATGATAGGGAACTATGTAGAATTGTTCCTTCTGAGAGTGTTGCTAAGAAGCAACATACATTTCCTGAGTAAGACTGGGATATAAACAGTAATATCCTGTATCTGTCTGCTTAAAAGTAAGCCCCACTGTGGTTATTTCCTGTTGTTAAGAGGTAAGTAAATGCTATTAAAATGGTAAAAATCAACAAAATCACCACTTTTAGCTTCTGCTCTGAGTGTAACTTAGAAAATATGACAACAATTTTGTTTCTTGAGTTTTTAACATGTCATGTAACAGAAAATGAATTTTGGTATAAGATAACCACACTGCATTGCAGATATGGGGTTTGTTTATCATCGTTGGCTTTGGCTTTTTTTCTCTCACATGGACAAACGCTTGGCTGGTCGGCTGTGACAAAAAAGTAAGTAGAGGAAATGGGTTGCTTAAAAAACTCTAGCAAAGAAGCCATAAGGAAGTTAGTAGACCTCTCTACGTAGTCTAGTGGCATCCTCTAACTAGAGTGGGGAGACTTTTTTCCTCTCAAGGGCTACATTCCTCATAGAGAAATCTGGCACAGGCTGGAGTGATAAGCAAAAAAGCCACTCTGCCCTCAGCCTCTCACTCCCCTGCAACACATATCCTCAAGCTCACAACTACATCCTCCATTCTTTCTTTCCCTTTCCTCACATTCTTTCCTTCCTTCCTTCTCTTTTCATCTTTCTTTTCTCCCCTTTCCCTTGCAAAGTAATTTGGCTTTTTCATGCTTCCTGTGGGCTTAGTGGTAACTCTTTAAAAAAGTTAAATACAAGTCAAGCTACAGAGTGGAGAGTCAAAATATGATGTAGCTCATAGCAGTTAGGGAGTGAGACTGGACTGTTCCTCTCCAACCATGATCCCACCCTCAAAAAACCAGCCCCTCAACATGGCAATTGCTTAAACTTACATTGGCCACCACTATTTAACAGATTTTTTAAGACTACATGCTGCATGTAGTTGGGGCATAGCGAAGAAAGGGAGACTGAGAACCAGATGGAGATATGGCACTTTGTCCACCCATTCCAAAAAAAAAAACCCTCAGAAAATCTATTACTTTTCAGAGAAAGGAGTCTTTCCAGTCCACTCAAAAGAAGGGCCATCCTAAATCAATACAGTTACAACGATATGCAAACTGCACAAAGGGCAATCACAAAAAATTGGTTTTGTTCCAGTCAGGGTAGAAAAACAATAAATTGCACAGATAAAACAAGGTTAAAATGAAGTTTATTAGGGTTTTTTTGTGGATTTTTTATTTTGTTTTAGGTTTTTTTATATAAAACTGTTTGTGAAACAGCTATTTTATTCCCATGGCAGAGTGACCCCTGAAAGATGCACTAACCCCTTCTTAAGGCCTTAACAAGAGAAAAGGTTTCTTTTTTAAAACTCAAATGTTTAAAAATTACACAATGTACAAACAAACAAACAAAAAGTAACCATGTGGTGTAGGCTGCTAAATTGACATTCTCCCTTCCTTCCTTTGGGAAACAAAATACAGAGAAGAGAAGGGTTAACTGGGTTTTCCTTGTCAGCTTAACACACACTGATTATGTCAACATTCAGACTTCCTGTTGAATGCCCCTTTCTGGTAGGCAAGCCAACATCCTCCTCCAGACTGCCTTTCTAAAAAGGCAGCATCTTCTTGGAATGATTTGGGAGTATTTTTCAGGCCAAGACTGGCCCAAATCCCCCACCTTTTGGTACAGACAGAGTCATGTATATAAGGTCAGAGTATTTGAATATGAAGCTAGTAGAAGTCACTCTTATTTCACAAGCCATATGACATAGGAGTCTTCTGATGCTTCTCAGGCTTCCTTTCTTAGTAAAAATAAATAGTGTTTCTTAAAAAGAAAAATCCCCCTGTTCATACATACACAAATACAAACAATCTATCCCCTGCAACCATTCACTCCCGCCTCCCCCCTGCAGATAACTTGCCAGCAACAATAACAAAAAGGAAAATCTGTACTCTTTGAAAGCTGGGTTTCCTTTGTGGAAGATGGAGTGAAGAGACAAGTTTGATTAAGCAAGCTCAGTAACTCCATATCCTTTTCTGAAACAAGATTAGAACCATTTGCAAAGGCCTTGTTTGAATTTTACTTATTATGAGCAACTTGGAATATACATTAGTCCTAAAAATTGAATTTAATGCATAAAAAGGGATAGCGCACCTTTCATTTAAAACAAGTCTATCAAGACTAAAAATAGATCTTTTAATATATATATATCTATATATATATATTTTATCCCTCCCTCTTTAATTCCCCCACCTTCTTTTCTTTTCCCTCCCCTTCCCATAGTCATTATGGAGATTGTGTCCATGAAAACAGCTGGTTCAGACTCCTTGATCATATTCAGTGATGTTTTCGGTCGGTTGTGATGAAAGAGTTGATGAAGGAAGTGCTGGCATTGGCAGGCACATCAAGAGAGGGGCATGACTGCACAGTGGGAAAGAATCCATTGAATCTTGAATGTCCACCGCTTTCTTATCTCTTATCTCAACAGTCTAACCTGTAAGAAGGAAAACATGGCTGTTACAAAACATATATAGAGAAAGGGAGGTGCTAACATTTTCCATTAACTTTGTGGCATAATTAACAAAGCAAATTTGTAGTAGTAGTACCTTCAGGAATTCTTACACCTGACTGAAACATTTATGGAAGTTACTAATCATTACTGTTCTGGAAATAGTAAAGTTCTCTAAAAGAAAGTATAAAAAGAAAATCTGTGCAGTGACAGATGTAATGGACATTTTTTTCTGTGTTTTCATGTCAGAATTCCTTTCATTTATAGTGCTGAGAAACAGGAGTTCTATGCTGGGGGATATAACAAGGGGCTACAAGGAACCTCTACTTTAGCCTGCAAACATTTTTTTTATTTCCTAAATTTTTGTCAACGATTTTACAATTCTTTAAAAACAATTACCTACTACAGAAATGGATTTGGATGTAGGCATCTGCCTAGTAGGAAAAAAGTTTCATCGCTCCATGCTTTATATGGATCTGTGCTATAATCAGATAGAAGAATTTTTTAAAAAAGTTTGCACTTTCAGTTTTGATATCTAATGATCAATTCTTGGCAACTATCACTAAGTTCTAGGGAAATGAGATGTACATAGACATCTATTTGTGTATACTTGTAAAACTTCTTTAAGATTTGGAGCCATGGGAACTAAAAAATTAAAAGATATACAATATTGTTTACATATCAAACCTAAATTATGAAGAGCAGGATCCTGAAAGTTCAAGGGAGTTTTCAACTGGAAATGGACTCTCTTCCATGCCTATTTGCTTCTTGGGTTTGAGTCTACCTATTCCACAGGAGCACTGGCTGTCAGCCAGCTATTCCTACCCTCCTCCTCCATTATTGTTGTTGTTGTGTGTTTTCAAGTAGTTTCCAACTTATGGCAACCTTAAGGTGAACCTATTATGAGGTTTCCTGGGGCTGAGAATGTGTGACATGCCCAAGATCACCCAACAAGTTTCTATGGCCAAGCAGGAAACTGAATGCTGGTCTCCAGGGTCATAGTCCAATGCTCAAAACCATTATACCATGCTGGCTGTACTAGAAGAAAATTCTGGACACATGACATTGACTTATCAAGTATGTAAGCCCTTTGATTTTGCTGAGTTTTGGATGGTTTTTAAATTAAATACTTCAACTGGATATGTCCATTTCCATTTAAAATTGCAAAACTGTCTTGCTTTTTATCTATCTTCCAATCCAAGTGTAAATATTTTGAGCTTTTCCCCCCAAAACTGACATATATTTGCAGCAAAGAGGTTAAGTCAAGAAAGAAGGGGAAAGAGAGAAGGAGAGAGAGAGAAATGGGAAATTCCACAGTTGGCTGATGGTGGTAAACCATATCTTCACAGGCAGGCAGGGTAAGACCGGTGGCAAACCAAACTTTCTTATCTTAATTTTCCCTGACAGATGTACATCAGTAATCAGTGCTTTCTATGAAATAGATAGCAATGAAAAGACAATTTTCACCATCGAAATGAACACTGGGAAGACGTACCATTTACTCATGACGACAAATTCCTGCTCCAGGGAAAACAAACAGACGAAAGAGCAAGGAATGATGTTTAAATGCTTAAACCACATGTTTTCCCATTCTACTTTCAATGAATTACAGAAAAGATCAGTATTTTATGCTGATTGAAGGAGGTAGAACTAAGAGGTTTGCGCTAACAAATGCTATTAAAAAAGCAGATTTTCAGTGACATGTTGTCACCAGTAAGTTTTGCAAATAGACAAAATACTTGGAGGACAAAGGAGTAAAAAGTTTCCCTCAATCACAAACAGCAGTAGCACTGGAAATACAGTGCAGCCTTTTCTGGTGCGACTTCCATATACACAAATGCAAGGTCACATTAAGTGTCACTCCCATTATAGTCAATGAATGCAGAGGTGCACACCTGTGCAAGCATGCACATGTTCTGTCATCCACTGATTACAATGGGACACAACACTCACAGTTTTTGTTTTACACAGGGGTAAGACCACCAAGTGCACATTCAACTTCAGCTTTAGCAGACTCTGACCGTTTTTCCTGACTGCAAACAAGTACACCCCAGTTTTGGCCATACTACATATCCTATCACACCCTTTTGTTCCAGATGAATTAAATAACTACACTGGGCACATAATCACACTCAAGGTGGATATATGCTATGAACAATCCTATAAAAACATTGGTCTCAATCCAGTGGCCAGTCCTTGCCTACTGTGTGATCAGAATATAGCCCCCAAATGTTATTAATATACTACCTGAAAGGAACCACTAAAAGGAAATATATGTGCTAAAAACAAATTCCTGTATTCAAGACAATATTCTGCCCATTTTTAAATGATCTGATATTCTTTTGTATGTCAAGACTGGCCCTCCCACAAAGCAGGTTTCTTCTTTTTCAGGCGGCAGATCAGAAGGGAAAGCAATTATGTGTCCAGTCACCACCACCAATGGTTTCCACAGCAATCTGCTTCTGCCTTGCCTCAGAGCCCTGCCAGGTGTTTTCTTGGGCAGCCAGCTGCCTCATGCTATAAAAACTCAAGTGGAAGCACCATGGGAGCAGAACCTCCGCAGAGCCTCTCTTGGGCCTAAAACAGATATGGTGAAATTCCATTAGAGCATTTTTGGATTTTTTTTAAATCTTTGCATGGGAGAGCTGGAGAATCAATGGGCTCTCCCAAAATGGTCACAAGGGGCCACATCCAGCTCACAGCCTACATTTTTCCCATCCCTAAGGGGTCCTCAGAACAAATCATCTGGCTGCTGGGCTCTCAAAAGAGTCTCATCAAGCAAAAATGCTTTGCTCTGAAAAAGGGCACTTCCAACTGAGCTACTGTAGAAAAGGGATGACTTCTATCCTCCTGGCAGAGCCACTAGAACATACTGGGCCACCACCACTGCACACATACAATCTTGCATCTTAAACTATTCCTTTTATACAGTATCAAGAAAGCCCATTCACAGGTCACTACACTACAAACAAATGCAATGGTTTCAAGCTGAGCCTCCAAAAATATACACGCCAGGCAAAGACGTAGCCAACTAATTTCTAAGACAGTGGGAATGAAGGAAAGATTTCCCAACAGTCAACCCAACTGTAGCATAGCAAAAATAAAGTAAACAGTATAACAATGATGATAATAAATAATAAAATCCTCTTCTTCCTCCTCCTCCTCTTCTTCTTCATCTCCTTGTTTCATGCTCCTTGTCAAAGAAATGTTTTTCATTTATTTATTTGATTCCCTGCCTTTCTCTCAAGACTGCATGAGACCTATCACAATAGAAGCTGAAAAATTCCCTACCTGACTTGCTCAACATTCAACTCTTGCACTGGGAATATCTGCAAATGATAAGGATGTGTATTCTCTGATGCCTTTCCTATGGACAACTAAAAAATACCTCCTGGAAAAGTCAGAATGGACTTTTAAAAGTAAAGTACAGCTTATGGCACAAAAAGCAGACTGTAGATCATATGTTCTACTATTATACTGTTGGTGTAGAACGGGCAAGACTCCATTCAAACTGTGGATTTACATATTACTTGTGCAAAAGAAAACAATCTTTTTACCAAGAAAACTAAAAATGCTTCCAAGTCAAAGAGAGTCCTTTTTTTAAACCAGGAAATAAACCAAAAGCAAATCTTTATTTTGTATCTGGGAGGCTTTTTACCTTGTTAAACCCTGGAAATTAATTCCCAGTTTATTTCCTCTTTCAGAGAAGAGATTTCCTGGCCTAAAAACAGCCCAATGCCCTCCAAAAAACACGGTGAAATTGCCCCCCAAACAACAGAGGATGCAAGGGAGCATTTTAAGTTTAATTTTCTTCAATAAAAAGTTTTTAAAAATTGCCTTGAAAGCTTTTGCTGTTCCTTGAATTCTTCTCCCAATTTCTGAAAGAGTAGAACAGGAGGCCAAACAAACTGGCCACGCTAAATGAGGCATTCTTCATAGTGTGCCCACTGCTTGCCGAGTTTAAAAAGATAATGGTATTTCTGATTAGCTTTTTGCTCCCTTGGGAATCCAAAGCCATGTTGAGGTCACATGCAAAGGAACATGAAAAGAGTCATAGTACATCAGACTAAAGACCCATCTAGTCTAGCTTTCTGATCACAGTGGCTCACAAGCTGCCCGTGGGAAGCCCACAACCACCTCATGACACCTTTGAACAATGCGTTCTTGCACCAAGCTGGACACGTGAGTAAGGTCTGTCAGGCTTCTTGATTTATTGGGCCTCAACCAAATCTGTGAATTACTCATCAAATGATACTATGCTGAAAAAATTGCCAATTCACCCTTTTTAGGATTTACATTAACAAACAGAACAGAAGAAACCTGGTAAAATGCAGGAGTCATTTACGGGAGCACAGAGAGGAGCTTCTTTTCAACTTTGCCCTTCAGCAATAGATATATTAGTACCAAAACACAAGGCGAAAAATACCATCGTCCAGTCAGAACCTTGCACAGACCACCACCTAATTCTTCTTCATACCAGAGGGGAGGTGGGAGGGGAAACTCAGTGTTCTTCCCTCAACTCACCTGTGCTTGCTTTTTTTTCATTCCCACGACACACTTCCCCCCTCACCCCCGCTCGGACTGCTCTGTGCCGAGGCTGCCTTTCACCATCTTGTTCTGCAAGGAGGGAAGAGAGCAAGGGAGGAGGGGCTGATGTTCAGTATGCCAAGGAGTTGGTGAAGGGGAATGAGAGGACAAAAGAACAGCAGAAGGAAAGAGATGAAAAGAGGAGCATATGGAGAACGAAAGAGAAAGCAGCATCAGTACGAGAACCAAACAGGCAGGTCTTCTGCATGACAGCACTGGTACTTCTGTGAAGCAAGAAATATACAGAAGAAAGAAAACAGAGCTGAGCGTCCTGTATAATCACAGAACTTTCACACTGAGCCTCTGGCAGGGTTTTTTTTAACTCTTCTTTCTTGAGTGTTCAGAAAGGCAATTTGGAAAAGAGTGGCAATCCCTAATGTTTCGCTTAACCGTTTGTATCAGACATGCCAAATTACTTTCGTTTTCATACTGTGGTAGTCCTAGCCAAATAGATTTAGTCTTCAAACTTAACTAAAGGAATCAATGCATGATGCAAACAGGTGTTAACACTGCAAAACCCATCTGAGAGGTATACATGAACTTATCTCCATCAGTTCTAGAACAGCAACTTTTTTCTCCTCTAAGACCATTTTTTAAAGAACAAGACAAACAGTTTCTCCTTCAACTGAAATAAAAACCACATTATAAAACCCAGGTATACGTAACATAAGTAGAAAATAATCAAAGATTAATACTGGGCACCAAAGTCCATATCCTAAGAATGTCACCTTTACATTTTTTTTTAAAAAAATACCCCTTATGACTGACAAGACTGGCTTGAAAGTGTAACATATAGGCAGTATTTGATGAAATCTCCAATACCAGAAAGGAGCTCTGCAGCATTACAAGTTATTAATGGACAGGCTTTCAGAGTCCTGTGTAGTTTCCTTTTACCACCTTATCCTTAGCAGAAACAGAATAAATAATACAAAATAAGCAAATATACATACCAGTTTTCCTGATACAACAATTTAATATGCACAAACATAACAGTTTCATGCAGATTTGCTTTTACAGTTCAAAGTACCTGCAACCTTATTTGGGAATTTAAAAAATGAGGACATCGATTTTTATTCAAGTAAGATTTCTGTGACCATTTAATCAGTATCACATAGAAGCAAATGAGACAGATTCATAGAACATTCTTTCTAATTTATTGATATAAAGTGTATCTCTTCTCTCAAGGTGAAAAGCTGGATCCGAAAGTGATATTTCATGTCACAGGAAGAATGATATGATTTTAGTTTATTTTGCTATTATTATTTTCTGATTTTTTTATATTCTTCTTAACTTGTACTGTAGTTTTTACACATTTTGCACTACCTTCTGCCACCTTGTGGTTGAATTATTACAAGTCAGTTTGTGTGTGTAAAATGAAAAATCTTTTCTCTACCAAAATCAATTCTATATTAAAGCTCAATATCAGTTTCTCACACAAAACAGGAAGGAGGCCTCTACTACAGATTATAATATAGCACTCCCAAATTTCTTCTGAGCTCTGCTAAATTTTATTCCTCAAGAATCTATCTTATTGTAGAATGATCAGTTCTGAGCATTTCATGAGATATTTAGTCTAAAGGGTCAGCTCAATCACATAATTGTGGAGGTAACATGTGAAGTCTTTATTCAATTATTTGAGGTTTAGTTGCTTTCTGAAGTCTTAATGCTATATGACCTATGTATTGGAAGTGATCTATATGTGTATACTGCCATTAAATAAAACAGCCCTTTTCTCTGACAGAAGTTTCTGCTCAGACAATATTATAGGTTTCTTTCATAAACACAGGTGCATGATCTTCAAATGGCTCCATAAATCTTGCTCTCTACTGCCTTTTATTAGATAAAACAGTAGTAAGAACAGGTTGCTCACCTGTAACTGGTTCTTTGAGAGGTCATCTGTGAACTCATACGGACGGGTTTACTTAGCCTGAACGGTGCATCGTTCGGAAGCTTCTAGAACTCTTATGCAAGCATTTTGGTGGTAGCCCTTCCTCCACTGGTACCATATGACCCGCCCACGTACTAAGCATATTGAGTATGACAGAAGTGGGGAAGAAGGGCAGATGTTGCGTGAGTTCACAGATGACCACTCAAAAGAACCACATTTACTGGCAAGTAACCTGTTCTTGTCTCTGTGACTCACACAAATGGAATACTAGCAAGCTACTAACCTAGGTTAGTACAACAGAACAGCACTGTTCTCCCAAAGGCAGTATCACTATCAGCCCTTGGCCTCAAGTTGAATCTGTAGTATGTAATAAAGGTCAAAAGCCGAGACCAGGTAGCTGTCATGCACATGTCCTCTAAGGCAACACACTTTAGAAAAGCCAAAGAAGCAGAAACAGCCCTTGTGGAGTGGCTGCACACAGTTAAGAGGAGGATCTTTCTTGGCTAGTTCCTAGGCCAGATGAATCACAGAGGAAACCCATTTGAAGAGTTGCTGGGCAGAAATTAGTAGTCCCTTCTTCTTTTAGAGTAACAAACAAAGAGTCTTTGAGATTGTCAAATGTCAGCTGTCCTGTTAATGTAGAAGGCAAACATCCATTCGAATACAGAGTATGAGTTCAGCAGGTAGTATGATGTCCTGATTCAGACAGAAAGCAGAGAATGCTTTGGGAAGAAAGGAAATGACTGGTCTGAGGATGATATCATCCTTGTGAAACCACAGACAGGGAGCACTGATACAGAGAGTAAAAGTTCTCCAGTTCATCTGGCCAATGTTATTGCAACAAGGAAGGCCATCTTCCAGGTCAGGAGAAGAATGTCATAGGATGTCATTGGTTCAAACAGTTTCCAGGAGAGCTGAGAGAAGACAAGTTCTAGGCTCCAGTGGGCTGTGGGAGCCTAAACTGAAGAATATAGGTTCTGACTTCCAGTTGCATGGCGCGCGCGAGTGGTCGCACGGAGTGAGCTCCGCAACTCCGTGCTATCTCCCGCTGGAATCCAGCCGCTTTTTTCATCTGATAAGCGGCTAGACACCCGTCCGGTAAAGGGGGTGCGGAAGATTGCTCGAAGGGGGTTCCATAACTGGTGCCGAGCTCCTTCTGACAAGAGGGAGCGGGAGGCTTCAGGGGGGCCGAAGGGCTACGACAGATCCAGCAGGGACGCTGTGTTTGCGGCACAAGCACCGCCACCGACTTTTTAAAAAAGAAGACACAATTTGAGACAGTAAGCATCTGATCTAGTTTTTATCTCATTGACACTGCAACAATTTGGAACTCGCAGCGGTGAACAGGAGTGGCAATACGTAGTAACCCAGCAGACTGTGAGTATGTAATGGTGGAAAAAAAATTTTTTTAGAAGACTACAACTTCCTAAGATAGACTGTATACTAAGAATGTAATGGATTTCACTAGCGGTTTTGATTAAAAGAGCATAACTGGAGAGTTACAGAGACGGGATCGAAGTCTGTGCTTTTTTTGCCTTTGCTTGGTATGAAGAGACTGGACTGGATTGCGAATATGGTTACCCTTGGTTTAAACTTAAGTTTTTACCTTTCTGTTTTTGCCCTCCGTTTTGACTGATTGAACTGACTTGGAATTTTGGAATCTTGGTACATAATTGATCTGTGTTTGTTTGGGACCTTACATCTGTGTTTTCGGGAGTACAGGATTTAAGACGTGGCTGCTGAATTCTTGTGGATTGTTACAATTAAAGATAAGGATTAAAGACAGAGAAAGAACATGGAGACTGAATGATGAGATTTGGAATAAGGAGAAGTACATAGCGAAAGCAAAAACAGAGATAATTAACTATTTTAATGAGAACTTGACGTCGGAGCTGTCGATGAAAACCATTTGGGATGCAAGAAAAGCAGTGATGTGTGGTAACTTTATCAGATGGACTGCAGAGATTAAAAAAGAAAAGAGAAACATTGAGCAGCGAATTTTGGAAAAGATGAAAGAAATTAAACAACAGATGAGACAAAATCCGTCGGATAAACAGATCAGATTACAGATGAAGGTAAAGCAAGCTGAATTAAATCAACTTAATTTGG
Source organism: Cyclura pinguis (assembly GCA_030412105.1). Classification (NCBI taxonomy): domain Eukaryota; kingdom Metazoa; phylum Chordata; class Lepidosauria; order Squamata; family Iguanidae; genus Cyclura; species Cyclura pinguis. The sequence goes on from CM059603.1 coordinate 42,467,188, forward strand.
AAGAAACAGAGCAACAGATAAAGAGAACGAAATATAATTTCTTCAAACAAGCTAATAAACCTTCAAAACTTTTGGCAGGTTTGCTGCGTAAAAGAAGGTCCAGAAACATCATAACCGAGATTAGAACAGGAGAAGAAAGAACTACTAAACAAGAGGGAATAAAACAAGCTTTTTATAATTACTACGTGAAGCTGATGAGTAAGATCTCAAAGGGGAAAAAAATACAAGAAGTGGAAGAATATCTGGAGAAAATGAATAAAATGAGATTTAATGAAGACCAAAGATCAGTCTTGAACAAATATATTACTATGATGGAAGTAGTTGAGGCTATTAGGAATTTGAAGAACGATAAAGCTCCAGAACCTGACGGCTTCACTGCAAGATATTATAAAATTATGGAACATGAGATTTCAATACCTTTGCAAGGCACTATAAATGAAATAATAAAGGAAGGAATACCAGATACTTGGAAAGAAGCTAACGTTGTGCTGATCCCGAAAGAAGGAAGAGATCTGAGCAATGTAAAGAACTATAGACCAATATCACTTTTGAATACAGACTGCAAGATCTTTGCTTCAATTCTAGCAGCGAGGCTCAAAAAAGTGCTGTTAGAGGTAATTGATGAGGACCAGAATGGCTTTCTACCAAAAAGATCTCTGAGAAATAACATCAGAACAGTCTTAAATGTAATCGAATACTATGAAAAGCATAATGAACAGAAAATGGCCATGATATTTGTAGATGCGGAGAAAGCTTTTGACATGATCAGCTGGCCATTCATGAAGACGGCGGTTAAACAGATGCAGGCAGGAGAAAAATTTGTTGCATGGATTGAAGCAATTTACAGCCAACAACAAGCTTGACTGGTCATAAACGGTGAAAGAACACAATGGATAGAACTGCACAGAGGTACGAGACAAGGGTGTCCCCTGTCTCCTCTGCTGTTTATCATGACAATGGAAATACTTAACAATGCTAAAAGAGAAGATAAAGAAATAAGAGGAGTCCAAATTAAGAAATATCATTACAAGTTAAAAGCTTTAAGCGCTGACGATCTGGTCTTCTTACTGGATCACCCAGGGAAATGTATTGAAAAATTGATTACTACAGTTCAAGAATATGGAGAATTCTCTGGTTTTAAAGTTAATAAGGAAAAAACAGTCTTCTTAACCAAAAATATGACTGAAAGAGAAGAGATGGAATTAGTACCAAAAACAGGATTCAATAGAGGACAAAAGGTAAAATATCTAGGTATTTGGATAGCCAAAAGAAACAATGAGTTATTTCAAAATAATTATGACAAAAAATGGAAAGAAATAATAAAAGACTTGGAAAGTTGGACCTCCATGCGTTTGTCAATGATGGGGAGGACAGCTGCAATAAAGATGAATGTTTTGCCAAAAATGAACTTTTTGTTCCAAAATCTTCCTATAATAACGAACACGAAACCTTTCATACAATGGAAGAGAGAACTAACTAAGTTTATATGGCAAGGGAAAAAACCTAAGATAAAATGGAATATTATGACAGACTTAAAAAGTAGAGGAGGAATGGGACTACCAGACTTTCAAATATACTATAAGGCCGCGGCTTTTACGTGGATAAAAGACTGGGTAGACCTACAAGACACCGGAATGTTGGCACTGGAGGAAGCAGACCTGAGGATGGGGTGGCATGCCTATATGTTTTATGATAAAGCAAAAATAGATAAAGACTTTACACATCACTTTATCAGAAAATCGCTTCTGAAAATTTGGGAGGATTATAAAACTAAAAACATACGGCAGCTCCCCACCTGGGTCTCACCGCAAGAGGCTTTTTTTGGCAGATGGACGGACACAGGTAAATGGTTGCGATATGATGATATAATTGAGAGATCAATGTCCAACAACTTTAAGATTAAAACAAGAGAAAAACTAGAACAAGAGGGAATAACATTAAGTTGGTTCCCTTATAGACAGTTAGCAGAAAGGTTTCAGATGGATAAAAAAAATATGGAATTGAACTTAAAGAGAAAACTGGAGTAATTAAATGGCTGTTCGAAAATCCGCCTCATTTACTTGCCCAAATATATCAAGAAATACTACATTAGGAGAGGAAAGAAGAAACAGTAAAGGCAACGATGATTTCATGGGCACAAAATATCGGACATTCAATACAATTAGAGTCTTGGGAGCAGAGCTGGAAAAAAACACAGAAATTTACAGTAGCACAGAATTTGAAAGAGAACTATTACAAGCTATTTCATAGATGGTACATGACACCAGATAAATCAAAAAAGATTTATAATACAGGTACTGGATAATGTTGGAAATGTCAGAATGAGGTCAGTACGATATATCATATGTGGTGGACATGTCCTAAAGCTAAGCAATATTGGACTAAAATACATAACAAAATATGTGCATTAATGAAAGTACAGTTTGCTAAGTTACCAGAATTGTATTTGTTAAATATGACTGATGTATTAGAAGGTACTGATATAAAGAAGTACTAGAGAATATTACTGTACATGATAACAACAGCTCGTATTGAATATGCAAAGATGTGGAAAACTCAGCAAATATCCACATTAGAACAATGGTGGGGTACGCTGATTGAAAACAAAAATGCTGATATGGTCTCTCAGAGATTAAAAGGGAAATCAGACGAAGAGATACAAAAAGAATGGCAAATTGTAATGGGTAACTGCTGGGTACCATCAGATGGACATCTGTGATTCATGATTTAAGATAAATTATGAGGGGGCTACAGGATATATATCATGAAGCGGGAATATGGAGATGGAAATGCAAGAATCAACAAGTAATAATAGCACTAAAATGTAGTACTATATTTTAAGCATGTTAAGAAATATTGATAATGAAATCTAGATCAGTGTGGAAGAACAGAAATATTTCAAATAAGTTGACAGTTATAATTGTTTTATATCTGAATTTGAATAAAATGATTATAAAAAATAAATAAACTGAAGAATGTAGGTTCTTGTAGCCCTTTAAGAAATGTTTACCTAAAGGGCACTGGAAAGAAGACTTACCCATTAACTAGAACTGATGGGATATAGCTGCAAGGTAGCATTTGATGGATGAAAGTGAAACGCCTTTCTCAGACAGAGAGCAAGAAGCCCAAGACATGCTGAATCTGGGCTGCATCCAGAGATATGCAACAGGAAGACAAGAGTGAAAGGATATGGAATGGATAGGAATGATAGGCATAGCATCTTTGAGTAGCAGGCCTAAGAGCAGCAGCTAGGATTCGACAAAGCAGTGTCAATGAAGAAGCTAAGGACAGATTCTCCATGACATCAACTTGAGGGTGTCTGTGTCGTGATGCCAAATCCAAACTTGTGAAGAGTCAGGAGATCAGATCTTGATGGAAGCTTGAGGAAAATTCCATGAGGCAGGTGGAGGAAATGGGCAAACCACAGCTGTCTCAGCTCACTCTGATCCTGGTCAACCTGGAGAGGATTCACCTGGTGAGAGGCAATAAGGGAAAGTGTACACGGTGTCACTCTCCCAATGATACAGGAAAGCATTGCCTAATAAGCTTTTTCCCTTCTGAGTCCCTGAGCAGAATGTGGTGCACTGAGACTTCATGGGCTAACACAAAAGAAAAGGCATTCCAGCTAGCAGATTATCAGTGTGGAGCCATCATTCCAGAGAACAATGAACTGCCCTTAGAACAGTAAGTTGCACTGGAGGCAAATCCATGAGGATGTCAAATGCTTAGAGAAACCAAGCCTGAAAAAGTTGCATCTGAAAGCAAGAGTTCGGGATCATAAAGGCTGTGGAAGCCATAAGGCTGAGCAATACCTGAATGAACTTGACAGGCAACCATCTTGGAACAATAACTGTGAAGAACAGCATGACACAGGCTATCAAACTGATCCAAGAGAAGGTACGCTCTCACCTTCAGAGAACTGAACACTACTTTGATGAACTGGATAGTATCATGTGGCTGCAAGGGGGATCTGTCGAAGTTGACAATGAGACCCATGTAGTCCAGAAGCTGAAGGGTGAGATCTATACCTGAAAGGAGGCAAGACGGGCAATAAGCAGCCAGTCATCTATGTATGGAAAAACAGTGAGACCCTGCTGGCATAACCAGGCTCCACGACTGCCATGCACTTTGTAAAGACAAAGTCCGAAAGGCAGGACATGAAATCAGTAGGTGTCCCTTCCTATAGTGCCAATGCAACAGATCCCGATGTGAAAATAAGCATCTTTGAGGACCAAGGTCACAAACCAGTCTTCTTCTTTCAACAACAGGAGGACAGAGTTCAAAGTGACCATATGGAAATGGAAATCCATGTCTCTCAGGTCCAGAATGGGGCAAACTCCACCATCCTTCTTCAAAACAATGAAATAGCAGGAGGAAAAACCCTTGAAGGACAGAAGATGGTGGCACGGGTTCTATGGTTCCTTTCTGGAGAAGACTGTCTATCTCGTTCAAGAGAGGAATGGAGAACTACACTGGTAGGTGGATTCAACTGTGTAGTCTGTCAATGATGTCAAAGACCCAAGAGTTGGTGGTAACGGTAGACCAAGAACGATGGTAAGAATGGAGTCTGCTGCTGAAAAGGAGAGCGGAAGGAAGGAGGCCCTGGAGGAAGAAGTCAAAGGTGCTCTCTGATTATTTCTTTTTAAGACTGGGACCTGCAACTGGATGGAATGGAAGACTTCCTCAATGATGGTAGCACAGGAAAGAAGACACCAGAGTGTTTTGGTGGAACCAGACTGTAAACTCCTTTGGAGCTGGACGGGTGTCTTGAACAAGAGTATCTAGTTCTAGAGGACCATAAAGATTGAGAAAGCAGGCCAAACAGTGGTCCACATTCTCTGGATATGTTCCAAGATATCATCAGTGTCTTTATGGAACAACCCAGACTCATTAAATAACAAGTCCTTAATCATACTCCTGGCCTGGTGAAACAAACCAGAGAAACACAACCAGGCATAGCAGCATAAGACTAAGACCAATACAAGAGATTCTGTGCTGTAATCATCAACATGCCTTGCTGTTATAAGTTGCTGTGACATTAAGGTGTAAGCCTCAGACTGAAGAGCAGCTGCTAAATCATAGAATCTTAGGGTTGGAACAGACCACAGAGGCCATCGAGTCCAACTTGCTGCCATGCAGGAATAAACCATCAAAGCATTCCCGACAGACGGTCATCCAGCCTCTGTTTAAAAATCTCCAAATGAGACTCCATCACATTCTGATGCAATGCATTCCACTGTCAAACTGCTCTAACCGTCAGTAAGTTCTTCCTAATGTTTAGATGGCATCTCTTTTTCTGAAGTTTTGAAGACATCGCTCCGTCTTCCAATCTCTGGAGCAGTAAAAAATAGACTTGTTCCATCCTCCCTATGACATCCCTTCAAATATTTAAACATAGCTATCACATCGCCTTTTAAACGCTTCTCCAGGCTAAATATACCCAGTTCCCTAAGCCTCTCTTCATATGGCATGGTTTCTAGGCATTCTACCATTTTGGTCACCCTCCTCTGGACATGTTCCAGCTTATCAATATCCTTCCTGAACTGTGGTGCCCAAAGTGTGGTGCCCAAATGTCTGCTGTCTTCTGAAAGTTTCACCAAGAGTGGTGTCACGCATTCCCACAGATGCTGCTGGTACACCAACGCACTAGTTAGCGATGTGGAAGGCCAATGCTGGGGTGAAGAGACTTTTTAGCAAGGGTATTGAGCTTTTGACCCTCTTTGTCAATAGGAATGGTCACCTTTTTCTGTGATGTCTTTGTCTGTGCAGCCTCAACAACAATAGAGTTGGGCTTTGGGTGCTGAGAGAACCAATCAGACTTCTCTATCTCAGAATATCTTCAAACACTTTTAGCAGAGTATTTACTGAGTACTGTAGCCAAAGAAAAATATTCAGTACAAAAAAAAAAAAAGGAAAAATGAAAATACATTTGAAAAGGATAATAAGCAGACTCTAATGCTTTCTGCCCAAATAACAGTACTATCCAAAGAAACACACACGCACACACATAAATACGTACAAATACACACAATGAGGAAACAGTCTGGAAGTGCATATTTTTAGAAAGCATTACTCAGAAACAAAACTTCTTAAAATAAGCTGTGCTGAATCCAGCAGAGGGCAGTGCCAAATTTGTGGTATTTTAATTACCTTGTGCTTGGGGCACCTCACTGAGAAATTCTCTTCATTTAGTAAACAATCTGGAAGAGAAAAAGAAACAGAATATAAAACTGCTTCTAAATAAAACGAAAGCTATCAACTCCATCGCCTATCCCTTCCATTCTACATCTTCAGTTGTTTCAGACAGTTACTTCTATCTAGCCTTTCAGTTCAGGCTTTAGACATTTGCTTTTACTGTGACTCATGTATTTCAACTGTCCTTTAGTGTGGGGACCTAATTTCAATTGCTATCATCAAGACACTGAGTCAAAAATCATTAATGCATCTAGTCTCCACAGTTCTACGCAACCTCTAAGCAACTCATAACTTGGTAAATTAAACTGTGCTAGTTTGAAATCATCTTAAAGATGTAATATAACTACACCCTCCTACTGGTTCAATCTGTTGGAAAAGTTTTAATAGCAAGAGACTAACAACAGTAAGAACTGTAGTCACTCTGAATTTGGCTTAGCATCCTTTGCTATAAGGCAAGATGCCATTGTTCCATATTGAGACTTCTAAACAACAGAAAAAGAAAATTTGCAAAAGAGATAAATAACTCAGTCTGGTGAACTACGATAAAACATCTATCCATTAGCAGTTACAACTCAAAATGCAACAAATTAGGAGACACTGTGCAATTTAATTTGATAGATGTGCAATATGATACTGAAACAGAAATAAAAGTTTTAAGACAACAAGAAGCAATTATAAAAACTAATTAGTGAAGTGAAACATTTGAGAAGATCCACAAGAATTTCACAAGAAAATTCAAAAAAAATTCATTGGCTCCTGGCAAAAACACCTTAATAAGGATCCAGTTTTTGCCACATGTATTATTGTAACAGTATGTTTTGATGTGTACATCCTTGCGACCATTAATATTTGAAGTCAGAAATAAAGAAAGTGACAGAATGAATGTGTGATTTCAAGAAGCAATGACCTCATTCTCATGCAACTTCTTTGTAAATAGGTTACTCTGGTATAAATTAGTAATCCTATGATTAAATGAAATCTAAAACATGCACCACATATTTGGTACTAATTTGGACTTATAATAACCACAGTCAACCATTCATATTTGCTATGGTTAGAGGCACAGGACCCTCATGAAAGTGGAAAAATTGCAACATCAAAATGTGTGTGTGTGTGTGTGTGTGTGGAAGGCAGCTGAGGCGTGGCGAAAACAGACACTCAGGATCCAAACCAGGTCAGGAAAAGGAGAGGGAGAAAGAGTGGGTCAGCACGGTGGCCCTATACCTCCTCTCTCACCCAGCTCCTTCCTTGAGTGTGTTGGGGCGGAGGCACTGGAAGAGAGTTTCCGGTGCTGAGAAATCAGGCTGCAAGTCATCCTTAGGTGGCCTGGCAGCTGCTGGTGGAGGAGGAAGAGGACCAGAGGAAGCTTTTTAAGGGGCTGCACAGCCTGACTGCAGCTGCTGAGAGGGAAGATTCTCCCACCAAAAAAAGCACAGTTAAAAAGCACAAACTCACAATTAATCAAATCTGTGACAGTCAAACCAATAAATATGGAAGGTCGACTGTAAAACTAAACTTTAAAAAGAATGTAAAATGCCTACTCTAAAAATCTGAATGATAAAATGGGCAGCAGTTAAAAACCATGAGAGGAATAAGCCCCACTTACATGCATAGAACTAAATCAGTTTTTCGGGTTGCAGAATTCTCACTTTAAAAAAAACCCTTAGATAAAAAATGAATCATTACTATACAAGTGTCTATTAATACCACTGATTCTTCTGCTCGTAGTCCAAGTCCAGGTATATGTGTGTCCTCATCCTGCAGTGCCAGAACATTACCTTTCTATTTGAACCATGAATTGTCAAGAGATTGGCAAAATGTTTACAAGCCAGTAAAAACTATCTAAAGAGTAAGATACAATGCATACCATCACAGGAAACTGCTTGAAAGGAATTGCTGGCAACTAGCTTCAACAACTATTCTCACTGGCTCCAACCCTATTCACCAATCTAACAAGAGATCAAAAATGCAGTATCCAGATTTGACATCTATTTATACTAATAAGAAAGTATAGGTCGAACCTCCCTTATCTGAAAATCTGAAATCCTCCAAAACCCGAAACAAAAGTCTTCTTCCTGAAGGGAACATGAGTGAATTATAGAAGCATGTGCAGTCCCAAATGAGCTCAGAAGGGGAAAAAAAATGCCAAGCCATCTGAGACACAGGCAGCATGCACATGTATCCCAAGCAAGCCTCCAAAATTCCCTCATTTTCCCCGCAAGAAGAAGGCAAGGGGACAAGAACTGACAAAAGAGGAGATCCCACATCAAAATAACTTTACATAACAATTTAATAATTATTAAATAATTATTAAAATTTAATAATGATTTAATTTAATAATAATTTACAATTAAATAAAATAATTTACAACAGTTTAAATATACAATTTAAGGTGTATATGAGACATAAATGAATTTATGTGTTGAGATTTGGTCCCATCTCCAAGATATCTCATCATGCACATTCAAATATTCCAAAACCCAAAAAATCCAATACTACAGAACACTTCTGGTCCCAAGCATTTCAGGTAAGGAAAGCTCAACCTGTATGCACTGTAATTCAAATGTTCACCTCAAATAAGGAAAGACAGAAACAACACAAATCAAGTTTCTCAGTTCTACTTTTAGTAGAGTATGGCAAAAGCTCTAAATTAGGGGTGGGGACAGAACAAACAGCCCATGGAGGCTCTTTCCCCAAAGTCTAGTTGACGCCAGTTGTCCTCAGCTGGCATTTGCAGGCACCAGTCAAGATCATTTTTCTCTATCTTGCCTCCCTGTGAAGGAAAGACAGAGGCAAGGCAAAGCTGGCTGCTCTCAGAAGAGCACAATATTCTGCTCTTACAGATACTATTCCACTCTGTCGCTCTTAGAAAATGTTCTGGAATCAGCCACTGAACAGTTCCTTTAAGATTACTGCCTGGTTCTTACCTGCATCGATGGCACATGGATAATGATATCGGAAGGAGCAGCCTTTGTTGTAGCAGCCTAAAGTGGCTCCTGGTTCCTGGCAATGAGAACATTTCTGAAAGAAATGAAAAGAAAGAATCCTTGTTTACCTTCAAAGCTGAAACCTTTCTTCAATTTCTCTCTCATAAAATTTCATCAGCCTACTCACTACGTCTCTAGTTATCCTAATAATTTTGCATATTTGACCCACAGTGAGAGCCAACTCTGTAAAGGAACATTAGCCTGCCTGAATGATATCATCTCCTGACACTGTTCCCATGGTGGCCCAACCTTCAAAGATGAGGTGTGTTGCAAAAGGAGCTACCTCAGTTGTTTGCCATATTCTCTCCTGGAAGGTTCCTTGCCTTAACTCTTATATTTACATATGCCTGATAGACAATAAACATGTTTAATGGACTGCTTTATTAACTTGTTTCTCATTTACTTACTTTTAAAATTATTTTTAAATGTTGTAAGCCAGTCCACTAACTTTCATAAACCCATGAATAGGGAGTGAAGTATTATAATTAAATAATTAACAACCGTGATCAAAACCTGGCAAGTGAAAAAATAAAATAAAATGCAGAAATACAAAGTACTCAGTAACAACTTAAAAAACAAGAACATGTGATTCTCCAGATTTTATTGGACTGTAAATCCCATCAACAAAGCCAGCATAGCCAAAAGGGAGGGCTGATGTAAGATGCACTCCAACAAAATCTGGCAGGACACATATTCCCTATGCTACACTAAAAGAACACTTTATTAGGTGTGCATTACAATCCTGCAATCAGAAGCTTCTGATTTATATTGAAGCCTTTTGTGGACCACCGCTCAGAAAAAGGGAGTGAAATGAGATAAAGCCTGGATGTCTTCTCAGTCTTCTACAGAAAGCAATGAATATTGCTTTTCTCAAAGATTCTCAAAGAAAAAGGTAAAGCAAAGTCCTGTACCACTGTCCACTATATCCACTGTTTACAAGTCAGTTTGAGTCCCTCACTGGAAGAAAGGCTGTATAAAAATGTAATAAATAAACAAATATCTCAAATCCTGCAGAAGGCTTTGCTTGTAGGTTTGTTTCAACTTCCACTGTGCATAGAGAGATCTGGTTGGTTTTTCTCAGCGGTGAGTAACTGCCAGGGGTTCGGAGGTTCACTGGCTGCACCCGTCATCCTGATCTCACCTTTTTTTTTTTTTTAATGGGAAGGGGACTGCTAACTATAACCCAGCTCTGAGCTACTGATTACAAATCTCCACAGCAAAGACTGACTCCCTTACCCTCCCTCCTATCAGTGGGGCTTTCATTTTTGCTTATTGAAGAAGGACAGGTTGCTTACTTGTAACAATTATTCTTCAAGTGGTTTTCTGTGAACTCACACAAATAGGTTTACTGAGCCGCTACACTGCATCATTCAGAACCTTCTAGAGCTGTTATGTAAGCAATTCGTGGTAGTCCCACCCCCCGTTCATGTGACCAGCCTGATTCCAGCTCAAACTCTCAGTTCCCTCAATGCTGAAGCAACAGCCAAAGAGCGAGGGAGAGAGCATGACACACAGAGGGGAAGAAGGGCGGGGTTGTGTGAGTTCACAGATGACCACTCAAAGAACTACAGTTACAGGTAAGCCACTGTCCTTCTTCTCATGGTCTCCGTGACTCACACAAATGGGAGACTAGCAAGCTACTCATCATGCAACACAAGAAAACAACACAGCTCTCCCACAGACAGTCTCAGCCCTGGACCTGGCATGCAGCCTGCAGTGAGTAATGAAGGTCAAAAGCTGAGACCATGTAGCCTCCTTACAAATGTCTTCCAGAGACATGCCTTTCAAGAAGGCTGATGAAGTAGCCATAGCTCTGGTAGAATATCTACACACATGAACGGGAAGGTCCTTCTTTGCTAGTTCATAGGCTACATGGATGGTCAAAGAGGCACTGAGATGACACTGGCAGATCCTTCTTGTTCAAGGAGTAGCACACAAAGAGTCTTTAGGACTGGTGAAAAGCAGCAGTCCTGTCTTGTGTAGAAGGCCAGCACTTGCCTTCCACATCAAGACAATGGAGAGGGTGGGCCAATTCAGATGTAGGATTCTGGATAAATTCAGGTGAGACAATGTCCTGGTGCAGATGAAAGGCAAATAATACTTTCAAGAGAAAGGAAATGTCCAGTCTAAGGACTTTGTTCTTATGGAACTTCATGGTGGATCCATAAGAAGGGTAAACAAATCTCCTGCTTGTCTGGCACATATTATCACCACCAACAAAGCTATCTTCCAGATACATAGATGAATATTACAAACTGCCATTTGCTTAAAGGTTTCTTGAGAGAGCTGTGATAGAATCAAATCCAAGCTCCACTCAGGTGCAGACCCCAACAGAGGCAAGTGAAGATTTTTGTAGCCCTTCTGAATCCATTTAACCAAATGGGAACCGGAAGATCTGTCAATGATCTGGAAGGTGGAAGAAATTGACATCAGGCGACATTTGATCAATGAGAAAGATCTCTATTAGACTGTAATATGTGAAACTCCAGTACATGATTGACTTGTTCTTGATCTGGAAAGATCTCTCTAAGTGACAAAAAGGACAAGAATTTATTCCACTTATACACATAGAAATGCTATGTAGCAGGCCTATGCATAGTGACAAATGCCAATTGGTGAAACTGTCTCATGCACTCCCAAGGTGGCAAGAAGAGAATGCATTGGCTGCATGCCTGAAGAACTGGATGAAAAGTCCAAATTGGAATCCTCTAATATCAACACCTGCCAAAGAAGACATCGACAGACATGGAATGGGGAAGGAGAAGCATGAGGAGACCTCAAAAGCAAAGACTGCACCCATTCAGGAGGCACTGGAGGTGGTTTCTGGTGGCTCGCAGATTCATTTAGTTGGACTGAATTTGAATGTTGAGCTGGAGGCTCAGTGCATTTTGAAAGGGACTTAGCACCTTGTTGCTCTTGATGCAGAAATTGGTACTGAAGGCAAAGGTACAGAGGCAAGGTATGAAAGCTGATACCAACTACATTGGTGGTAACATGGATTCCATTAGTGGGGAAGTGGGTTATGTGATCCACACTCGTGGTGAGGTGGCTCCCAATGATGGTGAATTGGCCACAAACCATGGGAATGATGACAATCCTGCTCCCACTCCTCATAGTCAAATTCAGAAGACAGGGATTGACTACATCAATACTATGGCATCCAGAATGAGATGTATACTGTTCATAATCCCCTACAGCCATAACTTTCTCAACCATGTCCATCCCATTGACAGTCAGATCAATGATGATGGTGTTGATGGCATGGTGATGATTTGTACCAGGAGCTATTGGATTTAGACTGAGATGAGCCCGTTCCCCCAGATGTCTCAGAAGTTGATGAAAAGGTCGAGCGATGATGCTGAACCAACTGACGAAGTGGAGGAGGCAGAGTGAGAGGGGACAGTAAATCCAAATATGGCATCCCAGGAGACCTTTGCAGAGCTGCAGGAGGAGATTCAACTATTTCTCCGAGGCAGTGCCAACCTGCTTCACTTGAGGACATTTCTCTGCAGAAGGCCTTGCTTTTTCCTCCTGATCAGGAGATGAGTGGTGAGAATTCACCAAAGGCAGTACAAACACCTCTCTCTCCTGCACCAATTCCAAATGAGGACGATGAACAAAGCGGTTGGAAGACTGTAGCAGGGAAAAGGACCACCTAGGGCAAAGACTTCAACATTCTTTGCCCTCTTCTGACATCACCTCTTCTCTGACCCATTCTCAGACATAGAGGTGGAAGCCTCCAACTCAACAGATAAGACTCACTGTGTCAAAAGAACATGAGATTAAGCTTCCATATTGACTTGAACCAGTACCAAGGATCCTTTCGCTCAAATGGCAGAACTGGATGCAGGCTGTTGGATCCCTCTGTAACCCTCTCCAACTGAGTACTGGAGTCTAGTAAAGATGTCTTAATGGCAACACAGACTGAGGAGCTGAAGGCAGCTGGAGCAGAAGAGGACTGAGGCAGCAGTGTTCCATGTCCCAAATCCAAAGGCTTATCAGTGGCCAACAAGGCTTTCCCATACAAGAGCTCGTCAAGCCTGGATGAACAGTTCTTACATGCTGGTGGGGTAAAAGCCTTACAGCAGGTGCAAGACCCACAATGTGGCCGTCTCCAAGGCACAACAGCATGAATGCACATTCTTCCCAGGGATTTTTGCTTTGTAGGAGGTACATGTTCAAATGAACTGGAGGAGGCCATCTCAGGCCACTGTGGGCAAGCCACTAGAACCATGAAGTCAAGAACATTACTGGAGAAACAGTCGGAGTCAAGCTGAGAACAGAATTCAACAACTCAAATTGAGATCTAAAGGGTAAAGCCTAAATACAATCCAAGAATTCATAACTCAGAAAGAGTATGAGGGAAAGCAACACAGCTCACCAATTGTTCCTTTGATGCTACTACTGGAGCAAATGAAAAGGAACTGAGGGTTTGAGCAGAATCAGGCTGGTCACATGTGCCAGGAGAGGTGGAACTACTGCCAAAACGCTTTTATAACAGCTCTAGAAGGTTCCATGTGATGCACTGTGCAGGCACAGTAAACCCATTTGTGCGAATCACAGAGACTACAAAGAAGTGAAGACAAAGGCTCTGTCTGACAAGAAAAGGCAAGGGTCCTAGATTCCTTCCTGTTGTTGGGGCTTTTCCTTTTCTCCTGGCAATATGAATCAAGCTTGTGCTCAAGAAAAAGTGAATTGGGCTCTACTAAGCCACTTCCTTTCATCTTGCCTTTTGCCAGCCTTAATTGATATAAATTCCTTCAATTAACTGCCTTTTCTTACTTAAGAAATTTAAGAAGGCCAAAACAAAAACACAATACGGTAGCAGTGCAAAGTTGGAAGAACGGAGCGATCATTTCAGAATGCATGGGGAAGGTTCAAAGCAGTGAGCACTTTGTTTAAAAAAAAAATTTCTGCAAATAAAGAGATGTGCACAGAAAGTAAAGGACTGCACTAGAACCTTTTTATTCAGAAGTACTAGTTTCTAGAGCCAGCATGCTGTTTGGTGTTTGGGAGCCACTGTTTGGGTGCTGGACTATGACCCTGAAGACCAGGGTTCAATTCCCCATTCAGCCATACAGACCCACTGGGTGACCTTGGGTTCCTCACTTTCAGCCCCCAGAAAGCCCTTGGACAGGTTAGTCTTAGGGTCACAATAACTTGGAAACAACTTGAAGGCACACAACAACAATAAACTAGCTTTTCTAAGAAATGTCTGCGCAGGGGTTCAAAAGTAGCATACACTTCAACTAAAATTTAAAGGAAAACACAGTGGGTATAATAGTAACAGGTGGAAACCAGAGGAATATTGTTATCTCTGAATACAATCTCTATAAGATGAACAAGCTGTAGTGTTAAATAAACCAGAAGCCTCAAAAGGGGTACATTTTTCCACGTCCATTGTCTCTATGGGTGACAATATCAGGACTCCAGGGTAAAATAAATACATTACTTAAAGTACTCAAGGTAATATTGATATGGAGAATGAAATCAGAGGGGAAGGCAAAGGAGAAAGCATGAAATAATAATTTTATTAGCCTCACAAAATACTGGACAAATGTTTAGGCTCTGGCAAAGAGGAAACCTTTCTAAATGAAGCAAATGGAGGGGGGCAAGCCTGAACAATCTTAAACAGAGACCACCCACTATGGGACAAGCATTATTGAAACAACAGGAAGCAGCATCCACAGTGCTGCCTAATTCAATTTACATACAAGTTGCCAACTGCCAAGGACTTCCAACACAGCTACCTTTCATTCCAAATGAGTAAATCTGAAGGGGAAAATGGCAACTGGATAGAAGAGTTCAAGTGGAAGGTCAAGAGAAGCAAATCATTCCAGAATTCTTTGGGGTTATTTAAAACCACAATAAAAGATGCTCAGCTAGAAAGGTATGATCAGGTCTAAAAGCTCACCAGTCTAATTAAAAAAGAAGCGTGAAGGAAGCTATTATAGGAAAAAAAGGCTTTCTTCAAAAAATGGAAGTCATGCTCAAACAAGAAAAACAAAAAGGAGCACAAATTTACAGAAAACAAACATTCTAAATTAAACGATACCAAACAAAAATACTAATTGTTGCTTTTCTTTTTGAGGAATATAATGCTAATAATATTCAGACCAAAAATACAAAATTATTTCAGTACACCAACAGCAAGAAATCAACTAAGAGGCATTTGCTCCACTGGATGAAAAGCACTCTACAGAGTACTAAGGTGGTGGTGGTGGGAACTGTATGAATCCTTTTTGTTCACTTCATTGTAAAAGATTTGGGACAGGTATTCTTCAAAGTCCCATCAACAGCATTACCTCTCCACAGTGAAGGGATTGTGTGCTTCTGTGAGGCAGTGCTGCTGTTAGAGTCTCCCATGCCAGATAGTCTTTTGCTGATGGGCCAGACTAAATGTGCCAACGGGTATTCAGCAGTAGCGGTAGTGCTGGGTGACACTGGCAGAGGCACTCTCAGAGATAACAGCAGTGGTACCACAGCTAACATTTGTTAGTATTACATAGAAGGAGGTAGAGGAATCCTCCTTTTGACAACTTTTACCATGAACATTCTGTGATGAAACAATCAAAAATAAGACTACAGATAGTGCCAGAAGATAAAACTCCCAAGTTGAATGGCACTAAATGAGCTAGCAGGAAACAGCAAAAGACAACTACAAGTAGCACTGTGGCTAACGATGCGACCAGACTCAAGGACATACAGTTGTTAACATGCTTGTATGTGACAAGGAAGTCTGAAGCTGTATAACAGATATTATATAAACATGGAATATGAGAAGCACAAATCAGGGGAAGCTAGGCATACTAAAACAAGAAACGGAGCATATAAATATTGCAATACTTGGGGCAAGCTAGCTAACGTAATCAGGAGTGAGTTGGATAATTACACAGTGTTTTATTCAGAAAGTGAAAATCTAAGAAGAAATGAGCTGGCATTAATAATGAGAAGAGATGTAGCAAAAGCAGTCAAAGGATGTAATGCAAAATCTGACTAAATCATACCAATAAGAATTCAGTGAAAACCCACCAACATTACAATAATCCAAGTTTATGTTCCAACTACAAAGGCAGAAGAAGATGTTGAAAGATTCTGTGTTGGAGTCAAGAAAAAAAGTCTTTTCACAACAAGACTTCTTGTTAATCACATGATATTGGAATGCAAAAGTTAAGAAACAGAGAAGAATCAAAGACTGTAGGAAATTTGGCCTAGGATCAAGAAATGAAGCAGGAGAGTGACACACTGAATTTTGTGAGGTCAATGTGAGGTTCAATGCAAACGCATTATTCAAGGAACCAAAAAGACAACTGTATACATCCCCTAATAGCCAATACAGAAATCCACTAGACTACATAATCAGAAATAGAAGATGGAGAAGCTCCATTCTCTCTGGAAAAACAAGACCAGGAGCAGATTGTGGTACAGTGCATGAACTACTAATATAATAGTTAGAGTAAAGCTAAATAAAAACATTTAAACCAACCACATGCCCAAATATGACCTAAAGAAGACTCCCACAGAATTTCAAGATAACGTAAAAATAGATTTGTACTACTAAGCCTAATTCATCAAGACCCAGAAGAACTGTTGACTGAGACCATGGATATTGTCAGAGAGGAATGCAAAAAGACACTATTTGCAGCCAAAAAGAAAGAGAAGCCTTGGTGGATGACAGATGAAACTCTTTAAACAATTAAGAACAGACAAGACACAATAGCAAATGGGGACAGAAATAGGGTCAGAATGCAACTATGCAGCGACTTCTGCACAAGGACAAGGAGAACTACTATAATCACCAATGCAGAGAAAAAGAAGATGAGAACAAAAAAGGAAGAACAAGTTTCACAAGTTCTGAGAAATCAAAGGAAAATTTATACCAAGTGTGGGGATGCTCTGTGACCAGCAATGGAACACGTTACATGACAACAGAAATAAAAAATGACGGAAACAATACACTGAAGAACTATATAAAAGAGATGAAAGAGATGAAAAGTCCACAGACTCATTCAAGGAAGAACCATTTGAAGATGAACCTAAAGTTTTAGAAAGTGAAGTGGAAGCTGCACCCAGAGTGCTTGGTTGAAATTGAACGGATGGTGTATCATTCAAGCTGCTTCAAGCAAGAGACAGAATCCACTCACATTCTAACTAAAATTGTCAAAAAATCTGGAAAATAAAACAACGCCCCCCAGATCGGAAACAGTCAATATACATTCAAATCTCCAAGAAAGGGGACATGAGGGATAATGACTGGGCCACTGCATTAATCTCCCATACAAGCAAAATGATGCTCAAAAGCCTACAGATCCTTACCATATATGGAGTGAAAAATGGCAGCTGCCCAACCTGGATGCAGAATAATAAGAGGCACAGAGATCATATTTCAAACAAAAGTTGGGTAACAGACTGCACCAAATAATTTCAGAAGAACTTAGCCTATGTATTATAGATTATAACAAAGATTTTGATTGAGCAGATCATGAAAAACTTTGGTTTGCTTTTAAAGAAACGGGTATGCCATACTACAGTTAGGATTGTCCACACTGTCCTGATGAAGAGGCTTCTGATGAAGAGGCCGATGGCTACCATCAAGACAAGATTAGACAAGATCAAGATCAAGACAAGAATAGAGAGAAACAGAACGGTTTCCAATTGGCAAGAGGGTCAGGCAAGGCTGCATTTATCACTCTATCAGTTTAACTTGTATGCTGAATGCAAATCTGCATTAGACTCAAAGGAAGGAGGCATGAAAACTGGAGGAAAGAACATCAGATTTTAAGATATGAAAATGACACCACACTACTAGCAGAAAACAGCAAAGACTTGGAATGATTACTGAAGAAAGTCAAGAAAGGAAGTGCAAAGGCCAAGTGTACAGTTAAACATTACAAGAACAAAAATAATGACCATGTAAGACTTACATAACTTTAAAACAGATGATGAAGACATTGAAATAGTGCAAGATTTTCCATAACTTGGCTTAGTCGTTAATCAGAACAGAGACTGCAATCAACAAATCAGAAAAAGACTAGGACTTGCAAAGGTAGTTATGAAGGCCCTAGACAAGATTCTGAAGTGTAAAGATACATGACTGAATACTACAGTTAGGATTGTCCACACTGTCCGTATTTCCAATTTTTATATATGGTTGTGAAACCTGGACAGTGAAGAAAGCACACAGGAACAAAATTAACTCATTTGAAATGTGATGCCACAGAAGTGTTTGAGTGCTAAAAGATACATAAATGCTCATTTATTGCAAATCAAGCACAACTTCTCACTAGAAGCCAAGATGACTAAACCAAGAATTTCATACTCTGGACATACCATGAGACACTAGAAAAAAACAATAATGCTTGGTAAGGTAGAAGGCAGTGGGAAAAGAGGAAGACCACATTACAGATGCATAGACTCAATCAAGGAAGCCCTGAGTCTGCAAGACCTGAGCAGGGCTGTTGATGACAGAGTGACTTAGAGGTCCCTCATCCAAAAGGCCACCATAAGTCAAAGTCAACTTGACAGCAGTTACAATATATCCTTCAAAGTGGCCAGTGTAGTGCCAATTTTTCAAAACGGATTCAGGGTGGATCCAGGAAATTCAAGGCCAGTTAAGTTATCTCTAGTACAAGCAAACTGGTAGAAAACATCACTAAAAACAACATTATCTTTAACTTAAAGATACCCACTGAGTTTGAATGGTGAGGTACACACAAAAACCAGAAGTAATTCTTTATGAACTGTGCAGTCAAACTATGGAATTCACTACTCCAAGATACAGTGATGACCACCAACTCTGAAGGCTCCAAAAAAGGAATTAAACCACTTCATGGATGGTAAGGCTTGATGATTATTATGATTATTAGTCACCACGCCTGTATACTCTTTCTGGCATATCATTTGCTAGCAGATACACATGGGCTGGCACTCTTACACTCTTGTCTTGCTTATGTATTTCTTTTAGGTGTTTGGTTGGTTCTTAATGAGAAAAGAATGCAGGACTAGACGGGTGTTTGTTCTGAGGCAGCAGGAATCTTCTCATATTCAGGCACCTGGGAGCTATGAACAGGCACCTTAGATTTCCTAGCGCTGACCCAGAATTAGAAATGGGAAACTTTTACAAGTCTTTATTAAGACAGTAACCTACAAATATTAGTTTGATTCACTAACCAGTTTCACTTTGTGCTCAGCATCAACTTCTTCCACTCCAAAGCATGTACAAAGGATTTGGGGAAGAGGCACAAATGAGGCTCTCAATTGTCTTATGAGATGAAAGAAACAACAGGAGGACCACATGCTATATTTTATATTCTCTATAGGGTCAGCATAGGTCAGAAATGATTTGAAGGCACACAACAATAACAAATACTCTGCCATAAGTGAGAACCCAGGGATGTAGAAACCTTAAAAGATAATCCTGTATAAGACGGGCATCTAAAAATAAAACAGGGTCTAAGGATTTAAAATATTTTTCTCAATTTTGTAGCCTCCAACGTGGCATGTACTGAAGAGAAAGCCAGTGTAGTGTTGTGGTTTGAGCAATGGACTATGACCCTGGAGACAAGGGTTCAATTCCCAACTCAGCCATGGAAACCCATTGGGTGACACTGGATATGTCACACACTCTCAGTACCAGAAAAACCCTGTGGTTTGCCTTAGGGTCACCGTGGAAGGTACACAACAACAAATGTACTAAAGTGTTTACAGTACAACCACTAGCACTGAAAATATTTCAAAGCTCTAAAAGCCAGCACTAAACTTTTGCCATCACCTCTAGAAAGAATATTTCAAATTCCTAGGCATCATCGTCACATTTTTTTATTTGTAGCTATATTTTTGTCTCACCTTTCCTCTAAAAAAATATAGTATGGGTACATGGCTCCCTTCTATGCCCCATTTTATCTTTGCAACCCTGTGAAACTTATTAAGCTGACAGACAGTAACAGGCCTTAGGTCACCAGTGAACAGTCCAGTGGGGATTAAATATACTTAGACAAAAGAATTTGGGAACTTCTTCCACTCTGATTCACAGGGTCTCCAATAAACCTCCAACTATAATTCTAACATGGTCTTCCAGGCATGGGACAAAGTTATCCAGACTCTCACTTTACTCCCATGAATTCAGTTCTTCTTTACTAAATCCTTTTGAGATATAAGACCACTCTTAGCTATTCCAAAGCAACATACAGCTATGCAACAAATGAGATGACATCCTAACATGAGCCTCCTAATATTATTTCCCGCTAAGAATGGAACCATCATTGAGGTTGTTTCAGATGAGGTCTTCATTTTGAATTTTACAGAATTTTACACAGACAATGGCATTGTTCATATGGATCTCTTGTGTCAAAGAAAATCTGTTAAGAAGAAAAAGATGGAGTTGTTTCACAATATGTTTTCATCAACAGTGCTGGGAACCACCTGTTTGGAAGCACCTTAAGTCTAAACGGTTTCAGCAGTACATTACACAGCAATAGGAGACAGTCACCATTTCCGCATTAGACTGTTATAACACTATTACTTCACTTTCAACATCCTATGGAATCCTGGGGTTGGCAGTTTAGGGAGGGACCTGAGGCCCCTCCCTAAACTGCCAACCCCAGGATTCCATAGGATGCTGAAAGCGGAATAACAGCGCTATAACAGTCTAGTGCGGAAATGGCCAGTGATAATGATGGCAGGTTTTCTGATTCAAAAATGTAGAAAAAGCCTTCCTGAATATTTGGAAATACTGAAAACATTACCGATATTTTGCTCCGTTTACTCAGTTATTTGTCTTATTGGTTGTTCAAATTCCAAGAAACATTACATCTCTTACATACTGCTTACATCAAAGGATTTCTTTAAAATTTAATAGAAAAACTAAATACAGGAAGCTGTGATTTCCCCAGTACAGTCTGCTCAACCTGTGAGATTACTAGGGTTATCTTCAATCGCCTCTATAAATGTGATATCCTATGAACTGCAATTCCACTAAGCCAGGCAGAACTTGTCTGCAACTGCTGCCAGCTTCCCTACTGTCAAAACACTTTTTCAATCTGGCAGATGCTGCTGCTTTCCACAGTCCACTGGTGACATAATAGCTCCAGCTTCACCACCTCCTGGGACCTGAAGCCATCTGCTTCTTTCAAGAGTAAAGAGGGCACCGAATCTACACACTGCTCCACATTCTTGGCAGAGAGAAAACGAATGCTTCCAGAAACAAAGTAGCCTAACCCCTGCCACACAGCAATGATTTTCTTCACTTAATTTTTACGTAGCTCTGCTTCTGAGGTGGGACTCACTTTGATGAAGGGCAACTATTCTTGACTTTGTCCACCTCATCACCTGCCAACCTTACTATACCAGGTGCACTTTCTCCTTCATCAAATCCCGGTGGCAAGGATAGTCTTGTACTGCAGTTTCAAGCCACGGGAACATCACCACCTGGCTGGCTGTGTAAAATTACTTATTTGAGCATTAATGGTTAAAGGAGATAGAGGGAGAATGTCTGCTGCTGTCATATTGCCACTGTGTCATCACTACTAGCTACATTAAGATAACGTTATGAACACACGAAGGGGAAGAATGTACAAAGATCTATTTCAGTGATTGTCAATTGGCAGCTCACAGCAGTGCTTATGCCATTGTTTTAACAAAGCACAAAAGCTTCCCCAATCACTGCATTTTAATCTTGATTTGCTCCTAGCCTTAGGACAACATAAAAATTTTCTGGCACAACACTCATATAAATCCACCTTTTTATTAAGATCTTCTATGCCATACAGTTTGACGAAAGCCCTCCTGAGCATCTCAAAAATATATGAAGTGTGTTTCTTTGGAACAAGGGAGAAGTCCTAGCCTGTAACCAAACATAGTCAGGAGTAACCTTTCTCATTTCTCTTCAACAGCCCCTCCCTCCCCTATCTTGTTCAGGCATGAATTGTCTATCCAGTCATTTTTACAGCACAGATGGGGGACCTCAGGCCCTGAAGCTTGATCTGGCTGTCCTGGGGTTACTTGTTGTTCTTAACTGCCATCAAATCAACTCTGACTTATGACCTTATTAATGAGAGACTTCCAAATCACTCTATCATAAACAGTCCTGCTCAGGTCTTGCAGACTCAGAGCCATGGCTTTGTTGTTTGAGTCTATCCATGTTTAATGTGAGCTTCCTCTTTTCCTACTGCCTTCTACCTTACCAAGCATTACTGTCTTTGCTAGTGAGTCATGTCTTTCATGGTATGTCCAAAGTATGACAGTCTCAGTTTAGCCATCTTGGCTTCTAGGGACAGTTGAGACTTTGCTTGCTCTAGGACCCATATAGTTGTCTTTTTAGCAGTCTATGGTATCCATATAACTCTTCTCCAGCACCAAATTTTAAATGAATTGATTTTCTTCCTATCAGCTTTCTTCACAGTCCAGCTTTCACAACCATACACACAAGCTGGAAATACAATGGCACAGACAATCCTAACTTTAATAATCTATTATCTGTCTCAACACTGTAGGATCTTACCAAGTTCCTTCATAGCTGCTTTTCCAAGTTGTAGTCTTCTTCTGATCTCTTGACTGCAGTCTCCATTCTGATTAATGACTTAGCGAAGTCAAGGAAAAACTTAACTATTTCAATGTCTTCTTTGTCTACTTTAAAGTTATGTATATTATTTGTGATCACTATTTTTGTTTTTTTAATGTTGAACTATAACTGCTGTGACAGACCCCTATTTCTCTTTAGATTGGCTTTGCAGTTTCAACCCAGTAAGATGCCTTGACATTTTCACTTAGCCCTTACTCCACCCTTTAAACACCACTTTTGTGTCAAAGAGCTAAGGTCTTAAGTGCTCCCTCAGAATCAAATAGTTTATTTATGGTAGCATGTTCTTTGTTGTTAACAGTGATGTTAGACAACTCAGTAACTATACAACAAACTGTACCTTTTATCATAGTAACATTAGAAATAAAGTATCTTGTTAAGGTTCACGTCAAATAGTCTTACATTAACCATTTCAAACATCTGATAGTCTATGCCAGTACCTCCCAGCCTTATACATCAGTTCTCTGTCTTTTTCTCAGATGCTTAAACACAACTCAGCCACCCTCTCTGGCCAAGATCTTGCTGAAGGCTCTCTTTTCAAATGGACTCTCTGCTTTATATGTTATTTCTTTCATCCATAAGACCCTCCAACACATACCACTGTGCTGGGTTCCACTCCCAAGGCACTATTTCTGTTGCCCAGCAACCCACCATCAAGTTGCACTTGCATTCCAAATAGCTCACACCCAAAGCAACTTCGTCACATCTGCCTTTGCACTTTTTTCCTTGATTTCCTCCAGCAACTGTCCCAAGTCTTTGCCATCTTCTGCTAGTATTATGGTGCCAAGTGGAAACCATTCCATTTCTCTGTGTTCTGTCATAACAATAGCCTCTTGTCCTGAGTACAGGTTACACATCAGGACAATCAAATGCTGTGGCACACCAATTTCTTTAGGAGTATCCACAGTTTTTCATGATCTACACAATAAAGGCTTTGCTATCATATATAGAGCACAGGCTTATCTTCTTCTGAAATTCTCTGGTGCCCTACATTATCCAAGCTATGTCTGCAATATGCTTCATAGTGCCTCTTCCTTTCCTCAACTCAGCTGTGACATCTGGTATTTCTCACTCCATATATGGTAAACGAGGGCTGTTGTTGTTTTTAATTTTGAGCATCACTTGAGCATGGGAGATTAATGCAATGGTCCTGTGGTTACTGTTGACACTTTTCTTGGGGACTGAAATATTTAGTATTTCCAATCTGTGGGCCATCATTTTGTTTTATATTTGCTAACAGATTTTAGTCAGAACTAGAGTAGATTCTGTCTCTGTAGTTGAAAGCAGCTCTGTTGGTACTCCATCTGTTCATGGGGATTTATTTCTCCCAAATGCTTTGACTGCAGCTTCCACTTCACTTTCTAGAACAATATATAGCAATATGTTCTTCACATGATTTTTTTTCAACTGCCTTACTATCAAACTTACATTTACTTTAGCTTGATTTTCTGTGAAATTGGTAGAGGCTTAAAAGAACTGCATATCACACTGCCAGATAACCCAGTTTGTGCAAAACAATCAACAACATCATAGCTGGAATGTAGCCACAGCAGGAATACTGCAACAATATATTTTTTTGTCAAAAAATTCTGCCTAAATTTTTGTCAAAAAGCCCTGCCTAAATTGAGCCTATATCACACAGCATTACGCAATATGTGTAGATGGTTTCATGAAGTTGTCTATTTGAATCTTTTCTGCAAAAGCACGGTAGGAACCAATGGTCATTTTGATAAATATCTTATGAAAAATTTCTTTCCCCCCTCCTTGAAATATTTACATTTAGGTTAGCTGGGGTGGATTACCACAACTATTGCTGCTTCCTGAACACCACAGTATTAAACAAGACCCACAGAAAAGATAGTCAGGTCCATCATTAATCTAAGTGCCTTAAGAGGGGAAAATAGTGATGTGATCACTCAATACCTTCTGTGGAAATTCACAGGCTGTAAACTTACTGTTCCTTCTCCACGACACTTTTCATTTTCTTATAGTAAGTAGTGAATTACATTTATTAAAAACACTCCATAAATACACCTGCATTGGCCCAATTGCCTATGTGAAGTAGAATTATGCAAAATATGCAAATTAAATTACTTTAGTATATTCAGTAATTTAGCATTATTAGTACATTTAGTCCTTCAGCTTTTTTTAGCACATGGCGCAGGTTACTTTTACATGAAATAATGATGTTTTCCAAGTATAACTAGCCCTGCTCACTTGCAGAATATTGTTACTACATCTAAAAACCATGCACTAAAAAAAGATACCTCACTGTTACATCACAGTGCAGGCCATCATTTTAATATATGTCTAAAAATGTTACACAGGCAAGAGTCAGGACATATAAGTTAACCAGAAGAAGCCACAGAAAGCAACATGCACTGCTCTCTTAGACTTCTCTCTTTTTGACCCTGTCAGAAAGCTACTTCTAAGTATTCTAATATGAACCTAGCTTGATATCCCCCACAATAGTAACAAGAACAAAATGCCCATAAAGTACTGTGCAACAGTTATATGTTCATAGCATCAGAGGTAAATGCCTGGGGACCTCAAGCCATCCTTAATGTGATATCTAAGATCTCGACATTGTACTGAGCTACCACAGAAGATAATACTTCCAAGGCATGCTAAAATAATTGAGAAAAAAATTGCTTTAACAAGAGCTTTCTAGCTTCAATACCAACTCAAGTGCATTCACATATATCTCTTCATTAGTTTCAATCCAGCATGATTAAACAATGAGAAGTGAGATCATGCAGATATACACATATATGGCTTCCACTCTGGATAATGGAAGGGATCAAAATTAATCACTCGCCTCAGGAAATAGTCAGCTTCCAAACTTGTCAAGGGCAGCCCCACACAAAGAGCATTACAATAGTCTAGTTGGGAGGTAATGATCTCCTTTCCCCAAGAAAGGCATGATCTCCTTTCCCCAAGAAAGGGTGCAGCTGGAGCACCAGCCAAAACTAGGCAAAGGTGCTCCTGGCCACCGAAGCAACCTAGCTTTCCAGGAGAAGCACTGGTCCAAGAGCAACCCCAAGCTACGAATCTGATCTTTCAGAGGGAGTGCGATCTCATCCAGAACAGGCTGCAATCCCAATACCAAATTGGTTTTCCTACTGAACAGAAGCCCCAGTAGAGTGGATGGGTCTAATTATTTGGTCCGGGGAAGCAGGCGATTGAGGTGGAATGAACAGCTTCAAGATAACATTATTAATATCCTAGAATCTCCTGAATTTGTTAATCTCAGAGTGAATGTACTCTATAATTCTGATAATGTCACTGAATCATACAAAACCTTATTATCCTCTTTAAAGCCAATTCTGACATCATCCTCTATTCCTAAAATCCTTAGGTTCAAACCCCGGACGTGGTTTAACGAAGACTGTCGTAAATCCAAGAAAGCATTAGCTAAAGAGTTAAGCAATTTAAAAGCAAAGTCCACAAAGGAAGCTACAAAAATACAGTCACATATAGCACGGCTGAAAAGTGATAATAAAATATTGTTAAAGGAAAAGAGATATAATTACTATGGAATGCAATGGAAAGAATTAGGCCATGCAGCCTCCCAAAAAGATTCACAGAAATTCTGGTATATTATTGCACAAGCGACCAGAAGGGTAGATTACTCCATGGAAGCAGTTATACAAGCTAATGTATGGGAGAAATATTTTGCTAATATGTATAGCTGTAAATTTATTTCACTCCCTCAAATACCCCTTTCTAACTTATCTAAACTTCCAGATTGGTTAGAGGTCACTCCGGATCGGGTTAAAAAAATTATGGCCAAACAACCGTCTAATAAAGCTCCTGGGGAGGATATGATCCCCATGGAACTATTCAAGGCAAAACAAGAATATTGGGCCCCCGTTTTGGCCAAGTTGTTTACATATATAAATAAATCCGGACGTATACCTGAGGGTTGGAGATTAAGTATCATTGCTCCTATACATAAAAAGGGAGATAAAAAAGATCCCGCTAATTATAGACCAATTAGCCTTTTAGATATTTCCTCCAAATTGTATGCGCGTTTTCTTTTGGAACATTTGGAGGACTGGGCTGATAAGTTAAATTTGATGTCGGAAGCCCAGGCTGGTTTTCAAAAAGGGAAATCTACCACTGATCTGTGTTTCGTACTTAATTTTTTGATTTGTAAATATACTCTAAATATGAAACAAAACCTCTACGCTGCTTTTATAGACCTAAAGTCAGCTTTTGATTCAATTTCTAGGGACTTGCTATGGCATAAACTTGAAAGCGCTGGCATTAATTGTCATCTCTTACATCTTGTTAAGGCTCTGTATACTGACACCTCAATAAAGGTCAAAGTTGACCTGGCAGGCCACCTCACTCAGAAGATAAATACTTCTGCAGGTGTCAAACAAGGCTGTATTTTGGCGCCCTTTTTGTTTAATTTTTACATCAATGACATAGTAAAAGAGTTAGACGGCCTACAGTTCACCCCAGTTACTATTCTTGATCAAAAACTTTCTTTGTTAATGTACGCAGATGATATCATCCTTATATCTAGAACCCAGGTGGGCCTGAGACGCTTACTTGCCAAGCTCTCGTCATACTGTAAGAGAAATGCCTTAACAGTAAATTATAATAAAACTTAGGTCATGGTGTTTGGTAAGCGCCCTAAAATACATACCTGGCACCTAGATGAGTATATAATAAAACAAGTGAAGACTTTTAAATATCTGGGCACGACCTTCTCAGAGACATCCTCTTGGAAACAACATCAGGTAAACATTAAAATGCAGGCACATAGATCAGCCAAAGCAATTTTGAGCTTTGCTGCTAATAGGGGAGGGAATCTTGTAAATCCAGCTCTAACAGTTTTTAAAGCTAAAACGTTGTCACAGATCCTTTATGGAGCAGAGATCTGGGGCACATCCAAGGTTTCTGGCTTAGAACCAGCTCAGAACTACTTTTTAAGGGCTTTATTAGGTCTTCTTAGGGATACCTCTACTGCCATGATCCGTTTAGAAACCTCTGTTCTGACCTTAGAAAGTCAAATAGATAAAAGGTCTCTGTGCTACTGGTTTAAGGTTCAAGAGATGCCGCTTTCCAGACTCCCCAAAAAATGTTTGCTGGAACTCAATAACGGGTTACCTGTCAAAAATTGGGTACATGCGGTAGCCCAATTAATTATTAAATATAGGCTCTCAATTGCAGATCTAAAAGGACTCGATCAGTTTGCAAAGAAGAAATTAATTAATAATACAATACGGGAGGTTGCTATGCTTGCAGATTTGCACACTCTCCAAGGTTCCTTGTGTGCTCCTCTATATTATAGACTTAGACAATTCGGTGACCACCCTGACTATCTTAACAATTTAACTTTTATTCAATTGCGTTCACAGAACTAAGGCTAAATATGTTTGAGCCAACTGAAAGAGATGGGAGGCTTAATAACGTACCAAAAAACCTCCACAGATGTTTAGCTGGCTGCCCTTACTCAGAAGACTTAATCCACTATGTAGTCTGTTGCCCACTGTACAGTGGTCCAAGGGAACGATTCATTTTACCATTAATTCGGAATAGATTTTTTTTGAACTTTCAAGAAATGGTTTTTTATCTTCTAATGGACACAGACAAATATGTGACTTGGCGTGTGGCTTTATTTGCCACTGCCGCAAAAAAAATTAGAAAGAAACATCTGTAGAGATAGCTGTACCTTGCAATGGTGACAATTTTATATAAAGTGCTTAGTTTCTGACCCTTTTTGTGATTTTATCCAAAGTGTACCACCTATGTTAAGGTTTTTAATTGTAAAATTTTATAGCTTGTTAACTTGTATTTTTGTATTTTTAAATGTAATTGTTGTTGTTTTTTTGTTTGTTCAATTGTTTTATTGTTGTTTTTGCAACGGCCATTGGCCAAAAGCAACAAAGAAAGTAAAATACTGAACAGAAGCACTTCTTTCCTGTCTAGATTAGGCCTCAGTCTGTTCAACCACATCCAGTCCTTCACTGCAGCCAGACAACAATTCAGCACTGCCACAGCTTCCTTGGAATCTGTTACAAAGGAGAGACAGAACTGGGTATCATCAACATACTGATGTAACACCTAACCCAAAGCTCCAGGTGACCTTTCCCAGGGGCTTTATCCAGATATTAAAAAACATAGGGGACAGTACTGATCCCTGTGGAACCACACAGGATAATGGCCAAAAGGCTAAACAACAGTCCCCCAACACCACCCTCTGGGAATGTTCAGCCAAGAAAGACTGAAACCACTACAAAGCAATGTCACCTAGTCCCATATAAGCCAAACAACCCAGAAGGATATCACTGTTGATGGTGCCAAACGATGCTGCAAGATCAGGAGGACCAACAGGGACACATTCTCCCTATCCAATTCCCAGTGTAGGTCATTCAGCAAGGCAACCAAGGCTGCTTCTGCTCCAAAACTAGGCCTGAATCCAGATTGGAATGGATCCAGGTAATCCATTTCATCCAAGAAAGCCCAGAGCTCTTTTGCCACCACTTTCTCTAGGACCTTACTTAGGAAGGAGAGATTAGAGACTGACCAATAGTTACCTAAAGAAGTACATTCTATTAAGAAGCAAAAAAGGTATATACAACTGGCACATAGATACATTCTACAGTTGTCATGTTGCTGAACAGCAACTGTAAAGCAACCTGCATGTTAACAGTTATCGAAATTAATGAGGAGCCAGGCCACCACTGTTAGCAGCCACCACTCTTCTGTGCTAGACTTTGGTACTCATTCTTGTATTCAGCTGCTCAATATGCAAGCTAATTAGAGCCTGAAAAAGTTACTTCCCTAAGTTTTGAAATTAATTTGTCTGAAAACCCTTGCATCTGAAGAATGTGAAAAGTCTGTCTGTGATGGCTCAATCACATAGTCACGTCACTGACTTGATGCAGTAGTCAAGAGTTATTAACCAGAGTTGTGAAGTCATACAACAAACCTTCAGTTACAAGTCTGACTCCAACTCTCATATTTTCTGCTGTCCAACCCTGACTCCTTTATAAATGATAAATGTATACAAATTGGTAATAACTAATTTACTGTAGTAAAATGGAAGCACAAGGCATTTCATCACCATTGCATGAATCATCAGGCTAGTCAAACTGATAGAACATAAAATATACTGATTTGATTAAAATTTCTGAACAAGAAAACTTTCCTAAATTACCATGAAAGTAAATACACAACAAACTAGGCATTTAATAAATTTGAAAGGATAAAATATAACTACAAATGACATATTTATAATTAATATTACAATATCGTAGGTATTTATTTTGGGGTTGGAGCCAATCTCAGTACATTTCTACTCACTATAATTCCACCCAAAATTGCTTCCGACTCCAGGACCCCGACCCCAACTTCACAGAGCTGTTATTAACACTGAAGTGTGAACTAGGTACAAAACTAGATACAAAAGTATTTTATATAGGTGATAAAGATACAGGTTTGGCTCTTCATCCATTAACAGTATGTTTCAGTCATATGCTTCCAAGAAACTACTTAACAATTTACTCTGCTGGTTATACAGCAAGAAGCATCTTTCAAAATAATCCTTCTCAAGTGAATGTTCTAAAAAAGCTTACAAAAATTGTGAAATAAGAAAGGTGAATGAACAAGAGTGAGATTCACCCAAAAGGAGAATTCTCCTGCAGTAGAATAACAGCATCTTAAAATTGTGGAATAGAAATAAAAAGTGGGAAAGGAAACTGGAAGGACACATAAATACCACAATTTTGTATAAATTCCCCCTGCCTTCAGTGGACCTTATTCCCAACTAAGTGGGTATAGGAATATAGCCTAAAGCAAGAACAAAGAACATGTTGTCTAAAAGAGATTACAAATCCCATGATCTCTCATGACTGGGCAGGTGGGATTTGCTGTCCCCACAACATTTAGAAAGCCACACATTTCCCACCCTCTGATCCAAAGGGTGCAAAAAATTGAGCTCTAAAAGCCACTGAAGGGGCTTTCTGAAACCAGGCATGAGAATCTTGTGGCCTTTCCAATGTTGTTGGAGTGGAAGTCTCAGTATCCTTCAACATTAGCAACTATGGCTTGCTCTGGTGGAAACTGCAGTCCAATAATACCTGGAGGGCTCATGTTTTAAACAATGAAAGAAAATGGCTGAAACAGAGGGTCTGAAATAAGTATCTTCTGCATTTAGGAGCCCAATTCAAACTATTAAGTTAGCTGTCCACCTCTGCAGGTTCAGCATTCACAGATTTATTTATGTATTATTTTATTTACTTAATATGTTTAGTTAAAAAATTATTACTGTACTTGCCCCTGCCGCAGAAAAAATATGTTTTCTCCTTGAACTTCTAGGTCCTCCAGTGGACCACAAAATTATGCTGGAGGACCTAAAGGTTTTTTTCCTAGGGTTTTTTTTTTTTAAAAAAGTGTTGGAGGACCTAGAGATTCCTAGAAAGAACACTTCTCTAGGCATTGCTAGGTCCTCCAGCGTGACTCTATGGCCCACTTCCATGGGAAGCTGATCACGGAATTCCACTGGAAAACGCAGAGATTCCTAGAAAGAAAACTTCTCTAGGCAGTTAGGTCCTCCAACATGTCTCTATGGCCAACTTACATGGGAAACTGACCACACCATCATGCTGGAGGACCTAGAGATTCCTAGAGAATTGTCCTCAGGTTAAAAAAATTAGCATTCATGATTTTTATTTTTATTCACTATTTTTCCATAATTGTGGAAGTCTTGCAGTCCTAACCTTCACAAAAGTTGGGGGCTGTACTTTTCTCCAAGCACTTGGTGAAAACATAGCTGTTTCAAACAGCTTTTGGTGGTGAGACCGTATAATTTATTTTTCTGATTACTGATACTACTGGGCTAAATCCATTTGTTAGTTTCCAATTAGAGTAATTCCACAGAATCAATGGGATTTACATAACTGTCAATTTACCATTCAGCAACTGATTCAATGGGGCTTACTTTGGTAGGGACCAATTTTTTCAGTCATTGTTTTCTTTTTATTTAGAACTCGTGACTACCGCTGCTTGCTTTACTCTCAGTTTGCTGTATTTTTTGGACTGCCTGTAAATTATCTGCACTTTTTTTACAGAAAAGAAAACTGACATAGTGTTCAAAAAGTCCTACAACATACATCTACAGTACCTAAGTGGCTCTTCTTATCAAGTTTCATATATTCGATCAACCAGCAGATGGCAGCAGCCTCCCTGAAATGCAAAACACTTTTTTTCCTTCTTTATTTTGGTGTTCTGTGCCTTCAAGTCCTTTCCAACTTATGGTGACCCTACGGTGCACACAACAAAAGCGAATCTATCATACATAGTGTTTTCTTGGCAAGATTTGTTCTGAACGGGTTTGCCACTACCTTCTTCTCTTGAGACTGAGAGACTGTGACTTGCTCAAGGTCACTCAGCAGGCTTCCCTGGCTGAGCAAGGATTCAGACCATAGTCTCCAGCATCCTAGTACAACATCCAAATCACTACTCCACACCAGTTCTATGGTTATTTAATTATTTTTAGGCTTTCCTCTTTTTCACTTTAGGAGTACAGTCAGCCCTCCACATTCTCCAGGGCTAGGGGCACAGGACCCCCATGAAAGTAGAAAAACTGTGAATAAGTCTAGGCCATACCAAACCATATTTAACACACAAAAAAAGCATGATCACCATATTCAACCCATCATGGATTCCTTTAAGGCATCAGAGTTCCTTCACAAGGCAGAAGTGGGTGGCTGGCGGGGCTTACTGCCACCTCCACTGCTGCCCCACACTCTTTTTAATAGAGACCGACAAGCCTCGTTTCCAATTTCTCAGTCTCACAAGGCTTGCAGTCCCAATTAAAAATGGCAAAGGGAGGCAGTAGCTGTGACAGCAAATAATTCGTGAATAATCAAATCTGCAAAAGTGAAGCCCGCAAATATAGAGGGCTGATTTTATCTTTTTATGGCACAGAGTCATCAACATGAAATTTCACACTGTGACCAGACTTAGCCTTTTCTCTCTTTTAAAAAAAATGAAATAATTTAAGAACTCCAACCAAAGGAACTAAAGAGAACAAATAAAGGTTAAACAAGCCTCTTCTGCATAATTCATGCTTATAACAAAATCTGTAAGTCAGTACTTGTGCTTAATATATTACAATTTTAGAAGGTATACGCTACAGAGCATGATGTGGAATTAGCCTTTGAAACACACACATGCTTTCATTTTGTTATTTCTTCATCACATCTGCCTAAGTTACTGATAAAACCCTTTTTTCGCACACAACAGAACTCATTTTCCTGACAAAATGAGTCCAAATGCAGTCTATGCAGTAACTGCATGACTGCGGCAGCAAACTATGTGTCATCTGGAAAGGATCATGAAAATTTCAGACAGAAAACAGCTGAGAGGAGGGAGGCAAGTTAATTTCAAAAATGTCAGCACTACAAGATTTTGTATGGTAACTCTCTGGACTGGATACATAAAACATTCCTGAAGTGGGCAAAATGAGAATTTAACATATTAAAGGATAGTATGAAAGCTAAATCAAAGGCAGGGAGCAGGACAAAGAATTCCAGTGGGCAACTATGACCCACCAAATATTACTAGATTACAGCATCCCTTACTATGCTGGCTAGGCTTGATGGGAATTTTTGTCCAGCAGCACATAAAATGCAACTCTTCTTTTCTACTTCTACAAGCATACCAGTTTTATCATTTCCTCCAAGGCATAAACTGCATAAAAGAGGAGCGTCTACAGGAATAGAGTTCTTTCAGAGATTATTAATTGATCATTTCTTTCTCTTTAAAGATGGTTCCAAAAGGCACTTTTGGATGAAAGCAAAGCTAGATGAAGCCACACTTTGCTTTCTGCAAGGTTTCTTCTCAATGCTGCTGTCTGACAGCTTCTTCCACAACTCCTTTGCCCTAGCATGAGTTTGCATATTACATGAATCCTGTAATAATTACAGTTATCACTGGATGACCTAAATGTGTTCAGTTGTTATCACTAGTAATCACACGACCTGCCATCATGGATACTTCGCTTAGAGGTTTAAAATTTATTTTCATCTCTTAAAAAAAATACATGTTGCCATAGTATTAATTCGCACGTCTTGATCCTGGCTATCCATGCTGGATTTAAAGCAAGGACTGCACATACCAGCTGGTTCAGCCAGCACTCATAGTCAGTGATGAGGAATACTGGGAGCTGTAGTCCATCATCTGGAGTGCAGCATGATTCCCACCCTTGATTTAAAGCAGGTCAGGTACCCGCACTGTTGCCTCCGGGATTTTACCCCAGAAAAGCACACACTTTCAGGTCCCTTACATCATTATTCAACATTGTGCTCACCTGCTTCCATCTCCCATTGCAGAAGAAGATAATAAGCATACTGGGAGGTGCTTGTTTTCAAACAAGAATAAACAAAGGCACAGTTAACATCCACATGCCTTCACAAGGTTAGAAATACACCTAAAAACTGTGGCTAAACCACTGGTATCTTATGTATGGGTGTTTCCCATAGAAGAGTTGGACATTTTTGTCTTACACTGAATTTCCAAATGGGCCATAACTTAGATTTTTAGCAGTCTAGCTCATATGGTGAAGCTCCATGTGTAGAAGGGGATCTCTCCTCCAAAACTGTTCTTTATCCTGGCAACAACAAACACCCTGCTTTCTGAGGAAAGATATTTGCATCCTTCTCAGGTAGTTGTAAGAGCACAATTTCTCCCACCATGGGGGCAAACTCCAATGTCTGAGCCTGGCAGGATTTCAAATCTTTCCCCACAGTGCCTCACTTAGAGGAGGATGCAAATGTCCTCAAGGAGCAAGTTACACAGAATAATGTCTCAGATGGTGACAGGCTCAGCTGCAGAAGCACACTTGTTGTTGCTTTGCCAGGATGGAGGAGAACTTTTGAAATGTTTTTCTGTCATTGCACGGCCATGGCAGTGTTCCTATGCTCCTATGACTGAATCTAAATGGGAAATGATCTCAGAATTTGACTCACTGCTTCATTCTCTGACAAAGGATGCTTGCAGTCCTCCGCACAAAGTGAGCCACTGGAGTGAAATCTCAGAAAGCACCAGCTGCTTTCTAGGAGTACCATCCTTGTCATTTTGCCACAGTAAGAATGACTGTTTTTAAAACCATTTTTCCTTACCTTGGCAAAGTGACAATGACGGCATCCATAGGAAGTGTAGAATCCTAGGGTGGTGCTCTTGGACCACAATGGGAAGGTCATTGGAGCTGGGTGTGAATGTGAGTGAAAGAGACCCCAGCTGCTACCTCCTGCTGATCTGCTGTGTGAGGCAAAGGTCTCACCATCCCTGGGAAAGACCTGGACTTCAGAATGAGTCAATTCAGTGGTTCTTAACCTTTTCTTTACCGAGAATCCCCTTTAAATATCTTTTGCACAGACCCCCAAGATTTAACTCAAGATTTAAAACCCTGAAGTACTCAAATATTTATTTAAAATTGCTCATCACAGGTCTTTAAATTGGGAGAGAAGGGAAAACTAAATAAATGCACACTTTCCTGAGAAGCACTGCAAAGGAGGGAAGATTTTCTCCTGCTTCTTCCCAACAGTTTAAGGCTGGAGTGGATTGAACAGCTATGTGCAGGCCAGTTAGCCAGCCAACATTTGCCCTTCTCTTTCTCTCTCCCCTGCCCCTTTTCCAGCCATCCAGTCTATCAGAAACGCTCAAGCACACAGCCCCTTTTTTGCCTTCATTACCAGGAAGAGAGGAGACCAAGATGGGCAAAGGAAGGTAGGACAGAAAAAGACAGGGGGGGGCAAAAAGAGGGGTTTGAAGTAACCCCTCTATAAAAGACCCTGAGCGTACCTCCTCAATTCCATTCACAAGTGCATACACTTTCATCTGAATTGAGGGATGACTTATTTTGCCAACACTGATCCATTGCACCAACTTCCACTGTTTTGCCAAGGGGTCAGCAGAGCCAGCTAAACTGCACTGTCTAATCCTCTTTTCATCTGGCCCCTCTCTGAGTAGGATCCTTGATACAACATGCCAGTGGACTCTAACAAGGGATAGCAGGGAGGAGTGGGGCCAAATGAGTAGAGAGGGTGCTGCTGCAGCTGGGAAAAATGGATTGGAGAGAGAAAGAAGGGCAAACTCTGGTGGGCTGGCTGGCTGTCAAGTCTACTACCACTCACCTGCTGACCCTGCCTCCTCCCCACAGCAGAGCAATCACATGACAGGCAACACACAGGCTCAGCCAGTTTGCCTGCCTCCTTTTGCCTTGGTTCCTGTCATGCCACCACTCCATGGGGGGGAAGAGACGGGCTCAGTAGCTTTTGACCCTTTCACAGACCCCCTGTGAGGGCATCATGGACTCTTGGGGGAGCTGCAGATTAAGAACCACTGATATAATCCATGAGGAGAGGAACTAGGGATGTTTAACTGTAAGTGTCATACTGTATTGGTGAGCCTTTGAGTAAGCACTCTTAGTTCCAATACAATGCATCTCCAATATTAACATCACCTCAGGTCAAAGTGAATGCAAGAAAACTATAGCTTCAGATCCTATATCAGGACTACGTAGCACAACTCTCCACATGTGGAGTTACACATAGACTGAATGCCCATGCTGTGCAACTATGCAACACCAAAATACGCAACTGAGTACATGGACAAATGTGTATGCACAATGGCACTGCATATACAACTCCACTTCCACAATGTGGAACTGAATGTGGACAATCTTCCCAAGCACCACAGGCTCTCCTTTTCAAAACTTTCACATTTCACATGATCCAAGGTGACTAGACTATTCATCTGATCAGTATAACAAAATGTCATTCAGAAGTGTGATGTACAGCCATAGATGAGGGAATTTAATTTAGCATAGACCATTATGAATCCAGGAATTCATATTACAAGTGAAGACTGGGTGAGGTTAGCACATTCCCTTTTTATGCGTTGATTTAACCTCACTTTCTACTCCTGATTAGGACTACAGGATCTCTGTAAAACCACACTGGATTGGGTAGGCACAGGGGATACAGGGTAGAATGATGTCAACAATAATGTGCTTTATCGTAAGTGTGCTTTACCACAATCAAAAGGTATTTCACTGGGAGAGGTATTTGGATAGGTACTTTTATTACCGGGCACTTTCTGCAAGAATATCTAGACTGGCCTCCCAGCAGAACAGTGGCTAATTCAACTGTAATTTCCACTTTGTAAAAAGACAAGAGTATTCTATCTTATAGCACCTCTCTCTCTCACTAAAAAAAAATGAAATGGGTATTGTGGAAAATTTACAGCAAGTTAATGAAATACAGATAAAGGTGATTTAACCATGCATTTGACCAGTATAACATGGTGTCATTAAAAGTTCACAATGTACAGCTTTAGGCAAGGGAATATAATTTAACATAGATTATCATGGGCCCAGGAATTTATATTCTTACTCCTAAAATTCTACTCTGAGCAATCAATTCTCTGAATAAAGACCTGTCCCTTACATTGATGCAGCTAGGCCAGTAGCAACAAGAATGCCCTGAATCGTTACTGACACAGTATCAGAGAGATGATGACCAGTGAGTACTGAGAAATAGAAAGTACATACGAGATCAGGGGCTGCAGGCAAAAGCAAGGGAAGTGAAACGAGAAGAGAGAATATATCAAAATCATGGGGCTCCTCCTTCTGTGCATCACCACTCCTCATTTAACAGTGGACAGCAGTGACCAACCTGAAGCTCATAGTAGCTGTTTCTCTGCAGGCAATCAGCAAAAGGACCAGTGTTTCCCTTACCTACATCAAAGTCGGGCAGTATTTCAACTCTCACTCCGTACTGCCTCATTCTGCAGAACACAGCAACCAACTTGCTACCCACAAGTGTATGTTATGAAATATCTTGAAAACAGTCTCCAAGATTAAAATTACAACTTATTTATTTAAAAGATTTTATTGCCATGCCTCAGCCAAAAAGGCCGAAACAGCAGCTTCTATAAAATCAATAAATGACAGTTCTTGTCTGGAAGTCTACAATCTAAAAAAGACACAATAGAAAATGTGAAAACAGAGGTGAAAACAAGGTTTTGTCTTCTGTTTGTTTGTTTTCAAACAGGAGGACTGGTGGAATGCTCCTACTCTACATGCTATATCTGCAGCAGCCTGCTGGAATGGGGCTGGGGTGATAGCTGAGACAGAAGCCTGATGCAGCTGGTCTTTCAGAAAAACGAATGGAATGACGTTTATAACAAGGTAGGGTATATGGGACTGCCGTTTATATTATGTATAACTGTATTAACACTTAATCACAAAGTCTTCTGGCCTTTTCAGTAATTTTTAACGCATCTATTCTGTTTTGCTGTTTTCTAATCCTGAAAATGTCCTTTTCACTGTTTAAAAGTATTTTGAGTTTTGATTTAGGGCATGAAGTAAAACTTGAAATACTTTTTAGAAAATGGTTGTACTCTTTAACTCATGCAAGCCTGCCATGCGACCCTACCTGGAATGGATAAAACCTATACAGAGTGCAACAATATCATTGCACTACTGGGAGGCAGAAGGATAGACTAAAATTGCTATCCTATGTAGGACTGTGGAATCAGAGTCATGGAGTTCGAAGCACTTTTCAGTCAAGCTGGAGTAGGAAGAAATGTACTGACTTCGATTTAAAATAACACCTCATAATATTATAACAATACCAGTAAAAATGATATATTTTGTTGCTACTGCTGTCAAGCTAGCCTTGACCGATGCCGACCTTATGAAAGACCTCCAAGTCATTTTGTCATCAGCCAGCCTGTTCAGGTCTTGCAAGTTCAGGGACATCCTCCCTGACTGAGTCTATCCATCTGTTTCTGTTTTCCTATTGCCTTTCACCTTCCCAAGCATTATTGTCTTTTCTAGTGAGGCATCTCTTCTCATGGAATGGCCAAAGTACATCAGACTCAGTTTAGTCATCTTAGCTTCTAGAGAGAGTTCAGGATTGGTTTGCTTTAGGACCTATTCATTTGTCTTTTTAACAGTCCAGGGCATCCACAGAACTCTTCTTCAGCATCACACTTCAAAGGACTTGATTTTCTTCCTATCAGCTTCCTTCACTGTTCAGCTTTCACAACCATACACAGAAATGGGAAATATGATGGCATTGACAATGTTAACTTTAGTATTCTATGATATCTCTTTACCTTTCAAGATCTTGTTTAAATCCTTCATAAATGTGGTATGCCCATTTCTTTAAGAGTGATCCATAGTTTCTTATGATCTGCATAATCAAAGGCTTTGTTATAATCTATGAAGCACAGGCTATTTTTCCTTTGATATTCTTTGGTGTCTTCCACCATCCAATCTATGTTTGCAATATGATCCCTGGTGCCTTTTCCTCTCTTGAACCCAGCTTGAACATCTGGCATTCAGCATATACAGTCTTCCCTCCACATTCATGGATTTGACCTGCTGAAGGTGTGTCCTCTCTGCCATGTGGTTGCACATTCTGCTGTACAATGGCTGCTAGGTGGTCAAATGCTCTTCTGCTCCCACCTCTGCCTTTCTCAAGATGGCCGCTAGAAGTAGCTAGAAAACCAGAAC
The DNA here is from genome assembly GCA_030412105.1 of Cyclura pinguis. Classification (NCBI taxonomy): domain Eukaryota; kingdom Metazoa; phylum Chordata; class Lepidosauria; order Squamata; family Iguanidae; genus Cyclura; species Cyclura pinguis. The sequence continues at coordinate 42,506,489 of CM059603.1, forward strand.
TCTGCTCTTCTCCTTCTGAGGGGAAAGTACTAGTAAGCCCTTAACTTTTGTCTTTTTTCTTCCCCCCAGGAACACTGGGCCAGAGGCAAAGGAATTGGAGGGGGGAGCTCTGGGGGGGGATTGTGAGAGGGATTATTCATAGTTTTTCCACTTTCACAAGGGTTTTGTGCCCCGAACCCTCGTGAATGTGGAGGGGCTCCTGTATTCTATTTTATACTTAAATACATTTTCTGTTCTACCAATCTAAGTAACCTGATTATTCAGCACGGTGATGATGAAATGCCTTGTGTTACCATTTTACTACAGGCTGGCGCACTGACCACACAGCACTGATCCTATGTATTTTTCCTTGGGAGTGAGTCCCACTGAACTATATGGACTTAAGCCCAATTAAACATGCAAAGAATAGGGCCAACAGCTGCCATCCAAAGTAAAATTACCATTTTAAGAAGTCTCATTAAACTTTGAAGTAAATATGCTTAAGTTTAGGCTGTAAGAAGTACTCCATTTAGACCAAAGAAAGTATGGTCTGCATGAGGCAAGCAATCCCCAAATTCTTTTGATATTCCCACAACTCCCAAGAACTTTCCAAACTCCCAAGGTAAAAACTTTATGGCAAAAAATCATCCCCTATATATCTCACTCACTGGCAAAATGTGGCCTGAAATTCTATATCCTAGCACTCCCAAACTGTTCAAACTTTTCAGAAGGTGAAAGTAACAGATGAAAGTACAGAAAATAAAAAAACCAGAAGTGAGAGCATCAGATAGGGAAAGTCTGGTCTAGTCTCTACTCATGACTACCTTCCACACCAACCCATTCCAGCTCACATGAAAACAAAGGAAGACAAACTCTCAAAAGCTTCTGAAGTAATTTTCTCTGGCATTCTTTAAACAGAGACATACAGACAGGAAGTAGACCCCCCCCAAAAAAAAGACTCTCCAAGTGTATCTTTCGGACTGTACAATTAGCCAAATGCAAGCCCAAGCTACGCCATCTGGCAAGTTTCCTCAAAATTAATTTATTTACATCCCTCAGGCTAATGTCTGACATATGCCAAGGAAAGAGATTTCCCAATATATGGCTTAAGGACTCAAGCAGAGAAAAATAAATCAGAGACCAGTCTTCCAAGGCTTCATATATCATCATGAAAGCAAATGAAACAACTTACCCAAAATATATACTATAACAAATCAAGAGTTGGACCACACTACCCACATAAGGCATTCCTTGATAATTAATCAACACTGTAACCCTAAATCCTTAGTGGCCTCACACCTCAAAGACCTCAAAGCAGTTTCAGCACATCAAGGGTATGCCTATTAGTCTGTAAAACAGAGTTTCTAATATATATGAGATTTAAGTTATTTTCTATGCATAAACATTCCATCAACATAGCATTAAAATGGCACCTTGAGTAGTGACATTTTAAAAAAACCCAGAATGTTGAGAGTTCTATTACTAAGAAAAAAGGCTCCCTTTCTTGTACAACTATCTCCTACATATGAAGGAAGAGCTCTTAGAATCTTATGACTGTGTAGCATGTAATATAGAAATCCCTCAACTTCTTCTCATCCTGAATTGTTTTAGCACATTTCATTTGAACATGCCAGAGGCTAATGTGGGATTATTACATTCACTTGGATTTGAAATCAAGGTTTCCAACTTTGTTTTGCTGGCCAACTATGTTTTGTGTCACTCAGTAGCAGGCATGTGCTTTGCAAGCAGAAAGGCTCAGGTTCAATGCCAGACATTTCCAGCTAGGGTTAGGAAAGAATTCTGCCTGAATTCTTGGAGAGCCAACAATGCTGGGATAGACGGGTCAATGATCAGATGCTGCAGACAGCAGTTTCCTTCTACAGAGGGTCATTTGTTTCTACAATTAATTCCTACAATGCACCCAGCTCAGATGCAATGGCAAACCACAGCTTGATGCTAAATTGGAGGTCGGGAAAGGGGAACACAGAAGCCTGAGGCTTAGTCATGTAATGTCTCCCTTAGGCCCTGCATGAAGAGAAAAGCTGGATATAAATCAAATAAAGAAATAAATAAGGTCAAAACTGGCCTCTGATGTGTGAAACACACAGTTTCATAGTTCCAGCAAGCATATTTATTAACCCACATAGAAGAGAGAAAGCAATCAAATCCTTTGAATGTGTATGACTGTATGACCAATGTGAATAGCTGACAGACGCAGAGGTGGAAATCCCACTTCACTATCCGGCTATACTCATCTAGCATCCTCTGAAATGCCCTATCAATAATAAATACAAAAAAAATTGTTAAAAAAACCTGTTTCGTACAGCAAATTCTTATGTCCTTGATCAAAAGAAGTTGAATTAATTTTCACTAAAAAGGATGCACTGTAATTTGACTTTCTGCAGAGTACCAAACAGAGCACAAAAACAAAGTGGAAACATGAGATTCTCTCAGTTTAAAATAAAATAAAACTAAGGATTTGCCCTAGCATTACAGAATACCTGTGCACTCCTAAGAATCTGATATTTCATAAAGTTTCTTCTTAGTATTTTATTAGGTACTAAGAGTTCCATTATTTAACACAGTGCTATCAGAAGAAGTAAACTGTTCACTTTCTTTCTTAAAAATATACAGTTTCATTATTTCCTGTGGGGAACAGTAAAGGATTAGCAAGCAACAACAGCTTTGAGAAAAACCAGATGTTGCAGTTGAGTACTTAGAGGTGGCATAAGTCACAAACATCTCGAAGGCACACAACAACAACAACAGCAGCAGCAACAGCAACAACAACAGCAACAGCAACAAGGGTTACCAGTGTGATTTACTGGGACCACATTTTGCCCTACCTCCAAGTTTCCAGCTACAGTCTCTTTACATTCCCCAGAATAGATGGATTATATATGCAACTTTTACAAACAAGTTAAATATACTTCTTAAAAATAATTTCACACTAAACTGTTAAAACAGACAGGACAGTTTCCGGAATGGCCATGTGGAATAATACTGCCCACTAGTATTATGAAGAGATGAAACTAGGCTAACTTCTCTTGGCAGGATTTTCCAGAGTCAGGGGGCTGCTAGACAGAACACCCTGCCACATGTGCACACCAACTTAGCCTCTCAAGGTGTTGGGATGTACCACAAAGTCTTCTGAGAAACTGATATTTCAGGAAGCTTGTATCAGAAGAGGTGGTTTTTCAGGCATGCTGGCCCCAAGCTGTTTAGGAATTTGTAGGTCAAAACCAGCACCTCGAATGAGCTCAGAAGCAAATTGGATGTCAGTGCAGTTCTTCTAACAGCAGTGCTATGTGGTTTCTGAAATGTACACCTGACAGCCATGTGGTCGCTCTGTTTCCCACTGGCTACTGCTTCCAAATACTTTTCAAACACTGCTCCCAGTAGAGGACAATACAGCAGTTTAATCAAGAGGTAACTAAGGCATGAATTGCTGTGCCCTGATTTGCCCTTCCCAGGAAAGAGCACAGTTGGCACATCAGCCAAAGCTGGGCAAAGGCATTCTGGGCCACCACAGCCACCTGGTCTTCCAGGGGTAGCACTGGGTCCAAGAGCACTCCCAAGCTATGAACCAGATCTTTCAGAGAAAGTGCAATGCTTTCTAGGATAGCCTGTGAGCCCAACCCTAAGCCAGTTTTCTAAATGACCAACAGAGCTTTTTTCTTGCCTCCATTAAGCCTCAGTTGATTCACCTACAGCCTTTACTGCATCCAGACAATGTTCAAGATTTCCACAGACTCCTTGGCATCAGTAGTAAAAGAAAGACAGAGCTGAGTATGACCTTCTGCAGAAAAGCTGGAAACGGTTAAGAGGGGCATGATAGCCATGTTTAAATATTTGAAGGGATGCTATGTAGAGGAGGGAGTGGGTTTGTTTTCTGCTGCTCCAGAGACCAGGACAAGGAGCAATGGATTCAAGCTGCAGGAAAGGAGATTCCACCTGAACCTCAGGAAGAACTTCCTGACAGTCAGGGCTGTCCGGCAGTGGAATATGCTGCCTCGGAGTATAGTGGAGTCTCCTTCTTTGGAGGTTTTTAAGCAGAGGCTGGATGGCCATCTGTCGGGAGTGCTCTGAGGTTGTTCCTGTACAGCAGGGGGTTGGACTGGATGGCCCGTGTGGTCTCTTCCAACTCTACATTTCTATGATTCTATGAAACTTTACGTAGATGTTAAAAAGCACAGGTGACAATATGGAGACCTGTGGGATCCCACAGGCCAATGGTCTACTCAACATTAAGGCGATTAAGAGCTAAGTACTAGGGAGATTCTTTCCAAAAGAACAAGCTCACACTGCAAAAGCTACATAGTATATTTTGTTCCCTATAATGTCAAGAGACTGGAGGACACCTTATGTAGCAAGGATTGAGGAATGGTTGTATACCTTACAGGAGGCGACACATGACCAACTGATATCTAAAATTTGACTTTCATCATATTTGTTAGCTCATGGAATTTTCCCAGCACATGCACTTTGCAGCAGTGACCTGGCAATCTAGACATACTATATTAGAACATATGAGCTTGTGGTTCAGGCCTCCCATTCTCTCCAGATTACGATCTGTCAGAGTGAGAAACAAGCATTTCTCTAAATAACTTTGGATCCTTGATTTACCAGGTATTCTAATTTCTCCTAGAGTTACAGGGGAAAGAAAATCTCCTATACACTCACTTGCACTGTCTAGTTATTATCTCTCTCTCCTTGTCTCTCAGACAAATGACTGGTAGGGATGTTCATCAAATCTGTAGATGATAACAAACTGGAAGGGACAACTATCACCTCAGAAGACAGACCTCATGGTAACCGCATCAGACTAGAGAACTGACCCAAAACTAACAACACAAATTTCAACAGGGATCAATGTAAGGTTCTATATTTGTTATGTGTCTCCCAGTTGACTCCTATTTGTGGCAACCCCTTCACAGCGTTTTCTTGCCAAGACTTATTTAGAAGTTTGCTATTGCCTTCATCTTAGGTTCTGAAAGAGTGTGACTTGCCCAAGATTGCCTAGTGGGTTTCTATGGCTAAGCCAAACTAAAACAGGCAACAAAAATGGTACAGGATCTGGAGACTAAGCCCTATGAGGAACAAATGAGAGCACTGGGTAGGTTTTGCCTGGAGAACAGAAGACTGAGAGGGAATATGAAAGCCATCTTGAAATATCTGAAGGGCAGTTAGATAGAAGATGAAATTATTTGGTTTTCTGTGGCTTCAGGGAACAAGACTTGAATGAATTACAAGAAAGGAGCATTTGCGTAACAGCAGGAAGAACTTCTTGATCATAAGAGCAGATCAACAGGTGAACAGAGATTGGATAGTCATCTGTAAGGCAGGTGAAGATTCCTGCTCTGCAGAGGAGTTGGAGTAGATGATCTTTCGGATCATCTCTATAATAACAATAAGGAGGATGAGGATGACAACAACAAAATGATTTATATTCCTTCTTTTTTGCAAAACTCAAGGTGGCTTGCAATTTAAAATAAACACAAAACAGTTAAAATTTACAAAAGTATAACTTCAAAACATAACTAAATTATTAATGGCATTATGAAAAATTTAAAACAGACAATTAAAAATGACTAAAAGCAAACGTAAAAATGGTACAATTAGAATATAGCACCCTCTTAAAAGCTCTTTCTTTAAAACATTCAATTCTCAAAAAAGTCTGTCAGAATAAAATAGTCTTTTGTCAGACGAGAGAAGGACAGCAAGGAAGAGGCTATTCTGGTTTCTCTACGAAGTGAGTTCCAGGTCCTAGTAACAGCCACTGAGAAGGCCTTATCTCAGATCCTCATCAGTCAGGCCTGAGAAAGTGGTAGGACTGAGAGAACAAGCCCAAGTAGACTCAAACAGGGAGATACAGTCCATCAGGTACCCTGGACCTACACTGTGTTGGGGTTTACAGCACATTACTAACATTTGGGTCTGGAAACACATTGGCACTATGAACGGAAAAGCTCTATAATCCTATGATTCTACTATTCTTCCCCCCGCCTGTCATGCAGTAAGTGAGAACCAAAAAAAACAAAACCCCTCATGCTGCAATAGCCCAAAAGCCCATCCAATCAAGTACTCTGTTCACACAGCATCCTCCTGGTTACCTATGGTAAGTCCACATGGAGGACACATACAACAGTCTCCTCCTGCTCATGCTTCCCAGCAACTAGCATACAGGGGTACACTGACTCTGGTATTGGAGGAGATATATACATACACATCATGACTAGCATCTATCTTCCATGAATCTGTCAATCCACTTTTAAAGATGTTCCAAGTTGGCAGCCATTATCACTTCTGGTAAGAATAAATTCCAGTTTTTAACAACACTTGGTGTGTAAAGTGGTACTTCCTTTAACTTATCCTGAATCTCCCAACATTCAGCTTAATGGGATGATAGCACTAGATTCTAGTATTATGAAAGAGGAAGAGAGGTGGAGGTGTTTCCTATCTACCCTCTCCACAACTTACTTAGTTTTTTGTGTGTGCTTTCAAGTCATCTCACAACTTATGGTGAATCCATGAATTTCTTAGGATTTTCTTAGGCAAGGAATACTCAAGAGGTGGTTTTGCCAGTTCTATCCTCTGAAATATACCCTACAGCATCTGGTATTCATTGGCAGTATCCCATCCAAGCACTAACCAGGACTGAGCCAGCTTAGCTTCCAAGATCAGACATGATCTGGTGCCTGTATAGTATCTAAGTGTATAAAGTTTTATAAAGCCTTGTAACGTTTCCTCTTACAGCCCTTTTACACTACACAATTATAGTGTTATACCACTTTAACTACCATGGTAGTATTTTATGAAATTCTGGGGTTTGCAGTTTAAGGAGCGGCATTTAGAATTCTCAGCCAAGCTACAAACACATAGGATTCCACAGGATGTTGCCATGGCAGTTAAAGTGGAGTCACACAGCACTCTTAACTCTATGGTGCACAAGGGTTCTCACTCCTCTTTTTTCTAAAATAACAGCCCCAGATATCTTAAACTCTTCCTCACACAGGGGTTTTTCTTTGACTACTTAATCTTTTTAGCTGCCCTTTTCCACCAACAGCCTGCTGTACATAAAACATAGATAAGAGTGGATTTCATGTGCCCCTTTCCCCCTTTCATAGGCCCTGCCACTGGACTGTGGTGGTTTTCTGCCAGAAAAAGGGAACCATTTCCTTGAAGAACAAATTACTTCATTGCCATATTTCAGCAATGCAACTGGTAAACAGCAAACACACTGCTGTGGAAAAAGCACACCTTGTCTACCAGCTGGATCATGCTCTTGTGTAATTATTATTCACCTGCAAAACAGTACATTTGCACACCTTGTTTCAAATTTTACTGAGTATTACTACCACAGCTTAACTGCCAAAATCAGACAGCAAAGCAACTTGTTTTTACAGAAAAATTGCACCCTTTTGATGCTACTGAAATTTGGAGATGGCACGGTGCTATCAGTGGCATGAATGCAGCAATGTGTTCTGCCATCCCTGAAGCTGACCACCTCTGAAATAGGGTGTACACACGGTGCAAGCAACTGAAATTTTTCATGAGCTTGTGAATGGTTTGGACTTATTTCAAAGACAATTTACAATATGTTTAAAAATAAAGAAAAACTTTTACTGGTGACTGTAATAAATCTATTTTCATATTTAAAACATAGTATCAATTATAGCTAGAATACCCCAGAAGTTTTAAAACATTTGTTTTAAATTTAGAATACAAATTTAGGACAGAAGTAAAATTATTCCATCTGCATCACTCATAAAAAGATGATCAGCATAATCTACACCAACTAAAACAAGAAAAAATGAAGTGCCCTTTATGATTTTTCAAATTCATCACTCTGTGTTGCTTAGATTAGTTATGGATGCTTCTTTTTGTACTATTTAAAAATAATCAGAGATGAAGCAAATCAAAGACCTCCAGCAGAACAGTAAAAACATACAGATATGCATACAAGGCATTTAAAATTAACTTTAGAATGTTTAAGCCAGAGGTTACCCATTGATATCAATATGAAATAGAAGTTAAATCAAGAAAGATTTTGTATCATCTATGTGACAGGGACACCCGTAGTTCCAATTCCTGTATTAGATACAAGCCTTTCCTCACAAAGTAACGAAGTAAACTTTTTTCTTTAAAAAAAATTCGTGGAAAAAAAATACTGTAACATAAGGAAGTTCTGGAAGTCTGAAAAGTAATAAGGGTGCGAAAGGTAGATGGTGCCCAGCTCTGAAATCTGCAAATTTATTTTACTTGACAGCAATCCAGTCCTTTAGTTAACTCTTCATTAAAAGCCATTGACAATATTTGCTTTAATGTGTCACCAGTGTACTTAAAGGACACCAACTCTAAGCCCAGAAAAATTCTGAAAGTATTATAAACTGGGATTTTCTCTCAGATGTAGTTCTCGGCATCTATAGAGCATAACTAATCCAAACAGTTACAGAAGCACAATTATGCTGAAGGGACGGCAGAGGGAGTAAAAGCAAAACACAGGAAATGCCATGAAGCTTGCTATAAATGTTAACATTACAGCATTATTACTCTGTGGTACTTACCATCTCTTTAGCTATTTCCACAGCTTCCTGAAGCCCATAGAGCCTGCCACAGACCAGGTAAATCCCATTGGCCCAGAGAATACAGCCCTCGTGGACCCAAAATTCATTGCTGTCAAGAGGTAGTTCAGGAATTTGTAACTCCAGCTCAGGACCACCTTCAGAAGTGGGTACAGGGGGTTTAGAGTCTGATGGAGTTTTCTCACCCACACTGCCACCCTCAGTGGTTGCTTTTTTACAAGCAGCACCTCTTGAAAGTGACCGAGAAGCCCCAGCACAGTCCTCAGAGCGATGGCGTCTCTTAAAGCGAGGGTGGGCAGCCAGGCTTCTCTGCTCCTTTTGTTGCTGCTGTGGCTCTTCCTCCTCCTCTGTATCAGTCTTGGAGCCATTAGAAGCACTTTTATGCCGTACCTTGACCTTATTCTGCATTTCCGTGGCCCTCTTGGGAGGAGGATTCTTAGGCAGCGTAGCCGCATAATCTTGCGGATAGAAAGGTCCAAAAAGGTCACCCATGTTACGATAGCTGGCCCACTTGCCACACAGGCAGCAAACCAAGTGGCCCATGACAGAAGATTCTGTTACTACAGGACCCTGTAGCATGAAAGACGAAGTAGGCAGTACTTTGCTCTCAGCATTGCTGGGAGGAGGCGTTGATGATCTCTGTCCTTTTCGGCCCCTCACCAGCTTATTCTGCTCCTCTTCCTCTGCATTAATTATTGTGCACACAGCACCTATCTCACACTTGTTTACCACATGAATATAAGGGAAAAAAGACTTATTCTTTGTATCAGTTTTATCAAGAGACTGAGTGGCATATTTCAGTTTGATTTCTGGTTCCTGAGGCTCCACAATTGGAGCAGCTCGTCGTGGTTTCCGCTTTCGTGGTTGAGTTGTAGTTTTCCTCCTTTCTCTTCGTTGCCTCTTAGGTTTAGGTTCTCCGCCTGCTGCTTCCTCTGCTGACTGTAATGCTTCTGGTACTGATGGAAGTGGTGGAGGTAGTGGTGGTGGCTGCTTCTTCTGTTTGTTCACACTACCAATAGGCCTCCCCTTCTTTTTACCAGAAGGAAAATATCCCTTTGGAGGAAAGGGTTCTGGCTTGGGTGTCACAATAACTGCATTTCCATCTTTTTCCTCAGATTTAGCATTTGCTTCAGGAGTCAGCATGTTACACGGGGAGACAGTTTTTGATTCAGAAAAGCCTACAGATCCTGTTCCAGCTAAAGATGCATCTGTTCTTCCTTGACCCACAGATTTTTGTGAAGATGCTGGAATCACTGAAGGCACAGAACCATCCTTGCCAACACTGGAAAGTTCAGATGTCTCCTTTTTCACTACCTCATCTCCTTCCCCATGCCAGTCTTCAGATGATATTGTCAGAGAGATATCACTAGTCAGCTCTTGGCTCTCTTGATCTAATACAATTTCTTCTTTTACATTTTCAGCTTCCATCCCACAATTAGCCACATTCCCACCCTCTGGTGGGACACTCTTCAAGGACAGAATGTCATCAAGAGTGACTGCATCTGCACCAGCTTCTGCACAATTTGAGGAAGCACTTCTTCTAACATTGGGAGATGTGATTTTCTGAACAATTGCTTCCAATTTTAATCCACGACCCTTTCGTGGAGGCAGAATTTTTGTTTTAGCTGGACTTGTAAGGGAAACAGCAGAGCAGTTTCTACTGTCAGGACTTGGAAGGTTTCGAGAGGATTCTCCTTTAGAGAGTGACTTGCCACCATCTTGGTTTGGCAAACAGCGAGCATAAGAGTTGAGGGTTTTATCAGCTCCATCTTTTGATGTGGCAAGCAAGCGTGTCTTATCTTCAGTGCCACTGTTCTTCATTTCTTGCAACTGTCTCTTGCTGGGAATAGGAGAAATGAAAGAACGGACTCTCCTTCTCATGATTAAAGGATTCTGAGGAGATTGGTCTTCTTGGCCAGAGATCCTTACCAGAGCATTGCCAGATTTAAGTATGTCTCCAGTATCATCATGCCTGTGTGCATCACTGTCTTGAGGACCAAATCTCTTCTGACTGGCTGCCCCTAGAGACCCACTGTTCTTCCCAGGAGCCACTTGCCGGGAAAGATCCCAACCTGATTCATGTTGCTGCATCTTCTGATTCATATGCTTCATTTCACTACACTTATTCTGAAGCGAACCATCATTTCCCAGCAAACAACGACTGGCTTCTTGGTTTCCGGCATCATGGTAAGAACCAGAATGAAGATACATCATTCCATCCTTGTCATTTTTCAAAGGACTCCTTACTCTGTCCATGAACTGCTGCTGCCTTGGACTCTTTCTAGCTGCTTCCTGCCTATGTTGCGCTGCTGCTATCACCCCCTGGGCAGAACTGCTGTTCCAATCTTTGTATTCTTCCTGCTGCTGCTGATATAGCTGCCTTTTGTAGTGGTACTGGGAATTCAAACCCTGGTTAGGATCACCATAAGCATGAGATCGAGTATTAGTGTGATACACTGAAGCCAAAGAGGAGCTTTCAGAATTTGATGGGAAAGGGGAGTGCAAAGACCCCCGGTTGACCCTGTCAGAAAGCACCATGTGGGGATTCATATGATGAAGATCTGTCCCTGGACCTCTGCTTCTGCCAGGAGACATCTTCAGTTTGTCTGCCAAATCATGAAACTGAGAGGGGGATTTACCTCTCATTCCCTCACGGCTATTTCCCATTCTGCCAGGTCCTCGCCTCAGCTGTGCAGATCGGCTATCCTGCTGTAGCATGTAGTCAGCAGAATCAAGTGCTGCAGCTCCAGGGCTAGCATTCCCTCGGTAAGACTCATGCTTAAAACTGGCAAGATGACAATGGTCTCCTGATTTTTTGTTATTGATGCTGGCAGAGGTCTTAGACTGTTCAAAATCCTCTTCTTTGATCTGCCCACTGTGAGACTTCAGCTTTGTTTCCATGGCAACCAGACCACCAGGGAGGATGACTGACTGTCCTAAACCAGGAGTTAGACGATCACTCCTTCCAGTCCTTCCATCAGTACCCATGTGTGCTACAGAGTGAAGCCCTGGATCTCTAGAAATCTGTCTCAAAGGTGATATATCACAAATAACTGATCTCCTTTCAGAAAGTCCTCCTCCATCATGAGCTGAAGACTGGGATTCTATTTCAAACTTTCTAGGCATGGGATAGTCAGCCAGATTTATCTGTTTCATCTCAGGAGCTGTGCTACTTGATTTTCTATCCCAGTGTCCCCAGTGTGGATTTTCCAAGAGAGATCCTATGCTTTTGTTTAAAAGACCCCTATTACTTAATTCATTGCCTTGATTGATCAGGACATTAGGTCTCATAGTACTTTCCACATTTGCAGTTATTCCATGATGATCTTGTGCATTTCTAGAATATCTTCTGTCAGGGTGATGGTGATAGCCTTGCAAGACTTCCTGCAGCAGACTAGGAAATTTCTCATTTCTGCCCTTTCTTTCACTGTGCCCTGGAAAATCCCCTTTATCCTGACTGGAAGGATACTGAGGGAAGTTGCCAGCATTTCTCTGTACATTAACTCCTATATTGTCTTTGTAGCTATATCTCAAACTACCAGGTGATTTGGAAGGCTCCGCTCTGCCAGGAAAGCTAGAACCAATGACAGCATGGGCCATCTGACTATTTCCATCTCCATTGTGATTAGTACTGTTGTCTCCACTTTTATTCCCTTTACTCCCTCCTTGAGGTTCTTGCTGTGATCCTGTAAGAGTGGTCTCCTTCATCACACTGGCAGAGGGTGGTGCTTGAGTACTAGCAGAAGCATCATCTTGTTGGGGTTTATCCTGCCCACTCGGTTTTTCTATTCTTCCAGTCATAGCTTCTCGGGAGACTATCACACCAACTGTTTTTTCATTGACCTTTGGAGGTGTCTCCACAGCAACTAAAGCCTCCTTTTCATCAGGAGGTGATACCACTTCTTCCTCATCTGCAGGGCTGGTGCTCAGTTTTGGGGGCTCATTTTGAGATGCTTGTGCTGGTGATGAGTGAGATCTCTCTAAATTACCCCCTTTGTAGGTGGTGTCTGAACTGGTGCTCTGACCACTCAACTGTCTCACCCTCTCGCCTTGATCCTCTGAACTACTGGAGCAGCCACCATCAATGGACTCTGCCAAAGGAGACTTAAGTTGTTCTTCTGCCTGTGAGGAGCCTTCTGAGTTTGTGCAGCTATCAGCCTTTTTGGATGATGAAGTCCTTTTGGAGCCTTTCTTCTGAGGTGCCAAAGCATCTGACAGTAACATGTGCTGAACTGTATTCGGAAGATTAGCCACTTGACTACTTAGGGCACTTAGACTGCTTAATCCTGGATCTGTAAGCCTCTTTTCTTGCAATCCTTCAAGCCCAAATCCTTTGAAACCTCCACTCTGAGCACTGGGACTTGGCATCATGGATGGTGTTGGACTAAGCTGAGGCATCATCTGTAAGATACGGTTTCTAGAACCCACCGGCATGTTGCTTTGTCCACACTGAAGATTATCACCACCCGGCATGAGAGGAGATGGTGTGGAGCTGCAGCTAGGAGACTGAACCACAGAGGCTGCTGGTGAGGGGTTAGATATAGGACTAAAATTCTGATGAAACTGCATGGGTGACCTCACAGGGACCTCAGCTTGGTTATACTGTCCCACTTGACTTTGCAGAGTTAGCTTTGTAGCAGTATTTGAGTACTGCATTACATGTTGTGAGGAAGGCTGCTGCTGCTGCAGCTGAGATGGTTGTGCCTGTCCTTGTGCCTGTTGACTCCCTTGGGCCAACTTTGACTGCTCAAAATTCTTCACTGGTTGTGCCTGAAAGCTGTAATTTGACTGAGTCCCATAACCTTGTGCACTTGAACCTACAGCATGTCCCTCATATTGAGAACCAGCATTCACACTGTAACTACCATCATAGTTCTGTCCAGACTGGCCAAAACGCTGAGGAGAAGGAAATGAGGAAGATGAAGAAGCAGGAGGCTGGTAGTGTTGGCTGTACTGACCCACTCGTAGCTGATACCCAGAAGCAGATGAAGGCAGAGTTGAGGGACGCTGCATTGGCTGCAAATGAGATGTGCTAGAGGCAGACTGGCTGGAGGCCTGTGATAAAGGCTGATGAGATTGGTAGAGCTGTTGTCTCATCTGCTGCACCTGTTGCTGCTGCTGGCTAGAAGCTTGCTGCTGGTACTGAGTACTTCCAGGGGAAAAAGGACCAGTATAATCCTGCTGATAGTGAGTCACCCCACTAAGAGATGAGTGTTGTGTTTGAAACTGGTTCACGTGACCCTCATTCCCATACTGATTCCCAAAGCTGCTCCCTTGTGGTGGCCCATAGCTCTGCACTGGTCCAGAAGGCCTGCGCTGAGGGAGCTGCTGTCCTCCTGCTGTCACAGGATCCTTACCAGAAGCCATATAATAGAATTCTCCTGCTTCTTTTCTGAAACCTTGGTAGCTCTGGTGTCCAGAATTCTCACCAGCCATAGATGCAGAGCTTCCTGCTGCTCCACGGCGCCCACTGGTACTGCTTCCTCCACCTCCTCCAAAGCTCTGGAACATCTGAGCCTGCTGGCGGGTGCTAAATTCTTCTAGCCGGGATGCACCATGCACTTCCTGCGTGTAATTCTGCTGGTTTCCGTGGTAACTGCTTTGCTCCCGAAAGGACTGCATGCTGTTCAGCTGCAGAATGACAGCTCAACAGCCCACCTAAGAGAGAGAAAGAGAAAGAAACAATTCAGGTCTACCAGTCATATACCCAGGGAATTTTTTAAAAAATATGCTTTAAAATCAGCTTAGGATCTGTTAGCTACAGTTTCAAATCATAACATCTTCTTAATTGCACCTTCTGTTATCTATTACTTGGCCTACTATTTTTTTCCATCTTAGGAATCTGAGGCTAAGGTTTTCTGCTCTTCATGTAACCGAAATGCTAACATTTCTGTACTTTACAGCGCTGTATATGAAGAGGATATATTTGCCTCTTCCGTGTTCCATGCAGGAACTGCCATAACAGCCACCCATTCTCAAAATAGCAGTGCTACAGTGTTCACAACAGCATCCCAACACGAACTAGGCTTGAACCAACAAAACCGCAAATATTTTGAAAATACAGCCTATTTTCTCAAGCAGACACATACAGAAGAGCATACATACTTACAGCAAAGAAAAAAATATGACAAAAATACATCAAGATATGCAATTGCTATGACTCTCATGAAGTGACTTCAGATTTCAAGAGAAATTGCTAATTATTCAGTATTTGTTATTAAAAAGGAAATTTGGGTTTTCACGAAATGCCACCATATCTTTTCATCCCATAATCTGAACAATGATCTCTGACAAACAATTAGCATTTGTATGCATCTACCAATGTAAACATGGTGGCCCAGTGGTTAAATGCTGGTACTGCAGCCACAATGTTGTAAGTTCAATCCTGCAGGGCTCCAGGTTGACTCAGCCTTCCATCCTTCTGTAGATCAGTAAAATGAGTACTCAGTTTGTTGGGGGCAATTAGCTAAACTCATTATAAACTGCTTAGGGAGTGCTTTGCACTGATAAGCGGTATAGAAATGTAACTGCTATTGATATAAACGTGAGGATATTAAATTCTTCTGTATTTTCCTAACTTCCCAATTTAAATGCTTCAATTTAAATCAGAGAAAGTACATGTACACAGCTCTAAGATGCTGCATGCAGACATTTCAAAATGTTCTCCTCCAACTCCGTAAAGATTTAGTCAATGTTCAGATTAAGTCTAAATTCATAAATTAGAGAAGCAATTCAGTTTGGATATTAATTCAGCAGAAACTACACGTTTGCTGCAAGTCACCACAATGGAAACCATATAATTAAAGTAGTAACGATCTACTATTAATGAAGACCATTAATTCCAATTAGTTGTCAACATGTACAATGGCATTAGATCAAGTAGATCTTCAGAAGTTCTAGGGTGTGGAAGTATACACAAACAATATAGCAACATACAGGTGTGAAAAGATATGCCACCAGCTCTGAAATGACAATGCTGAACAGGGAGACATCTCTTCTGAAGCTGAATTATGCACTGGAGGAGCAACTCTGAGTAATACTGCCTATCCAACAGTCAATTATGCCATGCCACATAAATAAAGTGACTGTTTATGTGCAAGAATAAAGTTTATTTCTATCAAAAAAATCAACTTAGGTGGGTTGTACACTATACGGTGCTGTTACAGAAGACACATTTCTGCAAAATCATCCACATAATGCCCATAATGTTCAGAATACGCTGAAGGTCCACATAATTCAAAAATACAGGTCAAAGAGTACACTGAGGGGGATTTTAAAATGGTACCACAGATCGAACATAAGAGCAGTCATGTAAAAAAAAAAAACTTCCTATGAAGAGAGGTCTGGAAATTTAGCTGAGAAAAAATGAACACTGTTCACACCTTAAAAAATGAGGAGAGAAATGGGATTTGGCCACTTCTGTGAGAATGGGAAAGAGATGTTCCAAATTTTATCTGAATCTGGTGTAGTAATACTTTTGGCTTTAAAACTCATTGTATGCTGTAATATTGCTATTAAAAAATGTGGCTCTTACACATGTTTAAAACCACATTATAGAAAACTTACTTTATCAAATTCTGCTTAAAACTATGAGAAATACTGTGCTTTTCATCTGTGGCATTCCAAGGCAATATATTAGAAACTCTCATATTTCCCAACACAATTATATAGATGAACTTTCAGTTACATTCCCCTTTATTAGGTCTGGCCATTCCTCCCAAAAACAAGACTACTTTGTGCCACAGCACTAAAACGTATATTCCTCCTAATATGGCTTAAAGCATTACAGCTAACTACTACAGCACTAACCTTGCAACAGTTCTTTGACTTGCACAAGCCTACTGTCCTATCTCATCTCAAAAAACATACCCTTAGACAAATAACCTGGTTCATATATAACATTAAGTCACTTTCAGGTTAAGTGTAGGTGCACCTATGTGGCTTAAAAACAACTGATATTAAATAAAGCCACAGTCAGTCCTTGTAGTAACAACTCTCCAACAGCTAAAACGCTTTTATTTCACAACTACAGTCATTCAACATGGTTGATTCACAAAATGTTTTTATTGAACAAACCAACAAATAGCCACACATAGCAAACTGAGGAACACAGGATGCTGCCTCATATTCACTCACACCTTTGGTCTATCTATCTCAGTACTGGTACGTTTGTCAGGGTCTCCAGAAAAACTCTTTCCTAAGCCCTACTTGGAGAGCCTTAGTATTCCATGGTAGCCTCTCATTCCAATACTAATCTGATATAAGCCTTACTGCTGATAAAATGCAGTGAACTCCAATGTGTTTAGAGTGGCATGGTGTTATAAAAGGTTTGTTCTATTCAGTCTGATTATCAGATGTTTTGCTGTATGAAACAATAATCTTCTAAATAAAACTGAGTCAGATTCAAGAAACTTCTATTAACAGAATCATTTTCAATGAGTGATTACTTATTTGCCACACTTCTGCTTTTCCTCTAAGGGACTCAAGTCAGTGGATATGGTTTCTCCCTCTCTATTTTATTCTGGCAACAAGCCTGTCAGACAGATGAGACTGAAAAAGAAGTCTGAGTAGCCCATAAATACCCAGTGAGCCTTATGGCTGAGTAAGGATTTGTCCCAGGTTTTCCTGGCCTTAGTCAAACTACTATACCATGCTAATACTCACATATCCTCTTATCATTTTAAAAGCTACAATGAGAAAATCTATGCCTTCTTTCTGCAGAAGCTGTGGCGTACAATGCAGGAATGGCAGATCAGACCTAGTTTACTTGTGAAGTATTCCAGAATGGCTTTGTTCAATGAAGTCATCTTAATTAGTGAAAAAAATTTCACTTACTCAGGAGTTATACTATTGATCTGGGAAACAATGTGTACTGGTGTCCTTAAAAATAGGAAGGCAATATAGCCATTGTCCAACAGTTCCAACAGAAGTTACATTTTGCACATCACTATAGATACAGTTTGAAAAATTTTACAATATGATAAATCAGGGGAAGGATTCAATGGCACACTCAGAAAATCACTACCAATGATGATTCATCTAGATTATGTCAATCAGCATATTTTCATTTTTATATTTGACCTTATTGTGCGAATGTTGCACTTTAATTGTTGCAAGCTTCTATTAATACAAAAGGTGTACAATTTAAAACAGATCATCACCTCATGCTGTCAAGAGCAAACTGACTTTTTAATTTCACCTAAAGAATTGAAAATAAGAAAGCAAAACTAACCCACAAAGGTTGAGTTCAGATGATCATCTGAAGTGAAGACAAACTGGTGCTCTGTAGATGTTTTTGACTATAGCAAAATTAAAAAGCAGGGATCATAAAGGTAGCAAACTGAAATTTATCAAAGGACCCAGGTTGCCTGGCCCTGAATTTCTATACCATGGTTTTAATTATCACGAACAAGACATAGTAAGCCCCAGGCTTACACATTCCCACTGCCCTCCCCTGCACATGGGAGGCGACGGAAAGCTTCTACTTTTCATTTTTTTACTAAATCAGTTTCCCATTATGCACAACCTCTAATCAACATGCCAGTGTATCAATCCACTGTTTGATCTTGGTTTAACTGGAGTTACAATAAAGCAGTCCCACAAAGTTGTACGTAAAAAGAAATTACTTCAACCAAAAGCAAACCATTTCACTTTGTTCCTCTTCCGCAGAAAGAGAAGAAGCTAGGCATGCAAGCCTAACACTCATAATGGCTTCCTCATGATCATATAAGCCTGGTTTTCCTAGCCAGGCAGGCTGCCAATGTGTTACTTCCATTATCCCCAGAAAGTATAGTTAATAACTATGATGGCACTAGGTTAAAGTATCAAAACCATAATTCACATCATGGCAATTGCCAGAAGTTCTGAACTACCACTGCTATAATCACTAACACCAGACTATACTGGCAGAGACTTATTATGATTTTGGACCAGAACATGTGATGAGCTACAGACTGTTTACTTCTAGTTCTGATTGTGCAAACTAGATGGTCATGTGTACTGTTCGCATCAGCAGTGGAAACTGTGTGGCCTTTCAGATGTTGATGGTCTGCAACTCTCTGCATTTCTCACCACTGGCTACGCTGGCTAGGATTGCAATATCTGAACTCCAGATATTGCTATTCAACAATATCTGGAAGATTACTGAATTTCCACCACTGGTTTATGGACCATAGTTTGAAACACTGGGAGTTGAAACTGTAAGCTGCTTGTATTAAAATTCTTCAAGTCCCTACTACTTCATATATTGTTGTATGCCTTCAATTTGTTTCTGACTTATGGCAAACCTATCAAGGGGTTTTCTTGGCAAGTCTTGTGGGTGGTGAGGGGCTGCTTTGCATAGTGGCAATCCAATGTGTTCATTAAAAAAATGTGTAAAGCAGATTGGGCTGGTGTTATGTCACACTTCCAAAACTCTTATCTCATCCTGAGAATGCAGTACTAAGTCCAATTCAACAAGCACTTTTGTTCTCTGTGTACACTTATGTGCACACCTATCTTAAAGGAAACTGAAAAAATGAAACAGATCTCAGTATTTGATAATCACCTGAAGACCTCTCTAATTTAAGGATATCACCAAAAGCAATGGAAATGAATACTATGCTTCACAAGCTCCAAGGATTTACTGTTCTTTCAAAACTGATGCAGATGTTGATAATGTGCAAGTTGGATACATTCACCCAAGTGTGGTTCACATACTTCTCAGACTAATCTAATACATGAAGTACACCAATGCTGCTCTTGATCAAGTAGCAAGAAGTCATATCTATCCTTTTTATTTTTAATATAAAGTCCTACAGTCCTTTGCATTTATCGTTAAAAGCTGGGTATTAAGAGCAAGTCTAACAGTAATCCAAATAAATCCATCATTACACAGGATGGGGTGGTATAAATCAGTAAAATTTTTAAGTTGTTAGAATGAAGTCTAAATATTTGGAATTACTTCAAAGCAAGGCTGTTGTGTCAAAAGTACATAAGATATGTGTTTTTCATTACTTCTGCATTTCATATTGTACAGTGAAAGAACCTGGTAAGAAAAGAACTTGGACAATATTCTATTAACCAAAAGTATGTTTTCCACAACTTTGGTTGGAATTTGTTTCCTAGTGAGACTTTTATTTCAAATGTCATTAGACAAAATAGGACCAAACTCTCTCCTTGGATCTTGTCACTATTACTACTACACTGCTTTGTTTCCATGACAGTCCACTCTAGATAGTACTGCACTTCAACACACAATTTGCACTGCCCCATTACAGCACTTCAAATTTCTGTCTCTCCAGAAGTAAATAAATGAAAGTCTCACTGATGATGCACAGCTCTCTCAGCACACCTGTCCAGTCCAGTAAGGTGGGAGGGGTGAAGAGAGTGAGGTGAAAAAGCAAGGCTGTTTAAAGGTTTTGGCAGTAAGAAAAGGTGACTGAATTAGTTTTCTTTCAGTTTTAGGTTGGGCAAGTGGGGAGAGGTAGACAACAACTGCAGAGTCATAGAAAACAACTGCTGGAAGGAAGGGATTTCTTTTCCCTGGTCAGAAGCAGGAGGGAGAAACTCAAGTCTTGCAGTTTGTTGTGGATGGAAGGTTTTTCCTGTCCTTGCCTGGGGGTGGGATGAACAACTGGAGTTTGATTTCTTCACCTGCCCAGCATGCTACAGAGGACATAGTAAGAGATGTGCGCTCTCTCTCTCTCTTTCCTGATGTGCTTGTTCCACCTGAGAAGCCTGGTGGAGAAAGCAAAGCAGAAGAACACAGTTCTTATCAATTGCTGTCTGTTTGCTCCTCTGAAGATGAACTGTCACTGAATGTCAAACCAGCTCAATGCAGCCAAGCCCCCTTGGGATTAACAGTTGCTGCCTCTTCTGGTCCCTCTGGGGGACATCTGCACATTTCTCTAGCCTGAAAAAGGTAAGCTATGTGTTATGCATTTGACTTCTTTAAAATGGGTGGCAGGTTGAGTAAAATTGTTAACTGCGGGCTATTTCAGCATTATTGGAACACATTCCCCTAGGCTCCAATTTTTCCTATGGAAGAAACTCTCTCAGTTTACATCACAAGCCTAGGAACATAACCCTAATGGAAATCCAGAATTCTGCAACCCAGTATTTGCTCCTCTGCATTAAGACCAGTTAACTTTCAAAGCCAAATCGAGGTGCCGTTTTATTGCATTCAGGGTCTTAAGTAAATCCTTCATACATGAAAAAACACTTTTCATATGTTCTTCCCTACCTTCTGAGGATATGAAGAAGGCAATGCGCCAGTTTCACTCATTTGTTGAGGTATAACTGGTTGGAACATAAGGCCACAGGTTGAAACTTAAGGCCAAAGGCAGTTGTAATTATACCAATGGTGGACAGGGTACTGGTTGATTTGATGCTGTACAATGTTCTGCACATTTAACAGAATTACATGCTTTAACAAGCAATTAATGTAAATACTTTGCCTTTATTTACTGATTCATACTGAAGTACATTTATGTAAAGGAGAGGTAACATGGTGCCTTCCATGTTTTAGACTACAGTTATCATCATTCCTGACAAGTTGCCATGCTGGTTAGTGCATAAAAAGTTCAGTCCACAACATGTAAAAGGACAACAAGCCACCTCTCATTGTTCTTTCACAAGCATTATCTAATTCTGTTTCCAACCAAGTGAGAACTCTTCTGCATAACATGTAAACAATAAGCACGCCAAATACTTACCATTTAGTAGTTCATGAACTACTGTAATATTTTCAATGCTGGTTGGTGGTGTCACTTAAAAATAACATTGCTGAAATTGTTGTTTACTATTATTGGTGCAGTAGCTAAATGTCGGTACTGCAACCACAAGGTTGTGAGTTAGATCCTACCGGGCTCCAGGTTGACTCAGCCTTCCATCCTTCCACAGGTTGGTAAAGTGAGTACCCAGCTTTTTGGGGGAAATTAGCTAACACACTGTAAACTACTTAGAGAGCACTTAGCTGACAAGCGTTATAGAAATACACATGCTACTGCTATTGCTAATTCATTAAGCCTGTCTGTCTTTGCTAGACAGGAATTTAGGTTTTGTAAGGAACATGCTGTTCTGTATTACTTGACTTGTTCACAAATCTTCTCTCAAACTCTGGCAGGTCAGTATAAGACAGTTACACTGCTTATAAAGGTGATTCACAAGTCAACAAAGTAATAATTTTATTTAGATCAATGTTTATGACATAGTATCAAATTATTCCAACATTCGCCCCTTAGGATTGATACTCAAAAATGTGTGTTCTTTAAAAAGAGATTCCTTTCCTATCTGGTGCCCTCCAGATGGGTTTATACTGCCATTCTCATCACCACTAAGCATCAGGTTGGTGTATAAAGTAGGTAAATGAGTGAAAGCAAGAGTATAGATTTTCTGCTATCAACTCCTTTAGGCTGAAGACAGCAATACAGAAGATGCTGGAGAATTAACACATGATCACTCTATGTTTGCTATGTTCAGTAAAGCTTCTGATCAGTGTGAATAGCAGTGTAGTTATATTACAACACCACCTTTGTGGAGAAAACTAATGAGACAAAGAAACAATAGTTCTCCTTTAGAAAATACAACAGCAATATATAATCTATGACATACAAAGCAGAATTTCTTAGTACTTGTCTGCATTTGCCAAATAACCCTTAAGACTTCCTGCAACTGCACAAATTATAAAATCACAGTTCCAAATATTACATGTCTGAATATTCTCTATGACAAAAGAAATACCTATACGTGGAAAACCAGCACATCAGGGAGAAGCTGAAAACTTTTTTTTAACGTGCTAATTTAACAGGACAGAGACAGTTACTTCAATAAGCCAACTCACACATCATACTATTTAGAAATGGTACTCTGTAAGAGGACGGAAGAGGATGAAAACTCAATAGTGAATACTTTTTCACAGGAAGTCCTAGATTCAGTCTGACATCTCCAGAAAAGATCAGTGAAAGATCTGTCTGAGATCCAACAGCACTAGAGAGATGTTGCTGGAGTAAAATAGCCAGTCAGCTGGACAGATGGATATTAGTCAACTTCATGTGTCATGTAACTTTATAAGAACGCTCCCCTTTTATACACATAATTTATACCTTCTGCTCTGGAAAAGTGGGCATCTGAAAATGCAAAATGAAATTATTACCCCAATACCAGCTATTTTTCAAGTAATATTATCATTATCATTTCAGCTTGAGCAGTTTCTCAGGATACAGAGTCCGTCTTTACTGACCACTGCCACCAGAGAGTTTAAGATCACAGAAGCAGGTCATGATATTCTTATAAAAATGTACCATGTTGCTCCACTAAGTTGGGATACCTGCAGCCCTCCAGATGCTGTTGGATTACCACTTCCTATCAGCCTTAACCATGCTGGCACAGGACAATTGGAAAATCTGGATAGCCCAAGGTTCCCCACTCTTACACTAAAACAGAACAATATGGGGAAATGGTAATTAAACTTCTAGTAAGATGGAGTGGGAAACAGTGGCCACTCTAAAAGTTGTTGGCCTACAACATCCAGCAGCCCAAATCAATAAAGCCATTTGGCAAGCTCAGCTTCATTTGTAATCTCAGTCTCTGAAATTCCCTCAGAAAGGACAAAACTGCACTGATTTCAGGAATGTCCTTAATATAGGAGGTGGAATGCTATACACACAGTGGCATCTATAAAGAGATCAACTTGCTGTCACTTAGCAGCATTTGAAAAAAACTTTTAGAACGTGGGAGGGGCATTTCTACGTTGAACATGAAAACAGTAGTGTATCCCACGTTAACATCAGTAAAGAACAATATAATACGTAGCTGAGACACAACTAAGCTATGCACAAGGCTTCAAGAATAAGATATATGTCTTTCATTACTGATGAGAGATTCTTTTATATGCTGAAGTAATCACTGATATATACAATATACAAACCACTGAAGTGGCCATTGATGACCTATGGTTTTAAGCAGAATGAACTTGGAACCAGTTCTATGAAACTAGGCAGTTTGGAAAGCTGGAAAAGAGATGTGGATGTCACATTTGAAGTTTGCTTTTTGTGAGAGAGCTCTGAATTGCACAGAATACAGTTATCCTAAACAGCCTCCCAGCGATGTAGGTAAGGTCAAAAGATGGTAAGCACAGGCTAATGACTAAGTCAGCTTCATGGATGGACAGGATTTGAACTTAGATGTTTCTAATATATTTCCCATTCTACCTACGAGATTGATTTCTTCTAGATTTACTTGCTACCTACAAGAGGATCACTAAATACTGTATTTTCTTTGTATATTTGACTTTTTACAAAACATGGTTTTAAAAAATTATGTGACAGAAAAACAAAGAACTACTTACCACTCAAAGCATTATCTTGCCATCCATAACTGATCATACTGGTTAATGTAAAAACATGAACAGTGAACATTTACTTCAGTTTAACAAATCCGCTATTAGGTAAACATCCAAAACTTCCAACTACAATTCTGTTTACCGTATGTGATGCAATTACCACTTTTCCAGGAAACAACATCTATGGGAATTATTTCTAATATATAGTTACAGCAACATCAGTTATATCTCATAAGTGATTTATCACAAAGAAAAAAAGCAGGAATTTCCTCATATGACTTTGGATGGACTTTCTTTAACTTCTCTACAATAAACTACTGTAAAACCATCCAGAAGTATTTAATGCTGCACAACTTCACTTACGCAAATGCAGAGGGTGAAGTTTTTATCATTGCCATTGTCCAAGTTTTAGTCGTTTAATCTTTGAGGACCTTCTCTCCACTCTTTGACTGAGATTTTTATTTGGTAACAAAATGACATGGGATGGACAGCGCCAGTTCATTTTGTGTAATAGATTAAGAGGATAGAAGAATCTGAAATTAGTTTATCACCCAAGAATACAAAACGATGTCAAGAGAACATTTTGCTCCATAAAACTGAAATGTAAATTTCTGCCTACCACAGCAAATCACATACATGAGAGAAAAGAGATTTTAGCTATCTGGGGTATCAGTGTGCTTAAACTAAATCGTCTGCTGTTCCATGCAAGCCCCCACTGAAAGGGAGAGGAAAGAAACGAAGAATTCCAGCCAGCGCAAAACACCAAACACCCTTCCTACTCAAGTATCTCTAGTACCTTCGCCTCGGAAAATCACCATCTCAGCAGCAAAGATACAAGTGCGACTTTAGGTTTCAAAGAAGAAGCTATTATTCCACCTCTCCTTCCCTCCTTAAATCTTTGACCAGTTGATCACACTTTGCTCTCTCACCCGCCGCTCCAGTTTCAAATGAAGTTAAATTAAAAGGCTACGGAGGGAGTATGTCTTTCCAAAACCCCCAGAGTTTCAAAGGGACATCCTAATGACTAATAGATTTAGCCCAAATAGAGCGGCTTCCCACTCCCCCTCACCCCGATCCACCCTTAGTATTTCCCCTCCCTTAGCAACGTGCATTTATATTATAAGCTTCCATGATGAGCAGCAAGCCTGGAGCGGGGGGGGGGACTGGGATGCTGCGGCCCATGGGCCGCTTGGCACCCGTCTTGTTCTCCCACCCCGCCTCATACACGTGCCCCGCCCCTTCGACCGAGGCCTGCGATACGGCTTTAAAGGTACGGAGGGCATTACCTAAGCCTCGTTCTTCTCCCCGCCCCCCCGGGGGGAGCGCGGAGCGGGTGAAGTCTTTCAGTATCGCGTGGGGCGGCGGGGATCCGCTTCGGGCCGGGGGCGGCTCCGCAGCGGAGGTTCGGAGGCGTCTATCTCCATTCTCCCCTCTCTTCTCTCGCTCTCCCTCTCTCTCTTTCTCACACACACAGGAAATAACATGGGGTCAGCTGACAGACCCCAGCCAATGGGCGGCGCCGGGGCAGCGCGCGCAAAAGGGAGGAGCGCGAGACGGCCGTCGGGAAGGGAGCACGCGCGTGCGTACCGGCGCTGCGCGCGCGCGCTCTCACATTCTAAGGCGGAGGGAGAGCCACAAGAGGGGTGCACGGCAAGCTCTTCTCTGTCCACCACGCGCTCATTTAAAGAGACAGCGCCGACACAGAGCACGTCTCTCCTGGAGACGGAAGGTGCACGGCGAGTAACGCCAACCGCAATAAACAGGCAGCGCATTTACGAAATACCGAAAGGCCATAAAAAGGATCGCAGTAGTTCAGCAGTAACCCAGGCGCGGATAGAAGGGAACTATTTTATAGGGACCTAAGATCCAGGAGCCCTACGTAGCCCTACATGATATTTTAAGACTGCAGTCCTCCCCTACACCCTTACTTGGGAGTAAAACCTCATCAACTGTGGGACTTGTAAGTAAATGCAGTGCGGCACATGAATAAAATGACGATATGGCAACCCACACAGTATGTTTCTCCTAGGCACGTGCAGGACAAAACTCTGCCACGGGAACTTTGTCAGGCTTAAGTCATTTACGCCCTACACTGTTATAGTGCTATTATTCCACTTGCAACATCCTGTGGAATTCTAGAGTTTGCGGTTTACTGAGGCCAAAGAGCTCTCTGGATGAGAATTATAAATGCCCCTCCCTAAACTGCAAACCCCAAGATTCCATGAAATGTTCAAAGTGGAATAAAAGCGCTGTAACAGTGTCAGGTAGAAATGGTCTCAGTTTCAAATGTAACAGCTCTCAGAACTAGCTCCAAAGGATCTAAGACCTACTGTTTCCTGCCCCCCATTCAAAATTTGCCAGTAGATTCAGAGGGCCATTTTTCACCTGTCTATATGCTCTGCCCTTTTCAGGTCAAAAATGCCAAAGATCCTACGCCATTTCCGCACTACACTCTTATAGCGCGATTATTCCACTTTCAACATCCTATGGAATCCTGGGGTTTGCAGTTTAGAAAAGGGCCACCTGGCCTCTCCCTAAACTGCAAACTCCAGGATTCCACAGGATATTGAAAGTGGAATAATCAAGCTATAAGAGTGTAGTGCAGAAATGGGCCTAGAGTCAACTGTCCACAGACTTCCAGCCCATATTACAAGCCAGTTTTAAGTACTAATAACTACCCTACTCTGGCCCTCCTTACCCCCACCATCTCTCCCCATTTTTTTCTGAAAGGCATAAAAGCAGGCAGGTTCTTTGCGTGCAACATTGGAAAAGACACAAAGAGTGCCTTTCCCATTACTTAACTGCCATCAAGTCAACTTCAACTTAAGACAACATCATGAATGTGTACTTTGATGCTAGAGCTTATGTAAATAGCAAGTGCTGGCAAAACTAATTCTGAGTACTCCTTGCCTAAGAAAACCCTACAAAGTTCATGAGCTCACCATAAGTTGACAAGGGACTTGAAGGCACACAAACAAGAGACTCCAAGTCACCCTATCAACAGTCCTGCTCTAGTATTGCAGACTCAGGGCCATGACTTCCTGGACTGAGTCTGTCCCATCTGCAGTGCAGTCTTCCTCTTTTCCTATTCCCTTTCACTTTGCCAAAAATTATTGTCTTTTCTAGTGAGTCATTTAATGATTTGGCCAAAGTTTATTCATCTTGGCTTCTAGAAAGAGTTCAGGCTTGATTTCCTCTAGTACCCATTTGTCTTTTTAGCAGTCCACAATGTTCATAGAAACACATTTCAAATGAGCTGATTTTCTTCCTATCAACTTCCTTCACTGTCCAGCTTTCACAATCATACACAGAAATGGGAAATACAATGGCATGGACAATCTTAACTTGAATACTAAATATATCTTCATCCAATATATCTTGACACTTCAGGATCTCATCTAATTCCTTCATAACTGCCCTTACAAGTCATAGTTTTCTTCTGATTTCTTGACTGCAGCCTCCATTCTGAGTAATGACTGAGCCCAGGTATGGACTATGTCAATATCTTCATTGTCTGCTTTAAAGATATGTAAATTATATGTGGTCATTATTTTTGTCTTCTTAATGTTCAACTATATATTTCTTGACTTTCTTCAATCATGGTTCCAAGTCTTTGCTAAATTCAGCTAGTAGTATGGTGTCACTTGCATATCTTAAATGGTTGGTGTTCCTTCCTTCAATTTTTATGCCTCCTTCCTTATACTCTAGTGCAGCTTTGCATATGACATGTTCAGTGAACAAGTTAAACAGATAGGGTGATAAAATGCAGCCTTGCCTGATCCCCTGTTCAGTTGGAAACCATTCCATAGGCTATTTCTGCACCATACTGTTATAGTGCTATTATTCCACTGTCAACATCCCATGGAATCATGGGATTTGCAATTTAGGGAGGGGCATTTAGAATTCTCAGCCAGAGAGCTCTTTGGCTTCAGTAAACTACAAACCCCAGAATTCTACAGGATGTTGAAAGTGGAATAACAGCATTATACCAGTGTAGTGTGGAAATGGCCATAATCTGTCCTGGAAGTAGCCTCTTGTCCTGAGTACAGATTATACATCAGGACAATCAAAGTTGTAGCACACCCATTTCTTTAAGAAGAATTCATAGTTTTTCATGATCTACACAGTCAAATACTTTGCTATAATCAACAAAGCACAGGCTGATTTTCTTCTGAAATTCTTTGGGGTGCTCCATTATCCAAAGTATGTTTGCAATACAGTCCCTAGTGACTCTTCCTTTCCTGGGCCCAGCTTGGACATCTGGTATTTCTCACTCCCTATATGGTAAAAGTCTTTGTTGTAGAATTCTGACCATCACTTTGCTTGCATGGGAGATTAATGCAACAGTCCTGTGGTTACCACAATACCTAATGTTTTCTTTTTGGGGATTGGAATTGAGCATTTCTGGTTTCCATTACTAGGCTTACTCTATTAACAAGCCATTAAAAGGTAGAGGAATCTTCAGTCCAGGCTGCTTACTAACAAATACAAATAAAAACGCAGCTTTTCTTCCCGTGCAAAGAGCCCCAAATTCTTGATGTACTTAACCAAGTACCTTCTGTTGGTTAAATCTGCTCCTGTGTAGGCAATGGTGAAAGCCAATCAGGCAGGTTTAGGCTAGGAAAAGAAGACAGTAATGTCAAACCAAATTAATTGTCCAGGGAGGCATCAAGCCATAAGTAAATGGATACCTACAGACAGTTCTGCAGACTAGCTGAAGACACTTAAAAAGACATTCATATTTTGACTTGTTATTTGGAAATGCCCGCTCTGACATAGCTATTTATCTATAGGCCATCTTGTTCAATATTATCAGCTCAGCATGGATGTGAATTTTCCAAATTATCCTTTTCCTGTGCAGAATTGTCATTCCTAACATTCCTACAGCATTTGTCAAGACCTTATCTCTACATAGCTTATGATCATCTCTTCACATTTTATCATAATTTAACTAGTACTAGATGAGCCTTTTAACTTGAAATTCACCTGGCTAATCCCCTTGTTCCATAGTGCAAGTGTGGTTGCTCAAAAGCAGGTCTTCTCAACTTCTGAGGGACATATTCCCATTATAAGTAACTGCCCAAATATAAAATCTCTTCTTTCAACAGAACTGGTTTTGAGGACAGAAGATCTGGCTTGAACAACAGGAAAAGCCACCAAGAGCTGAACCAAGAAGCATTCTTTCAGGACAGTTGAGATTTTTTTTTCTCCGACCAAAATTTATAGCTTGCTGGCAAGGATTGTCCCCAGCACAACAGAAGAGGCCAGCAAGTCAATAAATCTCCATTATCTGAATCATTAGAAGCATCCCTAGTTGGCAATATACAAAAATGTAATTATTGTGAATACTTCATCTTTTTGCATTTTTTAAAGAGTACTCAGCTAAGGTATGTTTTACAGGAAGTTTGTGTACACACTTTATTTTGTGAGTTTAGAAGTTTTTTTTCTTTACAACCATCATTGGAAGCAAATGATGGTGGTTATTCTGAATACTATATTGCTTTAGAAAATAGTTCCCCAACTCAGTGCTTCAAGGTATGCTGTTTTACACTATGCTTGCTAAGATTAAGAATTTGTAACCCAACACATCTGGAATGTTCAGCCTTGATGACAGCAGATTTAGAATAATCCCCTAAGGGAGGGAGCAGCAAGAGAAATAACATTTCCCCATTTCATCAGAAAATTAAAGTTTAACAAGAGTTTGTCACTATGCTTTTGCAATTATATTAATGGAAACCAAAGACTACAATCTTTGTCTTTATTTCTGGTGGGAAAGATTACTGAGCAATTACAGCACATCCTTGAAGTCTCACTTGTCTTCTGTGCATATATGACTGAATACCAAGTCTCAATAACAAACAGCATTTTAACAAGTCCTGGAATATCACTAAGCAAAAGGGACTAGATAGGCCGAATTTCCCTTGCCAACGACTTACCATTTTCTTAGTATATTACTTCATTAAAAACTTATATCCTAATTTTCAAACATGCTGCATCACGAACCTCCAAGTTTCAAATTAACCTTTTTTCAAAAAGTACTCATCTTTTAAGAAGAATTTTAGTTTTCTAGAGTTTTCTAGAGTTTCTAGAGTTTCCTTAACTACACCACCACATTTTCCTGAAACCATACCAGAACTGAGAGTGCAACAAGAGTAATATCCACCTGTCCTAATTTTAAAGAATGACATCCTATGCTTTCACATATGCAGTTCAACAGTACCTACAATAGGTCAATGAGGCTAACCTAACACTAGTAACACTAACCAAACTCAAAGTAACACTAACCAAACTCAAACACAGCATTGCTTCATTATTTTCATGAAACAGAAATTCTCTTAACCTTACAATAAAATTAAACATATTTTTTTAAAACAATTGAGAGCAGCTTGCTAGCAAACTAAGAAGAAAAATGCCATTGATATCTACTGTTTTTAGACCATGGGAAACCCCACCATATCATCAATACTCAAACAGCACTGCACATATTTCCTCACTGTTCCTTTTATCTTTTTATTACAAAAAATAAAGATGGTTTGATCCTCCAGTTCAGATGTTTTTCAGTTCTTGATGAAGTATCGCATTCACCCTCTTCAGCCTGCTCCCACCTCCTTCTTTCAATGCAATCTCTGTGAGTGAACGAAACCAGCTGGGGACTTTTCTATGCTTTAGAATAAGACTTAACCCTTTCACTTAACCCAGATTGTCATTATGTATGGTGACACAACTGGATCATGAAATTACTCTTATGTGAGCTACAAATTCAGATGCTCTCAAATAAGAGTTAGAGATTACCATGTTTTGGGAATTTTAACCAGCATTATATTACATGGGAAATATTAGACATATTCAAGCAAGGTTTAAGACAATCGTTCTTAGATACAACTAAAGTTATCATCTGTTGGCAACCTATACATAATTTGATAAGGCAGCTTTATTCCATTTCCATAACACTTCAGGTTATCCGGTGCTGGCAGTTTAGTAATTCAGGTCAGTGGAGTATCCATTTAGAAAGTGTGTTTTTTGGGATGGGAGGGCTAAAATTCACAGTCACTGGGTGACATGTCAAATGCAAGAATATAAATGAGGATGAGAAAAAAGTGATGTTAAACCAGCCTAACAAATACAGTTTGCATGAGATAATAGTCCCATGTCAGAGTTACCACTCAAGATATTCAGTAACTTAGAGGACAAGCAGGATGAAAAGAGAGAGTGAAAAAAATGTATGTGTATACAAAGCTAGGTCTAGACAGATGAATTAAACACAATGAAGTGAGGCTTACAATGGAGAGCCACATGAAGATGAATCGGTAGCACACTGCTGCAAAACAGAAAAAGGCAATGTCATGTTTGCACTACCAAAGCATTCACAGCGAAGGCCATTTTCACACATGACATTGAAATGGCAGCCTTCAGCACACTCTCCTGGGAACTGGAGCCACTGAATTTAATGTAGCTCATTTTTAAATAGCTATGTAAAGGAAAGTACTGTTAAAATATTTTTTTTTATTAGGAGAGCTGTTTTTAAGTGAAGATATTCTGGCCAATGGAATCTTGATGTTCACATTAAAGATATATGAAACTACCAATTAATATATCATTAGTCAAGTGCTAGGACTTTGTCACTCTTTGAGATAAAAATGGGAAGGATTCTAAAGAGAGTTATAACTATCAGAAAGGTACAGAGAAAGCAGCAAAAATAAGTTTCTTTTCTAGAAGAAAAAAATAAGAAATGTGTAATGTTGATCATATCCATAGAATTTTAAAAAAGGATTAGGGCTGAAAATTTTAAAAACACTTGGTTGCAGAAAGATGGGCTTTGGTTAAGCAGCATTTTGTCAATGAAATATATTGGGGACAGGTAACATGTGCCCCCTGCCCCAAAAGCTGCTTGACTGAACCTCCTTCCATCCCTCAACATTAGCTGTACTGACTAGAGCTGACTGGAGTAACAGTCTGACATCTTGATGGCTACACATTTCTAGACCATGGAAATAACACACGGCAAATAAGTTACAAATAAGCTGTAATGATGGGGAGGACTATGGGGGCTGCAGTAGAAGCAAGGATGTAATGAAGTGATATTTGAAAAGTAACACAATAGGAGCAATGTTACTTTACTGGAACAATAAGTAGTGTTTTCTATTTATTTTTTTAACATTACTTTTAGGGATATTTTAGAGGTATTGTGACAAGAATTTTTCAGTTTTATGCAATTCTCTTATCAATTCCAAGGTAGTTTTTTTTTCCTTACAAAAAGTGAGCAACCTGTTACTTTTCCAACTTCATAATGAATAATAGCAATTAATTATTTTTAAAAATAACTGTAATGAGTAGCAGGACATTATTTTTAAATACGGCAGAAATGTCAGGAAGCATCTGACAATATCTATTAGAGACGTGCATAAGAGTAGTCAGTGCTACAGTGTAGCAGCTAGAGAAGAGTTTGGGAGCTCACCTGAGGTCATTCAGAGAATGCTCTTACACGCTTCAGTGATGTAACATCATGTAAGTAATATAATTTTAAAGGGCCTAAATACCCTGAAGGCACCAGATCCTGTCTGATTTTGAAGACCAACCAGGGTCAGGCCTGGTTAATATTTGGAAGGAAGACTTTTAGGGAATACTAAATGTTGTAGACTATATTTCAGAGCAATGCAATGGCAAACCACCTCTGAGTATTCCTTACCTTAAAAAATTCAATGAAATTAATGGGATTGCCATAAGTCAACAAGTGACTTAAAGGTACATAAATACATACACATTATTAAATCCCCCAAGGACATCAATAGACAACTCCATATGCCTGTTCACTCATCTCTTCTCTTTTTGTCCCTGTGGTTCCGGTGAAGATAGCTTCTGGCAATCTCTGCCATTAATCACAAACACTTCTAGCTGTGTACTAGACCTACTCAGGAGATTCTACCTGATATAGCAAGTGTTACAACAGAGTGGGAATTATGCAGTTCTCTGGATGACGTTGACCTCCACGTCCCAGCAGCACTAGCCAGCGTAACCAATGGTGAGGAATGCTTGGAACTTCAGTCCAATAACATCTGAAGGACACTTGATTCCCACCTCTGGTTTACAGTATACAATTGCATCAGCTTGTCGTCATAGTATTTAGGTCACTAACATGGGAACCTAGTGACTGGTGATACACAAACAGTAGCCAACACTCAAAACAAAGGAGGAAAAACATAGTACTAGTACATCTTTTCAAAATCCTTAAAAGATATTCTGCTTCAGGGCTCCAGATATAAACACTCACTAGGAACTCAAACTCCACTGTTGCAACAGGGGCTACAAGAATAAGGCATCTGATAGTTAAGCAAAGGAGAGAACTCACAAAGCCTACAGTTGGGTTTTAAATACCCATGGCCTCATACTCTCTCTCCCGTAAAGAAAAATGCTGGAAAAAAGTGGCAAGGCTGTTGAACAAAGACGGAAGACACCAGTATTACCTACCAAAGAGGAGTAGTTGTTCAAACTGACTGATTTACCAGAAATGGACAAATTATCTGGTTTGATTAGAGAAAAATTGTTGGAAATATTTATAAAAGATTAGAAATGATTGGGCAACTTTTGGTTTTGACAAATAGTAAGATTTGGTTATTGGAAGAAATGAACAATGTCGTTTTAGAGAGAGATGAATAATTATATTAACTGTATGTATGTATAACCACCAAAAAGAAAGTTGGAAGCCACTTTTATATCCTACTTATCTTTTTTCTTTTCAAAATATTTTTAGTTTTTATTTTGAAAAACTCTTAATAAAAATCATACCTCCCCCCGAAAAGAAAAACTTTAGAAAAAAATAAGCTTCTTCACCTCTATACGTAAAAGCTGTGTCTCCAAAACAGGTCACAATGGGTAAGTTTGCAGGCTGCACAAAGGGCTGCCCTGTTGGCTATAGGCCTCTTAAATAAAGATAAGCTCCATCTTGATGTATGGATGACAATGAGGAACATAACCACTATCTTGGGTGAATGTTCAGTGCTGCAGATATTATGTACTGCATACTTATATGCAAGTAATAGTGCTATAATTCTCTAGTGTGAATGGACCTCTGGTCTCAAATGGTAGCTTAATAACCACCAAAAAGTGAGTTTCAGTCAAGCCTCACCAGCAAAAAGATCTACCTGAGAGCTTGTTTTGAATGCCAGGGCCTGCCTTGGAAGACAAGAATAAAGTACACCTGATCAGAAACATATACTTTCTTTTTCTTTTTTCCTTTTCCCCCCCCATTTTGTTTACAGTCCATCTTTCCTCAAAAGAACTGAAAGGAGCCATTTAGCCCCACAGCAAACCAACGATATAAAGTTTGGTTCAGAGAAAGCAACTTGACCAAGGTCCAGCCTGAGAATTTCTCAGTACAGTTGGCATTTGAACCAAAGTTTACCCGTTACACCGCATCGAAATGAGCACTGGCCAATGAAGCTGATGTGTTTTTGTCACCTTGTAATGGCATTCACACACCTGGGGGGCAAAAACCAAGGTCAGGGGATCTCAGCATGGAACCCAGGCAGGTTTGAGACTCAACACAGGCCCTTTTGTTTTAAAATCGGGAATGTTTTTATCCAGAGCAAAAGGGCTGCAGAATGATCGATGACACACATTTGTCCTCAAACTCCATGCCAGTAAACGCTGAGGTGTCCTCTCCATTCCAAGGAAACTGGCAAAAGTATGCCAAATACTAAAAGCGGAAAGCGTCAGGGAGGTTACATCGGCTGAAAAACTGGGGCTGTTCTGGAGACTCTGCCATTTGCCTGGTGAAGATCAAAGCAGCTCTTCCGGCATTTGCCCCTCCCCTCCTCCTCCTCCTCCTCCTCCTCCTCCTCTGCCGCCGCCGCCGCCGCCCCGCGCCGGGTCTAAGAGCAGGGACAGGAAAGGGCAGAGAGTGACTCTGGGTCATCCTGATGCCAAGCTGCCTTGGCAGATCTGGGCGAGAAGCAGCCTGCCGTTCCGTGCAACCGCCCGCCTCCAGTCCTCCTTCATTTTGAGGAGGGAAGAAAGCCCCCATCTTTTGTCAGCAAGCCTCTCCTGCGGATGTGAGCGAGAGCGCAGGGAGCTCTCCAAGAAGGATCCGCTTTCTCTGCAGAGGACCTTTGAAGTCTCCTCCCGCCCCGTCTTCTTCCTCGCGCAAGAAGACCGGGGGGGGGGGAGGGGGAGAGACTTCAAAGGTCCTCTGCAGAAAAAGCGAGGAGACGACACACCATGTCACACATCTTCCCGGGGTCGCCCTCTCTCGCCCGTCCCCACTCTGCCTCTGCCAGACGCAGCCGCTCACACAAAATGACGGCTTCCTCGGCGAGTCCCGAAAAAAGCACAGCCCCCCCGCCGCCGCCGCCGTTTCATTGACCGCGTTTGATGCCTTCTCACTCGAGCAAGGAGGTCCGCTTGGCCGTGGGAGGACGGGCGGAAAACACAAAATACCCCTTTCCCGCCCTTCTGGCACCAGAGCCCCCCGCCTCGTCAAGCCAAACGGCAGAACCCAGAAAACGGCGGCAAAGCGACGAGGCGAGGGACGGGCAATGAAAGGCGGAAGCATACAACGCCACAACCACCCAGGATTTTTTTGGGGGGGGGGGAGAAACGGGGCTGCCTGGCTGCTGCATCCGCATTGCTATTGTGATGTCGTCAGTTCAAAAAGATGGAGAATTCCTCTTACCCCCCCCCGCCCCGCTGTCGTCGCCCACACATACAAACAGGAGCCTCTGAGAACGTAACTCTGAGGCCCTACCTTTCTTTCTCCCCTGTCCCTGTGCCTACGCCACACTTAAACGCCAGGCTGCTTCTCTCAACCCCCTCTCTCTCTCCCCCCAACCCTCCGCCCCCGGTAACCTGCACAGCAAAAGGGAAAGAGAAAATAACAACAGCCGCCGCCGCCGCCGCCGCCGCCAAAGTGGCGCACCAACCCAATAACCCATTTATGTCACATATGCCAAGCCGCAAGACAGACTGCGGAGAGCAGCGAGCGAGCAGCCGCTGGGGCCTTTGGAGGTGGCCAAGAAAGAGGCTCGCCGGGGCCAGCCCAAGCGGACTCCGCAGCTGCGCGCCTCGCAGAACACGGTCTGAAGCCGCTCGCCTGCCATCGCTCACGGCTTCCCTTCCCGCAAGCAGGCAGGCAGGCAGGCAGGCAGACAGACACACGCGCGCACACACACACACATAACACTCCCGCCGAATGCAGCCCAAGCGTCACTGGGTGGCTCAGACACACACACCACACCACCACCACCACCACCATCACACAAACGCGTGTGGTCTGCGAAAGAGCTGGACTCTCCGGGGCAACTGGAACTTTCAAGAAGAAGAACAGAGACATAAAGCCAGTTCTACTGTACCTGCTTTCAGGCATCATTTTCAGCCTTTTTTTTTCCTGCCGCTTCTCCCCACCCCCTTCCGATTTATCTCAGCTACTGGTTTTATAACGAAGAGGGGGAGACGGGAAGAGGTGGGGGCTTTAATTTTTTTTTTCCTTTCCCTGTTCTCCAAGCCCCGTCTGCACCTTCGGTCTGAGCCTGCAAGTGAAGTCACAAGGCTGATTCTGTGACATCACATGGAGTCTACAAACACTGGATTGTGACTTCACTGCAGGATGGAGCAGGGAAGATAAAAAAAAGAGCGGGGGGGGGAGGCTCTTATTCAAACACATATCTGCAAGAGTAACAAAGGGATCATACAGAGAGAGGCTACCAAAGTGAATACCTTTTACACGAGAGTGTGCACATAAAACTGTTGTACTAAAATAAAGTTTACTCCTAATAGAATAACCTTTCATGATGGATTGAACAGCCCTCTCCATAAGAAAAATAGATTTCTTTGCCTGTATCCTTTCCCTGCTTTCTCTCTCCAAGAGCACTGACACAGCCCTCCCATGACCAGATCAGCAGTGGAGATCAGTGTATGCTGTGGGTGGGAAGGACTGAAGGTGGAAATAGGGAGCGATGACAGGCGCAAAGTAAAAGAGCAGAACATGCTCAAGGTCTAGAACAGGTTGCATTGACAAAGCAGTGCAAAGGTGAAATGAACAGAACTCAGCCTGTACCATGCACAGTATACACAAAGGTCAATGGTGCAATAAACTCAGTTTGTTTATTTCACCAGAAGGAGTGGCAAGAGATTCACAATCACACACTGGGATGGTGGATTCCAGGACACAATGGCATTCCTATGGAGCAGCTTTGGAGCGGAGAGGCAGCAAGGGGCATTTGTCTTCATTTCTACCTGCTCAACAGGAGAGGCAGAGGAACAGAGCCAAGGATGGAAGAGAGCAAGCAGCTTCAGCATACTATTTACTACTAAGTGATACTCTTGCCTTGGCTAGCAACCAAGTGCCACTGACTCCAGTAGGAAAACGGATCATCTTCCAGGGAATGTTTAATAACTCAGTACGGAAATGGCCCATAGCCACCCAGGATAAAATTTAACTGGACAGCAAAATGTTTAAAAATATTTTAGAATATTTTAGAACCTTTGGCCGCTGGGGGAAAGTGGAAAGGTGTTGGCTCTTTTCCAGTTTTCCCATTTCACAAAGAGACAAATGTGAATACCTAGAACTTAAGTACTAGAACTGATTTAGGACCCAGCCTTCTCATTTTGGCCCCTCCTTTCTCACTTTCAGTCTTCTCAAAATTAGTCAACAGGGTGGTTGGCTTTTTGACAGTCTACTTTAACCAGGATTTGTTTTATAGCATAGTTAAATACAACACTACCCCTATTTTCTTACAGTTTAAAAGTAATTTCACAATGCACCCAAACTGTAGCTTTGTTCAATGAACTGCTACTGTCTGATTAGGATGAAATGTCAGTGACTCTGGAATAGGAGTGAATGGGTACCGAACTGATTTTGGTTCTTTCTTGGGCATTTGTTATTCATTTTGTATTATTTATTCATATTTATATCCCATCTCTCAACCTTGGCTTTCAAGGTAGCTTACAACAAAATCTGAAAACAGTATATGTATATATGCATATATGTGCCTTCAAGTCACCTGTTGACTTATGGCAACAGAATAGTACTGCCATAATAAAACCAGCAAGAGAAAGAAAATCTTAAAGTATGTTCAAAAGCCCAAAGGAACCACACTTATGTAAGAATACTCTCCATGTTTGTTCAGAAGTAACTCCTACTCTAAACTCCCAATGGAACTAACTTACTTTATATTTTAAAAGGTCCTACATTGCATTAAAAGCTCATAGCAGTACACTTACCTGGAAAATAACCAGGGAATACCTCGGGCAAATCTGGGTG
Source organism: Cyclura pinguis (assembly GCA_030412105.1). Taxonomy (NCBI): domain Eukaryota; kingdom Metazoa; phylum Chordata; class Lepidosauria; order Squamata; family Iguanidae; genus Cyclura; species Cyclura pinguis. Next base: position 42,544,629 of record CM059603.1, read on the forward strand.
AAGTGGGGGGGGCTCTATAATCAAATTTGTCACAAGTAAGAAGACTGAATTATATTGCCAATCCACCACCATTCCAAGAGCAGAAGCACTTTAAACTGTCAGTGTCTTTAAAGGAGATCATAATAACTGATACAACATATATTATATTGTAAGTACAGTAAGGAACTTCTAATAACTAAGAAAGCATGCAGATTTACCCACACTCAAAAAGGGCAGATGTCCAGTTCAGTTACTTAAAAGACAGATTTGAACCAGACTTAGTTCAGTCTGTCCTGACAAAATACAACTGTTGCAGATGTGACTGACCTGGGAAGCAGAAATCTTCAAATGCCAACCTTTATAAAGGATATCCTAGAATTCTTAAAAGATAGATTGACTCATTGATTGATTGATTGATTGATTGATTGATTGGCAGCCTAATCCTAATCATGGCTGATTTCTGCACAAGAGACATTTGGGACTGTTGAGCTTTCTCTAACTAGCTAAAAGTACAACAAAGCCCAACATCCATGCAGCACTTGAAACACTGCTATATTATGCAGAAATCATCTTCCCTATGGTCAAGAGTGCTCCACATTTTTTATTACTCACAAGTTAATGTCAGTACAACAAAGGTCCTTTTAAGTGTTAATTAAAATTCATGTTTGCAGGTATTGCACATTTTACTGCTTCCCATATCATGGATGGAGAGTGGTAATTACTAACTTTGGGTTTTTTTCTTCTTCATATTTTAGCAAACAGCACTATGGTGCTATTAAAAATAATAAGAGGAAACCAGTTTTGAGACTACAATCATATATACATGCTAATCTAGAAATAATTCCCATTACACTCAGTGAAACTTACTTCTTTGTGGTCATCTACTGGATTGCACATTGGAGTATACATACATCTGATCTCCATAGGATCAGAAATGGACACTAGGGCAATTAAGAGACTATTCACTACTATTCATCTGCAAACCACGATCACCAGGAAATAATTAATGGACAGGATCTACAAACATGAATTTTTAAATTAAAGCCACAGGACACCTGAAAACCCTAGGTAGGTAACAGACTGGTCAAGCTGGTACTGAAACTGCAATTTATGGTGATAAAATAATATAAAAATATCTATAAACCAGGTCTGAAAAAGCACGTCAAGCTGCAATAATTTTATGTTGTCTGATAATTCCAGAAAACAAGCAACCTCTCCTTATTCAGAACTAAATCATACTTATTTCAACAAGATTCAGGGCCCTTCCACCCAACACTGTTACAGTTCTATTATTCCATTTTCAAAGTCTTGTGGAATTCTAGGGTTTGTAGTTTACTGAGGCCACAGAGCTCTCTGGCTGCGAGTACTAACTGCCCCTCCCTAAACTGCAAACCCCAGGATTCCATAGGATGTTGAAAGTGGAATAATAGCACTGTAACAGTGTAGTGCGGACATGGTCTCAGTTTCAAATGTTTTGATTGCAAGCTTCATTTTTGAAGCTACCCTGGGTTCCTCCTGCTTTTATATAAGAGGAGGCTGGTGTCAGTTTAAAGACATGCTGGGATACAGAAGGAGATTATTTCTTTAAGAATCACTTCTAGAAATGTATGAAAGGTAAAAATGGAGATGAGGGATTATCCAGCACTTAAAGCTTTCATATATTCATAATTTGTGGATGCATTTAATAGCAGAGAATATCACCACACTTGCTACCCATTCTTGTCACCCTAAAAAAATGTACTTTTTGAAAAGATTTTATGAAGTGCCCAATTATACCAAGCAAGTCCAGAAAAAGAAGCTGGTTAAGTATTACAGCTATGGTGGTTCACGGCAACCCTCTTTTATACTCACATGAGTACCACAACATTTCTTCGATGACATACACCTGCAGAATAGAGCCCACACTCAGGATTATGTATGCTACATACTTCCAGACTTTGTCTACATAAAACAGAAAGCAAGATAAGAACATAAGGCCAGTCTCAAATATTCATTTCTTGTGCAAGATCCTAGAATGTGTCAAGACCTATTATAACTTAAATGAGCACTTCCTCTTGCCCAAATAAATATCTGCAATACAACTAAAAACCTGTTCTTGCCTTTTAACAGGGGGAATTCAATCTGTGAATATAAATACAGTGTGCAGTTTAGAAAAACTGTACTTTAACTTTAATAATAATTGCTAGAAATGTAGTTATTTGATTATTGTAGTCGCTTTTTTTATTTCTGTAAATATGTATTCCTAGTCACAGGCAATATTTTTATCTTTCTTTTTCTTTTCTTTTCCTTTTTCTGATGTCATCAAGGAAGCAAGAAAGGAGGTGGAGAACTTCCTGACAGTAAGAGCTGTTCCACTGTGGAATAGATGCGTCAGAAGGTGGTGGAATCTTCTTCTTTGGAGGTCCTTAAACAGAGGCTGGATGACTTCCTCTCAGGAGTACTTTGATGATGTGCCTGCATGGCAGGGGATACACTATATGGATCTGGTGGTCCCTTCCAACCCTGACGCCATTTCTGCACTACACTCTTATAGCGCGATTATTCCACTTTCAACATCCTATGGAATCCTGGGGTTTGCAGTTTCGGGAGGGGCCAGCCGGCCCCTCCCCAAATTACAAACCCCAGGATTCCATAGGATGTTGAAAGTGGAATAATCACGCTATAACAGCGTAGTGTGGAAATGGCTTATGATTCTATGAAGATGGCATCCAGGCTGTTCCTCAGCAACATTATCTTTCAAATCAAAGAAACCATCACCCACCATTTTATTTTCTTCTCATTATTCTATAATAATGACAAAAAACTATAAAATAAGTCAGCGTATGTAAAAAGTTTGGAAAAGGTAATTCCTAAGAAGAATATTGCTAGTGTCCTAGCACTCAGCTAGTTAGTCATATATATTAGTTTTATGGAAGTGCAGAACCCACACGTGCAAGTTCATAGAGATCACAAAAAGTAACACTATTGGGCAAAGAATAAGTGTAACCCCCACAATCCCATCCCTTATAAAAGTATATTCTATGCTCTGTAGTTGCAAGACATGCATGTAGGCCTGTTGTCAAAGCCTGCAGGGAAGCCAGAGGCAGGGGCTGAATAAGTTTCCAGTGTTTGGGGATGGGCTCCATTTCTCTGCTTAGTTCACTTTACAAAGTAGTCCAGATACAAGGGTATCATTGCCCGAAAAAAATTTTAAAATCCAAGTACCTTCAGGTTTACTTGTTTATGGATAGACAAGGAGAGACAAGTGGCTTTACTGAAAGCCACTTAAGCCATTCAGTTCAATGCTTTTGGCTCAGTATAGCTAAAGGATATTTGCACCACATCTAAAAAAAGATAGTGCAGTGAGTTTTCTAAAGTAGTGCTATTCAGAGTAGTAGTCCACAGACCAATGCCAGTCCTTGTGCCATTGGCTTTCAGTTCACAGTGAATTTCCAGAAATAACGTGAACACAATCCCTAGCATATTTGGGTGTGGGGGACTGCCCCTCCATCATATTCCTTAGATCAATGAGAAGGATTGATCTAGAGGATTCTAGTGACATATTTTCACAGGAATAACACCCAGAACTATCACAAGGTGGAAGTGTTTCATAATCATCCTTTAGAATTTTTACTTTAAAAAGCACATGTTTATTCTTAATAATGGCACATTATTAACATGCTTCTGGCAACTGGTGGTTCCCCTTTACAAAAAATTGACCTTCACTAATTTAAAAACAGTAACATATAGTGTCATTGCTTTTACTGTGTTACTACCAAGGTCTATACCTTTTACAATTATCATTTTTCACTGTTGTATCCTAAGTTTGCCTTTGCGTTGGGCGAGTAATCTCAACATGAACAAACCAATTTTTAGTAATGTTTCATATATACAGATGGCATTAGAATAGACTTTAGGAATACTCTCTTAAGATTCTGACATATCCTCTGATTTAAAGTTCATCTATAAAATATTATCCTCTTGCTGTAGCAGTCTTTTTTCCCCAAAAAAATCCAGGTGCTGCTGTAGAACAAATTCTGGGCCTATGTATTTTACTGCTACAGCTACTAGTGCAAAAGGTACATTCTTAAATTAACTTCTGACACGGTACTATCATCATAAAGGGTCTACATTGCCTTAGTTTCATGTCTAGAGCAAGTTGTATGTGAAATCATTTAGGCATCCTATTCCTAAAGAGATACTACCAACTTCATGACTGCAATATCAAAAACATAGAATCATGTGAAATGCCATCCCATATAAAAAAAATTATCCTTATTTTGAAGAATGTGATTAGTCTTGATTCTGCATTGTTGCTATTGTATGCCTTTAAGTCATTTCCAACTTATGGCAACCCTAAGGTGACCCTATCACAGGGCTTCCTGGGGCTGAGAGTGTGTGATGTGCCCAAGGTCACCCAGAGGGTTTTCATGGCCGAGTGGAGAATTCAACCCTGGTCTCCAGGGTCATAGTCCAACACTCAAGCCACTGTATCAAGCTGGCTCTCTGATTCTGCATCCATCACAGTAAACATATTACCTTAAGAAGTGGGAGATATTGGGGTCCATCCACAATGCCAGTGTTTCCTTAGAATTTGGGGGAATATAGCTCAAAAGAGGCCTATGAGAAGAGGGTAATGGGAGGATCTTTTCACCTATGTATACCACTAATAACTGTAGGGAGGACTCCAGTTAAAGTTAACAAACTATTTTACTTGAATTGACAAACATACAAGAAATCAGACACCCTTAAGAACCATACAAGGCCATTGGAAAATGAGGCAAGCAAGGTTGGATAGAGAAAAATTGGGTGGAAAGGATGATAGTTACCAGTCCTGAAGAAGGAGGTCACAGCAATAGTATGGAGGAACAGCAGTCTGGTGCACTACATACTATGTATTACGATTGGCCGGAGTTGAAGCTAGGGGTTTTATACCCTATTTCACACCCTGAAGGGGTGCTCTGACAAAGTGATAATGGGCTGACAAGGGGTCTGGAATGGGCTGATTGTTTAACTTTGGAGTGACAATAAATTGATGGGACTCATGACAGTCTCTTAATGTTCAGTCAGGTTGGGTGTACTGGGAAGATCTCCATAGGGTAAGGTTGAGGGATGGTCTCTGATTGCTCACCAATCTGGACTGTTGCTCTTTCATTGTATTTAAAAACTGTACAAGAGCCTGAAGTGGTGAAAGGATTAGCACAAACCCATCGGCACTGGGTTTTCTGCATAATCCTATCTGAACTTTCATGACCTCGAACACATCTCCAACCAGTGTAACCCTGAATATGTTCCAGCATGACCCCAATCATGTTCTCTAGTCATTAATAAGTTCAATTTATGAAAATTGCATATCTTGTGGGGGGGAGTAGAATATGGTAACAAGTACATCCCTCATTTCCTCAACTTTGAGGGGTTTGTTACTGCCCTGGTTCGTCTGAGCTTTGAGGATATTAAAAGATATCCTTTTGATATCACAATTCGGCTTCGCTTCTCTATTCCCTTCCATGTGCTTGCGAGGCCCCCGGACAAGCACATAAACAAGCTCGGCCGTTAACTGCCGTAATATTCCTGGACAATACAGGCAGGCCAGAAAATAGCTGACCCACTGCTTTAGGAGACCTCCAGGCAAGTACTCTATTAAGTATGCACGCAACCTACAAAAGAGCCTCTGCCCCGTGATGGCGGCTTGATGGGTAACCTATACAATACCCAAGTACTCTGCATTTGCATACTGGCTACTCTACTGAAGACCTCTACGATAACTCAATCATTCAGATTCTGACCTTTCGGAGGCTTTGTCTCCAACTCCAAATCTATTGTCTTCCCCAAGTACGGCATAGCCTGCAGTCACTATTCTCCTTATAAAAACCCTTGATTCCGAGACCTTCCTCGGATCGCTCCCAAGTTTCATCCTGCCTTGCTGCCGCTTTGCTTGGCGAGCCTCCCCTCAGCTCCACGTGCTGGGTTACATCGCACCCCAGCCTCGCTCTCTATTTTTCCGGGCTTCAGGACAGGTGAAGTATCATCCAAACCAGCAATCCCTGTAAAAATCCCTCTATACCATTCCAACCTTTATTTTCTTTAGTTATCTTGTGTGAATGTGTCGCATACACTGTTTTGCTTGTGTTTAATAAAACATCATTTATTGTTTCAACTTTGTGTGCTCCTTGACTCAACCCGACCCCGTAGACATAGGGTTCAAGATCCTGCTAAGTTACCCTGCCTCTCGTAACGCTAAGCAGTGCTCTGAGCTAATTTTCCCCACCTTTAGTTGAGCACATTCCAGTGTCCCTTCCGGGACCTCCAGACAACAGGGTAACAGGTTGTTGTTTTTATCCAAGACTGGCAAAGAAAATGGTCACAGAAAATGCATACATACAGCTAAGAAGTATGGAACTTGCACATATTGAGGCTCGCACCAACACTGATAAATTGTACCTGCTTTCAGTGTTTGAAGTAATTCGTCCTTTTCCTTCCAACACAATAGACACTGGTTACTGAAAACATAACCCCAGGAGTACTAGTAACTTGAGTCCTTGGATAGAAGGAAAATGAATAGTCTCTTGCCAGGCCCCTCATGTTACTAAAAATACTCCTAGAGGAAATGTATTCATTCCTGTCACTATCAAGAGGACCTTTGTGCATTTCTTACTGCACATTTGAAGGCACTACGAAATATGGAATTTGCCTTCAGAAATCCAATGAACTCTTTAGATACTTGAGGATCCCAAGCTTTTTAAAATAAGTTTATGCTTCCAAATTTAATATTACAGGTTTACATTTTTACAAGTGCTCAACAACTTTAAATTTTCCAAGACAAAATAATGAGAGGTATAAAGAGCTGGCTAAATGGTTTAAATCTTCTTCTTAGATTATGTGCCAATATTTTATATGCTCTTCATTTCTTCCCTTTTTGCTGTTGCACTACGGCAATTTTTATTCTACTATTTTGCACTACTGTAATATTGCACTATTTTGCAGTTGGTACACTGCCTAATGCAGCACAGGTTTTATTACGAAGACATTGCAACAATGTCTGTTGAAGGACATTTGTGTCCAAAGATGATTGATTCATTACATCAAATAAATCAACATTCCCATTGGCCATTGGTGCTTGGCATTCCTCAGGTTTTGTTATTTCCCCCTATGTTTAAAAAGTACATGAAACTGCTGGACAAGATCACCCTAGAATTTGGGGCATGCGGTCACCAATATGCAGATGCGGTCACCAATATGCAGTTCTAGGTGTTGTTTTACTTTTCATCTAATATCAGGAAAGTTGCTGATGTTCTGAATCACCATCTGGAAGCGGCAATGGGCTAGATGACAGTTAGTAATGGGAGATTCAATCCTCATAAGACAGAAGTCCTCTTCAGGAAACAGAGAGGCTCCAGAACAGAAATACACCTCTTTGGAGCAACACTACTCTTGAAGAATCAGGTTTTCAGTTTAGGAGTCCTTCTAGACCAGGATTTACATCTGTATACTCAGGTGATGGCTCTTTAAACAGCAAGTTAGGACCTTTCTTTTCCATCAAAACCTTTGGAAAATGATTTTTAACAAGATTAAGGTTTCTTATAGTACTGTACTGTTTTTAATTTTTAATACAAGATTTTAAATGGTTTTATTCTATTGCTGTTTAATAATGTTTTAATATTAATTTTGTATGTTTTCAACTATATGTGTTTTTATTATATTTTCTGCTTATTTGTAAACTGCCTTAAGTCCCAGTCTGGGAAAAAGGTGGGATATAAATAAAGGGATGAAAGGCAGGCAGGCAGGCAGGCAGACAGGCAGGCAGGCAGGCAGGCTATAACCAAGAGTGCTTTTACTGGGGATGTGACGAATCCAGAATTTTCTCAGTCTGAATCTGGATCCGAATCCCTGGAAGGTTCTGGGAATCCACAAATCTCGAATCTCTTGAATCCTTTTTTTAAAAAGGGTTTAAAAAGCAAAGGAAAGAAGGATAATCTTGGGCAAGACACACTCTCTCAGCCTCAGCAAAAGCCTAGGCAAAGGCAAACCTTCCTCTAAAGAAATCTGGCCAGGACAATTATCACAGTTTTGCCTCAGGATCTCCACAGATTGTAAAGGACATGAATGCCCTTTCTGCACAGGCAGGAAAATGTGGATTGATCCCACATTTTCCTGCCTATGTAAACAGGACCACTACAGTACAGAGATAATCCAGGTCAAAACTAGATTTTCTTTGCATAGCTCCATATGGCATCCTGGGGTTTGTAGTTTGATGATGCAGCAACAGACTTTGGCAGAGAAGGCTGTGACACCTTGTAAAATTACAAACCCCAGAATTGTGTATGAAAAAGCTTTGCAAGGGAGCTATGCAAAGGAATCTTTCAGCTGTCCTTGAAATCTCAAGACTGTACCTTCTAGTCAAGTGCTGAACTTAAATATTAAATGTTCAATTTAAATATATTAGAATACAACTCTAGATGTAATTTCTGAAATTGTTAGCAAACGCCATTATTACTCCAAGGGAAAACCTCACCTACTTGCCATCTCCCCTTGTGTGTCTGGACTCCCAGGTTTTCAGGCATCCCTGTCTCTAACAAACTATTTGGTTGGTGGATTCGAAAGATTCAGTTTGCCTATTTTGGCACAGGGAATTCAGATTCGTGAATCTCGAATCCGTCTCCAGGATTCAAGGATTCAGTTGGCCCATCCCTAGCTTTTACCCATTTGAGGCTGCTGTCCCAGATATATCTATTCCTGATAAGTTCAGATCTGATCATGATGACATATGCTTTAGTTACGTTAGGATTCAATTACTGCAATGTGGTCTACATCACCATCACCATCACCATCACCATCACAGCCATCATTATCTATTGTTTTATTCACTTAGGGTTTGGCAAAGTGCAGCAGAGGCAGCACATAGCCTTCCAAGGTTGTATTTGTGGCTGTCTGCTCCTCCAGACTTCCTGAAGCATCTGTTTTCTGGGGGGCAAAAAAAAGCAACTTCACTGTTTAAACAGATTGCAGGGGACCTCTTAACTGTTTAACATTAAAAAAAAATACTGTTTTTCAAAACCAGAAGTGGAATTCAAGCCAATTATTTTGGGAGTAGGGGGAGCATTTCTGACAAGCAATGTGGTCCCTGGAGGATTCCAAGGCAGAAAAATGGCTCCAAAACATGCCACAGCATCCACTCTGACTTCTATTCTATGTTTTTCCCCAGCCAGGGACTCAAAGGGGCTTACATAAATTAATAACAATGGGATATGTCCAGGAAGTCCAGGAAGAGAAAATAACTGCAGGATATAGCAGTGAGAATATCAGTGGCTGATCACTTATAAAATCACATTATATCTGCCCTGCAAGAGCTGCACTAGTTACCAATTTGTCTTCAGGCACAATTCAAAGTGTTGGTAGAAACCTTGAAAGCTCTAAATGGCTTAGATTCAGAATCCACTAACGGCTGCTTCCTGACATCCCAGCCTGCTCACACACTTCTACGATCAGAGTTCTTTGTTTTTTCTGTGTGCAAGTTATAGTGGAGACATGATGGATGGGAAAGTTAAAATGCTTACTCAGTGGCCACACCTAATCTGTAGAATTCTATGCCCTAGAAGGTTGGTTTTATAGCTTCTCTCACAGCATTTCACCACGAGTGCAAAGACCTTCTTGTTTAGACATGCATTTGCTTTATGAGATCTAATCTCATATTTTATCTACAGCATCTGTCTGTTTTTATTATAGTACTGCTCTTTTAGGAATTTTATTGTATTTTATTACTGGTGTAAATTGTTGTTAGCTACTCTGACTAGTACACGTAAGCACCAAAAAGGATAAATGTTTCTCCATAGATAAAAAATAATCAAAGTTTGCATGGATTATTAAATTGTATAATTCACTGTACTTACATCAGAACATGAGACCTTGATTTCCAATGCTGGATAAATTTTATCTGTAGAATACTAAAGTCACATTGCTCGTGTTCTCAAAAATGAAGGTAGTTAAACTTGTATCAATTCCACAGTGGCTCAAGAGTTAGTTTGCAGATCTCTCCAGCCAAGGTTTTTCTGCCTGTCCCACTTCCTCCCTTACACATACTGCTGCTTTGAACTGCACCTCTAGTGAGCATGAAAGGCCTAGAGGAAAATGATATTCAAGCCGCAAAAGACCAACTAAGCAGAAATTTTGCAAAAAGCTGAAATGAAGGAATTATGCACTTCCCAAAAACAGATGGTTAATGCTTCCTCTTCCCCTAACACAAAGCTGGATACGTACCAGGGATGCTACAGCTGGGCAGTGCCTCAGAAGGCTCTATGTCAGAGGCATTAGGGACAGTAAAGAGCTCTTAGCCATATGTGCCCTTTCACTCTTTCCCTTCCCAGGGCCATCTGTCTGTTTTCTGCTTTGCCACTACCGGAGGCTGAAGAGAATCATCAACATCTTTTTTGCTCTAAACAGAATCCTACAGCATTACCTGTTACCTGTCAGCATAGAGATACACCTGAATCTCCACAGGGATGAGTTCTAGAAAAGCAGTTGCTTTGGGATGTCAAAGCAGATAGTCAATTCTCACACAGTGTCACCACTTAAATCTCAGGAGGGAGGTAAGCCTAACATTTCAGAAAACACTGAAGTAGCTTTAACAAAGACAGGTCTGCTGTTGTTATCTGCGATGTCCTTATAACCACTATAGTTAACTTGATTTAGGTAAGAGGGTTCTCCATTACCTTTTTAAATGATTATTTATTCTGACCAAAGTCTACTCAAATAGATTTTCATAACAGTAATCTATGAGGGTCTATTCACAGAACTAGTGCTACCATTAAGTAAAGTGAGGCAGGTGAAGCAGGTAGCAGATGCAAGTGGCATTTCCTTCATCTTGAATCCCCTGGCTATTTTCCCCCCAAGAGTACAGAAATGTGTGTATGTATACTAGATACTCCTTCTGCTCCCCATTATGGCACAGGATCCTATCCATCTGGCAGTGTTGAAGTAAGATTCAACTGCTAATCCAAGTGGCTTCTGTACTGATGCTATTGTGTTCTTTGCCTCAGGCAAAATGTCTTGGTCCAGCCCTGTCTATTCAGTTTACTTCAGTGAAAGGAATTAATTCTTTTCAGATCAAATACTGATGGGAAGACTCTTTTGGTTAAACACATTAGTCCTTCTACCTAGAGTAGACCCACTGAAATCAATGAGACTTGAGATAAATGTGATAAATGTGATTAAGAAGTCCAATTCATTCAATTAATCTACTCTAGGTAAGACTAATATTGGATTTAGCCCCAAGTTATTATACCAGAATTAATTTCACATGCTTTTTCACAGTTATTTCCATCACACTGTCTCCTGGGCAGAAATACTGAAGAGCAGTAGCAGCAAATACGAAAACAAGAAGGGGGTCTGCTCTATATCCTCGTTTAGGTGCCCCCCAATCACAACAGAGAAGCTCATGTCAGAAACAATGAATATACAATTGGACATAAATGTTTAACTGGGAAAAACTATGCAGTTAGAAACAGATAATGAACACTTGGAAAAATCAGAGGGAAACTAGGCACACTACATGTTTGTTAAGCACTTAAATGACAGTGTTTATCAGGCAATCTTGGTGAAAACAGAGGCCCATTTTTGAAGAGGCACCAATTTTGGTAGTACAGTTTTGATAAGGCCCCAGAAATGACTCTTGCACCGGTATGTAATTGAGTTGGGATGAGCCATTGGGTTGTAATATTATTTAATGAAGGCAGGCAGATTCACAAACATATTAAAGTACTGTCAGCAAGAGCTACAGATTCCTATGGAAAAACTGCCACCAGTACAGAGTGTAAGCAAGGAGCAAAGCATGCTCTGAGTGTGTTTGACTTTTTTTTGTAAAGCGTGGAGGAATTGGTGCAGTTAGAATACCTGCTTTTTAAACACACACACACATACTTCCTGATGATGCCTGGAGGGCAAAGCAGAATACCGGGAAAGTACTTCTTCCTCTCCTACAAATGAAGGATTATCCCAGAGGCCCATGGAGTAACATTATGAGCCTCTAAAGCAATCTCTGATCTGCTTTAGAGGAGGAAGAAGAAAAATGAGAAATTTCTCATTCAGTGATGCTGGGTTCCCCACCCTTTAGGAAATGTGAAACCAGCCCAGAGCCCCCTTTAAAAGTACAAGGGTTTCTGGTGTTCATTGATGATACTAATACTAGCACCGTCTCCATGAAAATTTGGATGCAGAGATTGAGGGGGGATGGGATGATAGTGGTGGTGTGTATTTTGTTGCCTTCACCCAGCTTCTCCTGCCTTTCTGCTGCTTTCTTGTTCACTGTTTAAAATTCCTTTCTTATCCTTATCCAACATTTATCCCCCTCCTTTCTTCTATTAAAAGTCCTTTATACCCACCATCCAGCTTTTCTATTCTTTCTCTCTATTCTCTAATCCTCCTTTATATGACTTAATCCTTGCCTGGGTCCTTAAAGTGTCTTTCTTCTGGTAAATATTTTTTTCTGTTCTCTAACTCTCTTTTACTTGCCATTGCCATTCCATTTTGGCTTTACTTCTCATTAGCTTGTGTCTTCCAGCTGCCTGTCGACTTATGGTGATCCTATCAATTTCATAGCGTTTTCTTAGGCAAGGAATACTCAGAGGTGGTTTTGCCAGTTCCTTTCTCTGAAATATAGCCTACAATACCTGACATTCAGTGGCAGTCTCCCATCCAAATATTAACCAGGGTTGACCCTGCTTAGCTTCCAAGATCAGATGGGAATCTGGTGCCTTAGTGTATATAGGTCATCCTCATTAGCTTGACTTTTTGTCTATCCTTTCCCCACCCTAAGTTCTGAAGTAGGAAATAAGGAGCATGGGAAAAAAAAGATATGTGCTATCTCTGACAACCACTGTACCCTTTTGTTTTCAGCTCCTGCCACAAGCATCCAAAAGGGGAAAAAAAACCTAGGGTGCAGATTTTCTTGTTCCCTCTAGGTGCCAGTTTGGGCTATATTCAATTTACATGGGTAAAGTGATATGTAGATGTGCTTATAAACTCAACATTGGTTAAACCAATCCAAATTTATTTTAAGAGTACATTAAGCTTTTTCTGAAAAAGGTTTCATCTCCTTCCCCAAATTAAGGAGGCAGGAGCAATGGGGAGAGGCTCTGACAGAGACATGAAACCATGGACTAATAAACACTAGCCATTAAGGAAAATCAGTAGTTTTCCTTTTTCTGTTTCACAGATATAGAATAAATTACCAATAGAGGATACATTGCACAAGAGTTACTACTATCTGAGAATATATCCAAAAGAAAGTATGAGTACTGATGACTCCACTGAGTCATGAAGTGCATCTTGGTGTAAAGTATATTCCCTTCCCACAGCTTCCTTTCCTTCCTAGTTTATCTAATGTCTGTCTCTTTCTCTCCCCCCCATACCTACTTATATTTCCTGGACATCTCTGCTTCTGGTCATAAGACATTCACAGCTCTGTATTCTTGAGGAAGAAGAAACTTGGTTTGCTGCTCCATCTCCAGAGATGAATCTGCCCGGTTATGAATGTCTTCCCCAACTGTAAAGGGAATCAACAATGTATCATATACACATAGTAAACCCTAAAGAATTTTCTGTCATGGCTTCATAGGCCTGGGTCACAGATGTTGCCACCAGATACATATTTCATGGTTAGATATCCCTCTCTCACACATCTCAAGACCTCCCATGTTTCTGAACATAACACCATGATGATTTAGATTTCCAGAGAATTTTAAGGGCAAACCAAGATTTTAAAAATTGGAGGGACATGCCAACACAGGCTACCTCAGTGTATGGTATACGGAAGGTAATTGGTTATCTCCTCAAGTGTTTTTCAGCCATCGTGCCATATTTTCAAAGGACACTGTGATGGAGAACTAAAGTACTGGACAGACAACAGAGAGTTGAGTTCAAATTCTCATTCAACTACAAAGCTCAGTGACACTGGATCACTTACCCAGTGATTAACCTACTTCACAAAGCTGTTGTAAGGATAAAACTGAACTACATAAATGTATACCACATACATTACTCAACAACATCTGAAGAAAAGGTAGGATAAAGATTGGATAGAGCTGCAGGACTGTATGTAACTCAGTTTACCAAGGCACTACCTTTACATGGTAGTAGGGTTGTGTGCTCCTGTGAGGCAAGAAACTATGCTGATATGCTGATAGTAGAGTTTCCCATTCCAGACATGCTTTTGCTGAAGAGCCAGACTAAATGTGCCAACAACTATGGACAGCAGCAATAGTGGGTGGTGACACTGGCAGAGGATCTCTCACAGGCAACAGCAGTGGTGCTACAGCTAACATTTGTTAGTAGTGCACAGAAGGAGACACAGTAAACCCCTCTTGAATGTCTTTTACCATGAAAACCTTATGATGAGACAATCCAAAATGAAACAAGAGTCTCAGATTGGAAGAGACTCAGTGAGCTACTCGGGTACACGATAAGAGAACTACAAGTAGCACTGTGGCTAAGGATGCAACTGGACTCAAGCCAAAAGGACATTCAGCTGTTGACACGCTCAGAGGCAAAAGGAAAGTCTGAAGCTGCACAACACATATTACAGGAACATGGAATGTGAGAAGCATGAATCGGGAAAGCTAGGTATAGTGAAACAAAACAACAAATAAAAAAAGAATGTATAAACATTGCAACTCTTGGAGTGAGTGAGCTAAAGTGGATAAGAATGAGACATTTTGAGTCAAATAATTACACAGTGTTTTACTCAGGAAATGAAAATCTAAGAAGAAATGGAGTAGCTTTAATAGTAAAGAGAGATGTAGTAAAAGGATATACAAGCGGTGCTCCATATCTGTGGATTCTGTATCTATAGATTGTAAATATTAAAAAGAAAAAAATCCAAAAAGCAAACTTTGATCTTACCATTTTATACAAGGCGTATCATCTTACCACACCATTGTACATTATGGGACTTGAGCATGCCTGGATTTTGGTATCCATAGGAGATCATGGAACAAAACCCTAGTAGATACTAAGGGCCCACTGTATTGCAGCCTGACCAAATCATACCAATAAGACTTCAGGGAAAACCATCAGTATAATAACACAGGTTTATGCTCCATCTACAAAAGCACAAGAAATTGGAAGATTCTATGCTAGAGTCCAGGAGGAAACTGATCCCACAGAAGAAGAAAAAAACACGACCTATTCTCGATCATAGTCGACTGGAATGCAAAAGCAGGAAACAGAGCAGAATCAAAGACTGTAGGAAAATCTGGCCTAGGATCAAGAAATGAAGCAGGAGAGCAACTGATTGAATTCTGCAAGGCCATCACAAACATATTCTTCAAGCAACCAAATATGTGACCATATATGTGGGCATCACCCGATGGCCAGTATAGAAATCAAATATACTACATAATCGGAAACAGACGATGGAGAAGCTTCACTTCCTCTGCAAAAACAAGACCAGGAGAAGAGTGTGGCACAGACCATGAACTGCTAATATCGAAGATTAAAGTGAAGCTAAACAAGAACACTAAACCAACCATCATTCCAAAATACAACCTGAGGAATATCCCCATAGAATTTAAAGATAATGTAAAAAATAGACTTATACTATTAAGCCTAATTCATTGGGTGCCAGAAGCACTCTGGACTGAAACCATAGACATTTCTGTGAGGAATGCAAAAAAGATACTATTTGCAGCTAAAAAGAAAGAGAAGCCTCAATGGATGACAAAAGAAACTCTTCAAGCCATTAAGGAAAAACAGGAAGCAAATGTAAAAGGGGACAGAAATAAGGTAAGAACTCTGGATGCAACTGTCCAGCATCTTGTGCACAGGGATAATAATAATCAGTGCAGAGAAACAGAAGATAAGTACAAAAAAGAAAGAAGACGAGACCTCTCCCAGAAGATCTGAGAAATCAAAGGAGAATTTAAACTAAGAACCGGGATGCTATACAACTAACAAGGACACATATTACATGGCCTAACAGAAATAAAAAGATGATGGAAACAATACACTGGAGAACTATATAAAAGAGATGAAAGGACAGCTGATTCATTCAAGGAATACTTGTTTGAAGATGAACCTAAAATATTAGAAAGTGAAGTGGAAGCTGCACTCAGAGCACTTGGGAGAAATAAATAATCAGGAACAGATAGCATGCTAAATAGAGCTGTTTCAAACAACAGAGACAGAATCCACTCAAATTCCAACTAAAATTGGTCAATAAATCAGGAAAAGAAAACAATGGCCCATAGATTGGAAATGGTCAACATACATTCTAGTCCCCAAGAAAGGGAACATGAAAGTTTACAATAACCACTAGACCACTTCATTAATTTCCCGTGCAAGCAAAATGATGCTCAAAATTCTACAGATCTTTACCATATATTGACGGAAAAGTTCCAGATGTCAAAGCAGGGTTCAGAAGAAAAAGAGGCACAAGCGATCATATTGTAAACATACATTGGACAATGGACTGTACCAAACAATTTCAGCAGAAAATCAGTGTGTGGTTTATAATTATAACAAAGCCTTTGATTGTGTAGATCACGAAAAACTTTGGATCACTCTTAAAGAAATGTGTGTGCCACAAGATTTGATTGTCTAGATGAAGAGGCTACAATCAGACCAGAATACAGAGAAATAGAACTGGCAAGGGGGTCAGGTAAGGTTGCACTGTATCACCCTATCCGTTTAACTTGTTCACTGAACACAAAGTTGCATTAGACTTAAAGGAAGGAGACATGAAAACTGTAGGAAAGAATATCAACATATTAAGATATGCAAATGTCACCACAGTACTAGCAGAAATCAGCAAAGACTTGGAATGATTACTGAAGAAAGTCAAGGAAGAAAGTGTAAAGGCAGGTTTACGGTTGAACATTAAGAAAACACGAATAATGACCACAGATAATTTACATAACTTCAAAGTAGATAATGAAGACTTTGAAATAGTCCATACCTTGGCTCAATCATTAATCAGAATGGAGACTGCAGTCAAGAAATCAGAAGAAGACTAGGACTTGAAAGGGCAGCTGTGAAGGAACTAGACAAGATCCTGAAGTATCAAGATATATCACTGAATACTGAAGTCAGGATTGTTCATATCATCATACTTCAGTTTCTCTGTATGGTTTTGAAAGCTATTTGTGACGAAAGCTGGCAGGAAGAGAAATGTGGTGCTGGATTGCCAAAAAGACAAATACATGGGCTCTAGAGCAAATGGAGCCTGAACTCTACCCAGAAGTCAAAATGACCAAACTGAGGCTATTGTACTTTGGCCACATTATGAGACAACATGACTCACTAGAAAAGATAATAATGCTTGGTAAGGTGCAAGGCAGCAGGAAAAGAAGCAGCCCATATTACAGGTGGATAGACTCAATCAAGGAAGCCAGAGCTCTGAATCTGTAAGACCTGAGCAGAGCATGCTCAGAGCATGATGATAAGATGACTTGGAGGGCAACTTGATGGAAGTTAACAACCAACACCACAACATGGTTCAAGATCTACAGTAAAGCCCAATCTCTTAATTGGTGTTTTTACCTCTATCCATGAACACAACTCATCAAAAAAGGCACGGGTGGGAAACCTCTTTCAGCTCAAGGGCTGAATTCAATTTCAGGTAGATTCAGATGCCACATTCCAGGTATGGGTGGGGCTGAAGGCAAAATGGTATGCTTGGAAATACCGGTGTATTTCAGCTTAAAGCTTGTACTGCCACTAAGCCTAAGGAGAAACATTTCAGCCTTTCAGAATGGGAAAACTATGCAAATACTGGGAAATTACCAAAAGTACAATGGGGAAGGGAGCACAAGCATCTCAGAACACCAGAGGGTCACCCTAGGACCCCAGCAAGAACAGGTTCGCTGCCTCTGAAATACATTATGATTTCTTACTGATGTTTTGCCAATAATTTGAACATGTAGAATGTTAATAAAAGTATACTTATTCTTAGAAACAGTGACAAGTTCTTAGTAGGGTGGAACAACATGTCACTGAGAAGACTTGAGGACTGAGCAAAAGTCATGCTGAAGCACTGAGCATTACCACTGTGGATGAGATTCCTGACACTACTAGTTCCTTTTAAAATGTGGTTGTTCTTACTATATCTGATAAGAAATATATACATCAGTATGTTTGCAAGATAAGACTAATTAACCTCTTCAGCAAGCAGCTCCAACAAATACTGATATTTTAAGATGTTTTTAAAAGCTGAAAACAAAAGGTTTGGCCTGGAATTCTAACTATAAGTCAATAGAAACAGTGCATGCAGTGATACACTGCAAATGATTTTGTGGCCATAACATTTATTAGGTAATTGATGGGTAATTTGATCATTAAGCTGTTATATAGTAAATGAACACTCCAAATATTCTCTGTAGGATCATTTTAACTACATTTGCTACAGGGCAAATTCCCCCAGTCTTCCATAAAGTAGCACCATTTCCTGAAGGTAATTTGAAAACTGTGATACAGAAAGCCACACATACTGAAATTCTTTCTTCTGTGCAACACTTTAAAATGTGGGCACCCTCTCAGGAGCTGGGCCTGGAAACCCTAAAGGCAGTTGGGTTGTCAAAAGAACGAGACAGCAGAAATGAATTTCAAAAACGGAATTGAACTAGCCCATAAAAATCACTATGAAGGCAGGGAGACAAGGCCAGCCATGGGCCAGGACTAATCCAGATTATTCCAGTGAGGTCATTTGGTGGGGCATAAGAAACCAGCAGGCAGGTGGTAATATCAAAATCCATTTTGCCTCTGCAGCAACAGTAGACCAGCCTTCTGCTGTCTGAGGGACAAAGAGATCACTGATTCTGTGAGAGGTCAGCAAAAATGAAGAAGAGCCGCATGGCCAGGCTCATCTCCACTTTTCTTTTTTAGGTATCTAAAAACTCTTAAAGGCAACCTTTAGTCTGTTGAAATGTGTGGTGTCATGTAAGTGTGCTTCTGCTGAAAAGTACTGGTTTTTGCTGTCTCTGTATCTAACCCACATATCTACTTGAGGCTGCATTTCAAATGTACACGTGCTTTCCTCCACAGAAACTGAGATAACAGCTGCAATGCTAGAAAACAGCTGCAAAGGAAAGTTGCTGAGAGTGAGAAAAGGGCACGGACACATTACAGCCTAGGGCCTTTAAAATCTACAGCCAGCCTTTCCTTGTCAGATGAATAACCCACAGTCTAAGTTCTTCTTCACTTACAGGAAGTATTTAGGGCTGCATATTGTTTAATCCACGATGGTGTGAGCATCTTTTATATCATTTTCCATGGTTGTCTTCAACACAGCGTACACATCCGGGGCATATTGGATATCTGCCAAACCCTAGGTATGGAACAGCCTTTTTAAAAATGTTACGCCTGGGGTTATAGCTGAATAAATCCCTGGAAAATAGCCAGACTTTTTTTAAAAAGTTTTGATCAAAGCTAGAGACAAAGATCAGCCGATGTGAGTCTTTTTGTTGTTATTGTTGTTCAAGGGCAGATGTTATCTTTCAAACAGGTTGTTAATAAAATGAAAAATCCTTGCATACATTTTTATCAGCTTCTTCAGGTCTTTAGTTATGTATTGAAATGAGTCAGTAAGATGGAATTCTAATTTGAAACATTCAGCCTGGACTGTATTACACCCCATATTGATATAGCCCTTACCAGTGAACATTAACATTTGGGGGGAAATACTAATGTGCCTTTAAAAGATTCAAAGGGCAAGAGATGTGAGTGCAAAGGTTAAAAAGAATGCAAAACCCAAGAAATTTATCATGGTCCTGCACCAAGGCTAGGCAATTTACAGGCCTCCAGATGCTGGACTGCAATTCTTATCACCTCAAGATATCATGTCCAATGGTGAAGGATAATAGGAAGAGTGGTCAAAAAATCTTCTTATCTGATATCATTTTGTCCTTTTGTAGAATAGTGGAAGAAATTATAGGATATCTAATAAAATGGCACTGACTAAAAAAGCAGGAAGCACATACTGCTAATACTATTCTCAAAGCTTTTATGAAGTCCAGAGATTCTACAGACCTTAACCAGAAACTTTAATTCTACTTTTACAGCTAGAGCTGCAGGGGAAAGGCTCCTCACAAAAGTACTGCAGGAGGAAGAATAAGTACCTCAAAAAGCAACCCCCCTCCTCTCCAGACCACAAAAAGACCCACAATCAGGGGTTGCATTCTTGCATACCTTCAGCCTGTCAGATACTAATAACCTTCCAATCCCATCTTATCTCACTGCTGGTCAGACTTGCTAGGGACTAGTGGGAATTGTAGCTGAACAGTATCTAGAAAGCCATGAACTCCCCAGCCATGGAGCTCTTTAATACTGCACAATTATAGTGATGTTATGCCACTTTCACTGCCATAGATGCATCCCAAGGCACCCTGGGTTTTGCAGTTTGGTACGGCATTGGGACTTTCTGGCAAAGAATTCTTTCTAAACCACAAATCCCAGAATTCTGTAGGATGGGACCAGGGCAGCGGAATCATAGTGCTATAATAGTATACTATGAAAGGGTCCGTGACCAACTGTAGAAACTTGATCACCAGTGATCCATGGAAAATTAGCTATTATGTTTGGGGCTGCCATCCATTTGCCCTCTCACCTGCTGTGTCTTCTTTACAGTACATGTTAGCTATGCTATTGGTGCACTGCATGAAGATGTAATGATGAGGAAAGCATGCATCTGTTGCTCTTCTGCCTACCATATTATAAACAACAAGGAATCTGCATGAATAGGAAAGCTGAGGCCCCACACATCTTTTTAATATTGTCAGAACTCACCACTGACACTGTTCAATGCAAACTAAGATTATCACAGCAGAGATGGATCACAGGAGAACTAGCAGCTGCCCAGCATCTGTTACTCACCTCAGCTGTCTTTAGAATGGCCAGTCATATTGACAGAGGGAGCTAGGACTGCATCACATTGGGACTGATAGTCTGCAACCTGCCCTAGAGCAGCAGCAAGAATGATAGCATGAAACCCATATCTTCATAGTTTTCTTGTCTTTGCCGCACTGATGCTAGAATTATAAATCAAGCTGGGGAGCAGGAATGAGTGGTATAAACCCCGATAGGGTAACAGAGATCCATCAACTCTTCATCTCACTGCAGGTAGTTGGTGAAGTGAGACGAGCTGGAAAGGAATGTCCTAACAGTCTTATAAGAATCCCAGAATGGATACCAAGTCTCAGAAAAGAATTAAGATCCTCAGTGTATCTCTGTTTTAGCATTTTTATTTAAACCATCTTGGGAATCTTTCTGGATCAGAAGCTAGAATAGAAATCCAGCTAACAAACCACAAGCAGCTGCTAGCATCCAACCAAATGACCATAGGAGAAATGGGGCTAGATGCAACAAAGAGAAAAGAGCGAAAAAAGGCTATCAGTTTATGCATCATTCCTTCTAAACAGCAATAGCAGTGCACGGACATGGTTATGGTTGCCTCAGCCTCGACTCTTCTAATAGGAAACCTATATCCAGATAATGTATATGGGACCTAACGTGCTAAACTTCTACTGTAGTACTATATTACAGCTGTATGGCAGTTCATTTCACTTCTGCTTTATATGTACAGATCCACAATGTGCTAGGAAGGGAGAGAAGGGGCATTTTATAAGCTGAGCTCCAGGGGTGCTAGCAAGGCCCCATTCTATATAGAGAGGTATAGACAGTCTTGCCATCCCTATAACTATGATTATGCAGTTGGGAAACTTCCATGGAGCAGGACGTTTGGGTTATGCCCTCATTCTCTGCACCAGCCTGCTCTAATCTGCCATCTCACAATATTTTTGGACAGTTAACTCCTATAAACTCTGACAGCTGGACTGATAGAAGAGTTGTAGTTCCAAACATCCAGATGCTGGGGCTGCTCTATATGCACTATTACTACTACTACTACCAACAACAACAACAACACTTTGTCTTCTGTCATCTCATTATTAATAACATCATTAAAAAGGTAGGGGTTGTTTTATGGAGATTACTTCAACCAGTTCTGTTGCAAGACCAAACCCTTCCCTTTCCATATTCCATAGCACAGCTCTTTTCCACTGAGTATCCAGTTGGTGCCTAAAGTCAGCTTTCAGGTATAGCTTCTCTTCCTCTAGTGTATGAAGACCTTTGCCTGACAAAATCTGGAGAGTGCCATAAAACCATTCTTCTCACAGTAAGATTCTTAAGCCCTTCCCCTGGGAGAGGGGCCATAGTTTCTCCATTCAGGCCTTCATTCAGCAATCTATGAATTGACTGCCTATCATGACAAGAATGTCAAATCTTCTATTATTGTCTGGTCTGGTCTGTTTGTCTAATAAAAGGATCGTCGTTAGTAGTTAGCTGCTATATTGGCTGCCAAAGGAACCTGAATTGCTGTCTGAGGAGAAGCCAAGAACATGAGGCTGGAGGTTTGGCTGGAAGTGTTTGTTGCTGCCCACTTCTCTACAGCATCACAAAATTTGTGAAGTGAGAAGCTGCCTGTCTGTGTGATCATATCTTGTGTATGTGGATTGTGTGTATAGAGAATGTTGATATCATGGGTGTCACACTACTGCTAGTGTTGAGTAAAGCTTCTTTTTTCCCCCCACACTGGTGATGCTGGGATCTTGTTGAGATATTATACTGGGTGGTAGCAGAATTGCTACCGGTGCCATGCAACTGACATCTAAAGTGCATTAGCTCTTGATTTTGATTTTGGGAATTCATAGTATTTTAACTACATTTTGCTGCCACAGTGACAACTGACATAGTAACATATAAGGTCACCAAAGTCATAGGGAAAGAGGACTGTAGAAGATGTGGAGTGGGGAAATAAGAGGCATCTAATGATATAACAAATACAGGGAAGTATGATAACAAGGTAATACCTAAGAAAACCCTATGAAATTCAAGGTGTTCCCATAAATCGACAGGTGACCTGAAGACACATAAACACAAACACCTTTACTCATAAGAAACAGACTGTACAGTACCACAAATCATTTATTTTATGTTGGCCATGTTATTCATATTGTTCATGAACACTGTGTCAATCTTCTAATTTACAGCAACCTTGGCTACTTAAGCCCTAAACACATATAGACAACTAACACCAATGGGGCAGGGCAGCAAATATTCTAGGTTATGCTGTGAGGGAGTAGGAGATTTGATGCAACTGAAACTAAAGCAGTGATGATTTAGAAATTGACCTAAAATACAATTACTCAGTTTGGAATCTGGCCAGGGCTAGGGCTAAAAAATATTTTTTTTCTTATGCAAAATTTCATAGGAGAGAACCTATATTACAGTTCTTGAATGAATTCAGAAAGACAGAGTAAAGGCAAACAAATGCCTTTTTATATATACTAGTTGTTCTGTTGGTTTAGAATGGTAATTTAAATAAAAAAATTATTCTGGACGTGCTACAGAATTCCCAAAGCTCAGAGGCTGCTGCTTAGAGGCAGATTAATCACATTGTATTCTCCACCTAGATATTGCCTAGACTCTCATCACTAATAGCTCTAATATTCTACTCAGTGTGTGCATGCTGCTGCTGTTACGTTCAAGGAATATTAATTGCACTCCCCAGCTTTTCTTTCTTATACATGTATTTTCTAAAGGCTTGCTTCTGGGCATTGGGAGATTATTAACAAGAAGAGAAAAAAGGAGGAGGGAGAGAGCAGTCCTGGAGGAAGAATTAGAAGCAGTGAAACTAAAAAGGAATAGTGGTTAACCATGATTGTTCCCCTTTAGGCCACCAGGACAAATAAAGTCCCCAAACCCACCTACCTATAAAGAAAAACAAGCCTGTCTTTCTATGTCCAGCAGCACTCTACTGGAGTTTCCACAAGGTAACATATGAAGCAAAATGAAATTTCAAGATCTTCGTAACGCCTGATGGTATGTCAGCATCAGATCCCAAAAACAGCCTCCTCTCTTACATAAGAAATGCAGTAAAAAAAATGGGTTAGGGAATTAAAGAGGACCACAAAGATTATGCTGCTCTTTACTCAATCAGCTGAGACCAAATCTGCCAAAATTTGTAGTTTAAATGCTCTCAGATTTTTTGCACCGGCATGACACATGTGAAAGCTTAAGCTACAACAACAACAAACCTCAGGCACCACTTTTGTTCCAAATAATCATGATCAGCCCTCTGCAGAATATTTTTAATTTTATCACCAATATTTGCAATTTTGAATATGAAAGTCAAAATGGAAGGGCTTTCATTTGCTGGTATTGATATAGGGAAGAGAGTTCATTTCCTCTTCTCCCTAAGGACTATGACACCAGTTTAACTGGGCCTCTTGCCCTTGACCATTAAAAGTTTAAAAGCACACAAGAGGTCGATTCTGTTGTTGTGTGCCTTCAAGACATTTCCCACTTATAGCAATGCTATAGCAAACTTATCATTGGATTTTCTTGGCAAGAATTTGTTCAGAAGGGGTTTTCCTTTGCCTTCCTCCAGCACTGAAAGAATGTGACACACCCCATAGGTTTCCATGGCAGAGTGGGGATTCGAACCCTGGTCTCCAGAGTCATTGCCTAATCCTCAAACCACTATACCATGCTGGTTCAAAAGAGGCTGGACACATAACATTTCTCCTAGTTATGTCCTCAAACCAGGCTGCATACTCTTTCTCTTTAGAGACCTGCATTAGTGTTGGCAGAGACCTGGGGACACGTATACACGAATGTATATAAAAACAAAGATTCATATTCCCTCTGCCACTTCTCCCCCATATATACGCATCTGTATGCACAGAGATAGAGAGGTATAACCTCTCCTGCTCTTCTGTGGAGTTCTAGAGATCACTGGAGGGCAAAGGGTGGAGATGAAAGGCTCCCCTGGTGATTGCCAGTAAGATCACTGTTCCTTCACTGCAAGTAGTACCAGGAAACAGCAGTCTCTGAAGTGAGATCTCTGGGGAACTGGCTTGGGTTTCATTTCCTTCCTCCCCAGTGATCCTGACTGAGCCTGCTGGAACAGTGTTTTGCCTGCTGCTGCGCACCTAATCAGCTGGGCTGTAGAAAAAATGTAAATGGGCTCCCAGGCTTGGAAATAGCATGTTACAATGAGTGATGGCAGTATCTAAAAAGTATTATTTTGTGTGCTAACAAGAGCATAGTCACATCAATGTTTGAATGCAACAACTGCTAACATTACCCTTTTTTAGGGTAACAGGGTGGTTTACTCATTAATTCTAAAACATTGTTTGGAGGGCATTTGGAGGCATTTTTTTATTTAAGCATATTTTTAATTATGATTATTCATATAAAACTATATTATCTATTGTTATAAATAGTAATTATATATATATAATTTAATAATTTCTACTTTAAACATAGTATTATTAAATAATTATGATAATTCTATGTCTTATTTAGAAGAATAGAAGAATTCCCCAAAATGATAATAATATTCATATCTCACCTCAAGGCAGCTTGCAGCTTACAATTAAAAGAAACAGTGTCTCCCATTTTAGAAGTATCAAGTAAACATCACTCAATAATAATGATAATAATGATAATAATAATAACAATAATAATAATAAATGATGCACTAATGACGTATTAAGAAAACATTCCTCTTAACAAGTTATCCATTATTTTTTTAAAATACAATCATTAAGACTATTTTTGGTGGGCTCCCACCAGTTTTGTGGACTGCATGCAATCCCCAACTCACAGATTGTGCACCCTTGCCTGAAAAAAGAATGAGGTTTGCTATTGTAACTCAGAAGAGAGATTAATTTCCTTTCATTAGTATTGAGGGGTAGGACCAGAGTTTAGTGATGGTACATGCAGAAAGTTCTAGCAGACATCTCCAACTTGGTAGGAAGTCACAGGGAAAATCCTTGGCTGGAGAACTGCCATTAATCAGAGGAAACAATTCTAGAGTAAATGGACAAACAGGAGGTGTTTCCAGAAGAGGCTTTTATTTCATAGTTCATTCTGCCTCTCAACACAATTTTACAGGGATGCTAGACAACATGGTCTTGTAGTATGTAACCCTACTGGTTTTTCCTTTCCTTCCCTTCTTTTTTTCTGGTAAGAAAAAAAGAGAGAGAGACAAAAGAATCTGCCAAGAAGGGAAAGAGGGAATAGCTGCTCAATATCTTTTGACTGTTAATGCTAGAAGCCATCCATTGGGAAGCACCCAGTATGACCCAGCATAAAGCAGCTTCCTATGTTCCAAACCCATCGCTTAACAAACCCATCCAGGAAAACGCGAAAAAAGATAACTGGTCATTGCTTTCAATGTGCAACTCTCATCCTTAGCTCTTCATCTTCCAAACATGAGTTAGTAATAGTGGCAAGGGCTCATTAGGGATCTGACAAACAAGGGTTTGTATTAAGCCTTTGAAACTCCGTTGTCCCCACTTCACACAACAGACTGGTGCAGGAGGGGCATTTATGTATTTCATGAAAGGCTCATCAATGAAAGACAAGAAAAACGTGAGATCTCATTTGTAACAGTAACTGTGTTTTCAGTAAAGGCATCTTACATGAACAGAATGGTGATATGAAGGCCCCTTTGCAACAGGAATCTAAACTTACGGACAAATATTCTTTCCTGCCCTAGTCCTAAGTAAATTTATTTACCAATGTCTCATTTATTTCAATGACATTTACTTCTACACAAACATGCTCAGGATTGTATCTCTGGGCAACAGCAACAGAATAATCAGTACAGCACTTTTGAGGCATTGCAGTGACTGTCATATTTTGGAGAGCAGTCCTTTTTTTTTGTTCGTTTGTTTTCCGGGGTTTTGTTTTGTTTTGTATGAATGAACAAGAGTTTGTAAAATCCAAACATTACATTATGAAAAGCATTCGTATCTAATAGCAGCATGCAACAACCCTCTGTCAACACCCTTTCTTCACCCACATCCTTGCACCAACCTTGATATGTCTTTTCCATGTCCCACCTCTTAGCTTAGAACCTGCAGTGCAGTATACAACTGAGACTAGAGAAGCGGCTGTTGCTGTCTTTCCTTTGAAGCTAGCAGTCACCTGCCAATCTCATCCTCTCCCCCCCCCCTGCAATGCTCTCTCCATCATTAGTACATTTTTCCTCTAGCTTAACAAATAACCCAGGCAAACACATGTCTTTTTTTTATACCCTTCCCAAAGAGTTCAATTACAAGGTAATAGAAAAGAAGAAGAAAATGAGGGAGGCTATCAGGGGCTGTGGCATGAGTGAACTGATGCAGCTTTCACATTGACAGAGTGAGTTTTCTAATCTGATTCACAATAAGCCTACCACTGCTTCTTTGCTGACTGACTCTTCACATCAGATTTTTGGCAAACACTAACTGGGTGTGATGCTATTCTAAGCTGAAAGTTTCTGCATACTCTTTACATGACACTGGGATAATCCTGCATTCTAAATGAAAGGTTGACACGCCTCATGATTCAAATCCCCAAAAGAAGAACATTTGCTTGCCACACATTAAAAGTTAAATGAAAAGCATACTATCTCGCCCACCCTCATTCCCTCTTCTCTCCATACCAGATCTTAATTTGATAGGATAAACATATATGATATATATTTTCTGTGTGTTCATCCAATTAATGATTTGGAAACAGACTAAACGAACAAAGCTCAGATTAAATATATTCAGACATCTGCTAGAATTTGGGGTTTTTTGGAGCTGTAAGAAATTACCAGATGTTGGGGGGGGGGAGAGAGGTGGGAATGAGGGAAATAGATGAAAACATTCATTGGTTTTTGAATGGGGTAGCAAGACCTTTTAAACACAAACTGGCACCCCCAAAGGGAGGTCTGTGGCTGATCTTTGCTTCAGGCAACAATATTTCTTGGGCTTCATACTGCCAGGGATGGAAACAAGAGGACAAGCAAAGAGATTTACCTGGCTTTCTTCTCAGTGAACGATAAAGGCAGGAAATCCCAGAGTTTATGACAGGAACTCCCTGAGGGTGCGAAGGAAATGTGTTTACTAGATGGCAGCAACTTCTTAAAGATATCAGGTCCCTTCCATAACCCAATGGGCAAAAGCCCAAACAGAAGTGAATATAGTTCTGCAGAAAGAGCATCCGCTATTTTAAAATTCTGTTGGAAAGGCAGGTTTAAAAAACAACACTATTTAACAGTTTGACTAATCAGTCAAAGCTGCAAATGCTAAATAATTCAAAGGGAGTTGAAGTCATAGCTTTTTGTGCTATGAATATTCAAAGACACTAAGTAAGATCAGAGGTACATTGTTCACAGATTTACAGTGGGGGGTCTTCCTTAAAGAAATTAAAGCATAAACAGCAGATATACAAAAAAATGAAGAAGTAGGAGAAGAAAACCTGGAGAGGCACAAAAGTGAGTTGATCAGAATTATGCAGCACAACTGGTGCAAAGATGGGAAGAAACAGTTAATTCAAATTGCTAAGACTTGGTCTTTTTTCACTGCTGATCTTGCCTGAATGAGGAAAATGCTGCTAATTCTTTAAAGTCCTTGATCTCCAACAACTATTAATGTTCACATCCAAAACATATACAATGCCAAATAAGTCTCTATATACACAGATACCCGAGAAAATGGGTTTGATATACATAAAAGCATTTTACAGAGACAGAGGTACAATATGGATTGAAAAGAGAAAACAACAAACATTAGCGTTCTCTTTTCTAAATAATTCTAAAAAATTAGGTTAAAATGGTCATAAGAAAACCTTTTGGCAGAATACACAGACAATTCTCAGCACCCAAGGAAATTAACCTGGGGATGAATAGCGGCTTTCCTAAATTTTGATTAAAATAATATCGCTCCCTATCACAACTGCAACAGACTCCACAGGTTTCCTTCTGTTAGCTAAAGAGATTAAAGAGATACCTGTAGCTATGCATACCCCACTCTGTGCTACTGCTAGAAGTCAAAAGCTCATGTTACACTGCTGTTCAGGAGAACGCCTAGCAAAGCAAGACAACTTAAAACTGATAAACTGTTTGCTCTGCTTTTCGTGTGTGGCTGTCCCTACTCACAGATAAACAGTGCATGGCCCTTTATCTCTCTGCATTCTAAAAAGCAAAGCTATAGTCAATGCCAGAGTTCTGGCCAACTTCTCCCCTCTCAGGACAAACACAAGTACTGCACAGCAAACAAACATTTCACAGTCTGGCTAAAAGTCTCTATTTCAGCAGATCAGCCCTTTCCATAGGGCAGTTCTTCTCGCTGACTCCGATCTCTGTCTCTTTGTGGTTTAAATACTGTGCTCTAATCAAAATCAAGGATGAAGTAAGAAAAGGGACCATTGCAATTTGACTTTTAACATCCCATGTGAAATATCTAAGGTCAAAAGCAAGCCTGCCTTTCTTGAGAAATCTCAGCATTATGAAACCTGACAGAAAATCAAGTCACCACCAGCAATCTTCAAAAAA
Organism: Cyclura pinguis; assembly: GCA_030412105.1. Classification (NCBI taxonomy): domain Eukaryota; kingdom Metazoa; phylum Chordata; class Lepidosauria; order Squamata; family Iguanidae; genus Cyclura; species Cyclura pinguis. The sequence continues at coordinate 42,573,943 of CM059603.1, forward strand.
CGGTAAACAATACTCAAAAAACAATCTAAGATCAATTCAAAAAATACAAACAGTCCCAGTCCCATCTTACAAACAGGAAAAACAATACTCAACTTACACATCCAACAATTTTCCTTTTTCTTTCATTTTTAACCTAACAAAGCCTACCATGCTTCCTGTCTGTTCCAATGATCTACTGGAGATCCTTGATACTGAAGAAGAAGTGTAACAGCCTTTTAATGTAATTTAAATATTTTTCCTGCAAAGAGTGAAGAATGCAAATGGCCTCTGGGTGCCTTGTAGGCCTTGGGTGCAAAGGTGTTCTTCACCTATGTTGTCCTACACATCTCCTCCCACTCCAAACAGAAAACCCTGCAAGCAATATAGAAGATTCATGGAGCAATCTCAGAAGAACAGCTCATCCAAAACATGATTGCACCAAAATGAAAAGGTCAGCAGTTCTGAGAAAGAAGGAATCAAAATTGTATGACTCACCAGTGAATGAATATACACATACACACACACATACACACACACACCAAATGCTCACATAAATCAAGGAAGCAAGAGAGCAAAACATCAGAGAATAACAACTTGACAACTGAAAGCTACCTTGGAAACATATAATGAGCTAAATTCATAGATTATTTGCATACTTCATGCATTCATAATTAACATAAACTGTTGTATGCCAAAATACACTGCTTTGGGCATACTACAACTTGTGATGCTATCACGGAAATTCATGTTCAGGAAATAGTCCTTCACATGTTGGAAAATGTGAAAGAGTGATCTCAGCATCCAAATTATTCTAAGCATTTGGGAGTGATCATGGCAGTTGTTGATAACAATCAAAACATTTAAAAAGGGAAGCTGTTCTAAGGGCAAATTAAAATGGGGGAGGGATTTCAATAAAGTGGTCTTGGCCTTAACAAGCTCCATGTGGTAAGATTAGAAATTACCACATCCCAACATATGCTAATTTTTAAATTTATTTCAGGATGTGGTATAATATTGCTGCAAAAGAGAGTTCGTACTCCTCGAAATCAGAAAAAGAAAAAAAAACCCAGCTCATTATTGACTTTCCACCTTTAAAAATTTTTAAAGAATTGTCCCCAAATTCTGCAGTGATCTTAGACATACTGAGATTCTTTTAAATTTGGAAACTGATCTTAGAATTTTCAACCATTTATTATTATTAGTAGTAGTAATAGTAGTAGTAGTAATAGTAATCTGCTACCGTTTAAAGTCTGATTATAAGTAATCATACTTTAAAGGATTCTTCTGTCAAACAAAAGGCATTATTTCATAAAGCAATATAAAACTTTATAAAAACATTAAAAATCACCAATAACATAAATAAAAAATTATAAAAGTTAAACAGCAGCAATCGGAGCAACAGCAATCGGAACAAAGATTAAGACACAGTGCCCTGCCCAAGGTCACCAAGTAAAACGATGACTGAGGGCCTTTCCACCCTAGTTACAGTGCTATTATTCCACTTTCAATATCCTGTGGAATTCTGGAGTTTGTAGTTTACTGAGGCCACAGAGCTCTCTGGCTGAGAATTTTAAATGCCCCTGCCTAAACTGCAAGTCCCAGGATTCCATTTGATGTTGAAAGTGGAATAATAGCACTGTAACGGTATAGTGTGGAAAGGCCCTGAGATTGAATTTTAGCTCAGATTTCCCATATCTGAAATCAACTGTTTCCTTTTCCCTCCTCTCTCTCTAGCCACAGATGCTTACATCACTGCAGCTTCTTTTAAGGAATGAGATAAAATTTGTGGTGTACTTTGAGACTAGACAGTGGTTGCCTACAACCACCACTAACCAGCATCTATTTGCCTGTTAACAGACCCTAAACCTTGACATGGCTACAAACTCTATATATCTCTATATATCTATTTATTACTCCTTTCCAGAAAATCTATCCTGTCCTTTGGTCCCTCCTAAAATATATTCATACATCTCGGCCACAACGAAAAACATTTTCAGTCAGCCTCTATTTCAGAAGCTTCTAATGTTCTCAAACTGGTATTCAATTCTAAGCTTTTTTTTTTTAATCACATGGCATTCAGTAGTAGCCTCACAAACTATCATAGTACGACAGAGCACTTCTACACAACCCCCAGAACAGTAGAACAGGCCATTTCCACACTAGCATGTTATAGGGCTATTATTCCACTTTCAACATCGTATGGAATCCTGAGATTTGCAGTTTAGAGAGGGACCTTTGAGCCTTTGAGGCCCCTCCTTAAACTGCAAACCCCAGGATTCCATAAGATTCTGAAAGCGGAATAATAGCACTATAAGATACTAGTGCCAAAACAGTCCTCATTTACACAGATGTGAGTGGCTGAAGAAAAGTGAAAAAAGACAGACCTTGGGTGTTCCACTTTCCCTGACAGGTGTTCTTGGACACTTCAGCAGCACAACACAATACACAATTTAGAAGGTGCAAAATTACTAGTACAATATTATAACCAATTGCTGTTTTCTCCTAAGCTCTCTCATTCCATTAAAAACTGCCAGTACATTGCAGAAAGTTTGTGAACTATACATTGGTGGCAAACAGACGGAAATAAAAGTTCAGTTTGGCTTGGGGAGGGAATCCTCAGACCTTCCAGATGTTGATGGATCACATTCCAGATGTTGACAGAGCTCAACTCCCAACATTCCATAGCCAAGGATGAGGAAGGATGGGATATGCAGCTGAACAAAACTTGAAGAGCTACACATTTCCCTCTACAACTTAGATTCATGTAGGATATGGCAGATTAAACTTAGGTACTTCATATAACTAAAAAAGCAAGGGTAGTTTGATGTTTTTGTACTAATAGTCTCCTTCTTGCCCTCTCATGCCAACTCGAAAATGTCAAAATAGTATTGTTTTAACCCTAAAATAATCTTGTGTGGTAAGTATAGAAATAGCACATTTATCCAAGGCTGCCTAGCAGGTTTCATAGCTCAGCTTGAAATTTGAATGCACATCCAAACACAACATCTAGCTGCTGCACTGACTCTCCAAGGGCAAAATCAGATAATCTGAAATCAGATAAAAAGGCTTCTTCCAGTAAAACACAAGGAAATATTAATTAGACATACAAACACAGAAATATCATGCTAATTTGCAAAATGCTATGCCAGGGTACAATTATCTTTATAGGAAGTTATTAATTCATTTGTAAGCTGAAATCTGAATAGCTATCACCTAATGCCACTCACAAAAGAAAACCATATAACAGGTTGTAGCAATAAAGGTCTTAGGTACAGAAAAGGCAAGCTAGTGATCTCATGATCCAGGGAAGGTGATTTTCTTAACCAATACCAAAATCCTGTTTATAACTGAAACTAAGCCAAGCAGTGAGGAAGTTAGTAGATTAATACATGGAATAGGATGTTTGGTCTAACACCGACCTGTACAATTTGGCAGTAGGAAAGGCCCGAAATTAAATAAGCTAAACTTCTTAGGCTGCAGACAGGTTTTTAGTGCCTCATTTTCCAAGTAAAGTTATAATAATGGTATAATAATGTTTTTTATTTGCAAAATGAATTATAATATAATTAATGATTAAAGTATTTTGCAAATAAAATAAAGCATATTATAAAAAAGGGAAATTAGGGAATTTTTGTCCTAATGTTTAGGTGGAACCTCTTTTCCTGCAGTTTGAAGCATCCTCCATGTCCTAGGGCCTTTCTGCACTAGACTGTTATAGTGCTATTATTCTACTGTCAACATCTCATGGAATTCTGGGGTTTATAGTTTCCTGGAGCCAAAAAGCTCTCCAGCTGAGAATTCTAAATACCTCTCCCTAAACTGCAAACCCCAGGATTCCATAGAATGTTGAAAGTGGAATAACAACATTATAATAGTGTAGTGTGGAAAGGCCCCTAATCTCTTGAGCAGCAGAAAACAAGCTTGCTCCATCTTTTACATGACATCCTTTCACATAAGAGCTTCACAAAAGTTCCTTTGGTGAACTACAACCTCCCAAAACTCCAGGTAGCATGATTGCTAACTGGAGAATTCTGGGAGTTATAGTCTTAAAAAACAAAGTTTCTGAACTCTGGGTAAGCTTTTATCTCAGCAGAGTAGACTTGGTGAATTATTGCTGTTGTGTGCCTTCAAGTTGTTTCCAACTTATGGTGACCCTAAGACAAACCTATCACTGGATCTTCTGGGGCTGAGAGTTGAGATCCGCTCAAGGACACCCAATGGCTTTCCATGGGTGAAAAGTTCAAATCTTGCCTCTGCTACAAACTCACCCAGCAATCTTAGGGAAACTTCCTTCCTTAAATTTCACCCACCACCACCAACATACAACATGGGGAATGACAACACTGGCCATTTCCACACTATATTGTTATAGTGCTATTATTCCACCTTCAACATCCTGTGGAATTCTGGGGTTTGTAGTTTACTGAAGCCAAAGAGCTCTCTGGCTGAGAATTCTAAAGGCCCCTCCGTAACCTGCAGACCCCAAGATTCCATAGCATGTTGAAAGTGGAATAAGAGCACTATAACAGTACAGAGCAGAAACGGCCACTGTCTTACCCTCTTGACCTGTCGTTAGGACAACTGAGATAATGCAGATGTGGCAAACTGTGATTACACAAAACCAACAAATAGGATTATTGGAAAGATAAGAGAGCTATGCCTTAAGAAATGTAGCAGTGTATAATTTGCAAAAGATTTGCAAAAGATCAAAGGGGAGGGGAACAATTTGGAGTGGCAGAAAAAAAGTATTATTTGAAGCACAGATTTGGATTTCAAGGATAAACAAGGGGAATTCCAGATGGTGTGGGGGCTAGGATTTATGAGGGTGGACACCAAAACAGACCTAAATTGCATTTTAAAATGCAATCTTTAAGTGCAATTTAATTTTTTCCAATGAAATTTAGGAGGGATGAGGGTGAATGAGGACACTGACCTGTAATAAGCTGCTTCCCCCAGAGGGTTCCAGTTCACCCTGTAACAGTCCTTGTTGGCTTGCTCAGGAAGGAGACCACCTCCTTTCTTGCTCCCTCCAGCCCCAGCTGGTCTTCTCCATTTCCTGCGCACTTCTGCGCTCACCAACCCATCCAAGGGAAACAGAAGGAGAAGAAGCAACCGCTACCATCTTGTGCAAGGGCAAAAGTTAGCATCAGCTTGGCTCTCTGCTCCCTCTTGAGAGAAGGAGGAGGGAATGGCCCAGACGAGTTCATTCAAAACCTTCAGCAACCTAATTGCTGCAACCTTTTTGATCCCTAGCACTCACAAGGGATGCGGGCAGCACGAAATTTTTTGGCGAGGAGCATGCAGCCCCCAGGCTAGATGTTGTACAGGCCTGGTCTAACACAATAAGAAAAAGATAGTTCTGGTTTAGTGAAGACTTCTCTACTTCAAGTTTTTTTTAAAAAAGCAATAATATACAGATAGCTTTTATTTTATTGGATGCAGAAAAAGCTTTTGATAACGTTTCCTGGGAATTTATGCATTGAATCTTAAAAGAATATGACCTGAGAGAAGCCTTTTGTAAATGGATTGAAATGATCTAGCAGGACCAATCTGCGAAACTACTTATAAATGGAGATACAACGACAAGCTTTGCTATAAATAAGGGGGTATGGCAAGGGTGCCCTTTATCACCAATATTATTTATAGCCGTATTAGAAGTATTATTGATTATAATAAATGAAGACTTACAGATACGAGGTTTGAGAATAAAGAATAAGGAAATAAAATACAAAGCATTTGTGGATGACGTAATTATATTTTTGGAGGAACTTCAAGAATCAATTCAGGCGTTGACAGATATTTTATAAAAATATGGACAAATGGCAGGATACAAGATAAATAGCGAAAAGACAATGATGATGACATTAAATATGACAAAAAAAAAACAAGCTGACCTGGAGAGAAGATCTGGATATCAATTAACTAAGAAAGTAAAATACTTAGACATTATAATAACAAACAAAAATCAAGATTTATATGAAAACAATTATTTGAAGTCATGGAAAGAAATCAAAAGTGAAATGGAAAAATGGACAAAATTAAATTTATCTCTTTTGGGAAGGATAAATGCTTTTAAAATGTCTTTATTACCAAAACCGATGTTTCTCTTTCAGAATTTACCAATAATAGGAAGAGAGAAGATCTTTAAAGAATGGGAAAAAGAATTGCAAAAATTTATCTGGCAAGGGAAAAAACCAAGAATAAGATTTAAAATATTACAAGATGTAAAAGAGAGAGGAGGATTTGACGTACGATCATTAAAAATCTATTACCAAGCATGCTGTTTAGATATGATTAAAGACTGGATACAAGTAGAAAATACAACAATCAAAGAATTGGAAGGAATAAATAATAGGTTTGGATGGCACAGATACCTATGCTATGACAAAATAACAGTGAATAAAGAGTTTAATAATCATTGTATTCGAAAGACATTATTGAAAGTCTGGACACAAATAAAGCATAAACTTTATAGAAGTCTTCCGATGTGGACTTCACCCCAAGAAGCATATAAAATTGCCCCAACAAAACAACGAAACCTATTAACTTATCAAGAGCTGCTGAAATGGGAAGGGGACGAGTTAAGAATGTGTACTGAAGAAGAATTAAAAGCTTTACGACGTGAATTCAACTGGTTCCCATGGAGACAACTTAAAGAGAGATTTAAAATGGATCAAAAATTATATGGATTTGAAAGAAAAGAAAATGAATTAGACCTATTGATGAGGGGAGATCAGAAGAAAAGAATTTCTAAATTTTATAAACTATTGTTGCAAAGAGAAATGGAATCAGAGGTTGTTAAAGATAATATGGTTAGGTGGGCCAAAATATTGGACACCCAATTGAATTGGACACACTGGTGAGGGCTTGGAAAACAGATATAAAATTTACATCTGGTTTAAATTTAAGAGAAAACTATTATAAAATGTTACATAAATGGTATATGACACCAGAAAGATTGCAAAAAATAACTAAAAATGGAAATACAAGATGTTGGAAATGTAATGAAAAGGTGGGGTCATTTTATCATATGTGGTGGACCTCTAAGATAGCAAGGAAATTTTGGAAGGAAATACATGACGAAATCCAAAGAATTTATAATTTAAATTTTGAAATGAAGCCAGAGTTTCATCTGTTTAATATATTAGGGCAACAAAGAGAAATAAGGAATCACCAGAAGACATTGTTATATTTGATAACTGCTGCAAGATTGATATATGCGCAATACTGGAGAGAAAAGAAATATGTTGATATAGAAGAATGGAAATTTAAAGTCCTGGATATGGTTGAGATAGAAAAGTTAACATTTTCTTTGAAAAATAAATCTATCTAGAACTTTGAAAGGGAAGGGAGAGAAGTTTTAAATTGGTTAAAGACATAGAATAAGAAAAGGAAAAGTAACAAACTAAGATTGTATGTATGTAATGTAATAATGTAGTAATAAGGTAATAAGGTAATGTAACAATGCAACAATGTAATAATGTAAGATGAAACAATGTAAGATCATCTTCTCCTTTGAATATGTAGTAACCATGTATGAATGGCAAGAAAACAAGCAGATTCAACTGGAAAATAAGCTTGGAAGTGGGGAGGGGGGATTTTTTATTTTCAACTATAAACTTTAATGAAAAAAAAAAGCAGTAATATACACAATTACATACATAGTATAACATTTCTGTCATTAAAAGACTGGGAGGGAAAATGTAATAATCTAGAACAGGTTTGTACAACATGTGTCCAACTAGCGAGCAATCATCCTTGTGTTCACCAGAAGAGTTCATGCTCTTGCAGACTATCAAATGTATACATCACTTCTGATCTCTCCCAGACAAAATGAAGAGGGGAGAATATAAAGCTTAGCATGTGGTGCAACATAATTAAAAGTAACTGTATTCTCTGCCTCTCTCCTCCTCTGTCAATACAGTTTGTTTCCTTTCCCCTGAAAACTGAACATACAATCATTTTGAGGACACAGTTGTGTTCCACCTCTTTAAGCTCTCTTTCTTACTACACAACCATAGTACTTTGATACCACTTTAACTGCCATGACTTTACCTTACAACATCCTGAGATGTACAGTTTGGTGAGGTACTTAAGATTCCCTGCTGCCTCATCAAACTATAAATCCCAAGGCATAGCCATGATAGTTGAAGTGGTACCAAATTGCTACAATTATGTACTGTGAAAAAGATCCAAGAGGCAAAGGTCAGAAGGCTCCAGTGGCAGCACACCTTGTTTTAAGCCAGGACAATCTTGGGCTTATTTCAGTTAAGTTTTTATTTCATTCTTTCAGAATAGATGATACTTTGTCTTTCCAGATTTTAATAAATTACTGCCACTGAAGACATTTCTGTGTAGTACTGATTCCCACATCCACACCTGCTATTCCTCATCCTTTATTCACCAAAGCAACCCAGTTTATCAAACTGTGTAACAGTCCTAAGGCACGCACCTCCCTGCTACATCAGAGGCATAATCTTGTCACCCAACATGAGAACAGTACTTCCCTGCACAGACCTTAGTTCCTAGAAGAAAAGTTTAAATCCTGCTACTGTACTGGTATGGTCCATGCTGCATATAACATGTCTATATTGACATCTATGTATGCAGACCAAGCTTTTTGCAAGACAAATGGATGGGAGTCACATGGATAAGGAAGTATGGAAGTCACAATAACAAAGAGTTGACACTACGAAGTGCCTGGCAATTCCATGAGACAGGAGCTGAACAAGAGGCAAAAGATGTGGGTCTGGATCTCACCTGAGAAGACACAAAGTATTCACTACACAAAAGCTTCTGCCCACAATGATTTTTACCTGGAAAAATAGAAAAGCAGGGGGAAGAAAACACCAAGCCTCCTACTTTGCACAGCAACACCCTAATAATCACAGGTTGAGAACAAAACAGAAAACATGACACAGATGTTAGAGTCTCTCAGAGGCCAAACCATAACCCTTTCCCCTCATCAACTAGCTCAACATGCAGGAGTCCCAGAATAATAGTTCCCAATATTACAGACCCATAACTTAAGAGAAAAAGCACAGATTTTCCTGTCTTGAAATCCAGAGTTGACCTGTACCTGTGACCTCCCAGATTAAATGGCTGGGAAGAGCCACGTATCTGCAGCATAAGAGCCAACAAGAATTTCTGATTGAAGTACCAACATCCTCATTCAGATAATTGTCTGATACTCTCAGGACCCATGATGGTTCATGTTTACCCAGTTACATTTATCCAGTGATGTAGACTCGAGTCATCTGACTCAGACTCAAGTCGGACTGAAATCGCTTCAGTGACTCAATTCAGCAATAAATGATTCATTAACTCAACTTGACTCCAGGCTTGTATATTTTTTGTGACTGACTTGCTGCTTTGATTCAGTGACACATTCATCCAGAAACCTTATGACTTTTGAACAATGTTTCCATCTCTTTTTGCCTGCTGGTCAGATGATAATCTGCATCAAACCCAAAGCGTGGGTGCATTTCTAAAAAGGGGAACAGCAAATGGGTTAGGAAATGGGCTTGAGGTCTGCTTAGCAGCCTGTGCTACTGCATACCAGAGGAGCCTTCTAAAACTTTTCCTAAGAGCAGAAGACAAGACTTGCCCCCAGAGTGCAAGGTGCATTTCTCAGAGAGGAACAGAAAATGTGTTAGGCAACAGGCTTGAGGAGGAAGGATCCTTCCTTCTAAAGCTTTTGAAGCTTTAGTAAGAATGATCCTATTCCCCACTTCTGAAAAATCCTCCAGCTTGCAAAAGGAGAAGTAAGAAAGTTCCTACTCCCCACATCCAAAGCTGCAGAAGGCAAAATCACAAATGTGGAGGGCCGACTCTGCTCAAAATTGTTAAACCAGACTTTATTCAACTCTGTCCAGAAATTCTGGAATATAGTTAGGGTAGAAAGTTGGCTCCCAGACTTGACTTGAAAGTATCTTCAAGGACTTGAGACATGAACTTGAGACTTGGAGTAAAAGACTTAAATACATCACTGCCTCTATCCCATTCCACTGACAATTCTCTATCACACAAGCACTCATTAGGACAATCCACTTTTCCTGATTCCACCTTTTATTACACTTCTACTTCTGAATTTACCATTTTGAAGGATCAGTGAGGAGGAAAGTGAGTTACAAGGACCTCCTATTTTACTCTTGTTAGGTGATCTTCTTAGATACAATGAGGCCTAATCGTGAGGAAGAACTCCTGAGATCCAGAATTCAGATGCTCTCTGGAGAACTGTGCACCCTTTGACTTGCTCAAAGCTCCTCCTCAAAATGAAGCAGAGGACAGGCAGCAACTCCTGAGAAACTGCCTGACCACAGTACTGTCTTTGGATAACAGTTACCAGTTGTTCATGTTAATTGCTATCCATCATGCACTTTGAAAGCCCTACTAGAACATAAAAATAAGAACCCCACAAAGAACAGCTGGATCGTAATTTCCATTGCTGGGGGCCTCAGTTTGATCTGTATGACAGGGATCACTTTCAGCTCTTGGATACCGGATATTGTCATGTTGTCTGTGGAGAGACAGAGGGACATGGGTAATGAGTAATTGCTCCAACAGGTACCTGTTAGAAATATCTGAGTAAGGAAAAAAAGCAGCCATCACCTAGCTTATTATTCTCCATGCTTCAGTCTAATTCCACACTCTCCACTAGTTCCATATTAAAAGATTCATCTATTGGAGTGACAGTAAGTTCACAAAGCCATAACTGCCTTATCCCCTTCAGGTTGTGTCTGTTTTGCTGCCATGTATCCAGACCCAAATCCTGCAAGAAAAAAATGAATCATGACTGTTAGCCATGAAAGTAATGGACAGAGAGTACTTGATGTTTATAAACAGAAATGGGTCTACTCCCCAGTGCCTTTACTAGTGTATGATTGGCATTTATCAGCATTTGGAGATTCATATGCAACAAACAGGGTCCATATTTCCTATACAACCATAATACCCTGTGTAGCAGATATAGCTGCAACTGGCTGAATAAGAGCAGTCTGTTTCATTACCTGTAACTAGAAAGGAGGGAAAATGCTCCATGGCTATGTGTGTTACAGAAATCAGGGTCAAAAGCCCTTAGAGGGATGGGAAGTGAGACAGATGAACGTTTCTGTGAGACATGATTGTACTTCCTGGTACGTCCCCTTCCATTATGGCTTACCTGTACAGGGTACCTTTTCTTTGTGGTCTCTGTTGCAGCAACAGAACTGAGAAGCTTGGTGGACGTTGGTGTCTGAAGTCCTGCAGCAGAATACCCATAAGGATACTAAAAAAAGAAGTGCTACACATCCATCGTAAGCAGCAGCTTGACTATGCTTCCACCAAAACAAACAGAGGGAAAGCAGATCACTTAAATAAGTAGTTAGTACAGGTACTTTTGCTGGATATGAACCCAGACCCAAGATCATGCCTAGATTTGCTAGCTGGACAGAAACCCTGAGCCTTCGCCACTCCTCCCACAGTCAGACTCAACCACAACAAAAACATGCTGCATTCCCATTGAGCATAGGCTATCCTTGAGCATAGGCAATATGCCTGGTGAAAATTAACAGAAAGGAGGTAGAATGTTAGATTCTAGGCTAGAATTTGCTGCTTTAAGAACAACTGCTCCTCAAGAGTTTGGACATAGCATGAGATGACACAAATCATTAGAAAAGACAATAATGCTTGGTAAAGTACAAGATAGTAAGAAAAGAAGAAGACTGCATTACAAGTGATGAGGTTCAAACAAGGAAGACACAGCCCTGAATCTGAAAGACCTTAGCAGGGCTGTTTAAAAAAAGCTGTTGGGGGAGGGGGTCTCTCAGTTATAGGTTAACATAAGTGGAAGCCTCCTTGACAGCTATTAACAAGTTACTCCTCAAAAGAACTGATAAAGCTTTAGAGGAAGAGAAGATCTCCATTCAGTCCGATATCTCTTCAGAGCAAGTTCAGCATTCTCATTCAGGATTCTCTAAAGCTCTGAATTCTGCCCTACCTTGTGGGTATCTGTTCAGGATGCCGTAAGACATCCCCTTTGTAGCTGTTTTTTCCTCTCCTTAGCTGTTGAAGTTTATTGTTTCAACAGTAACAGATTCTCACCTCTTCAAATGCTAGTAATTCTGAAGACATGAGGGGGAAGAAATGCTAGCCCCATACTCATTAGATACTAAAGAAGTAGACATACTGGTGCAGGAGGGGACTGGATGTGCCTCAGTCTAAAAAACCTTGGAAATTATGTAATTCTGCTGTGTTAGGGCATTTGGACTGACAGGAGTGATCTAAGCACAGACTGAAGCAAAGATGCAACCAAGAGTTACCTGCTATTGGAGATATTCACATAGAGTGTGCCTCCATGAATCACTGCTCTTGGTTGGCTCTTTTTCAGTCAGGAGCAGCTGTACACACAAGCACCTTAGTCAACCTCCTCTGAAAACAGGTTATTCTATTACCTTATTTACCCACTATTTACTGGATGTTTAAACTACTTTTAAATCATTGGGAGAATATTTTCCCAATACAGTTTTTTACTGTTGCTTAAGTATGATCTCATTATGTTTCACTAACTACTTCATCTCTCATCAATGCAGTATAATGAGATCCCACATAAACAACAGTAAAATATTAAAATATAATAGAAAAACCATCAAAACAACATTAAAACACATCAACAGACCAGACAAAATAAATATATTGAAATAATAGACAAAAAAGAAGTGGTTTGGACCCAAATTCAGTCATAATCATCCAAAATTAATTGTTTTAATGGGTATGTTCCAAATAAGTTTGCGTTCATCTCAGTTTCAGAACCACAATCATTCAAAAGCAAACTGGAATAAAATGTCCTTGGAGCCTGCTTAAAGGACAAGAAGGAAGCCAAACAGATTCCCAAAGGAGAACATTCCAGGGATTGAGGAGACACCAAAAGAAAGGTCCCATGCTTTGTAGTCATCTGTTTAACATCTCTTACTGATAGTCAAAAGAACAGGCCTAGGCAGATAGTATTAGTGCAGAGATTTCTTCAGATGCCTTGGTCACAAATTTAGAGTAGGGTGGGCAATTCATGGTTCTTCAGATATTGTTGGACCACAACTCCCATCAGTCCTAGCCAGTGTAGCCAATGGTAAGATAGTATGGGAACTGCAGTCTAACCACATCTGGAAGGCTGAAATTTGCTTACCTCCCGTTAAAAACTTCAGCAATTAGTAGCACCATTAATGGGTAACTTAGAAATGAACAGTCAATGAATGTAACTGGTGGATAACAGGAGTAATAAGATCAGAATGCCTAGCTCCTACAAGTATTTTATAGAGCATGAATATTACGTATTAATAGAGGAACAACTAAAATATCTTTGGGAATAAGAATGAAGTATACTTTCAGTTTTAATTTTAAAAAAAGTGTGTCATGACCTGGAATACTAGAAACCGTTGGGGAATAACACAGATTATTCTATGTCAGGACCAAGTATTTCATTGCACTGTGGCCCTCTCCAAAATCTATCACAGTGAAATCTAACTAGTGTGTATTCACTTTCAGCTATTCATCTCCACAGTTTTTCTGCTAACCTGAACAGTAACTTAGTTAATTAGAGCTTTTTTGTCAAAATGCCCAAAGTACTTCACATATTTATCTCAGTAAACCCTCACAATTGTGTGAGACATGCCAGTGTCATCCCCAGATAGCAAAATGCAAACAGGGGGCTGAGGCTATGCTGGAAAGATGATCAGACAGTAACAATTTATACTCAGCTTACACTGACTGTGACTGGCTCTCTGGGTCTCTTCCAAGACTTTCCCCAAGTGCTATCCAAGAGCCTATAGAATTGCACACCTTAACACTGAACTACAGTATGTTCCTCATACCACCTTCTCCCCTGCCAGGAGTTATAACAACTTTCCTCTACTGAAAGTCAAAAGAAGCCTTGATCCAGGAACTCTGTCAGTACACAGCAGAGAACTAGGAGCAAGAGAGTGTTCACAGGAACTTGAAATAAGAAGAGTAGAACTGAGGAATCCTCCTCTTGTCTGTTTGAAAAGTGACAATGACACTGCCAGCATAGTGACACAGAATGTGTCTTTTTCCCATCATGAATCATTGGGCCTGATCTATAACCACTATGATCCCATAAGAAAATGACAATGGCAGCATCATCTTCGATTTTCAAACAGTGACAGGCAAAGGAATTGCTGCCACCACCTCCTATTCTGTCCTGAGTCTTTGAGGTGAGTTTTTTTCCCCTCTGGGGATGAAGTAACAGGCAGCAAAAGGAATTAGGACCCTCTGAGCATTTCTTTGAATACTTAGGAGACTGAATTCCCCAAGTAGTATACTCATTACTATTAACTGCTTGAAGGCTCTGGATTCATTTTCAGGGTGAGAAGCCCTGAGTCCACCTATTACTGTGGAAATCTCCCAAAAGAGCCACATTTCCGGTCTGTGACCAGTTAGGTTGCCTCCCTGAGACGCCACAGCTGGCCTCAAACCAGGGACTCCAAAATCATCATTCAGGCTTTTCTTCTCTCTGCCACACTAGACCCTTCACCACTCTGCCTGCCATCCTGCACAAAGTTGGAATCTTGCTAGCATCCTTCAGGACAAGAGATTGAGAGGGAGGGAGGGAGGGAGGGAGGGAGGGAGGGAGGGAGGTGGATAAATTGCTACACCTAAACCTCCTTCCCAATTATAAAATAAGAAAGTGGGGGAAGGAAGTCAGTCAGTCAGTCAACACAGGGCATAAAGGGAAAGGCAAAGGAAAGGTGGAAACAGAAGAACGGCAGCACTTGTGAATTATTTTCTCTGAAGAATCTCTTCTCTGCTATACATGATTAATCACTTCTGAGATATGCCGGCTGCTCCCCCTCCGGCTTTAAAAATAACCGCAGCAGCAGCAGTTGAGAGCAGAGAAACCTCCAAAGGTTTTTGTCCAGGGCTTGCTGAGCATTTCCAAGTCAAGTCAACTGATTCCAGAACACTCTTTTCTTTTGTGTATGTGCACACACTTGTTGACAGACCAGCCTCTTTCAGTCTCAGTAAATCCACCCCGGCCCCATGCATACCGTTTGCTGATTTTTGCCTATTCTATACTCACTTGCATCTGACTGTTCTTCTGCCAGTCATTTTCTCTGGAAAACTTAACTAAGAATTTGTCCAGAGGTCTAAGCAAAGCTTAAACACATGTCTGACACAAAAAATGGGAATAAAGTCTCTCTGACTGACACAATTTGCAACCCATTTTGATTATTTCATTGTTAGTTTTTACTTCCATTCTTTAGGTATCCAACTACACACATGCCTTGCCAGCCAGGAGGCCACTAATGTGAATAATGGAAACTGGAAAGGACTAGCACTCCAAAAAATGAGAAAGGTGTAACTGTAAAGCAGGGCCAGGCCACTCATTAAGTAAATGGGACAACTTCCTTGGGCACTTGACCTACTGAAACCATTAAACTGCCACTTGTTGCCATTCTCTGCTCCCTCCAGTTCTTAAAATGCTTTCTACTTAAAATATAAATTTAAGAGAGCAAAAGCCCACAAAATACTAAGACATTTCTGCCCTGAGACGTCAATCCGCCATGCTCAGTCTCTATATTATTAAAACATTAATAAAATAAAAATATAACACTCTAAAAAAATGTAATGGTATGACCTATGGAAGAGGGGAACATTTGTATTGCTAATCTTTAGTCAATGTCACAGAAGATATATATGAGCTTTATTCCATATTAATAATACTTTATAAAATATTCTCAAATTTCAACAACTATCTGGGCAGGACAGTCATAAGTCAACGATACACCCGTGTAGGGGGTTAGGATTGGGTGACACAACCCTGTTCTGCTGGCAGAAATTGCCTTCTATCAATTGATCACAGAGATTGCTCTGCTGGCAAAATTGCTCTACTGACCAAGCTCAAACAACAGAAAGGAGCCAAGTTACTCTAGACCCAATCCTTCTCCTGTTCAGGCACACAGTCACAATACTAGCTGCACAAAGTTAGGCCAGAGCAAAAATAATCCTAAATAATTTCCAGCGTCCCTATGCTTCAAGAATTCAGTACAACTTCAGATGGCCTGTTGCCTCAACTGGCCCTTGCCGTCTTCACCATTTAGGATTATGTTCTAATTAGGATTTAAAAATACATGCTTTCTAGTTGTACAATACTGTAGTTTGGGTGCTTAGAAAATGAAACATCCCCCCAAAAGACTAACCACTCAAAGGGATAACAGGATGTCTGGATATTCTCAGTAACTGAGTATTTTGTGAATTAGTCCATTTTAAAAACAGACCATGGAAGCTCTTGTTCACGCTGTTTCTCAGTGTGAAACTATGCACACATGTTATACTAACTGAATGGTTCTTGCAGTCCTGGCCAACTCTATGATTCTATGAAATTATCTAGCATGCTTATTTTTGCCTGGCCAATGTTGGTCTGCTGTTTGCAATCAGTCCATACATCATCATTTTCTCCTTTAACCTTATTGTGTCTTCCCTCTGCTTTTTGTGTCTTTTTTTTTTATTATTCAGAAAATCCATTAAGGAAGAAAAGACAGAACAGCTGCACTTAGTCTTTTCACTGCTAGCCTAGGAGCTCTCCATCTGGAAGCATCCATATGTAATATTTTTCTGACTTTATCTTGCTCATTTCTATTATTAGCAAAGGTACTAGGTTTCAGGATCTGTATATGCAATACCCTTTAAAGTATGGTCCATGAGAGAATACACTGCACGTCTTTGAAATATTCTCTAATATTACTCTAGTTCAGTTAGGTTATTTAAATAGATTTAAATAAATATTTAAATAGAGCTGCTTGTTTTTGTAAAACTATTTAAAGTCACTGGCTAATTAGCATTTTGATTAGTATATACCTCAGTTAAAAATTCAACACCCTCTCTCTTTCAGTTAAAGTGTAGAACTACTCACATTAATAAATTCATTTAATCACTGATTTTTTAGCAACAAACTCAACGCTTCAAGCCTTCAGCTGACACACTGTACAGTGCAACAGGGCTTACATTTAGAAAGTTACAGTGAAAGACATCATGAAGTCAAATATTACATTTCTTGATTTTTACAGCAGAAAATGAATGACAGGATAGTCATCGTTAGGGTAGAGAATATTAATCCCCCCCCCCCAAATTTTTAAAAAAGTACATTTGTCAGTTTTAACTCTGTGAAAGAATTATTAGAACCAACAGTACCATGTCTAAACCAATGCTACATGTTATTTTTGTCTACGAAAGCTTAGATTCTTTTCAAGTAGGAAACAAAGATATTGAATTGAAACTGGGTTCTTTTGTATGGTTACTTACTTATTCTTACCTGCAAGATAATCCATATATGTTTCAAGTACATTATGTAGCCTTTTCACTTACTAACTAGAAATAGTAAGACCTAGGTACCCCCATGTTATTGGAATATTCACATATATTAACTACAATTGTCATTGTATATGCTTATCACATGTATGATATTTGTATTGGTTATGCTCACTTGTTAGGGGTGGAGGGAGAAGCTAGATTTGACTATACCTGTACCACTCTGATGTCACATGGAGCTATTTCCAGCCCAGTTTCCATGGAAACAGCAAGGCCTCTGTACCAGTTAGCAGTTCAATATATAATTTACTCAATTTTTTTCCACCTAAGTGATTGGGGCTCATACACAGCAACTCTGTGTATGTGTGTGTGTGTATGTGTGCGCACGCGCGCACGTGCACACAGATACACATATGCCTATGTTTTTCTTTAATTGTATAACTGTGTGGCAGCAGAAAGAGTTAATAATAAATCCAGTACTTTAAAGGAATTGAGCAGGATCTGAGAGATAGGAAAGGAACATTAACATTTAAGGTATTGTGTTATCATCCACCATTTTAAGAAGCTGACAGGCAGTGAGTACTACAGAGAAATTCAGTACAAAATCAAACACTGAAGCAAGAATATTGCATGAGACTTTAGGACCATGTTGTCTAGCACCCTGTTTCCCAACAGGCTATTGGCATCAGAGCCCTAGAAGGCAATACAAAAACAAATGTTTTCATAAAAGTCAAAATGATCCCCTCCTACCCATTGGAGTTCATCATTTTAAAACACAGGCAAGCAAAGTACAGCCCTGAGGATGAATTTAGCCCCACAAGACTGCTTTTGAGACCCTCAATTCTTCCAGACATTCCCCCCCCCACAAAAAAAATTAGCTGCCTCTCCTCAAAGCCGCCAGGAACGGCGATTCATCTTTTTAAAAAGTCACAGCTTCCCCCTTCCCAGCACTGTATAATATTTAAAAAATACATACTTTTGCAAAACCAGAAATGCACATCTGACCACTTCCAGTTTGGTTCCGTTTGCTTGCTTTCCATTTTTTTACCATTTTTCAGTAGTCAACATCACCCTCAGAAGCTCACCACAGCAGAAAATTGTTCCCCAAACCAACCAAAGTTGCCTACCACTTTAATATGTACAGGAAAAAAATGAGTCAATAGGTAGAAGAAATGATATAGTTGTGCTCAGAGGAAATGTTTTAATTTACTTCATTTTCAGGATGGCTTCACTGCTGCCACGAAGCACGATACCCATGAAACAAATGGTGAAGAAAGATTGTAGCTGACAGAAGGAATTGTTCTGCTGCCACAATGTATACTCCCCTTTTGGTGAAGAGTCCCCTCTTTGGGTCACATCAGGACTCCTGTATCAGATTTACTGCAGTCTGACAGGCAAACATTTTTGATAGGTGAAGCTTTTCACACCATTTCATTTCTAAGATGCACCAGCTGAATGTGATCTACTTGAGTATTAAGTACATCCATAACATCCAGAATCCAAGTGGTTTCCTGTAACTTCTAAAAGTTGAACAGAGAACCAAATTCACTGAACGTGGCTCTTCTTGTCTTAAAGCTGCAGGGCACAAAAGAAGTAACTTGGTATCCCACTCCCTTATAAGCCACACTTGAGATTCTCAAATTCTGGATCACAAAATCCTAGTTATAGGGCCCAAGTTTATCATTACTTTAGTCAATAAAGCTGCAAACACTGTTATTTACCAAAACATGTTACCACTGTTTAATAAGGCAATCCGTCTCACAATCTTTTGTCACAACAGACCAAGGAAGAAGCTTCCTGTTATATAAAGAATTCATGAAAGAGTTCTATATTTCTTGTGTCCTGTTGCTAACACCCCTGGTTTTCTGAGAACTGCTGCACTACCAAGCTTTTCCCAACCCCATCTCTGAGAGGCATGTCACAACACAGAAGAAGCCGAAAGATACCTTGCACAGCCTTGATAAAAGAAGGGAGAAGGGTAAAATGTGAATTTGTAAGCTGCAATCTGACACATAAACATATGTACAGATAAATCCCACTTATGCCAGTTTATTCACACACACAGAAGATTCTGCAACCATCTCAAGTGTACCATTGCTGCTTTAATGCTCTAACAAACCATAGAAACATTAAAAGATCCCAAGACTAACTGATACGCAGAAGAACGGTACAAATAAAACTGATTATGGGTGAAGTCTTCTCTGAATACCAGAGGTTTTGTTATACTGCTTTCTTGGGGAAAAATGTTATTATTGTTTAAGTGTGAGCCTATGCACAAACTAAATGAAGTGTGACAAATATCTGTACAATGCACAGAAGTAGTGGTGACAGGCATTTTAATTAACTTTTTTTTTTCAGATGTTTTATCTGTGTTCAGATAACAGTAGCTTGAGCTAAAATTTAATTAGAGCTATTGGCTAAAAAGCAAACATGCATGCATATACTTCTGTATGTGTACACACGTGCACACGCATAAACCAGCTGAAGGAGGAACCCCACCAGAAGAATTCTGTTTTGTGGGTAACTTTTAACCAAATAATTCCAAATAAAGAGACAAGATGTAGGCATATAAGAAGGCAAAGGGAGTATAGTATGGTCATCTTTCTTTTCTTTCTCTCTCTTTCTCTTTTTTTCTTTTACTTTTTTCAAAAAAGTATAATTAGTCACCTTCTGGGATTTTTTAAAAACTTGTTTCTAAACAAGATTGAGAGGGAGTAGCAAAGAGGATCTGTGTATCATTTAAAGCCCCAGAGATGTTCACCATTTCCACACTAGGCTGTTATAGCACAATAATTCCACTTTCAACCTCCTTTGGAATCCTGGGGTTTGCAGTTTAGGGAGGGAGAGTTGATTATCAGTTTATGTCAGGAAACCTCAGCCTCCTATTCACACACAAATCTTCTTAAAAAAACACAAAACCTGATCTTCTGTATATTCAGTCTAAAGTTTAACGGGGCTTCTTTGATAATATATAAGTTTGAATGAGACTGAGGCTAACACAACAATACTGTGCCTATTTGCTTCAAAACATGTCTTACAAAACTCAGTTGACTTCCAGATAAACATTCATAAGATCAAACTATGTTGGATATTTGAATATTTGCATTAATGTTTAATAATTTCCCTGGCATGTCACAACCTCTGTGGGATTATTTGAACAGAGAACGCAGAGAACAGTCCAAGCTCCATAACATACATGGAAATAATAACAGTGCAATAACCACTGACACATTTATTGGCACAAATTTAATTTTATTTCTGTGTTCCTCCTTCAGTGTCACTTCTTCTACATATACCATTGGCCCTCCATATCAATGAATTCTGTATCCATAGATTCAACCAAGCACACCTTGAAAATATTTTTTAAAAATCCAAAAGACAGACCTTTGAGTTATTCACCATTTTATATAAGGGATACGATTTTACTACACAATTGTCTATAATGGGACTTGAGCATCCATGGATTTAGGTATCTACGGAAGATCCTGGAACCAAACCCCAACGGATACTGAGGGCTCACTGTACCACCTTTGTACAGCAAGATTTTAAAAAGTTAGACAACTCAGACAATTAGAAATACTTTCTCTTAATACAGCTTCTAGAATGTAGACATAATAGAGAGCTGCCTCACAATCCAGATATTTATTATCTGGATTACAGGTTTCTAACACCATCAAATTCAGCTTCTGACCTTCCATTTACAAGTATATTCTTTGTTCCCACTGATGCAGAGCAACATGAGAATGTTTTTCTCTTAGGCACATGTTAATACCAGAACACGAGAACTGAGTTGAAGAAGACACGCTGTTTAAGATAAGAAATAACATTCTTGTCTCATCCATTCTCTATGTTCGGGCCCCCAAAGTAGGAAAAAGTCCCTAATTTGACTGACAAAGCAAGGGACACAACAAAGGGACTCTGTATTCCTGTTTCAGTAGGACGTATAGATATGCCTCTGTCTTTATTCCCCATTGTGTGTCAGTGATTCCAGAGTTTCTGGACAGTTTGGCTAAATATTAGAAAACCTAAATGGAGTGGCCAAGAGCCACTAGAGTATAGGCATGTATTGATCTGTATTGGGTTTGCATTCCTGGACTACTGATGTAAATAGAGACTGATGTAAATAGAGGGGAACCATTCCATAGAGAATCACTGGAGACTGGAGGAATGCATGCCAACACAGAAAAAACAGTCACAAAGTTAGCATTTTACTCAACCTTCCATCAGTTTTAAAGAGGTTTAAAATACAGAACATAGTCTTTTCCAGGCTAGAGAAATGGGCAGATGCTCTCCAGAGGGACCAGAAGAGGAACACTGATCCCAGAAGGGTTGATTGGGGTTATCTGGCTTGCCATTAGACAACAGTCCCTGTTCAGAGGAGCAGACAGATAGAAAAACTGGTAAGAACTGTGTTGTTATGCTGTGCTTTCTCCAGCAGGCATCCTAGGCAGCAAAAGCACATAAAGAGAGAAAGCACATATCCTGCTGTGCACTCTCCAGCAGACTTGCCAAGTGAAAAAGGTAGACTTCAGTTGCTCACCCTCCACCTAAGCAAGCAGGAAAGAAAGAAAAAAAATCCCTTCCAGCCACACCAAAACTCTTTAAGATTTGAGTTTCTTCCTCCAACTAATGCCCCCATTCTTAGCAGACAATAGAAATCTCTTCCTCCAAAGAAAGGCATGATTCAAGTTTCTTCCTTACCCTAAGAGTTTCTTACTCTCCCAGTTCTAAGCAGACACAGGAAAGTCCTTTCTTCCACCAGTGCCAAGACTGCCATTGCTTTCTTCCCCTCCCTGCTATCTCAAAGCTAGGCAGGTAGAAGAAAATAAATTCAGTCACTTTTTCTTAATGCTCAAAATTCCACAACAAAAATCCAAACAGCCTCACTCTCTTACGTCATCCCACCCTCATTGTCTCTCCTTTACCTACTTGCTAACCTGCGTTGCTTAACTGCGTAGGTGTGCTGGAAGAGTTATGCATTGTGGGTTAGATATTCATGCATTTATTTATTTTTCAAGAAAGGCTATAAACTTGAAACATTGCAAATTGGAGTAACACAAATTGAGATACGCTTGTACTTCCATATCCAGTGCTGGAATTGCAACTTTCTTCTACTCCCTCTTCAGCACTCTGTGGCACCAAAAATCTGCTCCATAGGTCTTCTCAACCATCAAGACAGTTTTAGGGTATGGGGTGGCTCCAAGCAGAAATAGGGAAATGTTAAATTCTGATGGATGCAGGGGTCTTGTGGAATTAGACCACTGCATCCTGGCCACTATTAGTAATGGCAACAGTATATTTTTCAACAGATGTAGAAATAGAAACAGAATCCTGAGAACAGAGTCAAGTCCCACAGAAAACAGGTTATATGCAGTTATAAATAAAGTTGCAGAGGTTAGGCTGTATTTTAACTCAGTTGTAGTTGTAGTTGCAAAATTTATTCTGAATGTCAGACAACTTTCAGAACATTTTCAAAGACAAAAAAAGCATATCTGGACATGTGCCAAGCATTTCCGTCTATCTACCAAGTAACCGTATCCTTTCCCTAAATATCTGAGCTTGAGATAAGGCTTCTAAGGTCAAGAGATACAGGTCCCAATAGACATGAACACCAGAACTCTAAAACCAAATGGAAGAAGATATGTTCCAGGCACATAGGAGTATAAAGGCATTCCAAGCCTCATGCATCAGAAGCAAGCCTTAAAGCACTTTGAAATGTGTTATAATAACTAGACAACACTCAACAGTAGAATCACTTTATCTTCTTGTCCCTTCATTTTTCTCCTTCATCTAGACTACAATTTTTTCAACTCATCCATCTTTTTATGTCTCGGCTGTCATGAAATCTAGACAATATATCTATATCTGCATTTATACACACACATGCGTGCATGCGCACGCGCACATGCACACACCCCTCACATTCTCCAGTTACAAAGATAAAGTATATGCTAGATTTTACACAAATGAGGTATGCTAATTAGGTATGTCTGATTTGCATATTTTTAACTTGAAACACCTTTGAAGAACCTAGGCTGCTAGCACTAGTACTTTCTTCTCTTTCTAATACCATTCAATAGTCAATCTAAGCATAATCTCAAGGGGGAAAATTAAAAACCACACAGGAGAATTACAGTTACTTATCAGTCCCAGTAACCCAAACACCTACTCGGTCCCTCTGTCTGTACTGGAAACAACTGTACAGTACCATTCACTAGCTCATCTTCCACGTATCTACTGGCAATATTCCACTGCATTCCACCCAGGGCACACAGGCCAGTTTCTATATTAAAAAACAAAACTAAACTAAGCAGAACAAATAGACATAAATCTAACATCATAAATGGCAAAATTAAAAGACCAGTTGCAGAACACTTCAAACCATCAGGATTCTGTCGCTGACTTTAAAGTAGACATTATGAAACAGAGAAAATTTAAAGGAACATTAGAGACAGACTATTCAGTAGGTTCTCATCTTAACAACAGGTATTTGAATCAGGGTAATGAATTATTACCACATCACTCGTGTTACCTGGCTTTACCTAATACCAAGTTATTTGTGTTATTTGTATGCTTTGTGAATGGGCTCTATTAATAATATAATTGTCACTGTCAACACTCTGTGCATTTATTTTCCCTCTGATCTGTCAACAATTCTACCACCCAGCATATGTGCCAGTGCAAATCTGAAATTCCGATTCTATGCAATAATGCAGGATTGATTTTAAGATTTTCTATTTTTTTATTTTTTTTTGTACTGCAAAAAAAGCCAGAGAGCTGATCCCAAGGAGACACTTCTCCCCCATCCACTGAGCACCATGTGTTATTTTGCATAACTATGCACAATGCAGCCATGCTGT
Source organism: Cyclura pinguis (assembly GCA_030412105.1). Taxonomy (NCBI): domain Eukaryota; kingdom Metazoa; phylum Chordata; class Lepidosauria; order Squamata; family Iguanidae; genus Cyclura; species Cyclura pinguis. The sequence goes on from CM059603.1 coordinate 42,598,080, forward strand.
AGCCCTTCTCTTCAGAAACAGAGGGAAATGAGATATTTCTGGCTTCAGGATGAAGGGTTGTATTAATCAAAACCACCAGTGTAAGTAGGGTGTGTATGGGGTGCTTCTAGTGGTCACTCCAACACGTGCCACTGCCAGAAAAGCCCTAATTTCCCCTGCCTCGAAGCTATACGTGTACTGTGTGGCTGTGAGTGACTTGTAAGTGACTTCAGATTGATCTCATAAAGTGTGAATTCTTGCAGTACAGCTCTTTGGGTTTTGCTGGGTTTAGCCAGCTGTTGTCACCTCCACATCCACTCACTCCCTTCTTTCTTGCAGTTGTTTGTAGTAACTTCCTGGATCTGCACCAGGCTTTTCCAAAGGGTTTTTTAAAAAACAAACAAACAAACTGGGGCATGATTTGCTGAAGCAGTCTTATGGTTGGAAGGGCAGTTTTTTTTCTCCTTACTAATTTTTTTTTTAAAATAAGAGTGCTACAGTGCAAAAGTACAATTTCCCCAATGCACTATAGCACTACTTTTTTATTTATTTTTATTTTTTTGAGAAAGAGAGAGCAAAAGAAGATGAAAAGGGAAACTTTTGGTTCCAATATGTCTTACAATTAAAAAGAAATCCACACAACAGTAGGAAAAAAATGTTGCTGGTGATGCTGAGATTAACAGAAATATTGTTTGTATTTTCAAAAATGGGGCGGGGGGAACTACAGCAACAAATACTGAGACCTCAAGCAATCTTCCTCTTAATTTGTCCTGTCTGGAGGAACCCTATGTTGTGCACAGCCACACAAAATAAGATATGGTGCCTGACTGAAAGGAGGAAGTATCCTTCAATAAACTCCCAGTGGTAGCACAAGATCTCCAGTCTTGTGGATGCTTTGTACTTCTTTCTTTAACTGTACAACAGGAGAACTGTGAGAGATGGAAAATCAGAGTGAGTGTCAAGAGACAGGAAAAAAGGAGAAAAAAATTAGGAAGGGAGGAAACAAATAATCTTACTTTATGATAGCTGAAGATAGAAACTTCTTGTATAACTCCAGTCCAATCCAATCTTTATTATGTGGTCACAGAGCATTAAAACACAAGACAGCTCTGTATAACTGAGGAGCTGAGATTATAACTGGGGTTCTATCTGGTATGCTACAGATAATTAGCGAAACAGCCTCATCAAGCCACTGAATAAAAATATACTGTCCCCACTCCTGAGGTATGATGGTACTGCAGACAAGACCAGAACTGACAGCGTTTATGTAAATAGGCCTAAATATCCTAAAGGCACCAGATCCCACCTAATTTTGGAATCTAAGCACGGTCAGCCCTGGTTAGTACTTGGACAGGAGACCACCAATGAATACCAGGGTTTGTAGGCTATATTTCAGAGGAAGGAGCTGGTAAAACCCCCTCTAAATATTCCTTGCCTACGAAAACCTTATGAAATTCATGGGGTTCCTGTAAATCAACAGGCTACTTGAAGTCACACACACACGCACACACATGTAACAGTGAAAGCCACTGTTGTGAAAAGCATTACTGCCGAGGCGCCAATAGTGGAGCTGTGGTGCAAAAAGGAGTGCCAGGTGCAGCTGACAATGCCTACAACTAGACACATCTTCATGTGTGTATTGTGACTGATCACGAATGGAGCAGTCAGGTAGTTAATCCCAACAAAACGAGATAAATACAAGGTTAGGAAAATTGAAAGTTAATATAAGTCATTTCATCTTACTTCATCTTTTTACCATCATTTAAAGAAAGAAGTAACCTTATTCTTAAGCCCATATTGCCAACTGCATAAAAGTCTATTTCCTACCACAAATTTTATTGTCCTACTGCAGAAATTTGTCCAGCTGCACAGTAGAATGATATCTCATCTGATGAAGTAACCTATAATACAGGCCTACTTCTTGTTTCAATTGTAGTAGATTAACACAGTTATCCTTGTGGAGATTATTTTTAGTCTGTGACAAAGAAAAACAAAGTGTACTGAGATGTTTGTTAGTACTTCCTAACTCTTTAATCAAGATCTTATTTTGTTTATAACTCCAGTTAACTCCATCCAGGAGTGTAGTTTTAAGAGATCCTGCCTCACTCTTCTTTACATGCATGGCATAACACTCTTCTAGATATGTTATTAATATCCACAGACTGCAACATTATCCTTGTCTCTCCAGAGAACATTCAAGATTATTTTCTGAAAAAGACAAGACTTCTGCTGCAACATGATTTTTTGGCAAATGCTATGTCATACTTTCACCAGATAAGTCTGGTTACAAAAATTCAAATACAGCTAAAAAATATTCAGCCTAACATCAAACAATTTCTCTTGTTTAAAGATCAATGTTTAACAACACACCCCTCTTTTAAATAGGTACTAAGGACTTACTTTAAGTCTGCTTTATGTATACATATTCATTGCTTAATGCAGTATCATTTGTTTCCCAATCACGTGATCACTCAGTGCTCAGTAAATGGTAACTGAATGTGTGAAACAACTGTAAATGTATTTGGAGGTAATTCTTAGTGATAGTATTCATTCTGTGATTGCTCATTCACACAAACATCATTGAGACAGAAATTCCAAATCGCTTCACGTGCAACACCTCTAAATGAATCAGTTCATACATACATACTGTTGCCAGTCATCAAATACCAGGTAATAAGAAAACATATGTGTGTATGTTTGCACTGGAAAAGATAACCGCATCAGGGTTCATATTTTGCATAGCAGAGTTTGTCATTAACCCATTAAAAGACATCTGGGCAGTTCATCTGCCTTATGAAATTAATGGGGAGATGCCAGTAGTACTGTATGATATCTTAAGGGATTCTGAAGCAAATTAGGATCTGGTAGTGGGAAAGCCTTGTAATGAGCTACAGGAAATTTATCCAGGAATTTTTCTGCAAGGACTTCCCTACCTCTTTTCCAAGAAATGCCATCAAACCACAAAAAAACAGTGTTGGTAAGATCTAGTCTTTTCTTGGTTAGATTATAGGCCTAGCCATAGTATGGGCGAGAGCGGGGGGAGGCAATGCTCAATGTTCCCTTGCAGTTAATTAATGAAAATCAAAGAGATGCAATTCCTTTTCATTACCAATTGTCCTGCATACTATTAACAGTTGATGATGTAGGCTTATCTGTAGACAATAAACAGTAAAGCTGCAATCCTAAATTTGCTGATAAGCAAATAAATCCCATTTTAGTATAATTTAATTCTGAGTAAACATCCTTAGAATCGTGTGGCGTGGGTACCAACATATTTCTTAAAGCAGTAAGCAGTGGTATTACCACCATAGCGTCTTTATTAATCCTTACAAAACACAACATTATGTGAGACAGATTTTTTTTTCCCTGTTGGCATATGAAGTAACTTTTTGCAATGCATCCTTCTGTTTTGCCATTGGTTTAGCTGAAAAATGAAATGTTTACCAAACCCAGGTCCGTCACAGTACCATAACCAGTTAGGAAATTGTGATTACATATCTGATGCCAAGAGATATCCAGCTCTACACTTCTGTTCTTCCATCTGACCACCACAAGTATGAGCAAATTCTGTCCCTTATAACAGCAAGGAAGTGGTGGCAAGACACTTTTTCATCTGCAAAGCTAGCTTTATTTATTTCATTTAATTTTATCATTTGATATAATCAAATCTTTAACTGGTTTGCAGTGCAATGCAAACAATACAATATCAAAGAATATGAAAGAATTTAGGAATAATTTAAAAATAATAAATAGAAGATATCATAACAACCAGTGCAGAAAAACAAATGTATTATAAATGTTACCAACTTGTATAAACAAACACTTTTTCAATAGAGTTCTAATGTTTTGTGGAGTTTCTAGCTTTCTAGGCTCATAGGGGAGAACGCTTCAGAGGGCGGGTGCCACCACTGACAAGACTTGCGTCAGTAAAGTTGTTGTTTGCTGTCATATGTCTTCAAGTTGTTTGTGACTTATGACGACCCTGAGATGAACCTATGGGGCTTCCTGGGGCTGACAGTGTGCAATGGACCCACAGTCACCAAGTGGGTTTCTATGGCTGAGAGGGGAATCAAACCCTAATTTTCAGGGTTGTATTCCAAAGTTCAAACCACTGTACCATGCTGTCTCTCTCTTAGTTATTTAAAACCATTCTGCTGGTTGCAGAAAAGTCAATAAGGACTTTACTAGGGATCTGAAAGTCTGACTAGGCACATATAGACAAAGGAAGTCTACTAGGTAAAAGGGTCCAACAACATAGATTTAAGTCTGTCAACAAGAGGCCTAACTGCTCTAACAGCACCAGATCCCATCTGATCTTGGAAGCTAAGCAGGTTCTGGCCTGGTCAGTATTTAGATGGGGGGCTGCCAAGGCATGCCAGGTATTGTAATCTACCTTCCAGAGGAACTTCTATGAAATTCCTGAGACTGTCCTAAGTTGTAAGTGACTTGAAGACAAACATACATGTGCACACATACATACAGCAGCAACAAAACTAGAACACGACTGAATAGTTAGCATATCATAGATAAGCAACAGAACAATAAAAAGAGGACTTATAAGGATCTGTGTTAGGTGTTTTCTCTTTTCTTTCTAAAGCTAGATGAATGGATATTTGAAAGGAAGCATTCATATTACAGACAGCCCTCCAGATTTCTGGGGTTGACTTGCATAAATGTGATTATTTGCAAGTTTTTTCAACCCCCCCTCCCCCCAACCAGGCACTTCATTTTCAGGGAGACCTTCCAACACTTTGATCAGGTTGCACAGCTCTTTAAAAATCTGTCTCTGGTCCTCCTCCTCCTCCTCAACCAGCCACTGTCTGGCCAGCTACTGACAGCTTGCAGCCCAATTTTTACACACCACAAAACCTCTTCTGACGCCTCCCATACCCAAGGAAGGAGATAGGCAAGAGAGAGGAAATCCAGACCCAACTCTGTTCCTTCTCCTTTCCTGACCTGGTTTGGATTTGGGGTGCTTGCTCTCCCTGTCATGCTTTGGCTTCCTTTGTACAGACATATACACATACTTTTATATTTGTGATTTCTCCACTTTTGTGAGGTTCTTGCACTCCTAACTCTGGTGAATGTAGAGGGCCAACTCTATACATGGGGAGATCTGTGATTTGTCACATCCTCGTTGTATAGCTGAAGAAAGAACAGTGTTTAACAGACCAGTTAAAGCAGTAGCAGTGGAGTGAAGTAGATGAAGGGTTCTGTTACCCCAAAATATGGGTGACTAAGGGGTCTATCCGCAATGCCAGTATCTCCACATGATAATGAAGAATTAATCAGCTCAAAATTAGGAGGCCTAAGAGAGGGGATAACGGGGTAACTTAATGAGATCTTTCCACCAATGTTTAGTAGGGTCTTGCAGGAAAGAACCAACCAGAGATGTGATAAATGTGTTTTATTGAGAAACACATATACACACACAAAAGATCCAGACACTCACGCACTCACACAAGGACTAGCTGAAGGCAAAAGGAGGAAAGTTGTGGGTAGAAGATTTTCAGGAGTCAGGTGATAATTACCAGTCCGGAGAGAAGCAAGGAAAAGCGACAATGTGGCTTAGATGGGCACTTAAGGACAGTTCTCACTCAGGAATCAAAGTGACAGCGTGGCACTCAGCAAAGTAAGAGACTACAAGGGACTGCGCTGAACAAGTCAAAACTGAGGTTTTTGTACCCAAAAACTACCCTGCAGGTATGGGTGTGAATCACTCTCCCAGCCCAGTGGACAATGGGAGTTGTGACACAAACAATGAGGTCCAGACAGTGCTAATGCAGTGACAAACGAGTAATGGTTGACATAATAACTCTGTATTGTGGAGAGGTTGGGAAAACAAAGCAAGGAAACATCCAGATGTGAGGGAACAGGGTTAAGACAATCACAGGTTGGTGGGAACTTCCCCTTTCTGCACAGAGATGTGCAGCTTTAGCATAGCCTATTGTCTCCAGAGTTGCCTTGTAATCTGCCTGACAATGACATTGGTTGCACCTAGAGGGCATATGCCTGACCTGCCTTGCAATCTCACATTTACAGTCAGTAATTTTCCTCTTTCCAGCTTGATCTTCCTGTCACCTCAGATTTCATTTTATATCAATGTCAATTAACACAGTGCCAATTAAATAATATTTGCCAATTAAATCGTATCAATATTGGGGGAGTGCGCAGGGCCGTAACAGTTCAGAGTTGCTCCCATGCATATCATCAAATTCTGCTAATTTCTCTTTTAGTCTTGTGTTAAGAACCATTCCCTAGAACTGCCACCCATTTATCAATATCCTATAGAGTCAAGATAATAATAGCATTATGAACCAGTTTTGATATATAAGAAATCAAATTTAAAACTATTTCCTCGCTCATGGTATGACTCCCATGAGAAAGGCAAACTATAGCAAAACTAGAAATATCATACAAAGTACTTTAATGGCTTACGATTAATAATCAATATTGCCAAAGAAATTTCACGGACTAACTGTAAACGATGACTAGGTTTCAAAGTAAAATATCTGTACCTTTGGTAGCCTCAATCCAACCAACAAAAACTATAAAAATATAAAGCTGAAGATTTAAAAAAAAACAGTTGGAGAAGTTGAAAGTTCCATATTACTTTCATTGTTCCTGGGGAAGTATCAGAAGTTTTCAGAAGCCCTACTGCTCCCCATTGGACAATGATATCTATCTAAATTCACAGAGTAAATCATCAGCCGTGCTTCTGTTTATCTGCATATTTCAAAAACCCTTGGTCTAGTCAGAGTTCAATGACGAGACACAGAAACATTGCATGATACTATATAACATATGTCACATTTATTTTAGATGTGGTAAAAGCAACGTTTGCAATATATAACCTTTTTTTTTCTTCAGAAGGGTTACCAAAAAAGAAAAACACTTTTCCACCATAGCATTGGATAACCCAAATCTCTGCTCCCAGATGGCTAGATTGCTTTCTTCCCCCAAGGACATAACTGCCTGTGAGGGCCTCTGCAATATGTCCTCCTACAGTACAGTAATTACACTTACCCGCCATTATCAAACATTTTTTATTATTACAATTAGCATGAGTTCCTCCAGCAGGTACTGAATGACTGAATTCTTTGTGGTTTTGATATATTGGAATATTCCATCCATTCCCAGAATTTGGAAGAATGTTATTCACACAATAAATCCTCACCTTGCACTGGAAAACTAAGGAAAAGCAACAAGCCATGATTATTCCATATACCTGATATAAAGGTTTTTGGAAAAGAAAATTTAGTTGCAAACATTTTACTTCAATACTGATTGAAAGGATAAATTCAAACAGCAATATGCAGCTTCCTCTTGATTTTCTAAAATACCAGGTTTTATATTTGTCTCAGTGTGCTAATGCAGAACATTCATACTGAGAGACTGAGATTACACTTTGATGCAGATATATAAAACAACTGAAAGTGGGGGAGCGGACACAAGGAAAGACACATAAGATGACAAGTGTTTATGTTTTTTTCTCATTGCTCAACAGTTACAGAGAATCCAAATATTCTTTCATCATAGAAATACTTCTGTTGAAAACATATTTTCCCAACATTCAAATTACTTTTTTTCCCTGGGAAAATATATTAATTCCCCTCTCCCCAAATTGCCTTTGCTTGTTTATTCACTATAGGATTTTTTTTTACCTTGCTTTCTTTCTCTGAACAACACAGAGGATTCAAAGCCATATTCCAGATGGAGCAAAGACAGGCAAAACTAAAGGTAATTTAATTAGCTAAAGACTAATTAAATTAGAAAGTCTTCATGGCAGCAGGAAGGGGGGGCAAGCAAATCTCCCACGGCAAAGAGCTCTACTTGTGAGTAACTCTATTTGAGAGGATGCAAGGACATAAACAGTCTCTTCCTCTGATCTCATTGGGTAGGGACAGTACAGAAGGAGACAGTCTTCTAAATATCCTGGTTAAATCTCCTGGTCATTTCAGATTTGAAAAATGTTAGACAACACAGAATCCTACCTAAAACTGATTGGCAGCTCATGAAGTCAATCCAAAAATAGAGTAATATTCTCAAAAAGACCAGCTCCAGTAATTCCTTTAACAGCTGAATTTTGCACCAGAGCAAGTTTCTGAAAGCACTTCAAAGGCAATCCCACATAGAGCACATAAAAGTAATCTGATCCTGATATAAGAGAGAGCCTTCCCAGTGGCAGCATCTCATTTATGTAACTCCTTCACCATGGCAATCCAGCTGCCACCAACATGGTTATCCTTTTCATGACAGTCTAAGACATTTTTATTCTCTGAGGCTTTTAAATTTTATAGAGTCTCAGTTGCAATAGTTTGTATTACCTACTTTTATTCTGTTTTATTTTTACATAAATCACTGTGTAAGCATGACTGAAGAGCACTAAATATTTTTTTAAAATAAGAATAAGTAGAGATATGCAGTAGAAAAGGTCAGCCCATCCAAAAAACCCATATTGTTGGGTGAACCAAACACAGCATATGACCCTAGGAGTAAGGCTGGGTGGAACAGCACCCCTAAATTTAAACCAGATTTGTTATTAACCAAACTTTCTCAAAATCAAACAGCAAACTATACATACAAAATAAACAATAAAACAATTGCAAACCATAAATAGAAATCATAGTTCAAACACTGAACCAGAAGATAAATCAAGGCCATAGTAGAATCATAGAATTGAAAGAGACCCCAGGGGCCATCCAGTCCAACACCCTGCTATGCAGGAACACACATCAAAGCATTCCCAACGGATGGCCATCCAGCCTCTGCTTAAAAATCTCCCAAGATGGAGACTCCACCATACTCCAAGGCAGTATATTCCACTGCCAGACAGCTCTGACTGTCAGGAAGTTCTTCCTGAGGTTCATGTGGAATCTCTTTTCCTGTAGTTTGAACCCATTGCTCTTTATCCTAGTCTTTGGAGCAGCGGAAAACAAGCCCATTCCATCCTCGACATGACATCCCTTCAAATATTTAAACATGGCTATCATGTCCCCTCTTAACCTTCTCTTCTGCAGACTAAACATACCCAGCTCCCTAAGCCACTCCCCATAGGGCATGGCTTCCAAACCCTTCACCATTTTGGTCACCCTCCTCTGGACATGCTCCAGCTTGTCAATATCCTTCTTGAATTGAGGTGCCCAGAACTGTATGTTATAAGAAATAATTCAGCAAGTGCTCCAACATAGTATCACCAAAGGTGAACTTGATTTTTCTAAATTGAATAAAATCTTATGCAAAAGAAGAGGATTAAAAATAACTGTGGAAAGAACCAAAAGAACAAATCCAGTTGCACAGACAACAGTGTACTTTGTGAGGCTTGAAGTATGTTCATTTATTCTTCCTGCAAACATTATTTGGGGGAGAAACATTCATGCTATTAATTGGAATAAACCCAGTAACACTAGCATTGAACATCACCAGGATACACTATTGTTAATTGCCATCAAGTTGGCTTTATGGTAACCCTAAGAATGAGAGATTTCTAAGACATCCTGTCACCAACAGCCCTTCTCAAGTCATACAAATTCAGAGCCATGGCTTCCGTGATGGAGTCTCTCCACTTCTAATGCAGTCCTCCTCTTATCCTGCTGCCTCCCACTTTACCAGGCATTATTGTCTTTTCTAATGAGTCATTTCATCTCGCAATATGGCCAAAGTACAATAGCCCCAGTTTGGTCATTTTGGCTTCTAGGGAGAGTTCAGGCTCCATTTGCTCTACAACCCATTTGCAGTGGCGCCTTGACTTTTGCAAGGGTTCAGGCCACAGAACTCTCATAAAAGTAAAAAAAAAGGCAGACGTCTCCTCCCACCCTCCCATTCCCTTGCTTTTTGTTTGGGCCTTCCTTCTCTGGCTTCCTTCTCTGCATCCAGGCAAAAGGTAAGCAAATGGGAGGAGGCGGCCCTGAGGGCAGAGAAGGCATGCATGCACCTCCTCTCCCATCCTCTTGCCTGTTGCCCGGCTTTCTTTCTACAGGTCCAGGCAAAAAGCAAGTGAATGGAGGGGGAAATACCTCCCTGACTCCATTCTTCTGCCTGTTGTCCAGGAACCCTGCTTTCTTTCTGGGTAAAAGGCAAGCGAATAGAAGGGACAAGACTTGTATGAAGCAACATTTCCCCCTACCATTCGTTTGCCATTTACTGGGGCACAGAGAAGAAAAGGCAGCATGCCAGGGAATGGGAAGCAGAGAACATGGGGGCAAGTAACCACATTGTGAATAACAAGATTCACGAAGGTCAAACCATGACTGTGGAAAGAGGACTGTTGGTTGGCCAAGGTATCCGTAGAACCACATTTCAGCACCGCATTTCAAATTCGTTTATTCTCTTCCTGTCAGCATTCTTCACTGTCTAGCTTTCAAAACAATACGTAGAAACTGAAAGTATGATGGCACAGACAATCCACTGTTGGTATTCAGTGACATATCTTTACATCTGAAGATTTTATCTAGTTCCTTCATAGCTTAGTTCTTCATAGTTCCTTCTTCTGGTTTCTTAACTCCATCTGATTAACGACTAAGCCAAGGCATATAAAGTATTTGAACTATTTTAATGTTTTCTTCATTCACTTTAAAGTTGCATAAATCATCTATGGCCATAATTTTGTTTTCTTAATGTACACTTTCTTCCTTCTCCGATTTTCCTCAATAATTGTCCCAAGCCTTCGCTAATTTCTGAGGTTAGTATGGTACTGTTTGCATATCTTGTACAGTTTATGTTCTTTCCTTCAATTTTATGCTTCTTTCTTAGAGTCTAGTCCAGCTTTTTGAATGATATGTTTCGCATATACAGCAGCCCCTCCACATTTGCGAGGGTTAGGGGAACAGAACCCACGCAAAAGTGGAAAAAACACAAATAACTCTCCCTGTGATCCCCCTCTCATTCCCCTCTGGAGCTTCCCCACTCCCATTCCTTTGCCTCTGGCCCCAACTTTGGGGAGGGGGGAGAAAGACAACCTAAAAGGCTTACTGGTATTGTCCCCTCAGACAAAGAAGACGGGAGTTCTGGAGTTCTAATTACTTCTGGCAGCCATCTTGAGAAAGGAGCACCTGACCAAGCTGCAGCCAATACACAGTAGAATGCACAACCACATGGCAGATACGCCATGCCTTTGGCAATGGGAAAAACTTCCATTTTAAACACAAGCTTCACAAGCCTGGGGTGAGGAATGCCAGAGATGTAAGGATGAAAATGGTAGATGGAGGCAAGCATATGCCTAGCAAAAAATTAAATTCATGAAGGCCAAACCTGTGAATGTGGAGGAAGGACTGTAAATTACAGATAGGGTGACCATTCTGTTTCTCCATATTCTATCCTGACAGTGGCCTCTTGTCCTGAGTATGGATTACACATCAGGACAATCAAATGTTGTTGCACAATCATTTCTTTGAGAGTAATCCATAGCTTTTTACGATCTATATATTGCTGTAAGCTATAAAGTACAGGCTCATTTTCATCTGAAATTCTTTGGTGCCCTTCTTTGTCCAATGTATGCTTGCAATATGATACCTAGGGTCGCTCCGTTTTTTGAACCCAGCTTGTCACGGTTGTTGCCGGGCAGGCAAGGTTCTCCTATGAGTGGACAGCAGAGAGAAGAGGTGGTGTGGCCAGACAGACAGGTGCAAGGCCAGCAGGATTGTTTTGGCTGTGTCTTGTGTATTAGAGAAGGCCATACGCCAGAGCACCGATTGGGTCACCTCACTTGTTCCAGGGTGACAAAGTAGCAGAAAAAGGCTGGTGTTTGCCTTGACCAGTGGCCAGTTTAGATGCCCTAGCTGGACCTGCCATGCTATTGGCAGTATACTGTTTGTAAGGGGAGATGCTGCCCGATTTTTCTCCATTATCTTCTGTTTTTCCTATTTGTCTAATTGCTGGAATACTAGCATGTTTTTGCTAAGCCTTATCCTAGAGTGCAATGAATCAGGCCTCTAAGTCTTACTTAATGAGCCTCTGGGATTTTTTCTGCTTCACTGGGACTCTCTGCTGCGGCGAAGCCTTGCTTCACAGATTGCATTCTGCTCATGCTCAGAGAAGCAAAATCCTGCCAACCCTGACAGGACATTTGTCTTTTCTTATTCCATATATGGTAAAAGTCTTCATTGTAACATCTTGAACATTTCTACTTGCATGGAAGATTAATAGAATGGTCCAATGATTAATGCAATTCCCGGTGTACTTTTTCTCAGGGACTAGAATAGATACTGTGTCCAATCTGTAGGTCATTGTTTTGTTTTTCCACATTTGTTGGCAGCTTTTAGCTAGAATCTGAATGCAGTCTGTCTATGTAGCTTGAAATTGCTTCATCAGTATGCCATTTATTTCCTATATGTGTTTTGGGAACAGCTTCCACTTCCCTATAACTGTGGGTTCATCATCAAAAGGTTCTTCCTTAAATGAATCTGTCATCCTTTCATTTCTTTTAGAGAATTCTTCAGTGTTATTGTTTTCATAGTCTTTTTTATTTTTTCTTTTATTTTTTTTCTTTTCCCCTGTTCTTCACATAGCACTGTCACTCTTGGTTTGAATTTCCCTTTTATTTTTATGATCTTGTGGATAAGGTCCTTTTCCTATTATGTTGTCGTTGTTATTACAAGATACAAGTTTATTATTACGGAAAAAAGCCAGCAATTGTCGTTGTTATTGTCTTCCAATTCTTTTCATTGATTATTATAATAGTTCACTTTGGCCCTATGCACAGGTCACTGAACAGCTGCAGTCAGGATTCTGACCCTATTTCTCTCACTCTTTTCCTTAACTGTTCCACTATTTGACCAGTACGCTAATTACACCAAATTCTTAACCTTTAGATGTCCCCCCCCGCTACTTCTCCACCTAGCTGTTAAACTTCAGGAGGGCAAGACAAAATCCTATGGGACACCACCGCAATATCCTCCATGAAGAATCAGAGCTATGATGCAATTATGTTTCCCAAGACCCATCTCAGCCAGGAAAATGCTCAGGTACTTTGCCCTAAAATTTAATATTAGTTGTTAGCTGGAAATTATCCAGTATGGTGGGAACCAGCAAAGCTTTTCTATTTTTCTGAAAAAGCCTTCCTGCAATAACTTTTAGACTTGCTGGGGGAGATCAGGGCTTTTACTCTTAGAGAAGGGGAAGGTCTGATGCACAGATAGTTGGCTTCTTCTTCCTAGAATTCTGTCCATCTGCTCAGGCTGCAGAAACTGAGCGGCATCCACGAGAAGCTGGAAAGCAGTTTCTGAACAGCCAAAAATCCTAAATTCTCCTGCATTCACTGGTGATTTTGGCATCAGCAGTAGCCCATGACATGATTATGCAATAGCCAACAGAATTCTCTGCCCTTCGTCTGCCACCTATGATTTTGCCATTATAAGGAACTCTTTTAAAATATTTCTTTCCCCTCCTTCTTTAGATGCTTAATGACTCATACGATCTTTTTAAACATTTGCAAACACCAGCCAAATTAGCCATACCCCTCCTCACAAAAATTCCATATCATTTTTATGATCTTTTTACTTCTTCAAAAATAGCATTTTGGAGGCTGCCTCCTTCCCTGGTCTTCCCCTGGAATATGTATCTTCACCCTCCTCCAAGACAGACTGTTTTGCTGTTTGCTTAGCGGGGGGGGGGGGGTGTTTTAAAGTCAAATAAGCTATTCGCTTACAGTGAAGCTACCTCATTCCACTGCACGGAGACTTCATACCATTCTGATAGCTTGAGTGTAGCACTAATGCAAAAGCTGGGGGAGGGGGGAGAGGGGCTTGTTGTATAGAAAAGCTCTATGACTTGCGTCTAATCTTAGTCTGTGACCCTGTAAAAGGAGCAGAAGACAACAATATTCTAAAGAGAAGCCTGGTCCACAAGGTCAGGAAAGTAACTATGATGTTTGGCACTGTAAGCAGATCACTCAGGATTGACAGACATGTTCTCCCCATTTCAGAGATGGAGTCTCTCTTTCTCTCTCCATCTCTCTCCCCCACTCTCACGCTGCCAAGCTGACAGTATTGCCTGCCTGCAGTTCTCTCTCCTGTATAAAAGAAAAAAGATGAGAATATTTCTTCGTTTCCCTCCCTTTCTTTGCTCCTGGGCATTGGAAATCAGAACAACAAAAATGAAAGAAGTAGAAGAGGGGGCTGGAGGAATTTAACATCTAAAGAATTTCTTGTGATGGAGGAGGAGAGGAAGGGATGCAAAACAGAACAAGAGGATGCAGAGGCTTAAAAAACAATATGCAAATTAGGCATAGCAAAATCATTTGTTATTGACAACAGCCCAAAATGCTCAGCAGAAGGAAGTAAAAAACTGATCCTTCCTACACTGGGCTGAAAGCAATATAATCAAGTGACAATTTTTTAAAAATGGAGAATACTCTTTCCACTCTTCAAGCTCCTACTACCAATTCTCAGATCCAAAATTTCCTAATTCCATATTTAAATATAATCCTATGCAACCCAGTCCTCTACTCAGCTACACGGAAATAAGTCCCACTGTGTTCAATGGGTCATGCTCCATAGTGTGCACTGTAGTCCCACTAAACTCTGTGTGGCTCACTGGTCAGCAGACCTGCAGAGATTTGCACCATTAAGCATAGCAACAAACAGAAGGAGAAATTAGTACAGCATTTAGCAAAAATAATACAGTCTTTCTAATTGACAATCCTTAGTGAAGCTATGTAGATAACACTTTATCAACTAAGTCTCTTGAAAAAAGGATTTCTTTGCAGAGTAAGTTAATTGTCTAACAACACCACTGGCTATTTGTACCTTCTCCAAATTATTATGCTTACCTTTCCCAAACTAGAGGTACCACATTGTTCTTATAAAACACAGTTTCTCCACACAACCAGTAGTTCTTACCAAATCCTACAGCAGGTTATATTGAGGTCTGCTTTTCTTTTTTAGTCCTCAAGCAACACAGAGGGCTAAACTGCATATTACCTTGGAAGCCACAGCTATTAAAACAATCTTCTTCAATCTCCATCACAGTTTTAAGAAGAAAATAATTTGCACTGAAATTATGGCCCGAGGGAGAAGAAAGGCTGCCATCCCTTAGCCCCCACAGCCTCCATAAACTCTCTGGGTTTAAGAGGCACTCTAAGCAGCCTGGTTTAGAATGGAGTCATGGGTGTATGGGTGGGGAGGGACTGGACTCTCCTACTCCATGCCCCAATCCAAATCATTCCACCCACCTTCATGTGGCAGATATTTGAAGAAATTTGTACTAGAAGTTGCCCAGTCACATAGCTCTAACATAATACGTCATTTGGCCCAAAATAACTAAGTTAGAAGGAATCAGAGATAAGAAAAGTAGTAGAAAAAAGGTGTCTAGTTAATAATCAATAAACTAAATATTTTTAACAAACTAAATAAGCTAAATAAATAAACTAAAAACTCTTAATTCAACTGCATTTATGTTAACAAGGGGAAAAAACTTTATGATGATGATGTTTAGGTTAAATTGCCTTCTAAGTTTAAGTTAAACCTTGCACTAAAACCATCAAAACATGAAGCACAAAAATGCATACTGTAACTTTATGCTCCCTGCCATCACTGTCTTGAGCTTGGGAGAAAAGGAAACAGATGCAGGACTTTTGGGAAAAATCAATTTTTCATTTAGCCCACCAAAAACCCCTTTTCTTTTTTTACTTTTTCTGTACCTTATAATCTCATCTCTATTCTCACCTTTGCTTTTGCTTACTATTCTCACATGGATCCCAACAAAAGTCCCAGGGCAGAGAGTGTCAAAAATTAGTTTTTGGGAAAAGATGAGGCACCTTCATGTGATGTTGAGTTAGGAAACAGGAAGAATTAGGAGAGCTACCTAGTAGTACAGAAGACACTCCTCGTCTACTTTGAGCTGCCTTTAATACTTGGTGGTTTAAAATCTTTCTCCCTTGGAATTTACTGTACTGTAATAATGAATGAAAATAAATAAAGATAACTATGTTTATTTGCAGTAGTTTTACTTGTACAGCCTAGATAGTATAATTCTCCAGCACTGAGGAAGAACATTTTGAGGGAGGAAGGCAGGCACATTTTTCAAAATTCCCAGAGAAGTAGGCTTTGAATAAATCATCAGCAGGGAAATGTGAAATTTGTTGGCTGTTCACTATGGACTCTCATTCAATTAACTAATGACTTAACTAATAACTTAATTCTGAAATTAAGTTAATGCTGAAATTCTACCTTAAGTCAATCAATTAAGTTAAAAAACAAATTTAATGAAGTTGCCCCTTTACTTTAGATAATTTCTAACAACTGACAATTACTTTATTTTTGTTAGTTAGCTCCTGCCATTGGAAAGAACATTGTGGGTTCTCTAGTCCAGCTTGGAGTAATGATAGGACAACTCCAGCTTAAACCATCAACAACAGTTATCCAAAAATATTTCTGCTTGGGGTGTGTGATGAAATGACATTGTTCCTCAAACCATTTGTTCCATTTTCCCAATATTCTCTGTTTTTCTTTTTGTTTGTCTTGAATACATTGCTTCTTCTTAACCCAGTGAACCTAAAGGCCATCTTTCCTTTATATTTGAAAGCGACACTGTCTGTCCCCATTTAGTCTTCTTTGCTTTGCAGGCCAATTCCTGCTGCTGTAGCAGAAGCTGTAGACAACTGGGACTTGCTTCTTCAAAATACATGGAACATCATAAATGGCTATTTTATCTATTAGAAGGTATTGTCTCACTTGCTCTATGGACAGATTCAGGAAAATGTCGTTTTTGTGGTTAGGAGAAATGAGATGAAAATCTTGATTCATATTTCCACTCAGCTATGAACTCCCTTGGATGGCCTTAGGAAAACTGCGACCTTTCAAATTAATGCCCTCAATGGAGGCCATTAATATTGGCCTACCATACAAGTGTGTTGTAAGCATTAATAAAGATGAAATAGTATGAGAATACAAAACATCCATTATAAAAGCACTGAGAATCCTTACTACAATATGTACAAACTGTGCACACAGAATCATACACGCAGAATATTGGATACCCAATAAATTACATGGGTCTCAAAGTAATTTATTTAATTGTATTGTTCAAAGGTCATAGCAGTAGCAAGTATAAAAGAAAGAATTATCCATATAAATGGATAATAAAACATTATGTTGTTTTTGTAGTATGCCTTTAAGTCATTCCTGACATATGAGAATCCTAAAGCAAACCTATCATGGGGTTTTCATGGCAAGATTTGTTCAGAGGGGGTTTGCCTTTGCCTTTCTCTTTCCCTGAGGCTGAAAGAGTGTGACTTGTTACAGAGCACCCAATGAGTTTTCATGGCTGAGCAAGGATTCAAATCCTGGTCTCCAGAGTCATAGTCCAATGCTGAAACTACTATACCATGTTGGTTTACAAAATTATAACAAAATGAAAATTATGATTCAAACCACAGTGGGTTTCATTTTTTTACCCTTCTGAAGTAAAATACTGACACAATTTTTGAATCAGGGCACGTGGCAAGAGAGATCCACAATTCCAGGCACTTTAGAAATGTAAGATTTTTATTACCAAAGGAAGTAAATGAAATGAAAACTCCTGTGAAATGAATGAAGCATCTCGTCACTATCTGCAGAACACATACAAGAATAGCACACAAGTCTAGGTTACATACACAGTGAGAGACATTATATATTTCTGGCACAATTTCTAGAGATGGAATCTCGCTTCCATTCACAAGCATAAACCTCTGACCCAGGATCTGGGAAGAATAAAAGACAAACACTGGATGTTGTTTAACTATTCCATGCTCATTTTGACTCCAATTACCCACAGAGAAACAGGAATGAAAGAGAACAGGAACAGGAGGACTCTCAGATCAGCTGTCTGGAAGGAAATCACTCAGGCCTCATTCCACAGAGAAAAGGCAGGCATTCAAAGCCAGAGCTACAATTTTCCTGGCTGGCTAGATGCTCACTTCAGCCAAGGAAGCAACAGCACCTGTTCCAAGTCCCTAGTTTCAGATAGTGCCAGGCAGTTGTGAAAAACAGGGAATACTCTGAACTCTGCACAAATTCCTGCATTGTGCCAGCAACACAGAATCCAGTTTCTTTCTGGATTCATCTATCCTTGGACCTTTCAGTCACACAACAGGAAGACATA
Source organism: Cyclura pinguis (assembly GCA_030412105.1). NCBI lineage: Eukaryota > Metazoa > Chordata > Lepidosauria > Squamata > Iguanidae > Cyclura > Cyclura pinguis. The sequence continues at coordinate 42,616,140 of CM059603.1, forward strand.
ACAAAGGTCCCACTGTATCCCATCTCTGCTTATCTTAAGCAGTTCTGTGTCCCACTGCTAAAAGGCAGCAATACATTTAAAACACTCATAACGCCCTTGCTGACAGCCTATGAGCCTGTACAGACCACAAAGGGCAAGGGACAACCAGCTTCCCTCTCTGCGATCCCCTGAGATCAGAGTTCAGACAGGCAGTGAGTGTCATACCTGTATTTATGAATAAAGAACTCCAGGATCCAGAGCTGTCATATCTGCATCCTTCCACTGCATGTAGAAATGGGGGAGGAGGAGAGGGGAGGGAGGAGCGACTAGCTTTAACTGGATTGTACCGGCAGCAGCTCCATCACAATTCAATCTGTCAAGGGCTGTACCAAGAAATATGTTTCTTCAAGACTTAGACAAAAGGAAAAGAAAACCTTCCCACCCAGAAATGCAATCACTTCCATCCAGAGCAATCTGGGCTAAAGCGAACTGGCATGCACGGGGAAACAGGCCCTTGCATGCGAAAAAACACACGGGCCTGAGGAAGAGAGGGATTTAGAAGGAAGGGGTTAAGGAGGCAAATTACTTGGAAGGACTGGAGTAAAAATTACCTGGATTTTAAAGCGACCAGGAAAAAAAGAAAAGGTCTGAGAAGAGTGATTCCTTTCTGGTTACCCTGAAAACCCATATAATGAAGGTGCTGCCAGTGTAATTACTCTCGCTTGTTTGGCATGGTAGGGCATCACGCTGCCACGGGGCCAATTTCCTCTCTTCTTCATCCAATTAGCATGCCAAGTAGTCCAAACAGCTCGCCCGCCGCTGATTGGAGAAGCGAACTAGCAGCCAAATACCCTTTCACCCAATCAGAAGGCAGCAAGTGGTCTGCTACAAGGCTTCGGCTGCCTTCATTTCATGTCCTCCATCGCTATCATTCTCTCTTCCCCTCTCCCCAGGAGACTCTAAAGGGAGCGATAAAAACCGCGAACCCTCCCTCCTCTTCCCCAGCTGGTCTCATTCACAGCTCCTGGCAGCCCGGGCTTCCTCAGGGGACCCACTAATGAAGACGGCCAACGTTTATCTCTCCCCCCACCTCCCTGATGGGTCGATTTATACTTCCACAGAGTGTCCTGGCTCCCAGCCAGAGGGCTCGGCACATTCTTCTTATTCTGAGGGAGGGAAGGAAGGGGGAGGGAGAGAGAGACGATGTCCCCCCACACCTTTCAAATGCACATTGAGGCAGGAGATTTAGCGAAACACTGGGTTGAAGGAAACATTAGAAAGCCAGATGGATGTTGAATGCCGCTTTTACATGTCTAAACCACCCTTTTATCCCAAAGAACTTTACAGGCAATGCATTCAGAAGACATTCCTCCACCTGTCACCTGCATTTCGCCTACAACGCGGGGAGAGTTGTATATTATCCAGGGGAATTTCAAACAGATAGAAAGTAATGATCCCAACTGGAACCTAGCCAGGACAAAAGGCTTAAAATGCATCTTGCTGCTCTCAGGCTGCACACTCAAGATCACTCGTTAATTCTGATTAGTTACCCCTTGGCAGACTTCAACCATCTTTTGTACATAAAATCAGGGTAGCAAGGAATTTAATCTTCTCACGTACCCAGTTCATGAGATTAGTGATGATTAGTGATTGTTGAGAACAGAACCAAGGGGGTGTACTTGTTCCAGATTGATTACTCTGGAGTAAAAAGGGTGCAGTTTTTCAACTTGACAGGTTAGAAACAAGGCAGAGGAGCTACAGAGTGCCCAGAAGAAATCCCCTAAAAGGTTGAAGGAAGCAGAATGTTTAACCTATAGAAAATAGATCTTGTCATTGTTTGTACCATGTCTGTATACGATTGGAAATTTTTAAAAACTGTTAGCAACAACAACAAATGTACTGCAATCCTAAATGTACACTTACCTTGAACTAAAGCTCCCTGAAACCACCAGAAGTTAGGACTGCTTCATATATTTTTTAAGGTGCATGGTTAGTACTTTGAATTGTACACCTAAAAATGTGAAATGTGAAACAAAAACATTTAGAAATATGTGTATTATTCAAGTACACTAATGATCAGAGAAGAGATTCAGGACTGGCTAAAGTTCTGTCAAAACTTGTCCCTATCCAGATGTTGCTGGATTGTAACTCCCATCATCTCGCACTCTTTGTTTTGTTAGCTAGACCTAATGGGAGCTGCTTCCAATGACATCCGAGAACTATATGTTTCGTAGTCATTCACTATGATGGAGAAGGGACTAGCATACTTAAACTTCAGAAACAAGGTTTAAAATCTATGTTAAGGACCTTTCCTAACAATGCAAATTTTAAAAGCACAAGACAGCATATTGGAGCAGTAGAACTAACAATATTTTACTTTAAATATAGGAGTACTTTAGAAACACTTTAGAAAGTGGAAATATAGATGTAAAGAAAATTTCAAAATCGGAAAGAAAGGAAAATATAGGCATCTACTCTTTTTCACCAAGTATGAAATGCATCTGAAGTATGAGATGGTATTGTCTAGTGTTCACTGCCATACCTTGGTATTTTGCCTCTATATTCTGTACAAGAGAGCAGGCAGCCATGAACCCAGCAGATTTGCTCCATGTCATAAGAAGGCCCATTGGCCTTTATCTTCCAGTCCAGGTATGCCACAGATTTCTGCTGCCTATGCTGTTTGTAGTACTCATGTCGCACGTTGATCATCTTTGCGATATGAGATTTTCCCTTTCACATTCAAAATGCCACTATTTGATCTCATTAGTTATGTTCTAACTCTGTCCATACAGACGTCTAGCCTATCAAATGGAAAAGTGTAAGAAAATGTTTACATTTCTAATGCAGTAGCACAGCTAGGCCTGGATTTCAAGGCTGAAGTCCAGGCTGTGGTGGCCCAATGAGACCCCCAAAGAGCATAACTATGCAGAGAGCAATAGTTCATGGGGACAGTGGGAAACAGGTTGGGAGTCATGCCAGAGCCCACTAGGGCTGACATCATGTCTTCCTTCTAATTAAAAGCAAATAAATTTACAGCTGGGAGATGGCAGGTCAATTGTGGAAACGATTACCGATTGTAATATAATTTTTACTTAACAATATATTACGTTTTCCTACAATAAAAGAGAGCTTATTTCCAAGTAAATATATTTTGCTTCACAGCAGCAGTTTGTTTTATGCCTTATAACTGTAATGACACCATGATTTAAGTGAAGTTAAAAGGTGAAATTTAACATGTTCAGAGTTTTTCTGTGTTAATCCAGACTGGCAAACAACACCTCATCCCCAAACATTAGATACAGGGGGAAATTATAAAGCATAGAATTGCAATATGGGAGCAGAAGGGAAATACTGTCTGCGTTTCACAAATAAAGCAACACAGATAGCCATCTAAAGGGGACTTCTGTAAGGCCATTATACCAGAGTCTAAAATTACCTAGATACACTGCTGTTCTACCACTGCTGTACAGTGGTATTGTGATACAGTGATACACTGTATCATGGCTGGCTTTGTATTATTCCATAGTTATTGTTGGCTCATGCCTAGTTACATGATTCTTTGTTTTGTTATAGAGTTTAAACATCCATTCTGGACCCAAGCCATTTAGACTTAGGCAGTGGAATCCAGCTGATATTTTTGTGTTTAATTGACATATAATCCATCTCACTCAGTACATGAATCTGTATACCCTAAAACAAGAGACTTTCCAATGAGAGCTAACAACAATCCTGATGTGTATAACTAGTTTTATATTACAGCACCAGTAGAAACTAATTTTTGCTGGGGGGGCACAGATATGGAGATTGTGGTTATGCCTACAACATCCCTGAGGGGAGAATTTTTTTCATGTACTTTCTGGAGAGTAAGCAAATTAACTCAGCAATTGAGGAGATAGCTGAAGAATGATTTTGCGTGTATGTGTACTAGAAAGTAAGAATTCCATCTCCTCCCTCAAGTAGAACAGGAAGTAAACTTTCAAGCTTCTTTATGTAAGAATCCCAGCACTACCATCTCTGTGCTCTTGTAAAAGCAAACTGCCCTTACCACTGCCCGACATAAAACAAATCACACACGTTCCTTCACTTTTGTTGCTGAACAGTAAAGACCGAAGAATTTCATTTTCCCATGTCACTGCAGATGCAGACTTCCTTTCTCTTTCCGAAAAAAAAAGTTAAAAGAAATAGAAGATAAAATTAAAATCAAAGCTCCGTCATGCTTACCTGAGAGTAAAATCCCATGGAACACAGTGGGATATGCTTTGGACCATACATGCAAATGATAAGGAATATTCGTTAGGGAGTAAGGATAGGGCTGAAACAACGTTCCTCCTCCCACTCCCATTGCTAAGGGGACATACCACTGACAACAAGAGCGCAAGCATGTTGTAGTGGTTTGAGTGTTGCACTACGACTCTGGAGACCAGGATCCAAATTAAGCAAATGGCCATGGAAACTCACTAGGTGACCTTGGGTAAGTCACAGTCTCTCAGCCTCAGAGGAAGGCTATAACAAACCCCCTCTGAACAAATCTTGCAAAAAAAAATACAACTCTGAGTTAGGGCTGCCGTCAGTCAGTCAGTCAGTCAACCCTCCCTGATATCACAGCCATTGCTACGGTACCTTGCTTTCTTTTCCCAATGTTTAAAGGCATTGTTGGAATTGAAGGCACATCTCATATACCCAGAGGAATTCCATTTTTTTTCAGTGGCTCAGAATACTGCTTTGGCTTTTGCAAATCTGGATCTGGAACAAGACTGATATATAGATTGGTCCCAGCCTTTCTATATTATGAAAATCCCCTTCACTCTCCCTTATCCTAATGATGTAGTGGTTATGTAGTGGTAAAATAAAGGCACTTTGCCCTTGTTAATATATACAAGTACTAACTGCCAAAAGACGGTTGCTGGGGCTCCAGTTTGCCTGAAAGCCATGCTCTTCTCTAAAAGCAACAACCCTTCATCTATGTTGCTCTTTTTTATGGTTTCTCAATGCTGGGGGTAGAAGGATGGACTTCTACACATGAAAACAATTGCTCTTGCCCTTTTCTTCCTAAACAATTCCAAGGTGGAGTTCTTTTGTGGAAAACAAAGCATTAGGATAGGCTTTGGTGAGCCATGACTCAAATTAAAACCTGTGGTTCCCAGATGCTTACATGTGTCATGATTACTTTTGCTAAGCAGTGCACCGAATACAGGCTAGAGGAAAGGAGACATATGGTATGATTTCTCTTGAAGACTGTGCTTTTCTCCAGGTTTTTCTATAAGAAAATGGCAAAAAGACATGCTGTATTATATTTACACCTGCACAGAGCACACCATTATACTCAGTTTACCAGTGTTTTTCCAGTCTGAATCCCTAAATGGTTTGGAACTTTATACTTGAAGAACTGCCTGTCTCTGTGTACATCTAACCAAAGACTGAATCTGTTGACAAGGTACTCTTCCTACCAAATCTTTTATATCTGAAGAATTTCTGTACAATGGATTGTGTCTTCTGTACAGTATGCATTAAGGGAGCAGGGGAAAAGTTTTCTGTATTGTATGAGGAGCAGCCATTTACAAATCAAAATGAGGGAATGTATCATCAAAAAGATGGGAAAAGCAGATACAAATTTGTATAAAAGTTGCAGAGACTGGTTTATATGTACACGCACAAACTGAAAAATAATTACTACAATTTAAAATTCAGCACATTTCATCATATTGGGAAGGCTCTGCTCCATCGTCCATTGTGCCTCCTCTATTTGTTTTCTGGGTGTTAACTCTTTATGGGCAACTTCAGTTGTCCTTTTCAAAGGAGAACAGTTGCTCATTCTGATCTTGCATATGTTCATGAAAGTGGGCTTTCCTTCACCTAATTTAGGATATAAAAGTATTTCCAGCTTTGTCAAGACTGCCTAGTGGCTCTCTGCTTTGCACAGATGAATGAGCTGATAAGTTTTGCCTGGGATGGAAACAGTTCAAGTTAGGGATGGCATAATTTTCAAAATGGAAAATCAAACCTTTTGATCTTTCTGGCTCATAGCCACCCTAGGAGTTTCTTTGGATGAAACCTAACACCACCGCATCATCTGAGGAGCTCCATTAAAGAGTCCGCAAGTCCCTTTTTCTCCACTAAAACTCAAAGACAACATGCAGACTACATGGATTTAATAAAGTCTTTCCCCCCACAGCACAGTTCATACTCTCCAACATTTCACAGATGAAACCCGGGGCATGTAATACCAACTAAAATTAGAGTGTGGTCAAGATGGCAGCAGTTATTAATAAGGAAGATCTATGGACATAGGTAGGGATATAAATATTTTAATAAATAAAAAATAATAAATAAATAAGATGGCAGACAATAGAAGAAGTGTCAGCAGTTTCCTTTGGCCTGAGCCTACTGGACAGGGCAAGATTCCACTGCCTCATCTCCTCTCCCACCTGCTGAGTTAATTCAGTGCAAATTACTTTGTACTTTGAAATACGGATGTAATGCTTCGCTAAGTTTCTTCTTGAAAGTAGCAATGACTAATTTCAGCAATTTTCTTACCAATATGAGAAAGTCTTCAAAAACTACCATTTTCTAATGTTATCTGCAATTCAGGCAAAATTAGCACATACAGTCCTCCCTTCACATTTGTGGGTTTGACCTTTGCAAAACTGATTATTTGCAAAGTACATGCTTGCCTCCCTGCATTCTCCCCTTCCCATTCCCTTGCATTCCTCACCGCAGGCTGAGAAAGCTTGTATTTAAAATGGATGTTTTTTCCTTTTGGGTGAGTAAAGCCCCCCGCTATTGCTGGAGGCACGTCCTCTCCGCTATATAGCTGCACATTCTGCTGTATAATGGCTGCTGAATAGCCAGGTGGTCTTTTTGCTCCTATTCCTCCTTTCTCTCGATGGCTGTCATAAGTAGCTAGGGGAAAGTACCGGTAAGCCCTTTCCCTTGTCTTTTTCCTCATCTACTGAACACTGGCGCCAGAGGCAAATGAATGAGAGGGGGGAGCTTTGGAGGGAAATCGTGGAGGGGGGTAATTATTCATGGTTTTTCCACTTTCGTGAGGGTTCTGTGCCCCAAACCCTTGCAAATGTGAAGGGGCTACTATACTTGTTTTGCATAGAAAACAGCATTTTCTGCATGGAAAATAATATTTCAGTGCGGAAATATTAATTCCTGCACTGAAAATGCTGTTTTCTATGCAAATCAACCATGTGTGAACTTTATATAGAATAAATCCTCAATAACTGCATTTTCTGTGCAGAGAACAGCATTGTCTATGCAGGAATTAATATTTCTGCATTGAAATATTATTATCCACACAGAAAATGCTGCTTCCCGTGCAGACGATGCTGTTTTCTATGCAAAAAAAAAAAAAAGATCAAATTTTGCACAGAACTACAAAGATCCTCATCAGGCCAGGATTCTTTTCATCAGGTTTTTCAACTATTTTATGAATATTTTCAACTATTCTTTCCATCTCTACTTTGAATTCAGTTTGCAGCAACTGAAGTATGCTGAGGACAAAGGAAGAAAAATTAGGAAGAAGAGAAAGAAACTTGGACATTAGAAAAGCAGCTAAAAATTGGGACAATAGAGGATTAATCAGGACCATTCCTGTCAAATTGGGATAGTTGGAGAACAGGATGGTTAGCAGTTTGAGTGTTGGACTAGGGCTCCAAGAAACCACTCAGCCATGGAAACCTAAAATCATAGAGTTGGAAGAGTCTCAGGGCCATCATCATTTAATTTTTTATGTCTAATAGTGTGAAAGAATGGTTATATGGGTCAGATCTGAAGTTCTATGAACAAAGGTACAACATTCTATCCATGATCACACCCATAATCATAATCTCTTTTGTTTCTGACTCACATCTTCCAGTGCTCATACAACGTAAACAGAAATTCCATCACTCACATGCAAAAAAGAAGATATTAACAGACCAGGGCAGAACCTAGAAAAACACTAAGTAGTTTTTTTTAACAACGACAAAAATACAACTCTTAGAATCAACAGCCATGTTGGATGATGAGTTCTGGGATTTGCAGTTCAAAAAGGAACATTTCCAATCTGTGGACTAGAATAGCTTTGGCATTTTCAGGCACACAAAAACCTTAAAAAAAAAAACTAAAGGGAGAACTACAAAAACAGTCTAATGAGGAATCAATCAGGCAGAAAGTTGGCAAGCTGGGCGGGGGGGAGGGGGGTACAGAGGAATAGAACACAATGAATGGAGGATGAGAAAGAAGAGTGACATAGATATGTAAAAGGTACTTTAAAAATCACTTCACTGTCTGGAGATGTATTAGTGAAGTCTGTTGTATCCATTTGGGATTCATGATTTCTGAGAGTGATCAGAATGCAGAGTAAGAAATTTTAATTTTACCTATGCAAAATCATTAAATAAGATTTCTTTTCCCTCTCAGACACTCTGATAATAGTAGCCACAAATAATGCTTTAACCCATTCCAAGACACAGCTAGAAAGTTGGCAACCACCATTTAAGTAAAGCAGCTATTCTTAGCAGTGTGGAATCCTTTGAAACCACAATAGTTTCTTTTCACAAAGCAAAAACAATACAAACAATTACAATTTTATTAAAACACAATAATCCCATAAACAAGTACCTAAAGAATTACAAAATCAAGCCATGGAAAAAAATTAAGGAAGACTAGATATTAAAAAAAAAAAGACAAATCTAGCCATTCAACTTTATAACTTGAGCAAACAATACCTGCCTTAGCATTGATAGCCGTGTATTACTAATGCCTATAGTTATCCCCCTATATGAAGAATATGAGAAAGGCTTTACCATAAAAATCATCAGACAGAAAACAACATGGCAGGTAGAAAAATCATACTGTATATGTAGTAATTCCAGTGCTGGTTCTGGGTTTCTGAGGTTTCTTGAGCAAGATACTCTTCATGGCCCACCTGCCCTGAATAAAACCTCCATCTCCTCATCTGTCTCTCTGAGCCTAACCGGAATTAGCTCTCAGAAAGGTAAGAATGAAATTATTCTCTTTGTTCATTTCTTTGCTTCCCACACTGCTAACTACCTCAGAAGGTAGAGATGACAGGAAGCATTAACAAAGACAAACTAAAACAAAACCAGGAGGCTCTCAAGATTGATAGTAAGTCACCTTTTCACAGTGATGTTGACTCAAATCAATTGACTTGGACTCAGTTCGGACTTAAGTTGCTTCAGTGACTCGACTTGGACTTAACTTGGCAATAAATGACTCACGGACTCAACTCAGTTCGACTCAAGACTTGTATATTTTTAGTGACTGACTTGCTGCCCTTGGTTCAGTCATATAACACATTCATCCAGAAACCTTATCACTTGGAACAACATTTCCTTCTCTTTTTCCCTACTGGTCAGATAATGATCTATCTCAAGCCCAAAGCGTGGATGCATTTCTCAAATTAAGATGCTACTCTTCCATAGACCCTGCAAGCAACATGTGTTTCCTACTAAGCTGCCACTCCCTTCATCACTACAACTATCTTCATTTTCTCTCTATTTGTTGTGTGTCTTTCCTCCTGAGGACGATGCTGCTAGTCTGCACTAAGCCAGTAGAGAGAGAAGATGAATGAGACCATAAGAGTAAGACAAAAGGCTAGGCAATACATTGGTAGTCCTGCCTCTCCTATGTGACTTGTGATCCCTCTAAAGCTTTCCCTACTCTCTAATTTTTAATTTTCCAGCTCTTTGTCTTTTACATTTCATCAGGCAAAGGACCCCATTAGCTTCACAGTACCCTTATTGTAGAAGTAGAAGAAAAGCACAACAAAGATCTTGGCCTCCTACATCTTATAACTTCCTGCCCCATACTGAGTCATAAACACTACTAGCTTCAGTACTATAGCTGTGTCTATACTAGGAATTTTTGCATTTGCTACTTCCAAAACAGTGAATGTAATTCTGGAAAAGCACAGAACTAAAATAGACTTTTCTTGTTTTATTTGTATACCATGTAAGAATTTTTTTCTGACCCAGATTGTACCTTAGTCCTCCTTTACCGCATGACAGTTTTCTATTGCTTTGTATGCATCCAAACTGCCAGTGACAACAAAAGTCTTCTGCTAGCCGGGTTAGTAAATAAATAGTTACTGCAAAGCCATGGGGGAGCACAAAACAGGAGCTTTATTCTTGCCAGACTTCTACAGTTCCCTTTTCCTTCCATGTCTCCATAAGGAAAGTAAGTCACACAGTCCAACGTGACTGTGGAGAAAACAGACCTGTCTTACTCAGTCTATTATTTTTAATATTTTCTGTACCAAAGTACATTTTTGTCCTGTCAGACCTACAGGAGCCAGAAGGTTAAGCTTTCAAAAAAGAGAAATCATTGCTTTGAAATGTACATGGGGAGCCATTCACAGCTAACTTAAAAAAAAACATTATTCTGTTTCAGTTTGCTGTTTCTTTATCACTTTGCACTGCAAGAATATTGTGAATTTCCTGGTTCACAGCTGGGATCAATCTACACATTAAATTACTTGTTCTAATTTGAAGAAATCCTGATGACAAACTATGCCCTGAAAATAGTTTTGTCCTACTTCTATACAAAGTGTTGCCTGATTCAAAAAGTTAATGGTCCTGGAGGACCATCTTCCTTTGACAAGCCTGTTCTCTATTTATAGTTTCCCAAGCCCATAACCTAAAGTAAGCCACTACAGGCAACAACTCTCTACCTACAGTTGCCAGAGTAAAAACTGGAGATGGCTCCAGCACCTTTAATGGTTGTGTAGAAGAGAGAATTTCAGTACATGTTGTTTGTTACTTGGTTGCCCAGCAAACAACACATGCTGAAAATTCTTCCTCTACAAACAAAGGTACAAGAGATGTCTCTGTTTTTCAGTCTGATAGTCCTATTCCATCTGCATCTGCCATTGTTACATGTCCTGTCCATTCATCATGGCTGTTTGACCAAAGGATGGGTCTTCAACACTTGCTGCAAATGCTAACAATTATCTGTAAAAGTGCTTGGGGAATAGCACTGCTGGTGTCATTGCTGGATATGATACTGGAGCGGGCAGACGGAGGCAGGGGGCTATGGCTATTTGCATGTTGCTTACATTACTGTGCAAAAGCTTGTCCTTGTTATTGTGAGCACTGTCTCCTTTCATATAGGGGAGTAACTGCTCCCAATCCAACAACAATAGTATGAGTTGTGGGCTTTGGCAGTGTAACCAGGCACTCTGGAGGCATGGCTTTAAAAAAACAAACACATGATTTGGTGATTTTCTGTGCCCCCCCTGCCCCCATCTGAGTATCTATAAGATATAGTGATTTTTTCCACTGGTGTGGTAGTAGCATATCTTTCCCAGCTGTCCACAGCATTTGAATATAGACTTGCTCTCCCTGATTAACAGCTCAAACAGTGTGCTGTTTTGGGTTTATTTTTACATATGTCTGATGTTATTTTCTCTACTGTTTCTTTTCTGAATACATTCTTTTCTTTGTATAAGATTATCCATACCATGCTGGGTTGTTCAAGCTTTCTGGCCTGCCTATATTTTTATCATCAGCCTAGTATAATGCTTAGTACTATATTGTCCTTTATTGGAGAGTGAAGTAGCAAGACCCTTTACTGATGAAGTACAGAGTGCATAGACTTCATGTTAATTTGACTCCTTTTTTTGACTGCTGGGTATCTACTTTGCTGTATGAAATAGGATGCCCAAATGAATAAATAAAAGTCATATAGCAGAGACTTTATTATGTTAAAAATCAGTGTGAGAAAATTGCCTTAGGAGGATCAGAAAAAAATAATATATAAGGACCAGAGACTTGCAGATGATGAGGTAAACTACAAGAAGCTGGTGCACAAGTGGAGGAGGGACACATTACCATAGCAACAGAAAAGAGAGTGATTATTTCAGCAAAGTTAATTTATATGCATCAAATTCATCTGGAAAGTAAAATCACCCCTCAAAAGGTAGGCCTTAACAGAGGTTTCATAAATACTTTCCTCAGAGATTTCAGTATCTATACAAGAGATCAAGTTCAACTCCTTGAAAAACTCTGAAGTTGAGCTGACAGTTCTATTCTTTTTGCATTGATAGTGCATCTATTCACAATCTATTACTGCCCAAAATCTAACAAGACTGAGGAATTTCAAGAAAGCAGGAACGAATCAGCCCAATTTCAGCAGCTGAGCATTACAGACTTGTTTACTACCAAATGGTCATTAGTCCTTCTCAGGAATACCTTGCTCAACGATTGGGGCACCCTAGGCTTTTTCTGAACCTTACTGGTGTTATTTTCCTAATCCAAAAGAAACTTGTTTACATTGGCATGGAATTCGGATAGGCTTCCATCCTGTCTTATTGCATTATCTTTGCTCCTGTTACTCTGTGTGTGTGCAGTGAATTGTAAATACCACTCATTTCTTGATTTCAGAATCACAGCTATGACACTATTTATTTCTGTACAGCATCTATCTTGCCAACATTTCACAGTCTTTGCGGGGAGGGAAGGGTCCCTTCAGATTTCAGTTTGCAAAGTTATATAATTCTTCTCCTAATGAGTTGCTCATTTTATTAAAAAAAAAAATTCAAAACTGTTTTTCACAATGTTTTTTGTAAAAGTGTTTCCACCTTCACAGTTAGCAATGAATTCTGCAAAGAAGGCCGTACAGCTGTATAATATCAGATTGCAAAGGGACTGCCATTAGCTATCAGTGCATGACAGATTCTTACTTCAGGAAATCAAGTTCCATGGTTCAGTGCAGGCAATAAGACACTACGAAGCATGCAGCATGCCATGACACAGGATCTCAAAATCCCCCAAAACCAGAATGATGTTCCTGGAGACCTAGGGTGATGAAAAGCTGTTTTTTAAAAGGCCTGAAAATTTCAAGCCCTAAAGATACAGTAAGTTCAAATAAAAGCAAAACCAAAAGAGAAGCTCTATTACTAGCAACAGCAAAGCAACAGAAACTGGTATTTCAGGGTTAAGGATGTGGATAAAGGTTCGTCTACCTGTGTATCTCTTTTGCTCACATTTAGTTTTTTTCAGCTTCAGAATGATGCCCCTTTCATAGGAATTGAATGAGGCAAGTGAAAGGGCTGTTTCTAGATATTAAGTTAATTATGCTTAGAAGCCCTGATTTTATGGCATAAAAGTGCCTTTTATGCATAGAAATGTGAGTCTTCTTTTTCTACTACAATTTATAAAAAATATATTCTTGTTGTTTTAGTAAACTAGAGGAAGACAGACTATTAAACTCTGTAATGTTTCTTTTACTTGGATCTGCTCCTGTAAAGATTGCAAACCCAGATATTCAGTTCCATTAGCTTTAAATAAGTAAGTACTCAGCTGCCTGATTTAGTAGCAGCCATTCTGACCTGTTGGATGCAATCTATGGAGTGTGGCTCCCTAGACCCCTCAGTGCTGCTTAAGGGACAGAAAAATAGGACTGGAGAGAAATGATATGAGTGAAGAGATGGAAATCAAGGAAAAACTTGGATATGGAAGGTTAGTAGATCGGTAAATGAACCAGACTCCTGCCTCTTTGAGGTATCCAGACTTCCAAGAGCCATAAGTCACCTATCATTCCCTATTTACCAACCTGCACTCTTTTCTTTATTAAAAACAAGAAGGAAGAAGTGGAGAAAAAAGAAATGTGGCAGCACCTTTAAGACTGTTTGTTTGTTTGTTTGTTTGTTTTGTTTCAAATAAGCTTTCATGGATATACTGGTAAACTCACTTCTTCGGATGCAGCACTGAGTGGGAGCAGAAGTAACTTAAATAAGGCCAGGGCACTCTAGCATTGAATTACCCTCAGGCTCTTTGTTAACAGATTCCATATGAATCTTTATATTGGCTCTCAGGAATTATTCAAAAATCTTTTTCCCATTCCTTCAAATCCAAGCAGCGGCTCAAGCTTCAGAGGCAACCCCCCAAATAAAGGAAGGCCAAAAAGTTATGACATGAACAGCAGAATTGGATTTTTTTCCCCCCAGACCCCAAACGGGTTGCTGTATAAGTTAACAAAGCAGGAGATTTTTAAATCTTTATTTACAGAATTGGGAGAGAGGAAACTTGTATTTGTGCCTTAGCAGGCACTGTAAAAAGTAGGTCTTTGAGAGGCCTGAGGTCTGTTCTAAAACATTTTGCTTTCCGCTTTGATCCATTCAGGTCTTGCCCAGGTTAAGAGAAAATAACTGAAGAGTGACTAAAATGGTGACTTCAAAAAAGATTGGAAGATTAAGTAAAAGTAGAAAAATTTAATTTCAACTGCTTTTAAACCTTCTTCTTTCATATTTGCTCTACTATTTAATATGCATGACTTATAAATATTTTAATAAAGGAGTCTTAAGATTTCCACTTCTTCAATAATCAGTAGTGTCTGGTGCTTCACACATTATAGGGAGGCAAGTACACATTTCCCACAGCATGGAAGAACAACAAGAACTCCTTTCTATTTTAGCACTTTGGCAGATTTACTTGTAATGACCATGTGATGGAAGACATGTTTGCCACACATACACTTTACATGTTTACATGTACGGTTACCACACTAAAAACTGGAGAAGACTCCTGTACTTTACTGGTTGTGTAGAAGAGGAAATTTCAGCCAGTATGGCTTGTCATGCAACATGGTAACAAACAGCACCTGCTGAAACATCTTCTTCTATACAACCAAAATAAAGTACAGGAGCTGTCTCCAATTTTCATTCTGTCAACCCTATTCACATGCACCTCTTAAAGCCCACAGTAAATATCTTTCTTCCCAGTACATTCTAAAAAATGTAGGAACGTATCTTATACACACTTTATATGTTAAGCATACCCCACAAAAATATTTTCATACCTTTATCCTCTGTAAAGAAGCAAAAATTCCTTTGAAGATCATTGTCAAAACAGAATCAAAGAAGACACTAACAAGAAAAAAAGAAATTCTATGAGAAACATGAATAAAAACAATTTAAATCTTGTCTATTTTACCAAAAACAAAACCACAAGTAGAAATTAGATATTTGTACTAGTGAAAAACAGCTAGGTTTTCAATAGGTTGGAAAACATCTTAGTTTGATATACTGAAGCCTTTAAACAAAGTTATATAGCTTTGTTACACAAACTCAGCCCACCCTGTCTGAATTAACCTTTGGCCACTGTGACCTGTGGGCATATATCCTGCAACTGTGCAGCCCCCTGAGGGAACAGGCTGTCCATCCCATATCATTGAGGTGGGCTACCAAATAGCAATGGCAGCCATATATCCTCATTCACCAATGGTCCATGGTCCATCCAAGCAGAATGAGAACCTCATCCTGCCAGCGAAGGCTAAGATGCTGCTCTTACTGAAACAACAGGCTGCAAATAGGTCTGCCTCTTCCCTCCCCCATTTAAAAAAAATATATGGACTCACTGCAAATGTATGTCCTGGTTAGGAAAGTCTAGCATCTAATGACTGAACCTGGTACTGCAGGAATCAAACACACTGATACCTTTAACTAAAATGACTAAGGGCCCTACCACACTACACTCTTATAGTGCTATTATTCCACTTCAACTGCCATGGCAACATTCTGTGAAATTCTGAGGTTTGTAGTTTAATGAGGCACAAGAGCTCTCTGATTCTGTATATCTCCCTAAATTGAAAACGCCCGATTCCATGCAATGTTGCCATCTGTAGAGCTACAGATTTTCCACTCACACACACACACACACACACACCCCTTTTGACTACTAATCAGTTTCACAGTGTGGACTTTGACTAATTACTGTATCTCCTGGGGGTTTTCATGGGGTTATTCAGAAGATAAACAGGGACAAATCTGGGATTGTCTTAAAGGAAGGACGGGAACAAATGAGACAAATCCAGATCCAGCCCCAAATTCTTAGCTTCAGTTCCCCACGTCCCCTCAACAGCATGGCCAGTTGTAGTCCAAAAAATTGACTTTTCCAAGTTTTCCTCAAATTACAGCACACTAAATAACCCTAAGCAAATTGCTACATTTAATCATTGCATGTTTCATAGGCTGATTTGAAAGAATATAAGGTAAAAATTACATCATCTACATGAGAAAGAACAGATATAAGTGTGCCATGAAATCAAAGCCAAGTCATATCCACCTTTCTGTGAGATATAACTTGTCATAAAAAGGAGCTATTGCTCAGCAAAGACAATACCATGTCCCCTATACACAGAACGTCTCCAGAGATGGCAAAGAATATTATTCAAAAGATGATTATTATGCTCAATGCTGCATGAATGAAGCATTCCTTGTATGGTGGAGGCACTGAAGCAACAGCAAAAAAGCTGGATCAGACCAAGACAATTGAAGCTTCTAAGAACCTACGGTGATTGCCCGTTTCCTTGCCTCCACAATCTCAGCTATTTTGCAGAGTACTGTGCATATTTCCTTTAGTTGCAATGCAGAAAAGCCACTGGTTCACCAGCTAAATATGGTGGAACAAAAAAGAGGAGGGATGCCATTTGAAACAGCAAATGGAAAAGAGAAAGCGAGGCAAGTGGATTTCTCCTCACCAGTTCTTGGCACTTGCACTGTCTCTGAATGCAGAGACAAAGCATTCTTATTTCAAGATCTTAAAGGAGCACTAAAAGACAACAGCAACAGCCAGCCACCATTACTTAATTATCACATGGCTTGGAGGGCTTGGAAGGTGGATTGTTTTGCTTTAAAAATGTGATCAATATCACTTCCCTTCCAAATCATGGTACCTTCCAGCCAGCCTGTCAGCAAGTCAACGAGCGCTGACCTTTTTTGGCAGCTCTATTTAATCAGACCCTCAGAGAAACACAGAGCTTGCTGTGGTTTGCACTTTCTCTTCATCTTCCTTCTACTTCTCCTGACATGGGTTACACAGCATTAAATTCTACAGAACCCAATCTGACTCTCACTGTGCAAATTTCTCCATGCCATTCTGTCAGTGCACTTCAGCTCTGACCTGCAAATCTCCCCACATAACTCTCTTGTCAGTGTATCTCAGCTTGGCATGTCTCCTGCCATTCTCTTTCGAGTTTGCCAGTTGTATACACTTCTGTGCAAAACTCCACGGGCCTGCTTTTGATTGTCCCCTGTGTTCAGTCGGCTTCCTCCTCCTGGAGTAATAATATCACAACATTTGTTTCAAAAGTGCCCTCCTGGGAACAATTCAGGCCACTAGACTAATTTCATTTGCGACGTAAAAACACATTTCAGTTGTTAAGATTGGAAGTGTACATTCTAAATGAGTGTTTTACCCAAATAAATGCAAACTTCTACCTAGTTTGTAGTAAAATCTTGCAACTAACTTAGTCTCAGTTATACACACAAGATATTTTTTTTCTCCTCAGATGTGCAGCAATTATTCTAGAAACAGAACATCTCTGCTGGAACAAAAACTATAGGCCGAGGCAGAAAATCCCCTGCCTATTACAGCCTGTGGAATATTCCAGAAGAGAGATATGGGTGTACGAATAAGAGCATCTCTGTAATGCCAGCTTTAGGTTTCCCAACAGATATTATTTTCTTTTTCCACATCAACATTTGGAAGAGTAGATTACTGTTCGTCTTTCAAATGTGTGGCTACTAAAACTAAAGGCTACAGCCGGGAAAGAACATTACTCTGGTGTCACCTTCTACGCCCTTAAGGACGGCTTCTTCTGAGAAACAGGCAGATGACCAGACGTTTCTTGGTTCAAAGGCTAGAGGCCAGATTTATTGAGTACAAAAGTATAAAAGTATAAAAATATATAAATCTGCTGCAGCAGGGTGCCGGAGGTTCGGGACAAAGGCTCAGGGCTTGGCAAGGCCTTTTTATCCAGGTAAACAACATACACGCCCACTGCGGCATTTTTCCACCAACCACAGACCACCCACCCCATATTAGGTAATGTCCAGAAACTTCCATCCATATAAGGAAATGTCCAGAAGGGCAGGTAATATGAGGTTTCCTCCAATCACAAACTCCCTTCCAAATAAGGCAATGTCCAGAGAGAGGCGCTTCAGGTGAGGTAGAGTCATGAGTCAGCAGACGGGAGGGGCTAGAACTCCTGTGTATGTGACTACCTCCTGGCTTGTAATGGAGATTGTCTTTCCTTCACTCACACTGGTATACCTTTTATTAGACAGATAAACAAATACTAACCATTAAACAATATAGATTACCGTAGCCATCGTGTCTACTAATGTGGGGGTGAGAGACCACAAAAAAGAGAATTATGTTACAGGAAAGATTTCAATTAAATCTGCTGTCCTCAAGCATACAGTTCCACCAGACCTTCAACCTAGAGAGCCTGCTTTCAGTAATGACAGAAAAATTAAAAAAAAAATCACACTAAGAGAAGTGTACAGTTAGAAATACACCAATGGAGAGGTGCTGAAAGTTGAAAAGAGCTCCCCCCATTACTAGTGGGGGATACACAGTGTTAAAAGAGCCATGAGTGGAGATTTTCTTAAAGGCACAATACAAAGACAAGATTCCAGAAAAATAGGCAAGTCTTTCTGTGGAGCTTCAAGCAGCTATCACTGATCGCAGGTTCAATCTTCCCCCTTGTTCCTTGCTGCCCAATTTTTGTATTTATACACTCATGCTTGGGCCCTGAAGAGGGTACCATCTTTCTCTCTGCATACCTCTCAGATTCAATTCTCTCTATCAACAGGAAAAAATGGTACCAGGAAACATTCTGTACCCCCATTTTTGGATTTAATAACAATGCTGAGGCATGACAAGTCCTAGGGCCCTTTCACAACACAAATTATAGCACTATGGTCCCACTTTAACTGCCATGAATCCTTGGATCTGCAGTTTGGTGAGTCATTAAAGCTCTCTGGCTGAGAATTCTAAGTACCCCTTCCTAAACTGCAAAACCCAGGATTCCATAGGATGCTGTCATGGAATTAAAGTGGAATCATAGCACTATAATTACTATGTCCTGTATTCTCTACCAGCTTGTTAGTTAAGCAACCTCTCCTGGCCAACCTCCCCAAATCTGAGGAAAACATTATTCACGAGTGTTCCAATCGCCAGCAGAACTGACCTCCTTCTCGCCATGCAGCTGTTACCTGGTAAAGTAAGGGGTTAGAAGCCTTCCATCAAAATTGTGACTAAGTAGCAATCATGACCATGAAACAGTTATGAATGAGTAAATTTAGGAAACTATTTTGTATTCAAAATCACTACTAAGTATCTGATAGAGAATATAGACCTGTATTTACACATTAGCTGGATTTTAACTGGATTCTAAGTATCCATTTGGACCATTAGCTGGCCAAGATCCTAAGCTTTCACTGTTTTTTTTTAATTTTTTTAACTCTCTAGCTCTTCTATGAGCCTAGATAGGCAAAATGCACAACTTTATTGTTTTGCAAGAAATGAGCCAGCTACAATTGCCTTTTAATCTTTAGCTAATGAGTGAAGTATCATGTTCCAATTGAGATAAATGTTGACCATCTCCCTGGTCAATGTTGCAGTTTGCGGGGAAAGCCAATCTGTTTGGAGAGAACAGAAGTAAATTCATACATAGCTATCAGGATAGAAAAATAGAAACAATCTTACTGAGGTTCTGTAAATAATTTCAAGTAGTTGGCACAGGTGCAATATCCTTTATCTGAACATTACAAATCTGAAAACTACCAAAACTCAAAACTTTTTTTTGCCAGCTGCCCACTTCCACCTTTGAAGTGGTAGCAGCAGCACTCCTGATCGTTCATCTTGCAGATCCTCAGTCTCCTTCCAGCCTTCCATCTCATACATAACACAAGCAGTGAACAAATGAGACACAGGTTTGGAGAGAGACAAAAGGATATGTGAAATGGTGGGAATCCAAGCACAGTGATCTGTGTGAAGCAGTGGCTGTGGCACTCCTGCTCTTTAGTTCACAGGCTCCCCACAGATGTCCTACACAGTACTGTATTTGATGTGTATGTAAATGCATGTATTCCAAAATCTGAAATACAAAACACTTCTGGTCCCAAGCATTTTGAATAAGGGATACTGAACCTGTAGTTTCCGTTCCAGAAGGAAATCCTTTTGGAAAGACTCATTTTGCATTTCCTTGTCTTGGGTGTGCATACCCTTCAACATTTCACGAATTAAAATGGGGACATATGTGGCTGAGCAACATCACAGCGTGGTAAAGAAGATAACGGTTATTAATGAGGAAGAACTCACAGACTAGGAGAGGTTTCAGCAGTTTGCTTGTCCATTGAGAAGAGTAAGACTCTGCCCTTCTCTTTTCTGCCCTCTGACTTGAGCACAAAGTACTTTTGCATTTTGAACTCAGTTTGCAGCAACTGGAGTAAAATGACGACAAAGGAAAAAGTGTATGATACTAAACTTTGTATGTTATATTTCTTTTGCATATTTTACAAATTTGTGTAACACACGTTAGTGAGATTTCAGAAACTGGAATATGGCATACTGGACTTAAATCTGGTCTAATGTATTTTCAAATACCTAAAAATAATAATCATCATCTTCAAAAAAAAGCTTGGCACCTGTGGAACATTGCGCTTTCCATATTTTCTTTAATCTTCCTGTCCATTTAGCTGACTTGTGGCCCTCCAGTCCCAGTTTAACTATTCAGTTTCAAAAACTTCTGAACTCAATCCATCCTTGACTTTAGCTAGCTCTTGTTTCTATACTATCCCTCACAGGTGTTGATGGAGTGGTCCTATTTCTGTGTAAGAACACGTGCTTTGAATGCAGAAGATGGACTAATAATTTCATTCTATATAAGGAAATCTCCAATAAACACAATTCATTCTTGTTTCCAGAGCTCAGTACTGACCCAGTGACTATGAACAAGTACAGGCAATAGACAGAAACTATCTACATTTTAGCTCATCATGGCCCCGGTTCAGTCAAACTATCTTCCTTCAACAGAAAAGTATTGGAGATTGGCATGGAACCGAAATGTATTGCCTAGATTTCACTCTACTTGTTGAAACTGACTAGAGCAAGAGAATGACAATGTGTTCCAGGATACTCCCTAAATGTAGACCAACACACAATCCATTCCACTGACAATATACAAACAAACAATACACAAACTGTTAATCTGTAAGATTTCCATTTCAATTTATATATATTATTCTATATTATTCTATACACATTTCATTAATATGTAAAATAATGTTCACAGTACATAAATAGTGCATCGATCTTTTTGAATGGGAAAAGCTCCTTGAGGAAAAATAATTGACTTTTAAGGGAAGCAATTGACAGCTACATATACACAAACTTTGTAGAGTCCAGATGCATCAGGCCAAGCAGCATTGCTATTTCCCACACAGGACACTCAGAAGCCTAAGCCCATAAGCAGGACATGAGGTCATAACACCCTTCTGCCAAGAGGGGAGCCACTGGGAAGGGCAAACTGATTGTGTTGTTCCCCCCAATAAGAATTCTAGCCCCGCAGTGAAATTTTCCTTCATATCCCCACATTTCTAGTACTTCAGTAACTCAAAACTTCCATTGAGCATTTAGAAATATAGCCTAGATATCGGACGAGAAAGTCTTAGTAAAGTTACCAACCTTGTTGCAGCATTTAGGAGCTGGTACATAGGAACAGCTTTCCAATAAAATATCTCAGGTGTTCTTTGGTCTTCCGCAATCAAGATTATGAGTAAGCGCTTTCAGTTCCTTCTCAGAACACCCTATTAACTACAAGGCACCAAGCCAAATCCTAACACAGGGCAATCTCAGATATCATCCAAGAATTCAGGCAAAGGCAGGCATGTGTTTGGTGTTACTAGTGCTGCCAAAATAGACCAGTGTTTGAACAGCTCTGAAATATGGCTAATGTTTACTGTCAGAGATTCTACATTTATTTATTTCTCAGGGGATATGTGTAACATGTTAAAAAATACCACAACTTCTTTTAAAAAAACTTTTGCTTAATAAAACACACAGTCTTGGTAATGCAAAGGCATTAAGAGCTCAACTATAGCTCAGTTCTAGAGACATGTTGAGTCTAGCTAATACTATGAATTTTAACTGTTGGAAGTAGCTGTGTTGTAACAGGTTATTAACTCATGCAAAACTGCCTTTATTGCACTTGTATATTTGCCAGCTACAGTGGGTTCAAAGAGCTCCTCGCACAAACCCAGTGTCTTCTTGGTTACACAACTTCCTATATGTAAAGCAGACCACCAGGTCCTGCAGGTGACAAAGGTATTCAGCAGGCATCAGAGAAAGGGACCACTGAACAGCCATTATCATAACAAAGCAACCTGAATGATCCAGGAAAAAGAGGAAATGCTACTCCAGGCAAACGCAAGTCTGACACCAATGATTAAAGCAAAGCTCCAGGAAATGTCTTCTGACAGTGAAGTCTATTATACCAGTGCACAGGCTCCCAAGGGAAGGAGTGGAAACCCTGCATCTCTACTGACTTTTAACGATGAAGCAAGTTGAAGAGATCACAGTGCAGGATACTAAGCAAAGAGCAAGATGGTCTACTAGTTCTGCTTATCTTTCTATTAGCAAGCTGCTGTCAGTATCTATAGAAACGAACATTACAATGTGCTTGTTTTAAAAGGGTGACAATTAAGTCCATGACAATAATAGGAGCAGGTGGATTTTGTGATCTATCATCTGGTAAGCAATCAAGGAAACATGGCCAAAGATGTCTAAAGTCTGCTATTCTCCACATATTCAAGAGATTATGAAGCATAACGTTAAGCAATTTTCTCTGTTCCTGTTGCACCAGTCACCAGCGCACAATCTTCTGTTCAATATATGGATTTCTGTAAGGTTCATAACACTCAAACATCAGGATAGGTTCACACATGCATATTCATCACTTGATAATAGCAGATGCAAGTAGAGGCTGTTCTCAAGCAAAAACAAGAGGAAGTGAAGAAGAGGATATAACACAGGAGTTGCTACCACCCACCGAAGTTCTGGGGGTATGGCTATCTGAAGTGCCAAGGCAACCTGGAAGCTGGTTGCCAGGCAACCATAATATCTCCTCAGGAGAGAAACCAAGCCCAGTAGTGTGTGGGAGGGGCTGGTGGCTGAGAGAAAATGTTATATAAAGCCAAGCACCTGCGGGTATTCATGCCTTCAGTGAGAACCTAGCAGGGAGCTAGGAAGTAAGAGACCCCCAGTCAGCCAGGGAATGTGAGATGCAGAAGAATAGTGGAAGCTTAGTAGAATCTGGTCAGAGAGTGTGACCTAGATTGGGAGTTGAATCTTTGGTGGGAGTATGGCCAAAGGGCTGTTATATAATACGTGCTTTATATGAGAGTCTAAAGATATACTGTATTTGCTGGCGTATAAGATGCACTTTCCCCCCTAAAAATACCCTCTGAAAATGGAGTGCGTCTTATACACCAGCAAATACGGTAATGCTAAAAACATAGGGAAGGGAAGAGGAGCAAAAGGTGTTCTCTTCACCCAGGCAAAACAAGAAAGGAGGGGGTAGTGGAAGCTTTGATCTACAGGGACATAGATAGATGTTTCTATAGTTTCTTCTTACCTTCCCCTCCTCTCCTGTGCATTTTGACTCTACCAGGAGTTTCTGCCCAAGCGAAACAGGAAGGGAGGGGTGGTAGTGCATCACTCTTTTCTTTCCCCTCCTCTCCTGTGCATTTTGACTCTGCCAGGAATTTCTGCCCAAGCAAACAGGAAGGGGGGGTGCAGCACACTTTTCATTCCCTTCCTCTCCTAGTGCAGCATGCTTTTTCTTCTCCTCCTTTCCTGTGCATTTTGCTTACCAGAGAACTGAAAAATACCCCTTGAAAAGTGGGATGCGTCTGTGAGGTGCGTCTTATATGCTGGTGTGTCTAATATGCTGGCAAATACAGTATGTGAACAATCTAAAAAGTACACTGAGGAAATACACCAATTTTGACCACCATTTGAAATCTGAAACACTGTATTATTTTGATTGTTATCTAAATAAATGTTATAGTTCATTTTTGTAAATGTTGACTCAGCTGAATTGTATGCAGTACATAAAGTAACACAGAAAACACGCTACCATAAAATTATTAAGTGGTTCTAAACAAATATTGAAAACCCTTACCCTTCTACACAAAGGTGGTGTTATAAGGGGGAAGGCAAAACTGTGTGGTAAAAACAGGATGTCTTATCAGATTGGGGAACCACCACACAAATTTGGGAGAAGTAAGGGCGTGTCACACATGCATATTCATCACTTGATAACGGCAGCCCAGGTAGAGGCGGTTCTCAAGCAAAAACAAGAGGAAGCAAAGAAGAGGATGTAATACAGGAGTTGCTACCACTCCGCATTGCATTACCTTTCTGCGTGGTGGGATTGTGCAGACCTGTGAGGCAAAAGGCTATGCTGATGGAAGCAATGCTGCTTGTAAGGTCTCCCGTGTCAGACAAGCTTTTGCTGAGGATCCAGACCAAATGTGCCAAACAGCTAATGGGCAGCAGCAGTAGTGGAGGATGACACTGATAGAGGATCTCTCAGAAACAACAGCAGTGGCACAATAGCTAACACTTGTTAGTACTATGCAGAAGGAGATATGGTAAACCTCCTTTTGAATATCTTTTTACCACAAAAACCCTATAATGAAACAATCCAGAATTAAACAAAATAGTTCCTCCATTAACTAGAGCAAGGGTGAGTACTGTATTTGCCGGTGTATAAGCTGCACTTGTGTATAAAACACACCCCATTTTCAAACAGTATTTTTCAGGGGGAAAAGTGAGTCTTAAACGCCAGCAAGTACAGTAACTGTGGCCCTCTAAGATGTTGTTGACCTACAATTTCCATTAGCCCTAGCATAAATTGTAGCGGGGGGCTATGAGAACTGCATTTCATCTGAAGAGCTTCATCCAGAATATGACACTTCCAGGTTGGAAGCACTCAACAAGCTACTGGGAAATTGCTGAAGACAGCTACAAGTAGCACTGTGGCTAATGATGCAACTAGACTCAAGCCAAAAGGATATTCGGCTGTTGATATGCTCAGAGGAGAAATAAAATTCTGAAACTATACAACACATATTATAAGAACATTGAATGTGAGAAGCACAAATCAGGGGAAGCTAGGCATAGTAAAACAAGAAATGCAATATATAAACATTGCAATACTTGGGGTGAGTGAGCTAAGGGGGCAGGAAGGAACATTTTGAGTCAGATAATTACACGGTGTCTTACTCAGAAAATGAAAATCTAAGAAGAAATTGGGTGATATTAATAGTGAGAAGAGATGATGCAAAAGTAGTCAAAGAATATAATGCAAAGTGCTACCATACCGTATACCGCCACTCTGCAGGATGTGCTATTTTCATAATAGGACATATTTATGGCTGAAACAGATGTTTGAAAGTGCCTAGCTGTAACCATGTGCCAGGTCAGGATGACCTCAGACATGATCAGGTCATAAATTCAGAGAGGATTACGCAAGAAATACTGATGCTAATGGGCTTGGGATAATCCTTTCAAAAACTGCAAGCTACAAGCACTCCCAAAAACAATAGAAGACAAAACTGCCCAGGTGAGGCAACCAGGGACCATACTGTGAGCATATCCTACAGAGACCATCCCTGTTCACACTACCTGACCAAAATATTAAGAGATTGTCAAAACTCCCATCAATGTTTTGTCATCAGACTCCTTTGACAACCCTATGAGAAAGAAATTACTGCTTTGTCCACACACCTTCCTTCAGGGCAGGAAATAGGGTATAAAACCCCCAGCTCCAACTCCAGTAAATTTAGTATGTTAGGTGTGTTATGTTACAAATGGTACCCCAGATTCCAATTCCCCTGTGCTACCCTCAGATGCATTCTGAGCCACTCCACTTTGACCTTCTGCTTCAGAACTGGTAACTATCACCTCTTCCACCCAATCTCTCTATATCCAACCTTTCTTGCCTCACTTTCCAATAGCCTTGTATGGTTCTTGAGAGTGTCTGATTTCTTGTGTGTTTGTTAATTCCAAATAAAATACTTTGTTTAAATTTTAACTGGAGTCCTCTCTACAGTTAGTATTGGTATACACAAATGAAAAGATCATGCTGTTACCGTCCTCTCACAGGCCTCCTTTGAGCAATAATTCCCCAAATTCTAAGGAGATGTTGGCATTGTGGGTGGACCTCAAGGTCCTCCACCTCTTACAGTAACAAAAGTCTGACCAATTCACATCAATAAGACTTCAGGGAAAAAGCTTCAATATAACCATAATCCAATTTTATATTCCAACTACACAAGAAGAAGAAGAGGAGGAGGAGGAGGAGGAGGAGGAGGAGGAGGAGGAGGAGGAGGAGGAGGAGGAAAATGAAAGATTCTGTGCTGGTGTTCAGGAGGAAACTGACCACACAACAAAACAGGACTTGCTGTTAATCACAGGCAACTGGAATGTAAAAGTAGGAAACAGAGGAGATTGTAGGAAAACTTGGCCTAGGATCATGAAATGAAGCAAGAGAGTGATTAATTGAATTTTGCAAGGCCAACGTTTAGTTTATCACAAACACATTCTTCAAGCAACCAAGGAGGTGACTATAAACAATGACATCACCTGATGGCCAATATAGAAATTAAACAGACTATGTAATCAGAAATAGAAGATGGAGAAGCTCTGGTCTCTCTGCAAAAACAAGACCAGGAGCAGATGATGACACAGCCCATCACAGACCATTAATATCAAAATTGCAGTAAAGCTAAAGAAGAATACTAAAGCAATCATTTTGTCATAATACAACCTGAAGAACATCCCTGTAGAATTTAAAGATAATGTAGAAAAATAGGTTTTCAGTATTAAGCCCAACTGACCAGGAGCCGGAAGAACTCTGGACATTGTTAGGGAGGAATGCAAAAAGGCACTATCAGCAGCCAAAAGAGAGAGAGAGAGAGAGAGAGAGAGAGAGAGAGAGAGAGCTCAATGGATGACAGATGAAACTCTTCAAGCAGTTAAGGACAGACAAGAAGCAAAAATAAAAAGGGACAGAAATAGAGTCAGAGCCCAGAATGCAACTGTTTGGTGACTTGTACACATGGTTAAACAGAACTATTATAATAATGCAGAGAAATAGAAGATGACTGCAAAAAAGGAAGAACAAGAGATCTCTCACAGAAGATCTAAGAAATCAAAGGGAAATTTCAACCAAGAATGGAGATGCTACACAACCAGCAAGGGAACTCATTACGTGACCAAGTACAAATAAAAAGCCAATGGAAAAAATATTCTGAAGAACTGTAAGAAAGAAATGAAAAGATAGCAGATGCATTAAAGAAGATTAATCTACAATTTTAGAAAGTGAAGGGGATGCTGCACTTCAGAAGAAATAATCACCAGGTACAGATGGCATACCAATAGAACTGCTTCAAGCTATAGAGACAGTTCTAACTAGTTCTAACTAAAATCTGTCAGCAAACATGGAAAACAAAATAAAGGCCCACAGATAGGAAAAGCTCAATATATATTGCAATCCTTAATAAAGGGAACACCAAGGATTGCAGATAACCACAGGACCATTGCATTTATCTCCTATGCAAGCACAATGATGCTCAAAATTCTACAACAAAAGCTTTTACAATATATGGAGCAAGAAATGCCAAATGTCAAGCTGGGATCATGAAAGGAGGAGGCACTAGAGATTATATTGCAAACATACATTGGACAATGGAGCGCACCAAAGATTTCAGAAGAGAATCAGCCCATGCTTTATAGATTATAGCTAAGCTTTTAACTGTGTAGATCATGAAAAACTTTGGATCAGCCTTAAAGAAATGAGTGCGCTACAACATTTGTCTTGATGCATAACCTATACTCAGAACAAGAGGCTACTGTCAGGACAGAATACAGAGAAATGGAATGATTTCCAATTGGCAGGGGGTCAGGCAAGGCTACATTTTATCACTCTCTGTTTAACTCATATGCTGAACATATCATAAATAGAGCAGGATTAGACTTGGAGGAAGGAGGTGTGAAAATTGGAGGAAGGAACTTCAACAATTTAAGATATGCAGGTGACACCCTACTACTAGCAGAAAATAGCAACAACTTCAAACGATTACTGAAGAAAGTCAAGGAAGAAAGTGCAAGGGCAGAGTTACAACTGAACATTAGAAAATCAAAAATAATGACTGCAGGTGATTTACATAACTTTACAGTAGACAATGACACTGAAATCATTCAAGTTTTTCCCATATCTTGGCTCAGTCATTAACTAGAACAGCGACTGCAATCAAGAAGTCAGAAGAAGACTAGGACCCTTTTCGCACCTCACCTTTTTGTGGTGCTGGGGTGCGGGGCTCGCGCGACCAGCCTCCAGAGAGAGGCTCTCGCTTCCTTGCTCCTTCAGCTCCGCACGAGCTTCCTGCTCGTGCGAGAGCCCCACCTCTTCTTTTCGCAGTGCAGCCTGGGACCTTCCCAGCCTGCACTGGACAGGAAGCACAACCAGCCCAGCTCCCGAGGCTCCACACACAAGGTAGGTGCACACGGGCCCCCGGAGCAATGCACGACTGCGCAGCATTTTCGGCTTCAAGCCAAAAATGAAAAAATGCGTGTGCGGTCCACGTCAGGCCCTTGAGCATCGCGCAAATGTGAGTGCATCGTGTGGACCGCTCCTCACATATGCGTGACGCTCAAGGGGCCCTTTCACATCAGAAATGCTGTGTGAAAAGGGCCTAGGGCTTGGAAGGTCAGCTGTGAAGAAATTAGATGAAATCCTGAAGTGTAAAGATGTAACATTGAATATTAAAGTTAGGATTGTCCATGCCATCATGTTTCCAATTTCTACGTATTGTTGCAAAAGCTGAACAAAGGAGAAAGTTGATAGGACAAAAATCAACTCCTTTGAAATGTAGTGCTGGAGAAGAGTTCTACAGATACGGTGGACTGTTAAAATAAATGGGTCCAAGGCAATGCAAGCCTGACTCTCCCTAGAAGCCAAGATGACTAAACTGAGACTGTTGTACTTTGGCCATATCATGAGAAGACGTGCCTCACTAGCAAAAACAATAATGCTTGGAAAGGCAGAAGGTGGTAGGAAAAGAGGAGGACTACATTACAGATAAATAGACTCAACAAAGGAAGCCACAGCTCTCAGCTTGTCAGACCTGAGTGGGTCTACTGATGATAGAGTAACTTGGAGATCTGTCATTCATAGGGTCACAGTAGGCTGAAGTCAAATTGACAGCAGTTAACAAGAAGTTTAATTAGTATCATACCCATGCCAGACTTGGAGCTACCTCTTGCATCAACACAACCTAAAGAAACCATAGCTACTATCAGATGTAATAATAAATATCAGGCATTGTGTACAATACCAGCAGAACAATCTTGGAGTGAGGGAGATTTACACTGGAGCTACTGTTGCACCCATTAACTTTTAAGCTCACCATTGCTAAGGCAAGAGATGGGAGCAGATTTTTGCTACTTTCTCCAGTAGCAGCCTATTGGAGGGAGAAAGAAACTTTGCACCCCAGCATAACCAAAGAGAAGAAATTAATGATGTCAGTTCCAAAGTTGATGTATTTGGGAGGCATGTTGGGATGAGTGGGGGACTCATTATAAGCTTATCTAGCATGCCTTGCCCCAACCTCATTCTGACCCATGGAAGCCAGCTAGTGGGTCAGTGAGGGCTGCAGCAGACTTTTCTACCACTCCACCAGAAATGTATCTGTCTATAGAATGAGAAATTTGAAACATCATATGGCCACCCTCCTGGGGAACACAGAAGTGTTCCCTTAGGCAAGTACTTTATAATTACAACCAAAGATTTACAGAAGCAGAGATCAACAATCTTCAGAAGCACTGTTTGCTTTTTCCACCCTGAACCCAGGCTGGCATTGTGATTTCTACTTAGTCACGTTGCCCGCTATAAGAAATTTACTATGCAACATGTTGCTTTTTTCTCCCTAGGAATGTAGAGCTGTTTGTCCATATGACTTGTTCCAAATTATTTACATACTTGCATCTTGCTGTTCTGAGTAAATCACAGGGCCAAACACTTATTTAACTCGGAACTGTTTCTGTCTCAGCTGCTTTAATCTTAATGTGGATGCAGCCTATTTGAAATGTCCCACCTACAGTGCGCTGTTTTGGGAATCTCAGCAGGGAACTCTGGGATAAGTGCCCAGAAAGCTTCTG
Organism: Cyclura pinguis; assembly: GCA_030412105.1. Taxonomy (NCBI): domain Eukaryota; kingdom Metazoa; phylum Chordata; class Lepidosauria; order Squamata; family Iguanidae; genus Cyclura; species Cyclura pinguis. Next base: position 42,646,142 of record CM059603.1, read on the forward strand.
AACAGAGTCTAAAATGACTTTTAAGTCAGACAATGCTAATGTGAATGCAGAACAAGCCCATAACAGTTTACACTAAGCCATCTGTGTGCAAGATATGGCCACGCTGCCAGTTGAAATTTTCTGCAATAGTCAAGCATGTGTTATGGCTTCACCCACATATACATTTAAAAAGTGATGGTAGGGTACTACAGACATACAGAGACAAGTAACTGTTTTCACTATGATGTATTTTATCATTAAACATAGAAAAGGAGGAGAGTAAATGGAATTATATATGGAGAAAAGAAATGCAAGTGGATTATATTGTCATGAATTATTGCACCCACACATTACTGTATTTATCTACACATTCTCTCTCCGTGGTCTGCAGAGTAACTGGATATCCTGGTCTCTATTGCTTGTTCCCACAATAGGTAACCAATGTCTTCAAGTCATGTTTACATACTTAACTGCAGACCAGATGATCACAAGCCAAAAGGGCTAAGATCCATGTATAAAAGGATCCTGTCTAGAGTTGGTAAAAAAAAAAAAAATGAAAACTGGAGGCAGATCCATTGTATAGATGAGGGAATTTCAGCAGGTGTTGCTTTTTACTTGGTTGCATGACAAGCCACACTTGGTGAAATTCCCTCTTTTACACAACCTATGAAAGGTACAGGAACCCACTAATGGATCATCAAGGATATGTGGTAAGCGGACTTTTACATTTATGACAGGCTGCAGCCAATACAGAGGACATGTAGCCTTCATTGTCCACACAGCACTCAGCACAGCCAGAAGCCAACTTTACTGAGTTCTTCCTCTGTGAAGTCAGTGGGCCAGTACACAATATCTTCCCTTCACAAACAGTGTCCTCTGGCAATGAAAGCATGTCACGTTCCCATCCCTCAGAGCCCAGTCAAGAGCCCAGCAACCAGAGCTTGGAAAAGCCATGTTGACTGGAGGATTTGATGAGCTGTATACTCCAAAAACCCAGCTCTGCCAAGAACACAGATTGTCAGACAGCACCTATTCATAGCAGTTACTGTAGAATGTTCTCATCCACATCCACACACACACACACACACACACACACACACACTTCTGTATGAAGACAGGAAACCACAGAACCTCTACAGGTTTTCTGTCCTCCTCAAGGTCGATGCTGTGGAGAAAAGAGTAGCCCAGAAGTGCCTAGCCACTTCCAGCAGTGAAGGTAGCACAGGGATTGCAAACACAGGGATAGATCCAGCCCGCCCCCTCTTATAAATGAGATTGGTAACTTGAGCAATTGGAGCTTTCACTTATAGTTCCAGGGCCCAAGCCATCCAGAGGATCTGATCCAAATAAGACTAGAGGTCCTCTGAAGTAGAAAGTTGATCTCCTACAAATATTTCTAAGGGTGTGGAATCAACAGCCAACAAGGAAGACAAGGATGATTCACGTCTCTCAGACTCAGAATCCATATTTGAGGCAACTGTGCAAAGCTCTTGGATACCCGGCATTGGTTCTGAAGCAGTATCAGTTAGAGGCATTTGAGTGGTGTTTGTCTACTTCAGAGCCAAGTAGGCAATGGGGCAGCACTCATAACCATAGCAGAAGCTAGTGGATTCACTGAAGTAGAACCAGAGTTGTCACGAGTGTAGGAGCTGAAGGCACAGAATGATGTATACAGTGCATGGTGGAAGATGGTGGTACCTCCCCTGTACTCACCAGGTGAACCTGGGATGGTAGCAGGACTGAGAGAAAGCCTTTCTCTGTGGATCTTAGGGCTCTGACTGGTTTGTATAGGGAAATATCGTCTTTCAAATAGTCTGTACCTAAATTGTACAAGATTTTATAGGTCATAATCAGCACTTTGAATTGTGCCTGGAAACAAACAAGTAGCCAGTGAAGCTGTTTTAACAAGGGAGTGGCCTCAGTCAGCATTCTGGCTGCTGCGTTTTGAACCTGCTGAAGTTTCCAAACAGTTTCCAAAGGCAGCCCCATGTGGCATGTGTTACAGTAGTCCAACCAAGATGTAATCAAGGCATGTCTCACTGTAGCCAGATCTGATATCTTAAGGAATGGGCACAGTTGGCATGCAAGTTTTAACTGTGCAAGTGCACTCCTGGCCACTGCTGAAACCTCAGCATCCAGGCTCAGAGTCGAGTCCAGGAGAACACCCAAGCTGTGAGACTGAGATTTCAGGAAGAGTGTAACTCCATCCAGCACAGGCAAAGTCCTTATTCCTTGATCTGCCTTTTGACTGACCAGCAGCACCTCTGTCTTGTCTAGATTAAGCTTCAATGTGTTTGCCCCCATCCAGTCCGTTACTAACAACAGACACTGGTTCAGTACCACGGCAGCTTTCTTGGAATCAGATGGAAAGGAGAAGTTGACTAAGCTTGATGGTTGTGAATGTACACTTTCGCATTTGGTTTTATGGTATTGCTGTAGACCAGAGCTTTCCAAACTGTGTGTCATGACACATTAGTGTGTCAGCTGCAGCTGTAGGTGTGTCACAGAACATAATGTGTGGAGGGGCTGCCTCTCCTACTGCCCCAGGCCAAGGAAGATCCCAGTGAGGGTGGCAGTGGGCCAGGCTCGGGAAGAGGGGCTGAATTACTTACTGAATTATTGTGTCACAAATGATTTATGTCTAAAAAGTATGTCACCAACATGTAAAGTTTGGAAAACTCTGATGTAGATAGTAGTGATGAGGGCAAGGATCTCATGAGAGCGGAGGATTACCCCATGGAAAAGCAGAATAAAGACTAGGCATGAATGGAAAGCAGTATGGATTCGAAACTGCCTAATCTAGAAGTTGCACAGAAGAGAAGCTTGAGACCAATGAGGATAGGAAGACCTCACACTCCAATTGATGATGTCTAGGGAAACAAATCTCTTGTGGTGATCAAGATCTAGATCAGTGCCTAGGTAAAGGAGTGTGCCTGTCTTCTGCTGAAGGACATTGATAAGACTGCAGCTCCTGGCTAAGCTACCATCCCAGGCTTGCCTGGTGAGAGGAAGGTGATTAGTCCCAAGGATGGTTCAACCCTGGAGAAGATTTGAGGATTTTGCCCTCTGAGTGGGCAACCATGTAGTGTATCTCTTTTGACAGAAGATCCAGATAGCGGCAAACCCTTTTGAGGAAAGTGTCAACAATCATTACCTCCTGAAGAGGGGGAAGAGGCACCACAGGAACATGACAACAGCTCTGGTCTGAAACAGTGAAGGACTCTGGTCTGAAACAATGGTGGATCTCCTGACTTCTCTTCTTTTTCTTTCTTTTTCTAGCATGATGAATATCAAAGGACTTTTTCAGTCCCACATACATAGAGCAGACTTTTTTATGACGACTCTTCAATGTCAAAGTCATCAATTCCAAAGCTGTCACTACAGAAGTACAGTCTAAAGAAATTGGCTGCAGATTCAAGGTTGCACTTGAAATTAAGGCTAGAGTGTGCTCCAGATCCAGCTGAGGCTGAGGATGCAAAGCCAGCAAGGACTCCCCCTGAAGAGTCCATTCCATCTCCAACACTATCAGGTAGAAAAGCTGAACCTTTAGGACCAGCTTACTAAAATGCTGGCAGTTGATACTCTTTCCCACTATATGACCCTCACCCAGACAGTCAGACACTTAGAAAGTCCATCTGACTTGAGGATTTTGTTTCCATAGGCCTCACTTTTCTTTTTTTTCCAAAATTGTTTTCATTGTTTTCATTTAAATTGTAATACAAATTAACAAATATAATAATAAAACAACGTAATTGTTTTGTTTCTCCATATATTCTTATCCTTCCCCCTTTTTTCCTCTCCATCTTTTTTTCTTTTTCTTTTTCTTTTTGCAGAATTTGTTGCATGTGTTATCGTTATGTAGATAGCGAATATTTGTTTCTATGATTTTCTCCAATGAACATGTCATCGTATAATATCCTACCATGATATGTTTCTGAAAGTGTTTGGCCTCACACTTCTTGACTAAGAGTCTAAAGCCATGAAAATGATGTCATGGGCACAGAAGCCTGTAGGAGAGAAGAGAAGCAAAAAAGGCAACAGAGAGAACTAAGAGGGCCAAGAAGGTCAAGATGAAAAGGAAAAACAAAAGAAGGAAAATGCTCAACTCAGGAAAAAGTAAAAGGATGGAGATGTTGCAAAGTGCTGCTGCAACTACAGCAGATGAAAAGGAACTGATGGGAAAGAGCAGGAGCAACCACAAACACGCATAGTCCTGTGGGAGGCAAGGCTTCTGCCAAAATGCTCGATTTTAGCTCTGAAACCTTCCAATGTACTCTGTGCAGGTGCAGAACAATTTACACTTCAATAATGAATTATGTGTTTTTAATTGTTTCCCACTGTACTGCTAGATTGAGTGTTATGCACCCTCCCCAGTCTTAAAAAGAAAGTAAAAGAAAGAAATTGGTCAGTATTCTTTCCAGCACTGATGAGATATCCTGCATTTAAAGTATCCCCCACCCAAGGCAGATACTGCAAGTATTTACCAGCACCTCCTCTGACAGACCTGTGGAAAATCACTTGGATATACATATAGCAGGAGAGCAGTTGTCTCAGGGAGCCAAGTGTCAGATGTAACAACCTAGCATTGGTCTCCTTAGCTCTTTCTGACTTTAAATGTTTTCACAATGTTTTGGGATGGAGGGCATGTTTGGATATTGAATTGGTCACACAGAGAGCCCTCTCAATAGATTTCACAAGGTCTAAGTGAGGAAAAGCCCAAGGAATAGTTCTAATTCAATTATATATACTTTCACTTTCTGTTCAACTGATAGGGCATATATCTTTTTATATGTAGGTTGGCACTGCCCTTATAGTTTCCAGGTACTTCAGAAACATATACAATCTCACATCACCCAGCTAATGACAATCTGTGGTGGCACCTGGAGAGGTGGAAAGGTTTAATGGATACAGCCTCAGTTTTTTCCACAAGGACAGATGGCTTCATGTGGTGAAGTAGAACTACATATTACAGTGGTAGTGACAGGATGAGGAAGATACTAGGCAGAGGTGATTTAAACTAATATTAATCTGACTGAAGTAACAAGTAGATCACTCATGAGTACCAAAGACAACTTGGATAGAACTACAGAGGTCAGAATTGTGGCTTCCTACTCGTATAATGGCAGCCTTCACCAACTTGGTGCCCCCCAGATGTGTTGGACCACACGCATTGGCAAGGGAAGGTGCAGGTTTCATTTAAACCTATAAGGAGGGCACCAGGTTGGGGAAGGCTGTGCAGTGGTCTTTGGCTTGTGATATTGTTTGAGAAATCCAAATTCAGCTGCCCATAAGCCACATTGTTCCATTTGTAAAAGTTAAACACAAATGAAACCTGTGGGGTTTTTTCTGTGCACACAAAACAGAACAGGAGGAGGAATTCTTAGTCTTTATCTTTAATTACATTTTATTACCAACAAGATATATGAACTCAGAAGAATGGCACAACAAATACCAGCTGAAAAAATTGAGTGAGAGTTTTTCAGTCAGCCAAGAGAGGTTGTTTGAATAAGTGGGATTATCTTCTCAAGGGTCTAAGTGAGGGATAGAGAAGAAACCAATCTATTTGAGTTGGGTCAGGAGGGTGACCTAAACTTGGGAATTTGGCCCTGAGAAACAAAGGAAGTCGAAGGCCTGGATGCGTAGGAAAGCTCTGAATCTGAATACTGTGTTAAGCTGAAGAAACTGGTTTAATGCTTTTGGAAGTTTTATTTTGCCTGAATACACTTCTAGCATCCAGTACCTTTTTCCTGTTTGTTATTTTAATAAAGGTTACATTCTATTTTTATAATTTCTGATTTAGCAGAGTACTTTTTCATCAAGTTTTTTTCATCTGCTACCACAGATTATTAAACCTTTCTGAATAAGACTAGAGAGGATCTGATGAATTTAAGAGGGGAAAGCAAGGGTTGTATAAGGTGGGTGAGAGGGTGCTATAGCAGGCTTGGAAGGGAGTGGCCCTCTCCAGCCTGAGAGGAGGACAAGCAGACCTGGCCCCCTCAACAAAAGCCTTAATTCTTGGTACTATAGTTTAATGGTACCAATGCTTGACATGCAAAGAACCCATGTTCAAACCCTGGTATCTCATGCAGAAGACTTGAAAAAGACCTGTGTGTGAGCCCTTGAAGAATCACTGCCTTTCAGACTGCACTGAACAAAATGGTCTGATTTAGTAGAAAGCAAGCTTCATTTGTCCAAGGGTAAGCCTTTTTTAAATTAAAGAAATGTTTGCAGATTTGATGTTGTTCTTTGCCTGACTTAGGACAACCCTATGAATGATAGGTCCCCAAGAGCCCCTGTCATCATCTGCCCTGCTCAGGTCTTGCAAACTCATGGTTGTGGCTTCCTTGATTGAATCAATCTATCACTAATGTGGTCTTCATCTTTATATACTTCTTACCACTTTGCCCAACATTGTTTTTTTCAGTCATTTCGGGACTCAAATAGTAAAGTACAAACACATTTTTAACACAGGTAGACACACACACACACACACACATACAAGTACTTAGTGAAGGAGATGAATTCCTGGCCATTACTTCTTTAACAGAAAATTTGGTACCAGAGACAGAAATAACATGGAATGAATGAGGATGTGTCCCTTCACCACAAAAAAGAAGAGCAATTCAACATGTTTCAGCAAACTTTGCATCCAAACTACACATGCATATGTGAAATGAAAAAAACAGGTCAGGTACACTTTGCATAAGTAAAGAAAAACATTTTGCATCCTTGAGATGCCACTTGGAAGCTTCTACCAAGGTACAGCAATGTGGTTTTTTTTTTTCATTATCCCTACTTCTTATTACAGTATTTCCATTTTGGAGCCAAACTTAGGCCATTTCTGCGCTACACTGTTATAGTGCTATTATTTCATTTTCAACATCGTATGGAGTCCTGTGGTTTGCAGTTTAGGGAGGGGCATCTTTGGCCTCAGTAAACGACAAACCCCAGAATTCCAGACGACATTGAAAGCGGAATAATAGCATTATAACAGTGTAGTGCAGAAATAGCCTTATAGATCTGTGCTTCTTTATCATGATGGGGGTTGCTGATGAGACAGGCTTATCCGCTTCCTCCCTTGCTCTCTGTGTTGTTGTTCAGTATGCCAGCATGGTGTAGTTGTCTGAGCACTGGACTACAATCTTGGAAACTCACTTGGGTGACTTTGGGCATGTCACACATGCTCAGCCCTAGAAAACCCCATGATAGGTTCACCTTAGGGTTGCCATAAGTCAGAAACAACTTGAAGGCGTACAACAACATCAATCCTTCCTAAAGGATTCTAGAGACAGCAACTGTTTACCTTGCCTGTTACAGGCCCTTTTCGCACAACATCTGCCATGCGAAAGAGGGCCTGGAGCCTCGTGCAATTGCGAGGAGCGATCTGCATGATGCCCTCGCAATTGCGCAAGGCTCCAGGAGCCGGCAGGCAACGATCACGCATTGCTCCCGGGCCCCGCGCGCACTTACCTGGCGTGCAGAGCCTCAGGAGCCGGGCCAGTTGCACTTCCTGTCTCAGCTCGTGCGGAGCTGAAGAAACCTGGACGCAAGGGCCTCTCACAAGAAGCTGCTCGTGCGAGCACCGCACCCCAGCGCCGAGAAGAGGTAGGATGTGGAAAGGGCCACAGTCAGGCACACACACCTACAGTAGGATCAGCTGGTGCAGAATCCCAGTATTACCCAGCTCAAGCTTTTATTGCATTGTTTTCTGCAGATGCACTGCTGCAACCTAGAAGTTTGTGTTCCTTCAGCCCTCCTTCACTATCCTACTAGTGCTAATGCTACTAAAAAACATCATCTATCTCTAGGACAAAGAAGAAAAGGGGAGGCTGGGAGGACTTTGTAAAAAGGAGCTTCTTTGTCAGAGGTTTTGTTAACTGACATATGCCTGTATTGGTAAAAGTGGTTGTTACTCTCCTTGGTTTAGTGATTGAATTATTTGGGAGTGGAAGAATAGAATGAGTCATTAATGAAATCCCAAGGATTCTGCTGACTCCCCAGAATTTCTGCTAAATCATGATGCTCATATAGATTTAAATGTGGGGACAGTCACAAGAGGTAAGGGAGACTGCTTCGTTGTTGTTGTTATGTGTCTTCATGTATACTCCAGCTTATGGCAACCAGTTTATCATGTTATATCTTATCATAGGTATAATATATGATATACCTTGTCACAGGGTTTTTTCAGCACCATTTATTCAGAGGAGGCATGCCACTTCCTTCATTTGAGGCTGAGAGAGGGTGACTTGCCTAAAAGTCATCCAGAGGGTTTCCATAACAGAAGGAAGATTTGAATCCTGATCTCCACAGTCCTTCTCCAACACTCAAAACCACTATAAAATGATGGCTCCTGGACTGCTTCTTATCCTTTATAATTTAAGCACTGCTTGAGTCTAAAAGATTAGATGGAATAGAAATGCATAAAACTAGCCAAGTAATAGACCTGCCCATATGTCTGTTCTCATTGCCTTAGCAGAAGAATTTAGAAATTCCATTTCTGAGACCAGTGCTGGCATACATCTTAATTAATAATCTAAAGCAAAGAATGAACAATGAAGTCAAAAATATGCTGATAATACGAAGCTGTTCTTTGCGGTAGAGTCCAAAGCATTTTATGAAAAAGTTTCAAAAAGGTCTTGCCCTGAACAACACAATGAGCGCAAGAAATACAGTGTTGATAAGTGAAGAAAAGCTCACGTTGGAGAGAAAATAATCTGAACTCTGTGGCTGGATTTTGAATATGCTCTTGAAACTCAGGAAAAGAATTCTGAAATCATTATATAAAACCTATTGAAAGCACTGGTTCAGCACACCAACAGCCATCACTGAGGCAATGAACTTTAAGAACTGTTACAAAAAAGGAGAGAATTCAACTAAGGCATCTGTGTAAGCCATTGTATGCCTACCTGGACCTTGAGGACTCTGTTCTTTTCCTACCAAAGCAGGTTAAATTAAGTCCTGTAGTATTAGAAAAATCACAGAGAAGGAGGAAGTTTTACAGAAGTCTAGCTAGGAACTATCATTTTAGAAATTATACATTATTGAAGACTGTAAAGAAAATGGCTAAGGAACTCTCATTTGCCTTACGGTAATTTTGCAGTCATATTACCACTCCTATATGGACAGAATGGCCACTGGTCTTATGCATACTCAGCCCAGGAGTGAGCAGGTAAAACACAAAAGTAGAAGATACAAAAATAATGGGAGGAAAATAACATCCATACCTGAAGTACTCCCAGAGGCTTCCCCCATACCCACAGATCAGCGACTGTATCAGTAATGCCAACCAAAGGCTACCTATATACGTGAGAAGCCATTACCCCACAACTATAACCACATATACCCAGCACATCTATCAGCACCCACACTTCAGCAGCACCACTGATACAGCTAGCATCAATCCCAGCTTGACCAGTTTTCAGGCATCCCTACAGGCAAGGAATTCAAATTCCCCGCATGCTCCACACAACCACTGCTTTGAAACATAAGATACAAACGGGATGAAGGAGATCACACAAAACAACTCACCCACGTACCTCCCTGTAATTGACACCCGCAGGGAATACCCACAGCCTTCAAGACCTTTCCTAAGAGAGAAATACTATTCTTAAGTAACAAGGGGGACAAACCAATATATGAAACAAAAGAAGCCCATACATATATGTTGACAGTGGCAGTCTCTGATGGAAGGGGAGGAAGGCATTAAGAAGTAGGAGACAGGAGTTTAGGTCTTGCAAGACTGAAAGAATCATAGTCCTTGGGTGTGGATAAGCAGTAAGTGCCTGTGATGGAATGAGAAAAAGAGAGAATGGTGCTTATGTCTCTGCCATGTCCACCCACCACAGGGGCAGAGTGAGACTGCAGTGGCTGAGACAATACGTGTCAATCCCTCTTGCAGTGGATCTCTGAGGATGCAACTGCTCCAAGTATCCAAGCTATGGCTGCAAGAACTAGAGCGTCCCAGGTCAGATTTTTTAGGGTCAAAAACCTAGGGATTGGGTATTTGTTTTTGGAATCCCAAGGTTAGATACCTGTCAGGGTTTTTGGCAGAGCTGTATTAGCAAGTCTCAGATTCCTAAGCATGTTCTGAAGTCACGCTGTTTTGTGCAGAATGGACTCTTCACACCATTTGCCTCGACTCAAGGTCCCCTGTAAAAACTCTGTAAGTACATGACATGAGGTTAGAACAAGAATGGGCATAATATAAACACTTTCCGCACTAGACTTTTATAGCGCTATTATTCGGCCCCTCCCGAAACTGCAAACCCCGGGATTCCATAGGATGTTGAAAGTGGAATAATAGCACTATAAAAGTCTAGTGCGGAAATGGCTATAGTCTCCAGATGGCACGTGGCTTCCCCAAACACATCTGTGTAGCCACTGAAGCTGCTGCTGTCCCCCCAAGCAAACAGTAGTTATTTCCAAGCCCCACCAGCACCACTACCATTAAATGAGGCTTTCTGCAGGAATCTGGCAGCAACACCACGCTATAAATGTTCCTGCGTTCTCTCTCTCAGTTTCTGTCTGTGCCCTCTCTGATTGTCCTTCTGATTCCCACATTGCTTTCTATTTCTCCTGCTTTCTCTCACTTGTTCTGTTTGTCTTTCCTCAGCTCCATTCCGCATCTTTGCATCTGTCTGTGTCTTTTCCGGTTGCCTTGCTTTTTCTTTCTCCAGCTTTCTCTCTCACAGATTTCATTTGTCTTCCTTTAGTATTAATTAGAGTTACACATATTACTTATAAAACAGGTTAAACTTTTTTTTAAAAAGTGTAGCCCTCAGGCAGTTCCGCACACCCAAATGTAGCCCTGTTCCTGTCAGTTGCACCTCCTTCTGTGCTAGAGAGATATCGTCCTAGGAACATGTTCTATCACTCTTGAGTTATAGTCTCCTTTTTTAAAATTTACCTACTAGTGCTGTGTGACTGGACACCAAGTTACATCATATCCTATGCTAATGTAGTAATAGAGATGAAGCAATTATATTTATAGAGGCACTGACACATCATACATATACACATACAATGATACAAATGTTTCCTGCACCAACTCTAGGGCCAGAATGTCAGGTTGTACTCTTGACAGGATTATGATGGTAAAGGGGTAAAAAATATGGCAGTAGTGTGTTCCTTTTCTGTGTCACTTCTATGTCACCTGCAATTCTGCTCAGCTGCAACTGTTCTACAGGTATATCTTCACTGGCAGAACAGCTCTGCTAGCAGAACGCTCAGTGAGGTATTCTACCATCTTATCGGTCGTGAGTATTAAGTTCACAGGGCCACCAAAAGCAGGTTCAGCCCCAGTGGAAAAAAAATTAGGCCCAGAAGCTTGCTTATTTTGTCAAGGTCTCTTGAGTCTTTGTAGGGATTGGGGGCACACAAAATCACTGCTACCACCATTCATGTCTGTTGTGTTTCCCATCACCACCATCTTCAGAGAACTTGTTTTTTATGTATGGTTCCTTTTGATGCCCTCTGTCCACCCACAATTTGCCCTCTCATTCCATTTCTCCCACTCACTTTTCCCCCAGTCCTGCTCAGTCTTGCAGCAGTGGGGAACTGGCTAAGAATATTTAATATTTTGTAATACAGAATTTGTATATCATTATTATTATTTTCTTTGAAATACAGTCAGCTCTCCACATTTGTCGGTTTACCTTTGACAGACTTGATTATCTGCAGGTTTCTCCAACCCCTATCTTCCCACTTCAAGTGTTTCTTTTCCAAGGGAATCTTCCCTCTCAGTAGCTCTGAGCAGACCACACAACTCTTTAAAAACCCGCCTGTAGTCCTCTTCCTCCTCCACCAGCCTCTGCCTGGACAGCTAAGGAAAGCTTGCAGCTTGATTTCTCAGCACCACACACATTTTGATATTTGCAGTTCTTCCATTTTTGCAGGGGTCTTGTGCCCCTAACCCTAGCAAATGTGATAGGGCAACTGTACACCAAATTTACAGTTGGTATCAAAAATTATCAACAAATAACAGTACTACTGAGACAGACAAAAACATGGACAACATAGTAGAAATTTTGGAGCCCCTTCCGAACCACTGAGCCCTGATCACATGCACTGGTCTTCCCTTCCCCTTGTTGGCCCAGAGTTTACTTAAGGTGGAAACCATTGTGTGGTGGCTTTATTTATGTTATTTAGTCTTTCAATATCTTACAGCATTCGTCACCAAATAATCCACATTTATTTAACAAGCCACATAAGCTGCAGACTGTCATTATCTCTTGGGGGCCATTTTGGGACCTGGCCCCAAAGTTATTTCAAAATGCTGCTACGATAACCAAACAGAGAGTGGCAACTGGAGCAGTAGAGATTGCAGCTGCTGTTCCCTAGAGTATTGTTCTCTCACAGATCACTAGTGTCAGGTCCAATTGGAGACGGAGCAGTCAGCAGAGAACCTGAGAAAGCAAGCCCTTCCTCTTGCTGGTTCTCATCATTAGACTACAATATGAAGTGTTCTCCACCATCATTAAAGAGCTACTAGAAAGAACAAGCAGGGAGTACAGGCAAGAGTAGCAGAGAATTCAGCTCGCAGCCAAGAGTGTCTTCCCACAGCTTCCCCATGGGCCAAACAGTAAAGCAGTTTGAACTGTTAAACACTAACCTTTCTAATTTCATGGCCTGTGTTTGTAAAGGATATGATAAATACATGTATACAAACTTAATCCTATGCTTACCACCCAGGACCATTTTTAGATGCAAGGAATTATGGACTCTGTAAACTTGGGCCCTTTCCATATCGTACTCTATTAGCACGTTCTTCCATTACAATCCAAGGCCATTTCCACACTACAATGTTATAGTGCTATTATTCCACTTTCAACATCCCATGGAATCCTGGGCTTTGCAGTGTAGGGAGGGGCATTTAGAATTCTCAGCCAGAGAGCTCTTTGGCCTCAGTAAACTACAAACCCCAGAATTCAACAGGATGTTGAAAGTGGAATAATAGCACTATAATAGTGTAGGGCGGAAATGGCCCTAGGAGTGCCATTCGTGTGATGGTAGCAGGTTAGAAATGCTCTCTTTCGCACCCTTCTACATTAAGCAGATGAGTAGCGGAACTGCCAACAGTGTTCCTTCCATACTACAGCATCCTTGACCATTCCCTTTCTCCTCTTTCACCCCACCTCACCACCCCAATTGGTCGGAGGTTGTTTTGTTTTGTTTTTGGAAGCCATACTAGTGCAGCAATGTTGTAATGGCATGACACACCAATACACTATTGCAATTTTATAATGCTTAAAAATGTATTTTAACAGTATAAAGTTTTAACTCAAAGGAGAAATGTAAAATAAATACGAAGAGGTGATAGATTTCAAAGTTACCATGCCATGAAGGAGGGACAAGCTAGGCATACCCGGACCCCAACCACTCCTGAGTCCGAGAGGACAGGAGGTGCTATTACGATACCACATTGAGTTGGCTGATGGGATTGAAGCACTAAAGGAGGCTTTGAACACATCTTTTCTGGAAATGGTATAAGGTGGTTTTGCAACCTTTGGGAACAGGATAACAGCTGGATAGCAATGACATCATGCAGTAGCACAACTCCTGAACTGGAAACAACTTGCTGCTGTTGTGGGATAGTGACATCGTGCAGAAATGGCCTTGGAATTTTTTGCTGTTGTTGTGATGTGCCTTCAGATCAGCTCTGATTTATGACAACATGTCAGAGAGTCTTCTTGACAAGATTTATTCACAGGAAATTTGCCATTGCTTTCCTCCTAGGCTAAGAAAGCATCACTTTCCCAAGGTCATGCAGTGGGTTTCCATGGCTAAGCAAGGTTTCAGACCCTGGTCTCCCAGAATCCTAGTCCAGCAGTCAAACTACTACACCATGCTGGCAATATACAGAGGAAGAATTATTCCATGATTGACTCCTGCCTTCTTCATTTCTCGCTGAAAAACATGACTAGTGGTAACAAATTATAGATTGTAGGTAGGTTAATAGGTTAATAGAAAGGGATGCTCACCCGTTAGAAACTTCTCATTTCAAAATCTGAAATTAGCCCATGCCACAACAAGCCCATGCCACAATACAGAAATGTATATCTGTATAGCAAACATAGTCATTCTACTTCTGTTATTAGGCCTTTTCCTGATATTTTTAAATCCTGCACAACTGGAAATATGGATATTACTTCCTTGCAGTTGTGCCATAAGGCAAGAGTCACCACTTTCTGTGGAAATTAAAGGGTACCAGAGTACAAAGCAGTATGATCACATATACCATAATGGAGTTCTCAGAACATCTGTATCCAGGGGGGTGGGAAACAATTCTGGCTGAAGTTCTATTCTTACGTAAATAATTGCCTAGATGTCATGCAATAGATAGAAGCCAATGCAACAGTTTATTATTTGCAATTTTTGTTATCCCATTTCTCATAGGGGTGCAGAAAACAGAGTGGCTAGGTATAACCATTTCCAGTCAGAGTAGTCGTGCCCAAATTGTTATGCTCTTCCATTAATGGCAAAGACATGTTCAAAATGGCTGACAAGAAAAGAAAAGATGTCAAAAAAACCCACCATGTCAAAAGCAGCAATTTATTGTAACATGAAATTACAGAGTGCACTGGGTGCACCAGCCAAAGTATTTGTGAAAAATTCTATCTGCCTTCAGCTGTGGTTCCTCAGCAACATGCCTCTTTTATCTCAAAATCACTTTTCAGTCTCTCTCATTTAGCTTAATGCATGAAAAACTGCACTAATTCAGATTTATTCTGCCTCCCCATTTAATGTCTTTCAAGCAACATAAAGCACGTTCGGAAATAAAAATTGCTGCATGACTAACACATGCCACCAGTATATTGGTGCAAAAGTGACAACCTAGCAGAGCCTATTAGGTATAGTCTTTATTTCTACACATCCCAACCAATTAACACCAAGAGCTTTCTAGAGAATGAGTGTTTGAGATCTACAATTAAGGTTCCTGGGGACCATGTTTTTCTCTGCTGCCATCAATGTGGATACACACAGATCCATTCATAAACTTGGTCCAACAGGATCATCTAAGAAAACAATGGATTAATCTGGCTTTCTACTCCCTTCCTCAAACAGTCCCTTGCTTTTCCTTCATGCAATAAGCTCCAGCAAGGAAGTTCTGCAGATGGAAGATCATCATTCTCTAAATGAAGCTATGGCTGTTTGCAGTTGCCATCAAACATCCTGCTCTGTCTTGCTTCTTTGCTCCTCATTCTTACAGAGTGTTCAAAGCAAAAGAACTTGAGAAGAGTTCTGTTAGATCAGGCCAAGGGCTCTTCTGAGAGAACATCCTGTTTCTAACAGTAACCAACCTGATGTTCTGATCAACAGCATAAAATCCAGGGCATAAGTCTCAAGCATCTGCTGGATTCCCTTGGGAAGAATCTGCCCCTACTCTGCTATCAGCACCAGGCAGCATCAACACACTCATCAACACAGCAGCAGTTGGAGCAAAGGGCAGATGAATATAGTGACTGACTGACAATTAATTTAGGATTCTCCCTGTGGCAAAGGGACCATTTCCGGAAAAATGCAGATGCCTTCCTCTCTCCTGGATGCCAGATGCTGTCTGGCTAATCAAAACGATAGTTGATCTGACTGACCAATGAAAGATTCTGAGGAGAAGTCTACCAAAATTTGAGCTCTTTCAGATAGCCCAATAGTCCCAGTAAATGTTGGGCTGTTATGTTCCTGCACTACACAACTTGCAAGGGTTGTTCCTGCCCTCATATCTAGTCAGGGCTCATCTGTGCCTGATACATACCAGGGTTTTGTCCTTTTCTCTCTCTTTTTTTCATTCGAACTGTGGTGTAGGCAGGTTTCCTTCCCTTCTCAGGAATGGAATAAAGGAAGGAAGGTCATCTTTGGCAAAGATGACCAGCTTCCTTCATAGTCTCCTCAGCAGGACAGCCCAGAAGTAATGGAGGAATTGAAATAATGGAGCCATTAATTAAGAACTAAGCCCTGCCTGTATAAAAATCTCCAGAGATGATGAGGATGATGATATTATTGTTGTTGTTATTAAAAAAAACCCTCTTCCCCTGGGTTTCAAAAGTTGCAGTTTACCCTGGAAATTCACCAGAAATAGACTGAGACAGAAGATTATATTATATTGGGGAAGAGAGAGAAGAAGAAAAAGAATGGGTGAGGGAAACTAGGTAGGAAAGTGGAAAAGATGAGTGCAAACAAATGAGAGGGGATAGCAAAAGAAAGAGAGAGAAAAAGAAAACATTTAGCCTTCCTGGGCCCCTTAAAGGGGAAAGAGGATGGCAGAGAAGACATTTAGCCAGGATTTGAGAAGGCAGGAAAAGGGGACAACCAGGAAAGAAACAGAGAGGCTAGGGAAAGAGGGAGAAGATGAGTCAAGGCAGGAGTTGAGGCAGGGAGAGGAAAGAGAAGATGGGAGAGAAAAGGAGAGACAGAGAGAGAGGGGGGGGGGAAGAGAACATGTTTAGCTGATGGGGGAGGAGAGAGAGATAAGCAGCAAGAAAGAGGAAGAGAGGATAGTGGTATCATTCAAAATAATTAATCATCGGTTCCCATCCCAGGCTCTTCCCCATGGCTCTGGAAAATCCAGGCGCCTCCCCCCCCCCGACCCTTTTGCCTCTCCAGCTTCTTCTTTCATGCCAGACTATTTCCTTCTCCCCTCCACTACTCCTGGCCCTCCTTTTAACCTCCCCAGCTTCCACATCTTTTAACAATTTTAACAAGTTCTGGTGAACTGGTGCAAACTGACTGATTGACACTACTGAGAAAGAGAAATTAAATCAAGAATTAAAAGAGAAAGGAATCAATTGCCTTAGCAGAGCTGAAGAAGAAAGACATTCATGCCATTCTTCTGGTTAATAATGATACAACTCACATGTACCTCAGATCAAGCTCTCTTTCACACAACGGTTATAGTACTTTGATACCATTTTAACTGCCTGCATCCTATGGAATCTGGGATTTGCAGTTTCATGAGTTACCACAGTGCTGTAATGCCTCATCAGGCTACAAATCCCAGGATTTCATAGCATACAGCCACAGCAGGTACACTGACATCAAAGTGCTGTAATTGTGTAGTGTGAAAGAAACCCTAGAAAGTAAATGAGATTGTGGCTTCAACAATGTAGGGTATGTACTGGAACAGTGGGAAAAGCCACAAAGCTGCAGTCTTGTACTACATACTCAGTGACTCCTGAGGTAGCTATTCTGAGGGAGCAAAGTACACTGGCTTTTTCTCTGCACCAGGCTTGGTGTTGGCGATGATTCGAAAAAAACTGAGAGTGGGAGGAGAGAAGGAGAAAGAAGCCAGGTGGACCTCCTGAAAAGTCTAAAACCACGTGCAGCAGTAGAGGCAAAGGCAGATGCAGAAAGGCCATTTCTGCATTAGACTGTTATACTGCTATTATTCCACTTTCAACATCCTATGGAATCCTAGTGTCTGCAGTTAACTGCAAATCCTAGGATTCCATAGGCTGTTGAAAGTGGAATAATAGCATTGTAACAGTCTAGTGTGGAAATAGCCATAGAGAGTAATGAATGTGCGCGTGCACACACACTCGTCTTCAAGACAGCATTCTCACTCTGAGATTCCTCCCCATTTCCTGATGGCTGGTCAAGAGAGTCCACAGTTCGGTCCCTGAGTTCTGAGAACCTCACACTGGTGATAGATTGGAATTCCCTGATGAATTGTAAGCCAGCAGTCTTTTCCTCTAATCTCCCTTTGAAGTTTCTTTGCTCAACAGTCATTACCGTATTTTAAATTCATTGACAATGTTGTGAGAGTCTGAAGTGTTCTCCCACCGGTTTTGTCATTTCGGATGTCAGATTTGTGTCCATTTCACAGCAATAGACCTTTTTGCCATATACAAAACAGAGAAAATGGGATGTATCACTTTGGAAGCCGAGCAAGTAAATCAGCTCAAGATGTTGTTAAGTAACATTATTCAGTTCTGCAAGAGGTGACCAGAATAGATTCCAGAGTCATTGGTATCTGTGTTTGTTGCAGGGTCTATTCTCCATGGTTGTATCTTTGTTCTGCAGCCTGTTTTTCCTTAGTGAATAGCTGTTTTTGATTGTAGGTTATCTGTAAGGAAGTCCAGACCTACCCTCAAGGCCCAAGAGTATCCAGGATAGGGTGAACAGTAGTTTGTTTATGTTACATCTGAGTATTTCAGTTGGGAATGCCAGGTGATAATATGTTGTTCTGCCATTTCCTTTCCTACTTCATCTTACAATAAATCATTCTTAACTATCAGTCTGACCTTGTTTTGTTCAGACTCTGCCAGTTTACGATCTTCACTTCTAGTCTGTGTCATGTTTCAGTCTCTCCACTGTTTCCAAGGAGAACCCAGCAAACTGTGCTTTGTTGCAGCAGATGCAGGGCCCAACTCACATTTGGCTTTCCTTATCCTTCATCTCCTCTTTCACTTCTCTCTGTTTGTTATTCTGAGCCCTTGGTATAAGTCAGATCAGGGAGCATCACTAAAAGTTTCGCTTTCCAAATATAAACTCCAACCACTACTGTTAGCCAAAGCCTTGACAAAGGAGAAAGCATCCTAATCCAAACAACCCTCTGCTTGGCCTTTTCTCTGCTATGTGCCTCGACTAAAATTGCTTTAGGTTCTGAAGCTTACTATCCATCAGCCTTTATTTTATCCTCCTCAGCTATGCCCTCACCACTGCCACTTTACTCCAAATGACCTTTCTTGTGCACAGACCTCCCTGAGCCCCCCAAACATCACTAGAGGCAATTTTCTCCTGTCTTTGTATCTTTTTTTATATTGTCCTGACCCTGTCTCACTGCAGCCCCAAAATGATAGTTCTTTGATTGCGCTTCATCTTTGTCCAAATATTTTTCTATGTTTGATAATAAAAGGGAAATTTGTTTTCGAGCAATTCTGGAATTGCTGGGTTCAGATACACAAGAACACCTGTCCAATCTTTCACTTGGACTTTCAGGGCAGTGGCTATAGCAGTCAGATATTCTCACAATGTCCTTCAGTGATTCTTTGATAAGCAAAAGTCTAATGTGTATGGCACGAGGATTTTTTCATGAGCTCTAGGCACTCTTGTATTCAACTCCCTGCCTTGCTTCGAGGTATCACTAGAGATGTTTTCATAGGCCCTAAAATCCTGTATTCATAGGCCCTAAATTTTTCAGACACCCTAGGCACTGTGCCTAAAGTGCCTAATGGATAAGGCAACCCTGCAAAGACACCAGGCCCAATATTGGCTGGATGGTTTAACCACCATGCTGGTATGCCAACCTTGTTTAAATTTGCTTCATACTTAAGAAAATACACAGGCAGCTACCAGGTACAACCTTTGTGTTGTATATTTGTGTGTGTTATGTAAAAGTGTTATTGCTTCAAAAAAGCAATTACACTGGTTTCAGCTATTTTGCCACTGAAATATGCTTATGAGAGGGAATCAAATTTGGCTATGGTTTATCCTGTTCCATTTTGGCCTTATATACTGAAGTACTGAAAAGATAACACATTCTAGGATTATCATCAAAATCAGGAAAAATTGAATTTTTCACTTGAACAGTAATTAGTTTTCTTACTTAATGTAGACTCTTGACTCGGACCATTGTTACTTATATATTTCAGGACAGGATCTTGATTTTGGTGGATTTACTTTTACTGATTCAACGTAGATTTATATGTTTTGTACGTTCTATATCTAAATTATTATATGTCTGCTTATTCATGTTTGGGGGCTTTCTAATCTTTCTGGTTTTCAGATCAGTGTCTTTTGCTTTTGTGTTTTTATATCATACAACACATAACTAATTAATATTTGAATTTTTCTAAAGAAAAATCAAAGAACAACTCAGTGTTGTGTGACATCCATAGCAAAAACTGCACATTGACTACCTCAAACTAGATTTATACCAAAAGCTTTAACATCTTCTTCAGCAGATATTCATTCTCCTAGGAATAGCTTTAGTAAGCTGAACCTGGTAAACAATTGCCTAAAACCTTTCACAGGTCAAGAAGGGCTTCACCAGCTTATTCATTTTTCACAATTTAAAGTAAAATTCTATACTTGGCTACACCTAAGTCTTGCTGGGTACAGCCTAGGATACTCCCAAAGACGTGAGTATGGGATTTCTGCTTTAATTGGCAAAGTTGCCAAAATGAAAGCAAGGAAGATGGCATTCAAGTTGAGCTGGTACTGGCTTGATTTTCCTCTTTAGTTCCTGTGGACTGTAGGTGTACTTACCCAGGGGCAGTGGTCAGCACTGAACAGAATAGCCCTTCCTAAAACTGCCCATTGAGAACTGAACATGCTCAATAGTCATGTAAGAAAAAGCAGCTGTCATAAAGAAGGACTGGAAAACCAGGGTCAGGAAAAGGGAAAATAGAACATATCCTGCCATAAGGCATGGCTAACTGATTGTCTAGAACATTAAAAATAGTATTCCACTCTGCAACATTTTGTTGCAGGGCCTGCTTCTTTGACCACACAAACACATATACCCTGAAACAAGCATTTCACACACACTCGTTGGCATTCAGTATTGCAGTTACAGATCTGTACCTGTTCTGTATTCATTAAGACTATGTAGTCTTGCTGCAATGCTATGTAAATGCTCCCCAGCCCTCCTTAATACCCAGCAGCCAAATCAGGCTGTTCAACTGGCAATCAGGGTGCAAGGAAGTTGTTTCCAACCTTCTCCTACCAGAAAGAATGGTAGCAATAATTAGATGCAGGACCCCTGTCATAACTCCTTGTCACAGCCTCACTCACTAGCATGTGGGGCCTGGAAACATCTGGTCCTCCTCCTTGCATCCTTCGGTCCCATCCAGCTGCTGGCTATTAAGGTAGGCTGAGAGGGACTGAATCAGGAGACATTGCTTAGCTATGCAGATAGCTGATACAGAATGCTGGTGATCATCATTTTGCCTACCTTCCAACTGTTCCAAGTTGGCAGTGTCCCAATTAATTCTCTGTCATCCCACTGTATCAGCTACATTTCAAATATCCCAGTTTCTCTCTCCTCCTTGTCTTCAGATTACTTCAATTCCTGAAAACTGAGTGCAAAGTACAAATGTAGTTTGCATTCAGTTAGCAAAAGTAGTTTCCAAAAGTAGTGTGCATTCAGTTAACTCAGCAGGAGCAGGAGGAAGAGAAGTGGTAGAATCTTGCCCGTTCCAGTAGGTTCAGGCAAAAGCAAACTGCTGCATCCTTTTTTAGCTTGCTTGTTCTTCTTTATTAATAAGTGTTGATATCTCTGATGTTGCTTGGCTGCCTATGTCCCAGTTTTCATCTTTGAATGTTATAAGTATGTTTTTGTAATCCTGAAAACAAACCTACAAGATAGTTCAGCATTATTATCCCTGTGTCATAAATGGTTGGGGTGGAATATTTCAGCTGTGACTGAAATATTCATGGCAGAGACAAGAGTTTATGTGGAGACTTTCTGGTTAATAGCTGAGATGCATTTTCCCCCATAATACACAATTCTTGTGTTTGTTGATGCAGACTTTAACAACAGTACACTTATGTTTTAAAACTAGAGTAAAGCCACAGTTAAATAGGAAATGGTAATACGAAAAACACCACAAATTACTAATTTAACCAATAGTCAACAGGACAGATGTTGAATTGTCCTTTTCTAGATTGCCAATTTAGCAATGCATTCCTACTGCATACTTGTTCAAAATGGTTGTATCGGAATCATAGCAGTGAGGTTCATAGAGAAAAAAATTGATGAGATCTTGTGGAATCACTGGTTACAATATCTTGTAGGACCAGAATAAAATGTATTATGGCATAAGACTTTATGGACACAGTCCACATAATCAGGTACACAAAACAGGCTGTGTTCAGAAAAGCTTATGCCATAATAGACTTGTTAGTCTATGAGGTGTCAAAATCTATGTTGTTTTTGCTGCTACCGATAAAACAGGCACTTCTATGGAGACTAGCAAATCATGCTACCACATGGAAACAAATCCAGGAATTTGTACCACATGATGCAGTCTAGGGAATATAAAACAAGGTCAGTGGAAAAAAGAGAAGATAAGGGAAAGGTGAAATAAAACAGAAAAGGAAATGCATGGGCAGAATAGCATTGTGAGGGAAGGCTGACACACTTCAAAAGTATGGAATAAAAAGTAGTGCTTGACACAGAATTTGATAAGCACATATCCCCTCCATCTAATACACCATAATCAATGAGGAAAAAACATTTCTCATACTGTTTTGTAAATTAGGATTGCTAAGTATACCATAACAGAAGAATTCTAAAGAATAACAGCATTAGAATTCCAGATGCAGGTGGTGACTCTTTCCTATGAAAAGGGCAGGACAACTATCCCCTTAAGAAAATCCTGCCTGATAGTGATCTTTGGTTCCACATTTTAACATGGTACGGAAGATAAAGGTCATTTCCACACTAGAATCCTATGGATTCCATAGGATGTTGAAAGTGGAATAATAGCGCTATAACACTCTAGTGCAGAAACGGCCAAAGATAAATTTTCCATATTGTAGCTCTGGTATTTTTTTTTCTAATTATTATGATTCCAATTTATACCTGATCCCCAAACAAGATTTCTGCGGTGCTTAGGCAGTGTATTGTGGATTCCTAAATGTTTCTGTAGTATTTCTTCTTCACCCATCCCATTCTAGCTGCACTGTACAAAACTGAAAATGTACATTCCTACCCATAGCTTTTTTGAGGCCTAGAAGATTTTGTAGGCTCTGAAAATGATATTCTGTCTCAGCCTGCTGAGTTGGTCTCTGAGAGCATTTCACATGTGGAAACTGGGACATGTGTGACCAAGCAACATCATCAGAGATTTTAAATGCTGAACCTCTGTCTTGGAGAGTATCTTGAACAATATATGTTAAGCAGAACTCACCCCTGTGTAGGCTACTTGCATATTCTGTAACTGTGGCCATTTCCACACTACACTGTTATAGTGCTATTATTCCACTTTTAACATCCTATGGAATCCATAGGATTCTAGTCCTATGGATTTCCAGGGTTTGTAGTTTACTGAGGCCAAAGGGCTCTCTGGCTGAGAATTCTAAATGCCCCTACCTAAACTACAAAGCCCAGGATTCCATAGGATGTTGAAATTGGAATAGCACTATAACAGCGTAGTGCGGAAATGGCCTGTGATGTAGAGTTGGCATTGCACCAAAGCATTTCCAAATGTATTCCCCATGATTCCATCCTCTATGAAGTAGTTCTAAGCACTTCTCAGATACACTGGAAGGCTTTTTTCTCTGGGGTCTGGATTCTAATGACTTTAGTGACCCTCAGCCAGAGGAAAGTGTGGACTAATGTATTCAATTAATGCATGGCTTGCATCTCACGTCTACCAACATTTTATATGTGTTTATGTTTGAATTATGAACTGTCCCAAAACACTAGGATCAAGCTGATTGAAAATGGAATGAAACTAGGGCATGTAAGGGCTAGAATACCTAGGATTTATCCTGACACTCATGTATTTAACCACATCTGTTCAATTATTTCAGTTTTTCCCCCTTCCTCCTCCTTTTTCACTTTATTTATACCCCACCTTTCCACCAAAATTGATTCTTCTCTCTTGTTCTTCAGGACTTTTGGTACAAGCTATACGCCTGCCTAAGAAAGACAGGGGCCTAAGCATGCATCACTGATAGACGTGGGACCCTTTCACACTACACAGTTACAACACTATGATTCCACTATAACTGCCATGGCTGCATCCTATGGAGTCCTGGGATATGCTTTTTCAGGAGGGGTATTTAGAATTCTGTCAGAGACCAAAAGCATATCACCAAACTACCAATCTCAGAATTCCATAGGAAGATGCCACTGCATTTTAATATGCAATCATAATACATAATATGAAAGGGCTGTGGGCCCCAGCTCAATGTTTGATAATCCCGAACAGTTCTTCTTGTTAGACCAGGTGGCAAATGCTGGAGACAAGTGAGAAAGCTGCAGGATATACAACTTGAGATAAAGAAGAAGATAGTGGCCAATGCAATCTGTATAAAGAATGTAGGAGAAGGAGGTGGTAAATGAGCAAGGGGAATATTTTACCTCTCAAAAAGACTGAGTTCTTTACCCTTTCTTTAGCCCATGTCCCTTCTTTGATCATTCTAGACAATCAGCAAATTTGTTTACAATGTATTAGCACTGATTATTGAAGATACAAGCCCTGTGCATTTTACACATAAATGACACTATGCATTAAAGGAAATACTGCATCACTTTCCCCTTCTATACATGCCTTCATGAAAATCTAAACCCTTTTCAAAACACCACCCCACCACTTGGTACTGTACAAGAACAGAGTGGCTCATTCTTCCATGCACCTCATCAACACACAAATGACAAATTTGTTTAAATGGACAGTGACAAAAGGAATGTTAGTGAGAAATGGTTTACTGTGCAATGGTATCATTCTCTGAATTATATTCACTTTTTTGGCCAATGCCCAGTTTTCTAAATAATGCATCCTAACAATCATAGGCCTACCTGTTAGTCAGATCTAGTCCAAGGATCTAGGCCAAGAAAGAGAATTTTTGAGCACGCCCAGCAATAAGGACCAACATGAATAGAAATGTGGGCCACACAGTTCCCAGTACAAAAAAGAATGCAAAGCCCTTTGGAAAGGAAAAAAAAATACAGCTGATCATTGTCCTGGCAGAAGAAATTGTGATACAGTTTAATAGTGACCTAATTCAGCAGAAGAAAGTGACTGATGAAGGATACATACATATATGTTTGCTTCCCACCTCTTAATACTGTCAAATGCCTTGTGAAGGTGTTACAAACTATCACCACAGGAATGTATTGGGGAAATCTAGCTTAGTTTGGAAGATTTGGATTAATTTATCTGAAATGTTTATTGAGTGCTGGAAGTTACCAAGAATAAAGATAAATAAGCTGGCTAAGCCTTATGTTTGGTACTATTTGTAATTTGCATTAGATATTTTGTTTACGAAGTGGTTTGCAGTGAAGAGAAACCAGATACCTCCAGTACACAGCCAGTGTGAAAGAGGATGCAAATGCCTGACTGTGATGCATGGAGCATATAAATTTAAGTTTTCCTCACTTGTCTACTCATTTATGCCAGTCTGCTTGCCACAGCATTTTTCAACATTATATTTTTCTCCCAGATTATACAAAATGGAGCATGCAGATATAATGATCACATTAGTCATTGGAGGATGTAGCACATCATTTCTATTTCCCTGTTCACTCCTATATCTGTAATGTGTCTCTTTTCAATGTATGGCATACAGATCTACCTCCAGGTTGTTCTGAATAAATGAGAAAGAGGTTGCAATAAACTCAGACACAGTCAATATGTAGTGCTTCCTTTCTTTTGTCCTGAATCTCCCAGGGAGACTTGCAGCCATAGCTGGTGAGTCAGGATTCTCCTGTGTGGGATGAGAAAGGGTTACACTCAGATCACCACTTAGGGTAGCAAGGAAGCTCACAGGTTAACCTTGGGCCAATTGCTTTAACCTACCATACCTTACAGAGCTAAGCATGTATGTCACCGTGGAGAAAGAAGGGAAACTGATGATGGTGGTGGTGGTGGTGGTGGTGATGATGATGATGATGATGATGATGGAATTGAACACATATTTCAGAGCCACTTCACGTGTCCCAGAAAAACAAACTTCCACATTTAAGTCATAAATTTTCCCCATATATTTTCTGTATTATTTTAAATTTTTTTTTGTAGGGTTACTATGGGGATGGACGGTAGCTCTGCACTCCTTGAAGGAAGTGTGAAATACAACTTAACCTCAAAGTGTGTGATTAAGTAACTTTGTAGGTCTGTTTAGTGCCTGAATAGGGTAGTGCCTTGAATTCCCTGAAGGAAGACAGTACATAAACAAATATAAAACATAAATAGGTGTGACAATACTGAAGAACAATATTTTTGAACATTGGCGAATCACACGGTGACTGGGATAATCCTCTTTTTAAACATTTATTAAGCCTGAACATAGTTCCCTCAGTCTCTGACAGGAAGCAAAAGTCACAAAACGGGTTTTTTTTTTACACTTACCAACTGATGAAGAGGAATTATAATACCTTCAAAAATCCATTTTAAACTTTTGATATTATAATTCCCCATATAACCAAGGAGACACGCCATTTTTAAGAGCCCTCTGAGGCTATGTTAGTTTAAAAACAAATTTCTCTCCCCTTCTTAACCCAAACGTGAAGATTTTGGCACTTAGTCTGCAACAAAACAAGATTTCAAAACACAACCAAAACTTCTGCACCTATACATGCAGAACCAAAAAATGAAATGAAATCTAAAAGTTAACATCAAAACAGCTGAGTAAAAGAGGATGTGTTTTCTTGGTATTGCCTTTCTTGTTATTATAAAGTATTAGAACAAGTCACATCTTCCAACCATCCTGATTTGACAGTGACAGCTCCAACTAATTCTCTTTCATCCCACTTCTTTGGCTATTTTAAAATGTCCCAGGTTCTCTCTCCTCCTCCCACTTTCTCCCTCTGTCCTTGACTTACTTCTACTGGCGCAAACTGAGTTCAAAGTGCAAAAGTAGTTTGCACTCAATTAACTCAGCAAGGAGGAGAGGAGGGAGATGAATCTTGCCCTTCCATGTAGATTCAGATGAATGCAAATTATTTCAGTATCTCCAGTCTTGTGTGTTCTTGATTAACAGCTTTTGCCATCTTGACCAAACTCTGATGTTGTTTGGCCACATACGCCCCAGATTCATCTATGAAATGTTGGAGGGCATGATAAACGCACTCAAATTTTGCCTAGTCTGCATCTGCTTGCTTAGAAGATAAAGATCCTACCACAACCTCATTAATTTTACATAATCAATGCTATATAATTCAGTTACGTAGCTATCACAGATTATTACTTTTTACCATAGTCATCGCCCAGAAGAATCCATTAGGATTCATACCCTGTGATACTACCTTCTATGTATCAACAAGAGCAGGAGGACACAATTGCAGAAGAGGCAGGGGACATTTTGCCCTGCGCCTGCCTGGAGGGCTGCATCAGCCCCTTTTGGTGCACCGGAAGTGATGTAGTGTCATTTCCAGCTACCATCTTGGCTAATTTGGGGACAATTTTGGGGGGGGAGGTTTGGTGGCTTGGGAGAAAAACTGCCACATTATTTAGGGAGATTAGCAGGTTTTCAGGTGAAAAATTACCCAAAAATCTGCCTGAAAAAAAAAAGGTTAAAATGTGTTTGGCAGTGGCAGAGCCTTGGGAGGGGGTTCAAGGGGACTTCAGCAGCCATACTTAGGGGTCCCAAGGGCCACATGCCACCTGCATTTTGTCCCATCCTGCAGTAGAAAGAAGCACTCACAATCCCAATGCACACCATCTTCTTTGGCTTCTTTAGAGTTTAAGCATGAAGTAAGTCGTGAAAATAAAAGTATTTGTATTAACATATTTATGAAACCCAAGATGGTGTGTGAAAAAAACAAGCAACCTGCATTTTCAAAACAACACTTGCTAATTTGTGCTTAAATGAAGAGTTCCCCTTTGTAGCTATATGCTCAGTCTAGAGTTTTGAATGTTCTGAAGATTGCAGCTAATTAGAACTAATGAAAATGCATCAGCAAGCAAAATTTGAGGGACTAGAACCATTACATTCTAGAAGCTATGCTCCTCCATGTTTGATAGGAAGGTCTTCAGGAATTACTGTTTGTTTCAGAGCTACTAAAGGAAACACTTCCAATATTTGCTGATAACAACTGAAAAGATTGATCTAAAAACCCTCTGGGTTAAAAAAAAAAGTAAAAAGTGGGTTTTACTGAAAGGTCTAGGGCTATGCAGTTGTTTCCTGTTTTCCAGATTACAAATCCAGATTGGGCTAATTTCAAAATACATTTTAATGATTCTCTTTGTTGCCAAGGTTTTCAGGTGGTGTGAGCTGAAGAGCAGAGAGAATTCAATTCAGAATTCTCTCTGCTCTCCTGTGATTTAAAAAATAAAAAACAAAAGATATTTAAGCTATCTAAAATTTGATAAATGCTCTTTAATTAAATGAAATAAGTAAATCAGAGCTTGTTGCCATGGTGAATAGATGTGACATGACAGGCTCCAGCATCCAGCTTTCCAGGCTGAATTTTAAAAAACAAGGAAAGAAAGCACAGTGGCAGATATTAAACTGTAAACACTTATTTTAAAGCAAGTGAATCTGATAATTAGCCCAAAATGTGGCACAGAAAAATGATTATGCCATTTGAAGGGGAATGATTTTTCAAGATGAATAGTAAAGCTCTCTCCAGTACTATAAATTAATAATCTTTTTAAAATCCTATATTATTGACTGGCCCTCTATGCAGAACTTTTTTAAAAAACTACAGCTGCCATTCAGTTCACTAGTTATAAGATGATATGATCTCATAAATTTTGGGATTCACTTTTATGGTCATTAACATCCAAGCATGACCCCCAAATCCTTTCTTTTCAGCCAGGCTGCACCCTAACCAAAGGGTTTTCAAAGCAACTGCAGATTGGGATGCTGGGAAATAATGTCTACAGCCCTTTCTCAGTTGCGAGGCACATTGAAAGAAGCAGTCACAGCAGGTCCCCGAGGTATCTTTCCAACTGCCTTCTCTCATCACTTCCTGCAACCAGGAGAACACACAGATGTCATTTCTCAGTGACCTAGACTGCAGCACCTTGGAAAACCTTCAGTTGCTGTGCTGCTTTGATAAAAAGGTAGGTTGAGAGGGTGGCATTATCAGACATAGTTACAATGACAAGGCTCTGTCACTGTAGATATATCTGATGGAGCAGGATCTTGGCGCACAACAGTAAATGGACTGATCTGCACAGCTGTTCTGGTTTTCTTTGTGAGCAGCAGTTTTGGATACTTGTGTACTTTGTGAGCAGCAGTTTTGGATACTTGTGTACTTACCCAGTGTTCTGATGTTGATGATTTTGCTTATAATTAAACTAACTCGGTTAATACGAATTAAAATATTTCATTAACTAAATTACTGTTCCACATCATTAGATTATTATATTTATCACGCTTGGAATCTAATCATAAAATTGTTAAACAACAATTTTTAAAATTGTTAAAGTTTTACTGGTAGCACCTACAATCTATGAAATATTTTTCACACCAAGTTTCATGAAAAATGGACCCAAACCAGCAATTTCCCCCAAAACACTAACACTTGCTTGGTCAGGCTTGAACACTGAAGAAAAGGTGCAGTATATCAACCTGAGTGTAAGCATCAAGTATGGCCAAATTCAGTTCGTAAATGTGCAATTCTAGAGGAAAAAAAATAGGAATCCAGAGTGTTTGATTGTTTGATGGATTGGATCCAAAATCTTACTAAAATCTGTGTTTTGCTCCTATAAACTGACACACCAAAGCTGGCATCGTGTTGGTTAGTCCCAGCTAGAGTAAACCCATTCAGTCGATTGTTGAATGGTGAATCAACACATAGGTAAATGTGTTTCAATGGTTGTACTCTAGTGAAGACTGAAACAGGATTTAGGCCCAAGTGACTGTCTGATCAAGCATGTCGATTTTTAAGTATAATGGGCAAACACATTACTGCATAGGTTACACATTTCTTGATTCCCTTGACGTGTTTTCAACTGTTTTGGTACAATGGTTGCCTATCAAGCCTGTTGAGATGTCACAGATATCTCCTTGACAGGGACAGTTTCAGGGTTGGAGGGGGCCTTGGATGATGTGTGCCTTTTCTCTGAATACATCTACCTTCTTTTCTTCCTCATTACAACTATTTTTCACTCTGCATTACAACTAATTTTCAATATTGCAGATCCAACATGAGGTGCAAACTGAACATGAAGTAAAGAGACTGGAGTATTGTGATGCTTTTTTCTAGTCCTGCCCTGTCTGTAACTGTATTCCACTTGTGGTAATAACAGGATTTGCAATCAAACTACTGCTATACGATCAGTAGGATTTCTTACAACTGATGTTTTCAGTACTAGAAATAGTTACAGAAGTGGGAACACAACTTTAGGAATGCTTACTCAAAAGTAAACCCCTCCAGTCCAGTAGGACTTAGTCCCAAGTAATTATGCATAGATGGGTGAGGAGTCTATAGCCTTCCAGATGTTGCTGAATCTCAGCTTCCAGCAATTCTAACCGGCATACCCACTGCTCAGGTCTGCCAGGAAATGTACTTCTGGCCCGTCAGGAGGTCCACCAAGTTCTCCATCCCAAGTGTACAGAACTGTAGCATAAACTTAAATTCCATCTTCTACATATGATCTTTGCCATTAAAAAAATGGATCAGGGGTTCTCAAGTTTTCACCTTCCTCATGTTTTGGATTTCCATTCTCATTAGTATTGTTAATAATGGGCAAATATTCTGTATTAGCTATTTAGTTAAGTACACTTAAGTATACTTAACTAAGTAACTTCTGCCTGCCTGCCCCCTCACCAAAAAAAAACAAAAAACTTTTGGTAGTGAAACATTTGAAATGAAACAGAGGTGCATCTTAAAAGTACAATAACTATAAGTGAAATAAGAACACAAAATGCAATCTTTTAAAAACTTTGTTTTACTTCTTGTGAACATCTTTACATTGTAAGTTGAGTGCAGAAAGCAACTAGGCCTTCAGCCACAGAACTTTTCCTTCTACTAGATCTTCACACTAGCATTGCCAAATCAAATTCCACAAGACAATAAAGTCACATCAAAGCTGTGATCATTTTTACTGAGTTCTGTGAAGTTTTGATTTTTTTTTTTTTTTAGCTAAGAAGGCATCATTTTATACGCCACAAATTAGACTTGGTGTGATATTCTAAAGCACAGGTAGGCAACTGTAGCCTTCCACATATTGTTGGACTGCAAGTCTCATAATCCCTCACCACTGTCTATTGCAGTTAGGGTTGCCAGGAGTTGCAATCCAACCACATCTGGACTATAAGGAAATTTACTGATGAATATTCAGCTGAGGCTGTTAACATCATCACTAACTACACTGTCTTCAGCTATAGCCACAGACACACCATATTCATTCTAACCAACTGCCCTTTGGGTATCTTTTTATCATACCCTTTGTATGTATTATCTCTAAACAACCATGCCTCACTACTTTAGAACAAGATAAGTCAATATTCCTTTCAATACACATTTATCTTGCTCCTCAAAGTGCCATGCTGCTACAAAGGGACTTAATTCATAAATGTTTGACATGCAACCAAAGTATATTTTAGGAACAGCTCATGCAAACATGCCCTTTATTCATGTCGGGCATTTTGAAATACACTGCCTAAGTCAGGTGGCCCTCCAATATTGTTGAACTACAACTCCTAGGATTCCTCACAATTGCTTTTGCTGCCTAGGACTGCTGGGAGTTGCAGTCCAAAAACATCTGGAAGACCACATGATTCACACCCCTGGCTTAAGTTATAGCTCTCTTTTTGCTCAGGTGTCATCACTCTGGGGGAGGTTAA
Source organism: Cyclura pinguis (assembly GCA_030412105.1). NCBI lineage: Eukaryota > Metazoa > Chordata > Lepidosauria > Squamata > Iguanidae > Cyclura > Cyclura pinguis. The sequence goes on from CM059603.1 coordinate 42,677,525, forward strand.
AGACAATATTTGGAAAACATTTAACTTAGGGATGAGGAATCGGTGGCTCTCCAGAAATTGGCCTTTAGCTGCCATTAACATTGCCAACCATGGCTAGCAATGATGGCAGTTCTATATCAACAATATCTGGAGGGCCACAAGCTCTTTTTCACTGGTTCAGATAAGCAAAGTTGCTATACAAGTAATAATGCAAAATGAGAAAAGTGCCATGTTGTTTTGCTTTTTAGGCAGTCTTTTTTTTAATACTTTCATGAACAATACTTCAAATGCTGCAGAATTTCAGCTGGATGATGGTATGGGTTGCCATAACACCCAGCTGGCTTCTGGATTCTAGGTATGTCACTTGACATATGTCACTTGATGCCCATTAGGACCATAATCCGATCCCAAGTTTTCATATATTTAAGTAGGTCTCTATCCCCTGTGGAAGGTGAGATACGGACAAAATGCGTAGGCACTCTTCTGTCAAACTGTTCTGCGAGAAACCAGTCTGCCTCTCCTTTCAAGTGTGAGGGAGAGGAGGGCAAGTAATGCGGGCAGTGGAATGCAAGAAGCAAGAAAGGGGCATATCGCAAGGGTGTGAGGAGAAGGGACGAGAGGCAAGGGAGAAAGAACAGTGAGAGCGGCAGGCTGCACGTGCCAAGGGAGGGGCACATTGCAAGGGCCCAAGATGAGGCAAGGGAGTGGCAACGAAGGGACACAGTGAACGGCGAGGGCTTCAGAGTGCCGGAAGCCAGGGAGGAACGCACTGGGAGGGTGAGTTAGGCAAGAGAGTTTGTAGACGAGAGGGTGCAAGGAGGGAGAGAAGGGGAGGTGGGAGGTGCTGTGCCAGGGCGCAAAGAGCAAGGGCATGAGGCAGGGAGAAGGAGGGATGGGGCGAGCGTCTGGCATGAGTGGCAGAGTGCAAGAAGCAGGGGAGGGATGCACTGTGAGGGCTGAAGAGAGGTGAGAGAGGGAGGAGGAGGAAAGGAGAGCGAGGTGAAGGAAGGAGGGGACTGGAGCGTGTGAGGTGCAATGCCCGGCAGCAAGGAGCCAGGGCGGAACGCATCTGAAGGGCCAGAGGGGAGGGGAGGGTAATTAGCATAATCAGAATAATATGCCAGTTAGATGCCTGGGTTTGAGGTAGTGGAATATGGAACCCTTGGTGGATGGTGGGAGATATCTAATACTCTCGGAAACTGGAAAGGATACAGGCAAAGAGAAACTGCAGCAGATGGGAAACATCACTGAAGAAAAAGGCGAAACGGATCTTTCATCCAGATCTTCGCACAGCTTTCAACAGCGAGCCCACCTTCCCCCTTCGCTACTGCGGTGTAGGAGGGGGGGGAACACCCCCTTTCCCCCACACTCGCTCTCCACCCACTCGCTCCAGCTCGCGCGCGCGGGTGCCCTGTTTACCCACGGGGGGTCTGGAAAGCCCTCGGGCCCAAGCAGAGAGAGGCGAAGAGCTGCTCCCAAGGGTTAAACGCCTGACTTGCCGAAAGCCCGCGTGCGCGCGTCCTTCGCACTTAAAGCGGAGGAAGGTTGCTGAAGAATGCGAAACGCGCGCGCCGCAGATCCTGCCCCACGAACCGCGTCCCTCCCTCCCGCCGTCGATAAAACAACAGGCTTCTCTGCCAATCCCCTCCCAAGGGGAAGGGCTCGGGTTACAACCGGCGGCGGGGAGCATTTGCCTGGAAGATTCCGTATCGCCGAAATTATTTCCCTGTTTAATTTCCCAAACGGTCCAGTGAATAGGTTGGTGGCGGTGGCAGTTCCACAAATATATATATATATATATATGGAGAAAATCAATGTCATAGAAGTAACGCGTCTCACAAAGAGGAAGCTCGTGTTTTTAACAAGATTTTCACTTTCAGAGCTTCCCACTGACTTGCTTTTGTTTTACTCTAGGGGTTTCGCCTCTTAATACCACCTTTTTTTTTTTCCAGCCTTGCCTTTTGCTCGGCACGCAAATCTAAGTCTTTCGGAAGGGGAAGTTTTGCCACACAGATCAAGAGATTACGCCGCCCGCGCCCCTTCCCCCTACACGGTGTTTCTGGGGGTTTTTTTTGTTTTAAATATACCTAGAAAAAGAGAACGTGGGAAACCAACCAAGGATGACACAAAAGAGTCGCTATTTCTCTCTCCTGTCAAGACTTCCTTCCCCTCTCGAAAACCCCGAGCGCCTCAGCCCACTGGAAAAAAGGAGCAAACCCCATGCCCGAGCCCCCAGTGCCGTCGTCTGAAAAGACTAGCTTTTAAAGGCCGGCCTCCCACGGGGAGATTCTTACCTTGAGATGCTTCCTTATTGTCCCATATCTGAGCTCGTTTGATTGTGTGCGTGTGCGCGAGTGTGGTCGTGGTGGTGGTGGGGGGGGGGGCTGCGTGGGTTTTTTTGTTTTTTGTTTTTAATACAGATATGGTTTTTGTTGCACAAAAAAAAAAAAGAAAGAAAATGGTTAGAAATCCTGTCAAGTCATGTGATTGATTGAATTATTCCCACCCCTCCTTTTTTTTTTTTTTTTGCTCTCTTTCTCGCCCCCCCCCCCCCCCCTCGGCTTTTAGGACAATACTCGGCTCGCCTGGACTCAATGTGTCAGACAAAACTGGCTGATGACAGAGAGGAGGAGCGCGGCCGGGGCTGCCGGGGCTTGGCTCGCTCTCTCTTCGCGGCGGCCCGGGCGGAAGAGGAACGAGAGCCGGGAGGTGCTCGCCTTGTTGATGAGGGTCTGGCATCTCACAGTCATGCCTTGACGAGGAAGAGGAGGAGGAGGGCAATCCTCCCTGAAGCCCCCACCCCAGCCCACCTCGCCCGCCTGGCGTCCTCTTTCCTCCTCCCCTCTGCGCCCCCCGCCTTTTCCCCTGACTGCTTTTTCCAGACAAGGGAAGCCGCTGCGTCCCGAGCGGAGTCCCTCGAAAGGCCGCGGAAGGGCAGGCGCGCTTGGGCTTCCTTGCCACGCCGCGGGGCAGCCGCTGCTGTAGGTCGGGAAAGATTCCCCAAGCCCTCCCTCCCGCGTGAGTTCAAGGCTCGCGGTGGTCCTTGCCGACTGGAAGCCGAGTGGGACCTGGAGTCGGCTTCCCTCCTCCGCGGAGCCTTCTTCCCGTTCAGAGGGAGTGGCTGGCGAGAGACACGGGGGCCGTTTCCGCACGACACTCTTATAGCGCGATGATTCCGCTTTCAACCTCCTATGGAATCCTGGGGTTTCCGGTTGGCCCCTCCCTAAACTGCAAAGCCCAGGATTCCATAGGATGTTGAAAGTAGAATAATAGCGCTATAACAGGCTAGTGCGGAAATGGTCTCAATTCGGCAGCCGAAAGTAACTGTTGAGGCCGTCCCGGGTCATTTGCGCCATGCTTTCGGGGGGAGGTTTGCCTTCTGTGTGCTCGCCCTAGGAGCGTGTGTGGCCTAAGAGTTCATCGGTGCAAACTGACCTCTGCATTGTTGTTAATTGCCCTCCAGTCCGCTACAGCTGATGCCGACTTTCTGTAGGAGACACTCCCAAGACACTTGGACACCGACAGCCTTGCTGAGATCTGGCAGACTCAGGGATGTGGCTTCTTGATTGAGTCTAACCACCCCTCCGCACGCTCCCACCGAAATCCTGACTAACCAGTCAGATGGAACGGAATTGAAATACCACTGAGTTTAGGCAGCTCTAGTTGAAATTCCCTGGCATTTTGTCCCATGGCTAGTCCCAAAGCTTCTCTTAACAGATCACATTTACTCAGCTTATTATAAATGCATCTTCTAATCAGATAGTTAAACGGAAAAAACGCCAATAGACTTGATCTCTTCTGTACTGGGTATTAATTTGAAGACAGTGCTAGTGTTAAGCCATTTCTGCACTACACTGTTATAGTGCTATTATTCCACTTTCAACATCCTGTGGAATTTTGGGGTTGGTAGTTTACTGAGGCCAAAAAGCTCTCCGGCTGAGCATTGTAAATGCCCGTCTATAAACTGGCCTTCGTCAGAGGTGCATACTTCTTGAAGTATAGATGAGACATCATAACAAGCATGACTTTTTGAAAGACATCTATCATTATGCAGGGGCCAAAGAGACAAAAGTGCTGCTCTGTGTAACAGATTCTGACAGCAGTTTCTAATCCATAAAATCTGTATAAGCTCACTACGTATAGTATTTGTTCTATGAGACAGCACTCTGAAGACGGTTTGACTCTGGGAGACCAGGATTTGAATCCCCATTCAGCCATGGAAACCCACTAAGTGGCCTTGGGCAAGTCTCACTTTCTCATCCTTAGAGAAGGGCAACGTCAAACCTCTGAATAAATCTTGCCAAGAATACCCTGTGATAGGGTTGCCATAAGTTAAACCAACTTGAAGGCACATAATAATTACCATCATTAATACCCTGAGCTATGAGGCTTTTTAAAGGCCACATGTCATATTCCATAAGGCATCTAGTGTTTCTCGTTTTAAATTCTGGGATGTAACACGAAAGATCAAAAATCAGGACCAAGGGCTGGATTAAGACATACCAAGGACCTAAAATGTGTCAAATATGGGATAATGTTCCTAACATTATCAAAATATATGTAACAAAAATAGAAACGTAATATATATTTTTAGAAAGGACCTTTGCAGTAGCATCATTCAGCATGGTTGGAACTCATGGTATTTGTATTTCTTTGTGCACAAGGCATATAGTAGTTTAGTGAAGAAAGGCTTTCAATTGGGTAGAAGTACAAAGACAGCCAGTGTGATGTAGTGATTTGAGTGATAGATTGTAGAAAGCAGGGTTCAAATCCCCATTCAATCTCCTCTTGGCCATGAAAACCCACTGGGTGATCTTGGGTGACTCACACTCTCTCAGCCTCAGAAGAAAGCAAAGGTAAATTTCCTCTGAACAAATCTAGCCAGGAGAAACCTGTGATAGGGTCACCATTTGACTTAAAGGTACACAACAGCAAGAAGTACAAAAGGAAAAGGTTTAATAAATTCATCCATTCTACTGCTCTGCAGTTTTGTATTTATAATGGAGATCTCAATGATCTTCTCCCACATCACACATACTGTCATGACGTCCATTTCTTACAACCCATGAGACTGGCAAAAGCATCTGAGTTTTGTTGCCTCTAAAAGAGATTTTCTGAAGGAGGACCTTTTGAAAACCAACTGCAGTATCTTGTTATTCCTTGTTTAGTGAAGCAGATAATGTTATTGGGCTGTTAAGTAGAAATCATTTTAGCCATAACTATTAAGAGATTTTAATGATTGCATTTTATTTGCTGGTTCTTATTATTTATGTTTTGAAATTTTACATGTTTTTTTTCTGGATGATTGGAAGCTGCCCTGAGGATCTTACTGTTAAAGATGACCTATATTTTTTAAACAAATAAATAGATGATAGATAGATAGATCAATAGATAGATAGATAGATAGATAGATAGATAGATAGATAGTGTGGGTATAAGAAAATCTGTGTACAAGCAGCATTCTGAGGCCATGTGTGGTATATTGATCATTCCACCAATTGTACAGCTGACTTAGATGAATTTGGAAAACAGACAAATGAATTAAGTTTGTCTCAGCCATCCTATCTGACACCTTGATATGGGGAGGACACTTGAGAGTGTTAGGGAAACTGAGAGCTAAAAGCATCAGGAGGCTAGACTCTATTAGCTTGCATGATGTATTGTGTGCTTTTTAGTTGGCCCAATAAATGTACCACTGTTCTGTGGGTTTTAGATTTTGCTGTATTTTGCTGCATGGCCAACACAGCTACTTAATATGTTTCCTAGATTTGAAGATACTGAATTTAGCTGCAGCAGAGGAATCTTTAACAAAAGGGAACTAATGGACTGGGCTTTAACTCTTTGAGGTTGCTACCTCTAACAAAGGTAAAACTCTTTCATTTGGACTATAATTGGCAAGTTTGACTTATATAGCACCTAAACATTTTGTAACAGTAGATGTAACAGTAGAGGGATTTCTTGACAAATTCAGTGTTCTCTGCCTAAAAAAGGGCAATTAACCTAGCACAGGATGGAATAGCCTGGGTCTCAATAGAAGTTATTTTGCTACTGCAAATGGACTTGAAATTTTATTGCTTGTCTTTTACTGCCCTTTGTTCCCAGTCCCCATGAGGCCAAGAAGAGGAGTAGCCTTTGTCAGCATTGATATACCTCTAGATCGTCTTTACTGACAACAGAAGTAACATCTGAAACACAGCATAGGCCTATGACTCTATCATCATCACTTTTCTTCTCCTATGTGATTTTTAACATCTTTGCCCGAGGAAGCAGGCAGTGAAGCTTTGAAAGCTTCCATAATATTTTTGTGCTTTTTAGTTGGCCCAATAGAGGTATCACTGTTTTGTGAATTTTGTTGTATTTTGTTATATGACCAACATGGCTATCCCTGAATATATTTCTTAGACTCTATTAAGTGTGTCTAGATTTCTAGCAGGATCACCCAGGGCAGAATACTCAAAGCAGAAAACTGCAGACTAAGATGCTTCCATCCTCTTAAGGAAATAAGAGCTGCATCAACACAAGAGAACCGATAGTTCCAGTGATGAGGGGACTATCAGTGAAGCACTCCTTGGGAAGCTACTGGGCTGCAGCAATAGTAGTAAATGACAATAGTAGAGGATCTCTTATTTGCAACAGCAGTGATGCTTAACAGACTTTCTTTAATGCTGCATAGAAGAACTCAGTGATAAACCACTTCTGAATTAATGTCTTTTACCTTGGAACCTATATGAAGAGACAATCCAAAATGAGGCAAGAGACAATTCTGGTAGGAAAGACTCCAGGTTAGAGGGCACCAGCAACTGGTGAAAAGCAAAGGACAAGTGTGTCTGATGATGCACCTGGCCTAAAGATGAAAGGCTGTTGAGCTGCTGATGTGTTCAGATGCAGAAGGAAAGCCTGCAACCACACACAACAAACATAATAGGAACATGGAATGTGAGAAACATGAATCAGGGGAATCTAGAAATCATCAAATAAGTAATGAAAAATATATCAATATAACCATCATCCAAGTTTATCCTCCAACTACAGAGACAACAAGGAATGGAAAGATACTATGTAGATGTCCAGGATCATGTCTCCAAAACAGGACATGTTGGTAATCACTGGTGACTGGAATACAGAAACAGAGAAGATAGTAGAACCAAACATAAGGAGAGCATTTGTCTTAGAATCAAGACATGAAGCAGGAAAGTGATTTATTAAATTTTGTGAAGCCAATAATTTGTTTGTTGCAACTGAACAAACAACGGTATACATGGATGTCCTGAGATATCCAATACAGAAATCAAATAGACTATATTATTGGAAGCAAAAGATGTAGAAGTTCCATTCTTTCTGCAAAAGCAAGATTAGGAGCATATTGTGGCATTGATTATGAACTGCTGATATCAAAAAGCAAACCTGTTTTCTGCTCTCTCAAAGACTAAAACAGAAACCAATGAAAAAAAATTAACAAGAAAAGAAATTCCACCTAACCAAAAGGAAGGACTTTTTTACTGTATGAAGTGTTTGACAATGCAATAAAGCTGTCTCAGGGCAGGACTCTCTTTTTTGAAGGTCTTTAAACAGAGGTTGGATGGGCATCTTCAGGAGTGTCAAAGTTGTATATTCCTGCACAGCAGAGTGGAACTAGATGGCCTTTGCAGCCCCTTCTAACTCTTAGATTTCATGATTCCATAAAAACTGCAGTAAAGCTAAAGAAGAACATTAAATCAATCATAGTACCAGAATCCAACCTAAAGAACTTCCCTTAAGAATAGAAAAAGGAGGCATGAAAACTGGATTAAAACATATCTATAATTTAAGATATGCAAGTGACATCATGTTTCTAGCAGAAAATAGCAAAACTTGGCATGACTATTGATGAAAGTTAAAGAAGTATGGTGAAGTCAAAAGAAGTCAAAAGTATGGTGACAGCTGCATATTAAGGAAACAAAAGACAAGCCTAAATAGCCTAAAAATACTAGACCTTATCTGATCTTGGAAGCTTAGTAGAGTCAGTCCTGATTAGTACTTGGACAGGAAACCACCAATGAATACCAGGTACTGTAGGCTGTAAAGGAAGGAACTGGCAAAACCACCTCTGAGTATTCCTTGCCTAAGAAACACCATCAAATTAATGGGGTCACCATAATTCAACAGGCAACGTCAAGGCACACAGAGACAGAATGTCAAGCCTGAACTCTCCCTAGAAGGCAACATAACTAAACTGACAGTATTGCACTTTGAGTGTATTATAAGAGATAGCTCAATTGGAAAAGAAAAGTTGAAGGCAAAAGGAAAAGTGGAAGACTGTATTACAGATGGATTGACCCAATCAAGGAAGGTCTGAGTTTGAGATACCAGAGGAGGGCAATTAATTTAGCATTGGGGGGGGGTTTTTTTCTCATTCATAGAGTTGCCATAAATCGAAGCCAACTTAATGGCACATGACAACAACAAAGGGTATGAGATCCTGACAGTAGCCACCTCCAGATGCATTGTTCTAAAATCTGAAAGTCCCAGGTTTTATAACTGTGCTTTCTGATTTTATTTTGGAGATCTGCATGACATTTACTTCATCCCAAATTATTTCTACGGAGGTCCCAACATTACCAAAGACCTTTCCTTCCCATTCCTCAAGTCAGTTTAAATTAACCCAGTATTTTCAAAAATAAAATGTATCTGTACTTGTCTGTGTGTTTGTAGTCACTCAAAACTAGTTAGTTAGATAGCCACCAAAAGTAAACATGGCTGTGGTTTACCAGGACAAAGGTTCAACAGAGAGCAAGCACAAAAAAAAGGAATGCTAGCACTATAACAAAATGAGCTTAAAGCTTAACCAGTATAATACTGTTAAAGCACGGCAGTACTTTGACTGTAACTCCTGAACAATAATAAAAAATGGCTCAGTAGAAATTGGTGAAAATCAGTTTCTGAAATGTTGCATGAGACTGGATGTGATGTATGATTGGTGGGAGGGGAGAAACGAAAGAGAGGGGACAAAAGAGAAACCCAGCATATTTCAAAATAGAGACTGGATGAAACTTTTGAATAAGCAGATGCAATCAAAACAAAAAAGAACTGGGAACTAGTACTTCCAGAGACTTATTTTCCCATTATGGAGGTGCACCTTGTAATGTAAGAATTTGTCATAATAGTCAAGTACAACCTCTCTATAGTTTTGCAGCCTGCAAAATGGGCAATAATGCACAAGAAAATCCTAGGTAATAGTTGTCTTGAAAATTTGCTATTGTATGTTGCTAAATCTGAGCGTGAAGGCTAATGTTCTAAATAGAAAACCCTAAACACTAGATTCTAAGGTGAAGGGTTTGTCACATTGACTGGCCCAAAAAGTGCAAAACTTGTGCTGGCAAATGGGATGCAGGTCTTTTCGTAGAACCAAACCAAAAACAAAACAACAGCTATTGTACTGTATGTTGGTGACATGTTGTAGTAGTTGTGTACCTTCAAGATCTTTCTGACTTATGGTGACCCTAAACCAAACCTATCATGGGGTTTTCTTGGCAATTTTATTTTCCGGAGGGGATTGCCTTTGCCTCTCTCTGGGGCTGAGAGTGTGGCTTGCCTAAGGTCACCCAGTGGGTTTCCATGGCTGAGCAGGGATTCAAATCCTGGTCATCAGAGTTGTGGTCCAGTGCTCAAACAGTTACAACACACTGGCTCTCATACGCTAGAGAAATATATGGTTCCTTATACCGAGCCAGTGTGGTGTAATGGTTTGAGATAAGAGCACGCAAATAGCTAATAGAATGTAGCTAATAGCATGCAAATGGCTGATAGCATGCAGCATCAAAATCTTCACAGCTAGTGAAGATGATGCTTTATAAGAGCAAAGGTGTACATCCAGCAGAGTACTGATGCTGTACTATCAGATCTTTCTCTCCCTGCAGGTCCCAGTGCTTCCTGGAAATGGTTTCTGGAAGGGTTCCCAGTCTTTCAGAGCAGGATTTCAGAGTGCATGAGAAATTGATAGGGGAAGGGAAAATGTTCCCTCCTGATTCTTTGGACAGAAACACTTCTGGCAGTAGGACTTGTTGATTCCTGACCAAAACAAGTCTTCATCCTCAAAGTGGCATGGAAGAACAACGAATTTTATTCTAGGAGACTTAATAGGGCACTTTAAAGAAGAATGTCGTTATTAAAGGGACTGTTGCACTTCCTGTCTTGATCTGATTATTAGAACAGCCCATTTTACATATTTGTTTCTGAAATAAGAATGCCTGTCCCATTCTCTATTTCATCTGAGACCTTAAGTGAGTGGTATGAAGTGTGGAGAAAACATTTCATCCCTAACAGCTATTCCTCTGAACCTATTTTCTTATGTTGTAGCATGGCATTTGGTGAACCTCCTGTTTCCACCCAAACAGACACAAAGTCATTATATAAAGCAGTATTACAGATGACTAAGCTGGTTGTATTTCTGGTGGGAGAAACATATGCAGTTACTTTTGTGGAAAAAGGTGTACAAGGTTTTGGCAGAGGTAAAGTCCAGCAAAGAAGATAACCAGTGAGAATCAAGGGCACCACCTGGTGGCTTGAGGGACAGCTTCAACCCATCCTTTTCTCTCTTCCGTGATAAATATCAGGGGAAAGATGAGAGATCTTTTCCAGTTACATACCTGGGATAGACGTTTGGTGTTAAGAACCAGAGCCCCCTGTTTTTAAGGTGGGGATGCTCTAGATTGGCAGGCAGGTCATTACAAATTTAGCATGATTGTATACGTGCTTGTACAAAACAGTAGAAACACAGAATACAACATAACAATACCTCCAACTGAAGCAATTATGAAGACAATGCCAAAATAATAAGTGAAATGTTATAAAATTAAATAAAGCATAAAATTAATATTCAAGCAAAATATGTAAGACCCTGTTAAGCAAATGCAAAGATAGCTATACAGTTCTGATTAGTGGTTCTTCAGGGGGCTCAATTACACAGGAGTCTTGGTGGTCCTCATCCTTGGTGCCTGATCATTTCAGGGAGTCAGCTCCCAAGTCCACCTTTAGTGGAAGTCCAAGCTCCCTCTGCCTCCCTCCATTCCAGGGTCCATGTTAAGAACATAAGAGTAGCAATGCTGGATCAGACCAAAGGCTTTTCTAGAGCAGCATTCTGTTCCCAAAGTAGCTGTCCATGTTGCATATAAGATGCTCACAATCAGAACATGAATGCAATAGAATGTTTTTGCCCATGTCCACTGGGCAGAAGCATACAGTTTCTGATAGTAGATATGAAATATGACTAGCAGCCATGGAGAGATTTATTCTCCATGAACTTTTCTAGACACTTTTTAAAGCCATCCAAGTCAGTAACTATCACTATCTCTTTTGGTAGGAAATTCCACATTTTAAATGTGTGTTGTGTGAAAATGAATATCCTATTATAACTCCTGAATCTCTCACTATTTGGCTTCACTGAATGAGCCCAGGTTCTAGTATCATGAGAATGAGAAAACTCCCTGTCCACTTTTTCCACACCATGCATAGTTGTATATAACTATGTCATGTTCCTGTTACCCTTTTTCCTAAGCTGAAGACCTTTCTTCATAGTTCCAGCTCATGATCATTTTGGTTGTGCTTTTCTGCATCTTTTCCAGAATAATATTTTTTTCAGTACAGTGACTGAGAATGTTCTCTAGCTGCATACACTGCAACAATAGAACTTGCTAGTTGTAATTCATTCACCACCAATATTTACCTAGCTTTTCTTTTTAGGAAAAAAACCCTGGGTTTTTTTCCTACAACTTCCCTATGTATCTTGTTCCACCATACCACCCTGACTGCTGCTTTTCCTTTCTCTGGGTGCTTTGGTAAATATTCCCCCCCTCCTTTTTTTCATACAGTTACATTTTAGATATTTCAGAATTGCTGCCATGTCCTTTGCAATCATCCCAATCTTTCTACATTAAAAAGTGTATTTCCTGCCTTCTGTTCCTAAAAATATAATTATCTATTTTGAATCCTGTCCAGTTCATAAATTTCTATGAGATGCTAGTGTATGTAAATGAACTGTGTTGGTGTTGCTGTTTTAATCAGTGCTGCTGCTGCCGCCGCCTGCTGTTTCTGAAGTAAGTTTCTGTCAGTGTCCTCCTCACAGTTTTAAAATGAGCACTGCTGATGATCCATATTCAGAACACAATCTACTAAAGCTTTCCAATATTTCCATAAAGGAGGAGCATGCCTAGCTCCTATTAACATCAGTGCAACTCTGACTTCAGTTGATTGGATCATGTATTGTATGCCTACTACCAGTAATTTCCAGCAGCCTCATTGTGTAAATTCTTTTATTAAACTTTATGACATACAAAATATTTCATACTTCCTATTGTACTTGTCCAATCAAGTAAGTTTTCACAAGCACTGTTTTCAATAAATCTGTTAATTTTAGCACCCCCAAATAGTCTTCATTGCAATCAAATAACATGGTTTCTCTTGGAATCTACAACTCAGTCAGTTTGGGGTGAGAATTAGATTAGCTCAGTCTGATTTTCCACTCCAATTTATAAGATTTAACATCTTGCTTTTGTTCAATAGTAAAACAGTGAAAAACAGATCTAACTATAAGCATTTATTTTCTGGTGGATCCCATCTTGGAGTGTGATTTTAAGTGGAATGCCTGAAAAATATTAACATTGAACTACATGTCATTTTAAGCATTCAGCTGAAAAAGTTCCTAGAACAGCTGATCAACATCAGCAAAAACAAAATGGCACCTGTCTTCAGGCTTATGTATTTTTTAAAAATTTAAAGTTAAAACAGCTTGTATGAGAAATCAGCCAAAGCCTGTATTTTGCTTACACCTCTTACCTCAATTAATTTTTCAAGATTAGCAAACAGAAACTATTTTCTTTGGCTCATGGGCATAAACAACATCTTTTTAGTTGAGAATAATAAAAAGACAAAGTCTTTAAAAAGCTACTTCGCTTTGAACATAAAGACTTCTTGACTCTAAAACATTTGACAGCTGCTATTCTCCAAATACAGTACATTGTCTAAAACCGAAAGAAACAAGCAGGTTAGCATGAATTTTATTGTTTGAGTGTTGTGATTTCATACATTAAATCTGAGGCATTGTGTCCCATGCTTATACACATTCCTTATATTAGATTAGTCAATTCATATCCATTGCTTATATCAGATTAGTCAATAGATTTGGTAAGATTTCTTTTCCTCCCTTCTATTGGGAAAAGAGAAAAAAGGAATGAAAAATTCACACATGTAACCTCTATGGTGTTAAGTCTCCTATTACTCTGATTAGTGAAAATAGTTAATAGTTTAAAAGTACAGTAATATATTCAGCATAAAAAATAAAGATGCTTTCAGTCACTATATACAATAAGACCAGTTAAAATCAAGAAAGCTACATTTAACAGTCACCACAACCTTATAGATATTATTTTTTGATTCCGTAATGGCAAACTGTTTGCAGGACTTAATTCTAAACAGGTTTCCCTGGAACTGAGATCAAAAATCTTGATGGCAAGCTGAAGGGATTCCAGTTTTATTCTATGAAATCTTGCTTCTTGCTTCCTGTTTCCATCCTTACTTTATTAGTTGACTTTGCTTTGCCAAAAACAGTGTACAAGACTGTTCCAGCTGTTTTCCCAGGCTCCTGTTCTGTACTAATATCAGTATGTCCTTTTGCTTTTATGATAGGGTGCTTGTCCCACAGTTAATTACAATGGGAATTTGAATTCTTCTTTTGAACTGTACAGAAAGTTAGAATTGTATAGTGCAGTCTCTTTTCTTAGATGTTCTCATACACATCTCTACTATTGTTCTCATAAACATCTTGGATTGCTCCTTGGATTTCCTGTTGAGACATAAAAGTTTTGGTGAAAATAAGAAGAAATGTAACTTTATTATGAAGACCATAACCACTATATTACATAGTGATATAGATTATTCTTGTTCCATCAGAAAGGACCCAGGTTATCACTAGTCATTCAGGCTCTTGAATAACTGTGCTCAACAGTACTCCATGGATGCAGTCCTAATAGAAAAAAAGATTTCTGCCAGAACCATCACCAGGGTCCCATAGACCTTCAGAAGTTGATGTATACAGAAGATCATTCTGAATCCAGTCACTACTTCCACTGTAGTTTAACTACTTAACTCCCCCAAACCTTCAAGAAATGAACAGAGGAATATTGCCCTCCTCTGATAGGAAAGTTATAGAAAATAATGAGAGAGGACGTCTAGAAATCATTGCATTGAGACCTCTACCTATCCCCTCTTTCCAAGTATCAAAAGGGGTATCAATTATAAAAAAGATATTCTTTTTATGAAATGAAAAGCCCCATGTATTTTCCGGCTATGGGCTAAAAATTATTGATTCTTGGCTCAGAAATTTCCATAGTTCTGATTCTAAGTGGGTACATGCAGACTACAGGCAATGTAAACATATAATAACAATCTGTTTAATACAATCTGATATATTTATGTATTGTCTCTTTATGATTTTATACGGCTTCTGAAGAGAACTTAAGAGCACCTAAAAACACCACAGATTTTTCAGCTAACAAAAATACCAATCTTTTAGCTTCTTGAGATGTGTTTCCTGTTTCTCTTGCAGATTTCACTGGATGCTTCTCAGTTTTTGCTTTTCTAAAAACCAGCTTTTAAGCATACAAGTAAGGTCCAAATTCATATACTCAAGTGTCCTGGGATCCTGTTTGATCCATGGATATCTAGGGATAGGTCTTTCAGATTGGCCTGCTTGTGCTACGTGGAAGGGAATCTTCACAAGATATTGATGCAATCATATTTTCATAGTGATATATTTCTGAATATTACATATTTTCCTTATTCATATGTTCTTTGTGCTGTTACCTGCCATCCTCTTTCACCATGTCTTCACAAGATAAACAGTGCGCTCCGTAAATTTATTTATGAATGCCTAAGTAACCCAATTACAGATCAACAGGTCTAGCATATGAACCACTTTCTTTTAAAAATCTATTCTATTTTTTAAAAAAAATCTTGCAATGGGCCCTCAGGGCAATACACAAAATTACAAATAAGCACATTATAAAAATGCATAAAAACAGGGAAGCAATTAAAAACAGCTATTAAAAAAATATCATAAATATGTATCAGCCCAAAAGGACTAGCATCTCAGGCAAATATTGGCAATTAAGAAGTTTCAACCAGAAGCTTGCCAGAATAAATTATTAACTAGTTTTCTAAAACTGAATAGGCTTCACAAGCCTTTTTGTAGCAGTTCCATAGGAAGTGGGAGGAAAACAAAGATCCAGATCTGTGATTTTTTACTACTTGGTCCATAGATACCAATGTAATCTCCTGGTGTTTTGAGAGGCATGCATAAAAATCACATAAATTCAAGATAGGCTGTTTTAATTCAGCTAGAACCAACTTTTACTCAGAAACCATAGAAAAGAAAAGCACTTTCTAGGTGCAGCCTCACACCCTGGACCCCAAAGGTCACTGTTTGACCATGGGTGCACCAGGAGAAATCTACTACCACTTAGTTTGCAGTTTTCACCCTCCCAGACCTCTGCTTTCTGCCATTGTGTTTCATTTCCATCTCCTCAGCAACTGAGCATCATGAGGATAGAAAAGCCAATAGAGACTAGGTGCAACTGTAAGGGAGGTTCTGTATTTAGCATAGATTACATATTTATTTGTTTTAAATAATTCTGCAATACTCTAAACCCACCAGATCCCATCTGATCTTGGAAGCTAAGCAGGGTCAGCCCTAGTTAGTACCTGGATGGGAAACTGCCAATGAAGACTGGGTGCTGTAAGTTATATTTCAGTGGAAAGATCTGGCAAAACCACCTCTGACTGTTCCTGGCCAAAGAAAATCCTATGAAATTCATGAGGTCACCATAAGTCAACAGGTGACTTGAACGTATATATACACATATTGTCATTCACTTAAAAATATTAAGAGTCTTGCTTGTGTTTTTCCCAAATTTCACCTTATATGTTTGTTTTAATGTTGTCAAGTGGCAATTCAAAGGCAGTTTTCTTCTCGTAGATATGGGAATCTCATTCCTGTTTCTGCACACACACAAACGATATAACATGACAACAAGCCATGACCCAGAGTCTCCCTTGCACTCTGATATGGGTACTCTAGAATCTGCTTTAGTTCATGAGTGAGATCTATTTCACATGATATTTTTGTGGCTATGCCGATATGCAGTTGACTTCACATCTGCTATTTTCAAAGAACAACCAACATCCAAATTGGCCCCAAGAGTGGTATAGACATAATCTGGAAATTAAGCAGCTGGCATTCCAATTGGTCTTGTCTAGAGAGGAATACTCTGGCAACCTTTATACATTTTCAGAGCCAAACATAGAAACAAGACACCAGAAAAATGACAATGAAGCCCAAATGTTCTCTTTCTAGCTTGAGCGAGAAGAATGAGCTTATAATGAAATAAGCTTCATCTTGGAAGAAGCAAAATACATGCAATTCTATCTGTGTATGTGTTCCAGTGTATGAAAAGTACACTGCTAATTAAAAGTATATGAGTCTAAATAAAATATCACTGTTTAATGCTCTAAATGCTAGTTTTAACTGATGAAGAGCTCACTGGAAAACCCTTAAACTACTGATGGATGCTTTGCACTTTTCATATAACTGGGAACCATACACCAGTAACATCTAAGATCTATGTGTGTACACATATCCACGCGTGTGCTCATGCAAGCCTTTTTTGTGCACGAAGAAAGCTTAGAAGTAAAATGTTAAAAGGTATCATCATCATTACCACCACCACCACCACATTTTTTTATATTCCATCTTTTTCCAGTGAAACTCAAGACATCCTACAACAGTTAAAACAAAGATAGTTAAATATTAACATCAATTAAACCATCATATAATTTGAAGCCAATTAAAATTAAAAACAATGAGGCCTGCCAGAATAAAAGGGGTTCTACCCATTTAACATGTTTTTTTTTAAGTTTCAAGTATTAACATGGGTACTTTGTTGTGGTTTTAATGTCAAAACAGAAATATTTCAAAGTTTAGCATAACAGAATAATAAGATTTGCTAATTATTCTAAACATCAGTCATGAATATTTTTGCCATTTTAAAAATTTTAAGCTTTCGTTTTTATCTAAACATTTTTTAAAAAAAAATCCAGCTGTCCTCCCAACATCTGATTCTATTATCACCCCCACTGCAAAAAGGTACTTTTCATGTCATCTATATAAACAAAGCCCTAGTTATATAGATTGGTAGCATTTTAGGGAGAGTCCCACACCAATACCACTGTCAACAAGCTGCTAGAAGCAAGAAGCACAAATGATCTGTGTACTTTTGAAAAAAAGTATATGACTAATGTTTCCAGGACGATTTCTTGAATGCTGTTAACTTTTACAAAAGGCTCTCATGTTGCTGAAGTTTTGGTTAGAAAACTCAGGTGAAGGTATTTTTCAGCAGAAGGGGAAGCATCACAATCAAAAGAATGAGATAGGGGGTGACAGGCAGAGAATCTTTGTTTTTCGGTTTTTTTTTTTTTTTAAGAAAACATGCTGGATTACTTGTTACTCGTGAGCAACGGATAATATTAGCACATAAGATATCTTACAGTAATGATTCTATGATCTGCATGTGTTTCTGCATGTATACATGCACAAACACAGTGTAATCCAGAACCTCTTCACAGTGCAGTTTCTAATCAGGATTATAAAAAGGAACCCACAGGAGTAGAAAAAAGGTTCCTACTGCAGATGTTTTCTGCCAATTTATGAAAGACAATGAAGAGGATGAATTTGGTGTGCTTGTTCCTATTGTCCCTCATTGTGTAAGTAATCTGAACACCTATTATAACATGAAAGATCCCAGGGCTCCTTCATACTATACAATTAGAGCACTATGATTCCACTTTAACTGCCATGGCAACATTCTATGAAATACTGGAATTTACTGGGATTACATATTGGCAGCTGAATAATGTTTGGGGATATTCCTTATTTTTTCAGCATTCTGAGGTATTTTATTCTTACCTCCAAAAGTGAATTTTAAAAATACATTTGGTCATCACATAACATGTGCCCATTGAGGGGGGTGAATCCAATTCCCCTCCGCATTTACAGGATGTTTCTGTCCCCCACCTGTTTCCCTTCTTCCTTCCTGGCCAATGTCTCCTTTTAATAGCTTTTTTTAAAGCTTTCCCTCAAGCCTTAGCATTAAGGCAGTAGATTCCTGAACTGGGAAAGATCAACAAACACCTCTTCCACCCACAAGTCAACCAGAGAATGTGAGCGGAAGAAAGCTTTAAAATATGTCCCTCTCTCTTCTGTGTCTCAGTCTTTAATCAAAAAACAACATCTATATCTAGATTCCTAGTAATAAAGTACTTGCACGCCACCAGTTTCCATCCTGAATGTACTACAAAATGTATTGTTTATAACAAAGCCCTCCAATACTGTCGTATCTGCTCAGACCCACAAGACAGAGACTTAAAACATTTGGATTTACAAAAGGCATTTTTGAAACTACAATATCCACCTAAGAGATGAAGAAACAAATCAACAAGGCAAGATTAGTTCCCAGGAACAATCTGCTACAGGACAGACCAACAATACAAATGGGAGAAGACCCTTGTGGTCACCTACAATTCCCAGCTGAGACCACTCAAAGACATCATCCACAAGCTACAACCAGTTCTGGAGAATAACACAAGCTCTGAGAGGCAGGACTTTATTGGCCTACAATAGGATGCACAACATGGATGGTAGTATAGGGACAAGACCCTGCCACAACCCCAGATGCCAATTCTGTCCCTATATCTACTCGGGGAGCAATATTGCAGGGGCCAATAATGTCACTCACAACATCAGAAGTACATTCACTTGGTCTCGCTCCAACGTAATATATACCATGCTTTGCCAGAAATATACCACTGTACTCTACATTGGACAAACAAGACAATCTCTACACAACAGAATAAGAGGATAAATTGACACAAATAAGGCATTAGAAATGGCAATACCCAAAAACCAGTTGCAGAACATTTCGGCCTCCCTGGACATACAGTACGGGATTTATAGGTCACAGTCCTTGAACAAAAAAATTACAAAGGAAGACTAGAGAGAAAAACAGTTGAATTGAATTATATTCACAAATTCCAATTCATTAGCAGAGGTATGAAGAAAGACAATGGTTTCATGGCACATTACATGTATGAATAGAAGAGTCGTCGCTACTACATATGTAACAATAGAAATCTCCTCAGGGAAGCCTTTGAACCCAAGGAAATTGACATTTGGTAAGTAGATTTATTGATTTCACACATCAACACTAACTGACCACTGTAAAGACCTAAAAGATCTGTATCACCTCACATAGCCCTTTGGAAATTGAGGGTACAGATCATAGTTTGCATCATTTTACATTCAACCCCACTTCCACAACTTTATAAATATGCTTTATATTAGGGATGGGACGAATCCAGAATTTTCCAAATCTGGATCTGAATCCCTGGAAGGTTCTGCGAATCCACGAATCTCGAATCTTTCAAATCCTTTTTTTAAAAAAAAAGGTTTAAAAAGCAAGAGAAACAAAGCACTTCCACTGAAAAGTGTTTTGAAGCAGAATTTGACATCTTTGTTTAATGAAAAACAAATTAAATAATAGTTTTCATTTTCAGGAAAACATACCCATATACTTCTTATTAAGAATTACATGTAATTTGGAAGTAGCTCCAGAAGTTGGAGGATGCTCAAGATGATGCCATCTCCTGGGTTGACTATCACAAAAAAAAAACAAAAAGGCAAGGACAACCTTGAGCAAGACACCCTCTCAGCCTTGGCAAAAGCCTAGGCAAAGGCAAACCTCCCTCTGAAGAAATCTGGCCAGGATAATTGTCAAAGTTTTACCTCGGGATCTCCCCAGATGGAAATGACATGAAAGGCATTATTAATCCCACATTTTTCTGCCTGTGTAAACGGGGCCGCATACTACAGTACAGAGATAATCCAGGTCAAAACTGGATTTTCTTTGCATAGCTCCTTATGGCATCCTGGGGTTTGTAGTTCGATGATGCACCAGCACACTTTGGCAGAGAAGGCTGTGACACCTTGTAAAACTACAAACCCCAGAATTGTGTATGAAAGGGAGGTTTGCAAAGGAATCTTTCAGCTGTCCTTGAAATCTCAAGAAGACTGTACCTTCCAGTCAAATCTCAAGTCCTGCAATGAAGAAGGTGCTTAAAAACAAAAACACCAGCCTCTAGTCCAGTCTCAATTCTCTACCCTAGAGCTTTCCAAACTTTGCATGTTGGTGACACACTTTTTGGACATGCATCATTTCGCGACACAATAATTCAGTTTTACTAGCAGATTGGAGGTTAAACAGCAGGAAAGGCAGCTCCCCACCCTATCCATGCTTGTTGCCATTGCTCTCACTGAGGAAAGACCCCTGTGAGTGCAGTGCAGTGGCAACAAGAAAGGCAGTCCCTTTACCTGATCCTGGGCTGCTGCGGCAGCAGCAGGAGGAGGGGCTTGGGTGGAGGAGGTCTTTCTCAGCCTGTAGAGGCGACACACCTACAGACTTCAGGTGATACACTAACGCAGGTATGTCACAACACATTAATGTGTTGCTTGAAGAGTTCAAGTGTGTTGCCTCCCCGGGACTGAGAAAGAACCCCCATGGTGGGCGGCACTTTTGGGGGGGCACCACCAGGGCACCTGGAGCTGAATCCTGGGGCTCCTCAGGGACTTCCCAGCTTCTTCAACCGCCACCTCCCACACTTCCTGCTAAAAATTTACCTATTTATCATGAAATGATGTTGCAGTCCTTCTGTTCCTCGGAGGAGGAGGGAGGTGCCAAAGGGCCTGATCTCTCCCTCCTTCCCTCAACTCCGAGGAGGCCCCAATCTGACTTACGGCTTTCCCCATCCATGTCCATGGGAGAGTCAGAGGAAGATGTGGCGGCAAAATTCAAGCAGCACAAGTTCCCCGGTGAAGGCATTCCCCCACCGCCGGTGCTGTGCCTCAACTTGATGGCCACCCTCAAGGAGGAGCTGGGCCGATGCCAGGAGACGCTGCAGGGGCTTGCTGGAGGCAGGGCCAAGAAGAAGTTCAAGGTGGTCTACTTGGAGGGGCGCTGGAGCAGAGGTGCAAAGGCAGTGGCGGATTAGAGGCCATACCGTCCAGCTCCGTTGCTCCCAGGGGGCACAAGGGGATGCCACCGCCTCTGTGGCCAAAGGTCCCCAACCCAGCTGACAGGGTGCATGGAGCCAAGTCCTGGGGCTCCTTGAGGACTTCCTGGTCTCTTCAACCGTCGCCTCTGCCGCCCTGCTGCTGCTGCCTCCTCTCTGGCATTGGGGTCACCCAGAGGGCAGCAGCAACAAGAAAGGCAGTCCCTCTACCTGATCCTGCGCTGCGGCGGCAGTGGGAGAGGCTCGGGTGGGGAAGGTCTTTCTCAGCCTGGAAAGGTGACACACCTACAGACTTCAGGCGACACACTTACATGTCGTGACACACTGTTTGGAAAGCCCTGCTCTACCCTGATGTCCAGTCTCAAGTCAAAAGAATGGAGAAGAAGAGAATAATTACCTTGCAGAGGGAGGCAGCCTGAACAGGCACAGGCGGGCAGCCCAAGCGAGTGAACTCACAGTACAAGTGGGCGAGCACACAGCCCAAGCGAGCAAGGGAACACACAGCATGAGCGAGCAGGGGAGCACACAGCACGAGCGAATGGGTGAGCACACAGCATGAGCGACCACAGGCAGCCTCTGGAGTGCACGGGCGGCTTTATGCAGTTATTTTTGTGCACCCAGGGGCCCGCCAGCCAATCAGGCTTTTGGTGGGCTATGGAGGTGCCAATTTTGAAAAGAATCAAACAAACTTGGTTGATGGATTCGAAAGATTCAATTCGCCATTTTGGTGTCAAGATTCGGATTCCTGAATCTCGAATCCTTGCCCAGGATTCGAGGATTCAGTTGGCCCATCCCTACTTTATATCCTGAGGCCTGGACATTACTCTGAATTACATCTGAAGAACTGGGTTTATATCCATAAAAGCTCATGCTCAGATAAAAACCAGTGAGTCTTAAAGATGCTGCTACATTCCTTTGCTTTCCCCCTTCCTTCTCCCTTCTTCCTGTGGTTTTTCAGGTTGACTGTTCTCTAAATTTGGTCATCAAGCCCACAATTCCCTTGTTACAATTTCTCCATTGGCTACCATTTTGCTTCTAGGCATAACTAAAACCCCTAAAGCACAACATGGTTTGCATTCAAGTTATCTGAAAAATGTACTCACTCATATGAACTTGCCCTTTTTTTGAAATCTTTGGGAGATTCATGTATGATAGAGGCATGAGAGACTCTAAACTCTGGAATTCCCTTCCTAGAGTGACTAAAGATATCCCCTCCTTATTGTCATTTTATTAACAGTCAAAAAGTTGTTTTTATTCCAACAGGTGTGGGACACTGTTTTTAATGCAGGGCTTTTACTAGTGTTCTGTACTGCTAGTATATGTTTATAGTTTATATTTTTGTTAACGCATGTTTTAAATTATTTTTAATTCAGTTTATTAAATTTAATTTAGTTATAGATAATTTAATTAAACTTGAAAAATAATATTTTAGATCTACATTGTATTTGTTTTCATTTTTAAACTGCTTTTACTCCTGGATAGAAATAAAATATAGTTCAAAATTGTGCTTTCAATTCAATTATGCTTATATTGTTGGTCCTGGTTTGCATTCTTTTAATATCACATTGTTGTTAGTTGTCTTGAATCTCATTTTGGAGTGAATGGTGGGAAGTAATTCCAATCAATAAATAAAATAATAAATAATAAACTCTTCAAATAACTGGAATGCAACCTTCAGCTTTTCTAATTAAAAACTGAAGGTTGCATTTCAGTTATTTGAAGAGCTTTCAAGTAAGTGTTACCATTTTAACCGATAGAGTGATATAAGAAACTCATCAAAGAAAAGGAGAGACCTATCTAGCCTCCACTTAACTGTTTTGCCTTCATCTGACTTGCAATATGTTAATCTATTTCAAACAACAATAAAATGTGAAAGCAGCCTGGTTGATTTGTTCACTTGCCAAAGCTAAGAAAGGCCATCACTGCTCCTGCTCTGAACAAAGTCCCAGAGGTACAATCCCTCACATGCCCCCTTGGCTCTACCACTGAGATGGTTTTCTATAGAAGAAGCTAAATCCAAGAGGGAACCCTCAAGAGAACAAGGGCGAAAATGTCTGACTCACCTTAGTTGTAGGTGTCCCTGTCGGTGATGGGCTACTTAATTTTTTCTGAAAGTCTATATAGATGTCAGGTTGATGGGGTTCTAAGTCCTAAAAAGAAAGAGTAAGGGACAGAACATATATTCATTATACATAAGCTGTAAATGCAAATAATTTCCACCAACACTTTTATTTTAATGTTTGGAATCATAGAAAATTCTCTCCCATGCACGTATACATGTAAGAGGTCATGTAGTCATAGTCTCCATCCTCACTTTGACAGAAAAAAAGAGTCCTCTCAAAAGGGAACTTTGACAGACTTATCCAACAAAGAAAATATTGGGAAATCATATTAAAATCCAAGAAGCAAGCTACAAGTCATCATCATTCAACAAAGGGGAAAAAATTGAGTGAGGTTAGCACAATCCTATGTATTATTATTCAGAATGTGTTTAGTTAATCTTGTTTAGTTATGCTCCATCACAGCTAAACGAATATCATATTTCATCCTAACTTATGAATCATATTTCATCCTAACTTCATCTAACTTAGGTTTGCCAAAGCAGTGTAATGGTTTGAGTATTGGACTACAACTCTCAACATCAGGGTTCAAATCCCCTCTTGGCCGTGGAAACCTGCTCAGTGACCTAGGGCAAGCCACACATTCTCAGCCTCAGCAAAAGGCGAAGGCAAACCCTCTCTGAATAAATTTTGTCAAGAAAACCCCGTGATAGGTTCACATTAGGGTCACCATAAGTCAGAAACTAGCCGAAGGCACACGAAAACACAACAAGGTTTGCTAGTCTCAATTTAGCCTGATCCTGGGGCCTCCCTGGCAGTTGACTGTCCCATTTCACTCCTGTGTTGCCAGCAGTTTCCAGTTAACACTGGCAGTGGTAGATGTACACCTGTGAAGACATCCACAGGTACACTCTGGGCTTCCTTGGCAGAAGGACCTTCCCCCGTAGTAACCCTTTTCTAACACAGAGGTTCAGTCATTTGGCTTCATCCCCCTTTGGATGTCTGTAGGTGCTGCTTTCATCAGGTTCCTCTTACTTATCTATATAGAGGGCTACAGAGGAGGAAAGAGGCTAAGGTGCTTTTTTCACACCCCCACCCCCACCCCCATAGCAGAAAGTCCAACCAAAGAGTAGTGTTACATTCATAGCCTCCTCAATCTAGAGGAATTTGTTCCAAAACTAAGCTATTCTTCACCCTCTGACTATACAGAAGCCAAAACTACATCTGCAAATAAGCACATAAAAAAGATAAACATCTCACTACTAAAAATGTATGTCAGATTTACTGATGCTGCAAATGTCTCCCACCAAAAAGAGAACAGAAGACTTTTCCTTGCATGTTTATGGTAACGGCTGGTTGCCATGGTCATGGTGGCTGTTCCCTTGGCAACAGGACGATGGGAGGAGCCCAAGCAGGCAGGACAGACAGGTGGCATTAACAGAAGAGTGCAAGATTTGAATGGCTCGGTGATGCAGCAAAAATTAACAGCAAGGAGTCATGGTTTCTATTTCCTACCATTCACTTCGATGGACAGCATGTCCCAAAATCAAGCCTCCTACAGTGTATACAGTGGAAAGGGTAGGAAAGGAAACAAAAATAAAGGAATAATAGAGAAAGAGGCCCAAGAAGAACAGTCAACATGTAGACTTGAGGCTTGGAGATAGATTTTTCATTCAATAGAAATCTGGTAATAATTATTACTCTAGGCAAGGATAGGCAAACGTGCATTTCCAATGTAGCTTCAGAGGCTTTTCAAGGGCCCTTCAGTTCCCCACTCCAGCACCCTCCAACCCTCTATACCCCTCTATTTCTGATAATACAAATTACCCCAGATTGGTCAAAAGTCCAAGAGTGGAAGATACCTTCCACCCTTGTCCCATCTAAACAAGTAAAATTGGCTGAAAACAGCCAAAAACTGAAGCCAGAAGTAATGCCTGGTTGATTTCAGCTGCTCTTTGGCTGAGTTTCAGCAGGTGCAGACAGCTGGGAGGTACAGTGGTGAAAAATACCCCCATGCTTTTCACAGTTGCCCCACCCTGACTGAAGGTCTGCAGAGGTCCTACTTTATAGAGGACAGTCCTCTATTTGTTAAGGTTGTCCAACTGAAGCCTCATTTAAAGATAAAGGACCATCAGAAGGGAGAGCAGGGATCCTGATGCTGCCCATCAGTTAGGGGCATTGGCACAGCAAACAGAGCAGGCATTCAAGTCTTCTCCATGGAGAACTACTTAAATTACAGCAATTATTTTTAAAAATTGGATCTATCTCTAACATGGGCAAACTATATGTAAACTGGTGTCCTCTTTGCCAATACCTAAGTGACTCTCCTAGCACTACTTCAGGTCTAGAGAGAGTATGAATTAACTGGACTTTAAGTGTAAACAATAACCCGCTGTTCATATAGCCCACAATCAAGGATAAAATGCAACTTGCTGGAGTATCTTATATATAGTATCTTATATTTGGCTGTGTTCAACCCTATCTTCCAAACAGATTGAAGGACAATTTGCCTCTTCACCGGATGCACATTTTTATACTATTTTCCCTTTATTGGCTTCAGCTAGCTCACTTTTCAATGAGCCCAAACAAATTTGCAGGCATATTTCACATACCTAAGTAGCTTATAATTGTTTAAAAGTAACAAACCATGGATCAATCATGAAATGTCTGTGTTCACAGAACACTATACAGAATACTATACAGAACACACTGTTTTTTATTAACAGGATGTTATGTGAAATAGTTGTCTTAGTCTGGATTGGTATGCATAAGGACCTTGTAGCACCTTTGAGACAAACTTAGAGAAAGAAGTTAGTAACATAAGCTTTTCTAGATTTGAGTCTTTTTCATCCACTGCATGGAGTGAAGTGCCAAGGAACAGATCTTTATAGCTATGAATGAGCAGGTAGTATGTGTGAATAGCAACAGAAATGCAAAACTTGTGAACATGGGGATTAGGTGACAAGTTCAGTTTTAACTACAGTAATTGTGGGGACTAAGGCATGAGTGAGCCAAGGTGAGTAGATAACCATGGTTACCTTCTGCTACCAACTTTTTCCTCCCGCTTAGGCCATTTCCGCACCTCACCTCATTGCTGTGATGATCCATGGATATCCCAACATCACCAGTCCCAAGAGAGGAGTGATTTCCCACCCTTCCCTTCCGCATGCATCTCTCAGTGGCAGAGGAGTAGCAACACCACTGCTCCTTCTGCATTACAGTATCCATAGTGATGTCTTCTCTCCACCCTTTCCCTGCTCTGCATCACCTGATTGGTCACCTTTTTCCAGGACCTTTTTTCCTATTGGGTGGTATCAGGCGCATCCATGTGTCCATGAGTCAGGGTTCCCGGATTGACAATAGGAGCTGGCACGATGGAGGAACTGCACACCACCAGGTAACAGGATGGTCACACTTTAGGGGGTCAATAATAGACTTTTTCCATTATTTACATAGGGTGTGATACGGTTGGCTTAGGGGCAGTTGGTGGCGGGATACCCATGGGTTGCCCACAACATCATGTGAAAGTGCAGATCCTAGAACCGTGATCACCTGTCGCTGTGGCAAGTGAAAATGGCTGTGTGGAAATGGCCTAAGTCTCATATGTGCTACAAGATCCCTTTGCATATGAAATAGTATATATGGTATTGACTAAAAAGACCATGCTACTGGAAAGCTGCAGTGTGGTTTTCCTTTTGAGAGGAAGATACCCTCAGCTAGCTCCACATCACACTATGTAAAAATATGCACGCATCATTGAGCATTTTCTCAGAGAATTACTGCCATTTGCTAAATGTAACTTGAGCACTTTAAATGCTTATATACTGAAGTTATCTTTCTATTATGAGGCTGTTCCTTCAGTGATTCTTATATGCTTGTTTCATGCTTTTCTTTCTGATTGCTGAAGTTAGATCTAAAAGCCTATCTGATTCCATTCTTCTTTTGAAATTTTCAAAATTTCAAGACACAGAAGGATTTCTCTAAGTCATTTGCAAGTCTAATATACAAAACATCAAATCTAGGTGGAAGTTTATCCATCTAATAATTCTTAACTGGAGCCATGTTCTTCCAAATTCTAGTAAGCATTCAACAGCTTGTAAGTCTGGATTTCATTTAATTTATTCAGTGGACAATATTGTTTCAGTAAGCTGGCAAAATAACAGTTGAACAGAGGCAAAACCTAAAAACAGTCATTGCCAAATCTGGATCTCTCAGAAGAATTTTGTCACATTGAAAATCCACCAGCACTATACAGTGCAGCATGCTATAAGGAAGGTATCAGTTTGCTCAGCTACCTTCCTCCCTCTACTGCAGGCCATCAAGAAAATGAAACAGGACTTCATTGACAAAAGTGATGGAAGTAGATTTCAAACTCTTATTGCATGGATACTAATAAAAAAAAAAAGGAACTAATCCCTACATGCTTTCACAAACAGGAGTTAGGGTAAAAAAAAAACACCAAAAAACCAGAATCTCAGCAAGCAATGATATCTATTACTGACATTCGATCTAACTATCTAATATTGTTGTTATGTGTGTTCACTTTGACTCAAATATATGGTGACTCCATCACAGGGGGTTTTGGTGAGATTTAGTCAGAGTAGGTTTACCATTGCTTTGCTTTTAAGCTGAGAGAATGTAACTTCCCCAAAGTCATTCAGTGGATTTCCAAGCTGGTTTGAACCCTGATCTCCTGAACCCCTAGCCTACACTCAAACATTATACCACAATGGCACTCTAAGAATCTAATGCATTATTAGAATATGTGCAGAACAAGTATGAATTATGTGTATAAAGTGATTATCAGCTAATCTATTAACCTAGAAAAAGCACATGAACTAGGTAACTCTATAGTCCCACTGTTTCTCATTTTTGTTATCTAACATTCCTTCTCCATAACCACTGCCAGAATCACATGGCAGCTGATTCAGAGCCTTCAGATTGTAGATATGGCAGCTATAGGAATCAGTTTGCAGTGTTTCCAAGGTGATAGGCTATGTATCTGGATTCAACAGGCAGTCTCATATGACAATCTCTCTCTCTTCTCTCTCTCTCTCTCTCTTTCTCTCTCTCTCTCTCTCAATCCCTCTCTTGCACACACAGTGTAATTTTTCATTTGATCTTTGCAAGTTTTGTATTTCTTTGGGAGACCAAATCTAGTCTGTAATGTGCCTTGACTCTGGACTCTGGGTTGATTTTGTTTAGCAAGACAAATAAAGAGGTCCTAGAACAAATCAAGCCTAAATTCTTCCTAAAAGTCAAGATGACTAAACTGAAATTGTCATACTTTGGACATATAATGAGAAGACATGACTCACTAGAAAAAAAGCAATAATGCCTGGTAAGGCAGAAGGGCAGTGGGAAAAGAGGAAGACCATATTACCGATGGATAATCAATCAATCAAGGAAGCCACAGCCCTGAAATTGCAAGACTTAAGCAGGGCTGTTGATGATGGGGTGACTTAGGGGTCTCTGAATTAGGATTGCCATAAGTCAAAGTCAACTTGTGACCTGGAGGTCTCTCATTCATAGGGTCACCATAAAGCAAAGTTGACTTGATAGCAGTTAACAATAAGAACACTAGGAAAGTCATCTTGGAGATAAAAATTGCTACAGATACTCACAGTATATATAGATTCAGGAGGCTCCAAGCTGCTTGAAGTTTTCTGAGGTGTTGGCCTTTTATCTGGGCACTTCTTGACATGGTTCTTCCCTGGCCACACTATCTGTTCATGAGGATAAAATAAATTAGACCAAATGGTGGCACATCAGTCTCAAATTGGTAAGACTTGGATTCTCCCTAAACTTCTGTCCTTTGTACCATTCTAAGTTGTTCAAAAGCCCTTTGAATGCAGACAAAATTCATACTATCTCATGTAGAGATAGCAACTTAAACACAGCTAGACCTGAACCTCCCACCCATATGAACAATTGTATGAACTGAACATTTCTGTCAGAAAGTGGCATGCAAGAACAATTAATGTTCCTTCCTGGGCAAGCAGCAAATATACATCCAAATTAGCTCCTAAGTAGGGTTGCAACCTTTAATGATAGATTAACTGGCAAAGTCTCTCAAATCTAACTAAAAAGGTATCTCTGATAAATCTCTGATAAATTTTAATAAGTATCCTTCATGTGAGCACTCATGAAAACTTCAGCTGACCAGCACCATCACTTAATATAAGAAGAAAACCTTTTCCAACATGATGTCCAGCTGTAACATATGCACTCACCATTTACAAATAAAGTTTGTTTGTTTTTTCTAGGATCTGCTCTGCATGGATGGAAGAGCCTCCAACCAGTTTCCAGGGATCTCCCATGAAGAGAAGAGAGTGGGGAGGTCCAACTGCATGTGCCTATATCTGGATCTAACCCTGTTAATTTGAGTCATATAAGAATCTGTGCAGCATTAATTGATCAATTCACCAATTTAACTGATGATTTTAATCAAGTAACATAATTTTATTTATCAA
The DNA here is from genome assembly GCA_030412105.1 of Cyclura pinguis. NCBI lineage: Eukaryota > Metazoa > Chordata > Lepidosauria > Squamata > Iguanidae > Cyclura > Cyclura pinguis. Next base: position 42,707,187 of record CM059603.1, read on the forward strand.
TTAAGATTTATTTAAGTCACACAACAACCTTAATTCCAAATGATGGAATAAAGGTTGTTTATGCTGCAAATTTTTGGCATGTAGTAACAAGTACACCACAATGAAGTTAAGGAAGAATGTGTTTGGTATTGGTAACTTGCCTCTCTCTTCCAGACCAGCAAGGCTGTTCCCACGATGCTTAAAGCAGCCAAAATAACATTGAAAGTGATGAGGCAAATCCATATAGTAGGAGATGGTTCTATATATCCTTTGTCTGTAAGGAAATAAACAGGAACAAACCAAAATGGCCAAAACCCATGTGGAGTTTTTCATTACTCAAATAAAATCTATAGAATTAACATTAATACGTGTAATTAAAAAAGCAATATTCATGGTGAATCTAGTGAGGATAACCATGTAGGCTGATGGTCCTATATAAAGCAGAATAATAATCTGAGATGTATTTTTTTGTTTGTTTGCTTGTTTGTTCAAGCACTGAATGACATGCAGAACAGCAGTGTTTTGGCTGCCTCCTGGAGGCTTAAAAGAGATGAGGCCAGCCTAACTTCCTTGAGTGGGGATTTCCATCGTTGAGGCACTGCTACAGAGAAAGCCACATTACATGTATCCACCAACCTAATTTCACAAGGTGTTGGGACAGAAACAGGACTTCCTCTGACAATCTAATATTTCTGGCAGGCTCATATGGGAGAAGGTGGTCTTTCAGATATCCTGGCTCCAAGTCTTTTAGAGCTTTGTAGGGCAACATCAGTACCTTGAATTGAGCTTGGAAGCAACATATCATGAGTGAATCCAAAAGCTAGGTTAAAAAAAAAAAAGGTCCATTCACAGCATGTGAACGTTGCTGCTCGTTGCTGCCTCATCAGGAAAAGGATATGTTGGAGTGCAGCTCCCATTACCCCTAGCCAACATCAGCAATGGTGAAGGCTGCTGGAAGACGCAGACCAACAACATCTAGAGGGTTAACATTCCCCATCCCTCCTCTATTTAATTTGGATTTGAGCACAATCCACTAGGAAATTCTGGGAATCTGAGATACACTAGACACTCCCACTAGTGACTCCCAGCAAGATATACTGCCTCTGATTCTGCAGGCAATACAAAAATTATCATGGTGAGTAATAATTTGTATCCTTCTTTCCATTCCCATTTTTTGTAAAGAGAAGAGAGGGTGAATAAATAATATTCCACTTATTATAATACATAAGTTACATGCTTTCCCCTCTATCACAACAAATGATATTGGGACAGTGGTGGCAAGTAGTTGCTATGTTAGTGTGCTATCCAAGGTGCTGAAGCCTATGTCTAAAGTAGATTCAGCACCTTGGATAGCTCCTTTAAACCTTGGGCTGATATACAAAAACAGATTTACTGCTCCATAGGAGACATAGGGTGAGCTAGCCTGGTGTAGTGGTTTGAGCATTGGAGTACAAGCCTAGAGACCAGAATTAATTCCCCACTTGGCCATGGAAAACCACAGGATGACCCTGAGTACATCAGACACTCTAAGCCCCCAAAAATGCTGTGATAGAGTTGCCATAAACTGGAAATGACTTGAAGGCACACAACAATACAAGGAGAATAGGAGCCATCAAGTGCCACTTTTTTTGGGGGGGGTCAACAGTTTCCCCCAGATTTACAAAACCGCTATGTAAACTTGAACTTTAAAAACATTTTCCAACTTAGAACTTTCTTTATGATCCAGCAAAAATGTCCATTCTGTCATAAGGAGCCAAAGGAAACATGAAACAGCTGTGCTGGCCCCAAAATCCAGGCTGTATATATCAATGTAGTACTTTTAACAGGCCAAACCTCAAAAGCACAAAATAATATGCAAGCCTGTTCTCAGCAAATGCTGAAGCTATCACATCTGCAGCCTAAGAGGAGTATATCAATTGACAAAATCCCAAATGAGTCTCTATTGACTCTTGTGCACAGCTTGCAGGGTGGATATCTAAGGCTTTTAGGGTCAAGTCTCTTTTAAGCATTTGTGTTTCCTCTTTTCTCTTCCTCCTCCTGCTTTTTGCAACACTTTCCTGATGACACATTATTTTGTGCCTTTTACCCCTGGTTAGGTCTAATAAAGCTATTACCATAATACAGATTTTGGTTGTTCCTTGCTAGCCAGAAAAAAAAAAGTCTATTCTGTCATCGGGTTAATGCTGAGGAAAAGGGAACATGGGGTAGCTGTGTTGACCTATGTAAATAAATAAATAAAAATCCAGTCTGCATATTAGGCTGTTGAGCAAAACTTGCTAACTTGTCTTTTGGGGTCACTTTGACCTTTGTTGTGAGAGTCTTGCTCAGTGCTCTAGGCTCTGCCTCAGAGCCAGTAGCTTAAGCTTGCAATCCCAGTGGGAGGCCTGGATTTCATGAGACTTTTTATTTGCTTTTTTATTTTATTATTTTTAAATTTAAATAATTTTTATCCTTCTCTATAAAGTTTTCCTTAATGTTATTTTTGAGGATTATGACCATATTCTGCGCATATCTTGTTTGATTGTTGCATATATACCAAGGTGAGATCTCAATACTTACAACCACTTCTGGTCAGAACGACCAATTGGGATCCAACTGTCAAATTGTCTTATTTTCTTTCCGGAGAGAATTTACACTCAGTCCGCCGGATTGCAAAATTTATTACAAAAGCTGCTTACCTGAGAGATCTTTTTGTCACACAAAATGGGGTCCCCTGTCATGGCGACGAGTTTATTTAAATGCTATGACTAAATTTTTATACTTGTTATTTTATCTTTCTTGTTTATCATGTATCATGTATTTTACTTTCTATATCAAATCTACTGCTTATTAAGTTTAAGTTTATATGTCTTAATTATCTTACTTAATTTTATATGAATTGAGTTTGTGTATGTAATTTCTGTATCTGTTTCTTTGTATTATGTACTATGTATTTTATTGTTGATGTGGTCAGCTGACTAATCAATAAACATTGATGATGATGATGATGACCATATTCTACAGGTTCTGGAGTGTTGTTGGTAAAAGCATCTGTCTCTAGCCTTTTTTTCTACACAATTATGCCTGGTTACTTATTTCCTAGTTACTCGTACCCCTTCTTTAAAAAAAAAAATTAATTCCCATCAGTCTTCATAAAGCAAAAGAGATGATGGAAAGACTTAAGAAAGATCTATAAAAAGCCACTCCAGATGGAGAGAAAAATCAGGAACAGGATCCTATGAACGAGGAAGGAGAACAGCCACAGGTAGAAGATGACAATGGAGAAATGGAACAAGAAGTATCTGAACAAGAAGAAGGGGAGTCAGAAGGTGATCAGCTAAAGGAATAATTATTCTACTCTTAAAAATAAGATATTTATAATTATGTCAAAATGGATCTAAAGGTATATTCTTGGAACATTAAAGGATTTAACTCTGAATATAAAAGAAGACAAATATTTCATCATTTGGAAAAACAAAATTTGGACGTAATATGTTTGCAAGAAGCTTGAATTAGGACTCAGGATTTGAGATATATTCGAAATCCGAAATTAGGCAGTTGTTTTGCAGCCACGATTGATAAAAAGAAAAGGGGAGTTTTGATACATGTAAATTCAAGATATGGTGCGCAGCAAATTTTTCAGGATAGCAATGGCCGCTATCTGGGAGTAGAAGTCACTTTGAAACAGGACAAAATAGTTGGAATATACGCACCAAATGGAGCTAAAGGCGAATTCTTCCCAACCATTTATAAAGAGCTACAGAAGTATTTGAATGAAACAGGAAATTTGAACATCATTGTTTTGGGGGATTTTAATGGTGTCATAAATCCGAAAGTTGATAGAACAGTACAGAAGTTAATCCCCCGAAACAACAGAAAATTGCCTAAGAGCTTCTTTAATATGATGGATGACTTAAACCTATATGATCTTTGGAGATACAAAAATGGACAATTGGATGGACATACGTTTTATTCTGATTGACATAAGTCGATGTCAAGGATAGATATGATGTTGGTATCCAAACAATTATTGTTGAAGTCTACAGAGATAGACATTTTACCCAATTTGTGCTCTGATCACAATCCGTTACAAGCAAAGATAAATATCAAGGATAGAGGAAGAATATGAAGAATGAACGAAGAGGTCTTGAATAAAGAGAAGTACATCATTGAAGCAAAGAAGGAGATAATTAACTATTTCAGTGAAAATATGACGCAGGAGTTGTTGACTAAAACTATATGGGATGCAAGTAAAGCCGTGATGCGTGGTAATTTTATCAGATGGTCTGCTGAGATCAGAAAAGAAAGACGACATACTGAACAGCAAATATTGGGAAAGATGAAGGACACTGAGAAGCGGATGAGGGAAAATCTGTCGGATAAAAAGATTAGATTACAGATGAAGGTTCAACAAGCTGAATTAAATCAACTTAACTCAAATGAAATAGAACAACAGATACGTAGAATGAGATACAACGTCTTTGAACAAGCCAATAAACCCTCAAAGCTTCTGGCTAGTTTGCTGCGTAAAAGAAGGATTAGAAATACTATATTGGAGATTAAAATCAAAGAAAGAATTACAAAACAAGAGGGAATAAAACAAGCATTCTACGAATACTATGTGAAATTGATGGGTAAAACTTCAAAACTGAAAAAGCAACGTGAATTGGAAGAATACCTGGAGAAAATGACTAAAATGAGATTCAGTGAAGATCAAAAACAGATCTTGAATAAAGCTGTTTCAATGATGGAGATTGTTGAAGCGATTAGAAACTTCAAAATGATAAAGCGCCAGGACCGGACGGCTTTATTGCAAAATATTATAAAACCCTGGAACATGAAATCTCAATACCCTTGCAAAGCGCAATAAATGAGATAATAAAGGAAGGAATACCAGACACCTGGAAAGAAACTAATGTGGTTTTGATTCCGAAAGAAGGCAGAGACTTAATTGATGTAAAGAATTATAGACCAATTTCACTATTGAATACAGACTACAAGATTTTTGCTTCAATTATGGCAACGAGACTTTAAAAAGTTCTATTAGAAGTTATTGATGAAGACCAGAATGGTTTTCTACTGAAAAGATCTTTGAGAAACAATATCAGAACGGTCTTAAATATAACTGAATACTATGGAAAGCATAACGAATGGAAAATGACCATGATATTTGTAGATGCGGAGAAAGCTTTTGATATGATCACTTGGCCATTTATGAAGACAGCAGTTAAACAGATGCAGGCTGGAAACAAATTTGAGTCATGGATTGAAGCAATTTACAGTAAACAACAAACTCGATTGGTCATCAACGGGGAAAGAACAAAATTGATAGAACTACACAGAGGGACAAGACAAGGATGTCCTCTGTCTCCTCTGTTGTTTATTATGACAATGGAAATACTTAACAATGCTATAAGAGAAAACAAAACTATTAAAGGAGTTCAAATTAAGAAATACCAATATAAGCTTAAAGCTTTTGCAGATGATTTGGTTCTTTTTCTGGATGATCCAATGAGCAGCATCAAAGACCTGATGAGAACAATTCAAGAGTATGGTGAATTTTCTGGATTTAAGGTCAATAAGGAAAAAACAGTTTTTATAACTAAAAATATGAGTGAGAAAGCAGAGAAGGAACTAGTACACTTAACAGGATTTAACAAAGGACAAAAGGCAAAATATCTAGGTGTCTGGATAGCAAAAAGAAATAATGAGCTATTTCAAAACAATTAAGAAAAAAAAATGGAAAGAAATAACAAAGGATTTGGAAAGCTGGACCTCGATGCGGTTATCGATGATGGGGAGGATTGCAGCAATAAAAATGAATGTACTTCCAAAAATGAACTTTCTGTTTCAAAATCTTCCTATTATAACAAACAGTAAGCCTTTTTTACAGTGGAAAAGAGATTTAACTAAATTTGTATGGCAACGGAAAAAACCTAGGATAAAATGGAATATTATGACAGATCAAACAATTCAAGGCAGAATGGGACTGCCAGATTTTCAGATATATTACAAAGCAGCGGCATTCATTTGGTTAAAAGATTGGGTTGAATTACAGGATACAAGAATGCTGGCACTGGAAGGCGCAGATTTGAGGATGAGGTGGCATGCCTATATGTTTTATGATAAAGCAACAATTGATAAAGACTTCACGCACCACTACATTAGAAAATCGCTTTTGAAAGTTTGGAGTGAATATAAGACTAGAAACATAAGACAGCTCCTCACATGGGTGTCCCCTCAGGAAGCTTTCTTTGGAAGATGGGCTGAAACAGATAAATGGCTGCAATATGAAGATATATTAGAGAAATCAACCTTAAATAGTCTCAAGATTAAAACAAGAGAAAAACTAGAACAAGAAGGAATAATATTAAGTTGGTTTCCCTATAGACAATTAACTGAAAGATTTCAGATGGACTTAAAAACATATGGAATAGAACTAAAAGAGAAAACTGGAGTGATTAAATGGCTGTTTGAAAATCCAGCTCATTTGCTATCTCACTTATATCGAGAATTAATACAGCAGGAAAGGCAAGAGGAAACAATTAAGTCAGCAATGATTTTGTGGGTTCAGAATTTTGGACATTCAGTTCAACTAGATTCTTGGGAACTGAGCTGGAAAAGGACACAAAAATTTACAGCAGCTCAGAACCTAAAAGAGAACTATTATAAGCTGTTTCATAGATGGTACATGACACCAGACAAATTAAAAAAGATTTATAGTACAGGTACTGGTTTACGTTGGAAATGTCAGAAAGAGGTTGGTACGATATTTCATATGTGGTGGACATGTCCTGAGGCTAAGAAATATTGAAATGAAATACATAATAGAATATGTCTATTACTGAAGGTTCAGTTAGTTAAGATACCGGAACTGTACTTGTTAAATATGACAAATGTACTTGAAGGTACTGATATAAAGAAATATTGGAGAATAATACTGTATATGATAACGACAGCTCGAACAGAATACACAAAGCTTTGGAAAACTCAGCAAATACCCACAATTGAGCAATGGTGGGGAACTTTAATAGAAAATAGAAACGCTGACATAGTCTCCCAGAGACTAAAGGGGAAATCAGACAATGAGATCAAAAAAGAATGGTAAATTGTAATGGGTAATTGTCAGATGAAAATGAGTAATTTTCTGGGTAAGATAATATATGAAGGGGCGACTGTTTAGATACCATGAAACTGGAATGTGGATGGAAATGCAAGAATCTATAATGTAAAATTATCATCATATTGTGGTACATTCATGTAAACATGCAAAAGATGTTTAGAAATGAAATCTAAATCAGTGTGGAAGATCATGTAATCATGTAATCGTACAGGTACAATTGTTTGTTTTATATGTGAATTTTAATAAAAATAACTAAAAAACGTGCACTCTGTATGTTACTAATTAGTCTTATGTTCAACTAGCTTTCATGTGTGCATGACTCCATTTTAATTTTGCATACATTTCAGGCAGAAGAAAAATGGCATCACTGCAGCTTGTTTTAGCAATTTCAAGATGGACGGACATGTTTATCTATTATAATTAAAAACAGGAAAGCAACTAACAAATCTATTTTGGCCTAAGCATTTCTATGCCTGAATAAAAGGATGAATTTTTGTCTCATGATGTACCAGTTTCGATTTTATAGCTAGTTTTTTGTTTCCCAATTTATCTAATTGCAATTATGAATTTTTATTTGTTTTTATTGTGCTTGCCATTCAGAAAAGTTATCCAAAGAATTCGTCAGTGAGTGGCTGATCAGTTGAATAAAACTATGAATGAATGAGACTGCCATCTGAAGAAAAAACTGTGCTGTAATAAATGTGTTAAGTTTGCAGTAAGTTGTTTTTAATTAGACACCATGTTTCATTTACTTCTAGTCCATGTTAATATGGAGGAAATATAAGCTGAAACCCCCTTCATGCCAGAACTCCAAACTAGCTGTTGTTCAGCTTACCTCTGAAAAGGATAAATGTCCCATTTCCTCTTCTTATTATTGATTGTTTCCACTTAGCTTTGCAGTAGTAGGTACCAGTAACAGAGTCATGTTTAGTAGGCTTGATGTGAAGGTTGTAACTCTCTAACAATGTTGTGTTCCTTACGCAGCTAGGAAGAGTTTTACTCTCACTATAGACAGTGATTTCATTGCCCTGTAGGTCACTCCGGTAATAACTGATTTCAAAGTCTGAATATTCTGGTTTACAACTCATGGTAGCATCGCAGGTTATATTAACTTGTTCATTGGCAAAAGCAATCTGAATTAAAGATGTGTCTTGAACGCTGAGAGATTCTGTTAAATTAAAAAAGAGTGGTTTTTTTAAAAAAACAACGTTACCCAAGAATGGGACATAACAGACAATTAGATCATTGCTTTTATGTACATTTTGTTAATATGTATCTTGGATACAGAAAGAAGATAAACATCACAACATGTAAATTCATTCATAAGAGCAAAATGACAACAGGCTAGGCATTCTACACCACAAATTTCCATAGTAAAATTAAGCACCAGTCCACAATCCAGTCTAGATTAATGTGTTAAAAATCAAATTCAATTACTTTGAAAATGAAAAAGGGGCACTTTTGATAATTAAGTTCATTTTAAATCGGCACTTAAAATGTATGTTATTACACTAAGTTTTACTAGAATGAAGGTGGGGAAAAAATCCCATCCAAAATTTTATTCCACTTGCCATCCTTGTTTTGAACTTCTGAGAGTGAGAATCAGCTAGATGAATTTCTGAAAACCACATTTCTCACCTATTCCTCCAAAAATCTTCTCTTTTGTTGCCCCCTTGTAATACTAACCTATTACCTGACCTCTTTCTTTAGTTTATTCTCATGTGGATCCTAGCAAAAATCTCAGAGTTAAGTGTTGATATTTTGCAAAATGTAAGGCCCTGTAAATTGGAAGAAATAATGGCAGTAAGCACACTCTATTATCAGTGTCCTCACAGAGTTAATAAGTTCATAATGAAGCCAGTTTCTGGTCCTTCAGCCATCTAACTATAAACAGTAAGAGAAAGAAATATCAACATAAAGAAATGCCTGGCAAATCATAGAAGGTACAGAAAGCTGGAAAGTACAGTTTGGCCTTGCAAAGATCCACAGAAGCAGGCAAACCCCAGAAACAGTTTGATATGATTGATGTTTATATATGTGGCAATTTATATATGCGTGGCAGTGGATGCTAGTATAGTTTATCACATCCATGATCTGACAAATGCAAAAGGAGAATCAAACCCTGGTCTCCAGGGTCATAGTCTAACGCTCAAGCCGTTACATCATGCAGTAATAATTAATAATGATAATAATGTAATAATTACATGCTTGCAAACGGGTGATGTTGACATGGTCTACATGTAAATGAATACACATACACTCAGGACTTAACAGTAAATGCTACATGCTGTTTGGAAAGATAAGGTCAACATTTGCTCCCATACCCTTCCATATATAGAAGTTATACATTGCAGCACCGTACAAACCAGCCCTCTCTGCTTTCTTAATTCAGATGTTATGAATGCAGCTAGGAACATACCATCTCGAACCAAGCTGGAGCATGCCCAGTGGAATGCAGATATACAGAGAAATGTGCTGATAATGCTTTGTCCACTCATGGACAGAGACTGTACTGAACTGGGTATGCTGTTGTCTGTACTGGAATGGACATGTTTTAAATTATAGATGGAGTCTATTAACAAAATGTGTGTGTGTGTGTCTTCAAGTACTGTGAGAAATTATAATCTGTGCAACCATTGACTTCCTCTTTTTTCTCCCCCACCAGAGTTTGTCTGAAATTCTGGTATGTGGAAAGCAATGGACGGAAGTGGCCTCATTACTCAGTTTGCAGGAATAGAGAATTACAGTCTAACAACAGAAAGACAATGGGGGTGGGAAGAAATTCTCCAAAGTGGCTGTTTTGTATAGCATAGCATCTATTTTTATCTCACATTGCAGGATAGATTAAGTAGGTCGATGCTCAATGTGTGTTATTTGTGCTCTCTGAGGCTGTGTTCTGATGGAACTCCTGTGGGTCTCTTCTAACATAATGTTTTGGAAGTATCTCACCTCTGTAAACACATCAAAGGACCACATAAGGATTAGTTATTCATTTCTGCTGATGAATCCATGAACAGCACCTAACAGGAATCCGAGAACCTATTCACTGAAATTGTTACCCCCTTCTTCTTAAAAACAATAAACATTTTCTCAAAAGTTTTAAATTCACACTGCAGAATACATGAAGTAGGTCAGCCTTTCATAATCTGGGGATGGAAGTATGTGTATTTAAGTTGCTAGCTATGTCCCTTAAACTGTACCACAGAAACCAGAAGGAAGTAAGCTGCACTAGTGTACCTGCAATATTGTCACCTAGTAATAGCACAATCAAGGTGAATCACCATGCTAGAGAGAGAAAGAGAGAGGGAGAAGGAAAACACATCTCAATAAAAATGAGGTGTGCTTTCAATCTGACCCCAAGCAAAATATTATTTCTTCCATTTTTTTGGAAAAGTACTCAAGTATCATATCAAAATTCCTCAACCCTGTTGCTGGAAATAGAAATAGCATTGTAGTTAGAATTATTAGCTGGGTGTTTCTGTTCAGATCTCAACTGCTAATTATTTTTATACCTTCACTATACAATACAATGCATATTGTAGAAGAACTGAGTTTCTCTGCATTAAATGAGTAATATTATTTGGGACTACAGACTTAACACCACAAGCTTATGCATGTTTACTCCACAGTAAATGCCACTCAATTTAATGGGGCTTGTTTTCAAGTAAGTCAGTATAGGACTGAATCCTTAGGTGATTAACTGTTTCTCAGCCTCATCCTTATCTGTAATACAGAGGTACTACTTCCAGCCTGCCTTGCAGTATTCTTCTATGTATTACTGCAGCAAATCATGTATAGTATATGAGAGAAAGAAAAAAGGAACATTTAACAGAAAAATTTGAAGCCTACTGGCCTAAGACACTATCAAAAAGCATTTACACAGGCGATGAATAAGAGAGTAAAGAGAATAAATAGATATAATTTTTGTTTACCTGCGCATGGAACGGTCCAGAGAAACAAGATCACAATGTACAAATCTGAGGCCATGGCAGCACCCGGAAAGAAAATTTGGGCTGAATGGTTTCAAGTTCTGACCACAGGCTACTAAAAGATGGCTCTTTCTCTCTCTTTCACTCTTCCTGTTTCAGCGGGTAGGAGGAACAGCTTTAGGAGGAACAACGACAGAGTTCTGACAGTTTGTTCCCTGTTCATTCTTATCTACTTTCCTCAGTCTGTTTTATTATAAGCAGTAAAAGTGCAGTCTTATTTTTAGAACATTATCGATTAATAGTTCCATCCCTTCCCGCCCCTCATCTTTGGTTTTATTGATTAGAATTCCCAATTTTTTTCAGTGGTCTTAAAGTAAAGGTACATTTGTAGCACATGGCTATATCAGTTTGATACCACTTTTAACAGTTATGGTTTGACCCTAATTAATCCTGGGATTTATAGTTTAGTGAGGCGCTTAGAAAATGCTGCTAGAATGCTCTGGATTGCTCAAAATGCCCTGAGAAGAGGTACTGAAGATTGAATCAGGGTATACTGAAAACTGTACTTCAAGATAGCACACTAGAGCTCTCCAGCATAGAATGCTGAGCATCACATTAAACTATAAATTGTAGCATTCCTTAGGATGACAGTTTTAACTGGTATCAAACTGATACAACAATTTAGCGCAGATGTACCTTAAGACTATCAGGCTTAGAATATGTGATCTCTGATACAGTTGCAAAGTGTGGGGTAATTATGCTTTGGACTACAACTCCCCAAATCCCCTAGCCAACATGGTCAATGCCAAAGTGAAATAGGGAATTTTGAGAGTTGTAGTCCAAAAATACTTTTTTCCAAGCTCTGCATAGTTGTACATGATTAATATTCACTATTTATTTATTACTTTAATTAGATTTACTCTGCTTTCCACTACAAATAGAACTCAAAAGCAGACAGCATTAAAGAGTAAGATAAATGAGAAGTATTACAGAACATTTTGCACACACATTTTATTTATGACATCTCCCTCTTGACTGTGATATTGCAAGAGATATTTGAGGCTGGTGCATTCCAAGAAGGTTATTTGAAGACAGGTACTTTTCTGCACTAGGCTATTACAGTGCTATTATTCTACTTTCAACATCTTTTGAGGGCCCTCCCTAAACTGCAAACCCCAGGATTCCACAGGATGTTGAAAGTGGAATAATAGCACTATAACAGTCTAGTGTGGAAATGCCTTCAGAATAAGTATCATTACAATGGTTTCATTCAACCTTTTGCAGGTTTATACAGAAAATATCATCTTATTAAAGATTAAAAATATCTTATATCCTAATAGAAAAAAAATTAAAACGAGAATCAAAAAGCCACAGTTTGTGCACAAAAGCAAACTATGGGTGTCCTTACAGTGGTGGAACTTGGAGTGTGTGGAGGGGGGCAGGAAGGGAGGGGCTACGGTACATGGGGGCGTGGCCTCAGTGCGTGGGGGAGTGGCCAGAGCATGCGGAAGCATGGCCACAACGCATGGGGGTGTGGCCAGGGCATACGGGGGCGTGGCTACGAGCCGGGATGCCCCCAAAACCTTGCCGCCCAGGGAGAAGCACCCCCTCTGCCCCCCCGTTCCTACGCCACTATGCCCTTAGGAGATTCACAAGGTTTGTAGGAACATCTGTAAAAAGAGTGTAGGGAACTGTAAGGGAAGAACCGTTCAAAACAGATTACGGAGCAGCTCTTCTTAACCTTTTTTTTACCAAAGACCCACTTTAAATATCTTTTGTTGCCACAGACCACCAAGAATTAACTCAAGTTTTAAAACCTTGAAGTGCATCAAATATTTATTTAAAGTTGCTCATCAAAGGTCTTCAGATTTGGAGATAGGAGAGAAGTAAATGCACACACTCATAATATTTTTATTAGAATGATTTGTCCTTTTCTCTCTCTTTTAACTGTAAAAGCTAATATTTCTTTAAGCCTTTGTGGACTCCCCAGTGAAGACATCATGCCCCCGTCCAGGTCCACAGGCCCCAGATTAAGAACTACTACTATAGAGGATTGAGTATTCTGCTTGGTATATTGAACAGAAGAACATACTGCAAAATTTTCTAAAATTTTCAAACGCATTTTTGAGGCATTTTGACAGAAATGTTTCAAAATCTATGCCATTCTCTTATCACTCCTGAGTCTTTTCCTCCACAGAAAAGTTACAGAAAGTATTGGAAAACATAATGAGACACAATTTTGGCATGTTAACAAGTAAAAGCAACAAGTTACTTTTAAAATACCATGACGAGTTAACAGTAACCAATTGCTTTTTTCACAGAAATAATTTTGCAAGCTCTGACTAAGACCAAATGTTTCATCCAAACTCTGATGGTCGAAATGGGATAGATCTATGTAAAATATTCTAAAGGACTTTGCAAAATACACTTCGGTCTCACAAGGTGGTGCTCTATAACAACCCACTGTATTAAGTGTGCATATTAGTCTTTGAGGCACATATTGTATTGTCATCATAAATAAGCTCAGATGTACTCCAGGCATGGGAAATTCTGGGCCATCTTTCTATAGGAAAATAGTGGCTTATCTAAAGAAACAGATTAGATATTTCTCCTCTCCCATCCTTTTCTCCATGAGTTCCACACAGTGAGGCAGCACTCAGGTTTAGACACATCTGCAACAGCTGGACTAGTCAAGGTCAAACCAAATATAGGTCCCATGCCACACACCACCAGCTGAGTTTAAACATCCCCTCCATCCATTCTGGATCTGGATAGAACACAATATCCTTCCATTTCTTAGGAAATACAGCGTTGTTTGCATAAGTTGTGTACAGACCCATAAGTTGTGTACATACATAAAAATTGTAGTATGTTTTAAGAACTTAGCTCCACGGCAGGTAAAGTTAGCAGGGGACCTTTCACACTGCAGAATTATAGCACTGTGAATCCAGTTTAACTGCCATGGAAACTAACTAACTTCTTTTCATTTATATGCTGCATTTCTCCCAGAGTGGGACCCCATGTGGCTCACAAAAAGAATTAGAACATCCTATAGAATCCTGGGTTTTGCAATTTGGTAAAGCACCAGAGCTCTCTAGCTGAGAATTCTAAATACTCCTCCCTAAACTGCACATCCCATGATTTCATAGAGTATTGCCACGGCAGTTAAAGTAGAATTACAGTGTTATAATGGCATAATGTGAAAAGGCCTTTGGCGGAAGTGAAGCATGTAAATAGAAGTGTGGGTAGTTCAGAGCAGCCTCATGATGACAAAAAACGGTTAGAGAGCCCATCCCTCCCCGGTCCCTTCCTCCAAACCTTGCAACAAAAACAACAACAACAAATCTTTCGCTTGCCAGGACTGACCACATAAGAAGACATCACATCTACCCTAGTCCCTGGCAACCCATAAAGGAATCAAGGCCACTTTTATTTCTTGCTACTGGAAAGACAGGCCTACCAGGCTACAACACTGGACTCATATAGCAGTAGCAGACACTGGTTCCAGAAGACTCTCAATGTGCAGGGTTTCCTTTGGCGGCAGCACCTTCCTGTCCCCTCTCCTCTGCAAGAATCTAGTAATAAATGTGCCCAGTTTCACTCGTATGGAGAAGAAAAAAATGCTGACAAAGTACAATTAATGTTCCATGAGAAAAGGTTGCAACTATCAGGAGAGTGTTTAGAGCTCCTTAGCCTGGAGCAGAAATCTTGTAAGGCTTTTCAGGCACTGGGGCACGGAGAAAGTTTCAGAAGGTAGAGAAATGAAAAAAAGGGACACCTGTCTCTTCTCTGATGTCTTCCATAGCTGTGGTATGAGGTTTTATTCTGAGATTCATTACTCTAGTTTTCTTGTCTCTGTGGCCATAATATTCTACAGGCTAAACAGAATTATACAATGAGTGGAATGGCATTGGATTAATTGATATTAGATGTCTTGGACTGTTTTGTTTATATGTTAAATGTCAGAATTATAAGAAAATGCTGAAGCTGTGACGAAGCAGACTTGGCATGAGATTGAGACTGGGGTAATAAGGGAAGAGAAAATAGATGTGTTAAATTGTCAACTTTAAGGTTTAAACATAATTTTAGGAGTCTATGAATTTGGAAGAATAGCTTTAATGACACATCATTCTTAATTAATTAGTTTATTATTTATTGATTGATTGATTGATAATGAATAAATTCTGGGGCTTTTTATTAGATTGCTGTAGGTGAATTATTTAGTTTGGTAATTATGTTTTATATTGGCATTAAGGAAATAGATGGGTTATAGACAGAAATGTGTTTTTTGTCTAACGTAAAAAAAGAAGATAGAGGAGACTTAATTAATTAAAATTTACTTAGAGCAGCTGGAGAAAAGATTCAGTGATAAAATGCAGCCTTGTCAAACTCCGTTATGAACCAGAAACAATTCTGTTTCTCCATATTGTGTCCTGACAGTGCCTTCTTGTCCACAGTACAGGTTACACATCAAGACATTTCTTTTAGACTGAAACATAATTTCTCATGATCTACACAACCATACTTTACAGTCATCTATACAGCACACATAGATTTTCTTCTGAAATCTTCTGAAGCATTCCATTATCCAACATATGCTTGCAATATGATCCCCTGTACCTGTTCTTTTTCTTAAAACAGCTTGGGTATCTGCCATTTCTTGCTCCATATATGATAAAGTCTTTCTTGCAAAAGCTTGAGTATCACTCTGCTTGCATGGAGGATCAGTACCATAGTCCAGTGGTTACCATAGTCCCTGTGTCCTCTTTCTTGCGTACTGCAACGTATATTGAATGTACATGAATAAAGAGAATATATTCTGTGTCTCTAGAGGCATTTATGTTGAGAATAAAGAACATTAGAGAGAGAAATTAAAAAATAAAAAGCAGAGGTTCTCTCTTACTCCAGGCCTACTAAGTCATATTATAAATATTTGTACAATCTTCTTCAGGGCTATTAAAAGAAAAGAGGGAATACAATATATATGCATTAAAAATTATAAACAAGACACGGACTTAAGAGGTACAACAATATGTGCACTTGTGGCTCATTTGGAATATTTCTACACAGATAGAAAAATCCCAGATTTTGTTCCTGTTCCTTCTGGTTTGGTACTGGATTAAAATAAATTGACTTGGGGAGCTTGTATGAAAAGTCTCTGATTAAACTGGGAGCTGACAAAAAAAATACTCTGAGTAAACAAAATGTATATGAATCTTCAAAGTAAAGTTGGAAGGAATAAGAACAAAATCAGGAATTTCTGGTCTTTTTGACCGGTGCCAACGTGCCCATTTTCCAGTTTGTTCTGCCTTTGTCCAGATTACCCAGTAATTTCAGTAACAGTACTCAGTCATACCCAGATGGGAAACATAATATAGGGTGATACATAAAGGAGAGGTTTGAGATATTGTCGAATTCCCTCTTAAAACTATGCAGTTAAATGTGGTTACCAACTTCAAATAATTTTGCCTTCACCCACCCTCCCTTCCCCAACTACTGCTTTGCTTAGTATATAGTTTGGTTAAGAGTTCTAGAGAACTCAGAAGCTTGGTCTCGATTGTGCAACATTTTGTTTGACTCTAAGGTATGAACGCTGAGCCCAGCATCAGTACAATATCTGTACTGCACAAAGAGACCATTAAGGCTTATATATTGGTTGCATCTACATCTTGCTTTTCCTCCCATGAACTCAAGACAGCATACATGGGCTGCCTTTCTCCCTACAACGGTGCTTGAGGCAGGTCTGGGTGAGAGAAGGACAGTGAGAGTTACGAGCCCAAGGTAATCTGGTATGTTCTGTGGCAAAATGCAGACTAGCAGCCAGATCTCCCAAGTTCCAGTTGAACTCTCTAGCCACTATACAACATTAACCTTTTTTTTTCTGATACTGCATACCAGTCCAGTCTCCAGCAAATGAGGTGCAGAATGAATGAAGCTTTGAAACTGATACATCTCCATGTCAGGCAGACATGTGAGAGACCATGCATTTCTAAAACACTGTGATTAAACCTATCTGCCATTAGTAAGGTTGACTATCAGTCTAAATCTCACACCCATCCCATGTACACAGACCAGCATCTATTTGAGTGCACAGATCAGCATTCAATTTCCAAGCAATAAGTTCTATTACAGCATTAATCTCTGAAATAGAATTAAATATTTCATCAGAAAGGACCCATGGGAAGGATTGACTTAGGTACCCAGAATAGTGAGATCTGCTATTCTTCTTGTTCTGTGTAATCTTGGCTGAATTCACAGCTGGAACAAGCTGCCAAGGTAGACGGATTACCTGTAATTAGGAGGCAGGGAACATTCAACTTTATCCAATATAAAGCATTGTTCACAGATAGCCATTTAAAAGAGATTTTAAGAAAACAGTTAAAAATAATTACATGTTTATTTAGCATATTGGCATTGTTGGCACTTGCATACTTTTGTCTGCCATGTAAGATTTGCTATTTCTCTGTTCCCAAGAAGGAGGTAGATTCCAAGGACCACTCTGCTCAAGAACACCAGAAGAAGCTAAGGTTTGATGACAGAGCTCTTGTAGCGTGGGTACAACCCTGCACCCCCTGCAAAGGGGCTCAGAAAATACTAGGCGGACTTTTCCCTGTTCATCACAGTAGAGAGGTGTGCTCTTGGTTCCAGCCACCACCAAGTCAAGGAGTCTTACCACACAGTCTGAGAACCAATCCTTCAGCCAAAAGTAACCCTTCTGGAAAGAAATCCGGAGGCTAACAGGTCCAGACGGCATGCGAACACTGAGGCTGAAGAGGCAATTTCCCTGAGAGCTGTCTCGCAGCAGATACGTTCCCACTGGTGCTTGTAGTAACCTAGCATGAGCTTCCTGCACAGACAAGGCCCCCCAGTAAAAGCCACTAGCCTGCAGGAGGCTAAGTGTGCGCTCCACAATCTTCCACTCATCATCACGAAATGTCCGGTAGCGAGATAGCAATCTGCCTTGTGTCAGGGTAAGTGGAGACCCTTGATGCTGTGTCTGTGCAGAGGAAAAGTTGTTGAGTTTGCTCATCTGTTTTTCGCCCTTTGATCAACTCTCAGAGAAGAACCCATGGATCAGAGGAAGATGCTATCTTCAAGCCATCACCACCTGTATCTTCAGCCCTGGGGAAAATAATATAAATGAGAGGATTACTTCTAGACCATTACTGGAGCAAAGAGAAGGATGAAGTTAAGGTAAGAAAAGGCATACAGAAGCTAGAAGCAACAGCTCTAACTACAGCAGCAAAGAATTAGAAAACTGGGTAGCCCTCTTCCATTATTTTACTCCCTCCCATAACATCTAAACATGCTTCAGAACACTGATGGGCAATTCTTCACACCCAGAGTGGGCTGCACTGACCCATTATACCCAGAAACTGCAACCAGAATTTACTTTTCAACTGAAAGGCCTCTTGGAAATTGTAACAAGAAGGTATCTAGGAAGGGCGACTTCAGTTGTTTTCTCCCACGTTAGTGGATATAGGATCGGAGCCTCAATTCTCTTACAGTTGCCTCTACAAATATAAGCAAACAGGATAATTATTGAATGGCCATTTGAGAAGAACCCAAGAACTGCCACAAGAGTCATGTGGCCAAAAGTCATAAATATCATATATAACAAACACTGAGTTATAGAATAACAGTTCAGTACAGTACATTAGAAAAGCAGAGGAAGACCTCAAGAAAGACAGCTACAATACACTTAGTATAGCTTAGTTGTTCCATACCACCAAACTGTCTTCTCTTCCAGTAAATGACTGTTTGAGATTCAGTGTTCCTCACTGGCGCTAACTAACACCCACTCTGATTAACTTAGCCTTGAGCACTGACTCAAGCAGAGAGTTGGCCAAACAAGATCTCGAAACACAGTACCAACAAGCTGTGTCATAGCCATAATAACTATTGGCTTCTAGAAACCATTCCAGCCAATATTTATACAACCATAAATCACAGTCGTGACAAAGGCAAAGGATTCATGCTTGATTCCATATGCCTAAAATTCATGTCTCAAACTTAACTACGCTTTTTGTTTGAGAGTGCCTATAGAAACAGCCATAGGGTCTCACTTCCACACTACAGTGAATCCTATAAGATAATCCCAGGCAGTATGCTTTGCTCTATTAATACAAACTACCCAATTTCTTGTATCCTTCCTTCTTTGATCATTCCTTCTGAGCTCATTTTTTTCTTAAGATGTCTTTGCTTACATACCAATTGTGCATCCATACTGCACAACTACAGCAGATTGATCCCACTCTAATTGCCATAGTTCTATCATATGGAATTATGGGATTTGTAGTTGGGGGAGGGACTTAGAAGTCTTCTCTGGAGAGTGTTAGCACTAGTGTTCAGAGGAGTGAAGTAGAGATCCCTGAGCCCCTCATCCAACTACAGGTCCCAAAAGTCTGCCAGGTGGAGCCATCACAGTTAAAATGAGTTTAAACTGCTGTAATTGTTTATTGTATATTCATCCTAAGTCTTTCATATTCTTAATCAGGTGGATTGTATTTAACAGTGCTACTGTATTTGCTTCCCATTACTGCCTGCAGTCCACTTGAAGACATACACAATGTAAAGGACACGAGATCTTGTGTGCACTGGGCATATACACACATACACACAAGTTTAGCACATCACCTACACATCTGTGAGACACATACTAAAAAACAAAGCAACAATCTGAACTACAACCTTGCCTTGCATGCAAAAGCATGAGCTGTTACAAATATACTCCTTCAAAAATTAAGTCCACCAAAAAACAAAACAAAACAAAACTTGCCCTCTACAATAGGTTACATTCCCCAATCACTCTTTTGTGCAAAAACAGGGACAAGTCTTTTTGATAAAGACTTGTCTCTGTTTTTACCCATATTGAACAGAGACAAGTACCATCATGCAGCCTAAAAAGGTACATTGCTTTCTTTTGGATATGTCTATTACTGCCCCACCGCTGTAGCAGGGAGATAGGGATCATTTATAGAAATTTAATGTGATAGGTTTTCCAACCCTTAAAATAAATATGTGTATTAAACCTGCACTTTTCAATGCGCTGGTCTGCACAAAATCAGGCAGCACAAAACTCTTGTCTCAAGATATTTCCAACCTTCAGGAAATCCTTCCAGATACATGTTAGCTTGCTAGGCAAGCTTAACCTTGCCCTATCATTCCTTGCCTGGGTCATACTGTGCCCTCAAGCATGCTGAAAGCTGGAGTTTTGCCCCATAAGAATAAAGGTAAGGCTCTTACATATTCATGCATAAAGAACAATGTTCCAAATAAAGAACTGAAGCCCTACTGCCATTTTAATTTTGGATAGTCTACACATTCATGTTTTCACTTAATGATCTTTAAGACAACATGCTCTACATTTTAAGCTAGGAATGGCTATATTATGCAAGGTGGATGTGTTGGACTATTGTTTACACCTCAATTCCCCTATTATCTGAGGATAACAAAACTCTGTACCTCTTTTGAAAACAGGAAATATGAACAATGCTATAAATGACTTTCAACACTGTACAACAAATCATGTGTTATTTAGCTGTTTTTTTCAACAATATTTCTTAAGTTTATTCAAGGCACCTATAACACAGTACATGATTCAAAAACGTGTAATCTTAGCACACTGATATACTGCACTTCCAAAAGATTAAAAGGTGCATTTTTAAAGAATTGCATAATTGTTCTAGATTCAAACAAGACTCACTCTACCATTAGGGGGAGCAACGTATCTGCATCAGGGAACAGACTTAGGGGATCAAGAAAGAGTAGCAGATTCCTACTTTGTTGTTCTTGTATTTTTAATGTCAGGGATATTTATCAGATTTTCTTCTTTGGCCAAGAAAGTCAGTTGGATGACTACAGATATTACACATTGTTGAGAGAGTATAAAGTGCCATTGCTGCTCTATCTTGGTGAGCAAAATAGCTCAAGTCCGCTCTGGATTCACAGATAAATGAATGCTACAGCCCAGCCTTATTCATACCATCATGTATAAGCTATCAAGCACAGTCTTTCCCAACTTGCTGCCCTATAGATTTTTTGGATTAGAACTCCCAGAGTCCTTGACCACTGGTTGTGCCTGAAAAGGGTCAAAGTCAAAAATTTCTGGACAGCATTAGACTGATTTTGTGAAGTGCTTAGATGGGGAGAAGGCAGTGAGAAACTGAAGAAGAAAGTTGAGGTCTGATCAGCTTGGATGCTTACAGGTTTGAATCCAGCGCACAGGGTGGACTGACCACTTGTTAAGCCTGGTCAATATGCCTCACTCAACTGCATTTTCTGCAGACTCCTATGAGGGTCACATGTTGTGTTTGAGGTACCCAAAACATTTAGTTCCAAACCCAATTATTTCAGACCTATTCAGCAACATTTTTCCAAATAGAAATTGTCACAAAATGATTTTCCATTTTGGTTGCAGGCAGGGGGAAGTTTGAGAGCTGGGATCAAAAAACATTTCTGCAATGACATGACTAACAGTATTTATGCACTGTAGCCTCCTACCTTCTCTCTGGGAAAGGCTTGATAGACTCATCATGCTCTGTAATTTTAAAATGTATTTGAGAATAATCTTTTCTCAGTTTTCAAGATATTTATCTACTACAGCTCATTTGCTATCATGGTGGTACCAACAATCCTTACTAAAACGTTTTCTCAATGCCTGTACACCTAGTTAGAAATAATACATCTCCAAACTGCCAGGCAGTGAGCAGCGAGCATGGCCATTTGCAGCTTGCATAGCTTCTGAGAATCCTACAATCATTTCAAAGACATAGCTGTCTGATTCAGTATGCAAAGGGATCTTGTAGCACCTTTGAGTCTAACTGAGAGAAAGAAGTTGATAGCATAAGCTTTCATAGACTACTTCATCACATATATCTGATGACTTCACTCCATGCATTTGATGAAGCACACTAAGGGTCTTTCCACACTACACTGTTATAGTGCTATTATTCCACTTTCAACATCCTGTGGAATTCTGGGGTTTGCAGGGAGGGAAATTTAGAATTCTCAGCCAAAGAGCTCTTGGGCCTCAGTAAACTACAGATCCAGAATTCCACAGGATATTGAAAGTGGAATAATAGCACTATAAAAGTGTAGTGCAGAAAGGCCCTAACTTTACAATGGCTTATGCTAACTTCTTTCTCTTAGTCTTAAAGGTGCTACAAGATCCTTTTGCTACAACAATTTGCTTAGTTAATGTGGGAGTCAACAACACTGAATTAGATGGACCCGATCCAGAAAACCAATTATTATTTGCTCTGAAGAACCAAAACAGATAAAGTTTTTTTTTTCTTAGAAAAGATTACTTAAACCACATTAAGGAAGCTACGTCTACCAGCCTTTCCAATGCAGGAAATGGTACTGAACATTCAGAGCTGAGACAGAAAGTCAGAGTGATCTAACACCAGCTACAAAATAGGCATATAGAAGAACTTTACCGACTCAAGTCAACCATTCTAATAAAATAAACCTCAGAACTAACTAATTAAATAAATAGCCGCATATACATAGTCTCTGGGCATAAAGCATTAATGTAGCAAACGTGGACCAAGGAGGAAGAAAGCCAGTCTATTAATACTGTTGCAAAATTAAATGGCACCATCAGGATTGGGCTCCTATGAATGCAGTAAACATTTTGATCATAAATAGAAGCTCTTCTAAGTCAGATCATCTAGTTCAGTAGCCTAACTTATGTTTTTAGAAGAAGATTACTGTTTTAGGAATGCTGTTATGATGCCTCAGGAGAAAAGAAGGCATCACTAGAGTTTGACAAAGCTTGGCTCCTTCCTTAATATGTTTAGCTGGTTCTCAGCTATTCAGAGCTACTAGAATCTGCAAGCCATATCTACCCGCCAGGACAGAATCTGGAATCACCTTTTTCTCAGGGGGTAAATAGGCATTTTCATCTGAAAATGAAGAGGCTGGCTCTTTAAAGTTAATTCTGAAGTGTATCTTCACCTCTGAATTATGTAGAGAACTAAGCTTGCAATCCAATACCTACTTACTTGAGAGTGAGATTCAGCCAATTTCATCAGTCTTGTTACTAAGTTAAATGCATACAAGACTAAACTGTGAAATCAGTTTTCATTGCACAGGCTAATGAGTATGGAAAAAACTATATGTGACCCGGGACTCTGCATGTCAATTTGCTCTTTCACAAAACAGTCCTGCTACTGAAGAGACAGGAGGGAAAAAAATCCTCAAATAGGACCATTCAAAGTCAATGTAAAAATTTCTAATCTATATTGACACAGAAACAAGTGTGCTATATTCAGAGCGTCTTACTGTATGATGATGAGTTTGAAAGTCCACACTGTGTGGACTAAGAAGCAAAGCAAAGGCTGATTTTATAGTGTTTTTTTAAATAAGAGACAATTAGTGAGATGGAGGGGTGGGAAGCACCAGTGATGAATGAATTATCAAAACAGTGAAGAATCTTTAGACTCTTTAAAGCCTAACACACAACAGGGCCTAAGCATTAATGGATTTATTTATTTCATTTATATCTCACCTTTCTCCCAATAATGGGATTCAAGGTACCTAACAACCTACTTAAAAACAATACAGATTAAAATAATCCAAAGTTACTTTAAGAGATCCCTTTACCCAGGCTGTCCTTGCAGCTCCAACCCTCGGAATCCTGCCACTCACCCTGCCCCTGCTTCTTCACTAATCCTTCCTTGTATCGGGTTTTTGGCCCTCAGGGTGACCCCTTAATTGTGGACCTGTGGCTGTGTTGTTGTGTGGATTCTGTATTGGTATGTGTGGCTTGACTCCAATGCAGGCTTGATAGAGACAGCCAGAGACCATTTTAATACAGCAAGAATGGATTTATTAAACACAGTAGAACAATATATTAATCTCTAATATTCTATTTTGTTGTTGTTATGTGCCTTCAAATCATTTCCAACTTATGGCAACCCTAAGGTCAACCTATCATGAGGTTTTCTGGGGCTGAGATTATGTAATGGCCCTAGGTCACCCGGTGGGTTTTCATGGATGAGTGGGGAATTGAATGCTGCTCTCCAAGACCGTAGTGCAATGCTCAGACCACTACACCACACTGACTCTGTTCTTTCACGCTCTCTCAAACCATAGTGAGTTCTCCCTCCTGACTCAATATCCAGTTTCTACTCAGTCCAACTCTCTCTCAAATCTACCCTTATCTTCAAATCCAAAACTCTGCGTCTATCAGCTTCAAAATGCTATCTGTCTCTGTCAAAGCAAATCCCTATCTGACTTTCACAGAGGCATGCTTCGGCTTTTGTTACATCCTGATCACCTGCAGCTTCCCTTTCACAGCCTTCCTGAGCCCTGATTACCTGTCTTCAAGCCACGTCTGCCCAGCGCCTCCTTCACTGTCATTAATAACAGTGTACATGTAAGTTATATGAAAAGTAATTAAGCAATTTATAAAGTTAAAACTTTAAACATTTAAATTCATCAAAATTCATTAAAAGACCATACGCAAACCTTAAAAACAGCACCACTGATATGGTCCTTCATATAAATGTAGACCTGCTACATCCATCTTATCACTGAATTATCTGACTCAGGAATGCCTAGAACCCCTCTGCAACAATTTGCCCTCCCATTTTTCCCAAGAAAGTGACATTCAGCCTTCGTCTGTAAGTACCTGAGCCATCACGAAATACTGGTGATTTGTTGAACTAAGGTTTGATTGTCACCCATCCTTAGGCAAATATGACACCCCATGATCAACCAAGGAAACACTTTTGATCTCAAGTAGAAGCTTCCAGTCTCTCCCAAGTTCACATGCGCTATCAAATTAAATACATACTTCTGTCTTGTTGTGCAGACCGGGAGATGCTGCATGAACTGTTGTAAAGTAGATACTAAACCCTTGAATAACTGACGGACACAAGCTACTGAAGTCTAAAAGCAAAATAAATTTGTCATAAAAATCAGCTTTTGAGTGTATGTCACCAGCTGCATCTACTGAAATCGACTCTAGTCCATGAAACAATGTGCTATACAGTCATCCCTCCACATTTCTGAGTTTGAGTTTTGTGGATTATTTCCTGTCACCTCCACTTCCCTCATGCACTCACTCACACATGCAGGCGGGCAGCAGAATGGGAAAGAAAGCATGTATTCCCTTGCTTATTCACTCTTTCAGCCGGTTGGGCAGGGGACAAGGGGATGGGACAGGGGAGTGGGAGGAGGGAAGATGTATGCATGCATTCCTTCACTTACCTGCTCAGGCAGGTAGGTAGGTGGGGAACAAGGGTATCAGATGGGGGAATGGGAGGAGGAAAGGTGCATGTGTGCATTCCCTCACTCAACTGGCGAGGTGGGAGGAATACAAGGAAATAGGATGAGGGGGTGGGAGAAGGGAAGGCATGCGCGCACACATATGTTCCCTCACTCACTCAGGCAGATAAGTGAGGGACAAGGGGAGGGGAGGGGAGGGGAGGGAGGGAGGGGGGAGGGAGGGGGGGAGGGAGGCATGTGCATGTGTTCCCTCGCTCATTTTCCTGCTCTAAAGGGAGAGCAAGGTGGGTGGGTGGGTGAGTGGGGGACAAGGAGGAAGGCTGAGCATGTGCATTTCCTCATTCACTTGCTCAGAGGGGGAAAGATATTCATAGTTTTTCCACTTTCACATGGGTTCTGTGCACCCAAACTTCACAAAAATGGAAGGCCAACTATGTTCAGTTTTTTAGGTGCCTCCAGATTCTGTTGCTTTGGTTACAACAAACAATGACCTAAAATCCTATTGTTACTCCTAGGAGAGAAGATGTACTAAATCAATGGAATTTATCTAGGTGTTGACTCACCATTCAGCAGGTGATACGATGGATCTACTCTAGTGGGGACTAACCAAGATTTTAGCCTAGCAAAGCTAGCTTTTCACAGAATGCATTATCAGGTACCTTGAAAGCAGTTCTTGGAAGTATGCTGACTCAAATGCATACTAGAGGTTCTTCCTCTTAACAGGCTGTAATATTTCCAAAACAGACTAGAGAGTTGAAGAGCCCACCAGCATATCTTTAAATCACTGGCAAAAACATGCCTTCAAACTGCCTTCAGACTTTTTTTGTTCAACTGACGTGTAACTATAACAATACTGGGAGAGAATTATATGGGATCAAGAAATAGTATTTTGCAGCTGTTTCACATGTTGAGCCATTTGATTTTAAACATAAGCATAATTATAAAGATTATTATAACCGTCAAGTTAAAACAATCTAGTCTTGGTTAAGGCACTCATCCATTCTGTACAATCAGATCAGTTCTAACATTGGGATATTCTCCGCTTTGAGGATAAACAAAGCTCCCAGACTCAAAACAACAATGTTCTTTTGGAATTTTCTACCTTTGACTTTCATTTTATTCCACGACATCAGTTTGAAAGACAGGAATGGAGGAATCTTGGAGTTAGGCTACAATTCAGTGTTTCTGAAACAATATGATAGAGGAACATTATAGGAATATATTGAGAATGCAGCATAGAAGATTAGTGTATTTTATCTGTTAATTTAAATGGCAGATAATTATTCATCAAAGATTAGCCTAATAAGTGGGCAAATAGGTTATTTAATGTATTTTTTAGTGGTCTTGCATATCTACTGTCGAGAACTACCACTGTAGATACAGTGGAGCGTGCACAAATTCCTAAACGACTCTTTAATAAAGGCAAAAATGGGTGTAATTTTATTTCTGCTTTATTAGTCCTACACTTATTTGGATGTATAGCATTCATAGAAGGCCAAACTTTGTTGTCATTATGCACTTTAACATAAGTTTTGCAAAGCTCAAGTTACTCTTAAGTCTACAATTATACTTCATGGTTGATTATCACCTGCCCTCAAAAAACAAAGAAGGTTAAAGATAATACACAACAACTGCTTTTCTTATAATGCATTCAATTTTAAAGATTTCAAATACCTTAATAAACATGAAGCAGCATCTGTATACAGGAAGACAGAACGGCAGTTTGTGGAACTAACTGAAAATTCAAACCCAAGTCCTCTCCCAAACCTGATAAGGATCTTGTCCCAGCATTAACTGAAAAAAATCAACCATCCGCAATACCTCCTGGATTTACCTACGGATGAAGAGCCTCATTTGAGAAGTCAGATAAAATGAAAATGGCACATTTTAAGGAACTGAAAGAGATTATACGGACATATCCAAACCTCAACATTCCCATGGGGAGTAATGAATTTTCCATTTAATAGATTTACTGCAAGTACCACCAGTGACACTCAATTAATTTACCTTCTGGTCCCAAATGCTGCCACCCTTTTCTCCAAATTAACTAATGATTCAGATGGGCCATAAACATGACACATTCAGTAGCACCAACACAGGAGTAAAAAACATGCTAACAAGTCTATCATCACTAAACCAGAATCTTCTGTGTTTTAAGATATAATTATATTAAGCATATTAAGTGCTTCCTGTGTTATTGCACCTAGAGTTTATTTTTCTGATTACCTGACAAATGAAGAAACGCCCGCCTTAGAAAAACCAACTTTACGGGGCTCATAAAGAACCAGAGCCCAGAAAAGTAACTTTACTAGGCTCTGCAGAGAGCCGGCCAGGGCTTCCCCCATAAGTAACAAAAGAGGAGCTGCAGTACCAACCTTCACTTGGAAAACAGTCAAGTTCTCAAGTTCATCTCATGTTTTAAATCACATTCCGCAAATCCTGAAGGCGCAATTTCATGTGCACTTACTGGGCCAGGTACGCCCCACTGAACAAAGAGAGCCCTGCTCCCGAGTCAGCGTGTCAGGAATAGGCTGTAGGAAGACCATTCAAACGAAGCCCATTCGGAAACTGCCAGATGTTGAGTAAGGGCCACTGTGTCTGAATAAAAAGCCTCGTTTGCAGGGTTAGATCTCCGAAGGCTAGGCTATAGGTACAAGTCTGCAAAGCCAACATCTGTTCTCATTTAACCATTTTTGCAGTGCATCTCCTGGCGCTATTAAAAAAGAGAGAGAGAGAGAGAGAGAAGACGCCTTTGAGGTTAGCCACGGTTTCCTTTACTCGCTGTGTGACTCAGACAACCCATTTGAAGCAGGCCGGAGTAACCAACATCAAATATTTCCTCCAGAAAAGTGTGGGGTAGGGAGGGGGCTTAGAAAGGTAGAGAGAACTGAAGAAGTCTCTTTCCAGACAACGCCTCCCCCGACCACAGCCCTCGCGCGATCGTCGCAAGCCCCCCTCTCCGCGGCGGATCCCGCCCGGGGCATCCCGGCTCGCCCGGCGGGTCGGAGGCGACGGGGCCCCGGGGACTCGCCGCTTCGGTTTGCCTCCTCGCCCACTCCTGGCGCCGCCCCGGCGGGCATCCGAGGGGGCTTCCAACCCCAGTGGGGAGAGGAGGAGCCCCTCTCGCCTCTTTTGTCTGCGGCCATCAGAAGGCGCCGAGGAGGCAGGCGATGAACCGCCCCAGCAAAGGAGGGACCACGGCGCAGGCGAAAGGCGATCGCGCGCTGTTTGGGCAAAGTTTGTGAAAAGTGATTCCTCTCTCTCTCTCTTACACACACGCACACCGTTTCCTGACAAAAACGAACGGAACCCGATCCTCTATAACGTTCGGGGAAACCGTCCCGTCGTCCCTCCCGTTCACTCAACCCATTTGCTTAAGATGCCTGAAGAAACAAAGAGATTAAAAAAAAAAGGTATACTTACTTCACTGTTCACTTTGGACGAAGCAGACGGATCCTTTTTTTCGGAGGCGCCCTGAACGTATTGTACAGGAAAGGGCAAAGACGTTTTGAGAATAGGAAAACGCTGTCCCTTTTTTGGTCTTGCTTTTTCAAAAAAAGTTGTTATTTTTTAGAGGGGACGTTTCTTGCTTTTGCAACTCATACACGCCCCCGCACGCGCACGCACACACACACACACACGCTGCAAATAGCAGTAACGCGTTAGCAATAAATAAATAAATAAATAAGAAACGGTGTGCTGAGCTCAGGAACGATCGCTTCTGCAGCCCCCCCCTCCTCCTCCTCCCCCCGGGCGGGTTGGCCCCCGGAGGAGGCAAGACGGGGGAAAGCGGGCGCAGGAGCTCTTCCCAGCACGCGCCCGGCGGCGGTCGCGAGTCCTGCGGCGCGTGCAGGAAGCGGGCGGGCTGCTTGCCCGAAGGAAAGACCTCAAAGCTCCTTCGTTCCAGGAACGGAGATGAAAGGGCTCGCTCGCAAGCGCCGTCCCTGAGCAAAAACGCAGAAGGGATGGGGAGGGATATCCATCTCGTCTCTCCCCCCCGGTCCCCGTCGCCTCTTCTGTGAAGCTGGAGAGGTTGAACGTTTCATGCAAAAGCCCGGGAAAGCCGGTCGAAAGGCGAGGAACTGCTCCGACCAAGCATGGTTAGAAAAGACCAGCTGATAGAGCGCTTAGAGCGCACGGATTTCTTGCGGGGGCTTTCCGGGAGTCCGGCTTCATCTGGGAAACTTCACATTAGCTATATGTGGGTCTTAATTATGCTTTTCTCCTGCGGTTCTGCCAAGGGGCTTACACCATCTGAATCTGCGGTAATGAGCTGGCGGAGAGTGGCGACAGGACTTTGGAAGGCAGAGTTCGGCGTGCCAGGCCTGTATGGCTCACCCCGGCTGGTCCCATCGCAGCCACCCCTAAATTATGTCTGGTGCTGTCGGGTACTGCCGAACGCAGGAGCCCCGTGGTCAGAGTTGAAGTGAGAGTCGACTCCCATTCCAGTAGACCTCTGGGTATAGAATGGGGAAGGGCGCCATTTGGTCGTTATTCCCAAGTAACAGCGTGTGTTGGCCCATCCTGGCCATACAGTGCAGCAGGCGGAATCTTTTATTGCTGCAAAACAAAACAATTATAACGCTGAAGATTAGACTTCAGCCATTTCGGCACTAGACTGTTACAGTGCTATTATTCCACTTTCAACATCCTATGGAACCCTGGGGTTTAAGACCTTTAATCCTTTAAGGCCCCTCCCTAAACTGCAAACCCCAGGATTCCAGAGGATGTTGAAAGTGGAATAACAGCACTGTAACAGTCTAGTGCAGAAATGGCCTTCCGGGTGTCCATGATGGTGTAGTGGTTTTGGGGTACAGTTCCTCCTTATGATAGTCCTTACATGGACAGCCCCAAGAAAAGGCCAAACATACAGTACAAGCAGCTGTGTTAATTTTTGTGCAAATAACCATTTTAGCCCTCTCCTCCAGGATCTGTTCTTTCCTATAGTTAAAGGAACTTGCCCAGTCAAGAGCGGGTCTCCTCCAAATACAATCAGGGCTCCATATTTGCAGATTTGACTTTCACAGGTTTGATTATTTGAGAGTTTCTCCAAACCCTGCCCCCCACGTCAGGTACTTCTTTTCTGTGGGAACCTTCCTTCTCAGCAGGTCTGGTCAGGTTGTGCAGTCCTCTAAAAACCTGCCTCTGGTCCTCCTCTTCTTCCACCAGCCATGGCCTAGCCAGCTAAGGATGGCTCACAGCCTGGTTTCTCAGCACCACAAACCCTCTCCCACTCACACCCAAGGAAGGAGATGAGCAAGAGGGGAAGTATAGGTCCACCAGGCCCAGCCAACCCCTTTCTCTGACCTGGCTTGGACCCTGGGTGCCAGTTCTCACCACCATGCCTCAGCCCTCTTCCCGCAGACAAATACGGGCATTTTGATATTTGCAGATTTTCAACTTTTGTGAGGGTCCTGTGCCCTTAACCCTAGCAAATGAAGAGGGCCAGCTATACTTTTGGATGGCAGGCAGCAAGGATAGTTCATAACAATACTGTACACTGTTGCTGGGAAAATCTGTCTCCCCCACCTACCCTCAGGAATTGTAGGTAAATTCAGAAAGAACAAGAAAGCCCAAGGAGTGGTGGCGACAGAGGATATTGGGGTTCCTGCTAATCAAGAGATCCCAGGGCTTCAATACGATGAGCCCGGGCTCTACTACATAATGGATTGTCAATTTGTTCAGTCATTTTAGTTGAATAATTATTTAGTTATTAAGAAGTAATAATTTAGATCAGGGTGGGCAAAGTGCAGCTCCCATGGCTTCCCAAGAAGCAAAAAAATGTTTTGCTCTGAAATGTCCAAAACTAATCTTGAGGGGGTTGTGGAGGTCAGATCCACCATGTTTGGAGCCCCCCCGGATCAAAGCAAAATTTCTTTTTCTTTCTTTTCTTTTTTTTTTTTTGGCCTCAGAATACCCCAGAATGTTTTCTCCGGGCCAAGGAATGCTGAAAAACAATGTTTTTTCCCCTCAGAAACAGGCATGGTGAGGAGGTAGTTCTCCAAAGTCTCTTAGAGGGCTAATCCAACCCCCTTGTCCTCCACAGTTGCTCACCTGTGGTTCAGACAATTAATAACTTCTTTAAATGTGTGCCCCTTACTGTTATGCCTTTGTTTGTTGAATGTATAAAAAGTATATCCTACCTTTCTGAAAAAAATGCAACAATACTTTAGTAATATTGTAATACGTTACAATGTAGTAATACAACTTTAGTAATATTTTTTGTTTAAAAAAATAGAAAAAAAAGACAGGTCATGACATCTAAAACAAAGGGTCAGTAAAGTTTCTTAACCCAGCTAGTTTGTCAGTTCCACTTTCAACATCCTATGGCATCCTAGGGTTTGCAGTTTAGGGAAGGGTTTTGGAATTCTCAGTCAGAGGACTCTTGGGCCTCAGTAAACTACAAACTCCAGAATTCCACAGAATGTTGAAAATGGAATAACAACATGATAACAGTGTAGTGTGGAAAGGCCCTAAGTGGCAGAAGCTCATCAGAAAGGAGCGAGGTGAACCTTCCTGAACAGAGTCTTCTACAGTCTGGGTGCTGCTGCATAAAAGACTCTCTTCCACCCCTGCCAGATATACTTCAGCATGGACAGATTTCAGATAAGAGAATTCCCTGTAGGTCTTTGAAAGTGAGGTTTGTTTTGGAGGAGAGAGTCCTTCAGAAAATCCTGAGCTCAAGCCATTTAAGGTTTTAAAAGTAATAACGAGCACATTTAGTTGTTCCTGGGGAAAAAAATCAGAAGCTAGTACAACTGTTGTAACAAGGATATGACATATTCCCAAGGCCTTCTGGCTCCTGTCAGCATCCCAGCTATTGTATTCTGGAACTTGCTGCTTTTCTGAAGTGTCCTGTGTAGAATTAATTACTGTAATCTAGTCCCTAGGGAACCAAGAGTATGTTGCCCATGGGAACAGATGGGAACAGATACATTTGGCACACATACCAAAGCTGACCAAAACCACTTGTGAGCAATGACTGAGAACAGGCAAAGAGTTAGAGAATACAGGTTGTCCACCTCACAGCACACTACTCATATCTTCAGACTATATTAATGGAAAAATCTGCATCTGGAATTTTATTTTTAAAATGTAACACATGCCATTTTTTTCTTCTTCAGAGCCATGTATTAGGCATTATTGTTCCTTTGAGAGTGACATGACTACTTCAAAGTTACTTTTTTAAAAGTAAAATTATTAACATTTATATTTTGCCTTTATCTGAATGTGGGGCGCTGAGGGCGTACAACCCATATTAAAACAGGACTCA
Source organism: Cyclura pinguis (assembly GCA_030412105.1). Classification (NCBI taxonomy): domain Eukaryota; kingdom Metazoa; phylum Chordata; class Lepidosauria; order Squamata; family Iguanidae; genus Cyclura; species Cyclura pinguis. Next base: position 42,739,708 of record CM059603.1, read on the forward strand.
CTGGGGGGAAAAAAGGTTAGACTATCCTATTAAAAATTAAAACAGATTAAAAACATTGAAAACATAATAGATAAGGAAGAAGTAAGCATTTGCTATTAAAAAGTCCTTCCACCAAGGGCCAAAAGAATTTTTTTACATTTTTTTTTAATTTAAAAATGGCCCCAAGCCATCCCAAATGTGTTAAAAGTGATGAGTAAACACAACTGGAATAAAACCAACAAAGTTGCAAACGGTCAACTTATTTTGCAAAACTAACATTGTTATGTTCTTGTTATCACTGCAGGTAATGCCTCACTGTTGTAATGTGCTCGTTACAAAACCTAGGGAAAATACACATAATAAGAAGACCAGTGGTTCTAAAAGGTACACCCACCAGATTCAACTGTGGTATTCAAGTTGGAATGAATGCAAACAACATAATTTGCAAAGTGTCTTGTAAACTGTTCATAGAGGGCCGTGGACCACTAGGTATATTTCTCACCTACACAAGATCCAAGATGTAGATTATCATTAGCCACTTGGAATAACTCTGCTGAATTACACAGTGTAGATGCAATGTGATAGGAAAATGGGTTTTCTTTCACATTATGTCCATGCTAGAGTAAACCCTAATAGTAGGACCGCCTGTGTTCACCTGAATTCATGTTTTTCTCTTGTCAGTGTTGTAGTTGCTTTTCCTGTTAATATATCACCCAACCTCCATAGAAAACCTGTTGAGCTCTCCCTAGCAGAAGGTAGTGCCTGAGCACATCAGGTGCCCAGATCAATTGCAGAGATAAAGCAGGACTTTTGACAGGCTTATATGGTAGCTTGCCCAGATAACACAGATAACACCCTCTCAAGCTGTCAGTGAGCTTCTGGGTTTGGGTATGCTGCTATCTCACTTTTGTGTTTGCTGATTAGGATCTGATTCTCTGCTTAAATTTACAAAAGCTGTAACTATTACTAAAACACACTGCTTCTGAAGAATAACATTTCTTAGTTCCAGAATAGATATATTCAGATTCTTTAAAACAAAAAACAGTTAACACCTCTGATTATGTTACATCTGTGGAAAGAAAGAAGATCTGCAGCACTTTTGAATTATTTGACTCATTCTGCATCTTTCTCTTTATTGCTTTGGAAAGTGAAAGGTTGAGCCAATTTTATTCCTGCCAGGAAGCCTATTAGTGGGCCTTTTAACCGAAACTATACTTAGTCTCTTCCCTTCCTTCTCCAGGTTCAAATCAGTTCATTAAAAACTGTGACAAATTATTTCCAGGAAAGTGATGCCTACTGATACTTGTGGAGAAATGATCACAGTCCACAGGCATGTTTCTTACTATCCAAATTATTGCATGTTTCCTTGGGTCACTGGTCTCTTCAGAAACCAGTGTTTCGGTGTACAAGGGCTTGGGAATAGTCCTTTTGGAAACCAAATTAGTGGGGAAATTGTGCCAAAGGAGACATTCCCTTCTGTGGATCTGGTATTATTCTTATTGTAGCACAGGCTGTTGTAGGTCTGGTAAAGTTTGGCCAGAAACGATAATGTTTAAGCAAACCACGTGTTTGTTCATGTATGGAAGATCACCACAAAGTAGCTTCATAGAGTTTCTGGGAAAGAAACAAACATGAGGAAATCAGAGCTTTTCCAGGAGGACAGTTTTATTGATAGAACCTCCTAGTTGTATTGACAGATTTTGCTCCATTTTTCTGAAACAAATTTCTTTCAGAGTGTCCTAGTAATTTTATTGTTTATAGCTGCAATTTTAAACTAGTGTTGCCATTCAGTGAATAATTATGTAATTGAAACATACTCTGTCAAAGAAGAGATGAGCATACTAAACTTCTATTTACTGAGTCAAGGTGTATCTACATTGCACAATTATATCAGTCCCATACCACTTTAATTGTCATGGCTCCCTCATGTGGATTTGTAGCTTGATGGAGTACTTAGATTTGTTTTTTCTAGAAAGCTCTAATCTACTCCAGGGCTTTATAGCTATTACTTTGGATCTTGAACTATTGTGTAGGATAGGGGAACGCTCTGTCTCCAGTTCTGCCTCACTCCTCCATGTGTAAGAGGGTGAGTCTGAAGTAGAGATTTTCTACTATGAATGTTGTGAAGAAGAAATTCACTGCTAACCATGTGAATCAGAACCCAGTGTTCTCAGTCGCAGGGAGAATGTCCCTGAACAGTGGAGACTGTCCACGTCAGACTGTGTAGGAAGACAATGGAAGTATAGGAAAGCAGTGCAAGCTAGTGCACTCCCCTTTCTAATGTGTTGATTTAGCATGTGAAACTGAGTAAACAGGGTTTCTCTGGACTTGGAATACCTCCATTCTCAACTGTCTCTTCATAGTGAAACTGAGGAAATTATGAGTCCTTCTAGTTCTAGTTTCTAGGAAATTATAATTCATGGAAGTGAACTACACCTCTGTACCAGAGAATGCTAAGAATCTCACCAAATGACAAATCCCAGGATTCCACAGAAAGGAGCCATGACAGTTAAAGTGATATGTTACCCTGTTTTCTGAGGGTCCCGGGAGGGACACCAAATTGCTCTCAAAATTATACTAGTTGGGGAAATCAGTTCAGAGCACAAGTTGGCAAAACGAGAGGCAGGGTAACTTAGCAGGATCTTGCAACCCAGTGTCTACGGGGTCAGCCCAAGTCAAGAAGCAGACCAGTTTGAACATAATGAATAGTCTTTATTAAATACAGGCACATGATGTAAGCAACACAAGCACACAGATAACTAAGGAAAATAAAGGTGTGAGTAAGATAGCGGGATGTTCAGAGGGATAGCTGGTTCGGGTGATACGAAACCTGTCCTGAAGTCCAGAAGAAAATGGAGAGCGAAGCTGGGGTTCGATGTATCTCAGCACGTGGAGCTGAGGGGAAGCTCACCAAGCGATGCAGCAGCAAGGCGGTCTGGAACTTGGGAGCAATCCAAGGAAGCGCTCAAAGTCAGGGGTTTTTGTAAGGAGAATTGTGACCGCAGGCTAGGTTGGACTTAGGGGAAAACAATGGATATGGAGTTGGAGACAAAGCCTCCGAAAGGTCAGAATTTGAATGATTGAATTATAGCCAAATTTATCAATAGAGTAGCTGGTATGCAAACGCGGAGTTTTTGACCGTTGTATAGCTCGATCATCAAGCTGCCAGCGCGAGGCAGAGGATCTTTTGAGAGTTGCTTGCATACCTAATGGAGGTACTTGCCTTGAGGTCTCCTAAAGCGGTGAGTCAGCAGTTTCTGGCCTGCCTGTATTGTCTAGGAATATTACGGCGATTATCGGCTGAGCCTGTATGCGTGCTTGTCCGGGGGCCTCGCAAGCACGTGGAAGGGATATGTGAAGCCGAATTATTGATATCAAAGATATCTTTTATATCCCCAAAGCTCGGGCTAGCCAGGGCAGTAACAGATATCAGACTGATATAACTGTATAATGCAGATATATTCCCAGGCCACTTAATTAATCCCACCTGTTGTCATCCATTACACACACAAAGAAGAAAATTATTACCCTTTCCTAAGAAAGTCATAGTTTGATCCAATCTTTCTTTCTTTATTTGAAAGTTTGGCCTTTTATTATTAGTCTCTCAGCTTGTTGCCTGCTGACCCCAAGTGACCAGTGATACTTCTACAGTAAGTTAAGCTATCTCCTGCCAAAGCCCTGCCTGTCATATTTATCTCTTTAAAAGTGTGAGGAATTGTGCTTGGTGTGTGTGCATGTGTCTAAATGAGAATATGGGAAAGAACAATTTCCAACTATTTTCCCATTCTTAGTTCCAGCAAAGCTGATATGCTTGGTATGCTTTAACATTTTTGTGCCAACAATTCACATTAAGTAGGGGAAGCTTTTCCTGGCATGAGGATGTTGTAATGGAGTAGGCAGCTCTGTCTGGTGAATTCCTACTTCTGATGATTCAGCTGTGGAAAGCATAGAGCAGGAGTATCACTGAAGAAACTTGCAGATCCCAATCAAATGCAGCTATTAAAATGCTTGAATGGTCACAAATAAGGAAATGATGCCTATTCTTGTTACTCCCCCAGGGACTGAAATTTCTGCTGTGAATCTCTAGTGATGCTTGCTCTTCCTCGTAATTTTTACTTGCTAATGCTAATGAATGATCTGTGGGAACAGCACTCTTATTCAGCTTTCAAGGCTGGTATTAGCCATAGTAGCCAGCAGCGGTTGCTGTTTTTGGCAGTTTAGGCTACTAGCTCCAAGGCGCCTAACTACTAGCAAAATGTCAATTGTGACAGAAAGACAGAGCCTATGAAAGTTATGTTTTTGGATGATAACTTTCAGAATCTCCCAGTAAGCAAGATTAATGGCTGGGGGATTCTGGGAGCTGTTATCAATAGCAACAACAACAACAACAACAATAATAATAATATGTTCAAGCAGTAGATGAAAGTTGTCCCTGATGCGAGTCATTTCTGACTTATGGCGACCCTAAGACAAACTTATTATGGGGCTTTCTGGGGCTGAGAGTATGTGACATGTCCATGGTCACCCAGTAGATTTCCATGGTGGAGCAGGGAATCTACCTTTGGATTCCAGGATTGTAATCCAACACTCAAACCACTATACCACACTGGCTGTCTCACTGAGTCCCACTACTACACGCAAACACACGTGGCATATGCGTCCAGGCAGAATCTTTGTGTGGCTATGCTATCTACTTCTAGAATGGGAGACAAGTATTGTCTTTGCTACTACAATGCACTGTAGTGCAAGAAAGTGAAAGGATGCATTTTGGGAACAACAGTGGGACAGAGCAAACTTACTCTCTAGGCAAGTTGAGAATGAAGTCTGTTCTTCCATCTGCACTGCATACAAATCAGTCCTATGTTCTCTGGTTTGCTTATGTTTGAAGACTGAGAGAGTATTGTTATAATATGCTGAATTCCAGTATTGCAGACAGAATGTATCCAGACTTGGTTTCTTTCGGAAGAACATCAGAAGCAGCTTGTGGAGTTCTGCAATTTTTGCATTTATTTACAAAGGTATAGGTGAAGTGGAAGTGGAATCAAAGCTTGAAAAGTCCAGACAGTCCCAAATCCATTGCTCTCAAATAACGTCTCTATGGAGACAGACAGCATTCCAAACAAAGCTACAAGAACACCTAATACCCTGCCTTTTTCAATCTATCTTAAACTGTAGTCTTTTTTTACACAGAGCAGGGTGGGAACAATGCAACCCTTCAGATGTTCCTGGATTGCAACTCCCAACATTCTTCACTATTGGCTCTGTGGGCTAGGACTGCTGGGAGTTGCAGTCCAACAACATCCAGACAGCTGCATGATTTTCAGCCTTCAGAACTCTGAAGCAACTAGTTAATTAACATGTAAAGTTATTAATTCATTGTGATTTTTCTACCAATGAAGTTTAACTCTCTAGATTTCTTGGTTAATGCTGAAGAAAGTCCTATACTTCAGCAAATTAATCGCATGCTTTAGTAAATTAACTGTTTTTAAAACATCATAATTCATTATGTTGAAGTTACTTGCTAATGATAATGAATGCATCTGTGGGAATAGCACTCCTATTCAGCTTTCAAGGTTGGTATTAGCCGTAGTAGCCAGCAGGGGTTGCTGTTTTTGGCAGTTAAGGCTACTAGCTCCAAGGCACCTAACTACTAGCAAAATCATTAGCAGGTGGGTGGGTTTTCGCCTGGCAAATTCAGCAAAAGAGACAGGCCTAGGAAAAAAAGGAGGATTAACATCACATACCCCTCCTTTTTTTGCACTGTTATTTTCATACTTGATATTACTGTACAACATAAAACAATAAATTATTACAAAATAATTCTATATTATAACAAAATGCTTAGCCCTTAGTGGGCAGCAGAATTCAGCAGAAGAATGGCTGGAAAGTAATTGAAGAGCTGGATTCGGCAGTGACTAGAAAAATGGAAAGGAGTGAAGAGAATGCTAGTATAGAGTAGAATGGTCATGGAAGGACTGATCGGTTTGCTGAGCCCTTAAGTAGCCATGAGCCTAACAAAGTATCAAGCCATTTAATTTTCTAATAACACAATCCAATTAAAATGAAAGTTTTCCTCCCATTTTTCTTTCTCTCTTGCTTTGTTTCCCTCTCCCTCATTGCAACAGCTCCACTGGCTACTGCTCCACCTCTGGGCATAATTCAAAGTCTTGGTGGAGACCTGTAAAGCCCTTTATGGCGTGGGTACAGGCCATTTGAAAGGCTGTATCTCCTTTTACGAGCCCGCTAGAGCGCCAAGATCTTCAGGAGAGGCCCTTCTCTCTGTCTCACAAAATCCTCACACTTGTTTGGTGGGAACAAGGGAGCGGCCTTCTTGGTGGCTGCTCACAGACTTTGGAACTGTCTCCCTAGAGAGATCAGAATGGCCCCCCTCCTTGTTCTCCTTCCTTCAGCAAATTAAAGCATTCTTATGCCATCAGGATTTTAGGAACTGATGGTGATGGGCTTTTAATGATATACTGTGCTGATATGTGCTTTGCATATAGTCTTTTAATTAATTGTAATGGCTTTAACTGTAATGGCTTTAACTTTATAAATTGTTTAGTTGTCTTTAAGAAACCTTTATACTTCACTGATTTTTTAAATAGTTTTTGATCTGTATTATTTTTAATATTTGTAAGCCACCTTGAGTCCCATTATTGGGAAAAAGATGGGATGTATATGAGTTAAATAAATAAAGAAAAGCTGGCAGATCAGACATCTTGGTAGAGAGTAGGGTGGCAGAGACCATGCAGTGATTCAGTGACGATTTTTTTTCTGAATATGTTTGGTGATATTCAGAACATATTTGACTTAGAACTCTAGCCTCCACTATAGCTAGCCACTTATTGCTGCACTTGAAGTTGATCAATGTCTTCTAGCTGAAATAAACAATTTCTTGACAGTTTTCAGATGTGTTGATGTCCATCTACCATCCCCAAGCAACACTTGTATTATGGACTGTGACAAAGTTCTGGAGGAGTAGCCATCTGAAGTGCCAAGGCAGCCTGGAAACAAGTTGCCAGGCAACCAGAATAGCACCTCAGGAGAGAAACTCAGACGGATAATATATGGGAGGGGCTTGTGGCTGAAAGAAAAAATTATATAAATCCAAGTACCTGTGGCTATTGGATTCCTTCAGTGAGAGCCTAGCAAAGAGCCAGGGAGTAGAGTCCCCAAGTCAGTCAGAGAATGTGGCTGTGTTGACAGGTTTAGTTCTTGGTGGAAGATTAGTGAGAGGCAGAAGAATAATTAAGCCTTAATAGGAGCTGGTCATATAGATGGGGGTTAAGCTTAAGTGGTTCTAAATAAAAATTGAAAACCCTCACCCTTTTACACAATAGTGGTGTAGAACAAAGAGAATTATTATAACAACAGAAAGAAAAAACAGATGACAACAAAACAGATAGAACAAGGGGCCTCTTCCACAAATTTTCAGAAATGAAATGGAAATTCAAACCAAGAACAGAGATTTTATAGGAACAATAGGGGAACACATTACACTGTCAGAATAAAATAAAAAGGTGATAAAAAGAAGAGACAAAAATATCACAGATTCTTTCAATGATAATACTTTTGAGAGTGAACCCACAGTTTTAGAAAGTAAAATGGAAGAAGCCCTCAAAGGACTTGGGAGAAATTAATCACCAGGAACAGATGACATACTGGTAGACCTGTTTCAAGCTGTAGAGATGGAATCCACCCACATTCTAATAGAAATCTGTCAAGAAATATTGAAAACAAAAACAATTGCCCACAGATTGGAAATGTTCTCTATATATTCCAGTCCCTAAGAAAGGATACCTTGGAAAATTTAGCAAATACCGACTAATCCACTAATCTGCCATGCAATCAAAATGATGCTTAATATTTTACAATTAAGACTTTTACTATAGAAAACAAGAAATACCAGATCTCCAAGCTGTGTTCGGAAAAGGAAAAGGTACTAGGGAATCTGTGACAACCTACTTCTTTATCTCTCAAACTGGTATGGAAGTTCCTCAGTCTGATAAGGCACTCTGTCTTTTCATACAACTTTGCCTTCCCCTTTATAACACCACCTTGGTGTAAGAGGGGGAAGCCTTCAAAGGTTATTTAAACCATTTTATAGTTCAATAGTAGCATGTTTTCTGTGTGTCTTTAAATGTTGTATACCACTCAGCCAAGTCAGTATTTATAAAAATAAACTGTAATATTTATTAAAATAACATACGGAACAAAGTATTGGTGTTCATGCGGAGGTCAGAGTTAATACAGTTCTTCAGAGTTCTTTTAGGGCCTTTCTGCAATACACTGTTTTAGTGCTATTATTCCACTTTCAATATCCTGCGGAATTCTGGGCTTTGTAGTTTACTGAGGCCAAAGAGCTCTCTGGCTGAGAATTCTACACGTTTCTTCCTAAACTGCAAACCCCAGGATTCCACAGGATGTTGAAAGTAGAATAATAGCACTGTGGCCATTTCTGCACTACACTATTATAGTGCTATTATTCCACTTTCATCATCCTGTGGAATTCTGGAGTTTGTAGTTTATTGATAATTCTAAATGCCCCTCCCTAAACTGCAAACTCCAGGATTCCATAGGATGTTGAAAGTGGAATAATAGCATTATAACAATGTAATGCAGAAACGGCCTATAACAGTGTAGTGTGGAAAGGGCCTTAGTTTCCTTATATCTTGAAACTCTCATATAAGCCAAAGTGTCATAACCAGCCCTTTGGCCATACTCTCACCAAACGTTCAAACCCCCATTCTAGGTCACACTGACCGGTTTTATAATGATTTAATTACTCTTCTGCCTCTTGCTAGGCTTCCCCTGAGAACTGAACCCTTCCCACACAGAGAACCTCTCTGACTGACTGAGGGACTTTATTCCAGAGATCTTTCTCCCTGAAGGACTCAAAATGACTATCAGTATTTGCCTTTATATATCTTTTCCTCTTAGCCACCAGCTCCGATACACTACTGGGCTAGTTTTCTCTCCTGAGGAGCTATTCTGGTTGCTTAGCAACCTGTTCTAGGCTTTTCTGGCACTCCAGATAGCCACAACCCCAGAGCTCCTTCACAAGATCATATTGTAAACATAGGCTGGAATCCTGTATCAGATTATACCTAACTACTTAACAAAGCAACTTCTTCTTGCTCAGCCCTTCAAAACCTAACAGAAATATCATTCAGCTGTACTCTGATCATTGGCAGAATGTTCCTCTTTCTCCTGGTGCAGCTGATGCCTGGCAAAGGGGTAGAGTTGCAATTGTAGCAATACTATCAATATTGTGACTTAAGTAGCGATAGTGACTATGAAGCAGTTAAGGGAGGTAACTGCTTCTTACTATTATTACAAATTTGACACTGTTGCCATGATTCTAACTCACCCTCAACCTACTTTACTGGTCATCAGATGCCTTGGGAGAAGCAGGACCATTCTGCTGACTATCAGAGCACATTTGAATGATGTTTCTGTTAGTTTGTGGGGGTAGGGGGGCAGGAGAAGTTAGTAAAATACTTACCTAAATATAAACTGAGAGGATTCTGGCCACATTTCATATTTCAATTGCTGCAAACTGAGTTCAAAGGGTAAAGTAAATTTGCAGTCAATTAACTCTGCGGAGGGGAGGGGCAGAGTCTTGTTCTTCTGAATACACTAAGCAAAAGCAGACTACCAACTTTGGAAGAGAACATCTTGTGCATTTACGATTTAGGGAGGGGTACTTAGAGTTCTGAGAGTTCTAGTGCCTCGCCAACCTCTAAATGGCAGGATTCCACAGATTGCAGCCATGGCAGATAAAGCGGAATCATATTAGTGATGTAATTTGTAGCGTGAAAAGACATTGTATATAATCTTACGCACTGTTCAAATGATGAATGTCGGTTTCAACTCACGCTTTCTTGCACTCTTTATTGAAGCCATTTCCTCTTCAAACTGGTGCAGTTTTAGCATTTGGATTAAAATTTAATTTTACAAAACAATCTTTTGCGCGTTGTTGTTGTGCGCCTGTTTCCGCGCGAGACCGTTATAGCGCTTTGATTCCACTTTCAACATCCTATGGAATCCTGAGGTTTGCAGTTTCGGGAGGGGCCGGCGGGCCCCTCCCGAAACTGCAAACCTCAGGATTCCATAGGATGTTGAAAGTGGAATGAAAGCGCTATAACGGTCTCGCGCGGAAATGGAGTCGGCTGATGGCGGCCCTAAAGCGACCCTATCACGGGGTTGTCTTGGCAAGAGTTGTACTCGGAAGTAAATCCTAAGTGATGTAAACGAGACTTTTAATCTGCGTGGACGCTGGCTTTAAAAACAAAATGTTTCTTTTAAACGGTATTTAAAATCGTTTAATTTTTAGTAATCTGTTTTGTTTTTAACCTAGACCTTTTTTTATTTATTGTTGTTTGTTGTCTTGAGTGCCATTATTGGGAGGAAAGTGGAATAACAATCTAAGCAATAAATAACTGTTAACAGAAAGTAATTGTATAGACTTCGCTCTGCGTGTCTACAGGAGGGCAGTTGCACAATGCAGTCCTATATACAATGACACGGCCGTAGGGCCGATTCAACGGAACGGGAGTTACTTCGGAGCAAACAGACTCCCGCTCACACTCCGCAGCTGTGTGAACAGGACACCTTTCACGTTGCAAGCGCATAGCTTTTTTTCATTCTCGCTGTGGGCGGAAGGGCCGCCTCTCTGTGTCGTCGCTTCCGGCATCAGCTGATGGGAACGGGGAGGAAAAGTTGCTTTTCTCCTGCTAGCTCGAAAGCGACTTCTCCGCGTCCCGTTGGGTGAGATCCAGGCGGGCTGCAGGCGCGGCTATGGCAGGTCAGGCGTTTTGTACTTTTGCCCCGCTCTGCTCTCAGTGTAACCTTCCACGAGTGCGCTTCTAGAGTACTCTTCCTCTTTCCTCGTTTCATTAACGCTCGGAGAAATGAGGACCCTGGTAGTAACTTTGCAGGTACAGTAGAAGGAGGACTCTCCCTCTAGAGTGAGTTTATCCAGCTGCTTTGTCGAAGGAGCCCCTTCATCTAATCGTACCTGTTTTCAGGCCTCTCTAATGAACTATTGGACATATTTATGCCATTAAATGAATTAACTTTTAACAATAATATAATCAATATCAACATTATTTTATTATTAACGATATTAATAATATATAATAGCAGTAGTGTAACATTAACATTAATAAATCCTCATGTCTTACCTTGTTTATTTATTGCACCAGATTTTTTTTTATTTATTAATTTATTGCACCAGATATTTGTACGTGATTTGAGAAAAACGCACACAGTCCTAAGAGTCGGAGATTGGCCCTTAATAATGGTAAGGGAGAAGATAAAAATTCAATACTGTACTAGGTTTGAGTCAGGGACATAACGGATGGTGTTGCGCATGTGCAGGGTACTTTCTCCTTTGGTGCTTTGCCCCCTGTCTCTAAATATAAGGATGAGGGTTACTTGACGTATAGCCCTGAGCCTGGCACTCTTATTTTAGAAATTTAAACTAAGAAAATGAGTGGCACTTGCATGTCCACAGAGCAGGACAGGGAAAGCATGTGAGTGGAAAGGTGAGTCAGTGAATTTAAATTTGCTGATATCCACTCCTGTATTGCACAAGGGAGACAAATTAATTTTTCTTCAGGACGTGGGACAAGCCATGCCCTTTCTAAGGGTGCTCCATTTTGCTGTCTCCCCCACAGCTCAGTTTCCTTCTTCTCTGACAAGCAGAGCTCTGTGCCCAGTAAGCATTCTCCGTCCTTATTGAACTAGTTATAGAGTGCTCATGCCATACAGTTGATGGGGCTTTACCACTTAATCTTTATTTTTTAAAGAAATGGTTCCTCAAAGCCCCCTTTGAGTCTCACAGGATTGCTAGTACCTCTCTCTTATGAAAGAATGGTGTTTAGACTACTCACAGATAAGTAAGCAAAAAACCTTTCATTCAGAGAGACTTTTGGCATCTAATTGTGGTTTCTTTTTATTTATTTGTTTTTTAAATTTGTTTCACTTTTTTCCTATTTTAATTGCATTTGGTTTATTTTTAGCATTTGGTTTATTTTTATTTTAACTTTATTTCTTGAATGTCTCAGCAGAAAGACAGAATATAAAAGTAATGAATAAATAACAGATAAGCACTCAGAAAATGAGTGTGTTATATGGTGATGTCTGAATAGAGCCTGAAAACAGTGCACACATGAATTTCAGATGCTGAGAAGGGCTGTTGTTAGAGCTAGAGAAGAAGCAGGGTTAGACTACGATTCTCAGAATCCCCTAGCCAACATGGCCCCTACCTGGGACTCCCTTGGTATTGTGTCCAAAGAAGTAACTTTCCCAAGTATTGAGTCAGTGGTCAAAAGCTTCTTGCTGATACTACTAACTAACATAACTGGTTATGTTACTACTAACATAGCATAATATTAACATAACTGATTGCACTCCTTTTTGCAACTTTGTGTAAAGAAATATGCAGTTCCTCCTTGCGCAATGCCCCCCCCCCAGGTTGTACAGTGGGTGCTGGACAGTACTCAGTCACATCTTTCAGATCTGACTGGCTTCAGGCATGCCTGAGAAAATGTCCTTGCCCAACCAGCAAGAGATGCCTTCTTTGACCTTTGTGTGGGTGTACTGGTAGAACTTGTTTGAAATCTAGGATTGCCAGGTAAAATAAAGGGCAGGGATCCTGTCCCTTTAATGGGTGTGATGTATAAAAGAAGGAATTGCAGGAGGTCTTGTTTGTGTGACAACAGCAACTGAAATTCCTTCTTCTGCCAACCATAAAGGCTCTGTCCCTTATTTCATCCAGCAACCCTAGTGAAATTAGATCTCACCCTATGTCACCTGCAACCTAGAGAACTGGAGTGAACGTAGCTGTAAGTCCTCAAAGAATCCCGTCCCTTGATTGGACAGGAGTCTATGACACATCCAGTTTCAAGTTCCTCCCTCAGGCTGAAGCAGATTTTCACAGTTCTGCAGTTATACCTGCCATAAAGCAATATACAGGTTTAATGTGTGCAGAAGCAGTGCCCTGGAATGCAATTATGGCTTGTAAACACTATTTGAGAGGTGGATGGATATTACTGAGCAACTGTTACTGGAAGGAAAAATTCAAGATCTGTTTGTATCCCAATTCTTCTTTTTTCTCATTTACCTAGCCCTTGGATTTTCTCATTTTCCTTCTTTTTTCTGCTAACAGATGCTGCTGGCAGGGAGAATGACATCTTTTTAAAAATGTATTTATTTCACATACTTGCACATAGTAGAAATTCATTAGAAGATAAAAGGGTTGGATGTTGCTCAAATGGATAAGTTTACAGAATTTTAGGAACAACTTTGCGCAATAGATTTTAATTTTATTTTGTACTGGAATAATCAGTTTGTATTTACTAGATTGAGCCAGTATGGTATGGTGGTTTGAGCATTGGGCTACATCCCTGGCAATTTCACGCTCAGCCATGGAAACCCACTTTCAGCCCCAGAAACCCCATGATAGGATTGTCTTAGGGTCACCGTAAGTTGGAAACAACTTCAAGGCACACAACAACAATTTAGTAGATTGGATGATTTTTTTATTCTTTAAACAAAGATATACATTTTCAAAAAGAAAAACTGCAAATGAAGTTTAACAGGCATGGTTTAGAGCAGCAAACCTTGTGAACTATTTTGCTCAGAAGAACAGGCAGCATTTAAAAATCAGTGATGTAGACTCAAGTCAATCGACACGGACTCAAGTTGCTTCAGTGACTCAACTTGGACTTGACTTGGCAATAAATGACGCACTGACTTGATTTGTGACTTGTATGTTTTTAGGGACTGACTTGCTTCCCTTGGTTAAGTAACATAACATATTCATCTAAAAACCTTATGACTTTGAACAACACTTCCATTTCTTTCAGCCTACTGGTCACTTGACAGTCTATCTCAAGCCCAAGGTGTGGGCACATTTCTCAAAGGGGAACAGCTAACAGGTTAGGCAATGGGTTTGACACAGGGCTGAGGTCTGCTCAGCAGCCTGTCCCTGCTGCATATAGGAGGAGTCTTCTAAAACTTTTCCTAAGAGCAGAAGGGAAGACTTATTCCCAGAGCACAGGGCACATATCTCAGAGGGGAACAGAAAATGTGTTAGGCAACAGGGAGGAGGGATCCTTCCTTCTAAAGCTTTTGGAGGCTCAGTAGTGGGGAGTAAGAGGGGTCCCATTCCTCACTTCCAAGAAGAAGAAGAGGAAGGAGAAGGAAGGAAAGAAAGAAGCCTCCAGTTTTGCAAATGGGAAATTGAAAAGGATCCTATTCTCTACTTCTGAAGCTGCAGATGCAGAGGTGTATCTAAGATGGGGCAAGTAGGGTACGTGTCCTGGGTGCCAATGCCAGGGGAATGCAAAAAAGCTGTGCCAGAAGATTTAATGGCAGTGGCAGAGGAAGAGGAGGAAGTGGCAGTGGCCCAGAGGATTGCCCTAGGCACTGTTTATGCTGGATACACATCTGTGCAGATGGCAAAATCACAACTGTGGAGGGTTGACTTTACATAAATTGTTAAGAATGATTTTATTCACTTCTGTCCAGAAGTCCTGGAATGTAGGTAGGGGTATAAAGTTATCTACCCAACCTGAGACTTGACTTGAAACTTGACTTGAAAGTATCTTGCAAGGACTTAAGACTTGAAGATAGAGACCTAAGACTTGACTTGTAGTAAAACACTTAAATACATCACTGTTAAAAATATGCCTAAAAAGACAAAAGTCTGTAATTTTTTTGAATGCTGTGAGGAAGGAAGCAGATGCAGTACATGAAATGCCTCCTATATCTGTGCTGGTAACTTAAAAGGAGGGGACAGGATTTATTTGTTAGACAGACTGTGAGTCCAGTTCAGTACAGGACACAAGCAAGGTCATTTTACCTACAGCACCAGAAGGTGGTTCTTGGAAGAACAGCATGGTATACACTTCTCAGGGTGATGATGTCCTTTCCTTTCAGGCTTGGTCTCGGAGCTGAAGTTCCTGGTCCCCTGGGGCCACATTGCAGCCAAGGCCTGGGGATCTCCTCAAGGCCGCCCCGTGCTCTGTTTGCATGGTTGGCTGGACAATGCAAACACTTTCAACAAACTAATACCCTTACTCCCAAAAGGTGGGTGTATTTTAGTTAATAATTAATTTATACTGTTATTTATGCTTAAAAATTTGTCTGTGTTCATGTAGACTAACATGGGACTTGATCCTCTCCTCCTTGTTCTCTTTCAGACTGCTATTACATGGCAATAGATTTTGCAGGCCATGGCCTGTCATCCCACCGACCAGCTGGGTATCCGTACTACCTAATAGACTACGTGAGTGATGTGCGCAGAATAGCAGCAAGTGAGTGTATTGCACTTGCCAATAGCACATGGAAAGTCTGAGTTTCTCATTATTCTGAATCTGTATTATTTCTGGCTTTAGTCAGATATGTTCTCACTCATTTTCTGATCAAAAGAGTAAGGTATTACCCTCCTTTTTCCACTTGGTGTTAGTTTGATGCTCTTCAACATACTTTTAAATCCGAACAGAAAATCTCTCAGCCTATGTTTTAATTAGACCCTCTAAATTAAAAAAGAAAGCATTCAAAGCTGGGCAGAGTGCACAGTGGCTGGAAGAACTGATATCTTTATTGGCTGTAAACCAGAGACGGGATATCAGATGTATTTGCACTCCAATTTCTGGCATTCCCCTCCATTGGCTATGCTGCTTAGTGTATGATTCTCTGTATACCAATAGACCTTTAACCTAAATTTCATTCAGTTTCACTAGTCAGCAGATACTGAATCCAGGAATCATTGTCTGCTGTGGAAGGTAAATTGTTCCATTGGCAAGAATGTTAAAGTAGTCCTGTATTGCTGAAATGTGACTATTGTGCCTGGGACGTAATCTTGTTTTGTTTTAGGAAATACTGTGCATATGGTGTCTTATCAAAGGAAGCTGAGGTGCAGAACCAAAGTAAGCCACACTTAGTAGTTATTAAATGAAAATTGTCTTGCACTGACTCAAGCAAGCTGTTTCATTTTTTATGTAGTAGAAACTTTAGGCAGAAGCAACCTATATACCAAACACATTGGAGCCAAGCCCCAGGAGCTATCATTAACTTGTGTGGAGTGTGATGAAGTAGCCTAGCATTACCTCAGCTAGTACCTCAGCAGACTACCAGCTCTGCTGATATATACACTTCTTCTAAGAAAGATCAGTCCAGTGCAATTGCTCCAAAGATTGTTCATGCAGTGTTTTGGGCACTGGCAATGAAAAAGTTGATGTATACATTTCCCCACAGAATTCTATGCAACATTACAAGAGTCTTGCAATGAGTCCCATTTCCCACAGAATCCTATAGGTATCCTCAACTAGACCTATTGAAACAATGGAATTATCTACTCACTTTTCAACAATTAATTTAATGAGTCTTCTTTAAGAGGGACTGAACAATAGGACTCAGGCTTATGTGATAACATTTGCAAGGGGCAGTAAAATGCCTTCAGCTGGAACTGTTGAGCTACTTACAAAAGATGAAAACCTAAGGCAATACATTTGTATGGGCTTAGATCTGTTATGCAGTCTTAGAACCACTGTGCTAGGTCAGTCTGATCCCTGGCTTAACCATGGGTTAAGAAAAATATATTGCATCAATCCAGCTTGGGAATCAAATGCACCCCAAGAAAACCAATAGAATACCTGCAAGATGCTGTGTTAAGCATGCTGTCACTTGCAAGTAAACAACATCTTCAAAACTATTCTTTTTTTTTTTTTAGTGAAATAGTACTGTTGTGAAGAGTGCAAGAGCAGCACTCATATCCCTTAAATTAAAGAACATAACATGCACAAGAGTGATGCGAGGGTTCTAATTGGACTCGTAGTGTTTTACACATAAAATATACTGACCATTGACAGACATATTGCATAATTATAGTAGATACTTAAATGTAGCACTACAAAAATAATGAGCTATGAATTATCTGTAAAAGGTGTTAACAAGAAAAAAAAAATTAAAAGCCACAATCATAGTATGGTCTGACATGAGCATCTTATGCATAATTATCACATTGACAGACCTAAATCTAGCTATATAATTAAACAACAATTTGTGAGATTATTTTTGACCCCTAACACCTTACGTGCATGGTATTGTCAATTTTCTGAGTCATTTTAACATGGGCAGATCTGACATCAAGCATTGTATAAATAAAACGAGTGATTTTTCAGTACGTGGGGTTTAGGAGCTGAAATAACCCTTCAGCAAACCACAAGTGGTTGAATTCCTGGAACTGCAGAAGGCTGAAGCGCAGCATTTATAATTTTTTTCAATGCAGCCAGGATACATATGGCTCCAACTGTTGACTCATTGTTAAATCTTTTTTTTCTTTCTTCATCTTGCTAAGAAATTAACAGTAGATTCTGCTTAGCCACTTTGATGGCCAAGCCTGTAAATGGGGTAACCCTTTTGATTGCCCCCTTATTTTAAAATTCTGCTTCATGTTTCCATGTGACATAGAATGCCAATTAGGGGTATTCTATTTTTATAACATATAAACATTATTGAAAAATAGAGACTTGCTTTTCAAGTTCCCAGTGCACTGTACAGAGATGCTGTTTGCCCACATGATCCATAATTATTTCCAAACCTTCCTTTTTAATAATTAGTTTCAATTAAGCCACCTGTTTCCTTTTCCAAAGAACTCATTTAGGTATTCTCTGTCAGCTGGTTTCTTCTTGAGTGACACAAAGAGTCTCATTTTGCATGTGGCAGGCTAAAGTCTGGAAGAGATCACAGACAATAGTTTCCAGAACAACTAGGCTGGCTGAAAGATTCTGATAATTGAAGATTAAAAAAAAGAGGAGGAGGAGGAGGTGGTGGTGATGGTGATGGTCATTTTTCCTTGTTGTCAAATATTAGCATTTGGGTGATGCTGCCTCTGTGCAGCATGTGAGAACCTTGCTGTTGTGTCTTAACTCTGACTCTTACGTTCTCTGGATCTTTCTTTTTTTTCCAGCACTGAAATGGAATCAGTTTACCTTGATGGGTCACAGTATGGGTAAGTGACTCTTTTTGCCAGAGCTGCTTAATTTTTTTTTTAATACAGTAGTAAATGATTCACTTCCAGCAAAATCTTGTGGAAGTCATTTCAAAATTTATTTTCAGAGATACAAAATCATTCTTTTATTTGTTCATCTGTTAAAACACATAGAAACCTCACTCTTTTCTCTCATTTCCAGTCAGTTTCTACTCTCTGGATGATTGTGTGGTTTGTTCGTTTGTTTGATTTGATTTGATTTGATTTATATACTGTCTTTTTCCCTATGCAGAATCCAAGGTGGCCATTTTATTACAATTTGCTGACATTCTACCTTCCACTTTTAAGATGGCAGCCTTTCCAAGGCAGCTGACCTTGACAAGTAAAATCAAAATACCCTATTTGCTGGTGTATAAGACTGGTTTTTTCCCCCTGAAAATACTGTTTGACAATGGGGTGTGTCTTGTATGCCAGTGCATCTTATACAGCAGCAAATAGTATTTGCTGGCATATAAATGGAATGCGTCTTATATGCTGGTGCATCTTATACACTGGCAATTACAGTATGTTTTTGATAATCCCAAATACTAATAAATACTATCAATATATTACAGGCAGTAGGAAAAGCTACTTTTTTTGACTCCAGCTGCCAAAATTCCTTGGCCATTGTGGGCTTCTGGAGTTATAATGCAGAAAAGTAACTTTTCCATGCTCTAGTTACCAGACCCAAGGCTCCTTTCTGTGGGGCAGTCAGTGAGAGATAGGACAACAAAGGAGGTAGCTCCTGGCTGTGATAATCATGCAGGCAGGAACCTTGGTTATAGATTCATATTCAACCCACTTCTTTTTCTTTTATATAGGTGGAACTGTTGCAGGCATGGTGAGTGTCCTTCATGGGGTGTTATCATTGTAGGAGTGTCTTTTCTCCTTGGCACATAATTTCCTTCTGAAGCAAATACAAAGGGGAATAGGAATTGCCCATCAGCAGAAGTGATGGAAATAACATTTGTGCCTGTGATAAAGGAATTAAACTTCTTTTCTCTTTCTCTCCCTGTACCTTCCTAGTTCTCATGTGTTTTCCCTGAACTGGTGGACAAGCTAATCCTGCTGGAGTCGGTTGGCTTTTACCCATCACCCAAGGTGGAATTCTAAAGCCTTTCATATTTGAGGGTTATGATGTTAATGGAAGAATCCATATGAATCTTCTTGTGCCTTTGAAATGGGTATCCTTGGGCAAGGGCCTGGGCCTGGGAAAGAGCAAATGAGAGAAGACCTCACCTCTGCCCAATTTTGTTAGAGGGTGATATAGGGCAAGTGAGTAAAGGAAAATAGCTGTGCCCTTTTTGCCATGTGCAGGTTGCAGTGATCATTGGAGCAGGTAGCATAGTGAACCGTTGACCCCAGTGCTTAGAACTGAGTTTAGGTCCACTTCATGTTGCATGTAGAACATGAAAAAACATGACTTTATAAGATAAAAAGGGCATCCAACATCAACAGTTGACATCTGGGCTCATATTGTATAGGTAGCTGCAAGTGAAAGGATGAATCTCTACATGGCATGCTGTTTGCATGAACTACCTTCCATGAGATTTGGGCAGGCACAAAGGGCTTACTATATGGACTTACGACCATTTGCCCCAGCAAGTTAACCAAGTGAATGATCCTTTTGTTACAGCAGTAATGTCTTTTTCCGCTATAAGAAGGTAGAAATGTCCAATATTTATTTGTGTGTAGATCAAAATGTAGAATTCAGGAATTAATTTTCTATAGTTCTTAGGAGGGCAGGCATTTTCCCCATAAAAACTGCTGCCAGATTATATTGTTTTTCATTGACTCTCTTGTTGGCAGGCTGAGGAGAGAGGCCCAGAAATACTTAAGAAACAGAAACCAAGCTCTCAGTCCATCACTAGAGATACCAGATCAAATTTAGAGGTGAGGTTCAAGGTGTCTTAGCACTGAGCAATGGGGTCCATTCAGTGTCAACTCCTTGTATGGAACCTAATGGTGTTATTCCATTACTCTGTGGTATTAATGTTCTAGTAAGGATGACTATTCAAGACTTCATAAATCTTGGCTTATAAAGGAATAAGTGCTCCCTCCCCCTGCATACTCACCTACTTTGATATGAAGATCCTGGCTTGCATTAGGCCCAAGTGCCCCAGTAAAATAAGTCAGGATGTGATTATGTTAATGTGTTGACTAATATTAAGCTGGCCTGGGTATAAGAGGAGGCTCTTCCTTTTAATACAAGCCAGGACCTTTGCCGAAAAACTGGCACGTTAGAGAGAGAGAGAGAGAGAATGTGTGTGTGTGTGTGTGTGTGAGAGAGAGAGAGAGAGAGAGAGAGAGTGTGTGTGTGTGTGTGTGTGTGTGTGTGTGTGTGTAGAGGGGAGACAAAGTAGTGAAGGAGTGCTTGGCCCTTTATTCATTCCCAGCTGCATAAACTGGGATTCTAAATCTCTTTGGTTTTGTAGGAGCATCTGGAGAATGTGTTTTGCTGGCACAGTCACAGAATTGTTTGGGGCGGGGGAATCATAAGATGGTCACCATAGGTCATGGCCTATCAAAACATTTACTGCTGCAACAAAACATGCATTTCACAGAAAGGCAAACTGATGAAGCCATAAAAAAGGAAACTTGATCAAGACTCTGAGTACAAGGCCGAGGTGAGGTCTGAGACCCAAAATAAAAATGCATGCTTCTGAAACTATAATTTTCTTCTCCAACAAAATATCAGATTTGTAGAAAGGCAAGCTAATCAATTTTCACAAATAATTCCTCTGAATTTATTCACCCAAATGTTTTTTTCCCAAATGAATCAGAAAATCATTCCCAAACACTGCCCGCCACTGCCAATACACAAAATCTTTCAGAATTGCACCATCTCTCCCTCTCCATTCACAGCCACCCAACTGTGCATTCATTAAACATACAAGTGCATATCCCTCTTTCCGTCTTACTGCATATCACCTCCTGCTTACTCCCCACTGCTCTCACTACCAGCCCCACCTCACTCCCTAGCTGCTGGTAAGGGTTTTTTTAAAAATGTTTACCTAAATTTAATATATGGGAAGGATGCAGAACTCTGGAGTCACTAACAGAGTTCTCCTTGGGTGTAGTGGCAGTTTCAGGCACCACCTTGCCAATCATGTCTGTAAACCATGAATGATCATCCGATCCACTGTTTGCTCTTCACCTTTGATGAAGTGGACTGTGCATTACGTCTGGTTTTGATAATCAGCTGTTAGGTTCTACTGGCCAACTATGAAATCTAGTCACACTATGATAACAAGGTAATATGCATTTATCAGTACCACCCTCTGTTTGATGAAATTAAGTTATGGTCCATACTGTAATCTATATATAGCTATGTGGGAGTAGGTAGGGCTATGCTGTCAGATTTAATTAAGATGATGCACATGTGGTTTTTTCAAAAACCTCTAATATGCCTTTAATTCTATGGCTTTTGACAGTATTTTCCCTCCTCAAATTTTAGAATACTATAGTTTCAACTAGTAGAACATACAGAACACTAATTGAGTTATCTTTCAACCAGCTGAAATGCTACTGTAATTGTTTGCATTTCCTTAAAAAGAAATGCAAACAATTTTGCAGGGAAGTGCTACTGCTAGTCTGAAGTAGGAATCTTCATTAAGAAACATACTTTCAGTTCCTTCAATGACTTCAAAGGTTGCAGACCAAATGAGAGAATCAAGTTCTACTTCCTTTCCCCTAGAACTAGTGGGCAAATTGTTGGACTCCAAGTTTCATCAACTCTAGCCAGCATAACCAGTGGTGAGAGATGATGGGAACTACAATCCAACAAAATATGGAGAGCCACAAGTTACCCACCCTTGCCCTAGATAAATTTTTAATCTGGCCTCCTTGCTTGATTCTGTGATGTAGTGTAGATATAACTGGATAAGTATTCTCCCAAGGCAGGGGTGGGCAACTGTAACTGTCAAGATCTTTTGGACTGCAGCTCCCATATTCTGTTATTATTGGCTCTCCTGGCTAGGGCTGATGGATATTGGAGATCAGAAAAATCTTGAGGGCCATAGCTCTCTCAGCTCCCTGACTTACAGAGAAACTTGCTTTTCTTCTCTGTTGAATCTCTTGAATTTGAGCTGATCTGTCATGATCCATAGCATACATGTTTGAAAGCTATATTTTCAGCTCATTCACTCACCAGAGAGGGGAGGGATAATTATCCTGGATAGGTGCTTTGTGGAACCCTGCTTAGAAGACTGTACTGGTAATAGTAGATTGAGCACTGTGTGAAGAGTTGGGTGCAAGAAGCAGCGGAAAGTGGATAATGGCTTCTTATTACAGGAGTGGGAGAAAGTGCTAATTGCCCACCGGACAGTCATTGAGAATCTATTGAATGCTGAGGCCAAGCAACACCAGCCCTCTAAAGTGCGCACCCCTCAGGAGGCACTTCAGAGGTAAGTTCCCTCCTTAGATGCTGCAGTAGCTGATGTCCAAGTATTGTCTTGGGGTGCGACAGCTCCCTAATGTGTCAATTATTTGGTATATAACAAATGATCCCTGCTACATCACAGTCAAAGGTCCATCCAGGACTAAACCAGCAACAAACAAAAGCAGCAGAGCTTGGGAAAAATTACTAATTTGGACTACAGCCTTCAGAATCTTCCAGCCAGCATGGCCACTAGTTGGGGCATTCTGGGAGCTGCAATCCGGAAAAAAAATAGTTTTCCCAGTTTTGATCAGGATATTGTCATAATGCAAACCTTTTTATTCAAGTGGACTTTGACTGCTGAGAATGAGGCTTTTATCAAATGGATACTGTATTCTTTTTTTTTTTTATTGATCTGTCAGTTGCTTTTAACTCAGTTATCTCTTAATACTATAATTTGCTTATTTGTTTTTCAGTATTGTAGTTTTTTTGTGATTTTAGATAGATAGATATAGATATAGATATATAGATTTGTTTTTAAACTTTGTTCCAAGTGTCCCAGTTTTTAGAGAAAGGCAAGATATTAATCTAATAATCAATCAGTCAATCACTTGACAAGCAAAATACATAACAAGTAGAGAAATTCTACTCAGAATTTAAATATTTTATTAAAATGCCTCCTGTTTCAAAAGTATTTTGCTTCTCTCTGTCTAAAGGTTTGAAGTCTGTCCTCAAAATCTTACTTTAGTTATCTAATTCATTTATATCTTCCTTTTGTCCTGACATGGGACCCAAGTTGGTATATGACAAGGCTAAAACAAAATGAAGCTAAAAACCTGCTAGTAACAAAACTTGAAACTCATTTAAACAAGATATCATATTAAAGTGGCATAAATTTTAAAAGGTGTAAAATCATTTAAATGGGAAATTATGGAATTCTTACTTGCCATGAGTTTATGAACCCAGCTGTATTTTTAAAATTCTGCTACATTAGGGAATTGGAAAATGGAGGAGACACAGCAGATTGCTAGGTGAAATAAGGAGAAAATAATGTAAGGAGGAGTTGCAAGCACTTCAGAGGATAAGCTACACAATTAAAAACAATAGAAAGATGTAGCTAGATATGGTCTTTCTGTAAACATCTTTCAGACTTAACTTTTTCAGTGGCAGACCTGTGCATGTTTCCCTTTGACTTTCCTAGATTGCTAGAGGCAAACAGTCACCTAACAGAAGAAAGTGGAAAAATATTGCTGGAGCGAGGTACTACCAAAGTACCAGGAGGTAAGAAGTCATTGGAGTGAGCTGGCCATCTTGATCCAGGGCTCAGGTGAACAGATAGGACTATGTCTCTTATGTAGGAGATCTCAGGTTTAAAGCTGCCACCTGTAATTAAAATAAACATGTAAAGCCCCTGCCTGAGACTGCTGTCAATTTTAGTGGTAGGCCAGATGGACCAATGGTTTGATTCTGCCCAAGACTTGGGGAAAAAAATTAACAATTCCCCCCCCCCCCCAAAAAACAAACAAACAAACAAACCAGCCAATATGGCTGGTAGGTGAAGTTGGTGCATAAGGTGAAGAGGTTCTGGAGGTTGTGGTCCAAAGGAAGAACTTTTCCAAGCTCTGACTTGGATCTGTTGATCTAGTGCATTGACTGAAGGTCAAATCTTTCTTTCTGACTTTAACTTTTAGTCCAGTTTTCCACTTATGGTTTAAAATTTCCTTATTAAACAAACTTTCCTTCAGTTCCATTTCATCATAATTTGGGATGTAACTCCTCTTTTTCTTCAGGTGTGGTTTATAACAGAGACATAAGAGCCCTCTTGGTAAGCTACACTTTAGTGTATTTTTTATTCCTGTGTCTTATTTGAAGGCAGGGTGGGCAGGGCAGGGCCCTGGGAGATCAGTTTTCCATCTCTGCAATTGGCTGCACCAAGCTCCTAAAACAAAACTGGAAGTGAATGCAAGTCCTCTTTATTTTACAACAACCCTTTTTAGGGCAAAAGAAGGCACTGTAGGAGAGGGGAGAGGACTGCCCGTTGTTTTGAAAACAAATTATTTTTCAACTGATTTTTTTTCTAGTGCGGAAACTTTGTGAAAGTCCAAGAAGCAAGAGGCAAAAAAAAAAAATGTACTTTGTGTGTATGATAGAGAGAGCATGTTGAATCAATTGGAAGAAGCTCCCCATCCCTGCCAAATCCCTCTTTCCCACATTAATTTCCTGCAATAGAGGGTGGGAAGGGTCAGTGCAGCAGCAGATGCTGATGGTCACATGGCATTTCCAGGTTTCTTGAATGAGGACAGGAGGAGGTATACAATAGTGTTGGGAAGTAGTGGATTCTTTACTAATGCTCACAGCAGCTATTTATTCTGTAAGTGACCTGTCCAAAGCCAATTCATGTTTTTAAGCTCATTTTCTCTGTCCCTTCTCTGTCCTCTATTGGTTTCTTTCATAAAAAACTATGGAACTAGCTGGGTCTTTGAAATATCTTGTTCTGTGGACTTAATGATAGGAGGCAGCATTATATGACCTTCTCAGCCACTGAATCAAGTAAGGAGAAGCACACTCTGTAAAGCATTGGGCTGGCTGTACAAGAAATCCTATGAGTGAGAAATGCAGAAGATTTAACTAATTTTATCTTGTTTTGCTTTGCTTTTCTGCCATTTTATCCTCCATGTTTAGCACACCTCCCGTTCTACACCTATAGAACACCAGGTGAACTACATGAAAAAAATCCAGGCTGAGGTACTAATGATCATGTAAGTGACATACAGTTAATATATGTTGCTTTTCTAACTAAAAGAAAGGAGCTGTTGCACTTCAGTGGTCTGTCTCTAGAATACGGCTGAATGAATGTTGTTTCCCTCTAGAATTGTATTAAAGGTCATGGAATTATATTGAACTGGTCATCATTGCAGCTTTCTTGTATCATTCTTGTCTGCCCTTCATCAACAATACCAGTTGGAAGGCTGAATATAGGCTTTCCTTGAATGTAATGAGCTCTACAGTGGATCTATCATATTTATTAACATACTTAAAATATGCAGATTTCTTAATTAATTTCTGTCACTACCCTAAACCAGAAAACATCTAAAACTTTTAATTTTTTTTCTAGAGCACAAGGTGGGATCTTTACAAAAGAAGCCACAGAACACTTTTCTGACTTTGTGGTGGTTATCCAGGAAGCATTCAGGGCCTCACGGAAAAAGGTGAGTGCAAACTCTGAAGCACTGAGGAGTCTGGAGGACATCAGTAGCCCAGCCTCCCCAGCTCCACTGCATTAGCATTATTATGTAGCCTGTGCTTCCACTTTGACAAGTATATATAAAGAGGAACAAAAATATAAGGATAATGTTAGGTCTGTCTCACCATTTTAAATTGCTGAAAACTGAGTGGCAGATCTTGGGGTATATAATTTACTCCAGTTACAAAAGAGTAGGTTTTCAGGCCTGCTGATAGGCTTGAAGGGTTGTAGGCCATGTTGAGAGAAAGGTGGGATATAAATTAATAAGATCCAATTTATGGTTGCATTCTAAGATGCTGATTTTATTCTGATTCTATTGGTTTATTTATTTTGTTTCCCATCACCTTTTAATCTGTGGTGTAGAGAACTTAATTAAATTAATTAATTAGGAGGCAGTATACGCAGTTCTCTCTCCACATTTGTGGGTTTGGCCTTCACGAATTTGATCATTCACGAGGTGGCTGCTTGCCCCCCCCATCTCCCCCTCCCATTTCTTGGCCTTCTGGCCAGTCGCACTGCCTTCTTTCTCTGTGCCCCAGCAAAAGGGAAGCAAACGGGAGAGGAAATGGTTTGTGTGTATGCAAGCCTTTCCCCCTCTGTTCTGCTGCTTGTTGCCTGCATGATCAAAAAGAAGGCAGAGTTCATGGGTGACGAACAGGTGAACGGAGTAGTGGGAGAGTTTTCCTTTCCATTTGCTTACCTGTTACCTGCATGGGCAGAAAGGCAGCACACGTGTGCAGGAGAAAGGAGCAGGGAGCTGTTCACAGGTTTTTGACTTCCAGAAGGGGTCAGCACCCTGAACCCTTACAAAAGTCAAGGGGCTACTGTATATTCTGCAAACAGTGGCCAGAATTCACTAAGGCATTTATAGATGCGTCTGTCAGGAAGCAGCTGGTTTTTCTACACATACCGGGCGAGAACTCTCTGGTGTGAGGGGGAATGGTGACAGGGAATCTGCTTTTGACTGTCACAACAGATATCACCCACAGAAGGAGCTGATCAGCAGGAGAATGGACCTATGTCACGAGCAGCTTCTGCCCAATAAGGGGGAACTTTGGGGTTGGGCTGGAAGATAGTATTTAGCTATGTAATTAAGGTATCTGCAATTATGCAGATGCTACGGAATTGCAGCCATTAAATTTAATAGCACTGTTGTTTTTCTTATCTGGTATCTCTTACTTTTCTCTTTTGTAGTATATTTCTCACTGTGTTCTTCTTTGTCTTTAGAGTTTTCAGTATGCTGAAGTTCCTGGGAATCACTTTGTTCACCTCAATGAGCCCCAATATGTGGCTGGAATAATCAGCACCTTTTTAAATAGCAATCAAAACCTCAAAGCAAACCTGTAATCAGCACTGTCTTAAAACTAGAGAGAATCCCTGTGAAGAACCAGTCCTGACTGAAAGAGGCTGTTGCTGATCATCTGTCTGCAGGAATAACTGCTGTGCTAGTTTGCACAGAAGAATTACTTATAGGTAACCAAGATTCCTGTAGTGAGATAGAAAAAGCATTGGAGTTATACTTACTATTGCCAACAGTGTGCCTTCTGCTATAGAAGCAGTTCTACTGGTATTTTTATTGAGAATGCCCATTAAAACAGCATCTTTTGTTTTATGCTTACTAAATGGCTAAATCAGATGCAGGTCTTTCTTGGTGCCTTAATTGGATTTAAGAGGGATCATGGTGAGCATGGTATTAGACGATTCATACATACACTTTCTAATAGTGTTCCTACCACAGCAAACAAGTAATTTGGTTCTACATAGCTTACAGCTGTTAACCCAATAAAGAGAACATTTTAGCTGTTCATGCTGGTTTAAGTTAAATTCCACTTGGTAATGGGGTAGGTGGACAGAGAAGATGTAGCTTGATAAGATGGGACATGCAGAGACGTAGAATGGGACATGCAGAAGAACACGAGTAATGGGAAAAGATGTTCCTGGCTGAGAAAGTCTGTACATTTTTTTCCTATGCTATTTTGGACCAAATAAATAACTTGGTATTTGGGATGCAAATCTAATCTCTCAGACATGTTTCTTAATCTTTATGACAAGAGATGTTTTGATACCAGCTATTTGTGGTGATGTCCACCACTATCTCAAATTTCCAAATGTATTTACAAGCACAATAAAACTTACAGCGCTTGAGCTAATGTAGCAAATAAACGGTGTTGTCACAGCCCACAACTCTTCAGTGTCTTTGCAGTGGGAAATCTGTTCTTGCCATTACCATGGAATGTTTGAGGGTAACCATAAAGTAAGAGTGGACAACTACCCAAAGTACAGGGGCCATGCTCTCTCCATCTCAATTTTTTGCACTTTTTTGTGCTGCTTCCTACCATGGTGCAGGAGGCATTTTTTTTTTAATTTGATGGATTGTGGAGAGCAACAGCAGAATAATTAGGAATGGTTATGTGAAAACTTGTTTTGCATGTTTACCAGCATGGGAAAATGGCAGAGTAGTGACGATACAGCAAGCAAGGTTATGAAAAAAAATTATTTACAATTGAAGATGTGTGTCTTACACCATATGCAAAACTGCCTTAGAAGTCCTCCTGTCCTATGGGCAGCAAGGCACTGCATGAATAAAAATCATGCTAGGGACCTGGTCCCTTAGAATATTCATTTCAGAAGTATCAGCACTGCATGCCTTTTATCAAACAAGATGGCTGCATTTTTTTTAATGCCCACATTCATTTGAAATATTTAAGAAGAGGGGGAAAAAGGTGGGCCTCAGATATGATTTCCCAAGCCACCACAAAAAAACCCTTTCTGTGCCGTTCTTACTGTGGCTTTCATTCTTTTAGGAACGGCCATAAGCTCTGTAACTCAGTATGGTCGAAACTTCCGCTGAGCTCTCATTAATGCAATTTTCTGCTTGTCTTCCTCAAATTTCTTCCTCAGTTGAGCTATATCTGAAAGCCAAGAGACATTAAATCAGAAAGGATCAGTGACCTGATGCAACCCTAAGAGATCCCATGTAATATCTAAAAGCATTTTTTCCCTACATAAGACTTTGACCCTGCTATTATTGTCTGTTCTAGGGATCCTAGTTGAGTGCATGTTCTTGTACCTCCAAAACCATGAACTCCAGGTAGTTTCAGAAAGTAACTCTTGGTGTAAGAAATGAAACTTAACCTGAAACCCCAGCTTTAAGTAAATTTTTTTTGCACTCCCGCTTTCAGTAGACCCAGTGTAGAAAAGTCTCTCCATTTTCCATCTTTCTGAATTAACTTAAGCCAAAGAAATTATTGCTGTTCTTTCTATGTGTAAGAGAGTGCACAGAAAAGGAAAGGTAGTAATCTCTTCCCCACCATCTCTCTCTGGTCAGATGTTTGATTCACTGCACTGCAGCTCTACTTCCCCATGCCTTTTCTGCTGGGAGCCAAAGCATCTGTGGTAGCATCCCTTGTCATCTCCCTTCTCTTCTCTGGGGCAGGCAGTCCATTCAGTCATTTGTTAAATGGCCAGTTTGCTATACTTCCTTAATAAAATGCAACTGACGGAAAAGCCTTGATCTCATCTGTATTGTTCCAGGAGTACATGTTGAGGCACCTCAGCTAAGCAGTAGGAAGTTACTCAAGCCCAAATCCGAAACAAAAATGTTTACAGACACATGTGCATCAAGCACACGTGGTTACAAAAGCATGCTATTCTTCAAATCAGGGGCAGGCATCTTCCAGTATATACACACTGCACTATATTGTGGAGAGCTTCACGTGTCCACATTACCAAATATTCCTTCCATGTTTTGGGGAGTGGGGACCAACTTTGTCACAGCCCTTTAAAAGGGGTGCTGGGGTTGCACTGGGCCTGCACTTTGCCCACCACTGGTTCAAACTAAGAAATCCAAAGAATATGCTATGAGCTAGAGCAACCCATAAAATGCTTGTTCTAGCTACAGTTAACAAACTCAATGAGATATCAGGAAGAAGGCAGCAATTCCTATCAAATTAAGTGACATTCCACTCCATCAAATTCCACTGGAAGATATTATACATGAAGATGCAACTACTCACGTTCCCGCTTGGTCTCACGATGCTGCCAAGCATAGAAGTTGAGCAGCTCCTTGCGTGCTCTCTTGCGTTTCTCCCTCTCCAATGCTCGCAAGTTGGTTGCCTCCGTCCGTGGGAGCCCAGGCCTCCGGCCTTTCCTTGTCACCTTCACCCAGCCTTCCTCATCTGGAACACCGTCTTCCTTCTCAGCTTTTGCTTCCTCCTATACCAGTGGAAGGAACATGCTCAGAAATGTGAAGGGGAGAGGAAAAAAAGCAGCACTCCTCCAAGTCTATGGCAAATTGGTTGCTTTGACCAACAGCTGCCCCTGAAACTCAGAAATCCAGAGGCATTTCACCTGAACTTCACAACAGGTGCCCCCAAAACAAAACACTTCACTAGGTCAAGATTTGTGGAAAAGGTTTTGGCGAAAAATGTAAGGTTGTACTGTCCACCAGGAAATTCAGACAGTGTGATCCTCCCACCAGTCCAGTTCCACTTTTACTCCATTAATATTGGAGAAAAAAAACGACACTGGCCTTCAATGTGGTGGAGAAGAACGGAACATTTTCAAAAACTCTCACTTGCATGCACAATTTTTCTATTACTCACCAGAATCTTGGGAACTTACACTGGTGTAATTAAAGGTTACACTAAAGTAAATACTTTCTGAGACGTTGTGCAAGGAGATATCCACCACCTACTGCAACTGACTGGTGAAGTTTTTGCCCTCCCAGATATCCAAGATAAGCATACCAGTGGAGCGAGCGAGCGAGCG
The DNA here is from genome assembly GCA_030412105.1 of Cyclura pinguis. Lineage (NCBI taxonomy): Eukaryota > Metazoa > Chordata > Lepidosauria > Squamata > Iguanidae > Cyclura > Cyclura pinguis. Next base: position 42,770,122 of record CM059603.1, read on the forward strand.
AGCGAGCTTGCTTGCTTGCTTGCTTGCTTGCTTGCTTGCTTGCTTGCTTCATTCACTCACTCACTCACTCACTCACTCACTCATTATCCTGCCTTTCTCCCAGCACAGGATATTTTATTAGCATCAAAGGAAGGAAATCTTACAAGTACGTAAATCTGACAATATATTCCACCCCTTCCTCCAAGGAATGCACCGTGACATAAATGATTGTCCCACTTCCTCTGTACTTATCCTCACAACAACCCTGTATGACAGTCACTAGCCCAAGATCTGCCAGTCAGTTTCATGGCCAAGTAGAATTTCAGCTCTGATCTTCCAGGTCTTACCTCAACACTCTGCTCATTCCACTACACTGGCTCTCTACCCCCAATCCCAACTCATACAGGCATGCTGGATCCAAGGGATACAACACACTTAGCAAACTCAGCGAGATATCAGGAAGAAATCAAACGACATTCCCCTCGATGCCAGATCCAAGGGATCTGGCACAATTGGTTAGCACAAATACATCTCCAGCAGTCCATACCTTTGCAATCTTTTGGTCATAGGCTTGCATGAAAGCATCCACTTCTGTTTTCAGCTCAGCAGGATTCACAACTGAAGCCTCATACCTAGCAATCCACTCTGAGATGAAGAAAAGAACAGTCAGCAAGTACCAATCAATATCCAGATACCACCAAGGCTAAAAACAAAATCTGAAAACTTGAGAGGTCCCTTGTCATATGCACATACTACAGAACTGGTTATAGGCTCCCAATAACCATGCTACAGGACCTAATAGCCATGGATACTGGGTGGGTGGCAATCTAGTATTACCTCTTTATTCTATTCCATATTAAAAATGAAAGTGTGGTGAGATAATCAAGGGGTAGTGAGACAATACACTATAGAAACTATAGGGAAACTCTCTGTTCCGGTGTTGCTGGTGATGGCAGTGAATGGAAAAGGGAGAAAATATCTTGAAATGATATCAAGCATTTGCGTGAGAGCAGGGTGAACACAATATAAAGAATGTAGAAGGAAAAAAGGATGAGGCTACTAACATATCTAGTTAAGAGATAAGCATCTAATTTAGATAGCATCAGTATTTTGTCCCACTCTCATTTCTTCTAAAGCAGGTATGGCCTTCCCAGAGGTTCCTGAATCACTAGATTGCAGCTCCTAGCAGCCCCAGCCAGTAAGGCCAATGATAAGGAATGACAGGAGTGCTAGTTCAGCCACAGACTCCCACCCATATTCTAATGAGCTCAAGGCAGCAGAGCCTCTTCCCGACCCACTATAGTCCCAAAATCTATGTCCACAGCAGCTCCAGAAGACAGGTTAGGCTAAGATATAACAAATGTTCCAAAGTCATCAAATGAACACTACTGCTCACAGGGCAGTTGGCCCTGATCTGTTCAGCGCTTCTCAGTGACCACTGGGTACTGTCAAAAACTAAATCCCTCCAGACTTGTATGCCAGACTCAGAAGAAAAAAGGACACTCTAGGCAATTGTGGTTAACTTACTCTGAATGCCTGTTTGCACAGGATGCCTATTAGAAGATATCAGCAAGGGCTCATCTGTTGATAAGGATTTGGCTCCCTGCACTCCAGCAGGGCTCTTGAAGACCACGTAAGCAACTTGGAAGCCCTGTGAAGCCAGAAGCACATTATTATGGGCTGACTCTCTTTTAATCTGCCTGTGCCCCAATGAATGAGATACTAAGTTAATTATGGCCATAACTGTCAAAGGGAGCAAATATCTCTTCCTCCTTGTGACCATTCCCTTACTGCCTTCCTTTCCACCTGGAAGCAGTTCCTTCTCGCCTACATTTCAGCTCTCTTAGCATTCAGAAAGTGCCAGCCATGCCTGCTGCCTCTGGCTTAGCTGTGTTTAGCTCAACATGTGCAACTTGATTTTTAAACATGAGGCAAGGCGAAGGCGAGCGGGCAGGGTGCACCAGACACTGCATCTCTCCTCATTGTTGTTGTTGTGTGCCTTCCAGTCATTTAAAACTTACAGCAACCCTAAGATGAACCTATCACAAGGTTTTCTTGGCAAGATTTGTTCAGAGGGGCTTTGCCTTTGCCTTCCTCTGAGACTGAGAGAAAATTACTTGCCCAAGGTCACACAGTGAGTTTCTACAGCTGAGCTGGGATTCCAACCCTCCTCTCCAGAGCTGTAGTCCAATGCTCAAACTACATTGTACTGGCGTGCTCTCCTCCTTACCCAGGATTAAAGGATTACCACCACTATTACACTTGGGTTGAGAAAGACAGTACGCTTCAGATTCCACAGTGAAATTCTGCACCGTGAATGTGACAGAGTCATTTTGTCAGAGATCCTGACACAAAAGCAAGCAATAAGCTGCAAATGGTTCACAACAAAAGAACAGCTGTGAAGCAAGCAATTGCGTTCCCCCCACATCAAGACAGATCCTCTTCCCTTCACAAATGCGAACACTTCAGTTTTTCCCATCCCTGCTCAGTGTTCTTGACTTACCAAAGGTCTCTTGGCACCAAAGAATTTTGTCTTGGGTGGTCCTGGTTCTTCTCCCAGCATTGGTTTTTCACACATCTCAACAGACTGTACTGAGCAGAAGCCAGAGAACAGCCTTGACAAACATTCCTACAGGGATGAAAATACAAGCATGGCATAGAAGAGAACTTTTTGGAAGGCTGAAATCATCCCTATTACCCCAAGAAGCTCCTCCGCTTGCTCCACAGATTACTGTACTAGATCCTCCACCACCAACTTGGCTGGTAACTGATATCTGCTTTCTATTATGTTTCTGTATTTATACTATGCATGCTATTCTGTCTTCTGTGTATGTTATTCGTAAGCTGCCCTGAGATCTTTTTGATACAGGGTGAGGTTTAATTTGTTTAATAAATAAATAAACTCCCTGAAGAGCCTGATCAGCTCAGCACCATTCCTTTGAGGACTTGGGCATATATCCTGTCCTCTTCAAATCAGATATTTACACACTCACACACGTGGTTTTGCTGGTTCCTTCCTCTGAAATATAGCCTAGAGCACATGGTAGTCGTTGGCAGTTTCCCATCCAACTACTAATCAGGGCCGATCCTGCTTAGCTTCCAAGAGCAGACAGGATCTGGTACCTTCAGCGTATTTAGGCCTTACAGACAGACATATGTGTATGTGTGTGTGTATTTATGAAAACACACACATTACATATCTCTTATTTGAAAGGCCTGGGACTGGAGGTACTTTGGATTTTGGAATATTTGCATATACCTAATGAGTTTATAGCCCATTCTTTTGATGTGGGGCCCACTCTTTCATCAGTTCTTCTCCTTCCTTCTTCCTGTTAGGAATTATGGAGGTTTGCTTGTGACTGCACACATGTTGCTTACACAGTTTCTCCATCAGCTAGGCACCTTCTTCCCCACTCTTAGCCCACTTTGTATTGCAAACCAAGCTGAGAGGGAAAAACATGCCAAGCCAACTGAGACACTTTGCAGTTTGTGGGTGCATGGTCCCAAACAAGCCTTCGTAAGTTCCTTACGTTCCCTGCAGGAAGAAGACTAGGTTTGACTTTTCAAAAGCCAGGTTTTGGAGCATTTCAGATTTTCAGATACAGGATGCTCAACCTTTATATACATACATACATACATCTTTTCTGCACTATATCTAAAAACCTGAAGGTGGCGTACAATAAAACTGGTCTGACAAATTGAAACAGTATAAATACTAAAATGATTTAAAAGGCTTAAAATATATTAACAATTTAATGGTTAAAAAGACAGACGGTACTTTAAAACAAATGTGAGCAAGAAGGAACCACAAAGGCTTACTAGTTCTGTTGGTTCATATATCTGAGCTCCTCTTTTTCATCAAGGTTCAACATAGTCTTTCTATAAGATAACTCTGGTATATTGTCAAAATCCTTAAGCAAAAATTCTATATATTACCAGTACCCACTATGTACTTGCTTAGTTAAGGAATAAGTACATGCACTGACACATGGCAGGACTATGGAACTGATCTCACATCTTACATGCCTTCTAGTTTTCTGCTAACTAAGCTAATTGACTGGCCACAGAGTGGAGAAGCTTTCTTTGCATTTCACCAGGAGGCTCAAATATCACAAAACAGAAACAAAATGGTGTGATAACCCTTATGTAAAAGGTAAGGGAGCAGGAGAAAGAGAAAGTCTCAGTTCCACAAATATGAAGTGGGAAATAATTCAAGTTGTTTTGTATTGGGGTTCTTATACCCTGAAGCCGGAACTCAAGACAGCTTGCAAAATAAAAAGAAATACTAGTAAAAATACACATAAGGAAAAACATAACAGTTATCCTTAAAATGTCATTAGATTGACTATAGCATTAAAATGATTTTTAAAAACATAAATTTCCTATTAGTTTTTGTCTCCCAAAGTAAACAAAAAGTATTCCTTGTCTAAACAGGGAGAATACCCTGCATTTCAGAGCAGGCTTCACCAGCCCATTGCCCCCTATATGCATTAAAACTTCAATCATCCCTAGCCAGGCTGCTTTACATTGCTCTAAGTATCTCAGCAAACCCCTGAATATCCATAAAACTGAATTCCTACCCCATGTTTCTCTAGAGGGGAGTGGGGAGCAGCTGAAACTAACAGGTCTATTTAAGTTTTACTATCTAAAGTTCTAGAAAAAGGTGTTGTAATACCCAGAATTATCATGTGTCTGAGACCTTATAGCTCTCCTTCCTTTTCCCAAATACTCACCTCCGTACAGTATGGGGGGACATTCAGAACAAAAAGGGTGCGGTTTTGAGGCCTGTTGTGATCTTTGTCCTCTCTGACTTTGTGTTCCTTCACATAGAGATAGTGAGGTGACTGATGCTTTTCAGAGAACTTAACTGGTATTGCTAAAAGGAACAAATATATTGTTATTTTAAAAACAACCAGGTGCAGGAACTATTATACTACTCAGCTTGGAATCTGAATTTTACTATCCTTTGCCTTGGGCCTCTCATGGACAAAAAAGGGGAGTGGCTTCTGCCTCTGCTGAGATCCCTCCAAACCTCTGAACAACAGAAATAACATCTGACACAAAATGTAGGTCTGTGACTCCAACACCGTCACTTTTTTCCTTCTCCTATATCACTTTTAACATCTTTTGCCTCATGAAGAAGAAAGTGGAGCTCTGAAAGCTTCCATAACGTGCTGCGCATTTTGGTTAGCTGAGAGAAGTATTGCTCTTTTGTGGATTTTATTTCGCTAAATAGCCATCATCGTTATCCCTAATATGACTTACTCAGCTGACTGACAAACACGCAAGATCTTTGTTTCCTTCACTTAGTAAGACCCTAGTTAATCTGCAGCATTCAAGAGTCCTAGAAATTCAATTGTGGAAAACTTCCTAAAGTCAAAAACACCCTAAGTCAATGGTTCTCAAGCTTTTTACCCGTGACCCCCCCCCCTTTACAGCTACATAGGGATGTCATGCCCCCCTGCCCTACTCTATGCCTCTGTCTCACTCTCTCATAGGCCCCTTGTGCTGCACAAGCCCTACATCTTAATACTGAGCTCTTGGACTCTTTGCCTTCTCACCCCGCACTAAGAAACTGACTTGGGGTCACTAAGAGGTACATGCCTGCTGCACCAACAATGGAATGTTTGGAGAAGCTGAGTTGGAAAAGCATAAAAAAGGGAAGCTGATTTTTGCTATGTCTGAGGTTGGAGGAAGACATAAGGGGGGAAGATTCTCTGTGCTGCTCTTTTGCAGACATCAGTCAATCCTCAATGGTGTGCACACATGTATACAGAGGCTTTGCCTTCTTTTTCACATTTGCATTACTTGCAGATTGGATCGACTCTTTTCGCACCCTCCCTTGGGATCCCACCCCACAGTATGAGAACCACTGCCTTAAGCTAATGGGAATTTACTGAAGTGGAGAAGCACCTGAATCACGGAGAAATGCCAAAACATAAAGACTTAGGGCTCAAAGCCAAAGTATATGTAATAGTGCAACTACATTTGCTTATTAACATACAAGTAGGCAAAGTAAAGAATGGATGGGCTCTGTTTTTTACAACAAAAACTGAGCCATAGTAAAGCTACCCCTCCTCCAACCCCAGGTCTTATGTCCCGAATGCGCGGGGGAGCTGCCAGATCAGGAAGTCAGCACACTGGGCCAAGAAACGGATGCTTGGAGGAATGTCACATGGAGGAGTAGGAGGACCAGGAAGGAAACAGAGACTCTCAACCTACATAATCGCTTCAAAGTTCTTGGCCTTATGAACGATGAGGAGCACCAGGAGGAAGGAACAGAATATCAACAAGAAGGAATCCAACTTCGGCAACAGGAACTAGATCAACGCTCCCAGCCTCAACAGAGTGCCCAGGCAGTCCTAGAGGAATCTGCTCGTCGAGGAGCCCCGGACAAGCCTCAGAGGAGGCGAGTTTTGGTTGTTGGGGACTCCTTGCTCAGAGGAACTGAAACGGCAATTTGCAAACCCGACAAGTTCAATCGAGAAGTCTGCTGTCTTCCTGGGGCCAAGATCAACCACATAACGGAGAGGCTAACCAGGCTGGTCAAGCCCACTGACCATAAGCCCCTCATTGTGGTTCATGTCGGAACCAATGACACTGCGAGGCGCAGCTTTTACCACATCGCAAAGGACTATGAGCTTATGGGGACAAAGCTTAAGGACCTTGGTGCGCAGGTGGTCATTTCATCTCTCCTCCCTGTTCAAGGATATGACGCACGTAGGGAAAGGGCAATAGCAGAGGTCAACAACTGGCTCTGCGCATGGTGCCGCCGGCAACGGTTTGGGATTTTGGAACACGGCCTGAATTTCCATGAACGGGGGCTTCTGGCAAGGGATGGGCTGCACCTCACGAAACTTGGCAGGAATGTTTTTGCAAACAGTCTTGCACGGAGGATTAAGAGGTCTTTAAACTAAGTTCTGCTGGGGAGGGAGACAATATTATTCAGGGCAAAGACTCTGCGAGTGCAGGGGGAAAAGGCCCAAATGATATTGACCAAGTAGTACAAGCGTCCAATGGTGGGAGGAGTAGAAACTATAGTACAGGACTTGCAGGAAGGGCCCAGGGATTTAAGTGTCTCTACACTAACGCGCAGAGTATGGGAAACAAGCAAGATGAACTTGAACTCCTAGTACAACAAAATAAATACGATTTGATAGGCATCACTGAGACCTGGTGGGATGAGTCTCAGGATTGGAATGTAGGAATAGAGGGGTATAGCCTATTTTGTAGAAATAGACCAAACAAGAAAGGAGGAGGAGTAGCCTTGTATGTCAAGGACGTTTTCACCTGTGAAGAGATCCATGACTTAAACCCAGAAAGCCAGGTCGAGAGCATCTGGGTAAGAATTAAGGGAGCGAGAAACAATAGGGATATTTTGGTGGGGTTTACTACAGACCTCCAACCCAGACTGAGGACCTTGATAACACCTTCCTCAACCAAATGACCACGCATTCAAAAAGGAGAGATACAGTAATAACAGGAGATTTCAATTACCCAGATATATGTTGGCAGTCAAACTCTGCCAAGACAGGAAGGTCCAGCAAGTTTCTTGCTTGTCTTGCAGACAATTTCATGGTCCAGAAGGTGGAAGAGGCCACAAGGGGATCAAATATTCTAGATCTGATCCTGACCAATAGGGATGACCTTGTTAATGAGGTAGAAGTGGTTGGATCTTTAGGGGGGAGTGACCATGCCCTGTTGGAATTTGACATTCAGTGGGAAGGAGAAAATAAGTGTAGCCAGACACTCGTCTTAGATTTTAAAAAAGCGGACTTCTGTAAACTTAAGGAGCTGCTGGCTGAAATTCCATGGTCAGGAATAGTGAAAGAGAAAGGAGTTCAGGAGGCATGGGAGTTCCTTAAAAGGGAGATACTGAAGGCACAGTCTAAAACTGTGCCAATAAGGAGGAAAAATGGAAGGCATCTGAAGAAACCAGAATGGTTGAGTAAAGAACTCTCAGCTGAGCTAAACGTTAAGAGAAACATGTACAAGAAATGGAAGAGGGGGGAAACCACCAAAGAAGAATTTAAGCAAGTAGCCAGGAGATGTAGGGAGAAGGTCAGAAAGGCTAAAGCACAGAACGAACTTAGGCTGGCAAGAGACATTAAAAACAATAAAAAGGGCTTTTTTAAATATGTCCGCAGCAAAAGGAAAAAGAAAAGAGGCGATAGGGTCACTGCGCAGAGAAGATGGCGAATTACTAACAGACGGAAGAGAAAAGGCAGAACTACTTAACACCTTCTTTGCCTCAGTTTTCTCCCAGAAGGATACAAGTGCTCAACCTGGCGGTTGGGGAGCAGGTGAGGAAGCAGGGGAAATGCGGCACATAATAGGTAGAGAGGTGGTACAGGAATACCTGGCCACACTGGATGAATTCAAGTCTCCAGGGCCAGATGAATTGCATCCTAGGATATTAAAAGAACTGGCAGAGGTCATTTTGCAACCGCTTGCTATAATCTTTGAGAAATCTTAGGGGACAGGAGAAGTTCCAGCAGACTGGAAGAGGGCAAATATTGTCCCCATCTTCAAGAAAGGAAAAAAGGAGGACCCAAATAATTATCGCCCAGTCAGCCTGATGTCAATACCCGGAAAGATCCTGGAGCAGATCATTAAGAAGTCAGTTTCTAATCACTTAGAAAGCAACGCGGTACTCACGAGAACTCAACATGGATTTCTCAAAAATAAGTCATGCCAGACTAATCTTATCTCTTTCTATGATAGAGTTACTAGCTTGATAGATGAAGGGAATGCTGTGGATGTAGCATATCTCGATTTCAGTAAGGCCTTTGACAAAGTTTCCCATGACATTCTTGCAAAGAAGCTAGTAAAATGTGGGCTGGACAAAGCTACTGTCATGTGGATCTGTAACTGGTTGACTGACCGTTCCCAAAGGGTGCTCACCAATGGCTGCTTTTCATCCTGGAGAGAAGTGACTAGCGGGGTGCCACAGGGTTCTGTCCTGGGCCCAGTGCCGTTCAATATTTTCATCAATGACTTGGATGAAGGAATAGAGGGCATGCTCATCAAATTTACAGATGACACCAAATTGGGAGGGGTTGCTAATACGCCAGAGGACAGGATCAAAATTCAAAATGACCTGGTCAAATTGGAGAGCTGGGCCAAGGCTAACAAAATGAAATTCAACAGAGAGAAGTGTAAGGTCCTACACTTAGGTAGAAAAAATGGAATGCAGAAATATAGGATGGGGGACACGTGGCTGGATGGCAGTACGTGTGAAAGGGATCTAGGAGTCTTAATAGACCACAAGCTGAACGTGAGTCAGCAGTGTGATGCAGCAGCCAAGAAAGCCAATGCAATTCTCAGCTGCATCAATAGGAGTATGGTGTCTAGATCGAGGGAGGTACTGGTACCACTCTACTCTGCTTTGGTTAGACCTCATCTTGAATACTGTGTCCAGTTCTGGGCACCCCAGTTCAAGAAGGACATGGTCAAGCTGGAGCAGGTCCAGAGGAGGGCGACCAAAATGGTGAGGGGCCTGGAAGCCATGCCCTATGAGGATAGATTTAGAGAGCTGGGTATGTTCAGTCTGCAGAAGAGAAGGTTAAGAGGGGACATGATAGCCACGTTTAAATATTTGAAGGGATGCCATGTAGAGGAGGGAGAGGGCTTGTTTTCTGCCGCTCCAGAGACCAGGACAAGGAGCAATGGATTCAAGCTGCAGGAAAGAAGATTCCACCTGAACCTCAGAAAGAACTTCCTGACAGGGCTGTCCGGCAGTGGAATATGCTGCCTCGGAGTGTAGTGGAGTCTCCTTCCTTGGAGGTTTTTAAGCAGAGGCTGGATGGCCATCTGTCGGGAGTGCTTTGAGGGTGTTCCTGCATGGCAGGGAGTTGGACTGGATGGCCCGTGTGGTCTCTTCCAACTCTACATTTCCATGATTCTATGATTCTATGATTCCCACTGATCCAGATCAGAACGTGGAGCAGAGCAGAGACTCCTTTAGATTCCCAGCCCCAGGTTACCCCATATAACCCCACTCTTGCTGCAGAGATCAATGTTCTAAAAGTCCTTCTTCTTATTTCCTGCCAGAATATATCTGCATCAGCCTCAAAAATCAGTCTTGTGTTTCACTGACTTATAGGCAGATCCATTAAAAAAAAAACGCATAAATCAAATTAAAAAAAATCTTCAGGCAGAGTTAAGTCCCGGGTTCGAGAAAACAGCGAAAAAAGTGCTCTCTTTCGTTGTTGCTGGGGTGGAAGGGGTACGGGGCAACACTTGTAGCCCAATGACAGAAAGAAACCGGATTTCTCCACCGATTTCTATGGGGAGCTCTCACTTCTACTCTAGGAGACGAAAATTAAAATAGGAAATATAAATGATGGTCCCCCCCCCTTTTCCCCCCCCTCATTCTGTGTTAACAACTCACTGAGAACCGGGCTTTCATTATAAGAGGCTTGTAGCAAAGATGCTTCTCACAATGCAGACTTGAAAGCAAAGCCGAAGCCACGGGGACGGGAGAGGCACACGGAGCCCGGGCAAAGGAGGGAGGCCCCCCACAACGCCCTCACCTCATCCCCTCCCTCCACTCCGCAAGGCCCGAAAAGCCCTCCCTCGTCCCAGCCACTCACCCGTGTATCCAGCAGGGGCTACTACTTTCCCCGTTCTCTCACGCCGCCCTCCTGGCACCGCCATCTTACTTCACGAAGAGGAAGTTGCGTCACCCAGCCTGTAGAATGCCCCAAAGGCTTCTGGGAGTGGTAGTTTCTCAAGGAGCACTTGCGGGAGCGTCCTTTCCCTTCTTAGGAGATATCGTGACATTTCCCCCCAATCCCCTAAGATTCCCCCGCCCCGTTTAACGTCGAGGTGTCCTTTCATTCTGTGCATGGTTGGCGGACAGTATATGCCAGGATTTTCAGTGAGACTTGGGCCATTTCTGAGCCAGACTGTTATAGCGCTATTATTCCACTTTCAATATCCTATGGAATCCTGGGGTTTGCAGTTTAGGGAGGGGCCTCAAAGGCCTCTCCTGGGCTTTGCAGCTTAGGGCGGGGCCTCTAAACTGCAAACCCCAGGATTCCATAGGATGTTGAAAGTGGAATAATAGTGCTATAACAGGCTAGTGTGGAAATGGCCTTGGTCATAGGATTGCAGCCTTAGCTTCTAAAATGGCATGAGTCACGAGCCAAGAGAAGCACCCATCCCCTGTAGGTTTGCGCAAAGCGAGTTTGCAGCACTGCTGAGACTAACTGGCAGAAAGAAGTTGGTAGCATAAGCTTAGTGCTTAACTGCCATCAAGTCGGCTTCGACTTAGGGCGACCTTATCCTCACCCTATCAGCACCCGCCCAACTCAGGTCTTGCAGATTCAGGGACCTGTCCTCCTTGATTTGAGTGTGTCCATCTATAATGGGATCGTTCTCTTTACCTATTTCCTTCCACTTTACCAAGCCTTATTTTCTTTTCAAGTGAGTCATGTCTTCTCACGATATGGCCAAAGTAGGACAGACTTAGTCCTACTAAGGGGACTAAGGGAGAGTTCAGTCCTGATTTGTTCTGGTACCCATTCGTTTCTCTATCTTGTCTCCTCCAGCACATTTCGTCCTAGCGACTTTCTTATCCAGCTTCCGTAATTGTACATAGGAAACCGAAAGACAATGATATGGGCAAGCCTAACCTTAATATTCAATGATGGATTTTTAAACTTCAGGATATTGTCTAGTTCCTTCATAGCTGTCCTTCCAAATCCTAGTCTTCTTCTGATTCCTTGACTGCAATCACCATTTTCGGCTTTAGCTCCATTGTGGCAACCGCATCAAGGAACAAAATTTCAGCCTTGTTTTAAGCGATTTTGTTTCTGTAAATAAGGCAGCAAGAAAAAAGCAAACAAAAAGGTTGTAAGTAACCTTATGTTAAAACCTGCCCACTTAATCATTTCATTCAGTATTGCAAAATGCAAATATATAAAATGTAAACAATAAATTTAAATTCAAATGAGCTTAGTAACACTTAACAATGCTAACTTTCAATATTTTGGCTCAACTGATAGGTTCAAACCAAGATTTATTTATTTATTTTACTTATTTTTGGCATTTTCATTATTGCAGTCTACTTATCCCTTACCCGTGGGGGGTGTCTGTGCTCTCTTGAGATTTATAATTGCAATACAGTCAGCCCTCTACATTTGCGGGTTTGACATTCATGGGTTTGGTTATTTGCAAGTTTCTCCAATCTCTGCCACACACACCCCACCTCAGGTGCTTCTTTTTTGGGAAAACCTCCCTCTCGGTGGCTCCATCAGGCTGTGCAGCTCCTTAAAAGCTCACCTCCAGTCCTTCTCCTCCTCCAGCAGCCACTGCCTAGCCAGCCAAGGACAGCTCAAAGCCTGATTTCTCAGCACCATAAGCCCTCTCCCAAAGCCTTCCGTACACCCAAGGAAGGAGAGGGGCAAGAGAAAAGAAGTACAGGAGCAACATGCCAACCATCTCCTTTCCCTGATCTGGTTTAGACTCTGGGTGCCCACTCTTCCCACCCATGCCTCAGCCCCCCTCCTTGCAGACACACAAATGTTGATATTTGCAAATATTTCACTTTTGCGAGTGTCCTATTCCCCTGACCCTAGCAAATGTGGAGGGCCAACTGTACTTTTCTGTTGTCTCTGTACGGATTTAGATTATTTGTCACCTTGCTGTGTTGAAGCACTGATTGAACTGTATCCTCAAAGAAACTGAAACCAACAGGTACAGTTTATAAGTGTCTGTTAGAAAGTGCCAGAGTGGATGTTAATGGAGTCAATTTAGTGGAATAAAGAGTTACATTGTTCTGTGCAAATGAACCAATGGAAAATTTGTTTCAACTTCAGTCATTTAAAACTTCTTTAACTCTAAAACTGCATTAGGCCAGAAAAAAACTGTTCTGGATGTGAACACCATTACAGCTTTCAAATAAATTATCTATTTCAATCAAATGGTGGTGATCTAGTACAGATAATGCCTCTTTATGTCATAGGATGTGGATATACTCAGTGGTTACTCTTTTTGGTTGGATATATTACAATGTATTAATTTTGTATCAGAAAAATGTTTGGAATTTGTAGATGCATGTATTCTTTTAAATTATTGTTTTGAACCAACACAAACAAAATTTATTCCCTCATGAACTCTCAAATATCCAATATCTGTCATGTCAACATGATAATCTGACATTTTTTACTCTCACATGCTTTCCACGCACAGGGCCTGAAGCCTTGCCTATCTATGGGAAAGCATTCAAACATGTCAGCTTTGACAGGTGATCTCAAACTATTTAAGTGTGACTGGTCCAAATAAAAAAAAATCCTAAGTAAAAAAATTAACATGGCCTTACTCCACTGATCCTAAAAACATCTTGCAGTCTTAAAAGAAGCAGAACAGTCTCTGTATAACAAATATTTATTCCGAAACATAATACATAGTGTCCTCCAGCCCCAACCTTCCCTTCCCCTGTAGCCAATCACAGGTGCGAATGAAACACAGGTATAAGGAATAGCAGTTCGGCACAAAAGATCTGGAGTTTACAAGCACATCTCCCCAAAAGAAGTTCAGTTATGATCAGTCCAGAATTAGTAATCCAAATTGTCAAATTTCATGGGGAACAAAACTCCTTCCATATCCTGAAGGATTATAGTGTGACCGATCTCATGTGTCACTGCTAGATTAAACTAAGACTATACAGAATGAAGAACAAAGGGAAAGTAGAATCTACATGGCAGCAGGTTCTACAATGGAGGTAAGCAGGTATTTTTACATCACAGCATTTTAGCACAAATTAATAGAAATGCTTAAATCTTGTACTTGGAAGGATAAAAATGAAAGCCCTCAGCCAGAGTCTGTGGGTATTTGTGCCTTGATTTAGTAGAAAATATCAAAAAATTAGTCAGTTTTCCATTTTCAATGACTATCTGTGGTGCCTGCAAAAGGGAATTGTCTTTTAGCAATAATGTCAGAGGAAAAAAACAGAGATGTGCATCTTCCTTGTTTCTCTATATGGAATTCTTTTCCCTTCCCAGCCCCTTCCCTGTTCCAGGACAAACTGGTAGAGAGGTACTCCTCTGTATTAACTCTAAGGGCACTCACCACTTTTCAGAGAAGACAAATAAGCAATAGTGCTACAGAGTAATAGCAGTCTTGTCTAAACACAATGGAATAATGAAATGTGCTGTGATTATAAATGATAACTTCTTAGGAGCAGAAGGTGAAGATTGTTTTCTGCCTATTTTATGTCACTGGACCAACCTCCAGCTAGAAAGAGTACCGTTTGCTGTGGGATAAGAAATGGTGGTACAGAATGATAGTTGGGAAAAGCCCTTTTAGACTAGTTCTTGTGCCTCTCTTTCTTTATATTTTGCTCCGGTACCTCTACCTCCCCAAAAAATCCAGGTATAACAAGACACAGGTGTGATTCCAATTCTACCAGGGCCAGCAAAATGAGAAACTCTAGTCCCTGCGGGGCTTGTAAAACACCAAACAAAATAGCTGGTTGCCTTTTTTCCTGTAAAATTGAACCATAAGTATTTTCCTCCCATATATATTATTTCTCAGTAAGAGGATAGGCAAAACCTAGCTAGAAAATGCTAGAAAATGAAAGGAAATATTTTAGTGCTGACTGAACTGAGCCCATGCATTCTCATAGACCAAGTGAATCTGTAAGATAAGCTAGACTGAAATTCACATCAATGTTGGGACTGATGTCTTCCTCAGGGCACTAGTGAATTATTAGCATGGCAATGGAAGACAAAGTACATGCTATGTTCCTTTACTCTCACTGCCTTCAGTCCTTTCCATCAGCTGCTGCAATCAATGGAGCATTTGCTGTTCTCCTTCACTAATTTTCAAACTGCAAGAGAGCTAAAACTACCACCACATTCATGAAATTATAGTATTATACCTGGCCCCAGCCCCAGACACAGCTGTATTAAAGTGAAATGTAATTTATGATCAGTAAAAAGTATCATTTATTCAAAGGATGCAAGCTCCAATAGATGTTTACCATGACCTTTGCTAAGTACACTTTTACTAGCTGGATACTGCAGAAGGGTTGGGGTCTGGAACAAAGGAATTACATGGTCTAAGCTTGGCGATATATCTCACTGGAGGAAGGGAAGATTATTTCATTAGAAATAAGTGGACAGAAACTTCAACTATGAAAACGGAACACACACGTTAAGGAGAACGCTACTGTACAGGAAGGTAGCAATTGTAGAAAAACAAATGTTTCGGCACGGTCAAACACAACATCTGTGTTCCCGCATTTATCTCTACATTTCCCACGCTCAACGAGTTTTCCAGTCCACTCCTTGCATGCCACTTCTCAAAGTTTGATTTTGAATTCTGTAGGCTGCACTGAAGCCGAAGTCCCCGAGGATTTGAACAGAGCCTTCAAGATGGTATCAGGATCCACTTCAGCTGGTGGGTTTGAGGAGGCCCCTGCACTTGTCCGACGTGGCTCACTTTCCTTCTTCACTGAGGGAGTGTCACTCAGTCGGCTAAGGAGGACAACAACATTTAGCCTCACAACAGAACAAAGACTGTATTGATCACTAGTTTATTCTTTTTGCAATTTCTGCCTATGCCTCTGGATATAGATTTGAAGATAATAATACTCTCTAAATATTTTAATTTGTAAGCTAAATCACATCAAGAAGAGAAAGGAATAACAGAAGGAATCTCAGGAAGCTCTGTCACTTACAGACGCTAAAAGCAAAACTGAAGATCAATGAATTCATTCTCTTCAATCAAAATGGTTCTTTACATCCTCAGGCTAATAACATGGAAAAAGATGACTCACAGATTCAGTCAGAAGTACAGCAATTACATCAAGCTGAAAATCTGTGCAGCAGAGCTGGCAGAATTATAGCAGGATCGATGGGAAAAACTGGAGACACATCTTAAAGTGACTGATAGACAATTCCTTTATTGTAGAGAATGCTCAAAACATTTTTCTTTTCTTTCTTCCTTTTTCAAGGATGTAAATAAAGGAGAGGCTACTGTAGTTCAGACAGCATTGATTATAAAACTGAGATACTTTGTCAGCTTTCAAATAGCTCAGCATACAGCTTATGTAAGGATAACCCTCAATGGCTATTATTATTAAATTATTATTTAAATTATTAAATTATTAAATTATTATTTAAATTATTAAAACCACTGTGGATAAAGGTCTCAGTTTGGGCTACACATCAGAAGAGGAGCAAAAAATCTAACCCTGGAACACTTGTATTTTATCTTTTTAACCAAAAATACATAGAGTTATTCCCCCTCCAAGTTGGCCAACAGTGTCAGACTGCAGCTCAGTCCTAGAGTCACTTGCTTCAGATTTTGTTAATAAAATAACATCTCTGAGGTTAGAGGGGGAGACATCAGTTATTATGGCTTTAATTATCATGCACCAAACTTTGGACAGGGGTGAAGTAAGACATCTTTCTTCTCACTTTCTAACCAGAAACTGCCTTGATAAAAAATCATTTTATGTTTGTAAGCAACTTTTAGCGGGAGATAAAAGAGGTGGCCATGGGATGTTGTATGGCCCCAGAGATATACAATGTATGCATGGAGCAGTTTGAAAGTGAGATTTCCTGTCCTGAAAGTGGTTTTACTAGTTTTTTGGGCTAGATTTTTGGATCATAATTTTTACATTTGAAGAAAAAGTGTAATTGATCTTATGGATTTTCATAAGTGCATAAATTTTAACAGCAATATACAATTTAACATCAAATATAATAATTCACAAATTCAAAGGTTAAAAAAAAAAGTAGAACCCTAACAATCCCCCTATTACAGAAAATCCACAGATGGCAATACTTATTTAAGATTTGATACCTCACATTCCAAAACTCAAAGATGTAATCTTTCTCATGGACAGTTCTGTAGATCCAAATTGAACTGTTCCAACTAAATAACTTTTGTAAAGAACCCTGTATATCCGCCAGTCAACTAAAAGATAGAGGGTATCTGTATGATGTGGTGGTTCATAGTTTACATGAGGCATCATGAATAAAACATCTGAACTACTAAAAAATGAGACAGATCACAATACAACCTTAAGTCTCACTTTCAACAGCTAACAGGGTTTAATCAAAAAGCACTAGCACATAATTCAACATACACCAGGCTGTCAAGGAAAACCTCTGGTTTAATTCAAAAGAACCAAAAACATTAGAGATATTTGGTGAGTAGCAATTTCAGGGAACAGAAACAAACATCCAGAAACTCTGTGACGAAGCAAGACTTGCAGAACCCCACCCCTGTGGCCACTGCATCTATTGCAGGTATACTTTTAAAATGACTGAGCGCATAGACCATATTAAGAATCATAGAATCATACTGAATCATAGAATCGGAAGAGCCCACAGGGGCCATCTAGTCCAAGCCCTGCTATGCAGGAACACACATCAAAGCATTCTCAACAGATAGCCATCCAGCCTCTGCTTAAAAACTTCCAGAGAAGGAAACTCCACCACACTTCAGGGCAACATATTCCACTGCCGGACAGCTGTGACCATCAGGAAGCTCCTCCTGAGGTTCAGGTGGAATCTCCTTTCTTGCAGCACGAATCCATTGCTCCTTGCCCTAGTATCTGGACCAGCAGAAAACAAGACCATTCCCTCCTCGACATGACATCCCTTCAAATATTTAAACGTGGCTATCATGTCCCCTCTTAACCTCCTCTTCTGCAGACTAAACACACTCAAGCTCCCTAAGCCGCTCCTCACAGGGCATGGCTTCCAGACCTTCACCATTTTGGTCGCCCTCCTCTGGATACACTCCAGATTGTTGATATCCTTCTTGAACTGAGGTGCCCAGAACTGGACACAGTATTCCAAACGAGGTCTCACCAAAGCAGAATAGAGTGGTACCATTACATTACTTGATCTAGACACCATACTCCTACTGATGCAACCACGAGTCACATTGGCTTTCTTGGCTGCTACATCACACTGCTGACTCATGTCTCGCTTGTGATCTACCAAGACTCCTAGATCCCTTTCACACACACTGTTATCCAGCCACCTGTCCCCTATCCTATATTTGTGTATTCCATTTTTTCTGCCTAAGCGCAGGACCTTACATTTCTCTCTGCTGAAATTCATTTTGTTAGCTTTGGCCCAGCTCTCCAATCTGTCAAAGTCATTTTGAATTTTGACCCTGTCCTCTGGCATATTAGCAACCCCTCCCACTTTGCTGTCATCTGCAAATTTGATCAGCATGCCCTCTACTCCTTCATCCAAGTCATTGATGAAAACGTTGAACAGCACTGGGCCCAGGACAGAACCCTGTGGCACCCCACTAGTCACTTCTCTCCAGGAAGAAGAGAAGCCATTGGCGAGCACCCTTTGGGTTCAGTCAGTCAACCAATTACAAATCCACCTAAGAGTAGCCTTGTCCAGCCTGTATTTTACTAGCTTCTTTGCAAGAATATCATGGGCAACTTTGTCAAAGATCTTACTGAAATCAAGATATGCTACGTCCATCTATCAAGCTTGTAACTCTATTGTAAAAAGAGGTAAGATTAGTCTGGCATGACTTATTTTTGAGAAATCCATGTTAACTTTTAGTGATTACAGCATTGCTTTCTAAGTAATTACAAACTGAATGTTTAATGATCTGCTCTAGGATCTTTCCTGGTATTGATGTCCGGCTGACTGGGCAATAATTATTTGGGTCCTCTTTTTTTTCCTTCTTGAAGATGAGGACAACATTTACTCTCTTCCAGTCTGCTGGGACTTCTCCTGTTCTCCATGAGTTCTCAAAAGAGTATTGCAAGTGGTTCTGAAATGACTTATGCCAGTTCTTTTAATATCCTTGGATGTAATTCATCTGGCCCTGGAGATTTGAATTCATCTAGTTTAGCCAGGTATTCCTGTACTACTTCTCTACCTATTCTGTGCTGCATTTGCCCCTACTTCCTCACCTGCTCCCCACCCTCCAGGTTGAAAACTTCTATCCTTTTGGAGAAAACTGAGGCAAAGAAGATGTTGAGCAGTTCTGTCTTTTCTCTTCCCCCCATCAGTAACTTGCCATCTTCTCCACACAGTGACTCTATCATTTTCTTCTTTTTCCTTTTGCTGCAGACATATCTAAAATAGCCCTTTTTATTGTTTTTAATGTCTCTGGCAAGCCTGAGTTCATTCTGTGCTTTAGCTTTTCTGACCTTCTCCTACATATCCTATCTGCTTGAATTCCTCTTTGGTGGTTTCACCATTCTTCCATTTCCTGTACATGTTTCTTTTAACACTTAGCTCAGCTGAGAGTTCTTCAGTCAACCATTCCGGTTTCTTTAGACACCTGCCATTTTTCCTCCTTATTGGCATAGTATTAAATTGTGGCTTCAGTATCTTGCTTTTAAGAAACTCCCATCCATCATGAACTCCTTTCTCTTTCAGTATTCTTGACCACTGAATTTTGGCACGCAACTCCCTAAGTTGACAGAAATCAGCTTTTTAAAGTCTAGAATGTGTGTTTGGCTTCTCCTTCCCGCTGAATGACAAATTCCAATAGAGCATGGTCATTCCCCCTAAGGATCCCACCACCTCCACCTCATCAACGAGGTCATCACTGTTGGTGAGGATCAGATCTAAAATAGTCGATCCCCTTGTCGCCTCTTCCACCTTCTGGACCATGAAATTGTCTGCAAAGCAAGCGAGGAACCTGTTGGACCTTGTGGTCTTGGAAGAGTTTGACTGCCAACATATATCAGGATAGTTGAAATCTCCCATTACTACTGCATCTCTCCTTTTTGAATGTGTGGTCATCTGCTCCAAGAAGGCATCATCCAAGTCCTCAGGCTGGTCTGGAGGCCTGTAGCAAACTGAGGTACACTTTGGCCCACTTTACCAATTGCAGCAGCAGTTTTGTCATTTATGCCATACAATGTAAATGTCCAAACATTTTTGTGAAAAAAACAAGACCTCTTTAAAAATGTATAGACGAATATCTTTCAAATATAAGAAACAATAAAACAGGTACTCCCTTCGTAAGTCATTTCCTGAAATACCTTCATCCTGAAACAGATCTTGTGCTATGCAGAAAATGAGTAAGACTGATGCGAACATTCTATTAAAGAAAGAGGTAAAATGGATTTTAAATTTAGAATGTTTGGCTCCCAGAGGACTAAATGAGGATCTTGATCTCCTCCCAGGCCTGTAAATTTCCTCAGAGCTCTTTTCAGCTGATGTACATCAATATTTCCTTGAAGACTATTTAGCTCTCCTTCCCCCTACATCTGCTAACATTAAAAAAAACCTTGAGCCTAATTCACACATTTCTTTTTAGCCAGCAAATAGAATGAGAATCTCAGCTTCAGAAATTCCTGCAGTAATAGATTCTCAACTGGCCAACAGGCCCTAGAAAATGTACAAAGATTAAAATTATTTTTGAAATGTTTTATTATATATGGTTTATCATATAATTGTGTTGTCCTTTGTATTTATATTTATTTTTATGCAACCCCTGGACAAGGCTGTAACAATAAATGTGTGTGTGTGTGTGTGTGTGTGTGTGTGTGTGTGTGTATGCTGAAATATACTGGGTTTTCCCTATAATAAAAAAGCCATCTATTGAACACATTTAAGATGTGTCTCTGGTTTTAACTGTAAATTCTTTTGTATGCTCTCCAGTTTTTGTGTCTTTAGGATTATAATAAGCAAACGAAAGGAAAAGACGACCTGAGCAATTACAGACAAGTCAGCTTAACGTCAGAACCAGGAAAAGTTCTAAAACAGATAATTAAACAGTCCATCTGTGAGCACTTAGAAAAGAATGCTGTGATTACTAAAACCCACCATGGGTTTCTTAAAAAGAAGTAACACCAGACTAATCTTGTATCTTTTTTTTTAAGTTACAAGCTTAGTAGATTAGGATAATACTGTGGATGTAATACACCTTTTTTTTTAAAAAAAAATCTTTTATCAAAAATTCCAAGTGCATAAACTTACAAAGCCATAACCATACAACACTGAACATCATACAGCTATCAGTGAGGCCTGAGTAAAAAACAAACAAACAGAGAAATAACTAAAGGATGACTGTGCTAGATCAACAACTTGTAGGCAGGAACATATAAAAATAGATTTCCCGAACTTTGACAATTGTTGTATGTTATAGGTTTTTGTTAAAAAAAATGCTGTAAAGGTAAATTATGGCTAGATACATGATGTATAGTAAATGTAGTAAGTCTGTTAAATGATCTATTGACGGGGTGAGACTACGGAATGTTGGAAATGACTGGTGATTGGCTGAATGTTTGAAAGGATGTTCCAAAGGCCAGGTGGATGTCCACGAGTGAATGAGAGATAATGAGTCTGTCAAAGTTAGGAGACTTAGAGTTAGTCACAAGGATAGATAGGAATTTAGGCAGAATCAGGACCATCAGTCAGGTTCAGCTAGGATTATGAGGAGATAGGGAGCAACCACAAGAACATCTAGCACACAAGTAGCATTGTCAGGAGTGGAACAAGTGGAGATCCTCACATTTGGTGGCAGTGGTGGGACATGCAGACAACCATCACAGGGCCCAAAATGAAGAATTACTTTTGTTTGATTAACAACAACTGGGTACCATACTTCTTCAAAAAATGCCTCTTTAACGTATCCTTCACTTAGCTTTATTTCATGTGTTAACTTCAGCGGTAAAGCTATGTTCCATACTCTGCCCATCCATCCTCCAAAAAACAATCTTTTTTAAATTTAAAGGCTTTCCAGTGCTGTGCAATTTCTCCCAGGGTAACATTTAACAGTAGGGAAATTAAAGATTTACATTTCAAATATAGCATTAGCTTCTTGAAAAGCTGATACAGTGTTTCACAATGTACTACGGCTGGCTGGCCATGTCTACTAGAATTTTAAAATCTCTGTCCAAAATTGAACTACTTCAGGACAACCAATCCACATACAAATTGCAGAACCCTGCAATGCTGCACCCCAGACAGCACAATGGAGGCAATTTATTCAAAGTGCCAATCTAGTTGATGTCAGGTGCCATCTATACATAACTGTCAAAAATTTTTCTTTAGCCAAGGCTGATATCAATTTGTAAGGCAGTGTAGACCAAACATTTTTCTACTGATCATTTGTGCTGCATATGCCTAGTTCTGCTTCACAGAGTGATTTTGTTCTGTTTCTTGTTTTGTAGGAAAGTTCAATCAGACAGTTGTAACTTTAGACACTGCACCTTTAGAATTTGATGAATATTTAATACATAAATCCTCAAATAGCAAGATTGTTCTGAGTACAGCATATCTTGATTTCAGTAAGGCTTTTGACAAGGTCCCCCATACTATCCTTTAAGACAAGTTGGTAAAATGTGGCCCAGGTAACGCTACTGTCACGTAGATGTATAACTGGTAGGTGGACTGAACCCAAACAGTGTTCACCAATGGATCCTCTTCATTCTGGAGAGAAGAGACTAGTGAGCTGTATTTACTCCACAAATGTGCAGACAAGAGGTAGAAGCTAATGCCCCAGATGACAGAATCAGGATTCAAAATGATCTTACTAGATTGAAGAGCTGAGGCAAAGCGAATAAAATGAATATTTACAGGAATAAATGCAACGTACTACATTTAGCCAGGAAAAATGCAATGTGCAAATATAGGATGCATGACACTCGGCACAACAATGATAAAAGTAAAAAACATCTAGGGGTCTCATTAGAACACAAACTAAATGTGGATGAACAGCATGATGCAACAGTTAAAAAGGCCAATGGAATTCTAGGCTGCATCAGCAGAAATATAGCGTCTAGACTCAGAGAGGTATCTATCTATTCTGCTTTGGTCAGACCTCACCTGCAATACTGTGTCTGGGCAGCACAAGCAAGATGGATGTTGGCAAGTGGGAACACATCCAGAAGAGGGTGATCAATATGGTAAAAGGTCTGGAAATCAAGCTCTACAAGGAATGGCTTAGGGATAGGGTGTTTACTTTGGAGAAGAAAATGTCAAGAAGTGATAACAATAACCATCTTTAAATATCTGCAGGAATGTTATGTAGAAGATGGAGCAAACTTGTTTTCTGTTGCTCCTGAAGTTAGGACATAAACAAAATTGCAAGAGAGGAGATCCCAGCTAAACACTAGAAGGAACTTCCTGATGGAAAGAGCTGTCTGACAGTGGAATGTAATGCCTCAGAATGTGTCGGACTCTTCTTTACTAGAGATCTTTAAGCAGAGGATGTATGGCCATCTCTCAGGAAGTTTTAGCTGTGTATTCCTATATAGCAGGAGACTGTACTAGATGGCTTTGGGGATTCATTCGAACTCTCTGATTCTTTGCAAGCTTAGCAAAATTTAACTAGTAGAGCTTTTACTTCCACTTCAACCCACACTCACTCACTCTCTCTCTCTCTCTCTCACACACACACACACACACAGAGTCAAATGTCACAACATAGTTTTATGAACACATACCCATAAGTACTTACAGCAAGATAGGTTGGTCTGATGTGATAATATTTCCATTCATATGAAGATTACATTTCATTGGCTGCCCTGATGGGGAAGAACACAGGAAACTAAGCATTATAACCTGGACAAGTTTAACATTATGGAATCAAATAATGTTGGAGGTGGCACAGGACATTTTCCTCTTGTACAGTACAACCATAATACATAATGCACATAATACACCAAATGGCACACAGCAGACTGACTGAGCTATATCAGATTGGACTGCGCACATACAGCAAAGTCTTCATGCCTTGAAAGCAGTAATTAGACATCTTGTACTAATTATATCGCTTTGTATTTTTTTTCAGAAGAAAGACTTGTAAGACTTCCCTCCTTTTTAATTTAGCAGAAAAGAAAGAACATCAGTGGAAATATTGGATTAATAAATTTCTACACAAAATGTACAAGCCATCTTTGAAAATATCCACTGTGAAAAGTATGAAATTGATGCTCTTCTAAACATGTGACAAAATAGGAAGCCTAAACATAAGTTTTTCTGAACCTGTTTAAAGTGTAGTATACTTGTGGTTATAATGAATAATTATACAAATATGAACTTTTAATCAAAAAAATGAAAGCTTAAATAGAAAACATAACCATGAAGCATTTTCCATTAGCCTGAAAAATTAAGAATCATGGAAGATGGACAACTTGATTTTCTGTAATACACAAAGATCTCAGTTAACAGTAAAGCTCTTTTATATAAAGTTTTTTTTTTTATACATGCCCAATCCTTCTTTTCCCCATCCTCTCCCCAGCTGCAAGTTTTTTTTTAAGCAGCCTTGGTATTTGGAAGATGAAGGAAGGCTGGAGAAAAAGAGACTTTTTGTGTGGGGTTGCAGCAGCATGTCTTCAGTAAACAATGAAAAAAACAAGCCTTGAGCTAAAAAAGAGGGTTCTTATCTAGCCAAATTCTACTGTAGGTGTGTGTGCCTGCCTACAACAGGCAAGGTAAATAGCAGTTGCCCTCAAAATCCCTTACTGAACATATTCAGGATCATATGAAAGATTAGCAGGAAATATTAACTTCTAGTTAAAATTTAAGGATTAATAGGTGTAACTACTTGATTAATATGGGCTGTTTGCAACAAGGGCAGGGACCAATTTTTAGTTATTTATAGTTCTTTTTTAGTTGTAGTTTTGTACGTTTTTAAAATTTGTATAGCGTTTTTATGTATTTTTAGTTTTATATATTGATACGTAGTGTTTGTTTCTCTTTTTGTCATTCTACAATAAAAATTCAATTCAAAAAAGAATCCCTTACTGAGCACACATGAACAGCAGAACAGAGAGAAAAGGGGAGCACAGATAAGCCTGTCTCAGCAGCTATCCCAACACGTTGAAAAGCATAGATCTAAAACTTTGGCTACAAAATGGGAATCATAAAAAAAGGTAGAGGCTGGTGAAAGAAAAAGTCATATCTGGATACACTTTGAAGAAGTCTTCAAGTGATGTCTACAAGATTCAAAACGTTTTTCTTCACTTATGCAAGGTTTATCTGACTTGGTTATTTTATTCTATGTCTGTGTACTGCTAGTTTTGAATGAAAAGTTTGCTGAAGCATGTTGAACTGCTCTTCCTTTTTGTAGTGTGGGAACCTAGCCCTAATTTTTCTGTTATGTTCTATCTCCGGTACTAAATTTCTATTGCTGTGCAAAGAAATACACATCTCTACTTGTGTACCTACTGAGGTGTACCTTTTTTAAAATGTTGATATTAAATGACTGTTCTATCATTTAACACGTTACTTCATGGTAGTCTTTTTAGTCAATGTTTTCATTTTAGGATAGTAGGCCACATGCACCGATGGTGAGCCATGGTCCAATGTTACATCTTAATACAAGGTTTTTCCTCAGAGTTGTCTTTTTCTATCTCTCCCTTCACTAACTGAGCCCCACAGTCAGCAAATGCAATTCACCAAAGCCTATCCACCTAGCACTGGAGAGACAGTCCTGCAGCTTTCCAACATTTCAGCAAGAGCTGCTCCAATCAAAATTGAAATAATGTTTTTATGTGGCAATTCTGCATTTTCCCACCAAAGATTGGAATATAAATAAAGATTCTGAGAAAGTACTACTTTGTCTTATTTAATGTAACTAATACAGAATTTTATGCCATAATTCCAGGACTTATGGCAAAAGATCCACCTGTGTTCCAACATACCTTTGCCTCCACAATGTCTCCAACATGTGTATGAAATTGCATTTTTAATCTTTTGTAATTTAGCTGGTGTTAAAGTGACATCTTTGACTGAACTATTTTAATCACAAATTCTTTGGAGAGCAGAGATTGTTTTACAAGGTGGGGTGGTTCAAACTTTTTGCCAGTTCTCATTCGGAACAAATGTTTAAAGGTGCCCTCTATGATAGCTCTATAAATGTTCAAGACTAGCCCTCTGGATTTATGAGAATTATTTACACAGAATATTTCATCCATGGCTATTGGTCTGGAAGATCTGTGTGAATGTAGTGCAAATGAGGTAACCTGAGTAATCTGAAACAAGGTTACTCTTACCTCTTCTAATTTTTCCAGTCCTTGATTCTGGTTGTAAGGAATTTAATTCAATTTCAGTGGGAGCTATCACCACTATAAAGTGAACACCAGGTTACAAAATGGGCTAGGAGCTGTTATTGTTGTGTGCCTTCAAGTCATTTCTACTTCCATAACTCAAGAGTAAGGAGAGACAGGAATAGTGACCCTCTTGTATTTACTTCCCTGCTCCCTGCATGATTTCCTCTCACCAAAGGTGTAGCACTAATGACCCTATTTGAGGAGAGGGCTGTCAAGTGGTGAAGGATTCTGGCAGGTGGTGAAGGACTCTTCTCTATTCTGGGGAAAAAAGCTCAAAAAAATTAGAGAAGATTCTTTCACTTATCCAAGGTGGCAGTATATATATCAATTGCTGGGAAACACAACAGGGAAGGTAAAGCTGTCCTCATTCTTCTGACAAGCTTCCTAAAGCCAAGTGATTGGCCACTGTGAAGAAAATGTCAAGCTAGACTGACATGCACAGTCTCAACCCAATATTATTGTTCTTGTATTTTTAACTGCTATGGACAATAGAAACACCATGACTAGTAACACAAACTCTGAAATACCAAATTTTCTGTCAGTTCTCAAAGAAACTCATTCTCAATGATTTTTCTGTATTTCTATCTCAAACAAGTTAAGTCAGCATCTATCTACATGCCTG
The DNA here is from genome assembly GCA_030412105.1 of Cyclura pinguis. Lineage (NCBI taxonomy): Eukaryota > Metazoa > Chordata > Lepidosauria > Squamata > Iguanidae > Cyclura > Cyclura pinguis. Next base: position 42,796,737 of record CM059603.1, read on the forward strand.
TACTGCCTCTCTCCCTTCAAATCTGAGCTATTTCAATGGCTATATACCAAGTCCCTGTTACAGCAACAGCTGCAGGGAACTGGTCCCAGCTTCCCACAGCAGTCATAAATACCACTGTTACTGCCTTCCTAGAGATGGATGATACATCTGCAATACCATCAGACATCTGCAACAAAGCAAAAAAGCCTAGCATCTTCTACATGAAGTTCACACTCACCATCAAGGCATCTGTTGTTATACTTCTTATATGCTGTAATGGCATCTTCCTTTTTTACAAACACCACTTCAGCCATTCCAGGGTGCACCAGACGGGCTCGTTTTAGGGCACCACACACACAGAATAATTCCTTAGCAAATGACAAAGTACAGTAAGTTTTGATTAGAGAGTTGTATTATGATCACAGCTTTGAGCATCAGATCATGTGAAACAATTGCTGTGTGCTTTTAAGTAGTTTCTGACCTACAGCAACCTTATACGGCGTTTTCTTGGGAAGATTTGTTCAGAGAAGGTTTGCCAATGAATCCTGCTAAAGCTGAAAGAATGTGACGTGCCCAAAATCGCTCACCGGGTTTCCACAGCTAAGCAAAGATTTGAACCCTGGTCTCCCAGGGCCCTAGTCTAAGACTCAGGCCAATATATCACACTGGCTCATGTGAAACTACAAAGTAATTAAAGTTTATTACAGTCACATTACATCAACAATTGCATGTACCTACAAGAAGAGTTATAAGAATACTGAAATTCTTTAACAAGCTCATTTTCAACAGTGGATAGAAAAGGATGATTGCATGGGCTGCTTCTCAAACATTGTCTGGTGGGCAGGACCATGCTAATCAGACATGAAATTATACATATTGGGACTACGTGTGGGAGTCACACTCTAATCCATTTTCTGCATGCAGTGCAACTAAGACCTCATGTGGAATACATTATCCTTTTATGCTTATGCTGAAGACTTTCAGGGCAGAGGCAGAAAGGATAGTTAGAATAAGAAGAGCGAGAAACGCTATGACTGATGGGATTCTAAGTGTGCACCCACCTCAGCAGCAAGACTGCTTACCAAGAAGAGTTAGGATACCTTCTTTCCAATGAAAAGAAAAGGAATTTATCACAGTAAGTCCAACACTCTCTTTGTCTACAGAAGAAGAAGGTATCAGAATGTTTGATGTCCAGAAGCAATATCCATCCTAGGACTGGGAGCTTTGGTGCAGTTTTTATTATCAAAGTACTTTCCTTCTGAAGGCTGCATCAGAAATGATAAAGGTGTCCAACTTGTATACTGGAAGATGAGACTGAGAACCATATGGTCACCCTGCATTCATCTACTGGGGGACACTAGCCAAGTTGGTCATTGTTCCTGGTGGACTGTCCTACTGTACTTTTGGGAACGACAGAAGCAGACATTTTGTTACATGAAGATTTGCAGCCCTATAACTATCAGGCTATATGTTCCCTCTGAAATATCCTCATGTAGTTGCATTACAATGAAACAAACAGGCTGCCTGTCAGGCAGCAGTTCCTGGTACATTTAATGTATACTTTGAATGCCTGTCTGCCATCCAAGATCTGCCATGCATTTTCATATAGGCTGTGGCATTTCAGGCAGAATTAATTCTCATCTTCTGTGGAAGGAAATTGTTTCAGTAAAGTAGGCTAGACCAGTGTGGAGCATGAAGTGGAAGATGTGGAGTTCAGTGAATGACTGATATCATTCACATAACCAGTTTAGCCACTCAAAGGTATTTTGAGCACAGCTAGTTTAGTACAACTGTCTGCCAAAATTCTATCAAGTTCTCCAGGAAAAGTACACATATTATTTTGCACAGTACAATACAAGAAACTGGTTAGTTTCACATTCCAGTAATATATGGTACTCACAACAATGTCCTCCTCTGTGACTCGAGGATGCAAATTATTCACAGTCATTTTAGTACCTTCTAATGGGCTGAAGACCGGCTGCCAAGAGAACAAATTAAATGGAGTTAGTTGGAGAGGCTATGACACATGGAAATTAAAATACAAAGAAAACAAGATTTTAGAGGCAAGGAGGAAAAGTGAGATTCACCAAAATTCAGCTTTCAGAGTTAAATTTCCACTGCTTTGTAAGACTCCTCCTAACCTGTTAGATTATCGCTTCATCAAGCTTTATCCAGCTAACATGAGCACAAAATGGATTTTAGACTCTACTATCTCTTTACCTTGAGCTGAGAGAAAAACAAAATAGGATTTTCTTTTTTCTTTTCTTTTTTAAGAATAAGAATTTTTCATGCAAGATTCTCTTTTGGGTCCTTGACTCACCTCAACAGGTGCTGGTTCTTTAGGGGGTTCTTCCTTTGTCACCAAGGTTCGAGACATGTTTGTTAGGGCCTTCGTTCGGATGGGAGAAGGTGGAGCTGGGGGCGCTGTATAGGTATCATTTTGGACCACTTTTGTGAGGGGTACAGTCTTTGATAGAGAGAATTTGTTGCCACTGAGTCCAGCCTATGTAAGCAAAAAATAAAAATCCTTGAATGTTGTGAAGTGCCACAACAATTATCAACTCCTCTTCCTTAAAACAGCAATAGTCAATCACACAATTACCCATTTCCAAAAAGTCTGCAGAAATAAAGCCAGTGTGATACAGAAAAAACACGCAGTTGCTCATTTAGAGAGGGTCAACTGTGATTTTGCTCAAAGGCATTTGCTTTTTAGTGTACAGTTGGCCCTCACAATTCACTACAATTAGGGGCACAGGACCCTCATAAAAGTGGAAAAATCACAAATATCAAAATGCGTGTGTCTGTGGAAAGGAAGCCAAGGTGTGACAGGGAGAACGGGCACTCAGAGTCCAAACTGTGTCAGGAAAAGGAGAGGAAAAAGGGATGGATCAGTATGGTGTCCTTATACTTCCTCTCTCTTGCCCATCTTTTTCCTTGGGTGGAAGGGCATCAGGACAGAGTCTGTGATGCTGAGAAATCAGCCTGTGAGCTGTCTTTAACTGGCTAGGCAGCAGCTGGTGGGGAAGGAGGAGGAGGACTGGGGTGTTTTTTTTAAAGGGTTGTGCGACCTAATTGGAGCCACTAAGAGAGAAGGTTCCCCTGGAAAAGAAGTGCCTGATTTGGGGGTTTGGCAGAAGTTGCAGAAACTAGCAAATAATCAAATCTGTGAAAGTTAAACCTGCAAATGTGGAAGGCTGACTGTATTCTGCAAACTAAAACATTCCGTATTTTGCAAAAAAACATTATATCCACTATTAAGTTTTAACCAAATTAAAATGAAATGGAGGTTTTTACCCAGCATTGTCACAGTATTACTAGGGTTACTGAAGTATAGTATACCCCAGAGAAGATATCAAGGAATCTGAAGTTATCAATCTGAAGCTGGAGCTAGATTTGATTGCTCTTAGATTAAGATCAACTGACATCAATGGAACAAATCAATAATGACTCAGTTTCAAGTCCCATTGATTTCAGTGCGCCATAGGTGAGCTTAGAGCAGGCGCACTGAAATCAGTGGGACTTGAAACTGAGTCATTATTGATTTGCCAATATATTGTGCAAATAGTTTACCTTCATAATTGCTTTTCTTTATGGTGTAGTATATTTAACACACCTCTCCTACTTCAAGGAAGTTGAATTTGGTTATTGCTGGTAACACGATTTGGACAATGAGTTGGATTGTCCAAATCGTGTTACCAGCAATAACCAAACTCAGCTTCCTTGAAGTAGGAGAGGTGTGTTAAATATACTACACCATAAAGAAAAACAATTATGAAGGTAAACTATTTGCACAATATATTGGCAGTCTGAAAATACTGCAAAGGAAATTCAGAATAGTGTTGGGGATGGGATGGGAGAACAATAACATGTAGAAAGGGGTTATAAAAAGTAAAGATATTACAAGCAAAACAACAGATTCATAAGCAGAAGTTGATCTGGAAAAAAGGAAACAAAGAACAGATAACTCTAGTAAGCTAGATTTAGTTCTACAGCAACGTAAAAAGAAAAGTGAATCAAAGTATCAAAATCTCTGTTTAGTTTGGAAAAACAGAACCTGTCAGAAAGACAAAGGATTACTAAAGAACATAAAGAACAGGCTGTTCCTTTTTAGAGAGCACGTAGGCAGGAAATGTTTTTGGGATTTGAGATAACATATCTGAAAAATTTGCAATAGCAATATGGAGAACAATTATAGCTCAACAAACCGAGAGAAAAACAACAGAGTAAGTATCTAGTGCCTGAGACATGGGGGGCATCTACCCATGACTGCCAATCAAAATCAGAAGAAAATTACAGAATGAGGTGGGCAAAGTGTAGCCCTTCAGATGCTGTCAGACTGCAGCCCTCAGCACTCCTCACAACTGGAGGAGTGCTGAGGGCTAGGACTAATAGGAGATGTAATCCAACAACATCTGGAAGGTTCCACATTACCTACCTGTGTTGGAGAAGCACAAACTGAAAAAAAAAAAACAAGTTTAAAAAACACTTAAAAAAAGTATTTTAGAGAACAATGCTTCCAGAAATAGTACAAAATTTGCAACCCCATCAGCTGCATTTTAATGATACATTTAAATAAGACCTACAAAATATGATTAAAAGATTATGAAACAACATAAGCCAGGAATACAAGGAAAACACATGGGTCATAAAGCCTTCCCGCTGATGTACCAAACAACAGTTAAACTCAGAAGTAGGCTAATTAGTGGCAACAGCAAGCGTTTAGCCACTAGCCCAAAGTTAATGCTGTGAAGACCATGAAACTGAAATCAGGTGTGATTAAAACTGTAAGTTCTGAGAAAGGCTCTCTGCAGCTTCAGTAAAGCATGATCTGCACCTGCATAGATCTGAGAGTATCAATAAGTAGACAAATTGTATGAAAAAAATTGTTTTGATTTTACACAGACTAGAGCTGAACAAAGAATCAGGACAGCCTTTTCATAGCAGTGGCTAGCTGAAAGCACTGCTACAAGCCACTCACATCTATCTCCGATACGCAAGAGCTGCCATTAAGACAACCAAGCTAGTCTCCCCTCTCCTACGTGATCTTAAAGAGTTTACTGGCTCTTTAAAGTTAGGCAGGTGGCAAGTGTCAGAATGCTTCTCTTGGTCCCACCTGAAAGGGATCTGGGATCTGGCAGGGAACAATACTGTGTCCCTCTACACAGTGCTAACTCTAATAGAGCGTACATTAACCATCTGTCTTTGCGCAAACTGAGTGCTTCTCACATAACTGAACAGAAACACCTGCAATGGTGGGTCTCAACCTTACAAATCTACAGGTTGCAGTCAACCTTTTGACCAAGTTATTAGTTTGGGTATACAGGCATCTATTCTAAGAACCTACATGGAGACATTTTACTAAGTTTTTATCAGGAGATAAACTGTGTGATAGAAAAATAAATAGCACATGCAACATTTATGAAAACAACAAACAAAATAAACTAGTAGCATAAATATTCTTAAAAGTGAGCCTCAATGTGTTCAACAAAATTTACAGGAAATTTACAGGTAAGCAGTAATAACATGGCAGGTAAAGAACTATAAAATAATATTTGAAAAACCAAGTCCCTTGCTTAAAAATGTTAGAAAGAGGACTCTATGGTGCTTTCTACTCTCCAGAACAGATGTTGAACAATACACTGGAAATCCCTTTTCTATTTGATCTTCTAACCGCAGAATGTCATCATACATTATAATCTCACAGCAGAGACCATTCCTGTATTGCTGCATACAATTCTGGTGAAGCACTCAAAAAGTTTAAAAGATGTGACTAACAAAAGAGGACAAAGAGAATCAAGAAAATAAAACAATTTCAATACAAGTGAAAGAGTCAGGCTGCAACCCAAGCTATTTTTATCATAGTAATCCTCTTAAGCCAAGTGGCACTGTTCCAGAGTAAGTCGCCTATGGTGTTTTTGAACATTTTTGAAGATTGTTTAGCAAAGACCAAGAGTAAGGGGCATCAATGTTACTAGAGCATCAATGTTACTATTGTAACATTTTAGCTACTGTAATGCTGTATTATTGCTATGTTGTATTAAATACACATTTTGTATTGCTACTCTAGTGTTGTGGTTACCTTGGGTACATCATGTAAAAAAGTGGGATGCAAAATCCGAAGTAGTGATAGAATAATAAGGTATGATTTCTCATGAACTAAAACTCTCACAGAGAAAAAGGAGGCAATGCACTTAATGCACAAAACCTCTTGCCACAAGATGCTATCAAGATTACTAGTACAGATAAGCTCAGTAAGCAGCTATGACATTCTTTCTGAACCTTTGAGTGATGGGGTAACAGTGTAGCTGGTATCAATTTGCAGCTGACCTGGAAAGCGCTTACTCTGTTCCAAACAAGACAATATGAGCCAATACGGCAGACATCAAGTTTGAAACAGAGGTACCCCTTCCTCACAGCAATAGCGAGGTGGTCTTCCATTACAACAACGATGAAAGATAAAGTTCTACACCTTCAAGTAATATGACAATTCCAGAAATTCAGTATTTAATTTAGTATACTAAATTAATATTTTAGTATTTAGTACAATATATGTATTGACACATAAACTAAGAGGCCAGACCAGACTGCAAAAGAATACCAGATCTGCCCTCTTTTCACTTGCTTTTTCATCCATCCTTGATCAGAATGCTGACCACTACAAATCTGTAATCCAAATAAATCTAGAAAATTGAGAATCAATGAGAAAACAAGATCTCAGATAACCATTTGCCCAAGAAAGGAGAAAATGGACATGCAAGGCCAAAAGACTACATTTAATTTCAGAGGTGTATGTTGTTGTCCAGAACAGGCAGAAGAAACAGTTCTAGCAAAGGGTTGCTTAGAACATACTTGTACTGAAAGATGGAGGAACCACAACTGTTACAAAATTGAAAAAGAATACAAGGGCAATATTCTCATGCAGTGGAGTGACAATGTCCATCCAGTGTGACCACAGAGTATGTGCATATCTGTCTGCACATGCCCTCTCGGGGCAGCGAAGTCCACCAAGGTAGACTCTTACCGCACTGTGAAGAAAGCTGTTTGTGGTGGTGATTTTCATTTGCTTGCTAGGAAGAGGAGACACAGTTTCTTCATCATCTTCCATGTCATACAGGCACTACAGACAAAAAATAATAAGTGATTAGAAACTAACAAGTTGCTGACTTGACTTTTTCTTGTTGCTGGTGTCACATGATATCACGTTGGCATCTCAAGGAAGCTGGAATGTCATGAGGTTACTTTCATTTGGTTTGCAGACATTTATTGACAACCTTCAGAACTGTTATATGATTCCCTGTTTCACTCTTGTGTCAATAACTGTTCAGCTGCTTTCCCCCTTTCACATACAACTCAGCACTGAAACAGGCATGCAAGCAGTCACTGTGAACTGATGTTTATTCCATCTTGTTCTACATCAAAAGCGTTAAATAACTTATATACCTCACTATCAGTGCTCTCCAAGAGCATCTAAGTTTCTCAAATGAATAATACCATTTAGAAACCCATGACATCCTAGTAATACTCATATCTTAACAACATTTGTTCACCCATGCTGCAATTTGGATTCTAAGGTCCAAATTAAATGTATCATTAAACGAGTCTTTGCATTTAATGTGGGTTGTTTCTGAAATGCAAAGTTGTTTGCTACTGTTGTAGTTTTGGAGGGGTCGTGAACAGAATTGGGGCCACAGCTAGCAGGGGATGTAACCTTTGCACATTCCATCCATGAGTCAGAGGAAATTCAATCTCCCCTCTTCCACTGTGGTCAATGGATGCTTTCCTTCTAATGCAAATAGCAGGGGAAAAGGTGGCTCTAGCAAGAAGGATTTTCCATCCACATTTTTTTAACTATTTATGTTTCAACTGGACTAAATGCAACAATGCATTTGACATTATGTGTAGTTTGGGCCTGCATTTCTCCAATCCTCCTCACCATTCAACTGCTGAACATTAGTCTAACCAGTGCCTTTGTACTATAAAAGCAAATAAACTAATCTAAGTGAGAGCAGAGATAACTTCTTTTCTGTTCAGATCTATCCTGTCACCTCAAAAGAAGAGTCAATAATGGCAAGACAGAAGTAGGCAGAGAGGCCAGAAATTGAAGAAGATATTGTGAAGTGTTCAGTAAGCAATAGAGGAGTGCAGAACTATAAGAGGAGGATACTAAGATAGTTAGAATACTCTGTGACCAATTACTGTGTGATACTGTACACATGAATATCAAAGATTTCTATTAACAAAATGGATTCAGATGATCCTCAGCCCTTTGGCTGTAAACTTGTTACTATTTACATGAAGCAAGTAAATATTTTAAGCAGTTTTTAGAGTCAGCTTAATAAAAGAATTACATGTTATCTTCAAACATTAGAAGGATTTTACAACATCTCAGTTTTCTTACCTCACTACCAAACAACACATACCTGTTTGTGTGTGTGATTATTCACAATGTTGACCTTCATACCTGCAGGGTGAGTGTGTGATGGAGTTGCAGCTTTCTGCTGTGATTGGAGTGGGGAGAAAGACAGTTAATATCAGAATAAACAAACCTTTGTTCTTAATTTATATGGCATCAGAAAGATTATGATGGACTGCTCTTCTTTAATACTCCTAATAACAAATGAGGCATTACTTTATGTAGCAGTTACTACTGGAATTTTTTTTTAAAAAAGTGCTATGCGAAATGTGCAAATCACTTTGTGCCTCTGGAAAGGAAAAATATGACTACAGCAGCCATGACTCTAAAATTTTATGTAAAATAAACCCACCTACCCAATTTCTATCATTTTTCTGTCACCCTCTATCCATTAAGAACCACTTTTTGAAGGTAAGAAACTCTTCTATCTATAAAACAAGGCTAGGTTCCAGATGTAGAACCAAATTCCCACCATTCCTCACAACTGGTACACTGGCTGGGGCTGACTGGAATTACAATCCAACTTCTAGAGTACAACACCATCCCACCTCAGCCACAGAGGCTCTCCACTTGATTTTGAATCTCAATTTTCTAGGGCTCAAAGCCGAAAGTAACAAACAAACAAACAAAAAAAGCATCTTTCTAGAGGTTCCTAACATACAATGCTAATGCTGTACAGCCAAAAGAAAAAAAAAAGTTACCATAACCTACTTGAATTGTTTTTGTGATCTTCATGGCAGGGGCCACTGTTTCCACAACAGTGTTGACAGTGGTTGTAGTTGGAACACTCCTTTTCAAACTAATCTTCTCTCTGGCATCAACGACTTTGGCCACTTTCTCAATGCTTTGCTGCTTGCGGGAGTTCAGCATCTCCCGGGCATCCTGTACTTTCCCTTTGATTTTGAACCTGGCATCTTTTTGAAGTAGTTTTTCTCTGGCATCTTTCACACCAATTTTGTGACGGGCATCGGTAAGACCAATCTTTTGACGTGCATCAAATGTCCGTTGGAAACCAGCACTTTGTGCTGGTCTGCTTAGAAAGGTTTGTTGGACTCCAACTCGAGATCTGACACCTCCAAAAACTGGCCTGGTGTTCAGTCTGGAAAAGAAATATCGCGTATCAGCTGCAACATTTCAACAAGTCAAAAACAATTAACTAGCACAGCTTCAAGCCACTGAGGAAAACACACTGAATTCCAGATTGAGATGTAAGAATTTTTAAGCCCTATCATTAGAAAGACATAATTAATGACACAAGAGGGGGAAATGTTAAGGTGCAGTCACTAAGTGAAACAGGGGCTATTACAAAAGTAACTGTTAGAACTGTTGGCCTCTACTGGCTTCCAAAATTTGAAATCAACATGTTTATATCACGTCTATGCTCTAAAAGCTGTTTCATATATCAAAATGAGGGAAAGCAGGTCAACTTAAAATAAAATGACATAAAATTTCAGAGATATAATTAACACTTTAGTCATTACAGAAATATCCTCATACATAAGTTCAGCAAACCTTTCTTAAGTTGTAAAGTAAGCACATGAAAATGATAAAGCCGCTGGAGTAATGTTTAGGGTTCTTTTCCTCAGAAAAAACAACAACTGAGAGGAGGCCTGACAGAAGTATGTAAAATAACATATGAAGTACACTGAGTGACATGTTTTTGTTCCCCATCTTTCTCATTAGAATCCATGGCCATGAAATGAAGCTAAATAATGGGAGATTTTGAAAGGAATTATCTCTTCATAGTGCATAACTAAATTACAGAATTTACTACCAAAAGATACAGTGATGACTATGGAATCAGACAGCTTTACAGTGGCTCCAGACAAGACTACGGTCAATAAGGACATCAGTGGCTACCAGTCATGTGGACTATATACCATCTCAGTATCAGAGACACCATGCAATGCCATTTGCTGAGGAACATGAGGAGAGTGCTATTGCACTCATGGACCAGAATTCAGGTAGGTCCATCTGCATGCATAAGCGTCCCTTAGGTGGGAATATGCTTTTTCATGTGTCGCAGGGGTTGTTATTCCCTTCCTCTCTATGCAGCCCTGAAGCTACCTCACACAAGTATTCTGTATTTCAAGATCAGCAAGCAGGATTGGAGAAGTGTCTAGTAACCCTCTCCTCCAGCCAAAGGCAAAACAATTACAGAAGCGTTAAGGGCCCTCCATGTGGATCTCCATGGATCTCAGCACTGATGTCACTGTGCACCTAGTTATGGGGAGGGAGGTACCTAGACATTCTTCAACCTGTTGCCTTGGTCTGAAGCATGAAATGGCCACGTGAGGCTTTACAGACTTTTCTGTTTGTAGGAGAGGTGTATAGGGCTCAGTGTAATGTCAGTTCACATACAGATATTTATGCTGTGCTGAGGAAATGTTGAACTGAAGCTGTGGACTTCCCATAAGCATTTGGCTGGCCATTGTGGGAACAGAAATCTGTCAAAGAGAGCCTTTGGTCTGAGCCCACATAGCTCTTTACATTAGGTGCCCATTCACTTGGAAGTGCAGAAAATTTTTGCTTCTACTTAGGAATTCAAGATTTTTGTTACTTCTACTTTCAGCCAGTACTTGAAAAATTCATTCCAGCATTGGACAAAGATGTGATATTGGGTGCTCTAGTCTTCACAAGAGATAAGCAGGTGATTGATTGCTATTTGAAAGTACTGCCATGAAGTGCATTGCTGTGATACTACTTAAATAGTTTTTCAGTGCTCCTGCCATAACATTGTTGAAGGTAAGGCATCTAACAGCTCCCTCTTACAACAGTGTATTTCCTCAGACTCTTCTCTCACTGAACCTTAGAAGGAGGCTTCAAACAGGAATCTCTCGAGCAAACTGAACATATATTTTGGTGAAACCCTTCCAGTTGTGAGAACAAGTCATACACTACCGCTTCCTATGGGGAACTGCATGAAATAACACCTCTGAGACTGGCAAAAACCTTTTGGGGCCACCCTCCGTGCGACAAACGGCCAGAATACTTGGAAGATAATGAGGTGATGGGACAACAGCAGCAGGAAAAGCCCACGGGGCGCGGGGGGAGGGAACAGGAGAACTGCACTTGCTCCTGCCCCTTAAAAGACTTGGTTATGAATTATGGGGGTTAGAGGGAAGAGCTTGAGTGTCACACAAGCTTCCCTACTCAGAGCCCCACACAGACCACTCCCCCCCTTCCGTTCTGCACACTGGTTCTGTCCCCGCTTCTGGGAGCCCAGCATCTCCCCCAGGCAACCAACCACCCCACCCCACCCACCGCCCGCCGCGGGCCCTGGTCCGCCGGCGCCACCTCCCTCCTCAGGACGGCTCAACAGAACCGAACGCTCCAGTGGGTTACGACTGACAAGACACCGGGCCAATCAGCGTACAGGGGATAACCCTGGGCCAAAATCTGCAGCAACAGAGCACGAAGCCAGCCTACGGCTCGCGGCCGTGTGGGGCGGTAGGGGGGCTGGGAGTGACACCCTGGTCGATGAAGAGACCGCGGCTCATACCCTCCACAAGCCATGAGCCCCCCTTCGGCTCACCTTCCTTTCGCGTTCACGTTAACGCCGCGTTTCCGGATCAGCTCATCCAAAGATAAGTCCGCCATGTTGTCGCTAGGCCCGGAGACAAGTCGCTGCGACCGAAGCCCGGACATGAGACCAATCTCCTTCCGGTCTCACACTACTCCCCCGCCCACAGAGCGTGCACGCGCACGCTACGCTAAACGTCTCAAGGTCCGGGCTAACCACGGCTCGCGCCCGAGTAAAAAGGAACGTCTTAGAGGTACTAGCGCCCCATGAGCCTTCGCGGCGAAAATCGTCATTTGCATACTGAGCGAGGAGGCATATAAGCCGCATTTTCTACAAAAGTCAGGGCTTTATTTCAGGTTTTTTGTTAAGAAAACAACGGCTGAAGAAATTCTCACTTTATACAGAGAAGTTGCAGTTTTTATATATATTTAAAAAAAAAACGATCTGGTCACCATCTCCTGTAAAGTAGTTGCACATAAGCACGTGCTTCTTCGTGGAGGCGGACCGCTATGCCTTAAACTTATGAGTAAGGAAAATAACGATCCGGGGTGACGCCCGGGTCCTCACTAGGAATGTGAGAGGAATTTTTGAACGGGTACAGGTCGTCCCTATGGTGACCCGCCTACTTCGCGGGATGCCAGGGTGCTTTGATCTGCCCGGTGTAATTTGGTTAAGGTACTGACAACCTTTGGGGGAAAGGGATACGATTTGGGGGCTGTGAGGAGTTCACTAATTGTATTGCTTGCAGAAGGTGTTGGAAGAACAGCTACAGTCGTTCTCGAAACTCTTCTAAGGAAACTCACTGATATGCTTGGCTGGAGGTCTTTGTAACTTGGAAAGGAAGGTTGAAAATGGTTATACCTCCAACACAGTATATAATCACTTAAAACATAGCACTACCATGACTGCTGGAACAATGCTCTGAGGTCATTTTTATTATCTTAATGCTAAACACGTTCATTTGGGAATAAGAACTGTACCATCTTGTTATAGGAAATCATAATGCATTTTAAAAATGAATATAATAAAATAAACCATATCCAACTGCCTGCCTGCTGCCACCACCAGCTGATTGTAAACATGTTTTTTAGAAGAAGAAGAGGAGGAAAGGATGTTGCAAAGTCAAAAGGCTAATGCCGGCTCAATTGGGAGCACCAGACTTGCCTCTCTGTGGAGGGTTCCAGGGGGATAGAGATTATGGACTCCGGGGCTACAGACTGCAGCCCAAAGGCTCAGATGCAGCCAACAAAGGATTATTTTATGTATGATTATAAATTAAATTGTGACAACAGAAGCAGTAAGAAACTATGAGTTCTGAATGATGCTTTTATGCATTGCTTCCTCCTTTTAGGATTTCCTTTTATCGCCAGTATATAAGAAATGCTAATTATATTTCTGCTCAAAAAGCTTTAGTATTATATGAATGGCAGGGATTTGTGGAATTCTTCCATCTGCATAATTAAAAAAAAAAACAGGCTTTCATAATATATGTGAAAGCAAACATGCAACATGTAATAGTTTAAAGCAGAACTTTCCAAACGGTGTGCCAGAAAACGTTAGTGTGTCGCCTGAAGTGCGTAGGTGTGTTGCCTACAGTCTTGGAAATGTATGTTATTATTTATAAATAATATATTTTAAAAAAATATATGAAAGGTTTTCATGAGATGTTGTGTCCCCATACATTTTGTTATTACAATTTATGTATGTGTCTGTATCCCTTATAAAGGGTTAGCTTAACCTCCAATTTGCTGGTTAAACTGAATTACTGTTTCGCAGAATGATGCGTGTCTTAAAAAGTGTGCCACCAACATGAAAAGTTTGGAAAGCTCTGGTTTAAAGTATACAATGGGGGAGCATTCAGAATTTCAGAGAAACACTGCTGTCCCCTAAAATGAAGGGTTCTTTCCCTTTCAATCCTTTTCTGCTTTTCCAAATCTGGATTACCGGTACTTACACTGAGGGCCTTTCCACACTACACAATTAGAATGCTATTGTTCCACTTTCAACATCCTGTGGAATCCTGGGACTCGCAATTTAGGGAGGGGCATTTAAAATTCTCATTCAGAGAGCTCTTTGGCCTCAGTAAACTACAAGCCGCAGAATTTCACAGGGTGTTGAAAGTGGAATAATAGCACTATAACAGTGTAGCGCAGAAAGGCCCTGAGACATGAGCATATCTGCCGAGTTGTCAGATTAGACAGTTTAAAATATCAAGTGAGAACATTGTTCATTCGAAAGATGCTTCTATTGGGATGTATTCATTTTTTTGTTCTATAAAACTCAGATCTGGCTCAGTCACTGCCACACCCTACAGTTTCTGCTGAATGCCTTATAAAATTCAGACTTATTGGGAAGACAGTGGAAGTTTGTAAGTAGATTCTGTGAAAGCGTTTTTGATCACAAAGGCTGGAAGAGATCAGAATGGGACTTCTCCAGACGAAACATATCCAGCTCCCTAAGCCACACCTCACAGGGTATGCTTTCAAGGCCTTCTACCATTTTTATTGCCCTCTTCTGGACATGTTCCAATTTGTCAATATCATGCTTGAACTGTGGTGCCCAGAACTGGACACAAAATTCCAAGTGAGGTCTGACCAAAGTACAATACAGTGGTACTATTACTTCCTTCAACCTAAGATAATTTGCTCCTATTGATGCAGCCTAGGATTGTATTGGCTTTTTAAGCTGCCACATCACACTGTTGTTGATTCAAGTTCAGCTTGTGATCTACTAAGACTCCCAGATCTCTTTCACATTTACTGTAATCAAGCCAGGTATCATCCATCCCATATCTGTGCATCTTATTTTTTCGGCCTAACTGTAGTATCTTATATTTTTCCCTGTTGAAATTCATTTTATTAGTTTTGCCCCAACTCTCTAATCTGTTAAGGTCGTTTGGAATGCTCATGCTGTCCTCTGGAGTATTAGCTGCTACTCTTAATTTGGTATCATCTGAAAATTTGATAAGAATGCCCACTATTCCATCATCTAAGTCATTTATAGAGATGTTGAATAGCACAGGACTCAGAACAGAATAGTCACTTCTCTCCAGGATGAAAAGGAGCCATTAGTGAGCACCCTTTGAGTTTGATTGGTCAACCAATTCAGATCTGCATTATTTAGCTCACATTTTAATACGAGTTTGTTTGCAAGAATATAATGGGGGACCTTGTCAAGCGCATTACTGAAATCAAGATATGCTTACATACACAGCATTCCCTTCATCTTCCAAGCTTGTAACTCTGCCAAAGAAGGAAGAAAGAAAGTTTGTCTGACATGACTTGTTTTTGAGAAGTCCATGTTGTTTTTTAGTGATCACAGCATTCTTAGGATAGTGGGAGGAGCAATCCATGACAATTTTTAGTTTCTTGCCTTGTCAGCTGGTTGCAAATTAAACTCCTTTGTAGTAAAATTCATTAGTTGGAGTCCCTACTGGTAAAGTGAAAATGGAAAGTAGTATTAGGGAAAAAAAGGTGCAATAATGGAGAAAAAGAAGAGTGATTGAGGGGCTGCTCGAATCCAGCTCACTGACTGCCTTGCAGCAGACTATGGCTGGGAAAGGTGTGAAACTATCGGCCTACCAGATGTCGGCTTCCCAGTGTAGTTCTGGTGGGGCAGAGGATGGTACCAGCCAGATGTCCGCTACTCAGGGTGCTCTGGTGAGACTGTGGACAGAGGTTTGAAGAGTATTTTCTTACTCTCTATTGAAAGTGAGTCAGAGAAAATGGTGACAGCCTTGCCTCCACAGAGGAAAGAAAGGAAGAGGAGGAAAAGAAAAAGAAAGAGAGGAAAAGAGGTAAGATCTGAGAAAAAGGTAAAGAAGCTTAAAGTAGGCAGTCAGGGAAAGTTTACATTGACATTGACATTTACATGGCTGCTCGGAGCGGGGCCGCTTCGAGCAGCCATGTTGATTCTGCTGGTTCTAAGGTGGTAGGTGGGGCGCAGGCTACAGCAGGCATGGATGTGACTGGTGTGCCCAGGGCAGCCTCTAAGCAGCAGCGCCCTTTGGTTAACATCTTTGGGCTGCAGGAAAGGAGAGGTCTGGAGTCTTCCTCCTGTATGCACATGCAAACGTTGATTGTTTAGGAACTGAAGGCACTGCTAGCTGATAACAGCGCAGCAGCAGCAGACCATGGTGACACAACCAGTACAGAGTGTTCACTATGAATAGCAGATGAGTCTGGAGAACGTTGAGAGTCCAGGGTCAGAAATAATGATTAAATTAGCTGATTTACGGACATATTTAAAACAACTAGTTTAAATTGTTTAAAACAATTTAAAACAATTAATTTCATAAAAAAACAAGGGAGAAATTATTAATGGATTTAATGAATTATTTAATGCAATCTAATTTATAGAAGGTGGTGAGACCCGAAGAATGGCCAACAATGAATTCATTAAGTACTGAACTACAGAACTTGCCCTACCAAATAATTAATTAATCAGATGGCTGATCAAGACAGAGCAAAGGATGGAGATGTGAGAAACCTGAATGTGGGGAAGAAAGCAGAGAAGCATATTATATTACAGTAAACAGAAGAGGATAGAGGCAGAAAATGCAAGAAAAACATAAAAGCACGAGACATCAGTCTGAGTCTGAAACTGACAGAGATGTGGAAATAGAGGAGGAACAAGACTTACAAGTAGTCTGCAGTGATCAAGACAGCACCTCAGAAAAAGAGTCAGAGGAAGTTGCAAAGAGACTATTTTCAACAGATGAATTTAGGAGCTTGTTAACGAGAGTGGTTAATATGTTGGAACTGGGGGGTGACGGAAGTAGAGATATTAGAGAAGAAAGAAAGGATGTACAGAGGGAAGCATTGGTTTTGAGAAGACATACTTTAAAGTCATTAGAGATACTTTGGCTTGACACAGAATCAGAGTTGAAAGAGACCACAGGGGCCATCCAGTCCAACCTTCTGCCATTCAAGAACCCACATCAAAGCACTCCCAGCAGATGGTCATCCAGCCTCTGTTTAAAAACCTCCAAAGACGGAGATACCACTACACTCTGAGGTAGCATATTCCACTGCCGGACAACTCTGACAGTCAGAAAGTTCTTCCTGAGGTTTAGGTGGAATCTCTTTTCCTGTAGTTTGAATCCACTGCTCCTTGTCCTAGGCTCTGGAACAGTGGAAAACAAGCCTGCTCTTTCCTCAACATGACATCTCTTCAAATATTTAGACATGGCTATCATATCGCCTCTTAACCTTCTCTTCTGCAGACTAAACACACCCTGCTCCCTAAGCCGCTCCTCATAGGGCATGGCTTCCAGATCCTTCACCATTTTGGTCGCTCTCCTCTGGACACCTTCCAGCTTGTCAATATCCTTCCTAAAATGAGGTGCCCAGAACTGGGCACAGTATTCCAGGTGAGGTCTAACCAAAGCAGAATAGAGTGGCACCATTACCTCCCTTGATCTAGATATCGTACTCCTACTGATGCAACCAAGAATCGCATTGGCTTTCTTGGCTGCTGCATCACACTGCTGACTCATATTCAGCTTGTTTGTTCAGCATGTTCAACGTGTTTAAGGATGTTGTGGAGTTAGAGTGGAAGGCCCCCCCGAACACAGGTTAAATGCATATGGGAAGAAGCTATATTTATTTCAGAATAAAAAGCTATGGAGTTCCTAAAGGTCCCACACATGGATGCCCCAATCACTGCACTTGTTTTGGGAGTGGTGGCTCCACAGGAAGGGGACGTGATTGTTAGAAGTGCAACAATGCTTAGCACTGAAGAACTCAGAATGCCTCGCAGTGGGACAGCAGTAATAGAGTCAGTCAGTTAGTTAGTTAGGGTGACCTGAAGTGTCCTTCCTCTTGAATGCTACCTACCCAGATTGCTCTGTGATGTAAACTGATACTCTTAGGGATTTCTCTGCCACTTCTCTTTGACTTGTCCTACTCCTTCCCAGGAGTCCTTCTTGAGAATGCAGCTAGACTAGATAGCCCCCAGTAACTTCCCTGTCTCAGTATGGAGTTCTTTTAACAAAGCTTTAGTTCCTTTTCTTGTAAGCCATGGCATCTTGCTCCTTAATCAGCTCCACCACTCTGCTGCCAATAGGTGCTCTTCAACAATGATCTTGAAAGACAGTGAAGGAAGAAGGGCAGAAGTGACCTTTAAGAAGGCACGCGAAGAATCCACATTCATCATTAGAAGTAATTCAGTGATATCCATGTTTGTGAGATCTGCGGTGCTTTGGTTATAGGATATGCAGGGTATGCAAGATAGAGGAAAATGGGAATGGAGTAAAGCCCTAGGCAGGGTTCAAAGTATATTGCGGTACATCCCAGATGGAGGTTAGGACGGGACACATAGTAGCGCTTGCAGCCAGAAATATTATGGACACAATGATTGCTAGGAGACCACTTTGGCTCAGACATTGGGAGGATGACCAAAAATGAAGAAATAATTTTCCATATGTGCCTTTCAGAGGTGTTCTACTGTTTGGAGAAAGGGCATTAGAGAAGGTTCTGGTAGAAGGGAAGGATAAGAAACAAGTGATGCCAATCATCCAAAAGAAAACTGAAAGGAGGCCTTTTTGTAGAACTGTGTATTCCTTTTGAGGCAATAGACCATTTCATAGAATAAATACGGCCAAAACAGGTGGTCAGGGGTCAGAAGCAAACCACAGTATAGAAACAGGGGGTCCAGTGAACCAGAAGAGGGTATATCCAGTCCAGCAGAGGGGGTAGACAACAAATATAAAAGTAATCAAATACAGACAGGTGGGGGGTAGCACTGTTTTCCTCTTGGGACATGAAGTCAGGCCCACAAACCTCTGCTTCTGTTCCTCTCAGCAGGGAATCTCTTACGACCACACATCTTCTCTGGGGATTGGCTGGGGTCATTCTGCCAGTCTAAGTGCTGAATCTTCCAAAGTCACCTGCACATTCTCTGAGGACTGACTGTTGCTCTTTACTGTTCCTCATCCTCACTGTTAAGGGAGAGAGCTTCATACTGAATCTAAAGCTCCAAACTCACAGAATGATCCCTGGTCTCTCTATTTCTATGTGTCACATTCCTCCAAATGCCTACCTCCCATGTTTAAGAAATGACCTTCTCATCTAAGATATACCCTGTGTGTTCTTCATCCAGGTCAGCCTGCTGTGCTCTGTCCAAGAAAACCTCATGCTTCCTAATATGCTAAAGGATAGATACAGGGACCTCAAATTGCTGGACCTTCTTTTCCAACAGGATAACCAACTTGTACTTGCTGGAGGTGTAGCTATCCACATCCTCTTGCAAAAACAGAAGAACCACAGCTGTGGCAGGTGACTGCAGCAGCTCCCTCACTATCCACTTTCTGGAGCCTGAAGAAGGCACTGAAACTGGGCTCCACTGCAAAACTTCTCTTGGCATTCTGTTACCCAAGTTCCTGTTTGCCAACCTCCAGGGACTAAGGCTGCAGTTATACAGAGAGCTAGTGGCTGCTGGGTCCTACCGCAACCAAGTCTCTTTCTCACTTCCTCTTAGCAGATGCCCCCACCCCCCCCCGAGACCATGTGCTTAGGCAGAGGCCCTGGACTTATGTACAGTAGAACACTAACAAGCACGCAATCAGCCTCCTCCCAGCTCACACAAACAGTTTTACCCAAACAGACTCAACAGCCTTAACCCAACAAACTCCCCCAAAGGACTCCCTGGGGTTGTGAAGCAGGTTTAACCTAAAAGACACAAGCTCACCTTATGCTGTCTCTTCTACTACACCCCCACAAAATGCCTGTTGACTGAACTCCTGGGACTGGGGCTGCAGTTGTCTAGAGATCTATTGGTTGCTAACTCCTACCCACCCAAGTCTCTGACTCCTAGAATCAAGAAAAATCTTCCACATCACCTCATCCATGTGAATTGTCAAAGCACATTTGGAAGAGGGAAGTGCATTAATGGGCTTACACATTAATACACTGTCAGAAAAACCCAGTCTGATATATAAGATATTTCCAAGTGCCAGGGGTCTAGATGCAGCCAGTCTTGTATCTGGATGATGAATCACACCCGTGCCAGGAGGTGAAGCCCACACAGAAACACAGTACTTTTACCACTAATTGCATGAAAATGAACATCTGAGTCTTCTTGGCCAATGTGGGACAATAAAAACCAGTGATTATCTTCTTCCTTTCATGCCTCCTGCAGTCTTACCTCCAAGATGACTGAGTGAAAAAGCACAGAAGACTCAAATTTCAGTGGTTGTCAGGACATCCCGTGGCCTTTGTTGAGTGCAAACTGGTAAGGTATCTCAATAGTCTTTTTGTTTGCATGTAAAGAAAAATAAGATACACCCTCATAATTTCAATTTGATTTTATGCTTGCTGGAAAAGCACAGTCTAGGATCCACTCCTTTAGTTTTTCTTAGAAATCTATGTCTGCATCATGATGTCCTTTTTTTTCCTGAGCTGAAGTGAAAACTGAAAACTGCTTCTCTGCTGAGACAGTAGGATCCTGCTGCAACCCTTCCCTGATCATCTGAACCATTATAAATGTATATTTTCCTTGCAACCATGAACTGGTAATTTTAACAAGTATATGTTGATTCTCTAAACTGAATGGAAGTGAATCATATTGCTTGAAGCTCCAAACAATTGCAGAGGCTGGATTCTTTCAGGGATCAGTCACCTCAGGCGATTTGACATTGACAAAGGGTTTCCTAGTCCATGAGGTTTGCATTTATCATGAAGAATCTGGAAGGCTTTCCAAAACGCACTTCTTTGGAAAGGTCGGAGAGACTGACTTCTGCTATTAATTCCAACGCCTGCTTTTTTACTCTGATCAGGAAATAAAAACCACTGCTGTGTGTGAGTTGAGCTGCAGACGGAACCAGTACTGGGCCTCTGACGGGAAAAGGATGGGGTAGGGGGAGCCTAAGGAGTTTCTACTAGAAAGTCCAAGTTAAAGTCGCATGACCCCTGCTCTAAATGGGGCAGCCCTGGGTGTTGACCCATACCTGGATGGCTTCTTCCCACAGGAAAAAGGAGTGTTTTCTCAGCATTACTACTGTCACTGAATTCACTGCAAAACATTTTCGTATCAGAAGGCATTTCACCTGGTGATAGAAAGCAGCAATTCAGATCTAGGCATTATTTACAGTTTTCCAGTTCTCAGCTTCCAATCTCTGTTCACACTACTTTGTGTAACTGTATTGTGTGTAACTTAACCAACTAGATACATCAAGAGTGTGAGGTATGAAATCTTATTTTATTTAAAAAATTATACCAGGTCACAACCTGCAGAAATGTTTTAGAATATACAACAGAAAATGACTGTTAGTATTTTTAAAATGCTTTAAAATGCACGCACCATGCTGGGCCATTTTACCTTGGTATGAAGAGTTAATACTTTGGAGTTACTGCTGACTCAGCATCTTATATGAAATTGAAGCAGGGAGAGGAGAAAGGTGAACAGTTGGGACTGATGATTACAGCATGATTAGCATACTCCACTACAAATGCGAAACATGAACTTTGATACACATGGAATCCAAAACAAAGTACCGTAGTAACTGGAACAGTCAAATAGTGGACGAGATGGAATCTTCCATTAATTTTGTCTATTTTCACTCGTATTCTGTTTCTCCTGCCCATTTCTCTTCTCTAAAAAAGATAAATATTAGATGGGACCTAAAAATGCGTCTGGCTAGTACGCAGGAGATTAAAAAACTGACAGGATGGGACCTGGGGCCAACGGAAAAAACTGATTTAGAATTTGGAGGCTCCTCCATCGGGCTTGCCCGAGGGATCAAGACCCAATCGTGGTGGATTGATCCTCCTGCCATCCCGAGAAAGCACTTTTTCTTTCTCCCTCACAACAGGGTACATGAAACACGTCGTAAAAGTGGATGAAATGTGAGAACAGAGTTTCGCTCCCTCTCTTACCATACTAGAACCCCAAGACATCCAATGAAACTGAATGGTGCAAGATTCAGCAAAGACAAGTACTTTTGCACAGAGCAATTGAAACTAGATAGTAGAACAGCTTTTTAACATTAGACACATTCACAAAGAATCATGGCTTCTGGTTATGATAGTTATTTTCTCCATGATCCAAGTCAGTTTGCCTCTGAATCTTAGTTGCTGAGAAAGGACTATTGTCCTTATGCTCAGCTTGCAGGTTTCCCTAGGCATTTAGGGGGTCACAGGGTTAATATAACATTAGGCTAAATGCTTGGTTTGATTACTACAGCTTGTGTTCCAAAACACTTAACATTATTATGTTAATTAGCCACTGGATGACTGAAATGACTTCTGATGGGGAAAAGGAAGAGTCATACTGGCAGCCAAGAAACATCTCTTTAACATCCTGATGGACTAAATAGAAGTGGAGACTGTCTTTTAATAGAGGCCAGCATGCTGTCTCAGAATAGCACCAGATGTACATGGGTCAGAATGACAGCATTCCCACACCCTGAATCCACTTTGAAGTGTTTTTCAGTATTAACCAGGAACATACACATATAGTTATATGCAATATGCAAACTAGAATTAGGAGGGGAAATGTGTATGTTAGTTATAACCATTTTCTGTCACAGCAAAATTCAATGTGCAATCTGAACAAAGAATACCTAGAGAGATCAAACACAAATACTACTTGCTAACCAGTTCTAATAAGTTCATATAATTTTAAACAGGTATGACTAGATGGGATGATGGATGGGACAAACCATTTGCCCCATTCAAGGAATTTCCTTTGCAGGATTTCAGTATTCTGAACTCTTGCCATTATATTGTATTTCAAAGTAATATGGACACCCAAAGCCCATCACTGTCACAAGTTAGGAAGTGGATTGTACTATCCCCACTGAGATGGCCACAGAGTAATTCCAGGTGATGAGCTGGAAGATTTTCTTTGCTGCTAGTTCTAGTTTTAACTACAATTACTCCTAGCTACTTCTGAAGTGTGAAATTCAACTGAGTAAAACAATTCCAAACCTTGTAAAGATGCTGGACTGGCAGGCAAGTCACTTTAGTTCTCTAGCTTGTTTCTAAGACAGTATTCATGTTACTACAGTCATCCCTCCACATTTGCTAGAATTAGGGGCACAGGACCCCCATGAAACTGAAAAAAACCGTGAAAAATTCTAGACCTTCCAAAACCATATTTAACATACAAAAAAAGTATGATTACCATATTCAACCCACTGTGGATTACTCTGAGATATTAGGGTTCCTTCACAAGGCAGAAGTGGGTGGTTGATGGGGCTTACTCCCACCTCCACTGCTGCCCCACACAATTTTTAATAGGGACTTACTAGCCTCATTTGCAGTTTCTCAGTCTCATAAACCTTGCAGTCTCTATTAAAAATGGCATAGGGAGGCAGCAGAGATGACAGGAAAGAATCCCTGAATAATCAAATCTGCAAAAGTGAAACCTGCAAATGTGGAGGGCTGACTTGTTACCCTGGCATAACAAATAGTGTCTTAGATGCTTACACTTTGCAACAGGAGCAAGACTGAAGGTTCTAGTCAATCTGTTGAACCAACATTCAATACACCACTTAGCACGTCAAGGGACACTTGCAAAGAATACTGAATTAAGTAGACATTGGTGTGATCTAGCAAGGTACTGATGTTCTTAAAACAAGAGAGTGTATTTAGCGTCTAGATGATTTACATCTTAACTAACTGGATTTCAAATATGAACCCTTCCTTTGTAAATTTAAACTGCAACAACGGATCAGAGGTTCAAGCTACAGTAAACTAAATTACTCACAACTGGTTATCTTCCTTTACTCAACAACACTGAGTCTTTATTAGTCATTGTTCAAAAATGTGAACAACAACAAAAAAACATCAAAGAACCTATGTTGTTGGTTCTGTTGGGCTTAGCTGACTATGTTGTTGGGCTTAGCTGACTATGAACTAAGGGAACTGAAACACTCAGCTGGCTCTTAAGGAAAAGCAACATCTCAGCTGCAGAGGCTACTGAATTAAAATTCTATCCCAAAGCATCACATGGAAGTACACTCCCAATTCCAAATCAGATATGTATCAGTGAAAAGAATGTGAAGGATACTAATGTGCACAAATACCTGGGATGCGAGTAGTGTGCAATCACATCTTCAACACTAAACGCCTCAGCTAAGTCAAGCCTGTGCATGCATGTCAGCTCAAGCCTTATGATGGTATGGCTGAATTTGTAAAGTGAAATTTCATACATTTAAGAACAAAAACTAGGGTGGTGTATGTTATCCTCAGCATCTAGATAGCCTGCTCTGTGTTTTGTAAAGGGAATCTATTTAGCATATATGTGCACTTTGAACAAAGTATTATTTTCCTTTTTTAAAAAAAAAACACCATGTTGCTTGCAGATACAACTGACTCAGCAGAGAACACAAATATTAGCAACATGCAGTTTAGTTATAAGGAAGAAATGGGGAAACACACAGCTATTTCACTGGACAAAACTGTTAATTTTTTAATTTTTATTATTGGTTGTTGTTTTACAATTAAGGATGTGCAGTTAACACCCCACAAGAAAAAGCAGGAAAAATCTTATGAAAAAAAAAGTATACTGAACACATACCAATCAAATGGTACAGAGATATGAGACTGGCTTTTGATTTCAAACTTTCAATAGAAACGAAAAAAAGGATGAAATGCAATAGCTGTTCAATTTCCAAGTCTAAATAGGCACTGTTAAAAAAAAAACGTTTCCATTCTCTTCAGCACATGTTCCCAACCTAAACATACCGCCAAATATCTTCAGCTCTCAAGAAGCAACCAAGAACACAAACTTACAGGGATAATAAAAGCTTGGGACCCTCCCACCCTCCCTCTTAAAAACCACTCAGTGCCGCTGTTCGGACAGGAGCAAAATTTAGAGGAGCTTATAAAGGTTTGAAAGCATCCAAGGCAAAGAGCACAATATAGTTTGTTCACTATAACTTGTATTGAAAAAAGGAGAATAAAACACTGAGATCTACATCTTGGTACATAAAATTGTTCTTTTTTTTGGAAGAGAAATCTTTGAAAATATGTTTTACAAGTTTATTGGAGGGGAGAAAACAGAAGGACACTGCTTTAAATGTCTTCAGTTGAAGGGGTCAATTCAGACTTCATTATAACCATTTTTATACACTGTACATCTACCCTAGTTGGATCAGTGTGTGAAACCGCTCACTGGTGTCCCTTTGAATAACTGTAAACTAAACCACAGTATGCAACTCCATAGGAAGCTAAAGGATCAAGTGAATGTACAGCCAGTTAGATTTCCCCTGCTTCACGCTCCTCTGAACTTCTTCTGTCTTCTGATCGGCCATTAGCACTTTCATAGGAACGCTTCCGATCTCTGCAGTCTCGTTCTCTAGGTGACTTTTCCCTGGGACTCCTTTCTGTGTCACGTGATGTTCTGTTACGGTCTCTTGATCGTTCTTGATCTCTGGAAGCTCTTTCTTTTGAGGACCTAAAAAAAGATCACAACCAATCTGAAAATGTATACTATTTCACTTGATTCTTAATAATTTACTTATTAATCCTAGATAGAGACCAGCCTACCAGAGCATGCAGCAGTAGTACAGGGAAAGAATGTAACATTTCTGGAATAAGAACTATATATCCTTATCACAGTGCAACTGATTTAATTTCTAAATCAATTACTGCAATTAGGCTGAATTAATCCCCATGCCATCAAAATCCTATTATTCAAAATTCTAAAGCTTAAGGGGAAGAATTAAACTGCTGCTGCCCAGCATATCTGTCATGCAATCTAAATTGCTATTAGTCAATACCTGAAAGTCTGTCCAGCTTTGCTCAGGCACCAAATACAATAGGGAAATTCTATGAAATGTAATCAAGCAAGTGCTCTCCTCGCTTGGCTTGTTAAGAGTGACAAGAGTTTGTACATTTACAGAAGCATGAAAGTTTCCTGCATACAATAACAAAATATTGTGCCACTGATGTACATGATGCTTCAACAGTTATAAATTAGACAGAATCACAATACACCGTGTTCTCCTAATCTTGCATTATAATAACTCATTATAAATAATGACCCTGGATGTGGGGGACTGACCCTGTTCTAGTAACTTAAAATCAAAATGCTCATCATGAAGGATAAAATAAGGTAAAGCCAAAGGTTTTTGTTTGTTTGTTTTGATAAGGAGTCCTAAGCATGAGCAAATATGTGAAGCCAGTAGTGGGACATGGGTAGGGGCAGTAATAGAAAATAATGGGAAAATGACATTTCCCTATAGCTTCTCTATAGCTTTCTTTGGCAACTACACTATGTCAGTTTGACTAAGTAACTAGACTGGTGTAGGTGATGGCAGCAAGTGGAAAATGACACAGAAAAGTGGCTGTAGGGGAAGAAGACACTGGAGTAATCAGCTACTTGCATTTTGTTTAAAAATAAAACAATGAAAAAAATATCAGCATAAAGTACTTACTGCTAGTAGCTAAGCCTTGGGAAAGGCATTCCAATCCTTTGGAACAGGGAAACATCCACATGAAAAGGTAGGAAAATTACACAATAACGTCATGGAGAAGGGAGTGTGGCCCTATTGGCAATCTCAGACAGGGTCTGGGGTTCCCCACCCTCATTTAGGTCAAAGCTGAACTGCTTTCAAAGGTGAAGTAAACAAATGTGATGGATACTAATTGGGCTGCAGAAATAAGATCATCACATCATCTGAGTTATTAGTAAGGCAAATGACTCTGGCAGCAGTTTGTGGAACAGAGAAGTAAGAGGTAAAACACAGAAAGACCAAAAAGAAGATACAACACTTATGGCAAATGATGACCAGGGCATTAGTGGGATATTTGAGTTCTGGAGTAGATTATCCCAAATGCGTTGTGGTTAATGTCAAAGATGGAACGATAGCTGTGAGCTATGTTTTCCCCACTGAAACAAGCAAAATTAGAGATATTTATGTCATAAGCACTCTTTCTGTCAACATGCCAATTACCTCTTTTTAGAACTGCGGTCTCTGCTCCTGTCCCTGGAGCTATGCCTGCTCCTCTGATGGCTGCGGCTCCTACTGCGACTGGTGGAGCGTGACCTATGGCGGTGACGTTTTTCACGAGACCTGGAACGAGTCCTTTTCTTTCGTTCACGTGAGGAGGAACGAGATCGATGTCTGCGGCGATCTCGGGATCTAGATCTGAAATGAAATTTACAACGGGCGAGAATGATCTTTCCAACATCTTAATTTGGATGATGAAGATGGACTATTAACTTAGTCTGCTGAGTCTGATGAAAATCCCTGCAACTTAAAACTTGAACATTTTAACGGCTGTTAAGAAAAGCTAAGAATAATCCCCTCTTCTGCAATGTGCCCCTGGCATGGCGATAACAGCACTCTGCAGTAACACTAGGACATACCATGTACCTGTTTGCCATTTTGGTTGCCTTGTGGTAAGCCCCCAAATCTTAAGTACTGATTTTTTAAAAATCAACAGTTCTGAAAACAGCAACCAATTTACGCCTTCCGTTATCTTAAAACTTCCAAGTGACAGCCTACTGGTCAGTAACATTGTGCCCCAAAGCCACAGTGAGACCTGAAGTTGTAAGAAGGCTCATCAAGCTTCACTTTTACAGCAGACATACCATGCCTTTTTCCAAATAAAATATCTACCATTGATCTCAGCATTAATAACAGCATGCCTAAGGATTTCTGCTCTTCAGCAACAAGTGTTTATATCAACTTATTCCTGGAAAGTGGAGATATATAAGGCATATACAAGACAGCAGCCTAAAAACTGTGAAGGCACCAGATACCCTCTGATCTTCGAAGCTAAGTAGGTGACTTGAAGGCACACATACACACATAAACAAGACATAGCTGTGCTCTACTGGGATTTCCATGGCTAGCAGTGTGCTAAGGCAGGCCATCCATATGTTGCTGGACTCCAACTCTCAGAACCCCATTTGGTTTTGGAACAGATGAGAGCCAAACAACACCTGGAGGACCATAGGTCCTCTCCTTGATACTACAGAATTATGAAAATCTCTGCAAGAGTCAACAATGGAAGCCTGAATTCTGCACAAAGGTTCAATACTTTGTCTACTGTGTCTACGGACAGATCTTACTGTGCAGCATCTGTCTGACTTAATTATTCAAACTTATGAAAATGTTCACAAAGAAGAGATGATTCTTACCTTTTTGGATTCTTGCTATGTGATCGGGATCTAAAAACAAAGGTAAAATAAAGATGAATTTTTATACTGGAAAGTCAGTTTATACAATATACTTTTTAGAAGCAGACATGTTAAAGTAAAGTATTTTGCATCTCTGTGCACAGTTAACAGTAAACAACAGTCTAAAATACAAGTCAAATCTAAAGATACTGCACCAAAAAGAGCTTTGCACACCCTGTTTCACATGCTTCACTGCTGATGAAAACTAAAACCTGTAGCTATACAACATACATAACACTTGCCAGATACACTAAATAAAATAGCACAAAAATATACATTGAAATCACTGAGCACATTTAATTCTGCATGCATTTTTATTTTCTTTATCTTCTTCCTTCATATTTTATTTTAGACAACAGACTTGAAGCTGTGACACTGCTTTTTAAATACTGAGAAAACTTACAGAAGTGACTTGAATTATAAATAAAACCATTCTGGTTTAATAAGAGCAGATTTTCTACCTCCGTAACTTCTCCCGTTCTTCCCTCTCTCTTTCTTCTCTTCGCTTTAGACGTTCCTGATTTCGTTTTTCCTGCTTATCAGCCACAATTCTCTGAAAAACAAGTTAATTTTAGAACTGTTTTTTTAAAAATCTAGAAGATATATATTATGAGAAGTAAGTATTTACACAGACTGTTATTCAGTTCAATTAATGTCCAATTTTGTAGAATTACAAACTACACAATTTACTAAACAGGATACAATACAGTTCAAACCAAGTGTTTATATACACACATCACTTAGAGAGGTATCCTATTTTCTGGATTGTTATATGACAATTTCCACACTGTATGGAACAGAGATGCCTGAACTGAAAGTAAGCCCAACCAGATCCCCAGCTGCTACCATGAAAGCTACTGCTGCTAAACAAAACAAGACAAAAACAAAACTGCAGCACAGCTACTGCCCATGACTGAAAAGCACAAAAAACTTTAGCACCCCCACAACCAAGAGCAGTGAGGGACTACTAACTTCTCAACAGTATCGCTGTCAAGCATGCTGTAGTGTACTTGATTGCCACGCTTTCTGTGACCCTGCCCCATGAAGATCACCATGAACCCCCTGCTCTATTGTACAGATTCAATGAGGCTCCTGGAAGTATTAAGCCCCGAGAAAGGTTGCCACACTATCTCACACAAGGTAGTATAGCAACTGCTGTCAGAATACCCTGTGGCTGCCTGCTCTCTTGATTGCTTCCAGCAGTTGCCACTTCAACAGCCAAGTAAAGAAAAGCACAAATGTTAATAATAAGCGAAGAATTCTGCCTGAATTCACTATGGTAGAGGATTTTTTGGGAAGGGAATAAATTAACTAACTTAAATTGGGAGCATGATGGAGAGCCAGCTACTTTGAAGTACACAGGTCAATAAAAATTTCACTGTTCACAAATAAAGGGCCTGACGGAATGCAATGAAATGAAAAACATTTCTTAAAATGGATTTATAAAGATGAAACTTTAACTATACAACTAATGAAACTGTGTGAGGAGAACAAAAACAAGCTAACATTGTAAACATAAATTAAACTGCTTAACTAGGAGAAATGGTGTGGGAAAGAAATTTGTTAAGTACAGCTGAAATAAATTTATTGGAAATTTGAAAAGTATGTGTGGATGTCTGTAAGAATGCACATATGTGTCTGACCCTCAGCCCATCCACTGTCATTAGATACGACCCTTAGCACTAAAAAGACTTTGCAACCCTACAGTGACATCATAATCAGAGGAAGAAGAGAGACACTTGCTTATAACCATTCTGAAATAATTTTAGAGAATAAGGTCCTAATTATGAAAAAACAGTGTTTGATCAGGTCTGTTGTAGGAAAAGTGCTCAACAGCACAGATTAGCACCATATGTTCTACTTGATAATGCATCTAACAGGCCAGGAAATCTCAAATGAAGGTAAATGCCCTTCATCTGAGGTGAAAGAAGGGTATGGTAACCCTCCACAAATTTTTTTATCAGTCAGTGATGACTCACAAATATATCAACAAACATATTTTGCAAATAAGTATGAATTTACTCAACTGGTGACACTAAAACCAGAATACAGAGGAACCATTTCAAAGGGGGAATGGCAACACTGGAAAAACCCTGCCTTCATGTTGAGATGGTAGTATGTCAATTCATGATTTTCAGGAAAACATTTGCTTTTATGTTTCTGGATTTCTAAATATAAGCATAAGTCAAGTTCTCAACTACACAAAGTTAATCACCTACTGAAAATTCAGTGAAGCAATATCATTTGCAATAGTTCTTTCATATGAAACCTCTCAGTTCCAACCATATCAGTTTAAATTTTAAATATGGTATCAACTGATGTAAATCTATATAGACTAATCAGGCATGAACTTACCCTGAGTTCTTCAAGCTTCTCTCTTATTTCAATAAAACCCAAGTGCAATTTTCCTCCAAAGTGATCAGCAAGTCGCCTGTCATTATCATGGAGACCAAGATAAGCTGAGCACACTTCACATACTCGAAGTTTCTGCTGTTGGAAGCTGGAAGCAGGCATGGAGTTCCTGTATACCTCCTGGAAGATACATCACAGTATATCTTGCAAATATATAAATAAAGCACACATTAAGATAATGTTATTTATTACCTGAAGTCATTTCAACAGCATGTACCTTCTTGAATTAGAGATAGTTAATAATCTGGTCAGCTACATCTACAATCCCCAGCAGATACTTCTAAGCCCTCTCCTTCACTCGTCAGATGCTTCAGAAATGAAGACCTTTCTGCTATTTCTTGAGGACCAATGCTTTCACTCTGCCTCCCAAAGAGCAACTGAAAGCAATTGCTAAAGATATAAATTTGGATTACCTCTGCTTCTCTCTTCTTTGCTCTTGCTTTCTCCACTTCATCCATCACTTTCTGTGATTCTTCCACATTTCCATCAGCTCCAAGTTGCTCTACTTTGGCAAGCAGCTTTCCAATTTCCTCATTCAATTCATGGACTCGTTCAGCCTTTGAAAAGGAAAAGTAAAGCCTAAAACCACCAGAATTCATAAATGTGCAGAAGTCACTGAAAAGCAAAATGTGACTTGCAACAAAATGTTGCAGTGTGGAATGTTGTTCCATTTCCATGTTCCAGTCATCCAAGCCTTCCTTCTATAATACCTTATTCCATCTCCCTTGCCTCCAGGTTTTCTATGATTTCCAAAACAACCAGTTGGAATTCCATGGCCTCTAAATATACTTAGTCCTCACTGGGTGTCTGCTTCCCCAACTCCTTTTTTAGGGAGGATAGGGGAGTGTAATTCTGCATGCCAATATTCCCTCATTTGTGGAAAGGTGCCATTTTGATGAATATAGTGTAATTATACGATGCTTTAAAATCCTCTATTAGAAACCCCTGGTTAGGCACTGCATATACAACAATGGCTGCTAGCTCTCATTTCCCAAGTTGTAAATTGCAGCATTCCTTAGGGATAATTACATTCATACAGAAAAATAATAAACTAAGACTTCTAATGACTCAATGGTGTTTGTCCACTCTTTTTAAAAGAAGTTACAATCTATGCAAGTCTTCTTAGTACTAATTCCTACTGGATTCAATGTGACTAACTCACAGTTAAGTGTGCACAGGACTGAAGCCTGAAATAACTCAAATATGAGGTGAGTGTTCTACGTTTTCTCACATTACATGCATAAACCTATGTCCTTCTGCTCCCAAGACAAAATAGACTTTTAAATTCTCCTTGTAAGAAGCAGAAAAATGTCATTATGTACAGCACTGAAACTCAGTCTTGCCTATTGGGTACACTGGTTTTTTTTCTCTGTGCCTATGTTCTTTCCAAAATCTATGCATTCATTTTCAGTGTGGTTCAGGAAACCTTGCAATTCACATGTAATTACTAAAATCAAGAAATGCTAAAAATTGGACACAGATCAGACACCTGGGTTCACATTCCTCCTCAGTCACACACCCTCTGCTTAATTTTGAACATACCACCCTTTGTAAGCTGCTGTTTAACTCCTGCAAAGGGAAGCAGAAGTCTGTCAAAACTGAAAGAAGTAATGAGCTGAATATCACTGTCTAACATTAAAAAAAAAGCTTCTCTGTAATTTTATTTTGCAACAAGCTAGAAAATTTCTCTAGGGAATGTCCTTCAGATAGAGGGTGTGAAATGCCTACCTTGGCTGCAACTTCAGCACTGATCTCTTCTTGTGTTTCTGCCAGTCTTTTTTTTGCCACTTCAGTTCTTCTGTCACAGTCAGCAATGAATGACTGCAGATGATCCATTGCCTAAGACATCAATCAAAACTATCACCAAAGGAAATAAGCATGTCTTCATGTAGCACTGATAATTCATTGACTGCTGGTTAAATATTAAGGTACTTACAAAGTGATCTATTGATTTTTTTAAAAAAATCTACTTAAGTATCTCACTATTTACATTTTCTTGAAGTGAATACAACTCAGAACACACATAAACATACTCAAATCTAACAAGTATACTTTAAGTGATTTGACAGTCACATCTGTATTAATTAAATTGAGGGGAAAAAAGTAAAAGCAGGAATAGAACAGGAGTCTGGACTCTGTATAAAACATTATTGTATGCATTATACATAATATTCTGACTGGCAGGGGGTAATCTGGGAGGTGACAACCATGTCATTCTTCGAACTTGGTTAGGATATTACTCTCCCTTATGTGAAATCCATACCTCTGTTTCCTCCCATTTCAACTCCTCTTTCTTTGAACATTTGAATTCATTATCAAAGATGCAGTTCAGCTTGCCCATTTGATTCTATTATCTAAATGGTTAAATATATAAGGTGACTTTCACTGTGATTAGTACAAGAATGAGCACCAAAGACTTGAAGTTTTCATGTTAAATGGGAAATATTATACTGAAAGTTAATTTAAGTATGGTCAAAACACTAAAACACAGACTCTCCATAACTTTTACATGGAATGGCAACAAACCCATAATCAAATAATAGCATTTCAAACAACAGCATTACATCTATTATACCTTACTTGAATGCAATCTTCTTAAGAAAAATGTTAAGTATTTTAGACCTATCAGCAGTGGAAAAAAATGAATCCTTCAGAATAATTTGTCCATAAAATGTACTTTATTTAGAGACTGTGAAGATACAATTATACCTCTTCTACTGTACTTAACATGGGATTCGAAATTCTGTTATTACAGCAAATTAACACTACATCTACTAATCATCAATTCTAAAAAATGTAGTAATTTCTAAGAACCTTGATAGAATTAAGATCAAAAAACTGTACTATGCACTACTCTGATTCCCCTCCTGCTGTTCCTTTCCTTGCTATTAAATAGTATAGATAATTCAAATGCAAAACATACATCAAGCTCAAAAAAGAAGTCTTGCTCTTTTGATGCAATTTCATAATCTGCTCTTAATGCCAAATCATGCACCTTCAGACATTCTCCAAGGTCCATCCTCTGTGAGAGAAAAACAAAACAAAACAGAATTAAAGACAGAACCAGTGAATGTCTAGTAAGTATATTTTGCTTCAATACTTTCAAATAATTTGTGAATGTCTTAAAACCAGCCATTCCAAACCTGGGGTCCACGGACTCCAGGGTGCTACAATGGCCTTGGGGGCGGGGTTCCACGAAGGCTTGAAGCAATGTTATGAGTTTTTACAGTTAAAATAGAAACAGAGAAAGGAAGAAAGGCAAATTTGTATGGAATCATTCCAACAAAAATACTGTGTGCATTTACTTATTTCTCCCTTTTCGCCAAATTTGAAGAGCCCTGATGACCAATTTTAAGTAAGTGTTTGACGCACTTCAGCGTTTTAAATCATGAATTAAGTCTTGATGGCCCATGGCAACAAATTATATTTAAAGGGAACCCATGGTAAAGAAAAGGTTAAAAACTGCTGCTTTAGAACAATAATTTGAAAAGATTAGAGCTTGATAGATTTTTACCTACAATAAGTGATCAAACCCACACTTTGCTGAAACATCTACAAACTTCAGTAAAGCCATGTTGACAAATTATAGTGAATTTCAGGCATATAGTGCTACCTTGGCAGTATATTTCATACTACATTTTTATATATGTCTGTATGTACAAAATATATTAAAGGCCTACAAGAATCATAACTTTCTGAAGATTTTTTTTATCATAACTTGTTGCACTTTCAGATGTTTCAAATTCATTTCTGTTGTCTTTCATATTAACATCCTTTGTTATTATAAGCACTCATATGCCTCCATCCCTAGCAGAGTTCCACCAAAGCAGTTTACAAAGATCGTTTAGGGATACAAATAAAACCAATTTTAAAAAATTAAAGCTTGTTTATTAAATTTACTTCTTGTTTATTAAATTAACTCTACCAAGAGTATTAGGTCCGACAAATTTCTCACTTGCCTTGCAGACAATTTCATGGTCCAGAAGGTGTAAGAGGGAACAAGGGAGACAGCCTTTTAGATATGATCCTGACCAACAACGATGACCTGCTTAATGGGGGTGGCGGTGGCAGCATCCTTAAGTGGAAGTGACCACATTCTCTCGGAGTTTATTATACAGTAGAAAGGAGAAACCAAGCACAGTCAGTCAGGCATTCGAGGCTTTCAAGAGAACTGATTTCAGTAAACTTGGGGAAATATTGTGAGTGATCCCATGGTCAGGAATATTAAAAGAGGAGGGAGTTCGTGATGGACAGGAGTTTCTTAAAGGCGAGATAGTGAAGGCACAATTTCAAACAATTCCAATGAGGAGAAAAGGAGGGAGGTGTTTAAAGAAACCGGGATGGATGTCTAAAGAACTTGCAATGGAGCTAAGATTTAAAAGGGACACATACAAGAAATGAAATCGCCGGAGAGGAATTCAAACAGCCAGCAAGTATAAGGAGAAAGCCAGAAAAGCTAAAGTGCAGAATGAGCTCAGGGCTCCTAGAGAGATTAAAAATGACAAGAAGCGCATTTTTTGGTTATGCCTGTAGCAAAAGGAAAGACAAAGAAATGGTAGGGCCTCTGCATGGAGAAGATGGTGAAATGCTAACAGGAGGCAGAGAAAAGACAGAACTATTCAACATTTTCTTTGCCCCAGGATTCTCCCTGAAGGATAGGTTCTCTACCTGGGGGAAATGCCGCAGACGATGCATTAGAGGAAATTCAGCACAGCATAAGTAAGGAGGTAGTATAAGAATACCTGGCTACTCTACAAGGAATTCAAGTCTCCAGGGCCAGGTTAACTACACCTAAGGGTATTAGAAGAACTGGCAGAAGTAATCTCAGAATCACAGGCAATTATTTTTGAGAATTCCTGGAGAACAGGAAGAGGGGGAGGGCAAATATTGTCACCATCATCAAAAAGGGGGGAAAAAACTAGACTTAAACACTTACTGCCCCGTCAGTCTGACATCAATACTAGGAAAGATTCTAGAGTAGATTATTAAACAGACAGTCTGTGAACACTTAGAAAGGAATGCTGTGATCACTAAAAGTCAGCACAGGTTTCTTAAAAACAAGTCATGCCAGACTAATCTTATTTCTCCCCCCCCCCCTTTTTTTGACACAATTACAAGCTTGGTAGATGAAGTGAATGCTGTAGACATAACTTATCTTGATGCCAGAAAGGCCTCTGACAAGGTCCTTCATTGTATTCTTGCAAACAAGCTTGTAGTAAAATGTGGGCTAGATGATGCTACTGTTAGGCAGATTTGTAACTGGTTGACTAACTAAACCCAAAGGGAGAGAAGTGACTAGTGGGATGCCACAGAGTTCTGTCCTGGTGCTTGTGCTATTCAACATCTTTATCAATGATTTGAATGAGAATAGTGGGCACTCTTATCAAATTTTCAGATGACACTGAATTAGGTAGCATAGCTAGCACTCCAGAGAACAAGATGAGAATTCAAAATGGCTTTAACAGATTAGAGAGCTGGGCCAAAACTAACAAACTGAATTTCAACAGGGAGAAGTGTATGATACTACACTGGGGCAGAAAAAAATGGCACAGATGTAAGATGGGTGACACCTGACTTGACCACAGTACATGTGAAAGATCTAGGAGTTGTAGTAGACCCCAACCTGATCCTGAATTAGCAGTATGATGCAGCAGCTGAAAAAGCCAATGTGATTCTGGGCTGCATCAATAGGATTATAGGTTCTAGGGCAAGAGAAGTGACAGCACCACTTTAAAAGTCAATGTTTAATGATCCAATTGTATATAAAGCTAGCGCAGAGATGAAAACAGAAAAATGAAGACAATTTTAAATACCAGCATACTTCTATTAACAAAGCCTTTGACAAACAAGCTCCTTTTATAAAGTCTATGTCTACCCTCACCCCCACCCTGCTTCATCCTTGTCCTCTCTAGCTGGATAGTTTTTAAGCAGTAACATCATTTTGAAGAAAGTGAAGAAGTGCTGGAGAAACACAGACTTTTGGTGCCTAGTTGCAGCAGCTGAAGTTTGAGCACAATAAAATATAAAGCAAATAAACGTGGAGGCTGATGAAAAAAATCTTGTTCAAAATGTTTTTTTTTTAAACTTACGAAAGACTTTCTTAACATGATTGTTTCATTCCATATGTGCATACTGTTAGGTTTAGAAAAAGTGTTTGTTGAAACACGTTGAACTGCTCTTCCTTTTTTGTGGTGCAGACACCTGTATCTATCTCTTCCATGTCATTTCTGCTTGGGTACCAAATTTTCTGTTAATGCTCAGGAATACATCTACTTGGTTAACTGAGGTCTATCTGTATAAGAGAATAGTTAGAATATCCAAAATGTCAAGGAAACCAAAGAAAAACTGTGGACCAAACATTATATGGAGCCAGGAAATCTAGAGAATATCCATGACTCCTTTACTATACCTGAAAAGATCAAGGAAATAACAGATATACTAAAAGTAACAACAGTGTCCACTATTAATGGACCACAATAATCCTCCAATGTGTGTATGTATGTGCCTTCAAGTTGCCTGTTAGCTTATGGTGACCCCATGAATTTCATAGGGTCTTCTTAGGCGAGGAATACTCAAAGGTAGTTTTGCCAGTTCTTTGCTCTGAAATATACCTACAGCACTTGGTATTCATTGGTGGTCTCCCAACTAGGTACTATCCAGAGCTGATCCTGCTCAGTTTCCCAGATCAGACAGGATCTGGTGTCTTTAGGGTATTTAAGCCCTAATTTTCTGTTACCTGGCATCAAAAGTAAAATGCAGCATGTAGTGCTTATAGTAAAGTGTTGTCTAAAAACGAGAGACCATATTTCACGATACTAGAAGTCAAAAATACAGAAATCGTCCAGAAATACAGAAAACCAAAGTCCAAAAAGCAATACTGTTAATTGACAATGCAAAATCTTTTGGACTAGATGACGTTTTAGCAGAAAAATTAAAGCTAACAGAACAAGATGATCTACATGTTTCATGTTCTTTTCCACCATCTACAGAATCAGAATAGTTCCGGAAATCTATGATGGATTTTTATTACATTATCCAAAAAAGAAATGTTAAGGTTTCCAGTGAATACAAAATGTAAGATTAGTGAGCCATCTGCTTAAGATTTTCTTTAAAATAATACATGGTAGAATTTATAACAAGAGAAAAAGAGGCATGAGACAGGTGATTCTGAGGAGGATATGTAACCAGGGAAGTAGTATTCTGTACACATAATACTTGAGGAGGGATGCTGTGCCATGAATGTGGATGTATATCAGTAGAATAGATGTTTTTTGGCACAGTAGCATCTATCCCAATATACAGTGAAGTAACCACTACAAGGGCTAGACAACTGAGGTTGACTGGTTACACTCAATAGGTATGTGGCAGGACTTGATATTGTCTCAAAAAAATTCAAAGAATTTGACTAGAATAAATTTTATCTTCAGACAAAGGCACGATATGTGCAAAATTTGGGCATCTGTAATATTTATGATACAAAGTAGCAGCATATTAAGTCAAATATTCAATTCATGATCTTATTTTGGAACAGCAATGATACAGCTAGATACATTGTACATTCTTCCATGCTTTTCATCCATGAATCCTGAATCACTGCAATACTTTATGAAATGTAACTGAATATATGTTATATGTTAAAACAACTACAAGTTTTCTTCATTTTGAAATCTACATCATTATATTATTCAAAATCAGTTCTGAGTTTTATAAGTAGTGGCTTAGGTTGCTGATCTTGTGGTCCACTGGTAGTATGTCTCTGGGATCTAAGTTTTTTTTAGATCTTTCTCTCAGAGAGAGGAAAGGGAGATCCAATTTTGTACATCTTCTCTGTCATGCTGTGGGAAGGTCTGCAACTGGTAATCCTATTACGTTTCAGTGAACAAAAAGTAGAGCATCTGGGACTATGCTGTGGAAAGTATTAAGATTTGCATGACTGTCAATTTAGATGTGCATTTCCATTTTCCTGACACACTCCTGGAAGGGGGTGGGGGTGGGGAATGAGCCAGCTCTCCCACTGAAATATGGGAAGAAAAATATTTTTTTAAAACTATAAAAAGGCCAAGGGCAAAAAGGCTTCTTCCATAGTATAGAAAAAGGAGGTTCTTTTGCTTCACTTTCTCTTTTTTCCATTCCTCATAGGATAAGGCATACTCTAGTGCTACTGAAATCAATGGCACACGTTAATGACAAGGCCTTCCAGATGTAGTTGAACTGAA
Source organism: Cyclura pinguis (assembly GCA_030412105.1). Taxonomy (NCBI): domain Eukaryota; kingdom Metazoa; phylum Chordata; class Lepidosauria; order Squamata; family Iguanidae; genus Cyclura; species Cyclura pinguis. The sequence continues at coordinate 42,835,414 of CM059603.1, forward strand.
ACTGTAAGAATTCCTCACCATTAGCTAAGCTGGTTAGGGCTGATAGGAGATGAGGCCCAATCACATCTGAGAAGACATTATGATGCTGATCCCTGGACTCATGACTTATAACTTGAATCCAACCCACTCAGCTTACCTGTGTTTCTTTTGCAGACTGGTAAGAGTGATAAAAGATCTACTTCCTTAAGACTGCTCATTCCAATTTTAGTAAAAGTAAATAGTTTGCAAAATCAAAACCAAAAACAGAGAAAGGGCGTGAGGTCTAACAGGATCTGAGAAAAAAAAATCTCAGTGAAACAATGTGATTCCTGAAGGATTATTGGCAGGTCACTATTATTGTAGGGTGGCTGCAGCTTACACATTAATTTTTTTTTAAATGAGAGCATACTTCACAGTGACAGACTGGAGATTTTGCTACACTCAACAGAAAAAACTCAAATAAATCAGAAAACATACAGACTCAGCCCTTCATGAAATAGGAAAGAATTTGTGCTCCAAACACACATTTTTCATTCTGCAACTCAGTTTTTGATAGGTTTCAAGAGCATGAATCAAAGAGTAATATTTTTTTTTCATCCCCACTTCCCCTGCCCTGTGCTTTCTCAAGGAATCTATAACTTTTTTAAGACATTCTAGATGTTTCCTTTAGGAATGTTTTCATTGAACTCCAGCTATTCAGTTGTGATGTGGACAATGGAAAACATAATGCAGCACCCTGTCCAAGAAGGCTCACTGACTGTTGACAAAGCATGATACTACTAGGTTCTTCTACCTACAGATTCAGTTGGAATTGAAAAATCTGGAGAGGATCTCTGTGATCTTAAGAATACTAACCTTGATTGTAAAAGAAATCTACGGTAGAACCTGCTGTGAAGAAAAACATTTCAAAAGACACAAAAACAATTCAGGTAAGGGCTGGCCAACTGGTAGTCTTCAGGCAAGATCTAGTTTCTAGAGGATGGATGGGGAACAACTGGCCCTCCAGAGGTTTTTTAGTCTTTTCTCTACAATCCCTTTATAACAGGGATGGACAACTATTTGAGGCAAGGGTGGCTGCACCGATCTCCCACTGGCCCTCCATTTTTAAAAAATGCTCCCTTAAAGGATACGGGGCAATTCTGTCATGGTTCTGGCCCACTTTAAGGCATTTTAGGCACTAGAGAGATCTTTTTCCAAAAGCCTTTTCCTAATGTAATATGCTCCACAACTGTAACATCTCCACTGCTACATGACAACAACTTTATTATAGGACCTGACCACGTGCAATTCATTCAAGTTTTATGATACCACATAGGGTTAGCTCCTAGGCTTTCCAGAAAATAAAGTACACTCCAGAAAACAGAATGTACCACCCTCATTTTGGGCACCAAAGCCAAATTTCTCTCACTTTTAGTAGTGAAAGCCGATTTTCTTTCAATCAGAGCACAGAATGAATTATTGTACATACAGTTGACTGAGGAGAGAGTGCTGAGTGTCAGACAGAGCAATCATTCCTTCTGTCCCAAGAGTTCTGATGTTGTTTCCTCCAATAAATCCAAAGCCCTCAAAGACTAGCTATGTACAGTGGGTGAAGAGTGGTGTTTTCCATTTTTCTTTCTCTTCCCAAGTATTTCTTTTCCTTTTCCTGGCTGAATTCCCTCCCACTGACATCAATGGGAGGGAGCTGATCTGCCCAATGTCCAGAGGTGGCCTATAGCAACAGCTGGTTTAAGGGCATGGCCAGAAGCCAAGAAAGCAGCAGTTTCACAGCAGTAGATTCACAGCCACCCCAGTATATCCCCTTCTGAAGTTATAATTCTGACACCAGAAAGGAACCACCATGAATTTTTTTGCACTGGCTAAGGAGGAATCCAAGGTTGGATCTTTCTCCTTGTCATCAAATGGGAGTTTTCATGAATTGTATGGACTGTGGGACATCCTCAGAAGGACCACAGACCACAGCCTAAGAATGTTTGAAATCAAAGACTACTCTGATTTGTTCCATGACTCAATACTTCGTTCACAGAAATTACCATGATTACAAAGTGCATTGAAACGCTACTTCAAAGATGCTGATATAGGAAACAGATCTTTACCAACCTGGGTAGAAACTGGAAATGACAGCAGAGCATTTATTTTTGAAACACACACAAAAATGTCTTAAAATGAATAATTAGCAACAGGAATAATTCAGTAAAATATACAACAATGCTACAAATCTACACAAAATAAACACACTGTATGCACCAGATTGATTAAAATATAAGATCTCAGGTCAGAACAGAGTCTTTTAGGGTCAAGACAGCTATTTTGCTATAATGGGGGAATGTCATATTGTCTCCATCTGGATTGTACAACAGATTTTTGTGGAATATTCAATACTAAATTTACTACTCCTCCAAACATTTTAACTGACAAAAATATTAGAGAATTACATCACAGAATACCTTAATTCAGACACACTTATAAGCCATGCAAAAGTGCACTTGAATTAATCACAAACCCATAAACTGATCAGACCACCCTTACAAATATAAGACATAATTTGGGATCATACATTCACCAAAATGTTGCATCATTTTTGCTGTGAGGGGAAAAAAGTGCCAAAGTATAATGTAAACTACGCACAGTTCCAGAGAGGACATCATGAGGACAGCAGTTGAGAAGATGACTTTTGCACACTCTGTCATCACTGAATTTGATTCGCTGACGTGTAGTATCCCCTGTAACACAGAAACATACATTTCCGATTAGAGAAATACACAACATTACACATACTAGTGTAGCCTTACTTTTATTCAAAAGACTCTTTTATTTCACACGAAAAGAAACTTAGATATTAAAATCTGAGAAGCTGATATTATTTTAATCTAAGTAATGGATAATACGTGGTAATTATTTTTTGTACCACATGATACTAAAATAATGCCACAAGGTGAAAAGGTTAACTCTGTTTTATGAAAACAAATATTACTGACTTTCATTCATTGATTTTTATTCATATTAATGTGGACTGCACTTGCCATTAGTATGAACAGCCTTGCAAGCATTTATAAAGCATGTCTTCGGGGTTTATTGAATGTCAGTCGCCACTTCTTCAAGACCTAATTCACAGCATTAATGCTTTAGAGTTTTCCTAAACCTGGAACACTGGAATAAAAATGCCTAAAAGCAGCAGTATTTAAGAACTGAAACCCCATAAGCTGAACACACTGCACCTGCATTAACGAAGACTACTATAAACACAAAGGCATCAGCCTGCTTACCACACATTGAAGTCCAATTTCAAGTCTAATCAATCACATCTGTGAACAAGGTTGGAAACATTAGGAAAACTCAACACCTAGCTACTGATTTATTGCATGGATGTACTTTCCTTCATGAAAAGGAAAAGCTGATAGTTACTATACCAGACTGGAAAAGGAGGTCCGCGCAAAATGTATTTTTCTTTCTAAATATGCAGCAGCAGTAATACAACTCATGTTATTCAATTTTTTAAAAAAAACTTAACTATTAAATTGTAAATATGAAAAATGAAAACCTATTGGTGAATTACTGAAGCAGAAGAGAGTTACTGGGAAAAAGAAGTGTTTGCAACTTTATCCCAGCTTCATTCACCTCAAGGTATAGATATTTGCCATTACAAGTACAGTCACCATCCTATTCCAATAAATTTGAAACAGGGAACTGAAGTATGTACAATGTCTCCACACTTCAAATGCTTGATATAATCACTCCAAATTTTAACTATCTGGCCTACACAGAACAAAGTGTAACATTTTCAGATGGGCTCCATTCCAGCTAAACTGAACATTTCTTTCAGAAATTCAAAGTGTATCAAATGACTAATCAATAATTCACAAGCTAGAAGAGCTTCATAGTAGTTCAACAATAGGTTTTCAGAAGCTAGGTCTCTAGATTTAACAATTTTATGCTAATGAAAATTTAGAGTTGTTTTTAAAAGTCATGCCTGCTACTGCAGAATATCTGAGGAACTGGGCTATTTTCCCACCATTTTTCCTCTCTTTCTTTCTCTCTGTTTTTAAAGACACATGTTGCTGGTTCCACATTAATTAACACATCTGAAAAGTTAGCAGTAACTCACGGCTCGGCGAATGCGGGGCCTTTCTGACACTCCCTTGCAGAATGAAGTAGGCAGGCATAGATACATTGAACCTTTATAAATAAAACAAGGGGCCAGATTGTTCAGTTTGTATATAATAAACTCTGCCAGCATTTTCATTAAAGCATCTAGAAAAACATATTAAATGTTACGAGTAGTGGGAAACCTGAATTAATCCGGTGTCTGATAGCAATGTACTAGCCTGTTATTCAGGGGAGAGTTTACTAAACAAACAGCCTTCCCTATATTATGGCTGGAAACATATTTTAATCCCTAACAATCAATATTTTGGATTATTCATCCCATCCTCTTTCCTTCGGTTTACCCAAGAATTTGATGTTCAGTCTCAAATGTATTCTGATGCTTAGAATCTCAAATATTTTCAAGCCTTGTTTATAATTTTTTTTTGGGTTTTGAACTATTTTTTTCGCAGTTGTAACATCTCAAATGCAAATCACTACATAAAAATGAACTCTCCAAGAGTCTTGCAAAATTTTAAACAAACTGAAAACAGCTCATCTATTTAAAAGACAAGTTTAGATTCAGTTTCTATTCTAGTTCCTTCATCGTCACTCAAAATTACCAAGCTATTTCTAAAATTTTAGAATCAAATGAGAATCAGTTTTTACTGTTCTAGATGTTACCTATTCCAATGTCCTCAGAAAAGTTTATTCTTACAATTGTTGGAATGAATGCATGTGATCACAAAACTAAGTTCATCTTCAGAAACAGCAGCTTCCTTTTTAACAAGATGTCTGGCCCAAACCATATTTCCAGATAATATACTACTTAAGAGAGATTGAAGTAATTGTACAACGGCATCTCATCTAGGGGAAAAAAACCAACTACAAGAACAATTGCTACTATGCTTACATTTCGTCTCTTCTATCTGTGAAAACTCAGCCCCCTATAAACGGTAAAACAGTTTTATACTCCACCAAATCATAACACAGTGGAGATTATCGCGATCCTTAAATAACATCTAGATATCAATTTCACTATATCTTTAAGTTAAATTTTTTTTAAATAAAGCCACAGTAAACAAAACTAAATGCCCTTTTCTAGCGTATCAGAATATTTATTCTTCAGGTTATACACTATGCAAAATTACTCTGGACATTCTGTATTTCAAGATGTGCATGCACAATTTAATGGGAGATCGACAACATATGTTTAACCATCTCACTCTTTGGAGAGTTACTGGTTCAGATTGATCCACTGCTTCCCTACTAGTCACACTACTACAAATACCTCACTAACACTAAAGATAACCATAACAACATTAGGGTACATATACACAACAGGGATGCAGAACACTAGCAACCTTAAAGGCAACATGAAGTGTTATTAGGAGGAGGCTATTTCCATGTAGCTGCATGCGTGCACACACACTCATATTGCTACACACCACAGCATGCATACCCTGTAATTTATTTACATTCATCTTCCCTTAATTTATGAAAGAATTGAGTAGAATAATGAGGAAAGACTGTCCTACACAAACCAATGAGAAAACAGCCCTAGCTTTTTTGGTCAATGCATTATAATTTTGTATTAGAAAAAAATCTTATGTATCTTCAGACATATATGTATGGTCATCCCTCCACATTCGCTAGGGTTAGGGGCACAGAACCTCAGTGAAAGTGGAAAAACCGTGAATAAATCTAGGCCTTCCTAAACCATATTTAACACACAAAAAAGTATGATCACCATATTCAACTCACCATGGATTTCTTTGAGGCATCAGGGTTCCTTCACAAGGCAGTGGCTGGTGGGGCTTACTGCCACCTCCACTGCTGCCCCACACCATTTTTAATAGGGACTTAGAAGGCTTGTTTGTAGTTTCTCAGTCTCACGAGGCTTGCAGTCTCTATTTTTTTAAAAAATGGCATAGGAAGGCAGCAGAGGTGACAGTGAACAATCAATAATCTGTGAATAATCAAATCTGCAAAAGTGAAACCCACGAATGTGGAGGGCTGACTCTACTTTTACATTCTTCTACCCAAAATTTAAATGATGACCAACATGGCTGAATTCTGCATGCCTTTACTGCAGCTAGAAAATGCATACGTCAAAGAAGGAAAGATAAAACATTGTGTCCATTGTACGATGGTCAGATGATCTTAATGCTTTAACAGCACATTAATGTGTATTTTAGACAGCAACTCCAAGAAAACATATCTATGGACACATGATCACCATACATAAATGTATATGCCTAGCCCATGTTTGTATTTATGTATTTTCCAACCTTGTTTTCCCCTCTTTTCTTTATTCAAGTCACCTTTCTAGCATTTATATTTTTAAAATACATTTTTAAAAATTGTTGAATTTATATTAACATGCTTTCAATTTAAAGCAAACCCTCCACCTGTTTTCCAGTCACTGTTTTCAAAGCTCCTTGTTTTCAAAGCCCACTGTTTTCCACTAATAGGGTCAAGGAATCCTTGGACACTATCTACCAAAGATATCCTACAGGAGCCTCTGGCCTCACCAAGCAGAACCCTCTGATACAAGCACCAGGAGTCGCCAGGAAGCAGAGAGGAGTTTCTAGAAACTGTCATCAAACCCACTTAAGAGATTATCAGACAGTGAGGGTGGGGAGTGTCATATAGCACTGGTGAATGCTGGGCCAACATGGACAGAAGGACAGAAGTGCACATAACAGGTTTGGTAGAAATAACATCTGAGGTACATCTGGTAACAGACATCACAGGGAGGTACAGAAAACAACTGAGGGGGCACATGTGTCCTATGTACTCCTCTTATACGGGCTACTCAGTTTCCCACAGCCACCACAAAGGATATAAACTAAAAGCAATGAAATAACTGAACAGATCATAAAGAATAAACAGGCTTAAGCCTAAATCTATGTTGCACTGTGATTTTCATAAGACACTACTGGCATTCTTATAAATATAGTGTTGAAAGTACCTTCATAAATAGTGACGGTGCAGGGGAACAAGTATTTTAAACATAGACATTTACTAAAGGGTTTCTCCCAAACAAGCTCATCTCATTTCCAGAATACTAAAATATGTTGATTGCTATGTCCATTTTGCTGGTTTAGTATATTTACTTCATGAAGAATACAGCAAAAATACTACACTGGGATAGCTATCCTATTTCCCCAATTCAGAGTAAGTACAGTACATTTATCGAAACAATGCTAAAATTCTGAAAATACATTGTGACTACAGATATCACACTAAACCACACTTGAACAAAACAAGAATGAGATAGTGAACTTGGCCCTACCCCCCACATCTTCAGTGCTTCTTCAAGGAAACTGGAAACTTCTATTTCCATTTATTAATCACTGTTTACTATGTTGCCTCTGAACTGAACTATGGTTAGTGGAATCAAGTAAGCTTGAAACCACAATTCATGAAGGTGGGGGTCTACCATTAACTATGGTTAAAAATTAATCAGTTTAGGATTCAGACACAATCTTAAACTGAAGCTACAAAAAGTGTGCAAAGTTGATACTGACTGGAACTCATTCTATTCATGCTAAACTAAGTTTTCATCTCACGTAACTCATTCATGACTCATTCTTGTCATGCTAAATCCCACTCCATTATCTCTTGCTACTAGAACAAAATAGATGTTACATGTTATTTATGTTTATTTAAACTGAGGTGTGTAAGCAAGCTGAAGAAAAGACACAGCATACAAAGTCTACCGAGAAAAATCATCTAAATCCCCTCCCCAATGATAAAGCACAAAATCAAAGCAGACAAGCTCTGAAACTCAAAGACAAGACTAACAGCAGCTTAAAAAAAATTCTTGCTTTTGTGACACTGGTATCAATTTTGAGACATTAATAGCAAATTGGTGTTTCTTAAAGATTGCTACATTTGAAAATACAGGTTGCCAGATTTTTCAATGTCTAATTATGATGCCATCTTTAAAAATGGGCTTTGTTTCCTTTATATTGATTCAGAAGTTATGAATTACACAATTCTCAAAATCCCATGTGATGCTTTATATATACTGTAAAGGTTGAATATCTATTTTTTCTGCAAAACCAATTCTCTGGCTCACTCCAATAGCAAACAGAATACAACAGGAATTAATTTTCAGTTTTAAAACTTTAAAATTGGATAGGATACTATTCTCAGCTAAAATGAACTTTTTATTATTTTCCATAAGTACAGGCTTCACCCACTTATCTGACAGGTTAGGGACAGGAGTGCTGTCAGAAAATGGAATTGGCTGAAAAGCGGAACCCATGTACTGTACAATAGGGCACATGAATGACTTAGAGATTGACTTGGGACTGAATGCAGGCATGCTGATTGCAAAGTCACTTAGCCAGCTTAGTGTCTTTTTTCCCCTCTCAGCTCACTTTCCAAGCAGTCGATGCACGCAAGCAATTCCTAGCAAGCCTCCACAGGCAAAAAGAACTGATGAAAGAGCAGAACCCTCATTGAATTAATAGACTTTGTCCTTAATTTGCAAATGTCAAAAGAGCAAGCTGTCAAATAACAGGGCATCAAAAGGTAGAGACCTCCTGTACATTCTGGTAAACCTAGAAATTTGATCAGCAAACACTGTTGAGTTCTGCAGTTGATGTTTATTCCACTGACCTGTTAAAATATATACTATATGAAAGATTAAAGGTCATGATAATATATAATTTTGCTTCTCATGTATCCCACATCCTTCCTTCCATCTATGAATTTATTTATTGCATTTATATACCACCTTTTTCCCAGTATGGGGCACACAATAAAAATGCAACGAATCTGTAGGATTTGTTGATAGCATCAGGCACAGATTACAAGCCTTTATTTTCAGACGTTTACCTTATGTCTTCAAGACATGGAATATCAGGAAATTAAATACAGGCTAGTTTCAAAGCATGGTAATATAACCAACTCTTTCCATATGCTAATATAATGAATCCTGTTGGTCCTGGAAATCATTCTGGCTGACTTCATGTGAACAACAGACATAATATCTGATGACACTGCACTGTCATACTAGTGCCAGACAAAATTTTTGACATCTATTAGTTTTTCCAGAGTCAAATAACTCTTCCTAAACCTTCCGGCAAATCACAGAGGTTCACACACTTTTTCTATGCTAGATTATTTTATAGTTTCTTTGACAACATGTTGGAGTACAAAATGGTAACAATGCAGTTTAACAATCATGTGATAACTAGCATTGGATCTCCCGTATCACTTTCTTTCTGGAAGCATTTCATATTTAATCTGAAGTTCCTTGGAGGTCAGAGGAGAAAAATGTGATGGCGGAAGTACCAAGACATCAGTGTCCTGGCAGCAGAATACTACAGCTGTATCATAAGGAAGATCTGCTGCATGCAGGATGCCTCTCTTCATGGGGCCTCTTATCCTTCTCAACTGATATTTGTTCAGCTAACTCAAGAGCCCAAGATTTTGCTGCTCCACCTTGTTTTCGGCTAGCGCTTTGAAGAGAAAGAGCAAATATTTCTATTTTCTAACACTTGGTGAACTGTCCTGGCAAATTTTGCTCTCTGGTCCCTGGCCTTACTTTTTATGGAAACCATGCTGTACCAGTTGAAAACAACATATTTTCTATAATTTAAGTATTAACAATTAAGTAAAGAACATTCACACAAGATCTCCAAAATTCTTTGTGCTCTAAGGGAATCTCAACAGAATTTATAAGGACTTCAAGTAATTTCCAACTTATGGAGACCCTAAGGTGAACCTATCCTGGAGTTTTCTGGGACTGAGAGAGTGTGACACATCCAAGCTCATTTCCATGATGAAGCAAGAATCAAATACTGATCTCCAGGATTGCAGTCCAATGCTCAAACAGGCCTTGCTCACAACAGGTTTTCTTGTTTAAGTGACCGACATTTTTCATCCAAATAACAGATGTCGTCAAGACATCTCAGAAGCACACACTTAAGGCTTAAATGTTTTATTTGCATGCACTAGTGACAAAGCTATTCTGCAAAGCTCACGTCACAAAGTCTGACAGATCAGCATAAGCTGCAACAAAACATTGCAAAACATCTGCGTTTTGAATGTCTTCTTATTGCCTTGAATTCCTATCAGTACAGTATACAAAAAACTGAAGATATGGGGATTGCTTCTCGTCATGCTGGGGTGGAACTGCCCCTCAGCAGGTATTCACTGCCTTTATAAAAGTACACAGCTGGTCAGTCCCCAACTCAGAAGCAGCAATGTCAGATATTTTGTGGAGCCATGTATTTACTGACAATGTTCTGCATGCAGAGTTTGTCCAAATGTGTGGAAAAATGCTGAAACCACAGTGAAGCTAAATAGTGATTCTTGATCTCCATTGTGAGACAGGGCTGGTTTTCTGGGTTTTTTTTAAATTCTTGGATTCATTTTGCAGAAATCCTGTTGCATAGCAGAAACAGGGGAGCCTGCAGCCAGTGGGAATTCCTATCCAGCCCACCATATCTTCTGTTCTATGTCAACTGCTTCCAAGGCTTTCCTGGCTTGGCACTACAGAGAGGAGTACTTCTTGCTATGCTAAACTGGGAATCCCAGGTTGTGTCTTACCCCTGATTTCATAACAGCCCTTCCCTGGCTCAGTGCTACAGAAATTGCTGGTGGAAGCCACAGATCTCTTCACTACTCCAAACAGAGATAAGTGCTACAATTCTCAGTTCAGCACAGTAAAAATGCAGCCCACTCTGTACTTCTAAAATAGGAACCGAAAAAGCAGGAGGCAAAACTATTGGCCTTTGCAGGGAAGACTGCTCCTATGTGCGTCCTGGAGTATAACTTAGCCCTCAAGTCCAAAACAGTTCTCCACTCCCTACTGTGCAGATTCTAGCTGTTTTCAGGGAAGACTGAAGACTATCCAAATGCAATTGCTAGCTTAAATTATTTCATAATTAGAATGGTTTTATCAATGCTGAATCAGTTTTCAAGGCTAGTATATAAACATCCTGAGCACTTTCTATGGGAAAAGGAAGCAAACAAAATTCAAAAATATAATCCCTCAAAATGTTAGAACAAAATGTCCTTGATAAAAGATGGCAGCTTGATCCTTTCTACTAGGAAGTCCTGTTAGAAAACAGAACAGCTTTCAAGACTATATTCTTAACTTCCTGGAATATTTTAACATGGTAATGTAACAGCCAGCTGACCAGTAAATTAACTTTGGACTCAATCCTAATGTCTACTAGCATTAATCTGTTCCATAAAGAACTACATACATATTTTTTAAAATGTCAGGATTGCTCTGAACTGCACTGCCCAATATTTTCAAAACTGGAAGCTTTGTTTCACAAGTTGTATTGATGTCGATCTTTTTTGTTAACTTTGCTTGCTATTAAGAGAAAGGAGTGTCTGATCCATAGGCCTAATTTGGCCCTTGGATGTTCCCCATCTGAACTGCTCGTACCTTTATTTCTAAACAGCACCTGATCAGAGATAAAGTGCTCTTCAAAGCCTGGGAAGGTTTTGCCATGAAATGAGCTCCAGCTTGCAGCCTGTGAAAGTTCTCAGTGAAACAGGACTCTAGCCCAACTCCAGACACTTAAGCACCCACTTCAGTCTGGGTTTCAACCTTAATGTGGAACTGAAACTCATCAGCACCAGTATGATTACATCCTAATTCTTTCAGACTGCTGGCAGATTTTGCTACTATCAATACTTCTAGATCAGGGATTGGCAAGTACAGCAGGTACAGAGGCCAGTTTTCATGCTATTTTCCCAAAATGGTCCATCACCATAGCAAACAGCTGAAAACCAAACCAGAACCAAGTTCCACCTTCTATTCTTGGGCATTTTCTTTTCTTGGAGAGTTAGATTGTTTTCTGGTTTTTTTAGGATATTTGCTTCTCCTCTAGGAGCAGCACTTTATCAATCTGAGACTATTTTTTTGCCCTCCCCAAGTATGTGGAAGGGAAGCAGTTTCTCCACCTGCCTTCTAGATTGCCTTTCAGCGATAGGTAGCAGAACACCATGTGGCATTGCTGTTCTTCCAGCAAAAAATTTCAGAAAGTGATGCTTGGGGAACTTCTGCTCCAAAAAATGGCATTTATGCCATGACTCTTTATCTTTTTGCCTACTAGGATTTCAGTCAACATCTTAAAAAATAATGCTGCTCAGATCATCTGGAATGAAGTGTTCTCAGTATCTGCTATGCTGGGAAAAAGACAAGATACAAATAAAATAAATAAATATCTGACGATATCCAACTTTATTTCTGCTTTTCACTGGATTGCAATTAGTTGGAGAAATAATGAGTGGGTATCTGGAATCAGCTATTTAACTAGATGAGAGGTTATAAACGTAGGTATGCTATCATTCTGTTGTGCTGTGGTGGTTTATTTGCTGTACTTCTCCTTTTCTGATGATTTGAATATCTTCATTTGTAGAGGAAAATACCACATTATTGCAATAAAACAGAAATATATTGAACCTCAGTTCAGATAAGGCCAAAGTGTTAATGGTTTAATCAAAGAACGAACAGCCTGTTCTGGATGGGTGGTACTACTCTGAAGATCACGTATTAAGCATGGGGCACTGCCACATTTGGCTCTTATTTTATATTCCCAGGTAATATTAAGCATCTGTCTAGTTATGAATAATCTTTTTACTAGCTTACTCTGCCGTGACAGGCTACCCTACTTGCTATTGTCAAAACTCTGCTAACTGGGACTATACTATGAAACATTTTGTAGGTTATTCAGAAAAACCTTCCACCAGTTAAGTGTATCAACTAGGTTAAAGACTGGCACTTGGTACAGGGAATGCAATCTGAGAAATTTTGAAACAGCTCCACTAGCTTGTTGTTTGTTTCCAGGCACAACGTAAAGTGCTGTTAAGATGGTTTGAGACAAATTATGACTTGGGACCAGAGCATGAAGGATTTTCTGTTCACGTGGGAAGACTTCCTTCAGGGACCTTTCAAGAGGAAATGGATATCAACTAGGAAGAGATTTTTACAGTTGTGGTGCCTCACATATAAACATGGTCCCCAGAGTCTTCAAATTAAAGACAAGCAAAAGGTATTAGCTTTGTACTTAAATCAAAGCTAATACCTTTTGCTTGTCTTTAACTTTATCTCGTCCACAGTCTGTTCAACTGCTTTTACTTTTTCCTGTATCTTTAGCCACTACCATTGTGAGATGTCAGCCAGAAATTATTAGACAACATGTGCAACCGTGATGTTTGTAAACAGTAAGCCACAATTCACAAGAATTCTGGGTTATCATTATGCGTCTACTTGCCCACATAGAGACTACCAAGAGGCAACTGACATGAGTTTGCTTTTATTCCTAATCTCACATATATCTTAGAATCTCATTATACTTCACGTTCATAACAAGTCCAAGAGCATTCACAATAAAATGAAAAGTTAACAGAAAAAAGACAATGTAAACATACATATGAAAAACACATCTTCCAAAAATATAAAACAAGAACAATTAGCTAAGCAGCCATACTGCCAGAAAAGATTCATAGGTTACACTGAATAACATAGATCTCAGCAGTTCTAATGTGATGCTATGCAAATATGAATGAACCAGTTAAGGGCCCAAATATATATTTTTTCTCTTATGACATCCTTCTAAACATCCTCATTACCACAATTCCCAATGATAAAACATATTAACCTGAGGAGACAGATTTGGATTAAACAGTAAGAAAGACACTTAAGATGACTTAACCGATGGACCACGGTGCCTAGAAAGCCACTGACTATTTTTTTTTAAGGCAAGGTCCGTATCAGTACATAAGCACATATCTACCAGTACTTTCACTTCTCAACATTATTGCGATAATTTTTTTCTGAAAGTTTCTGCAATAACAGCAGTTATAATATAAACCAAAACGTTCACCAATACATAAAACTATCCTGCATTCTATTCAAAAACACAAACGAGTCATCAGAACATATGCTTACCTGTTGCAGTTGCACTGGAAGTTATCTTGTAATAATGGCCTCTTGTGAAAGCTTACTTTTATTCCAGTTAAGTAACTCGTTACCAAGGAAAAATTAAAAGAGCAAAACCATGGTTCTAATAAGGCAACAAATCCAAAATATAAGGATGCCTCTACACACCTACTTGCTCAATGTTAGTTGCACGCTCTTAACTTGAAATGCTGGTTTGGGTCAGATTCCCAGTAAGTCAGCCATTTAACAAGCCATCATAGAGATCTAGTGGCTGAAAATGAGCCGGTACTTTTCCTGCTTCCAGTGAGAATAAGGCGAACTGCTGTTTCAGTCATAAGCCAAGATGAACTGCAGAATAGCTAATTTCACATCCGAGTGTTAGCTAAGTTCAGACTCTTGCCCTAGTACAGTATTACTTCAAAAGAAGCAATTTTCCCTTACCAGCTCGCTGCACCTCACCCCCGCCCTGTGCCTACTGATAGTGGCCCGCTGGCGCTCTCCTCCCGCGCCTGTATCGGCAACCAAACAGCCCGGACCATCTCCCTTTCGCAACTCGAAACGGCAGCAACGGAGCCCCGCCTCCACCAGGGAAGAGGAAAGAGCCCAGTCGCAGGCGCCACCAATCGCCACACCAGGCCTTCCCTTCTTGTTCGCTTTCTCTCCCTACGCGGCCGCCGCCGCCGCCGCCGCAGGAGAAACACATCCCCACCCTCCGTCGAGCCTGACGAACAAGCGACGCTTCTTACCGTCCCGGGAGGTGCCCATCAGCTGGTCCAGCATCGCGCGCATTTGGGCTTGAGCCGACATCCTGAAAGCGCGCTAGGCCCAGGAGGGCCGGCCAAATTCGCGTAAGCCCCGCCCACAGCGGCCTAGACGATGTCGAACCGACGCTGCGGCCGCTTCCCGCAACAGCGGCCTCGGGCGGGATCTCTCTTTTTCTTTCTCTCTCCCTCCCGGAGGTCGAAGCAGTTACAATGGCGCCGCGGCTTCCGTTCTCGCCGAAAAGGCAAACGGGTAACCGCCTCGTGGCCGCCGCTGTCTCAGACCCGCGAATCCCCCAGCGAGCTCGCCCCCTTCACGCCCGCCCCATCAGGCAGACGCGCGCGCGCAGTAGCGCTGCCTTGGCACTAACGGACATCCGTGAGCGAACGCCCTTCTCCCGCCTTCCCCGCCGATTAGTTTCGCTCGGATTGGCCAAGCCGAGCTCCGCACGATCCCGCAACGTCAGATTCTGATTGGACTAGAAAACCCTTCGGCCGGCGCTTGATCTGATTGGAGACTCCGTTCGTACTCGCTTTTTGTGACGTACCCGCTTTGAATTGGGCGAACGTCGTTGGTCTGCCATTTCTTGGCTGAGTAGAAAATCACTCGCCTTGGAGACCGGCGTCTTCAACAGTACTGACAATGATAATGAAAAAATGTTATTTGTCGCTTTGTCCATCGAAACATCACATGGGAAGATTTTTGTAGCCAAGCCAAGTAAAGTTGTAAGGGTTGAGGAAAAATGGAGGTCGATGTGGCAAGGTGAAAATACCAAGATCTGGCCAAGCGCAGCTCGATCCTGTGCGTGTTTATTCAGAAGAAAGTTCTCCTAACTTAATCGGCTATCTCGCTGTTTTAAGCACCCATGCAAACCGTTGGACTGCATACTTTCTTCGAGTTAAGATTTGCAGTGCGATTTTGTCGTGTGTACTCATAAACTGGTCCCAGGGATTTGAGGAGCGTTTATTTGCAATGTCCAGAACGGATAGCTGAAATGTGCAGCTCTCCTTGAAAACGATTCGGAAGCCAGAGGAGGGGGAGTTAGGTTACTGAAGTCACTGTGGTGTACAGTAGTGGTATCAGTGCTGAACCGGGAGACTAAGGTTCAACTGTTGCCCAGCTGTAGAAAACCACTGGGTGACCTTGGGCAAGTCACACTCTTAAGAGGAAGTGGCAAATCTCTGAATAAATCTTACCGAGAGGGTCACTGTAAGTCAGGGTCGACTTAAAGTTACATAACTAGAGAGCCAGAGTGGTGTAGTGGTTTGACTGTTGGACTATTCCCCAGTCATGGAAACCCACTAGGTGACCATGGGTGTGTCACACACTCTCAGCCCCAGAAAACCCCGTGATAGCATTGCCATAAGTCAGAAACAACTTGAAGGCACATAAGAACAATCATAACTACTACAGTACTGTATTACAAGAATTAGATTAGCTGGGGTTTGATGAACCAAGCACATCTTGCAATCTTATGGGAGCTGTATTGGCACCCAGCGAACTTCCAAACTGAAGGGTCTTATTGCTCACGCTCGACAAGGTGCAAGGTGCCTGTTCACAGCACACATTTATAGCACTATGATTGCCCTTTAACTGCCATGGTTCCAGTACATCTATAAATTACAAATTTCAGGATTCCACAGGATGCAGCCAGACGAAACAGTGCTGTAATTGTGGAACATAAAAAGGCCAAGAAGGTATTGTGCTCTCTGTTCTTTTTCTTTAGTGGATTTTTCTTCTGTTAAGAAAAACAGATGGGAAAAAACACCTGAGTATTACAAACTCCTGTACATTTCCCTGGATGGGATATTGCAATTTCACAGTAAAAACCTTACCTGAAAATGGCAGTTAGTGAAGGCTATAGCTGAATTCAGAGCACTGATTTTACTCATTAAAGCATTTTAGACCAAAAATATATGTAAATCAGAGAGTCAGCATGATGTAATGGCTTGATTGGATTATGACCCTGGAGATCAGGGTTTGATTCCACACTTGGCCATGGAGACCCACTGTGTGTGTGTGTATGTGTGTGACCTTGGGCCGCAGAAAACCCGATGATAGTTTGGCCTTAGGTTCACCATGAGTCCAAAACAACTTGAAGGCACACGACAACGTCTAAGTCCTCTTACATTAAGCATCTATTAGCATTAACTTAAAGGTCATTGATTTGATTGATATTTGATTAGTCAATGATTAAGTCCATTTTCATTCTTACAAATTTGGTCATCACACAAAAGTGTATGCTCCTTATCCCAAGAACTTGTCCACTGAGATGCTACTATCAGTAACCTCATACTATGTAGACTAAATTCTGGTTTCAATAAATGTACATACGGTTATAACTCTAAACTGTATACTCTGTGGGAGGAATCAATCACTGCTGTTTCCTAAAATGTACTTATTGATGCCAAGCAAATATGAAATTAATAGTCATGTTTCAATTCTCTACCAGTTTTTTACTTTCCTGACCAGTGTTCTTTAAAAACTTGAAAAACAGACAGAGCAGTCAAACAGCATTAATGAAAAGAATGAATACCAACATATGATTGATGCAAATACATGGAATTAGCCTGGAGCCAGGGTACCTTAAGGACCACTTTCCATATACCCTATCTGCTGGCATATAAGACTCACTTTTTTTCCTGAAAAATACTGTTTGAAAATGGGGTGCATCTTATATGCCAGCAAATAGTATTTGCCACTGTATAAATGGGGTGCATCTTATACGCTGGCAAATACGGTGTGTGTGTTATGTGTGTGTATATATATGCGTATATATGTGTGTGTATGTATTTAAAAATGATTCATTGAACTAGCCCAGTACCAGCTACCAATAATAGTCCAAGATTTCAGATAGAATATCTTATCTGTGCAAGTTTTGTGTCAAAGCTAGATCTCTACATGAAGTTTTAATAGAATCTGAAAAGCAACTCTATGCATGTTCGTGCTGAACTACACCCTGTTGATTCTGAAGGGACATGTGGATTGAACTGCATCTGTAGTCATGCTTTTCAGTGGATTGTCCAAAATCTTTTCAAAAGGGAAATGCAACTCCTTATAATGCTGCCAC
Organism: Cyclura pinguis; assembly: GCA_030412105.1. Classification (NCBI taxonomy): domain Eukaryota; kingdom Metazoa; phylum Chordata; class Lepidosauria; order Squamata; family Iguanidae; genus Cyclura; species Cyclura pinguis. The sequence continues at coordinate 42,853,230 of CM059603.1, forward strand.
GTTTATATTTTTACCTATTGTACATGCATTTTTACATATAATAGTTGGAATTATTTTTTAACACTATACTGTATGGAACTGTATATGAAAATAAAGACCCAACTGTTATACCTAAAGTAGACCTATTGAAATCAATGAGATTTGTTAATCATGAGTTACTTCTGTCCAGTTGATTTCACTCCAAGTATAACTGTGTGTATAAGCATAACCCTATTTTTCTAGTAGTGCTATTCCAATATTCTGTATATGTTATGCTGTAGCAGTTTTAATCAACAGTATTTACTGATGCTATGACAGATCACTATATCAATTTTAATTTTTGATAAATCATCTTGACCCCTTGCTGATGTTTTAATACATGCATTAATTATATTGTTATGGTAACTGCAGCTTCTAATGCTAGTCTGCAAAAAATTTAAGACAGGAAATTAATCTCAATAGGTTAAAAATCATCCTTGATTAGGGGTACTCTTAAAAACACTGGTTATGGTATAGCACAAAGAGCATCTCACATAAATCTAGATAACCCAGGTTCAAATCCCTGCTATCCTTGACCTATCTCCATATTATAGCATGTGCCATATTCTTTATAGTGCTCTCAGGACATCTGCCAGATTTCCCCAGTCTGATTCCTTCTTGATGTTGTAATGTAAACTCCCATAAGTTCCAACAAGCATAGTCAATGATCAGGGATGTACAAAGTATCTGAAAAGCACCAGCTGGAGAAGGCTACTTATACTACCCTGTTTGGAAGACCTGCTGAATAAAAATGAAATAAAAAGTTCAGGTTCCCCACACATTGCATCTTATGTAGCAGTTGTACAAATCAATCCATGGGTGTGCCATTTTGGTTGACAATTTTGGGACACAGAATGTGGAGGACAAGAGGCTTTACGGAATCTTGCCAGCTGGGTCCCTCAACCTTTGCCCTTCTTGGCTGTAACATCTGTTCCTAGAAGAGGGGATTATAAGACCACTCTTAGAATTTTTCCTGGACCCTAAGGATTATAACTATTGACCAGTTGCAAAATTCCCTGCTGGAGAAAGTGCTAGAAGAAGAAATTGCTATGGAATTTCATGCCCTCTTGAAGTGTTTGGATTCATTTCCATTGGGTTTTAACACAGGACTTGGAATCACTTTGCTGGGTGGCACTGAAGGGAAGCATGGCCCTGCTTATTTACCTGGATCTCTTAGTACCCTGACAATATTACTCTGTATTTGGTTGTGGGCACTCTGTTTCACTTCTCTCACTCCTAACTGAATTAATGATTCCAGAATATGGTTCTGGACAACTATTATTTCACCTTGTGTTATTTCTACTATGCTATTCCTCTTGACTGCCATGTTTTTAAAGTATTTGACATGCTTGTACCTTGCATTTTAGGATGACTTCTTACAAGGCAATTCACAAATCATTAAAATAATGAAAGTCATGTAACCAATATAATACAATAATATAATAAAGATAGAGCAGCCAAGTCTTTATAAGGACTTACATGTGAAACAATCAAGTGAGATCACCTAGTAATTTGGAGTCAGGTGTCTGTAGCTCCATTTGTCTTTTTATCAACTTGAGATGAAATAGGGCAAATGTGGGATGGGTAAGAACTAATAAACAAGTTAATTCCAACCAAAACAGAGATACTGTTGGCAGCTAATTTGTCTGACCACTGGGAGAAGGTTCATTCTGGTCTCAGCAGGACTAACTTCATAGCTTCACAGTACAAGGCTGCTGCCAGATCTAGTATTGTCACAGAAGAGTTAAGAAACCTACATGGCAGTGCCTTCCACCAGCTTAGGATAGTGCACCAGCTACAGCTCCTCACAAACCTAATCAGGACAGTTAACCAAACATACAAACTTCAGATGAGATTACTACAGAACTGAGGAATCATGGCCCTCCAAATGTTTTTGGTCTGCAACTTCCATCAGTCCTAGTCTGTGTCAAGTCATTATGGGTGCTGCAGTCCAAAAATATCTGGATGGCCAGATGCCCATTCCTACATAATTACAATATATTGTTTGTGAAGGAAAATGGAAATGTCAATGAACAGAAAATATAGATGCCAAATTGTGAACTAGTCAAGTTGTATGACTTGTATCTCACTGGTTCCTAAAGAACTATATTGGATGGTTGTTAGCCAGCACAAATTAAAGGTAGATATCTTCATATAAAACTGTAAATTGCTTGAGAAAAATATCTGAAAGACTGCCTTCTATCACAGATGGCTGCTTCAACCTTGTTGTTATCTTTGGAAGTTCTTATTTATTTAATTTACTTAAAGAATGTTTATCCCTTCATACTCCATACCTCGCCACATCATCTTGGTAATTTGTGGACTGCCCAAGCATGAAAACTTTTTATCACTGTATCTTATCACCAAGACAATTTTTATTTTTGCAGGCTTTCAGTCTATATACTGATTATAGATTTGATTTTTATGCTGCTTGCTTTCAATTACTACTCTTTTATTTATTATTTCTTATGTGGGATCTTTTTACTTCATTGTGGGTCATCCAGGACAAAAAAAAAATTCAAAAGTAAGTATCCCCTACAATTTTATAATTTGCCTTTTAAAGAACTGGGAAGTTTCCAGGTAGGTGACATTTAGAATCTACTTCCCAAGACAGTACAAATACAGCACAGTACTTAACTAGAGACTTGTGTAAATTGCCTGTATTGTTCCATCACTTCATTTCAGTCTGGAAGCAATCAAAATAACTTCCTGCAGTACACAATTGCTCTAAGTATACTTTAAACATAAGGCAACATAAACATCTAGTTAGAAATGCTGAATTTCATGCAAGCATTTTATTTAAACAAATAAGGCTGAAAAAAAAAACAACGATCAAGTTTTGTGAAGTAGTATTTAAAACTTTTGTATTTGTCATTCCCATCCTTTCCCTCCAGGCTGCTGTGGTAGCTTAAGACCTACAAGTCCAGCCACTTGCTCTGGTGTCCGATCTCCTTTTCCATGATATTCTTTATGTAGAGTTAAGTGCTCCCGGACACTACGCAGAAGACTGAGATAGGTGGCAGCCTGAAAATGTAGGTCGTGCTGGGCCCTGCACAACTTTTCACTGGTTACCTGGAAGTAAAAGTGGAAAACAAACATAAGAAACTTGACCTAAGTTGGAAGACAGATCTCCATGAGACATGTAAGAGATTTTTAGGACATTGCTTAGACACAAATTGAAGGTACAGTCTACCTTATGATGAAGAGGCAGGAGAAATCTGAGGAAAAAACCACCATATATGAACAGATAGTCCTCAAGTACACTGGTCCTAAACTTTAAAGTGTTAATGTTTACAACTTTTAATGGTCTAAGTACTTGAGTCACAGCAGGTTTTAAAGATCAAAAATCCCATTTGACTTTAGCCTGGAAATGGACTAAAAACTAGTCCAGTGGGCAAACTACGGGTATAATACAATCATTACTTCTCAGTTCAAAATCTGGAAGCTGTACCCCATGCAATGCACAACGTCTGAACTTAAAGTGCCCCCCCACATTAGTTCACATCTGGAAGTTACAAATCCATGGATAACTAAAGCCTGGCTATTCGTGCCTAGGCAGAATCACTGGTGTTGTACCAGCCTAATTAATTATGTTTTTGTAGGTCACTGGAAAGACATCTGAACGTATACAGAAGACACACAATTTCTTATTCTGTCATATGGGCTTGCTATGAAGAGAATTCTCTTAGCTGTGAGGAAGAATATCGATGAAAAGATAGCAGCACCTACCTCTGTATGTAGATACAATGGTCTTCTCTACAAGCTTAAATTGTGCCAAGGAAATGGAGCGAGGGAGGGGTGAAGAGCAGCAAACAACCGAGCTACAAAATTCACTGTAAACATCACACACACACACACACACACACACACACACTCCACCCCAGAAGCTACATTTATCAAGGACAGCCCCACGCAGTGTGAGTTACAGGTCATCCACCACCAGAAATAAAGACGCATAACAATGTTATACAATATCCAGAATTTTAAACATGTCCTGTGAGGAGTGCTTTCAAGTCGTCGAACCAAGTATTTGGAGTGGAAGAGAAGCAATATAAGCTGATAATGTAGAGGGGGTCCCTCACGTACACAACGACGACGCCGGCGCCTCAACATACCCGGTGTGCGCGGAAAGCTTCCCTCAAATACTGATAAGCAGCCGTGTCCCGGTAGGAGCGACCGGTGTCCCTCTGCGCATACCGGAGCTCGCGCACCAGGCCACGGAAGGTCCGAAGCGGCGACCCGAGCGCCGCCATCCTCGACCTCAACCTCGTCGCTCGCTTCCAGCGTGCGGAAGCCACCAGCAGCGGCGCCAGCCAATAAGAACGCAGCTCTTTCACTTAACGGCCAATACAGAACGGTCGTTTCTACCAGGCTGGGGCGTCGGCAGAAGGAATCGAGGTCGACCGAGCTTGGGAGGACAGCGTCGGAGTCTTGTGTCTAAACCCAGGGTGGCCTGGGGAACACCGAGGAATAATTTCAGGAGCGGTCGAGCGAATCGGTTGAAAGGGTAGTGTGAGAAAAGGTCGGTGTTTCATGGGTCGACAATACCACAGAATCCAAAATCCACAAAAGAGCAATCCGTATATTGGATTCAAACTGTGGAAGCGTCCCTGGTTTCTTTGTCACTCAAAGATGTTAAAAATAATACCGAAGAGAAGGCCTACGTTTCGCCTCAGATTTTATTTCTGTGTGGTCAGTTAAAGATGGTCTAGAGGGATATCTTTTTAACTGTCAACAGAAATGACGTCTGAGACAAAAAATGTAGCCCCGTGAATCTAACAGAGTCGCTTTTCTTCTCCTCTATAATTTTTTAAACATCGTTCCCTGATGAACAAACCAGGGAAGCTGGTCCAGAGAGATGTTGAGAGCCAGCCTGGTGTAATGGCCTGAGTGTTGGTCTATGGCCATTTCTGCACTAACCTGTTACAGCGCTATTATTCCACTTTCAACATCCTACGGAATCCTGGGGTTTGCAGTTTAGGGAAGGGCCTCGAAGGCCTGCTTCGAGGAAGAACTGCAAACCCCAGGATTCCATAGGATGTTGAAAGTGGAATAATAGCGCTGTAACAGGCTAGTGCGGAAATGGCCCTGGATGCTCCAGGTTCCCCAGCCCTGACTTACTGCGCCCAGTGGACGTTAGAGTAGTTAACGGAACCGCCTAGGAGGTGTTGGGCGATTCCTTCGCGAGGAGTGGCGACCGCAGCCGCCGTGGGTCCCATCGCAGGAGAAAGGCGGGGTGTTAATCCAACAAACAAACAAACAAACAAACGAGTAAGTAAGTAAATAAAATACAGCCTCGTGTCACTTCTCAGGGACTTCATTCACTCTCCTTATTTGGTTCCTGAAAGATTCGACCTATAAGAGGGCGAAATAACCCCATCTTTCCCGTTTTAGTGTGTAGCCGCTTTGAGTTCTAACCTGGGAAAAAAAGCGGGATATAAATAAAGACGATGATGATAACAACAGCCCGCCCAGTCGCGAACGGTTGAGGCGAGCCTTCAGGTTGAAACAACCGGCTTTAAAATTGCCGTCAGCCTTTCGAAGAGCCCTGTCCGTGTTTTTGTATTTATATTGTGGGCAGTCCTTTGTTACTGTGTACTTAACTTTTGGAAAAAGGCTTCGCTGTGGTAGTGCTTTTCTTATTTAGAATTCATTACAGGCCGAGGGGCCGGGGTTGAACGAGGCAGCCTTGGCGCGAAGAAGGTGCCGCTCAGGACGCCTGCCTTTTGCCTGGGGTAATGAAACTTCCTCTATGGTTGGACTATGGAAAAAGAATCGTACAGGTCCAGAGGAAGGCAGCGGCAAAATATTGCAAGAAAATCCGGTGACAGGTTCGCCTTCACCTTCGGGTTGCCCTAAATCGGAAACAAAGGCGCCCGACGACAAAGCGTCAGTGCAGTGTTAACCATTTTGCCTTCCTGACTGGACAGCAAGCACAGTACTCGTTTGGTGCAAAGTTTATTGATTTTTGACTCTGAAGGCACTGAAAAATAGTGCAGTGAACAAGCAGTAACTGTTCGCAAAATACCTAAAAGTGTGAATAAGGGGGGAAGGAGAAAAATTCAATTCACCCCAGATGGGACTCGAACCCACAATCCCTGGCTTAGGAGGCCAATGCCTTATCCATTAGGCCACTGGGGCTTCATGTAGTTCAGTTGTTCCAACGTTTTACTTCTACCTAACCTCATACGCCTTTGTAATTTAATCCCACCCTTTGCAAGTATTTTATACGTCGGTTATTTGGTAATACTTGTGACGTTTCTTTAACCGGAAGTTATATCACAGTCCCAGTGCACCCATGGCGCCCGTAAACAAGTGAGAAGTGTATGGATTGGGCGCCCGGGTTTTAGAATCATACGTTTTCTAAGCTTTATGTTCTATTCGAATTCGAATCGTCCTGGTGAGAAGAAAGGCAGAGAAGTGCAGAGAGCTCCAGAGCAGAAAATTTAAGAAGACTTCATGGCATCATCGTCTTTCCTGCACTGATTGTCAGAACAGGATTTTTGGATACAGTACATGATTTTGTTTGCTTAGTGAAGTATAAGGCCGTTTCCGTGTTGATGATCATAGAAAGAAGACTACAGGCAGGAAAAAATGTTAAAAACAAGCATTTAAGTTGCCCCTTTTATAAATAAATACGTTTTGCAGCCTTTGCAAAGCTCACTTGGCAGGTAGGGAGAATTCTTAGGCTCTCAAGGCTTATAATCGTCAGTACCAACACATTGGTCCTGCGAGCATATTGGGGGCTAGATTGAGATGGCAGATTTCTATTGAAAAACCCGTAGCTGTACTCCGTCGCGGCCGAGGCTTCTAGCCGTAGCCCCACGTCCAGCACACAACTGTACTGTCATTTGGCTGCTAGCAAGGCATGGTTGGTTGTATTCAAAGATCCAGATGGATCCAGAAACATGCTCAGGCTTTGAACTTAAGTTCTCATTCAGAACTTTGGCCATTTCCTCACTACGCTGCCATGGTGCTATTATTCCACTTTCAACACCTTATGGAATTCTGAGGTTTGTAGTCTACTGAAGCAAAAGAGCTCTCTGGCTGAGAATTCTGAATGCCACTCCTTAAACTGCAAGCCCCAGGATTCTATAGGATGTTGAAAGTGGAATTATAGCACTAAAACAGTGTAGTGTGGAAATGACCAGGCCTTGGGGAGAGGTGGGTAACAAATAGATGATGATGATGATGACGACGACGACGATGAAGATGAGTGCCATAAAAAGGAAGCTGGTTCTCAGTTCTTTATTCCTTGCCCTGGTTTTTGTGGCGGGTGAGCAGCTTGATTAAGAAACTGAAATTTATATGCCCCTGCTGCCCAAAATAAGACTTGGACAATCTAGTACCATCTATCTGGCTGGAAAACAATCTTTCAGGTATATTAGTATTACCGTTCCATGCATTACATGGCCCCACTTAGGAAATAAAGGACTGTGGGCTTTAGATCCCAAAATAAATTTTGGGTCGCTCTAAATGATCTATATTCTTACAAGATTGTCCCCTACAAAGAAGTTCTAAGTCTAGAAATACTATGAAGAATTGCTTTTGAGAGTATATAATTTCTGAACAAAGTGATTACATTTCTTCAATTAGCAGTGCTGAGAGAGGTGTTCTCCATGGTTGTTTCATACCAAACAACTCAACTCACTATATTAGATGCAGGTACTCCCCACAGGACACCATCCCTGTGAATATTGTGTATATTGCAAGTATACAAACAAAATGACAGTGTTCACAAATCCTAAAGACCAAAATAAATAAGTTAACCCACTTTAGCACTTGCAATAGTAACTATGTAGTATATGCTATTAAATGCAAGTGTGAAAAAATATATGTTGGGAAAACAACAAGACCCCTAAAAAAATGGATAGCAGAACATCTTTATAATTTAAGAAATAAAAAATATAAAAATATAAATATAATTTAAAATAATAATATAATAAATATAATAAAAAAATAAAAAATATAATTTAAAAAATAAACAACCAGTCATTCTGCATCTGATTTCAGGTTTTGCACACTGCAAAAGTTGTCAAATAAAAATGATAGAATTCTTATGAGAAAGGAACTACAATGGATCCTAAAACTTGGTTCTTTGGCTCCTTCAGGCCTGAATGAGGATCTGAAACTTTATTATTATGAAATTATTCCCTCATGTACAACAAAAAAACTCACACCAGGCAATTCTGCATTCTGCAGCTAGATTACCTCAGATATCCTTGTAACTGGTCATACTACTTTCTGTAGTCTAATCAATGCTCTCAACTATCTGAGGAATTGGATAAATACCAAAAAAAGTATAGTTAGTCCCTTTTGTTACGTACCATTCTGGTCCTCACGGAGAGTGCAGTAGCAACTCCAGAAGTTTCTGTTGGGTTCATGGTATGTATGAAATTTATTATGTACATAATGTTCTGCTATTTGAAATTGTTGGATTTCATATATGTGTGTTCCTCTTTTACTTTTGACAATAATGACAATAATTAATACAGCCCCTGAAGAAGGCCAAAAATATATAAACAGGACAAAATGCATTTTTTTTTAAATAATAAAGTTTATTCCATTTACAAGTTTGTGGAGCCCAGTCTCCTTTGATTATTCAGATACGTGCTTTCCAGTATTTGTTGTTGCTCCAACAATTTCAAGAACTGAGTACTTTTTTGTCTGTCCTGACCTACTGTAAATTATTCTTTTGTGTAAAAGGTAAATAATTATCTTCCCAGTGTTTGTTTTTAAATGCTCTAACTTTCCAAATATTATTGATAAATGTCTTTGACTATTCTACACATCCTTGACTATTATGCCTCTTCTTTTTGAAATTGTTACCTGCCATTAAAGAAACCAGCTCATTATGAGAAATATTCTATTGCTAAAACTATGCTGCTTGTTCTGTTTAAAATTTGCTTCCTAATAGTTAATTGTTGTGTCTGTGCACCTATTGCTGAACAGTTAAGACTCTTTCATATCCAACAAATCCTACATAAACAGATACCAATAATAATGGTCCAACTGAACTTACACAGCTGCAATACAGGCATACCTCACTTTATGGTGCTTTGCTTCACTTCACTAATACAGCAATGTTCAGTTAGATGACACAGCGCCATATTGTTATCTGTGCTGTCTGTTAACAGCTTTTGTATACTTTATGTCTTTGTATTATGGCAATTTTTAAATTATATTTACTTCTGCATTTTTTATGCCTAGCATTATTTCACACTTAATGACAGTGCAAACACAGTATGTTTTTAGGCTTTTGTATGTACTGACAAGTGAAACAAAGGCTGTGATCATTTAAAGTGTTATTTGCTTTACAGCAGTGGTTTGAAACCTAATTTGCCATATTAGTGTGGTATGCCTAGATACTGTTTTTCAGGTGGCATGTTAATTCCTGAACTGAAGCTAGAATATGCAGTGTAGCCTTTTATTAGCTCTTGAGTCAAGTAAAATGAAACCTCATTGTAGACAAGCGGTGGACAAAGCGCAGCCCACAGGCAACAGGTATCCCTTAGGGATGTTTTTCTGCCCCACAGGGCTCCCACTCACCATGGCACTACTTTTCTGTGGTGGTGCAACTGCATGCTCCTGTGAGGCAAAAGGCTATGCTGATGGTAGCAGTAATGGCAGCAGTGTTGTGGTGAAGCCAGACTAAATGTGCCAAACAGCTACTGGGTAGCAGTGGTGGTAGGGAGTGACAATGGCAGTGGCAGCAAGGCTATTGCTTGTTGATGCTGCACAGGAGGAAGCATGGTAAACTTGTTTTGAAGGTCTTTTTCCACAAAACCCTTATGATGAGACAATCGAAAATTAATCAAGAGATAGCATTAGAAATTGAGACTCCCAGGTCAGAAGGTATTCAGTGAGCTACTAAGGAAGAACAGGGGACAACTGTGAGTAATGCTGTGCCTAATGATGCAACTGGACTCAAGCTAAAAGGATGTCCAGCTCTTGATGTGCTCAAAGATGAAAGGAAAGTTTAAAATTACACATATTATAAGAACATGCAATGTGAGAGGGATGAACTGGGGAAGCTAAACATAGCAAACAAGAAATGGGATGTATAAACACTGCAGTACTTGGGGTGAGTGAGCTAAAGTTGACAGGAATAGTTAATTATAGTGTTTTACTCAGAAAATGAAAATGGGATGGCATTAATGGTGAGGAAAGATGTACCAAAAGTAGTCAAAGGATATAATGCAAAGTCTGACCAAATCATATCAATAAGAGTCCAGGGAAAACCCATCAATATAACCATAATCCAAGTTTATGTTCCAACTACAGAAGCAGAAGAAAAAGAAACTGAAAGATACTGTGTTGGAGTCCAGAAAGAAATTTATCTCACACCATAACAGGACTTATGGGTAATTGTATGTGATTGGAATTTAAAAGCAGGAAACAGAACAGAATCAAAGAGTACAGAAGAATTTGGCCTAGAAATGAAGCAGGCGAGCAAGTGATTGGCTAGGCCAACAATTTGTTCATTGCAAACATGTTCTTCAAGCAGCCAAAGAGGCAGCTGTATACATGGACATCAGCTAATGGCCAATATAGAAATCTAAGAGACTACATAATGGGAAGCAGAAGATGAAGAAATTCCATTCTTTCTGCAAAAACAAGGCCAGGTGCAGACTGTGGCACGGACCATTAACTGCTAATATCAAAAATTAAAGTAAAGCTAAAGAAGAACATTAAACCAACCACTGTGCCAAAATACAACCTGAAGAACATCCCTGTAGAATTTAAAAGTGATGTAAAAAATAGATTTGCACTATTAACACCTAATCAACCAGGAGTCAGAAGAACTCTAGACTGCAGCCAGGGAAACTGTGAAGGAGGGATGCAAATGAACATTATCTGCAGCAAAACAGAAAGAGCAGCCTCAGCAGATGACAGACGAAACTCTTCAAGCAGTTAAGAACAGACAAGAAGCAAAATAAAAAGGGAATGAAACAGGGTCAGAAATGTTCAGTGACTTGTGCGCAGGAACAAAGAGAACTATTACAATAATCAATACAGTAAAATAGAAGATGACAACAAAAGAAGTAGAACAAGAGACCTCTTTCACAGGATCTGAGAAATTAAAGGGAAACTTAAACTAAGAGCGGGGATGCTATACGACCAGCAGAGGAACACATTACATGACCAAGTAGAAATAAAAAGACAATGGAAACAATATGTAGAAGTAGTATATAAAGGACTGAAGAAATGACAGATTTCTTCAAGGAGGAATCATTTCAAGATGAATCTGTTACAGAAGTCAGAGATAGAGACCCACGGATTAAGGAAAATTGTTTATTGTAGCCAGCACAATGTCTCAGTGGGATCGTTCCCAAAAGTCTGAGCCCCGCCTCTTCATTTATACATTTTCCAGTACAGTCATCACATGTTCAAGAAAGGAAATTGCTGCGTACAAAGGTTCCCACCATCTAGCGTAATCTTACAAATGTTGCAAAGTAAAGGAAGCATAGCGAGCCACATTCCATCTTCCCTAACATTCTATCTTACAAAGTTCTATTGTATTCCTTTCAAACACAGAGGGACTTCAACTGCAGAGAAAATTAACTGCTTTTCCCTCACACCTAGAGGTCACCTAGGCTGACCCACCACCATAAATCTACAATTTTAGAAAATGAAGGGGAAGCTAAACTCAGAGCACTTAGGAGAAATAAGTCACCTGGAACAGACAGCATACCAATCAAGTTGCTTCCAGCTACAGAGACAATTTAATCTAGTCCTCACTAAAATGTGTCAATATAGGAAACAAAACAATGTCCTAGACATAGGAAACACTCAACATACATTCCAATCCTCAAGAAAGAGGATACCAGTGATTTCAATAACCACAGGTTAATTTCCCATGCAAACAAAGTCATGCTCAAAATTCTATGACAGTTTTATGATCTATGGAGTGAGAAATGCCAGATGCCCAAGAAAAGGAAGGTGTGTTAAGAATTATATTGCAAACTTATGCTGGATAATGGAGTGTACTAAAGAATTTCAGAAGAAAATCAGCCTGTACTTTATAGATTACTAGCGTATTTACTTGGCATTGCCTGGGATTTTATTTTCCTCTTAGGAACTCACCCAACTGTCTACTCCAGTACCTGTAACTTTTCCCCATATTTCCCAATGCAATCGGTATTCAGAGTTATTTACATACAGAGTTTGGGCTCCTGAGGGAATACACTGTTCTTCTTGCTGCTAGGCCTCATCTTCATAGCAACCAGCCTATTCTAGTACCTGTAACTTTTCCCCATAGTCCCCAATATTGGTCCCCATAGTCCCCAATCTGTATTGTCTGATGACGATGATGTACTGGCTTCTGATTTTTTTGCTTTCTGTTGAATTTGTGCAATGGCTTTCTGTTTTTCTGGAAGCATTTTTTGTTTTGAATTTCATCATTAAGATTCCTCACATATGGAACCTATACAATCTACTGTGTGAGGTGAGAAAACCTTGTAACTGTTGTGCCTGTCATTTTAATTTTTCTCACATATGCCTCCCAAATGTTTTCTGGCATCCTGATTGATGGTAGGCCTCATCTCCATAGCCACCAGCCTAAGACCCAAGAGCTCTTGTCTGAGAATTCTAAAGGCCCCTCCCTAAACTGCCAACCCCAGGATTCCATAGAATCTTCACAGGCAGCCAATCATATGAGGTCTTCTCGCCTCACACAGCCAATCATATGGGGTCTTTGCCTGCCTGACACAGACAGACAGGCAAGATCACTCACAAACTTTGACTTTTATATAGTAGATAGCAAAGCTTTTGACTCTGTAGATTATAAAAAAAAAATGGACCACTCTTAAAGAAATGTCTGTGCACAATGAGAGGCTCTTGTCAAGATAGAATACAAAGAAACAGAATGGTTTCCAATTGATAAGAGGGTCAGGCAAGATTGCATTTTATCACCCTATCTGTTTAACTTGTACACTGAACATATTGTATGTAAAACAGAGGAAAGAGGAGTGAAAATTGGAGGAACATCTACAATTTAACATACGCAGATGACACCATACTGCTAGCAGAAAATAACAAAGACTTGGAACAAATACTGAAGAAAGTCAAGGAAGAAAGTTTAAAAGTAGGTTTACAGTTGAACATTAAGAAAACAAAACAAAAATAATCACTACTGGTGATTTCATACCCTTAAAGTAGACAATGAAGACATTGAAATAGCTGAAGATTTCCACACCTTGGCTTAGTCATTAATCAGAGTAGAGACTGCAGTCAAGAAATCAGAGAAGATTAGAACTTGAAAGGGCAGCTATGAAGGAACTAGACAAGATACTGAAGTGTAAAGATCTATAATTGAATACTAAAGTTAGGCTTGTCCATATCATTGTCTTTCCAATTTCTATGTATGATCATGAACGCTGGACAGTGAAGAAAGTCAACTCCTTTGAAATGTGGTGCTGGAGAAGAGTTCTACAGATACCATGGATGGCTAAAAAGACAAATCAATAGGGTCCTAGAGCAAGTGTGGTGAAGCAGTTTGAACACTGGACTGCAACCCTGAAGATCAAGGTTTGATTCCCTGCTCGGCCATGGAAATGCACCGGGTAACTTTGGGGATGTCACACACTCTGATAGACCCTGTGATAGGTTTGCCTTAGGTTGGCCATAAGTCAGAAATGACCTGAAGGCACACAACAATAACAGAGCCATTCAAGTCTTATTTCCCTAGAAACCAAGATAACAAAATGTATTGTATCATGAGAACACATGACTCATAGAAAAAACAATAATGTTTGGTAAAGTATAAGGAAGTAGGAGAAGAGGAAGCTGAAAGATGGAAGATTACAGATGGGTAGACCCAATCAAGGAAGCCACAGCCCAAAGTCTGCAAGACCTGAGCAGGGCTATTGATGATGATGTGACTTTGAGGTTTCTTATTCATAGTGTCACTCTAAGTCAAACTTGACTTCACCACAGTTAACAGGGGCCCCAAAAGTATCCCCCTCCCTGCATGGAGCAATTTCTTAAATTGAGCTTTTAATATGTACTTAGAATTGTTAGCACTTTGATGAATTCAGTAAACTAAACAAAAAGATAAATTATTTTAAATAAATTACACCGACACACAGGTTTATATGTACATTCCTCTTTATTAATACAGCACAGACACATGACACATATGAAAGAAAAACACTCATGAAGGCCCTGTCATGCTTTAGGACAGGTACATCTACACTCAATTGAACAAAGGCTCCCACTTTTGATCAGATATCTGCTAGCTACCCACTGATGGATTCTCAAAGGAAGCCTGTTGCCCCAAAAAACACCTCCACTCTGCACCCTGTTTGGAGGAGCAAAACTAGGAGACAGTAATTCTTGGATTATTGAAGTGAGTTCACCATCTTCTAGACATGTCAGGCAAGGAGGTTTGAAAACACATACATGTTATTTATTCTTAAGGTCCAAACTGTGACAGAATGTCTTAGGAGGTAAAGTATTTGCCCCCCAGTTAAACTGCATTTTAAAAAACCCTGCCTACATTTAGAACTAGTGCAGACTTTTTGTGGCAGCAACTTTCTCTTTTTTCCTCATCCAGTTTTATATGGAGAGTAAGCAGGCACCAGGTCTTGTGGTAAGGAGCCTCACAAACTTTAAAAAGAAATACAAAAAGGAGAGTGACAAGGATATTTACAAAATTCATGGCTGGTACAGTACATCATTTAAGACACACTATGCTACAATCTTTCAGGTCCTGAGATTATTACAAAAAAGTTAATTCAAATATTGTGTTCAGATTCAGTCTGAGAGAGGAGGAAGAGATCATATCCTTTCTTTAAAATCTAGCATCCCTTCATGTCAGTAGAACACATCCCCCTAAAAATGAAAAGCAGTTGGCACCAATCACTAAGTAGCTCTGTGCTTGACTACTCAGACCCCTCTCACTAGGAGAAGTGACATAAGTTTGTTAAACGGAGTATAACTCAAATTGAAGATGTGTTAGGAGAGTACTCCTCCCCACAAGAAGCTATAAGTTTCCCACAGGTCTTGGAAATACTTGGATATCAATCAGCAAGAAAAGTTTACACACGGAATCAAGCTAAATATAGAAGAGAATTACTGCTGTTTTTGCCAAGTATAGTTAATTTTAGCACCCCCTGCTTAATAAGGAAACCTGTATTACATTGGGGAGGGTAATACAAAATCTCCAGTAATTGTGTATTTTAATATTCATGTGTCAATTTTGTGAAGCTGACCTTGTGAAATCTGCCTGATATTTTTGTATAGCCAGCCAGGTATTAAAAGCTGACATTTTTTTTTCCTGTTGAATACTGTATTAAGTGAGGAGAGAACAACTACAAATACTGTGTTCAGAATGGTAACTAGCACTACAAATAAGAACTGGGAGCTTTTAAAACTTGGAAGCTCTCTCACTGATAAAATTCTTTAGGACAAATATCTTACCATATTCTGAAATGAAAAGCTTCAATTCAATGCTCCTCCCTGTAACCACACAGTTTCCCAACTACAGCAAGAATCTATTCTCTAGATTATAAAATACTAACATTTAATATTTTAACCATGGCAGATATCAAGTACCAAATGTGGTTAAAAAGAAGAGAGAGAGATTGGAGAAGCTTATTTATAATGCTAACAATGTAATACTGCCCAGCAGTTTCTGAGGAAGTGAAGATTAAGCTTATGTAAAAGTAAATGTAGTTGTTTCTTTGCTACTTATCAATCCAAATACTTTAAAACAATTTATACCTCTATCCCAAACACAGAGTACATGTGCAAAAAATACAGCAGTTGTAATATCAGGGAATTTAGTCTTCTAGATTCTACAGTCCACAAAAGGTCCACCACCAAAGTGCAAGAGGAGACAGAAAGATGTATGATACCAACTTGGCTTACATTTAAAGAAGGTTCTTGCCCAGAGAGAAATCAAGGAAATTGTCTTACATATCTTTGTACAGGAAAGGTATGAAGTTCCTTTCAGATTTAGTAATTTAAATGTGGTGATGGTAACAGTCTAACATTTCATTTCCATAGTTACCTATTTCATATTTGCATATGATTATGACAATCAAGGCATAACACCTACAGATTTTAAGAATTCTTCCTAGAGTCATGAAGTCCCTTATGATAGTAATCTGTTATGGGTAACACATTCCTGCTTTTTATCTAGAATTTGATTGCCATGTTACAAAAATATTTCTGTAGTGTACACATTCCAAAAGCTATGGCATGTTTCTTTGGGTAGATGTTACATTGGCAAGGGAAAATATACATAGTACTGAATGTGAAATCTAGCTATATGCATAGTTTATTTTGCCTACTGAAATCAAACTAAGGCATTAAAGCACTGAAAATAAAACTTCTCCTAATGCTGAAAACTAGCTGCCTAAGAGCTTTGTGTGCCATACCACTTATTCATTTGCTAGGTTCACCTAGTTTATTTTTTATGTTGGGGAAGAATACCGCGCTTATTTTTACTGTTAAAACATCAGCACACAAAACAAGAAGGCCTTGGTACTAACTAAAATGACCAAATGTAGTGTACACTCTGTATACTGTGTCAATAGCAGTTGACAGATTAACAGATTAAAATGACAATGGGAAGTGCCTGAGATGCTGTGTTATATGTAACAAAGACATTATCTGTTGTAAAAAGAATGCTTAATGATGTAATACCTACTGCAAAAGGAACCTAGAAAGCCCTGGTTTACTGTTATAGAAAAGTTAGGGGAAAAAAATTGACAGTGGTCTTAACCAAGGTGGGCAAAGCACAGACCACAGACCCCAAGCCCTCTTGACTGACCATTTAAAAACTATGGGGGTGTTCTAAGCCTGAAATGGGCTTTAAAATCCTATCTGGGTGCTAAAATAGGGCCCTGGGAGATCAGAATAGTCCTTAAATTTCCAGTTGTACCCTGCACAGTCTTGGAGGCTCGGGTTTACATCTGATCACTTTTTGCACTAAAATATTTACTATATGGGAGGGCTCAGGGTGTGTGGCCTGCTGAAGTTTGGGAAAGGTGAAAACGGCCAACAAAACCTATGAAGTTGCCAAACATATGGTTGGATCCTGATTTTGGTGTTTGCTTCAAGACTGGTAGGAACAAACTTCTCCCCATGAAAGGCCCCTCCCCTAGCTTTTGTGAATCCACCATTTCCCTTCAAGCTCTTTACACCATAGCCTATCACACTCAACACAATCCTTTTTATCTCTGTGTAGCATTCCTGTGGAGCTGTCATGCAGGGATAGAGCAGGGTGGTTTACTTCTGCCAATCCCATTGCATGCTTTAATTTGGATACAATTCATGGACTTTGTATTTTCTAGAATAGGTTGATCTAACTGGTTCCTTAGCCAAGTTTCAAAGACCTTAAATTTCCTCAATTATCAAACATTATCAATCATGCAGCTGTAAAGGCAAAAATTGAGCAACAGGGTTCTGAGAAGTGAATTCACAAAAAGGCAATAGTAATTTATGAACTGTCCTACTGATTCCATTTGTATAACATGTTTGTATCTCCTCTACTCACAGAAAAATGGGGCATTTGCAAAGCCTTTTCAATGGATGAAGCTGAATTAAAAGCAAAAGAAATGCTTGTTCTTTCCAAATAGTTTGACATCGTTACACATCAATTTCAAGTCATGCCTATGGCTTCCAGCAAGATACAGCATGACAAGTAATTTCTTTCCTACTAATAACAATGAATACATTTATATTTAGTGAGGAACAAAAATACTCTTGGCTGGAAAAAAAGGAGTTCCCTTGCTTATTAGCACTGCAATTAATAACATGTTAACTTGCTTCATACACATCTCCCTCAACCTTGCTGATCCATATTCCCATGAACATATGGTTATTTAATATACAGCAGTATACAGTGGTATTCAGCATTATTCAGAAGGCCCAACCATCTATTCAGAATTGGATAGATTTGTTCAAATAGATTTGAGGCAGAACACAACTTAGGTCTGTTTTCAAGATAGAATAGAAACATGTTAAATAGTTTATACCATTAAAGAAAAGCCAGATGACTCTATTATAAGTATATAACAAGCTTCAAAATGCATGATTACTTATTCTGGTTGCTAGGTTGGATTCTTATTCTCACAGTTCCTTAATTTACAGTAGTAGGCACTGTAAAAGAAAATGACATTACATGATATCTGGTTGAGATTCTTTGTATGAAATTGTTTTGCTACTCTTTAGTTCAACGAATTTGCCAAAGTATAACAAGATTTTTAATGACTAATGATGAAACAGATTTTACAATATGTATCTGAGCAATGGAAGGAAGCTCTCACTGTATTTGGTGCATGGAAAATTACAACTTTCATTTGCTTAAAAGATTTAATCATTGTTATGGTTACTGCCATCAGAGAGCTACTTAGTGATCTAAAATAGGTTTTCCAGGCAGAGATAGAGCCATATGAAAAGTATTTTAATTTTTAGCTTGATCAATGCAAGCTACCTTTTGTGATGCCAAAGCAGACACAGACATGCTTGTTTGGTGTTAACTCTTTCAATTCTCATACAAATTTTCTGTAACCTTGGGAAATTTTATTTTACTCTGTATTATCTTTTGTAGGGAATATACCAAATTTTAGGAGCATCCACTAGCACTATTTTATGAATTTACACCCTTGAAATTCCAGTGGCAATGGCTCTGTTGGTTTCTCACTAAAAACTTCCTTAGAGTTGCTCAGGAACATCTAGTTACTATACCCCATTGTCAATGCTCACCTTCATAAGTAAACATAAATGCTACAGGAAACAGATGGAACATTAGGACTCTTGGGAATACTGCTGTGCAAGAAAGCAAGCTCATAAGAATGAACATCATGGTACAGCAGCTATAACATTACACACATTCAACACTAATTACAGAGGGGGGGGAGTCATTTTAACAGCATAAAGTCATATTGGCAAGTTCAAGGTTCTTCCAAATATCTCCTAGCACTTTAGGACCTCTGAGTATATTCTGTGGGGAAACAAGGGAACAAAAAGAAAAGGCACTTAACCAAAGGACAAAGGCCTGAATCAAGTAAGTTAGAGGGGTAACACCATCCACAGTTGAATCAAATTATATAAAACAATTTAAACATTGCCATAAAATTATAATTGCATAAAATGTTGGCTGACCAGTTGTTTTCCTATTCTATTTACTTCTGTGTTAGTTTTTGGAAAACAAACAAAAACCCCAACTCTACAGTTACCTCCAATATAGGAAGAAATTGGTGTGAAAAACTTTGCAAAGCTTAGCTTGATTGCAGATTTTGAATTCTTCCTGCAACACTTTACCGAAATTTCCAAAAATAATAAAAAGATGAATCACTATGTCTTTTGCAAATGCACTTCAAGAAACCAAGATAACTAATCTTCCTGTGGGCAAACAACTCTAAAATCAATCTGTAAACTAGATTTAAATTTACTTATAAATATAGCCAAAAATTATTTTTATGAATGTAGCAGCAAACATGATAAGACAGTTGGGAGTCCTAAGAAAGTAATTCACCAGATGGTTATGGTTCAGTATAACTGATGGTAGCTTGGGAGTTGCAAAATATTTAGTTTGCTTTGGATCAATTTGAGAGGCAATGTGGAGGTTAGAAGAGTCAGATCAGAACAGCAGGGAGAATATCTTGGTTGCCTGCTCCACTCACAGCCAGAGGATACATTAAAAGTAGTATCTAATTTCATAGAAACAGATGTCAAACCCACAGCACCAATACCTGGGACACTGACTTGACATTCTCATCACTCTTCTTGGACAGAAGACAATATAAAAGGCTGAGCAAAAAGGAATTAATTAAGTTATCAATTTAAACCATCGTGGGGTGGAGAAGAGTTTTGTTAAGACATCTGAATTTTTGCATCATGTAGTTCAATGCCTAGATCCATATGTTTGCAGAGCTCCTAGATAAACTTGTCATTGCTGCTGTGACCCCGCAGGGACAAACATACATAACAGAAGGCATAATTTAAAATATAATGAACTACAAAACCTGTATTTGAAAATTATTGCTTGTATTTGAGGCTCAGAGCGAGCTTGCTCTTTTAGCTCAATATACTCAAAATAGTTCATCTTAGCTGTCCAGAATGACAGCACTGACCCTTATTGCTTATGAATACTGAGGGATGGTGGAGGGGTAGTAGAAAAACAGTTTAAATTTCCAAGAGCATTTAAAAATTAAAATCATTTTTAAAAATGTCCTAATGAAAATTTATTTTGCAGAAAACTCAACAAATTAAAAACTATTCATTGGAATACCAATATTATCTCAAGCCTCTTCATCCATTTTGATGGCTATCATATTCTCTATGATCATTTTTTAAAGAAGTATTGAAAATCACTGTTTAGATTCATTCCTGGCCTATATTTATTATTTTATTGAGTACATATGGAGTAGCTGGCATTCATCACCATTTTATTGGTTCTATAACATTACCAGATATTTCTAGTCAGCTATCTGCAAACACTGGCTTGAGTTCTCATATTTCCAGTTTATTCTGCTTTGGATAAAAAAAAAATCTGAATTGCTGTCTTGTCTGGCTCATCAACTTATCAATCTAATGAACTTCTAGAACATGCATATAATGGAGGACAAGGAAAAGGTAAGTTACACTGTTATGTTCTGTGAGGTGAAACAGTGATCTTTTCACCAGAACAAATATGTTATTTTAAAAATATGAAAAAAACTTAAAATATCTACTTCCACTAATGTTTTTCTTCTATTTAGTACATTGCTTCTAGAAGTGACAAATGTCTAGAAGAAAAAGCTAAGGCTCCTCCTTGCTGCATCCCCACAGCCACCACATTTTCTCCTATCTTATACTATAGCAAACAGAAGCAGAGAACTGATTATTACCTATGTCAGATTTAGTTTTCACATTATAATCTGGAAAGTAAGGCTTCATGAGCCAAATTCTGTATTTAAATAGAAATAACCTCATGTTTGTTTAAAAAAAAACCTCTCAGAGTTTGAACACACATCTCTTTACCTCGTCAAGCATTATGTACAACATTTATTATTTTGTATCACAGTAAATATTACCATTTCACTACAGCCACAATTTAAAAATATATACTTAATTTGCAGCAGATCTTCCTTGTTGCCAGACAGGCAGTTAACACTGCTGATGCAAACTCTCAGTGAACAGAAGATTTTGTCTGGTTATGCATGGAAGCTAGACTTTTTGTGAATGGGGAAGCTCTTACCTTTATCTCAGTAGTAAGTAAATTGGATAAGAGAAGAAAATAAACCAAATAATATTTTGGGAGAAGCTAAGGCTCTTGAGAATATATCAGTTAAAACAAATATTTAGGACTACGTATGATTACTTAACTTTGTACTTTGTCCTACCAAGCCCAGGAAGGCTTTTGCGAGCCCTTTACCTTATACTGAGGTAATATGCAAGAATAAATTGAGCTTATTTTTTAATGTCACAATTCTGTGCAAAGTTCTTTACCACTGGGCTCAACCCAACATTCAGTTACTGTGTTTACAGTATATATTAATATATGCATATTTTCACATATACAATTAATTAAAAGTCTAAATGAGTATTATAAGCTATCTGGCTTTCTGAACTGAAAGAGGAAAGCCTCTGTAAACCTGTTAGCTAAAAATGTGTCCAGCAGAAGACAGCAGAAACATGGGCTTGCCTCTGTACAATAACATGGTATGTGTATTCGAGGTAGAAACAAAGCTGCAGGTTCTATGAAGTTTCCATGTAGCCACTCATGCTGCGTAACAGACAAGATGCCTATCTGCTGAAAATATGTCTTCTTTCTTCAGCAGTGCAAATGGCTGCAGCTGAAGTTTCAAAGAAATCTTCAGTGATTTCAAGCTCTCTTGCATATGCATACACCTCAGAAACTCTGGAAAACTGGTCAATCCTACATTTAAGACTGACAACCTGAGGATATATCAGATTTAAATGAGATAAAAGCGTTTAAATTGGAGACTACAATGTCTAGATTAGTAGATCACAAGAGCTTTTACAGCATAACGTGTATGCCGTGATATTTTTTTTCTCTTATTATTTTGACCAAAATATTCCTCCTATACTAACCATGAGTGCAACACAGGACAGTCTCTTAAACTTGCTTCCCGAACATCCAAAATATTGCTATCAAAATCAAAATCAGCCCAGAAATTGTAACAATGGTTCGAGATGTTATTCCTTCCAGCAATGCAAGTTTTAAGAATGCTGGAGATACGAACTTTAGGCTTAGGCAGAAGGCACCTTAACCATTCTTTGGAGAAAGCTTTGAACAGTACTGATAAAAGCAAGATCTTGCACAACAAGCAAGCTACAAGTTTTTATTTGCTGGGAATCAATACAGTGTATGACTTTTCAGAGCTACAAGAAGAAGAGCCATAGACAAGAATATCTTCTCAGAGGGATGAGTACTAGAGATTTATCAACTATGTATATATGAAAAATAAGGCAACTCTGAAATTTTATAGCAACCCTAAGGCCAAAAAAAAACCTTCCTTCAGAAGATACTGAAAACAAGATCTGATCTGATGAAACCAGTTTTGTTCTTTTTTTACATTTGACTATCTGGAGCTAAGTAAGAAATGTAAATCCAAACTTGGTCCCTCCTCCCTAAGAGTTTTTCAATTTCTCAGTGTTCAGTGATGTTTCCTACAGTGAATATTACCAAAGCAAAATATTTGTGATCTTTAGGCTCTTCAAAGAAAAATGGGCAAGTAGTCTTGGCTTTGTGTGGAGGAAATGCTTTCTTCCTTTCTGTTTCTACACCAACTACTCTATAGTTTGTACTATTTATATCTGTACAGAATATTCCTAACTGGGATATACTGCACACTCCTCTGGGACCTCCAGTTTGCCAAAAGGATGGATGGCCTCCCTTGCATTATGGATGGAGGTTCTATTTTTCCTTCTCTTTCACAGATCCTCTACCAGGTATCAGCCAAAAAGAAGGTTTGTGCTGCTGTAGGTTTGACAACTGAACCTATTTGGCCAGCGCTTTCTGAGACACTCAGAAAGGATAAACAGTTTTGGGAGTTCCTTAGAAGAGATCAAACTATGAATTGGTTTTACAAGAATACTTTCCTCCTTTCCTTCTCTCTTTGATCAAGTATTGTTTTCTTTTTCTTCTTCTTCTCACCACAGTGCTTGGGATCAGAATATGTAAACATTGACAGAAACAGCAGCTCTGTGTCCATGTAAGCATGTTCCCAACTGGTCAGTCTCCATCAGCAAAGCAGAACTACTTAACTCCCTTGCTCTTCAGGGTGTCACTGAGTTTTCCTCTGTAACTTAGTGTCCCCTTTACTTTGGCCTCCATCTGGAATTTGAGGATGAAAAAGGGTGAATTACGTAAGACAACCTACTTTGCAATTAAGAAAAAGCTACATTCAAAAACTGCATGTTATAAAATAGGAAGCTGAATTCTCACTACATACGTTTTTAAAAAAAATCATCTCATATAATAAATTTATGCACTCATTGTCATATAACACTATTAATTTCCAATACAACTGAATTGAAAAATTTTGTAAACAGAATTCAGAGCATGAAATATCAGGAAGGCAGGGCACTTTTATATAAGCACATTATTAACAGAAGTAAGAACATGAGCCACAGTTGCCCGGGTTCATTGATGCTTCCCTCCAATTATTTTGGGGAATTGAACAGGGACATATCAACTAATACAGTTCTGTTCACATGCTGCCTTCTCTCCCTATTAACAGGGAGAGAGGGAGGGGGCTTCTGAAAACCCAAGATTCGCTAGGTTGAGAACTGTCTCTTGATGTAGCAGCTCAAACACTGAGAAACAATTTCAGAGTACTACTGTTTTCTAAATTCCAACTAGCAGCACTCATGGCAAAGATGTTAAGAGATTTCACATCTTTTCACTAGCACAGAATTACAGAGACTTGAATTATAATGAGAAAACAGTCTTGTCACTTTTGAACAGTTGAATACGATAAGTATGTACTTACCTGTATAAGTTTGCTGCATGTGCGCAGGCAGAGGTGTATGAGACAGTGCTGCTGCATGCTGAGCTCCTGGCTGTAAACCCTTTAGTAAATCTGCAGTGGTATAGATAACGGAGAGAAAAATAAGTTCAACTACAAAAGCTGTGAGCTGATAGAGGCAAAAAATTTGCTCTGTATGATTGCAGAAAATAACTCCATTCATTTTTATCTTACACATTTGTAGCAACTGTTACCAGTTTTACATAGTTTTTTCTTCCCAATAAATGTAAATTGCAGGCATAGCACTTCAAATCAATGTACCAAACTAAAGATAACAATTCTTTGGTACAGGTTTTGTTCCTAGAATAAGTCACTGAACAGCAGAGCAAAAAATTTAGCTCAGCATATTATTTAGAAAAGGAGAATCCTTTGTAGCAAAGGAAAAGCTATTCAAAAAGCAGTAACAGAGAAAAAAACTATTCAAAACTTTATGCAGAATCAGCACTCAGCTTTTAGAAAAATATGTTCTTTCACAAAACACTTATATCTGGTATAAAACTGCTGCTACTATCCATATAAAATTAGTAGATCTGGCAATATGTGAAGAGAAATCTAATATATAAAAGTCAAAGTTTGTCTGTGTCAGGCAAAGACCTCATATGATCGGCTGCCTAAGAAGGTCCAATGGAATTCTGGGGTTTGCAGTTTAGGGAGGGGCCTTTAGAATTCTCAGCCAGAGACCTCTTGGGCCTCAGTCAAATGTGCTTGTCTTGAATAGGCTGATTACCATGGAGATGAGACTTAGCAGCAAGGAGGAGGGCAGTGTATTCCTCCAAGAACCCAACTTCTGTATGTTAATAACTCTAAACTCAGATTGGATTGGGGAATATGGGGAAAGTTACAAGTACAGGACAAAACAGTTTGGGGAATTAGAGACACAGGATCTCAAATCTTTCTAACAAGTATTACCTACAAGAAAATAAAATCCTGGGCAATGCCAGGTATATACGTAGTATTTTATAAAACCGAAGTTATGACACAACCATTTTTCATTGTCTACCATAAGAGGTTTCCTTTGATAGGCAATTCTGTGATAGCTCTGGTTGATCTTCAAAATGAGAAAATGGCCAGCGTGGTAGACATGAATAGTCTTGAACAGCCTCTCTCACAGAACAGCATAATACTCCCTCTATAGTTTTCCAGACAGCTGGTGGCGATCAACCAAATAAGAAAGCAACTAGAACAACACTGGTGGAAAACTTACATCAAGTCTGATCAAACACAGGCTGAGCTTATTTGAAGGTCTACTCCACGGTAATGCACACAGAAAAATAATAATTATTTTCTACACCACAATGTCTGCAAAGAACTATCCAGCAGAGCTATTTCAAATGGTCTTTTATACCCTGGCCCATAAGTGGAGAATCCAGACCATCTGACAGCCCACCACAAACAATTTCATCAGCATTTTGCAAATAATATTACTCAGATCCATTCTTACTCGGATGCTATAATTCATATAGACCCAGTGGATGTAATTTTGGTCCCTGCTTGTCCAGTTATAAAGACTGTTTTTTCAATTTGTAGAGCCTAAGGAGAGGACACCTGGAGAGGTGAGAGGCGTTTTGGTTGTACTAGATCCTTGCCCTTCTTGATTCATCAAAAAGCCCAGAGGGGACTTGCCAAGTGGGTAAAGAAAGGGTAATGGTTACAACAAAGCAGAATTCCAGTATGACAAAAGAAGGTAGTTAAAAGACTGTTGTTAAAAAGTCCTCCATCAATCTCACTATATTATATAATTACCAGCCAGTTTCTAATATTCCATTTCTGGGCAAAGCACTAGATGGGTTATCTAGGTCTATTTCAATCTGGCTTCACTCTTACTTAGGATGGAGACAGTTTGAGCTATCTTACTGGACAATGCAACTGAGAACTAGATACAGGCAAGTGTCTCTGGGGTTCTGCTGGACGACCTGGTGTTTTTTAATATCTGTTATGGTGTTTCCTTGCTGGGAAGGAAGCTGGGGGCACTGTTTTATGGTGGATTCCCTCCTTCTTGGAGGGGCAGGCCCAGAATGTGATACTAAATAATTCCTGTTCAGCCCCTTCGTCATTAAGCCTATGGAGTCCCTCAGGATTCCATTCTATCCCTCATGCTATTTAACATATACATGAAACCGCTGGGAGAGGCTTTCAGGAGTCTGGGGATTCAGTAGCACCAGGATGCTGATGAAATCTACATCTATTTCTCCTTTCTAGCTGGCTTCAGTGAAGGTGTTTCAGTTCTAAACCTGTGCTTTTCACCAGTAATGGACTGGATGAAGACAAACATATTGAAGCTTACTCTGAACAAGACAGAAGTGCTCCTAGACAGTTGAAAGACAAGTTGTAAACCTGACAACATGAGCTTTATGCTAGTATTATAACAACCACCACAACCAGTTTGTATTAAGTACTTTGAGTTAAGTACTTGGATGAAAAACATCAGATTTCATTCATCTTCAGAAAGAAAGGACTTCATGTTCAGATTAGCCCAGAGGATATCATTCAAAAGAGCAGCCAAACAGAAATGCGTGTATACACAAACACACTTTTACACTGGAAAACAGGAAATTCAAAGAAAGAAAGAGCCTATCAATGAATTGTGAAGTATTTCGATATATCCTTGTTTTTTTTTTTAAAAAAATGGATGGTACCAAAAGTTATCTAGTTTCACTTACTTTGAGCTAAGTTGTGGTGGAAAGCCGCTGAGGTAGATCCCGAGGTGGTTGTCACTCCAGCCGTATCTGTTCCAAAGCCAAGTAGCTCCAATGGAAACTGAAAGGGCACGGTCACAGGAACAAGGCTACCCAGCATCCCAAAATTAGCCAATGGAGCTGATGTCACATTCTGATTGGTTACAGACAGGGGTGATGTCATGAGAGTCAAAGGTGAAGCATTTGCCAGTAATGATGAACCTGTTGTTGACTGTATGGAAACAGGTATTATCTGTAAATCTGTTTTACAGCTTTTGAGGCACACCCAAAAAATTGGTAATACATCTGTTTTCATTAAAACTTAGTAAATGCTTGATAACAAAGCTCAAGATTTCTTCTACATTATTTTGTATTTATTTCCCCATTCAATTTTTATAAAACAATCAGACAGTATTCTGTTCCTTTTTCTTTTTGCTATTAGTGTAAATGACTACGTTAAATATAATTGTGATAGCTAAGATTGTCCATAATGTTTGAACTGCTCTCTCTGCTATTTTACCCACAATATTTTTGTAGTTAGGTTTACATTTCAACTTCAAGATTTTTATAAGCAAGATTTCCTGAAACCATGCATTAAATCACAGGTTAATCCAGCACAAGCTTACTTGGAAGAAGTCTCAATGGTGTTCAGTAGGGCTTACCCTTAATAACAGTACTTAAGGTCGCCGCTCCAGTATAGGGAACCAAGCAGCCATAACGAAGAAACTAGAGTACAAATAGTTTCAACATCGTGGACTGTTTTAAATACATTCGACTGGGCTGCTGGAAGCATACTTCCAACTATTCCTCAAAAACACCCCTTCAGTCATCCTCAAAATACCATGGGGGGTTAGGAGAACCTGCTTATTGGAGTAGGCTGTGACATGGTGTGGAGAGAACATATAAGATTTCAGCACAGGCATCTTCCATGAGCACCTTCCACTTCTATTTATAGAAGGTGCCTCTGCCAAATTTTCAGTGATCTCTGTTCCCCCTATATCATGGTCTATCTGATTCAGCAAGATCCCTCACATTCTATATATACTTTCAGGGTGTGAAAGGGCTGTTTTTATGAGGAGAGTAAAGCCAAGTCTAATTCCACCAGCCCAACTGAGCATGCTTAAAGTCAGATCCAATTTTGTGCAATTTACATATGTGTCAGTTATCTAAACTTGTATATTTTAATCTTGATCATGAAAAGAAAGCAGCCAAGAGTCAAATGCAATGAGTAGTGAATTAAAAATGTATGCTAAAATTGCTAACCATTGTCCAGTTCAATTCTATCAGCCAGATCTGTACCAGCTCAACAAATTCTATAATCTAGAAGCTAACACATAAATCCAATCTATTCAAACTCAAGGAAAATTTGGGTTCAGTGGAATGGATTATCATATTTGACTATGCAAAACTGAAATGTAAGACATTATTAAAAGCAATGCACGTATGTAGCTTAACAAACAATATTACAGAACAGAACATGTATTACATAATGCAGGCTAGACATTTACCTTATTTCTAAAGTTTCACCAGCTTCACTGCAAACAAAACCTCTAACACTTCTGACTCACACCTATTGTCAGTACTTGCCCAAATAAAAGAATGCATTGTTATTCTATGTTTTGTCCATTATGCTGCCCCCAATACAATGAATCCCTGATCTATTTTCACTATTCTCTCCAAACAATCAGTAGGGCAGTTTTGCAACTCACTGTGAAAGGACCACTGTCGCTTGCCAGAGTAAAGAAATTAATGGAATTCTGAACAGCAGGTGGTATTAATTTAGACTTTCCAGTGAACAAAAATGTCACAGTATCACAAGAAACTGTTCTGTACTATTATAACCAACATATCTATCTCTTTTCATAGATGTGCTATTAATTCCATAGATGTGCCAGTAACCTCTATATTGGATGTCACTATAAAACCATTTCCTTAAGTACCTCTTTTAAGACAGACATATCCTCATGAAAAACTTTGTTTTTCTACTGGTCCTTCAGTGAATATACACTGAGTATTATTTATCTGGTATAACAATATGCTTAAGGTAGCATTCATAACATGCTAATTTCTTCTGTGTATTTTAGCTATTCCCCAAAATTAATGATTATTGGAAAAATATTTTAGTTTTAATCTTTCAGGTCATAAAATAATCAGTTACATTTTAATCCAGTATAAAAACAAAGGGTTTAGTCCAGTCCCAACTAGGGTACATCCAGTGAATCAATTACTGAATCCACAAGTTCCGTGGTTTCAGTGTTCTACTCCAGTCAGGACCAGTAATTGGATTTAGGCCAAAGAGTCTTGTGGCATCTCTAAGATAAACAGTTTTCTTCTAGCACAAAGTTTCATGATTATATCCCTCTTCCACAAGTGTATGAAACATAATACATAGACACCAAGATAATTATTTTCAGATACCAAAAAGCAGAACAACTAGAAGATTTATTATTAACTCTCAGTAGCTTTAAGAACATGTTTTGCTGAATGATGGAAATGCACACTTAATAGTTATGGTGGATCCATTGTTGGTACAACTGACTGTACGGTGGGAGCATATATCCTGAGCAAACTCAGAGTACAGTGATTAGCTCCCCACCCCCAAATCACAGCTATGGGGCTGTGGGTGCTTGTAGGACAACTGGCTGTACTAAGAACAGCAATTATGCTGCTTGTGATTTTTTTTTAAACATCATAACAGGATTCTGACCTTACTCCATAAGATGCAGATTCAAAAAGGTTTAGAAAGAAGCTCTATAACAAATTGTACCATATTTTACTTCAGTTTCTCTAAATCTATCAATATAAGATATAAGACTAATTATCTTTTGGAGCAAGACAACACAACCTTATTTTTTCTAAATTGTGAACTCCTATCACTACATATTTATACCATTAGGTTTTAGAATACATTCAATATACCTTATCCGTACTTTGGCTTATCTTTTTACTTTTAATGTATGAAATGTTATGTATATTCAATTTTTTTTCTATACAATACACATTATCTTAAACACAGAGCTAAATGCAATTGCTAATTCCAATTAATCAGCTGTGAATGATGGCAACATTTATGACATCGTGATGTCAACACATTGAATCCTAACTGAATGCAAACAGTAGCAACTGGTTTGAGGCCCTAATTATTAAAATGGAATTGTATTTTTAATTGTCTTTTTTAAAGTCATGAACATTATGCAATAAACTAATATTCTGAACAATGGATATAGAAAAAGACTCTTATGATTACCAAAGAGGACAATTCCAATTTGTCAAGCAAGGTCCCAGAATGGTATGAAGCAGTAAGAACAACTCTGTCTAGGAGAAACATTATTGGTTTTCGTGTGCGGGCACAGAGGATGTTGACAGTGGGGAGATGCAAGCTGTAAAAGGGCGTTGCAGTGGTCACACATGGCCTTCTGCTTGCAATTTATCCACTCTGATACGAATGGGGCGCATGGACTCAGACGCTGCAAGTTGTACAACTATCAGCAAATTCTGGGTTAGTTCACAGAGGCAAAGACAGGGTTTTTTCCTCACTACATTTGGCTCTGGGACCAACTATTACTGATTTGTAACCCTCAACCATGCCTAGGGGAATACCACACTTTTTACTTTAAAAGGGTTTGTAATCTCTACCTTATAACCCAAAGGTATAAAACCTGGATAGGCTTCTATCAAGAGCAGATAAGTTTTCACATTTTCACCATATCTTTCAGATACCATAATTATCCTACTTTTTTCTATATCACTTAGTCTATAAGTGATATCACTGTGTGCTTCCCCATCCTGCATCACCAAATGTCACTAGAGAAGCAGAAAAATGAACAATATAAATGCATTAAAACATGGGATAACTGATCCTGCACATTACAAGGAAATGCTATTTTCAGTGTTGTATGATGTTCAGTTCAATTCTATCCACATATGTTTGTTTGAAGTCCTTTATACTCCCCATAATATGATGTTCTTCATGTGCATTAGGCTACAATCCAATGAATGCTTACCTAGGAATTAAGTCTCACTTAATGCAACAAGGCTTATTTCTGAGTAGACATGTATAGGATTGTATCATTGGTCTAATTATATCTGTAGGAAGGATCAACATATAAAATGTTAAGTCTCAATTTATTATGCATATAATTCAATTTTTCATTCAAAACGTACCTGCACACTGGCTGGTATAACTGTAGACCCTGAGGCAGAAGATGGTCTATGTGGAATTGATAATTGTTTAGTAGCACCCTGTGTTCCACTTCCTGCTGCCCCAGAGAGACTAGTCCTATTAGCTCCACTTGAATTAAGGTTGCTGCCCCTGTTGACAGGTACATTCATTCCAACTCCACTCAAGTTATTTTTGCTGACAGTTCCAGAGGCAGAAGAGTTGGATAATTTTGAAGGGGCCTGAGGATTCTTTGCTGGTTGAAGGCCTGAGGTGCGGTTAGAGGGCAGTAAATTAATTGTAGGAGACTGCCTGCTGACATTTACTCCACCGGGCTGTTTATGAAGGGAATTGTTGCTGTTAGAGTGACTACTCTGGGATACTAGTGCACTTGAACTGGAAGAACTAGAAGAAGAAGAAGGGGGTTTGGATGTTGAGGTGGACTTAGATGAGGCCAGTTTAGGTGATGCAGTAGGCTTGGGTGTTACAGAAGGCTTGGGTGCTGTGGGTTTAGGAGAGGCAGCGGGTTTAGGTGAGGGAGCCATGGAGAAAGGAGGCTTGAAACCCTGGGCAGAAACTTGTGACACCATGGCCTTGGCTAAATAGTTACTAGAGGTAGAGGTGCTAGATGTTGTCCGAGACACAAGTGGGTGAGCCATTTGAGAAGTACTCACAGAGGTGGGGTTAGGCAAAGGAAGGCGGTATACTACTGGTTTATCTGAAGTCTTGGGAACTGGGGAAGAACACGAGAGTTTGGGATTGCTACTTAATTTTACCACAGGGTTGGTCTGAGATTTACTAATAGTTGCTTGTAGAGGGGACACATATTTTTGTTGAGCAGCAGATTGCTGGTGAACCTTTGTCACTTGTAATGTTGAAGAGCCACAACTTTGAGCTTCTGAAGAGGTTACAAGTACAGCTGTATCCTTTGGCCTCTGTGAAGCAGGAGAAGCTGTGGCTTGGACCTTACAAGACGAAGAAATATGTGTTTGGGAAGAGGAAGCAGCTTGAATTTGGCTTGACCTCTGTAATCCTTGTTGCAGAAGCTTGGCAGGTAAAGGCTCCAAGGAAACCTTAGGGTTTTGAATTGAAGATCCAGCAATAAGGCCTGAAGAGATACCAGTCTGAAGTAAATCCTGGGATTTCTTTGGTACTGGTCCTGTGTGCCCAGCTATAAGGCTTGATGAATGTGGTGTCTGAGCAGTCTCTACCTTTTTTGAGGATGACAGAGGTAACTTGCTCATTATACTCGCTAACTTCTCTTCTCTCAGCCCAGGCCGAGGCCTCGAAGCTGGTGTTTCTACAGAAGGCCCAGCTGGAGAACTCTTGGCTCCATTATTAATAACAGCCAAAGCATCAGAAATAGAATCCAAAGAGGGTGGGTTGAAGGAGAGATCTTCATCCAGTGAGTCATCTAAACAGATTGTTTCTGGAGCTGGGATACAGCTAGAACTAGCCAATGCAGTGATAGGAGTGCTTGTACTTGAAGCAGGAACACAAGCTGAAGTAAAAGGAGCACAGACTCTCTGTTCCTTCTTTGGACTTGTGTCCTAGAGTGAAGAAAAAGATCAGAATCATTAAAAATGCCTGCTCCGAAGAAAAGAGACAGAAGATTAAAGCAATGTTTGCATAATAATGTGAGGATCAAGGTAATCTAGTTTTAAGACAATTTCAGTGAGAGTTGAGACCAAGTAGCAAGTATATTTATTTATGTATAATCAAGTTTTTACTAGGCAAATTACTAGGCAAATTTAAAAAAAAACAGGCCTTTGATTCCAATACATATGTCACTTTTTTCAATGTTATGGGTACAGTCTGCTATCATTTTCAGATGATATTTTAGCATGTCGGTATTATCTGGACTGATCTTCTCTTACAAAGGAATCACAGGGCAAAACTCTGAGGCCCAAGTAACATGAAACAGCAGTAGATGCAAAGACCTGTCCAATCATAAGTGACACAAAGTATCAAAAGGTTATATGATTTTGGGAGTAGGAGTGACTAAATCCTCACATGTCTCTATGTGCACTTTCTTGTGTTTTTAATCATACTCCCTAATTTATATCACTAGAACAGCCACATCTTTTAAGGACATGAGTCTGCTGCAATTTTTGGGACCTAAAAAATAAATATAATTCAATTGTCACACCAGTCAGATTAAACAGAAGATAGTGCATGGTATAATTTGTACCACAGAGCTAACCTTGCTTTAGGAGGTTTTTTTAAAACAATAAAGGAAAGAAGCCAATGTTATTTCCTGAACCAGCCTTTCTTAAGATGTATAAAACACTGTGAAATCACAAGTAGTGGCACAAAAAATAAAACAAAAAACTGACAACTCCCCCCCCCCGTCCAATACGCTTCAGTATTTCTCCAAATTTGTTTCAACCTTTAGACTGTAATGACAATATCACACTACACTGTACAGTTTTAAACTAGTGGTAAATATAACCAAGGCGTACATCCAACTACTTGCCCTAAGTGGAAGAGATCCATTAAGTTAACTGCTGAGTGGTAAGCCAACACTTATGTAAAACCCATTGCCTCAGTGGAACTCTATCTGGAAGCAGTAACTGGATGTAGGTGTACTTTCAAGAGTTCAACTCCAATCATAATCATTCTTTGATATCATACAAAATTATTACATACACTGAAGTGTATTGTGCATTTACTAGCTATGGACCAAGCACTTCTGCAGCAAACATTTCATGAAGATGCTATTGCTTGGCAAAGTTCCATGAGTTGACAAAAACAGGTGTTGTTAAAAAGAACAATGAATGGAAAAAGGCAAACTCCATGTATGTTACCCTTTGCTCCATGAAGAAAGTACACGATAAAGATTTGATAAATAAAATGCCAGATTTCAGTCTGAATGCTAATACTTTAACTTAAAAGTAGTTATGGACAACTCCTCTACAAATTATGAAGCTGAATTTCTATTTCACTTTTCTGTGGCTTCATTACTTACCTTTGCTTTGGGTTTAGGTGCCAGAATAACCTTTTTCTTTGCCCTAAAAAAAAAAAAAAGACAGCATAGAGGTAGTTAAGTTTGCCTTCTATCATTTTATGCTGGAAATGTTCAGATACTATTAAGGCTTTCAATTCAACTGAGCAAACACTGACTGTAAAGACAAGTCTAGTTAACTAAGGAGTACAAATCTAAGGATTTTGCAAACTCCTAAGCAGAACAGGAGAATCAGAAGGAGGGCAATCACCCCGTTCCTATTTCTGTGTGCTGCACAAACCCACTTCAGAGGATTGGGAAACTTTCCAAAGCTGGTTTTCTGGCAGCTTCAAAGACTGCAGGTGGCAGGGGAAATAATTGTCCCCTACCGCTTGCAAACGTAAATCCCATTGCCTCGTAAAATGCAAAGCATTCTTTGTTGAAAAGTGTCTAGCAGTTTGGAGGTTGCTTTTTTTTTATTTCTTAAGAACAATGTTTAAAAGCAAATTCTGAAATACAGGCTCTGATATACAGAGACCATGTGTTGGTTCTACAATGCCAGTGCAACAAAGGATTCAGGCCCATTTTTTGTAGAGTCCATTCCAACTGCTTCCCAACCTTTTGGTTGAGTGTATTACAAGAAACTAAGTGGGAATGTGTCAGATATGCAAAGAAAACACCACAGTGCGATTCTACCACTTCTTCTAAGAATCTCTATTTTACAATTGCACTAATACAACATTTATTACCCTTCTATAAAAGATTCAATATAACTTATATTGAGAAATACTGCCATAGCCCAATTAATGTGTCAATTTTAAACTTAATGCATTTCTAATTGTAAATGCAGCACATTTATTGAATACCACTTCTAAACATAACATTTTTATTGAATGACAAAAAAACCCACTGAAAGATACTAAATACAATCTGCAAATGCTTTTGGAGTTAATGCAGTTTTCATCAATAGACAAAGAAACCTAATGGCCTTTCCTTGAATCGAGCTTTCATAGTGTAAACCCAACCAACAAGAATTCTAGTGAGGTTAAACATTCTGACTGAGATTCTGCATTTTTCTGGCAGAGCATAAAAGATCTGTACAGCTCTATTTCCTTCTGCTTTTCCTATACGTGCAACTTACCTTTCTACCACCAAGGGAGTCCCTAGTAGCTCTTAGTGCTCAAGGAGCAACTAAGCAGCAACTAGCTATATTACTGCAGCTGGATGCATGAAGAAAATATCCTTCTTTACGGCAGTGCTTCTTAAGATATCTGATATGAAGCAGGTCTATTCCCCCAACAATGTAAGGGATCAGCACCATATTTGTGCCCTTTGACTGTAAGTGTTTCTTTCTTTTCTGGGAATTCACTGCAGAGCAGCAGCCACTAGTTTGCAGACTGGCACTAATCTACAGACTACCACTTTGAGTACAACTTCTCTAGAGGACCTCTGGGACATTTAGAATGATGTTTTCTTTGTACATCTGTCAGTTTGAGCACAGGTGGCTGATACCTGGCTGTGCACTGATGGCCACTAAATGGTTGGGTAGGGCACCCTGGCAATAAAAAAGTAAACTATAAGCCTCTGAGGCTGTTGAGTTGCAAGAGGTGATAGATACCTCCTTCACCAATGATCCTAAAAAAAAAGACATGAACAAGTATACTGCCTGCAAATACGTCACCAACGGGACTCTATCCACTGTTCTAAAGAAACAATGTTTTACTTATCTCTGGGTGAAACAGCTAGTTTTGACTGGAGAAAACATCAGTCTTTGAAAAAATTGCATTCTAGAGATTAATGCATTATCAATTCTAGTTAGGTCTGTAAATATGTTTAATGCTGAGAAAACTACATCTTTATATAAATATTAAACAGATAAAACACAACGATTTATGTGTTTGGAAAATATCTAGCATTTTGGTGAAGTGTTTGAGAGTTTTTTATTTATTTCTTAAGAATAGTGTTTGAAAGTAAATTCTGATATATGGACTCTGGTACCTACACAAAATACATCTGCAAATTTTGCAAAAGCTGAGACTACAGAAATTGTCATTTTTTTAAATGAAAAACCAGCAATAAATGCACATACATGAAATCATCACAAATTAAGTTTTGACACACCATTACCACATTCCATAAACATCTGTAAATGGCATTACCAGTCAAGGTTTTTCACATTGCTGGAAGAGAAACCTTCAAGCCAGAGGTGCACAACTTTTGTAACCAATTTTTGCACACTCCCAAATGTACAGCAAGCTAAACCGTTACACCTTTTTTTAAAATCAGCAGGTTTACTTCCTGGTTTTTAATTGCCTAGGATAACTTCCCAAATAATTATATACCTGTACTTTTAGCCAAGCAGAAAGCTGAATACAGTGCATCCTCGTTATCTACCAGGGTTTGGTTCCAGTACCCCCACTGGATAACACTATATGTAGATGCTCATGTCTTATTATGTACAATGGTGCAGTAAAATGGCATCCCTTATATAAAATGGCAGAGTCAAAGTTTCCTTTTTGGATTTTTTTAAAAATATTTTTAAGGTGTGGCTGGTTGAATCCATGGATACAGAATCTGTGCATATTCAGGGCCTTCTATGAAGAGTTATCTGGGGCCTATACTTTCCAGAGTAGTATAGATGTCAGAAATGAATTTTGCCACATAAGCTCTGAGTAACTATCCTTACTAAAGATGCTGAAAATGTTTACTTTTTGTATTAGTAAAATTAGTAAGTGCTTACATAATCAAAAGATTTTCAGACATTAAAGTATAGAGCATTTAGTTCATAAAACCTAACAGCTTATCTTATATCAGGAATAAATAAGCATGAGTAATTTGCCAAATGTTAATTAACATTTCAAACTGCTGAAAGCAGCTAAATAAAACTGCTTTGGGACCTGGTCAAACAACCAGTTGGTCATCCCCGGAAAAAAAAATCAAAGAATCTACAGCATTCTCTCTTTTTAACAGAGTCCTCCTTGCATATCCTACCACAATAATATCTAGCTAATCTTGTGGTTAATGTAGTAAATGCGTGCCTTGTAAATCACATTCTAGGATTATATAGGCAACAACTTCTAGAAAAGTCCTCTCCCCTTGCACACTGAAGTACAATGTCATACAATGTATTTCACTCCTGAAAACATATTGCAGACATTTAGTTTCAAATAAACAAAATGGGTTCAGGATCACCACTGATACCTTAAATTCAAGACATTGCCTCCAACAGAAAAAAATAGTGACAGCTATGATAAAAAAACCCGAATTACTGTGTCATTATAAGATATACACTATTAAGGAAACAAAGATAAATCAAAGTAAAGCATATACTGATATTATACTCACGGAGCAGAAGTAAGGTGATTATGAACACTTCGGCTTTCTTTAAAGAGCATCCTGAAAAGAGGGATGGGAAAATTCTACTTGAAGAAACAGGACAAGGGGAAACCTATCAGTAATTTTTCCAGACCTAAATTAATACAGCCTGTGATAGTTCATTTAACTATCATATGGAGGAAATAGTTTATTTGTATTATTTGAAACAATATGACTAAGAAAACTATAGCAGTTTTTAATGCACATAACTCATACAATACACGGTTACTTAAATGCACTTATTTTTAGTTCAGACAAAATATTTGAAGTGTCTTGGTGAAACTAACTCTTAAACTTTTTTTTAACATACTGCACACATTAAACACAGCTTGTAATTAGCACCAGCACTCAGTATCTAAATAGTTCCCACAGAAGACAAAAAGTAAAAACTCAACAAAATATCTCAACATCAAGATTATTGTACACCATACAGTACTTCATATTGAACTCAAAATTTTGATTGCTCCACTACAGGTATAAATTGCAAGATCTCAGTTCTAAGACTACAGTCTAGTACAGATTATGAAAGATCATTGGTACTTACTGGATAGTTCCTTCTGGGGAGGTCCAAGTAAAGCACCAGGGACAGTGGCTTGTATTCTAGTCACCACCCAGGAGAGGCAAGAATGTGCAATGTCATATCAATGAAAGAAGCTGCCCTCTGGCTCAACCTCAAGTTCATTTTGAGAACCAGGCAGGAGGAGAACATGGAACAGGAGATGGCAAGAGAAGTACATTCAAGTAGTCCTTAACCCCAGAAGATGTAAAGGCCAATGCAATTGCACCAAAAGGAAAAAAAATAGACTTAAAGACTCTGATTAGCTCTCTCATAGGCACACCAGACGCCTCATTCAGACCTCCACAGAAGAAATCTTCATAGTAAGTATCATCATACCCTGCCCTGGGAAGTTCTTTGTGAAGCATCTGGAGAAATGGGAGATGCCCAGGCTATTCTCCTAAGAGTGGGTCTGTGGCTGATGTTTAACAATTGTCAACAACTGTCCAAGACTGCTGCTGCAGATGTAAAATTCGGTAAGATATCAGACCTAGTTCACATAATCCCCCTACAGATTTTTGCCAGCACAGCACTGTTGGAGAAGGCAAATCACATACTGCAGCCTTATTGGAACGCGCTATAGTGTTTGATGTTGAGGCAGGTGAGCTGAGTCATACAACTGAATCATGCAGGCCTTGATCCAGCATGCTAACATGGATCTGGACACCTTTTCCCCAGAAGAAGTGAGGTGAAAGGAAATTAAACATGGAGTCTGTCTTCTTTGATCCCTGAAGATACATTTTGATCACCACATGCACAACTATTTCTTGGAAGGATGGAAGAAGTTAGATCAAATGGACAGTAGAACTGGCTCTTGGGATTTTAACCAAAATGTTTTTACTGTTTCATGGCCAAAAAGGAGGAGCCCTTAAAGAGAGGGGAAGCTGGATTTACTCTGGAGGTAGGATCAACATTTTAGTACATAAGCCATGTTAAACCATGTGAAATGCCTGTACATTGTAGTATCAAGTTAGTTTATCTAGCACAGAAAATTACTGTCCCTAATAGTGTGGGCAACAAAAACAGAAAGTTTGTATTGCTTCAGAATTCCTCTATATAATTTTCGATCACTGTTATTCAAAAATCTTTAATGTAAGGAATGAAGGCCCTAGCAAAGACTGAGGCTGCAGAAGAAGCTCTAATAGCTAAGGCAGTGGCTTCATGAGCTCTTTAAAGACAAAAGGGCTACTGCAAGGGCA
This sequence comes from Cyclura pinguis, assembly GCA_030412105.1. Classification (NCBI taxonomy): domain Eukaryota; kingdom Metazoa; phylum Chordata; class Lepidosauria; order Squamata; family Iguanidae; genus Cyclura; species Cyclura pinguis. The sequence continues at coordinate 42,892,146 of CM059603.1, forward strand.
TACTAAGGGAACTTCCAAGATCTTGCATGGAGCTGAAAAGGAATACATATTCTGGGCTATGTTCACCTACTGTGTCCCATGAAAGTGGGCACCCTATTAGTCTTTAACAATCTGTTCAAAAACAGGGAAAAAAGAAAAAAATAAGTTGGTTTTGTTGTGGAAACACACTGGCCCCTGAGAAATAAAGTGGTCTGATTGACAGACAGTTTGTGGAAGTACTTTTTCTGAGTGCAGACTAAAGGTGGCCAAGGGCTCTGCACAGCAACAGGAAAAATAAGCAAAGCTAAATAAACTGCTCTTAGAGAAATCCTCCACTAAGCTCCTCATTGTCCAGACCAACTGAGAGATAGCATACATAAGAAGGTTCTGAGGACTAGAGAAAGACTCTATGAAAATAATTCAAAGAGCACAGTTCAACAGGTTGGGATTATTTAAATATTAACAGAGAAGTTTTCTAGCGGAACCTCTGGAGAATAAATGAAAGGTGCAGACTCTCCTGTGGAGGTACAGTAGAAGTCTCAAATTTTTTTACTTTGCTCCACATTTTGTGTAGCGACAAGAGAGTTCTCAGAAGAGAAGGTTAAGAGGGGATATGATAGCCATGTTTAAATATATGAAGAGATGCCATGTAGAGGAGGGAGTGGGTTTGTTTTCTGCCGCTCCAGAGACCAGGACAAGGAGCAATGGATTCAAGCTGCAGGAAAGGAGATTCCACCTGAACCTCAGGAAGAACTTCCTGATGGTCAGGGCTGTCTGGCAGTGGAATATGCTGCCTCGGAGTGTACTGGAGTCTCCTTCTTTGGAGGTTTTTAAGCAGAGGATGGATGCCCATCTGTCAGGAATGCTTTGAGGGTGTTCCTGCATGGCAGGGGGTTGGACTGGATGGCCCCTGTGGTCTCTTCCAACTCTACATTTCTATGATTCTATGAGAGTTAAGTCTGTGGGAAAAATATCCTCATTAAAAGACAGAGGTGGTTTGGAGAATCATTCAGAGACTCAAAGATATTACTGGAGTCAACACAGGGCATGGAATGAGGAATGGAGAGGTTCTTCATGGTAGCATTGGAGCAACCTTTGATTATTTTGAAAAGATCCTATTAGGAGGTTAAAGGAAGGAAGACTCCAAAATGGTACCAAGTGCACTGACAATTGTCTAGAGGAAGAGCACATTTGCTGTATTCAAAAAAGCTCTAAAAGCCAAGGAAGTACCTTCTCTGCAGATTGCTTCAAATTTTCTCATCTCCTCTGTGGTTATACAGGATGATAACACCAGCCCACAGATGTTGCCATCAAGGCCAGGAAATATGGTCACCATAAGCTTTGTTAGTCTAACTGCAGTCCCAGCTGCCATGCTCTTCAGCTGTTCAACAGTGTGATCTCTGCACAATGAATCCTGGTGTGTCAGAATCAGTGGGAGAGGTGGAGCATGCTCAACAAGGCAGGCCATTCAGCTTTCAGTTTCATCACTCTAAGACTTCTGCTTCTGCAAGACTCTTCAACCTTTCTCTTTTGTCAGATGCCATGACAGAAACAGAAAGTGTCTCTTTCCTTCTTAAACTAAGGAAATATCAGAATGTTGAAGACACATGGAGGCGGTTGAGATAAAGCCAGAGGGCTGCTAGAGCCAAATATCAGAGGAATAAAGACTTCTGAGCAACATAAGGAAGTAACGGGGGTCGAGCTAGAGGGCAGTTTTCTTTTAACTGGTATGCACATCCTTTCCTTTCTAGGCTGGTGACTAGAAAACTGTTCACTCCCCTGGATGCATCCTGATAGAATCTTCCAGAGATCTGGCAACACCATCTCTCAAGAAGGATGATAAAAGAACAGTAGGCTTTCTAAGCTTTTATCTGGCACTTAGGCAGTTTACAACTTTGAATCATGGAAACTAGGAATGCATCACATAACAGCACCTAATGTTGATTAGTAGTACTGATCAACAGCACACATTCATGAAGCATCATCAGAACCATCACAATTTCTTTAAGCGTTAGGTATTTTATTCTACAAGACACACTTCGGATGTGAAGGACAGATCTGCAGAATTTCACACAAGCAGCTCAGTTCTGTACTTTTCCTTAGTTCTACTTGGATACTTTCAAGCCTATTTACAGGCATTCTCCTGATGCACACTAATCGAATAATCACAGCTTGAACATTTAATTGAACAAAAATTGTATTGTAGTAGGCACCCATACCTAGCTTGCATCCAACCTTTTGGCCAAAGTGGCTTCACCTCTGTCTCCATAAAGGTCTTGAGGTAATCTTCTGCAGACTGGCTTTTATTTGGCTCTAGCTCATAACATCCAAGTTTTATTTTGACAAGGTTACATAGCAAAGCCCTGTTTAAAAAAAAAAAACACCAAACAAACAGAAAGGCTCAAGTACAACAGTCTTGTTGTTTATGTACATCTTCGATCCTTCTCACCAGACACGTGATTCACTGTAGTGCTTTTTAAAAGAAATTTATTAAGAAAGTTCTCAAGGAAAGTTATTCTAATTTTTAAGCAACCAACATGGTCACATCTACCCTATATTATATACACACAATTCTGTTTTCCACCTCTGATTGTAGCATTGCATTTTTCCTCTATGATGCTGGAGTATTTCCAAGTTTTCCAAGAACTTTTCAAAGAGAAGATTCAAATTCCATGCAACTGACTTTAAGATTGGGATACTGACAAAACAGCAGGCACTGTTTAGTGAGAAGAGAGGGCAAGTATATAATAAGATACATCACAGCATCTGGATGTTATTTTGAATACACCTAGTGAGAAATCATTCAGTTGCATGGTATGCAAGATAAGGTTAACATTTTATTAGCTAAAATTAATAATTATGTTAATGTTATGTCCTCAGATTTACTCTACTCAGAAGCTGCCCTATATGTGCATGCTAAGAAAAACACCCTAGAAATGCCACATGATAGCAATTCTTTCCTTGTTAGCCATAGTCTAGAGCAGGTTGGAGCAGATGAGGGGTGCAGCTTGCTTGAATTCCTCCAAACTCACTTATACAGCTCTTGAGTTTCTCCCAATCTCCCCTAGTGTTCTTTTTCAAAGAATCATTTTAACTGTTTTTTTTATCTCTGTGGTTTGCCACTGAATTTGGCAAAAAAGCTGTGTTCACTGCTCCTTGCTGCTGCAACCTCTCCTTTTCTTTCTCTGATGAAAAATACAAGGAATACCTCCCCTGTCCATTACTGAAGGAGGAGGCATATGGCTGCCAACTCTTCTCAAAATACTTTACCTGCTCACAGAAGTCCTGCAGTAAAGACACTAGAGAGAGTTGACTGTGAAAACTGCTCCTCAACAAATGTCTTTCCTCCCAGGATTCCTAGGAGCAAGTAAGGCATATAGGGAAGAGCAGAGTATGCCTGCACCGCCCCTCCGCTATTCTCTCCACGGCCACCCAGAGAAGGTGAGTGGTGAGCTGGTGCTGCTGTCATTGACAGTAACACTTCATTTTCTTTTTTTCTTGGGGAAAAATGGCTTCAAACCAGCAACGGTTGGAGAAAGGTGAAACTGGCCTTCTGTAGCCACTGCTGCATTAGACCATGCTGTAATAAAGGGAATTCTAGTGGACAGTGGTATCATACCTCACTGTCTCATCCCAATGGAATTTCTTTCTAGGTCCTGCTACCCTCTTTCCTGGCTTTTCATCATCTTCCTCCTCAGAGCCATTCTTGTCTCTCTCATCTTCTGCTTGCATTCTGGAACAAAAACAAAACAATTATTTTGTTGGCAAGCATTAGTTTCCTAAAAGAAAAGCATGCAAGTTGCTTACCTGTAATTGATATTTATGTGGCAATCTGTGCAGTACCACATATGGGTTCTCTGCATGTGAAATGCAAATTCCAGATACATTCTAGAGCTCTAGGTGGAGAGTTAATGCTTGTAGTCCCTCTTTTCAAAAAGGAGACTCTGCATCTATGTATGTCTTCCATGTCTCAGTTCCTTTGCAAACACTATGAAGAGTACCACTATGAAAGGTACAAGAGTCACCTTCAGCAGGCAAGAAGCTGGACTGTGAGACTTCACAGACTGACTTACAAGTAAAGTACTCTGCTTTTCTTCAAACTTTGGGTGCAGTTCCACCCACATTCGTTAATCAACAACCTGTGGGGTGGTGCTGTGTGCTAGTAGTAGTAATAATAACAGCAATAGTAACAACAGCAATAAACAATTGCAACACACTACCCAGCCAAAAGCTGCATCTGCCCATACCACTGCACAGATATGAAAGGCACCATATATATCAGTTTTACACATACCAGCAACAGAAATGTTTCATGAAAACAGAGAAGACTGCAATGTTTCTAATGCAATGCCCTATGACACCATACAGAATGGACTGCTTATTTTGCTAGCTTATAACAATAATTTTGGCAACTGGTTGCAGTGCTAGCAAAGATGATGGTCATCAAAAATCCACTCCCATCTTAACCAGTCTTTCTGCAATGGAGGCTCTAATTTAGGCTGCAACATGCCTTGGTGAACTCAAGCTGTGCATCTCAAGAGCCTGGGAAAGGTTAAATAACAGCCATACCTATCTGGAGTAAGGATTTTCTTATACAACTGTGGCACTTTTTAAAACATAGAAGCACTGTCATAAGATTGGAGGAATGCACAGAGAAAAAGCACAAGAAGCATGAGATGACACTTGAGAAGGCTAAAAACAAAGGAAAAAACAGGCAGTTAGGCTGCCATTAAGAATGTTCTTCGAACTGCTATTCAGTACAGCAGTCAGAAGACTGCTGAGAAGGAAAGTGGTTACTCAAAAACTGAAAATTTTACTTTTTAATTCACTAACAGCTCATTTTCCTAGAGAAACAGGAAAGTGGCCAACTGCTCCAAATTGTTTCACTTTCAACTGTGAATGCTTCTGAACTTGAGAATTTTGCTGAAAGGGGGCTGAGGTTGTATTAGACTTTGATTACAAGTTGGCTCTCCACATTTGCTAGGGTTAGAGGTGCAGGACCCTCACAAATATGGAAAAATCGCAAATATCAAAATGTGTACATCTGTGCGAAGCGGGCTGAAGCATGGTGGGCAGATCAGGCACCCAGGGTCCAAATCAGGTCAGGGAAAGGAAAAGGAAAGAGGGTGGGTTGGCACGGTGGCACTGTATTTCCCCTCTTTTGACCATCTCCTTCCTTAGGGGTGGAGGGGCATCAAAAGAGGGTTTGTGGTGCTGACAAATCAGGCTGTGAGCCATCCTTAGCTGGCCAGGCAGCAACTGATGGCGCAGGAGGAGGGCCAGAGGAGGATCTTAAGAGCTGTGTAGCCTGATCAGAGCTGCCAAGAGGAAAGGTTCCCCTGCAAAAGAAGGACTTGAGGTGGGGGAAGGGGTTGAAGAAACTTGCAAATAATCAAATCTGTGAAAGTCAACCCTGCAAATGTGGAGGTCTGACTGTACAGAAAACTGAGAAAATAGAGAGGCTCTGCATATCCAAAATATTTGGAGCCGGCAGTCTAGAATATTATAAACATGGTATAAACTCACAATAAGGACTGTAACTTTAATTGAGAATAGGAAAATTTAGAAAACCTCACTGTAAATCTCTATTTTCTTTAGTTTACTTAGCTGTGATGGTAGATTCAAATGTTCAAATTGAGCATAATTAAATGAAACTCTGTTTTTTTTTCTGATTCTGGTGTTTAACTATTACTTTGTACTGATGCAAAAATTACATCTTTGGCTTTCAAAATTGGCTTTTTATCTATTCTCTGCAGAAGTTTTGATAAAGGCACATAAAAATATCAGCAATTTCCAAAACCCCATGTATGAATTGGGCTGAGCCTAATACCAGATTAGTGAAGTGCTTGTCCTAACTATACAAGGATTAAACTTTGACCTTTGCCTACCTTGAGAAAGAAGGAAGGACCAAGGGCTGAAAATAGGCTATGAACGATTTTAAAAAATAGAAGTAGAATCTTAGTAAAAAAAAAACCCTCTGAACAACAAAAGTAAATCCTATCTTTCACATATGCTCTGTTATGGGGATTAATCAGAGGAATATTCCCAAACTGCAGATTTAATATATTTAAATAGGTTTCTCTCTTTTTCAATGTGGCCTGCTTCCAAGATTCAGATCATCAAAGAACCTGCAACATAATTAATTAGTTATAGCCTAAGAAAGATTATGCTGCAATTTTTAAAGAAATCTTTTAGATGTCACAAGATTTTTTTAAAGAATGCATAATCTCATAAAAAGTTGCTAGACAGGGGCAGAGTTTTGAGAGAAGGAGCTACAGGAGTTGTGGCCACAGGAAGAAGGCAGGAAAATAAGATACTGTAACCTTATAACGGGAAGTAATACCCAGGGTTTCCTTGAGTCTGAGTATTCAGATACTATTAACATTTTAAAAACTATTTTGTAACTACAAAGTCTTCCCATAGTTGAGTTCAATGCTTTCAGTGTCAAATAATGTTTAATGTTCTAGTTCTGTAAACTTACTGCTTAAACCTGTAATGCATACAACTCCGACATTTTTTTCTGAAGAAGAACAGGTTGCTTACCTGTAACTGTGGTTCTTCGAGTGGTCATCTGTGCCCTCACACACTACTAGGAGCTTTCGCGCATGAGCGGTACCGTTCGGAAAATTCTAGAGCTTAGTAGCTTGGCGGGAACCCCTCCCCCTCTGCCTGCACTGAGCATGCTCAGCCCGCCGAGCAACGGTCTCTCCTCAGTTCTAAAGTCCGCCGAAAAAAGGGGACCTGAGAAAGAGGGGACGGCTGGGCGGGTGTGTGTGAGGGCACAGATGACCACTCGAAGAACCACAGTTACAGGTAAGTAACCTGTTCTTCTTCTTCGTGGTCTCTGTGCCTCACACACTAGGAGATTTTGTAGCTTACCAGCAGGACGGTGGGTCAGGTCCTAGAGTACGGAGGCCAGCACCGCTCGTCCGAAACGGGCATCTCTACGGGACCGGCAGTCTAGTCGGTAGTGGCACACGAAGGTCGATGGCCTGGACCAGGTCGCCACTCGACACAGTTCTTGCAGGTCCACACCTCGCAGGAGAGCTGCAGAGGATGCCATGGCTCTGGTGGAATGAGGCCGGAGCAAGTCTGGCGGAGGCTGTTTTGCAAGTCCATAGGCCAGCAGTATAGTCTGGGCCACCCACTTAGAAAAACGCTGGGTGGATACCTTGTGGCCTCTGCGGCGCTGACCATAGCACACGAACAAGTGCGGGGTCTGGCGGAAAGACGCAGTCTGGTTGGTGTAGAACGCCAAGGCCCGGCGAACATCAAGGGAGTGCAAGGACCGCTCCAGAGGTGTCGTCGGGTTTGGATGGAAGATTGGCAGAATGATGTCCTGGTTAAGGTGGAAGTGAGACACCACCTTAGGCAGGAAAGAGATGTCAGGTCGGAGAACTACCTTGTCCCTGGGGAACACAAGGAAGGGCTCGTCAGCTCGCAACGCTGTCAGCTCACTGGCTCGCCTGGCTGAGGTGACAGCCACCAGGAAAGCAGTCTTGATCGTCAAGAGCCTGTCATCCGCCGTGGCCATGGGCTCGAATGGTGGTCGCGTCAGCTGCGATAGCACCAGGGAGAGCAACCAGGGCGGTAACGGTGGCGATACCGGCGGGTAGAGATGCTGTAGGCCCTTCATAAACTGCTTCATGGTAGCGTCACGGAAGAGTGCTGCCGATGGAGAGCCGCGAGGTTGATGCGCCACGATGGCGACAAGGTAGACTTTCAGGGATGAGAATGCCAGTCCCTGCTGCCAAAGGTGGAGTAGGAAGTGGAGGACGGTACGTTGGCCGACAGGCGATACTGGCTCCCCCCGTGTCTCAGCAAAAGCGATGAACCTCTGCCACTTATAGGCATAGTTACGGCGCGTCGACTCCTTCCTGGCCGCGGTCAGGATGTTCTGGATGACCGGGTCGTCTAAGGTGTTATCCGCCAGGCATGGAGGGCCAGGAGCGGCACGTCGGGATGGAGAACGAGACCGCCCGAGTGTGACAGAAGGTCCGAAGTCGAGCAGAACTGGAGGAGTCAGCCCCGAGCCGCCTCAAACAGGGGGCCGAACCAGTGCTGCCTCGGCCAGTACGGGGCCACGAGGACAACGTCCGCTCGGTCCACCAGGATCTTGGCGACCACTCGAACGAGGAGAGGAAATGGAGGGAACGCATACAGAAGGCCGCCGCTCCACTGGAACTGGAAGGCGTCGCCGAGAGAGCCCGGGCCCCGACCGGCTCTCGAGCAGTACCGACGGCACTTCGCGTTCGCCTCGGTGGCAAAGAGGTCGATCATGGGATCGCCCCATCGGTCTCGAATCAGCTGGAACGCTTCTCCCGACAGGGACCACTCATGGTGGAAGTGTCCCTGCTGAGGGCGTCCGCTGTGGTGTTGTCCTGGCCCGCCAGGTGCACGGCTATCGGGTGGACCCGGAGCGACACGCACCAGTCCCACAGTTGGAGCGCGATGGTCAGGAGCGTGGTCGAATGGGTCCCTCCTTGTCTGTTGACATAACAGACTGCCATCGTGTTGTCCGTTAGAAGCAGGACAGTGTGTCCTGCGACCAGGTTGCGAAACGCCCTCAGAGCCTTCAAGATGGCAAGCAGCTCGAGAGCGTTGATGTGAAGACCGGTCTCGTCGTCGGTCCAGCATCCCCATACCCTGAGGCCGCGACAGTGCGCTCCCCACTCGAACAGGGAGACATCGGTCGTTACCGTAAGGCGAGGTGTCGGTTCCCGGAACGGCATCCCCGAGAGCAGGTGGCGGTAAGAAAGCCACCAAAGCAGGGAGCGGCGCACGTGCGTCGGGATCCGGAGGCGGCGTCTCTGGTCGTCTCGGAGCGGATTGAAGACCCTGACGAACCAGCGTTGGAGTGGGCGCGCGTGCAGTCGGGAGAGGTAAGTAACAGCCGTGATGGAGGCCATGTACCCGAGGAGCTGCTGGATCCTCCTCGCTGACACCGTCGGCAAGTCGAAGGTGGCGGATGCCGCCCGGCGAAGGGTACGTGCACGCTCCAGCGGCAAGTAGGTTCTGGCAGAGACCGAGTCCAGGGTCACCCCGATGAAATCGAGCACCCTCGCCGGCTCGAGGTGCGACTTCTTTGGGTTGACCCGGAGGCCAAGGCGAGTCAGGAGGGACAGCGTTCTGTGGATGTCCCTGTACAGTTTGTGTCTGCAGGACGTGACCAACAGCCAGTCGTCGAGGTAAGGGTAAATGGAGATGCCCTTCGTCCGCAGGTAAGATACCACCGGGGCCATCCATTTGGTGAAGACCCTCGGGGCGGTGGACAGCCCGAAAGGCAGCACCCTGTATTGGTAACAGGTGCCGTCTATCGCGAACCGAAGGTACCGTCTGTGCTGTGGGCGAATGGCGATGTGGAAGTACGCATCCCGAAGATCGATGGAGGCGAACCAGTCCCCTCGACGAAGGAAAGGCAGGATCGAGGATAGGGTGACCATCTTGAACCATCTGGGGCGGATGTATTCGTTCACCCCTCTGAGGTCCAAGATGGGCCGCAGGGTACCGTCCGACTTCGGTACCGTGAAGTACCGGGAGAAGAAGCCGGTGGTAGTGGCCGAGGGTGGTAACCTTTCGATCGCTCCTTTCTGCAGGAGGGACTGGATCTCTTCCAGCAAGGCTGGGCTGGCGGGGGTGGAATAGTAGACGCCTCGCGGTGGAATACTTGCAAACTCGATGGCGTAACCAAGACGGACGGTGGAGAGAACCCAAGAGTCCGAAGTGATGTAGTGCCAATCGGCAAGATGTCTGGCCAGCCCGGGATGATCTTCTAGGGATGCTGGAAGGTGGAAGAGAGGCTGTGGAGGCGACCTGCGCTTTGCATCAAAAGCGGGACTTCATCCCCGAGGAAGACTTCCTCGAAGAGGATTGGCGTCTCCGAGGAGGTCTCCTGGAAGAGGACGAGGCCGTCGGACGTGACTGTACAGAGTGCGGAGAGCGTGATGGAAGGGTGGAGGAGGACCTGCGCCAGGAAGGTCGTGAGCCAAAGGTGTGGCGTGGCTGCGGAGGCTGATGGATCCCCATCTTCTTGGCCGTTAGACGCGCCTTGACGATGTGGTCCATCGCTTCGTTGGTATTGGCACTGAAGAGCCCCGTGCCGTCGAACGGGAGGTCCTCAATCCTCCTCCTGGTGTCCTCCTGAAGACCCGAGGAGCAGAGCCACGCATACCGTCGGAGTGTGACCGATCCCACTAGCACCCGTGCAGCCACCTCGATGGAGTGCCTGGAGGAGATGATCTGTTGATTGGCGAGTGCTACCGCCTCGTTGAAAAAGTCAGTAGCACTCGCCCGATTCTCCTCCGGGAGGCTGGATAGGACCAGGTGGAACCTATCCAGCAGGTTCCTCAGGTAGGCCGCGAGGCAGGCCTGGGTGTTTGACACCTTCGCTATTAGTGAGGAGGCTGAGTAAAAGCATCGCCTGAACGTGTCAAGCCTCCGACCCTCTCTGTCCGGCGGGGTGGTATGCGCCCTCGTGCCCCCCTTGGTTTGGGCAGACTCGACCACCACGGAGTTCGGCAGGGGATGGCTGAAGAGGAACTCAGCGTCCTCCTTCTGGGTCCTGTAGAGATGTTCAAGCCTGTGCGGAATAGGCTTGGCAGAAGCCGGCTGGGCCCACAGCTGCTTCAGGGCCTCCATCAAGGCTGGCAGGAACGGCAGTGGAGCCGTCGATGGAGGACGGGTGTCAACATACTGAAAGACAGGATTCTGCACAGCCAGGGCCGGTTCCGCAATCTTCAGACCCAGAGCTGCAGACATCCGAAGGAGGATAGCCGAGAAACTCCTAACGTCCTCCGGCGCCGACTCCGGGGCAGGGTCTCCAAACGCCAAGGGGGGGGATTCGTGGGACACCGGTGTCAACTCGTTTGAGTCTGAGTCCGACTTGTAGGTTTGAGAGGATTCGGAGAATGACTTCTCGGGTGACCTCTCACGTGACGGTTGGCAGGATGGCACGGCCAACTTCACAGTCGGAGCAGCGACAGTGGGAGGCCTCGCAGAGGAAGAAGTGGTCACCGGTGCCTGAGTAGCTCTGGTAATCGGGACCACTGCAGGTCTCGGGCCGTCGACGGCTTGGGTCACAGTCACTGGAGCCGATGGCGGTGGCGCCTGGGCGGTTTCCGACGACGGATGGGTCGCCGTGGAGGTGACCCGCGGTGGAGGAGAGACTGCGCAGTAGTGCGGCGAACGGTCGCGTGAGCGACGGGGAGCCGGTGACCTGGAGCTGGAGCGCGGCGATCTGTGGTACCGAGAATGATAGGCCCCGTGGGATGGAGAGCAGGAGCGACGGTACGGCGACCAGCGTTGTACGTCGGGGTGGTACCAATCACGATACGCCGGAGAGTACGAGCGGTAAGACCCCGGGTACTCTCTCCAGGTGTGCTCTCTGCCGTATCTGGCGATATGCGGCGCCGATGAGTATGGAGAGTCAAGAGAAGGCCTGGACCACTCGGGGTAGGCCTCTCTACGGCGTGGAGAGCGTTGCCTGATCCGTCGCTCCGGTGTCCGGGATGCACTCCTTCCGGAGGATCCTCTCGGACGAAGTGAGGCCTGGGGTGAGGCCAGAGTATGCTCCGGGCGGGCCGCCATTTCAGGGCGTCTGGGCGGAGACACCACTGCAGTCAAAAGAGGTGGGCCGGGGGGTGCCGCGAAACCAGCGGACTCCTCCACGTCGGAGACTTCCAGGATCTCCTGGTGCTCCGACTCTTCCTCGGGTTCCTGCGGTTGGGTCGGAGGAGGTGTGGGAGGAGCAGGCCTCTTAGCTGGAGAGCCACGCTTTTCCTTCTCCTTCCTCTTCTTTTTCTTATCTTTGTCCTTCCCCTTCTCTGGAAGGGCAGGCCGCTTGTGCTGGGCCAAGGTTAGCGGCTTTGCCGGTCTCGGAGCCTGAGCCGGAGACTCCGCTGAGGTCGAAGTTGAGACCTTCGGTATCCTCGGCAAAGCAGAGATCGGCGTCCGAGGTGGCGGTACCGAGCCTGGTACCGCCGACGTGGTCGGGTCGACAGCCGTCTACGCCGACGAGGGCATGGTCGAAGGTCGCCCCGATGCCGACGACTTGGACATCGCCGAAGCAACTGACGGTCCTTCCTGTGTCTGTAGAGACTGCTCCCAAAAGTGAGATTTCAGGCGAGCCAGGCAATTTCTCAGGGTCTGGGAGGTGAAGTCTCTACAGATTGGGCAGGCCCTGGTGTTATGGGCCTCACCCAGACAGAAAAGGCACTCGCTGTGACCGTCAGTTAGGGCGACCTTACGACCACACGCTCTGCACGGTTTGAACAACGCCGACATGGAAGGACGAAGAAGACGACGGGGAGGAAGAGTTGGAGAAGGCAAGATGGCGGAGACGAAGAAGACGACGAAGGAGACGAAGACGGAGAAGGGGGGGGGAAGGCAAAAAATCCCGTAAAAACGGGTAGCCAAAATCACCAAATCAAGTCCGAAATCCGAAAGGCTAGTCCAAAGTCCAAATCCAAGTTCAAAAGCCAGTAAAAACACACGAAGAAGCAAGCCAAGCAGAGAACTAAACTCAGAACCTCCGTACGGAACGGCGGACGAGAAAGAACTGAGGAGAGACCGTTGCTCGGCGGGCTGAGCATGCTCAGTGCAGGCAGAGGGGGAGGGGTTCCCGCCAAGCTACTAAGCTCTAGAATTTTCCGAATGGTACCGCGCATGCGCGAAAGCTCCTAGTAGTGTGTGAGGCACAGAGACCACGAAGAAGAACTAATTTTCAGTGCTCCTATCCCAATAATGTGTTGCTATGCCGCTCTCTCAAAGCCCTTACAAGATGACTGAAAAAGTGACAGAACAAATTCAAGGCAAACACATTGTCGCCTTATTTCTTCATCCTTTTTCGAAGACTTTCACCAGTGCATTGCCACTTAACTCTTACTTCCTTTTTTTAACGTCAGTAGCTCACAAAAAAAAGGGGGGGGCAACAAAAAAGGACAGAGGGCAATAACTGCACCTCTCTTTATTTTCATAGCTTTACTTTGCTCTATGGATCCTTCACATTTGCCAAATACATCCCACATGGTCTATATACATACTTGGCATTCTTGGCTTGACTGTGTGCCTGGCAGTCTTCCTGGTATTTGAATAATTGTTCAGGCATGACACAACTGACAGCCAATTTCAGTTTCTGCAATGGTTCCTTCAAGCGGTCATCCTGCAAAGGCACATTCAATGAAACAGTGATGCAAACAGTATAGATTTACAAACTGATTCTGAGAGGATGCCCTGTCCCTCCTCCCACTGAACAACCTCTCACTGCCAACCTCAAATATATTGCAGCACTTGAAACAATCTGGTTTTGGTATCAAATTAGCACTTTTTCATCTAAAGTAGCCTATTGTTCCACCTTTCCAAGCAACTAAAAAGCCACACAAATTAAAAGGCATGTAAAAAGAAGGGAGAGTCAGTGTAGTATAAAGCTTTGAGTCCTGGTTTAAGACTTGGGGAAACCAGGGCTTGAATCCTCTGCTCAGCTATCTAAACACACTGGGTGACTTTGAGCAAATCACACTTTCTCAGCTTCAGAGAAAGGCAAAGGCAAACCTCCTCTGAATAAAATCTGGGAAAGAAAACCCTATGTTAGGTTCACCTTTGGATCACTTGGCAACAACTTGAGGGCAAACAACAACAACAAATAAGAACTAGTTCAAAAGAGATCATAAATATTATCAAAGTAACACCGTAAGCTTCCAAATACTTGAACAACTATGCCTTATATTATACAGTGGACTCTCTGTATATGCAGCTTCTGGATTTATGAATTCCAGTGACTGCAGAACATCATGTCCTACACCTAAAATGGTGGCGACATGAATGTGGATGCACTGAAGCAGCCACACACGTCGCTGCTATTTAATAATATGGGACATAAGTATTTGCATTTTTTATTTGTGGGGAGTTCTGGAATGGAACTCCTGTAGATGAGGGAACACTGTTCTAGGAAAGAAAGCATAACGCCTTTCATTTGGTAGGCATCAGCAGGATAAAATAATAAGATAGCCATCTTTAAAAATCAGAAGGGCTGTAATGTAAAAAATGCAGCAAACCTGTTTTCTTGGATTCAAATTACAGGAAAGGAGGAACTAACAAAACACCAGGGGGCACTTTTTTTTTAATGCTAAGAGGAAAAGGCTACCCTGGACGGTGATGGGTTCTCCATAAGGTTTTAAGCAAAAGTTAGGTGGCTACCTTTCAGAGATGCCTTAGTTGTGGATTACTACACTGTCAAGGGACTGGACCAGATGGCCTTTTTGTGATTTTTTTTTCCCAACTCAACAATTCTAAGATGGCCTAATTTCTATTTGAAGTAATAAGGTTTAGAAATCCTCCAAGAACTGTTTTCACATATGACCTTGTTATAGTAGCAATAGCACCAGCAGAGACTTGAAGAAAGAACAGTCAGTCTTAGGGCTTGAGGGCTTAATTCCACATGGAACTTGTTCTGACCCATCTTTTAATACGCATCTGCTACAGGCACTTTTACCTGTACATTGAAGTGCAGTTTCTTCAAACGCTTTATCAGAGTGTCCTTATTGCATGGCACAAAAGCCTCAAGGTGTGAGTATACTCCATTGCGGATTGTAGGATTCAGTTCCTGCAACTGTAACTCAATACTGACAAACAGAAAATATGTTCAAAATGAATGAGAAACAGCTTCTGCTTGCTGTCCATCTAATGGGTACTTTCAATTTTCGTGAAACAGAGAAGTGCTACACTAGAAATTTCATTTTTCTGCATGAGAAACCTAACTGGATCATGAGACAGTATTAGCTGCATTAATCTCTCAGGCTTTAGCAACATGGTCAGAAAAGATATATTCTCTTAGAATGGGCAGAAGGGGGGAATTACACTGGCATACCACTATTTCCACACCTTATTCTTATCTATCCAGCCACAACAGAAGTTGTAACTAACTTTCAACCATTCTTCCATACAAAATGTGCTACATCTCTCACCTCATTCACTTCACTTCCCCCCCACCCATTATGAACAAAATTAAGACTGCAGCCTCTAGGTGCAATGATGTATTTCCTAATACTAGTTTATAAAGCATAGTGTAATGACTGTTTTATGTATGTAAAACAAAATACTACAACTAGCATATTTAAAGTGTTAATCAATAATACAGAAATATGAGCTATCTTAAGACTCAAGTAACAGAGCAAAACCATACAACATAGATACACAAGAATTCTTGTCTGTTGTATTCTTCCTTTTCATTTTGAAATGTTTTCAGCAAATGAACATTTCTAATGAACTTTTCTATGGACCACTTAAAGAATTTGCTTGCTTGACTAGCTAGAAATGGTTGATGACAGTCATTCTCTACCCTAAGCTTAACATATTCCTTCAAAACAAGATGAGCACTTACTCAAGCAAGATATTATTCATGTCCTGTGTGAAGAATTTCTTTCTGCCTTCTTCATCAAAGAGCTTGGCAGCCTAGCAACAACAATGAAAGCCAGATACTTTTAGCACACTTCTGACCTCCAACATTCCTGTGATCCATAATTTATATATCCGCCATCAAGTTACTCCCTCCTGACTTGTAATTGTAAGACATGACCACAGCAGTGCATAGAAAACTACTAGCATTTATTGTATGCCAAGTACTTCATCCAGAATGCCATCATTCTTAGTTTCTCCTCATTCAAAAATAATCTACACATTTGATTTACTAAATGCTGACACAGTGTATGAGAACTATGACAGAAGATGATTCACTGGATGCAGTCTGATACAACAAGCCCCTACAAATACTGGTTTATTTTACTTTAAAACATTTTTAGACTTCTTAGCTGTATAACATGGCAATGTAACCTGACACTTTAGTGAAGCTACAAAGCTAAGATTGCCAAGTGCATTTCCAAGTGGCATAACTTCTATAAACAGGGACAATTCTAAGTAGAGTAAAGTATGAGCTGGTAAAGGAGTCTGCTGTGTAGTGAAGCATATGAAAATGTTTCCTGAAACTTATGTGCCACACAGATAAGGAATGAAATACTGCTTAGTTTGTAACATCTAAGCATCTCAAGGCAAGCTGACATCTTTATGTCCATCTATAATAAGTAACCAACAATAACTTCTGGGACCTGCATTTTGTGGCCTCTTGAAAAAAATGTAATTTTGAAGATAAGGTGTCATATTTGCTTATTCATTTTAAAGTGTGTTAACTATAGATAAATGGAAGTGAACCATATCAAATTGCCTTTGCTTGTAATGTATTCATTGTAACTCTTAATAACTACAAAAACAACTGGCTTTATATTCAACAATTGGAGTTGCAACAATTCTTCACAACACTCAGCATAAGCACAACATTCACTACACTTACAACTCTGAGGTCTTCAACACGCTTTTCCAGTTGTGCTGGCAGACCTTCTGGGAGGGCAGGCACCTGTTTCAGTGTCAGGACCTCAGAAGTATGGGAGAGGTGCACAGCACTTCCATTCTCCGCTGATGGCTCAGATACTGGGCTACCATTGGTGGTACCATCAAGCAAATGATCAAAGTCAATGTCTCCCAGCATCTCCAGGGCACTTTCAGCATCCTGCAGCAGTTCACGCTCATTTGTGCTGCCAAAAATTGAGAGAACTGGATCTGTGATGCTGAGGTTCAAGTCAGACACATCATTTCCACTTGTGATGGGAGCAGCAGGGAGCTTATTAGGGGTAGAAGAAGAAACTGACACCGTGGGATTCAGATCATCATCTTTCTTCTTGATTGCTTCTTTTTCCTTCTGAAACTTCCGGATCATAGCAGCCAAAGAAAAAGAATCCTTGTACAGTTTTTTTTTCTTCTTCTCAGATTTGTGTGAATTTAAGGCCATTACCCTGCAAAGAAAATTTAAAAAAAAAAGGTAGCTGTGCTGAATTACATCTGTTCAATTTGATTTCTAAATATTAAAGAAACTGGAGACCAATTTTAGCTTATACTTCCATCATATATTAGAGATATACAGTGAAGCAATAATTTTTTTTAAAAAAGTAAAGAGTATACACACTTCCTCATCTTCATTTTTTTTCACAAATTCATCAGGAAAGTTATGACTTATTTGCTTACGGGAAAATCAAAAACTTCAAGAACTCTTGAGCAAATTGCAAACTAACTTTCATGCACTCATTTTTTTTATGTCTTGTTATCAATTAGCACAATCACATTTGTATAAACTTCGGAATTGTACTGTTTAAGAAACTAGCCTTTTATTGAGAGCTTGATGCAAAATGATGAATTGTTCTGTTCATTACTATGCTATAATTTTATTTAAATGAGTTCAACAACTTGCTGTAAATGTTCTAACAGTAATAATTCAGTACTTGCTCTTGACTCATTCACAATAGGATACTATCTCAGAGAAAGAAGAATTTAAAAAACTTACCCTAGCTGTTTAGAAACTTTCATTTTTCGAGGCTTTTTCTCCTTCTCTGCTTCTTCATCTTTTCGTTTGCGTTTCTTCATGCTGCGGTCCTCTCCATCTTTCAGTTTAGCTACCTAATAGTTGGCAAGGGAGAGTGGAGAAAGAAGACTGTAGTAACCTCAACAATGAAATAATTCTTCACCAGGGAACTAAGAATGTAACATTCATCTTGCAGGATCAGACCATGGCTCATCTAACTGATGTTCGTTTTGAACAGCCAAGTTCAACTGGGAGCTTACAAGCAGGGATATCGCTTATCTTTCCTCTACCCCTCTTTCTTCATTTTAACAGTCATCAGCACTAAGACTGTTAGGCACAGTTGGCTTGATAGCAATATATTATATCAGTGCTACAGCATTTGTACCAACTTGTTATTGTCTTCCATGCACAATTATAAGCGTTGATTTTGATATATAAAGTCTTAAATAACTTAGTCCTGCATCTTTCAGAGACTGACTGCCTTATTTCTTTTAACCATCACAGCTGTTAAGATTGAGTGGCAATGAGGAACCGTGTGCTCTGCATACATCAGTATTGAGCTAGATCAGGGCTGGGGAATGTGTCCCTCCAGATGCTGCTGGATTGCAACTCACCACAGGTTATGCTGCCAGAGGTTGCTGGGAACTGCAGTCCAACAATATCTGATGGACTATAATTCTTCCCACCCCTGGCCTCTGTGGACCAATGTACTGAATCAGTAGCGGCAGTTTTATATATTAACACATCTTTGTATCACCTGTGCAGCAGGTTTAAAACAGCAAAGATAAACAGCAGGGGTGGGCAAAGTGTGACTCCTGGACCACATTTTTGTGGTCCCTGACCCCCCCCATCAGTTCCCTCAAACGTCCTAAACTCTGAAAATAAATAAAAAAGCATAAGTTTTCAGGCAGTTTTTGCCTTAAAATTACTCAGAACACCCCCATTTTGAGAAGGTCTGCAGAGGAATACAGAAGTTATCTGGGCTTGCTGGGGGTGGCCTGCAGGGGAGTCCAGGGGGAAACTGGCTAGTGGCCTCCATATAGTTGCATGCTCCTGGTATACAGAGGTAGCAAATTCAAATACATATCCGATTCAAGTTATCAGACTTTTTATTTCTATATGATTGGAGTATTGTGTGATTAGTGATGTGCTTTACACTCTTCAAATTAAACCTGCAACAAATTTAAAAACATATTTCTGGGGAAACTAGGTTTACTCACTTTTGGTGGTCTATGCTTTTTGCCTTCTGTGAAGTCTTCCTCTTCAGAGTCAGATGCTTGGCGGAACTGAAGAGTTCCAGTGTTTATATAAAAGCCTCCATATTTAGTAGTCAAAGATGCAGGAACTAATTCATCATACTAAGAAGAGAAATCAAAGATTCAGGCAAAGAGATGGTTATCATTTTATTAATATCAAATAATGCATTTGCTATTTTGCAACACAGTAAACCGGATATTAAGCCAACCAAAAATGCTAATGCCATCAGGCCAGTGTGGGGGAAAAAGGCTGCTAGGCTTACACAAAACACCAAACAATCCAAAAAACAAGACAAGGATGAAGATAATGCTGAGATACTATAATGGCGCAAGACTCTACTTGTCTCAAAGTACAATTTTTATATTATGTAGCTCATTGATAGTAAAAAAACAGAGAAATAAAATAATGCAAAGCTATTAGGACACTTTTAGCTTGTTGCAATGTGTTTTACTGTTTTGTTATTGTGTTTTATGCTTTTCATATTTTGTAAGCTACTTTGAGCAGCTCCTTTTCTGAGAACACACTAGAAGATCCAACAAACCCATGCCTATGTCTAATACTAGTTCTACCCAGAACAGAGCTGTTGAAACAAATCAGACTCATTAGTCCTGACTAACATAAGGTAAATTGATTTAAACAGGTCTCCTCTAAGTTGGACTAACACTAAACCCATAATGACACATTTATTTTTGTCATTTAAATCATAAAGATTTCCCATCTCTCCTTCATACACAGGTGTATGTGATAAGATTTGTGACACCTTTTAGAAACTACAGTCCCTGTAACCATTAAGACTACATGCAATATTCTTAAATGTGTACCATCAGCTCGAATTCAGAGGAAGTTTCTCTCTTTTTTTTCATCTATTTGAGATAACTGGGAACTTAAAATAACATTTTTTGTCTCATTTTTTGTTTGGAGGATGGTTCAACAAGAAATTTAACTATATGCCATTTTGTCCACAGAAGGGGAGGTCCTTTTAAAGTTAATTGTCTAGTGTCTGATGCTGCGTGAATTCCTAGGCTCACGTTGGTTTCCAAAGTAATTTTGTCTAAATAGGTAGGACCACATGTACTTAGGGAATGTCAGTCTAGTTACTCTGTAACTGTTCCATGTTAGTATAATGTTATTGTTATGTTAGTGTATAGTCACTGCTATTGAATGTTTTATGTGCGTCAAGTGGATGTGTGTCAAATATTATGTGGAAATTCATGTTTCTTTTGTATGCCATACTTCTTCCTTTTCTGTCTGTTTTGTTTAATAAAAATAATTAGACAAAAAAAGAAACTACAGTCCTAAACATATTTACTATAGAATACATTCTACTAAACAATAGAATTTACTTCAGAGTAAACATGAAAAGATTCTGCTTGCCATCTGTAGCGTTAAAAGTGGATCACAGATAAATACGGATTTTTTATATAGTAATAACACATAGAATAAAAACTATCACAGTAAATATGAACCAAGTGCAGCCATAACATGCCAATTAAAATCAACCACATACAAGGAAAAAAAAGTTTACAACTCTTATAAAAAATAAACAAAAAGCAACTTCTGATTTCCATGGGCAAACTATTTTAAAGCCCAAAAGCCACAGTGAAAGGCCCTGCTCCTAATCATGACAGTACTAGCCTTTCGCAGAAAAGATTCAAACAGGTTTGATCTAGTAACTGTTACTAGTATGCAGGCAGACAAAAAGGATTTCCCCCTTTCCCCACGATGGATATTTTAAAATAACACTGCAAAAATATCTTTTGTAGTTCCATCTCTAACATGACATGTCTAACACACATCATCTGGTAAGAAGCCAAATGGGAATTCAGTATATACTGTTCTAAGCTCTCAGAAGAGAACGAGATACAAGTATAAACAAATAATATTTACTCACAGCCTCTGAATTATCAATAAAAGGATCAGTTTCATCATAGCCATAGCCTATGTCTATCAGATCCTGAAGGCGATCCTTTCGATGCTTGTGGGTCTTTCCACCCTGGAACAAAAGATTTGTAATTTATAACACTTCTGAGCTAATAGTGCTAACCACAATAACATGAAGCAAAAGCAGGCACCACAGAGCAAAAGACTCGAGGAGAAAGTTTCTGACCTGCTTCAAAATTATCATGCTAAGATCGCATATATCTGAACACAATTCAGCTAGTTTATATGAGTTGGCAGTTAAGTCCACAAGTGTCATACAAAAATATAATTATGAAAATGTACACTAACTGCTCTAAGGGTAGAGCCACAAGTGAGTAATTAAAATTTAACAAGTGAAAAAATCAGCAATTCAAGAAAGGATTTATGAAACAATATTAAAACAGGCTGGAATAAAATAAACAGTCTGAAAAATTTTCATGGTAGGACAGAGCCAATTCAGACATAAAATCCTACTAAGAAGAGTTGTTTGGTTATTTTGTGGTCTTGATATTGCTCTAGATAAGCCCCCCTTAACCTGAGATCCTCCAGACGTTGCTGATTATATATACTATCAGCTCCATCACACTGACCTCCACATCAGGCATAAAACCCAACAGGCCATTCACAACAAGTCAAGGCCTCCTGAGACCTTACTTTGAATTATCTGGTGGCCCTTTTTTTCTAGATCTTCACGCATGGCATCTCTCTCACTACCTGTTCAAGTATCCTGTGCATTGGAGGCAGAGAAAGAACAAACACCAGATAGTTTAGAATGTCAGTGGAAAAACTTTGCTTCAGTGGGACCAACAGATCACAATACCTCCAGCACAACACCAATGCACATGTACTGGAGTTTTATGAGGTATCTCTTTTGGACCCTCTTTCCACACAAGAAATAGTAGAAATGTGGCCAATATTATTCTTCATAATACTGTTTCATTAACCACTGAATCACTGGGCACATTCACACAAAATAATAAACCAGAATTCTAGAGAATACAGATTTACTCTACCACTTGCATACTGATAGCATACTGACCCAGTCACTACCCAATTGCTTCCACTTTGATTCCTTCTACTAGTGAGCGCAGCTTTAGTAACCAAAAGTTTACCAGGAGTAAAATGCGTAGCGTTTTTGTCTGAATTGGCACTGAACTGGCCTCTTTAGTAACCATTTGGAATCTGAAGCAAGGGTGATTTGGGGATCACTTGAAATTAACCAGTCAGGAATAAGGATTTGGATGCATAGAATCATAGAATTGGAAGAGACCACAGGGGCCATCCAGTCTAACCCCCTCGCAATGCAGGAACACACATCAAAGCACTCCAGGCAGATGGTCATCCAGCCTCTGTTTAAAAACCTCCAAAGAAGGAGACTCTACCACACTCTGAGGCAGCATATTCCACCGCTAGACAGCTCTGACCATCAGGAAGTTCTTCCTGAGGTTTAAGTGGAATCTCTTTTCCTGCAGTGTGAATCCATTGCTCCTTGGCCTAGTCTCTGAAGCAGTGGAAAACAAGCCCGCTCCCTCCTTGACATGACATCCCTTCAAATATTTAAACATGGCTATCATGTCCCCCACTCAACTTTCTCTTCTGCAGACTAAACATACCCAGCTCCCTAAGCTGCTCCTCATAGGGCATGGCTTCCAGACCCTTCACCACTTTGGTTGCCCTCCTCTGGACACGCTTCAGCTTGTCAATATCCTTCTTGAAATGAGGTGCCCAGAACTGGACACGGTATTCCAGTTGAGGTCTCATCAAAGCAGAATAGAGTGGCACCATTACCTCCCTTGATCTAAACACCATACTCCCATTGATGCAACCAAGAATCGCACTGGCTTTCTTGGCTGTTACATCACACTGCTGACTCATGTTCAGCCTGTCGTCCACCAAGACTCCTAGATCCCTTTTACACATACTGTTATCCAACTACGTGTCCCCCCTCTCATATTTGTGCATTCTACTTTTTCTGCCTAAGTGTAGGACTTTACATTTCTCTCTGCTGAAATTCATTCTGTTAGCTTTGGCCGAGCTCTCCAATCCGTCAAGTTCATTTGGAATTTTGATCCTGTCCTCTGGCGTATTAGCAACCCCTCGCACTTTGGTGTCATCTGAAAATTTGATCAACATTCCTTCATTCAAGTCACTGACAAAGATGTTGAATAGCACTGGGTCCAGGACAGAAACCTGTGGCACACCACTAGTCACTTCTCTCCAGGAAGAAGAGAAGCAACTGGCGAGCACCCTTTGGGTTCAGTCAATCAACCAATTACAAATCCACCTAACAGCAGCAGTGTCCAGCCCACATTTTACTAGCTTCTTTGCAAGAATGTCATGGACTTTGTCAAAGACCTTACTGAAATCAGGATATGCTACGTCCACATCATTCCCTTCATCTATCAAGACTGTAACTCTATCATAAAAGGAGGTAAGATTAGTCTGGCAAGACTTGTTTTTAAGAAACTCATGTTGACTTTTAGTGATTATGGCACTGCTTTCTAAGTAATTACAAACTAACTGTTCTGCTCTAGGATTTTTCTGTGTATTGATATCAGGCTGATCAGGTGATAATTATTTGGGTTCTCTTTTTTTCCCTTTTTGAAGACAGGGACAACATTTGTCCTCCTCCAGTCTGCCGGGACTTCTGTTCTCCAAGAGTTCTCAAAGATTATTGCAAGTGGTCTTCTGTGAGTGGAAAAGAAGTTTGGACTTGGTTAACTCAGCAGCAGGGAGAGGGGGAGCAGAATCATCCCCTTCCTAGTAGGTTCTGGCAAATGTAAATTGCTACGGTCTTTCCTGGCTTGTCTCTTTTTCTCCATTAAAAACTTTTGTTATCTTGATCACACTCTAATGTTGCTTGGCCACATCTGTCCTGATTTTCATCTGTGAAATATTTAGGACATAATCAGTATTTATCATAGATTTTACTCACATATTTCATTTCAAACTTCTTAGCCAGCATTTCCACATCATGCCTCTCTCGCTCTTCATCATTAAATGGGTCTTCAGTGAGAGGAGACTTTTTCTTAGGGGGGAAAAAAAAACATTTTTAAATTTTCAGACACATGCAATAAAAAAAACGGAGAAAATTCATGATATCATCACAACTGCATGGCCAACCTCAATTTTTAAAATAAATTTATTTTAATATCTAATACACCAATGCTGAACACCTTACTTTAAATCCAAATGGTGTATGTCTTTATGCTCTATCTCTTTCTTGGCAAGGCACTAGCACAATTAAATGCACTTCACAATTTAGAATATTCATGGCACATAGAGTGAAGGCAAACCTAGTAATTGTGTGAGCAGCTAAGGAGATGACCAAGCCAATGAAAAACCAGTAAAAGACAGGAAATTCACAAATACCTTAAATGGTGATAAATAACAGCTAAAGTCTCCATTTGATTGTCAAGCTTTCCTGGTGATCATAACTCAACTTGAAAAGCCAGGCATGACCTTTCTCCTTTCATATACAGTCCCTTCACTGCCTAAACAATCACACTAGGAAATTTTTTATTAACCACAGTTTCCCATTTCATGCAAAGTAAAAAAACTATTCTTATGCATGAGCCAGAGACTGGTTCAAAACTGGTCACTTTTAAACAAGCCACTCCAAACTATGGATTATGGAAAGCTGGCTTGTTTAACTACATTTGTTCAGAACCACGATCTCTGATTCATACTGAACGCCTCCTCTCAGCCAAATGTGAGGAGAAAAGGAGGCTTTTCTGGAGGTGGTCTTCCTCAGGGATGTAGTGTTAAACCAGGACTAGGCACACTCGTTGGGTCTTGGGTTTTCGTTGGGGTTTTTTTGCCCTTTCACTTGCTCAAATCCACCAGCTGCAAAAAGAAATATATTTGGAATTTAAAAACATGGTGCTAATAAAGGACAATCTGAGCTGAAGAATTAGTTTTTAATAGCATTGAACTCAGTACTTCTGCACAGAAGTCTGCTACCAGTTTTTCTCAAAGCTTTCTTTATTTCTAAAGCTTAATTTAGGTGTCATTAAGTCATTTAGTCATTGATGATAAAGTATTGGAAGTCCAGGAATTGCTGGACTATTGCGAATCACTCAGAGATTTACTAGTACATCCGAGAAATGACCAGGGAATGCTAGGTATATCAGAAACCCCACAGGGCTACTGCCAGTCAAAAATCTTACAATCCTGGCTAGATGGACCAATGGTGTCACTCAGCTTAAGGCAGCTTACTGTGTTCCTATCTGGCTTCTGCCCTTCCTTGTACTAAATGACAGTTAAACATACTTACAAATCACAACATTATGCCTTTCAGTGTTTTATAGACTACCAGAATCAAGAAAATCTTTGCAACCTAAAATTGAAAGTAACTATAGGTCAAGCACCAAAGCAAATCACACTGTCCATAAAATAAACAATGAAATTCTTGACCATGTTATAAAGACTAATAATGTATAGCAAAAGAGGGGAAAGGGCAACAAAGGATCATGTATCAGATCTGAGGAGAGGTCCTCCATAGTATACCACCAGCGGGGCCATACAAAGTTGGAGGACACGGAAGACCTTCTCACAGTTGTAGTTGTAGAATATCCTCCCCTTAATGACTGGCCACAACACCATTTTCTTTCAAGGGCTGAGCCAAAACATGGGTTTTTACTAAAATCTTTAGGAACAACTTTACTTGACATGGGTATGTATGTGGTTTTATATGGTTTTTGCTTTTAAAGGTGTTTAAACTCCCGTATACTATGTTGTTATCTTTTTAAAAATTATGTCTTTTATCTGGAAGTGTTTATAATTGTTTATATTGCATGCTCCCTTGAGAACCCACATAAAGGGCAGGATATAAATATTCAAATATATAAAGATCACTAATGTGGGGGCTTGCCAGGATTACCAATCACTATTAGTGCTCCCTTTCTTAACATCTAATTCTGTGATTCATTTTTTACAAATAATACCCAAGAACAGAAATATTTTTTATGGCCATTTGGGACTGCTGTTCTGGAAATATATCCAGGAATATGATTGTTATTTTTAAATATTTGTCTATTTCATTTAAAACAGGAGGTGGATAACTGTGGGAATCTCTGTTGAACAATTTTCTGCTCCACAATTATGAGAATGATACAGATTGCCAATAAGTGGCCAAAAGTCAATTTGCTGATACTGAAAAAACAGGTATGTTTTATGTAAAATCTGCTACCCCCAACTACCAATTTAAAAGGTGAACCGTCATTCCTGGAATGCAGAAACATCCTGTGAAGGCTACTACATTCCAGGGCTGCACTTTGTCCACCCCAGTTTATAAGTGGGTTTTGTAAAACAAAGAGATGAAATATAGCAGAAAATGTTATA
Organism: Cyclura pinguis; assembly: GCA_030412105.1. NCBI lineage: Eukaryota > Metazoa > Chordata > Lepidosauria > Squamata > Iguanidae > Cyclura > Cyclura pinguis. The sequence goes on from CM059603.1 coordinate 42,918,046, forward strand.
TGAGTATGTTATAAAGGTAAACAGGATAGACGGGCTAGGTATTTTGTATCAGGGGAAAATCTGCTATAAGGTTTGAGTTATCATTCAGATGTGCTAAATGCTGCAGAAATTAGGAATAGGCATATTCAAGAATGGAGGAAAATTATAGGTTGGCACTGGGCATTGCTAATATTTTAAAAACTTGTTTTTCATATTTAAGTAAGTTGAATACTGAAACACTGTATTGATTTTTTAAAAATTTGACACACTGTTTTCTTATGTAACCTGCCTAAGTATTCAAGGGAGGATAAACTAGGAATCAAAATAATATGAACATACTCAGCCTACAGGCTGGTAGTATTCTGCAGGTAACCACACTTCACTTTTCAGGGCAAGGAACATCAGTGGAACTTCAGTGTTCCAAAAGAACATACGAACATAAATAGAAACAAATACAAAACAGACTCAGACAGGCTTGAAAATGATCACTCAGTAACAGAGCATTGCCATAGTAAAGGCCTGTATACTACAGCAAAAGAATGTTTGATCCAATAAATACTTATATGTACAAAGTCATGCCTCCACGGTAGAGTGAGGAAATTGCCTATTACCAGAGCTGGAACTAACCAACAGATGCCTGCAACACAGTCAACCACATTTAGTTCAGATGCTAGCAACATATATATTGGGTGGGCTAGGATCGTATTTCCCTTTACCAACTTGATCTCAAAGTATAATCCACTGGCAAATTGCTGTGTCTTTTCTTTACATGGGATTTAATTGTTTTTGAATCAATGTTTCTGTAAGGCACTTCCTTTTTAATGAAAAGGCACAGTATGAATCAAAATAAATACTGTATTTTTCTGTGCAACAGAAGTGTCACTTTGGTGAAAGTTATCTAAGCTACCACTATACCAAGACAATGGTCACCCACAACAAATGAACAAGAACTTTGTATCTATTGCAGCACATACTCATGCGCGCACACATATACAAACCACACTTATGCAGAGAGGTTGTAAATATGCATGCTGGCTTCCTACTTGACATTTCTAAACACTGCAACTGTCTACTGGCAGGAAATACATAGAAAAAATGCAACTCAATATTCACACTCCATAGCACTATTACAGAGGCTATGCTCAGGCTCCCATTCTTCACTAAAAAGCAATGAGAATTACTTTTTGATCAAATGCCATGAGGCTAAAATGTATGTCTGAAGATTACAGCATTTTAAAAGTGGTAATTACAAATAACTTCTAGAATATAGAAACTGCAGTGAAGAATTTAATGTACTTTTCACTGAAAACATTTAACAGCCCATATGAAACACTTCTGTTCAGACACACCATCACATTTAATGTGGCTGACTCATATGAACAGGTATAGAAATACATCCTTAATTCCCTTTTTAACCATCCTTTCCCCATTCCAAATGGTAGCTAATGTAATATTAGATTATCTATGATCTTACAATATATGTGCATTTGGGACATCTTGATTTAGTGTTATGCTCCTTGCAAGAAAGCAACAAAAGTTACAGAAATGTTGCTTTACTTTTACTTTACTCCAGTGTACAACGTTTTTAAATAAGTCATATTCTGGCTGTAAGCCTTTCATACATCCTAAGTAGCAGAAAAGTATGAGTTTGCTCTTAAAATCAAAGCAAACTGTGAAAGGTCCCTTTATACTCTGTACGGATCAGGCAGGTCTTTGGAGTACTCTTTGAGGCTATATTAAGTTTCATCGCTGATTGCAAAATGGAAAGTTACATTCTATAAATTAATAGACAACACCAAATTGCTATAAGGAAACTCTTCATAACTATAGGACACAAAGTTATGCAAACACTAATTTGTTTTTTTCAATTAAGTCATTATCATCAGCGAAAACAATATAAAAAGATTAATGCTGACCTAACAGAACATTTTCAAGATAAAAAGTATGTTGCAATGGTTTTCACAGTTTTTTGGGCATGATGAGTACCATCCAGCATACATCAGAATCTACAGGGATTCAAAACCTCCAGTATAGCCACTAGTATCTTTGCCATGTGAATAGGACAGTGACCAAACTGGAGACAAACTGCAAGCACACATGGGTAGATGCCATGAACTTAGGATAAGGTTTGGTCTTGTGGTAAAAATTCAGCAAGACGAAAGTCAGTAAGCTCCATTATGTTCACAAAACAACAAAGGTAGACTACTCTCCTTTAGTCCCTGAAGAGGCAACATAGTGGAAGAGGGGCACAGACAAAGGATGCAGTATCCACCTTTATTTTTTTTATTTGTAAGACTGCACTCTATATATCATAGACATGTTACGTACATGTATACACAAAGAGAATACTGATGTATCAGATAAGCATGTTGGACTCAGTCCATGAAGGCCTGAGTTAAAATTTCTATAACCTGGGATAAGTCACTCTCTTAGCCTTTATAATGGGCCAGTTTATCAAGATAATAACAAGCCACAACATGTCTAGACTTCACATGATTCCCTTTCTGTCTCCTCCTCCTGTGTGACCATACAGAGAACAGAAGCCGTCATTTATTTTTTTAATAAACCACAGCTTCCACAGGTTGCATTCATTCCTTAAGAAGTTGGATCACTTGTAACTGTGGTCTATTGAGGTAGGACACCTTTATAACTCATACTCTAAATTTGAGTTCTTTTAAATAAATCAGTTTGTCAGCTTTACACAAAACAAGTTATGGTAAATTAAAAAATGGAAGCAGAAGATTTTAATTTCCTTCTTATGACCATGTCAGGGGAAGAAAGCACTGGGGCACACACAAGCCTGAATTCTCTCTGTCTTAGCTCCACAACTGTTTATCCTAATATCTGAACAAGCACAGAGCTGTTATGAAGATAAAATGGAATAATCTAATTTTACAATGATGACTGTTATTCAGATGTCATAAATGTTATTGGTCCTTTTTAACAGTCACGCTGATAACTGTAAAATAGCCGCATCACTTCATAATTAACAAAACTGTTAACCTCAATACAGAATGTTACTTTAAAGAAGTAGCTACTCATAACCAATTTTCACATGAAGTTATTCCACAAGAGTGTTAACAAGAAGCAGTCACAATCATCAGCTATAGCAGCACTATCAGCACTGATCAAATCAAGTGCTATGTAAGACACTAAATACAGATTTCCAAGTGTGTTTCTTCTTTACCTTCCAGTGCTGTGGAAGAGGGCATAGCTTCACAATACTAATTATTCAGGAACAAGAGGCTATGTTTATGACACCCCTTTCAAATTCACCTAGTTTCTTTCTTTTATTGACCATTCTCATTTATTGAATACAGTCCCAAAATAAATAGAAAATGATCACACGTGGTCATGATCTACAAAATAGTGTTCATGCATTCCTGTGTATACCTGCATCTGGCTCCCAAGAACAGTCACTGTTTGCATCACTTTACACTGTTTCTGGTCTTAAAAATCTCGCAATATTTAAGTAACTTTAATATAGTGAATTCTATTAAAGAACACGGAGGGAAAACATGCAACAGGATGAGTGTTTTTTGCTGTAAAGCTGCTTTGTGAGAGTAGATTTCAGAATTATGTTGTTATAAGTATGCACCTAAAGGCTGGCTTGAAATACCAGGCTGTGCAATATCACCCTTGATACTGATATAATGAAGAATAGATTGTAAAAAGCTATACAGAAAAAGTGGTTTATTTACTTTCTAGTGATGTGGACAATATAAGCTAATCTCAGTAATAGTAGCTGCAAGCTGCATGAACACACCTTCAGTGATCAAATAGTGTGCAACAATGCTATAGCTCAGACATGTAGCTACACTTCCTGAACACAACTAGCCACTAACAATGGATGTTTGCTTCATTCTCAGAAGTTAATTCACTCAAGCAATGTAAAATAATCCAGTGTTCTCCTTGCCACTGAAGGATTTGCCTGAAGTTCAGAAGATTCTGGACTGTACCTTGTGTGCATGCCGGTTTTCCTCTCAGCAAAATGGCCCAAAGTAATAATTCAGTTAGCTCTTAGTTTCTCAACAATATAAAAGGGGAATGGAGATTGGGATTAGCTCTGTCTCACTTCACAGAAGTACTTTATTTTTGTGGAATAGGCTGTATTATCACTTCTAGAGCTCAGTATTCACTAAAATCCCAAAGGACCATCAATTTGGCAATGAAAATGTCCACACAAGGATTTACACTGTGGATCACATAAATATTTAAATAACTCAAATTTATATTTGTTCTCAAAACAGATATGGAACAAAAATGTAAGTTTACAGTACTTTTATCCAGGTAAAGCATTAGCAGTTACTGTCATCCTACTCTGTTTAAGAGTCAATGATATTACCATTCCTCACTATGGAGTAGGCAACACAGTAATCTTTCTTTAGTTTGATTCTTTTGAGATTAAAATAATTATGGAGTTCATGCAGACTATTCAAGCTTATAATTTTGCCAGTATTAACTGCAACTTTTCCCAGTGGCATCTACTCTGAAATTTTTCCTCTAGACTATTTGCTATGTACTGCAAAGAAGCACAACCATACCAAAAGATCTTTCTGTACCAATCTACTTCACAGAGGAGTCAAATATACCAGATCTCTTCTTCCTTTTCACATGAAAAGCTGAGAAAATACACCTTCTTTACTACAGTTCTATCAATCCTCAGTGCTATTAACCACATGCAGAATTACATGACAAAATGTTTAACTACAATAGCAAAATTATATATAAACTACACCAATGCTCTAAGGTCAAAAGCAAATGTTTTTAAATAAAGATTGTAGCACTGGATCCTGTACCAACAAAATGTAATCTACTAGTTTCACTATATTCTGACCTCCTTCCCCTAAAGCCATATTTCAATATTGCATCTGCTTACAACTAAATTTGACTAACTGGGCTGCTCTCAAGTATCTAAATCACAAGACAGCTTCCAGCAATCCCCACCAACCTGAAGTGTAGCAAACAATCTCTACAAAAGTGTGCCAGCATCAGATCCAGCTTTGCATTTGACCACACAGAACAAACCTATCCAATAGGGAAGCATAACACAAATGTTGAAGTGCACTGAATGAACAGACAACGTAGATAACCCATGGGACATTCCTAGGAAGAACAGAAAAGATAAACCATTCACTTAAAGGAGGAGTATATTTCTAAACACATATACTAAAAACCAAAATAAAATACTCCCTCCTCCACTCCAGCCATTTTTCCCCCTTACACATACAAACAAACAGAACTACAGACAGAATTCTTCTCTTGTTTTGTACTTTGATTTGTATCAGAAGCCCTTCAAATAGCAAACGGGAAAGAACTGGGTTCCCCACAGCTTCACCACTTGAATCCCTAGTAGGAATTACGGTTTTATCTCCTGGCAGGCTTTTTGAAGCCGGAACTGTCGCTTTCCCATTATTGCTTTCCTTTATACAGCACTAAAGAAGACCAGCCACACGGGCCACCAGTGACAAAACATGAGTCAAGACTGGGGGAAGAAGAGGGATAGTTAGCAGGTCCCGTACCCGGGGCTCGCCACACAACAGCAACTCAGGATAGCTGAACTCCACGCAACTCTCCTCGGTTGGGTCCTTCAGCACCAACTCCAGGCGAACCGTCTGACGCGGTGAGGGTGGCAGAGGTGGCGACGTCTCTTGCCGGCTGCTGTCGCGCTGCAATTGCTGATGAGGCGGTGGTGGCGGTTCTGGCCTCGGAGGCTCACGCTGAGGTGGCAGCAGCAGCGGCAGCTTCGACGTCTGCTCCTGCCGGCTAATCTCGCGCGGCAGCGGCACCGACTGGGATTCCGGCCGAGGGCAGGGCTCGAAGGACTGCAGCGGGGGCGGCGGCACCGGCGCTTCTGTCCGGCCGCTGTCGTGGTGGTGGTGGTGATGCTGGGGCTGCTCGGACAATTTCAGGGCCTCACGCACCAATGGCTGCGGATGCTGCTCCGCCTCGCGACCCCCTCCGGGCTCTCGCTCGAGCACCGGAGTCTCGCCTTCTCGACGCCTCACGGGTGACAGACTAATGAACGGCACCCGGCGCGGCTCCGCCATCATCCAACCCCCCACCCCCCCTTCCCACCTGTTCGGTGACCCGGCCTCACCACCCACAGCTCCGGCTCCTCCTACTCCCGTTCCCTCCCCTTAACCGGGTCGGAGTACCTCCCCCCTGCCCCACTAGCTTCTCCTCGCCGCTATCATCGCCGCCATCTTGGAAACCCCCACGTAAATAGAAGCAGGCCAGTAGGGCACGCATGCGCAAAGGCAGAACCGCCACGGACGCGCCGCCCCACGTCACTATTGTTATTGCTCTGGGTTTTGTACGTCATCGTGATTGCACGTTGAGTGCGCGAGACCCCCGCTCACAGTTGCCTTGGAAATGGGCACGCCGAACTACGGAAAGGTTCTTAAAGGGGCAGGAAGCGATCTTTGCACAGAAGTGTTCTGAAAGTGAAGTCTCCGTCACCCTGACCTGACTCGAGATTCGAATGTATCCAACTATTTATTCTTTGCCTTTTAATTGATTAGTAACGTTCGTATCCCGTTTTCCTTCCATGAGCTCAAGGCGGCGTAGATGCCTGTCCTGTTCACTTTATCTTCCCAACCATCCTGTGAGGGAGGCCAGGCCGAGAAAATGTGTACTTTTATTGGCCCAAGGTCATCCGGTGAGTTTCATGGCTCAGTGGGAGCTTGGATTTCCTAGCTCCCAGTCCAGTAATTACTAACCACGATACCCGCCTGGTTTATTAGCAAATGACTCAGATACAAAGGGACAGTGATGTAAAATAATCGCTCAGATATCCTAATTCTGTCGTGCCAGGCAAAAGTCATGAGTATAGTCAGCCTTCCGCATTTGCGGGTTTCACTTTTGCGGACTTGATTATTCACACATTATTTGTTCTCACCTCTGCTGCCTCCCTATGCCATAAACTGAGAAACTGCAAACGAGGCTTGTCAGTCCCTATTAAAAATGGTGTGGGGCAGCAGTGGAGGTGGCAGTAAGCCCCACCAGCCCCCCACTTCTGCCTTGTGAAGGAACCCTGATGCCTCAAAGGAATCCATGCTGGGTTGAATATGGTGATCATGTTTTTTTGTGTGTTAAATATGGTTTGGAAGGGCCTAGAGTTGTTCACGGTTTTTCCACTTTCATGGGGGTCCTGTGCCCCTAACCCTAGCAAATGTGGAGGGATGACTGTATACATCCAGATCCTAGGATTCTGGAAGCATATTCCTTTTAGAGAATCAACGTGGTGTAATGTTTGAGCATTGGACTATGACCTCAGAGACCAGAGTTCAGTGCTTTGCTCAGACTATAACTTGGGGTGTGTCACACACTCTCAGCTCCAGAAACACCTGTGACAGGGTCGCCTTAGGGTTGTCATAAGTCTGAATAGACTTGAAGGCACCCAGCAGCAACAACACAGTTCCTTTTGAGGCATCACCACCTGGAGAAAGTATTGTTGTATCTACACAGTTATAGCAGTTTGATACCACTTTAACTGCTGTGGCTCAGTCCTGTGGAATCCTGAGATTTGTAGTTAAGTGAGATACGTAACTTCTCTTTTAGCGAGCTCTAGTGCCTCATCCATCAGCTCTAGTCAGTATGGCCAATGGGAAGGGAATGATGGGAGTTACAGTCCATCAACATCTGGATCTGAGGCTCAATATCTGAGGATGTTTTTTTAAATTAAATTACTCACATGAAAAACATGGGAGCAATAGGCTATTAATTTACAGGAGTACATGCTACCCTGAAAAGACCATAGGGAAAAATGTACATAGAGATATTTGGAGAGGGCTTGTGTATTTTTTTAATATTAAAATTTTCCATGTCAAGATGTTGCATTGGTGTGCTTGGTTTGACAAATGGACATAGATATTACAGCCCACACAGTAAAAATCTGGTGGAATGAAGAGTTCCAGTGGGATACAGTTATCTCTTGATATAAAGCAACCTTCTTTACTCTAATGACTGGGCTATAGTTCCCATCATCTGCAACCAGTATGACCATTAGTTTTGTTGGCTGGGACTAATGGGAGTTACAACTAGCACATTTGGAGGACATCACATTGGTGACATCAGCACAGAAGGGTATAATGGAGGTGGTGCCATTCTTTACATGAAAGGAGGCAAAGAAGCCATAGGTAGAACCTCAAAAGATGCTATTTCCTCCACAGAATCACTGTGGATGGAAAAGCATATCAGGGAGACATTCAAAGAAGAAAGCTTGGTAGCTTTCAGTGGCTCACACGTGGTAGCTTCAGTACTCTCATGTAGATAAGATCAATGGCTCTCAAATTTTCCTGTCTTGCATTTCACTACATATTCTGTCAAAGAATCTGGGTCCCACTATGATAAAAATAAAGATCTCACTTTTTCTGAGGACATTTTTATTTTTACAGGTATGACATTATAGTGTTTGGGTTTATGGTAGATTTTAAGGACATAAAATTGCAGTAGTATTGTTGGAAATAAAAAATCCCACTTAGCAATTGAACATGTTTCAGAAAACTTTAATACTAAACCATATGTACATATGAAATGAAACAAACAGATCAAGTATGGCTTGCATAAGTAAACAAAAAAACATTTTGAACTGCCTAAAGACCCCCTAAAGCTTTCTTCCCAAGTACATCCAAGTGCCTCCATTTGCTTGTTTTCCATTTTGGTGCCCAAACTTATAGACCTATGGTTTTTTAACATGCTGGGAGTTGCTGGTGAGGCAGGCCTATCTGTTTTGCTATTGATACATGCTCAGTAAGGGATTCTGGAAGCAGCTGTTATTTTGGCTGTTGTAGGCAGACATGCTGTTGTATGATTAGTCAGAGTAGAATTTTGCTCTTTCCTATCTTGTTTTGTTTACTGGATTGCTTACCATGGACATACTTCTGGCAGCCCAACACCCAATGTCTGTGTTTCTCTAGCTTTCTTTCATCATTCTCCCAGTGCTGATGCTTCTTAAAACACTTTCAACTAGACAAAGGTTGAAGAGGCATAAAATTCTTTATGAAAAGGAGCTTTGTTGTCAGATGTTTTCTTAACTGAGGTAGGTGTGTACTGTTGTTAAGTATACATTTTACTGCTATAGTAAATGTAAAAAACATATTAATAAATAAAAAAGACAGCAATATTATTGGAAAAATTCTGCTACAATGAAAATAATAATAATTACATAATTTTGTATTGTGAAAACCTTGTGTCCCACCTGGACTACTTCTGTGGCTCACTGGTGATACATGTACTATTGGATAAGAACCACTGGACTAAATACATGTGTTCTGGCCATGACAAAGAGGTAATATTTTTGTAGATATCCTATTTGTTTACATATTTATTTGTTTAAATATTTATACATTCTTGGGTAAAAAGCTAATTTTTAACTTAGTGTCAAAACTAAGTCATTGTTAGCAATTACTAAGCCTTCTACTGTGCCATAGAACAGTTGGTCATGAAACCAGTCAAAGTGTGGGGTGACTGTGAGTCTAATGCTGAGACCATTGAGAAAGAAGTCAACAATAAACTTGTCAATTTCATAACACTTTAATAAAATTGGCATAATATGTTCAGTTCTGATTGTCATATCTGAAAAAGGATACTGTAGATGGAAAAGGTCCAGGAAGGGGCAATCTGGATGGTGAGGGGGCTAGAAAAACTCCTCGATAAGGTAAGATTACAATGCTTGGCTTAGGAAAAAAACAGGCAAGGAAGGCATGACAGATATGTATATAATTATACATCCAGGCGAGAAAGTGGATAGGGGTAAGTTTTTGCTGCTTTCACTACCAGAAACCAATGGTGAGCAATTCAGGGCAGGCAAGAGGAAGTACTTCACACAGCACACGGTACCATGAGATCAACTGAATTTGGGAAGAGTGATAGCAAACAATATGGATATCACGGGACATCCAGGATCTCACTGTCACTGGAATGTGGCACCACTGCTAGCTGCCTACATGCAAAGCTTTAGCAGGGGACAATATTCATGGGTGGGATTATCAATTGGTAGGCTACTAGGTGTGATGGCCATGTATTACTTTCAGTATGCCTTTCAATGCCTACTGTGTTATTCCACCTATGGAAACCTCATGGTAGGACAAGTGCATCCGGTTGTCCACTGTGGGGAAAAATGCTGGACTAGAATTCTAGCCTGATTCAGAAGAATTCTTGTTATTTAACTAGTTATGAGAACAGAGAAGAAAGTCATGTGGCACAATACTTACATATGATTTTTATAGTAAGTATGCTGCTATTTTAATACCAATGGATGGAACAGAACTTGATAAAAGATTATCAACTGGAAGAATGTTATATCCTCCTAAGTATTCTCTACAACAGAAGCAAAGAGTGCTCCCCCCACCAACTTAAGTCTGAGCAGAGACAGAACAGCAGAGAGTAAGATGCTTATTTAACTAATTTAAAAGGCAGACTTGTAAAACATATGGCAGGCTGGTTTTATCTTTAACTATGTGTTGCTTATTTTATATTTAAATACATGTATATTTAAATAGATGTTCTGTTCTTTCTGTTACAATTCATGTCAATACAGTATTCATTTTAGTCACATATGCAAATTAGAGCACTGCTATTCAAAGTGGTGATCCATGGGCTGCTGCTGGCCTATGAATCACTGACTGCTGTCTGCAGTAAGTTTCCAGGAAAGGAAGGAACAGTTGCAATAACAGGCACAAATATGGTGTCCTGGCATACTGGGGTCAGTGGTGCAGCTTGGCGCGAGCGGGGTAGGGATGGGGGTGTGGGTGTGGGGCGATGGTGCGCGGGGGAGAGGTGATGGCACGCAGGGGAGTGGTGACAGTGCACAGAGGGACGCAAGCAGCAGTGGCGCCCCCAAAAAAGTGCTGCCCAGGGCACACCTCCCCCCTCAGCCCCCCCAGCCCTACACAACTGACTGGGAAAAAAGTCCTTCCCATTCGCCACATCAGATAGCTTAAGAAATGCTGACTTAAAGGATTAATTCTTTTTTTTAATATGGGAAATGAAAAAATAACACACATTGAGTTAGTTTAATATGTTATTTTATTTATTTGTTTTTTACCAAAAATTAAAGTTTAGGTTATGATAATTTAAAAAAAAACCTTGAAAACATAAAAATCATTTTGAGCTATGTACATAAAAATGCACTGCATAATCTACAAGTACAAGTGTGCACTGCTTATCCTATCAAGTATTTCAGTGCATATTGTATATTTCTTAACAATCTTATCTATAGGAATTAAATAATATATTCTTTGAAAGGGGTTTCCTTACTTCTCAGACTATTCACAAACATTTGTAACACAAGGCAGACATCTTTCAGAGTTAAGCCTTGCGGCCAAACTGTAAAGAAGAGGGAGAAAGAAATGAAGAGTACATGATGCATCTCTAGGTGGCAGGTTCTTTCCTTATGTGTGCCCCCTGTGTGCATCAGACCACTGTAATTAAAAGCATTTCTGTTCACAAATGTCCTATGCATGCCATTTCCATTTTTTTGTTATGCTTCAGAAATATTATTCATAATGATAAAGAGTCTTATAAAATATGAGATGCAATTCTTGAGTTTGTACCCATTTTCAAAGCAAGGTAGAAAACAATGAGGTTAAGTCCATCAGTACACATTACTGTCTTAGTACAAATACCGTTGAATTCACGCTGAGATAATCTGTGGACGGAAGCTGAGTAATTCAAATTATTATACAAAATAAAATGGAACTTGGGAAGTTGCAGCAAGATGCTCAAATGGGTTTCATTTTAAAAAATTATGATAAAAATATAGATCTATTCTGAATATCTTATATTTTTATATTTTTCTGTTATTAGGCTGGAAAATCAACATTACTCAGGCTAGGCTGCTGCTTCCATTTTCTGGTTTCTGATGGTGTTTTAAAGGGGAACTCTGTTTTCCTTTGCCCACTTCTTTATTATACGGACAATGTACTCCACTTGTGGATTACCAGTACTTCTCAGAAGATGCAGCACCTCTCTCAGTGTATCTCTGAAGAAACAAAAGACAAAGATTTGAAGAAAGATGAAGGCTAGATCAGACCATGTGGTCAGTTTCTATCTAACTTACTATTCAAAAAGTTTTGGAATGTTCTTGTATTATTTACCTATCCTCACATGGCCAGATCAGTGAAAAAAGAAACCATGCCATGGCCATGAAAAGAACTGAGGCAGGATTTCAAAATCATAGAATCACAGAAATGTAGAGTTGGAAGAGACCACACGGGCCATCCAGTCCAACCCCCTCCCGTGCAGGAACACCCTCAAAGCACTCCCAACAGATGGCCATCCAGCCTCTGCTTAAAAACCTCCAAAGAAGGAGACTCCACCACACTCCGAGGCAGCATATTCCACTGCCGGACAGCCCTGACCGTCAGGAAGTTCTTCCTGAGGTTCAGGTGGAATCTCCTTTCCTGCAGCTTGAATCCATTGCTCCTTGTCCTGGTCTCTGGAGCAGCAGAAAACAAGCCCTCTCCTTCCTCTACATGGCATCCCTTCAAATATTTGAACATGGCTATCATGTCCCCTCTTAACCTTCTCTTCTACAGACTGAACATACCCAGCTCTCTAAATCTATCCTCATAGGGCATGTCTTCCAGGCCTCTCACCATTTTGGCTGCCCTCCTCTGGACTTGCTCCAGCCTGACCATGTCCTTCTTGAATTGGGGTGCCCAGAACTGGACACAGTATTGAAGATGACGTCTAACCAAAGCAGAGTAGAGTGGTACCAGTACCTCCCTCGATCTAGACACCATACTCCTATTGATGCAGCCGAGAATTGCATTGGCTTTCTTGGCTGCCGCATCATACTGCTGACTCATGTTCAGCTTGTGGTCTATTAAAACTCCTAGATCCCTTTCACACGTACTGCTATCCAGCCACGTGTCCCCCATCCTATATTTCTGTATTCCATTTTTTCTACCTAAGTGTAGGACCTTACACTTCTCTCTGTTGAAATGTTATCCCACCATCATCATGCAAATATCAAACTAGACTTTCACAGGAAATACAAGTCCAGACTAAAATCCTGCTCCTGTGCTCCAATATGAATTCATCTTAGTACCTACCAGCGGAAGGGCCAGGCTGCTTTTCCTTTTCATAGACTGGAGATGGCAGCTTCCCTCTCCTGCCTGCCATAGCACCCTGCCCTGCCTTATACAATCCTTCTTCTCCCTTTAAGACTACCACTTTAGTGTATAAAGGGTAGAGCCTCACAGTTATTATTGAGAATGATTTACAAATCTGTGGTAGAGTGTTTCTAATGAAAAGTACTCTGCTGAGTCAGACTTTATAGAAATATAATGTAATCTTTATTAAAATAATGAACAGGGAAAAGCTTTGTCGTAAATAATTCCAAGCAATACAGAACTTCAAAAGGTATTTAACCAGTTTCGTATAGCTCCACTCAATATACAGGCACAAAACTCTCTTTCACACACAGGCCTGTGGCTTCCCTTTTGGCTCAAAGGCTTAATCCCCAAGTTTAGGTCACACCTTCTGACTTAACTCAAAATGGTTTGGTTTCTCCTCTGTCACTGTCTAGACCTCTGGAAATCTCACTGAAGTAATCTCTAAAATCCAAGTCACCGTGCCTTATATAGACCTTCTCCTCACAACCTTAGCCTATCCCTCTCACAAGTGGGCTGGGTTTCTCTCATACACAGAACCACTTTGGTTACATGGCAACTGGTTGCTAGGGCTGCCCTGTCACTCAGGCTAGCCTCACCCCCAGGTGCTGTCACACTACCTACCCATCCCTTTGATTGATAGTGCAGGACTAATTGGCTATTTTGGAACAGGAATGATTTGCCTCTATTTTATATTTACATAGGTTTTTTTTTTTTGTCTAATCTGCACTGTAAGTTTGAGGAGTGATGTTGCCTAATTGAGGGCAGATTTAAACAGATTACATTACAGCTAGGCCACAGTATGCAGGATGAGTGCAGCGAGTTTTTAATGAGCATTCTGAGGTATCCATTGGAGGAAGATGACACTTTGCTAGACTAGCTCCTCATTAATAGGCTAGGGGGAGCAGTCACAGGAGACTAAACTCCTAGGGGCAGGAAGTGGTCATGAGAAACAAAGTGAATAGGTTCTGGGACACTGACATTGGCAGGGTTGCTTCAGTATGTTGTGACATTTTTTGCCAAAGAAAGCACAACTTGTACCCTCTGAGGTGGCCTTCCACTGCTACATCAAGACTTTCATTTCTTATACCAGGTCAGTTTAAATCTATTAGGTATGTTTGTTTCTTGAACATTTTAAAAATCTGCTGTTAATGATTCTTTATCACATTTTATTGTTTTATTGTTGTAATGTCTTGTATTGTTGCACCATCTTGAGCTCTGGAATGGGAAATTTGGTTAGAATGCTTTAAATAAACAAAGGCAATCAGTATATATTATCAATTGGTTTCCAGGAAAAATTCCAAGTGCTAGTTATTTTAAAGACCACTCTTACTTGTATTAACCTGTCAAAGCCATGTGCTCAGTATCTGAGTCCCTCACTGATAAAATACCATTCTCTCTTCCTGGTTTTAGAGCAGTATGGAAAATCTTTTTATTCCATTAATCCCCTTGTAATTTGTTTTTCTTTTTAAATAGGTGTTTAATGTTGCTGTGTTTTCGTATTTGTTTCATGTGTTTTAAAATCTGTTGCTACTGCTAACACATGATTCTCTAAGTTGCTTCAGAAAATATTTTTAAAAGCAGGCTATAAATTCTTATAATAAATAAAATTGGCACACAACTTGTAGAATTCATGAACTCTCAGCAGTACAGTAATAGCAGGTGCTTGCTTTTGCTTTCTTATGCCTTTTTAAGTGCTCTGCTTATTAACATTCATGCTCTTACTAATACCAAGAAAGAAAAGCACTGCTAGAATTGCCTGTTTCCATGCCTTACAAGGCCTAACTCTACTTTTTAAAAGCCACATTCATATGAGTTTTAACACTTAGCCATCTAGAGATCTATCTGCATTATTGTCTTGAAAACAACTAAATCATTTGAACATATTGTTCCATTAAGTCAAACAAAATAAATGCTTTGAACCACTGTTTCTGAACAAAAGATGTCACAGAAAAACTGCATGGAAAACTCCTGGGTGGACAAAGTGTCCTTTTGTTAAAAATTATAGGTTGGGTCCTGAGTGACTATTCTGCAAATGCAAAGATTCTTTCCACAAGCAGGATATTCTTTGAACCAGTGGAGGCTCCCAACAGTGGAAATGAGGGGGATGTTACTAACTTCCCCTGTAGACCCCATACCTTGTTTTAGAGGGACCTCCAACTCTTTGGATACGTTTCTGGGGACATAAGGGTGCAGGGGAACTTGCAAACCTGGCTTTTTAAGGCAATTAAGGTGAAGATGCAGTGGATGGCCACTATTTCAGATTGCTTTAAAAATGGACTAAATGATAGACCATTCAGTATCTATCAGTCTGGATAGTTAAATGGTGCTTCCATTTTAGAGGCAGTATGCCTCTGGTAGTATCAGTCACTGTTGGAACAAACAAAGTAATACGGCTTTTGGCTTCATTCCTCCCTTAAGAGGATTCCAGAAGCATCTGGCTGGCCACCCCAGGAACACAGTGTAGCCTTTGGGAGCATGCTGATGGGAGGAAAACATCTCCAAATTACTGCCGTGAGTACCTTCAATCATAAAAGAAATAAGATAAAAATAGAAGAGAGCACGATAAACTTGCAGTGGAAAAAAACCCAATACTTCTCTCTTCTGTTGGATTCATTTCAATTAACCCTAAACTACTCTTGAACACCATAACAATTTAAGAAAAAATGTATTTCTGATATTTACAGCTCATAAGTGTTTTTCTTTTTCCTACACTTCTCAGTAATTCTTCCTTATATTTTAACTATAATGTTTTTGAAACATCAAGGACGAGGAGAAGCAAATGAGACTTGCATGTACAATCCATTAGTTGTCAGGATTTATACACTGCGAAGGCCTTCTTTCTTCCTTTAAGTATAACTATGCTGTTGTTGTAGGCATTTGGCATTAATGAGTACAATGATGGAACATCAATATAAAAGTTCTCAGGCCACTGACTCAAAAGAAGTAGCAAGAAACTAAGTGTACATACTTAGGCTCTCTGCCAGCAACAATCATCTGGAAGATGCCTACACAGGCACCTCTTTTGCCTTCCCAGTATTCAGGGTTAGGATCCAGCCTTTCCAGGACATCAAAGGCTTTTGCAGAATAGTAAAACTGGCCCATCTGCAGGAAATAAAGTTACATGCCTGAGATACAATATTTGGTGGAAGGAAGAACAAGTAAAAACTACAAGTCATTTTTAAGATGACCAAACCATCAGGGCCAGCAGAAATTTTCTAAACTTTTACCAGCCAACTACAGATAAAATTAATAATTTCACAAATAAACAGATTGTTTAGAAAACCATATTCTTAAGACATGTCACTTTATCACTTGCATAGTTCTGAACAATAACCATGTTAAAATATTCATAGTAATGCTACTTATATCAAAATATTATTAAACATAATTTTACAAAACTCTAGCCTTAAGTGAGGTTCTACTGAAGCATTTTAATGAAAGCTGTTTTCTAATAGACAAGCTTATGAATGTTTTCTTGAATTTTAGGGCTAAACTTTATATCTGTGATCACAACAATGAAGCTCAGTAGTAAAACATATGCTTTCTATACAAAAAAATCCCAAGTGGCATCTAACACCAGGAAGGGCTGGCAAACATTCCCATGTAGAAGCCTATTAAGAAACATACTAAGGTAGAGGACCAGCAGTATACATAAGACAGCTTTTTTTTCTGTCAGACTGAATTTTAGTGTAAAGAAGTTGATAGGCCTGAATGCATGTGTCTGAAAGTGTGGGGAGGGACCCTGAAAATTTTTCAGACAAAATCTGTATTCTACATAGTGGGGGAAAAAAACAAACAGGTGAGCTAAACTTCATATTAATTCCTTGCTTAATGTAAAAGTAGAAGAAATGTGGAGAATTTATCATTAGTGTATTTTTTAAAGTCTCTCCTCCTGGCCCTAAAGGAGAAGATTACATTATTTAAGCTGCAGTTGCAAGAGCCTGTGCTTGCATGAATCTCAAGTAAGGTGACTGAACATGAAATAAAACTATTTTAAGTTCATCCTATAACACAGACATGTCCAAAAAGAAAAAATAAGCAAAAATCTGAAATGAGTTATTACCATCTCAACAAGATTTCTACGATCCTTTCTGAACTGAGGAATACTTCTTACACAAGGTGAGCTGGAAATCTCATTCTATGCTATAAATAATCTTTGAAGTGCTATCACAGAGGATTAGCACAATGACGTGTGTTTTATAACTGGATCATGTCTAGAAAAATGCATATTAGGTACATACATGGTAGCAATGGCTGGAAATCAGCTTGTTAAAAAAATTACAGTAGTCTCAAGGGGTCATAACTGATACTATTAACAAATGATGGGAGGAGGCAAGAAGAAGGCTCACTTTATAGCAGTCATTTGCTATTAGCTGCAAAAGGCTAAAGGACTCTCCTGAGGTCTCCATCTTCAAGTACAGCTCCCAGGCTAGTCGTGGCTTCTTATTCATAATGTCTGCAATTAACAGAAAGCTCGAACTAGTGGAGACATGTAGTGTCTGCAAAAGTGTGTAAGCATTCTAATCAGCAGTACAATTCATTATTTTTCCTGTTCTGATAAACTGAGAAGTAATGTGACCACACCCATCACCACTTACTTTACAAAGACTGACATTCTACTATAAAACAGAAACATGAAAAAAATCAGAAATCCCTGTCAGATTTGCTCAGAAGAAACTGATATATCTGAACAGAGCAGTGGTCAACTTAAACCAGAGAGAGACAAGGTTTTTGTCCTCCCCTGCATCTTGACAGACTACACCCTCCTCTAACCTGTCTAAAAAATTGACCCCCAAATGGCAAACTGTGCCCAGGGAAGCCTTGCAGAGGGACACAATTTGCCATTTAAATGTAATCTACTCTGAGCCTGTTTTAAGCACTCCAGAGTTTTTTTTTTTTAGAAACAGGGAGACAGCCACCTCCATTTTCTTTTTAACAAATAATGAGCGGGGTGTGTGTGTCATTTTTTCATAATTAAGGTGGCTTGGAGGACGACACTGGGGCCTTGAGGGGGTGTGTGCTATCTGTGGTCTAAACTTTGTTCACCTTGGACTTAAACTACTATTCTATCTGGAAAACAGATGTCACACCACTGATCTGTCTGTTCTGCCTTAGAAACTGCATGTTGCTAATGAGGACAAAAAGATAACATGTTAAGAAAAGTGTAATTTCCTTAGCTTTTGTATAAATATCCGTGGACTTATAATTCTACACTAAGGAAGACAAAAGGTACAACTAGAGAAGGAATATTTTGTGTGGCAGTGGTCACTGAACTCCACCATGTTTAGCAGCTCAAACTGGGAATCTCCTTCCTCCAGCTACCAACTGTAAATGCTAAGGCCACTATCCTTGCATACAGTTTTAATTGGCATCTTCCCTCTACATACTATTTTTCACTATTGAGACAGCTCTTAAATTGTGCTTAGATCCAACACTAGGACCTACTGAATTATTGGAAAGTCAAGATGTTTTAAACAATTTCAAAATATTCAAATACCTAAATCTTTTCATACTTACAAAACTGTTTCATACACTGAGAGCTGGACCACCCAAAAGGGTAAGTCCAGCCAGAGTGGGGGTAAGGCATAAGAGATGGGAACAACTTTGGTGGACAGGCATTGCATACTGCATTGGTATATGGTGAGCTAAAGATAATGAAGGCCTGGACTAGATTTTATTTGTATACAGCCCAGAGGTCTTGTGATATAGGGTGAGATATAAATATTTTAATTAATAAATAAATTTAGTAAATATATCAATTTGGGATATATTTAGTAAATATAGTAAATATATCACTTTACCTTGAACGAGTACATAAATAGTCCACACTAATACTCCACACTAATAATATAAATAAAGTCTACATTTAATTTTTTTTTTTATTAGAGCACATCACAGGCCCTAAGTTGCACAGATCTTTTGAACAGACAATACAAGAAGAACCTCATGAGAAAGTGTAGCAAGCTGCCCCTTCTATCTTCCTTCTTCTGTTACCTTTTCATGGTCACGTAACACACTGGTCTTCAAATAGACAGTGGACACTGGTCTTCAAATATAAAACCATTTAGTTGTATGTTTCCAGCTTAGCATAAACACTTATTTAGCATCATATGTATGCCATTTTCAGCAACATATAGTAATATTGCTTATACAGGGCAGGCCAGAATGTAATAATATCCCTCAAAAGTCAAGATAACAAGTGTTCTTAGGAAGAACACATACTGATAACTCTCCAGATACTGGTTGCTACTTATTTAGTACATTTTAAAGGACACCTCTGTCTAGAGATTATGGTCACTAGACGTGTTGCCAACGTTAAAAAAACAGCTGATTCTAAAACTGATTAACATTTATAAGCTACAGCAACTAATAGCACCACACTGTCGCCAAAGGCAGAGGATGGTACCAGTTCAGCATTTATTTTGATCTGCTGGTAATACTCTCTAATCTCATCAGTGTGACGGATTTGATGGTTCTTTTCAATGTTCTAGATTACTAACAACCCCACAGTCATGGAACCAAGATCAACAGCACTTTGGGACAGAATTCAGACCAAGGTCATTTCTGCACTACACTGTTATCGTGCTATTATTCCACTTCCAACATCCTGTGGAATTCTGGGGTTTGCAGTTTAGGGAAGGGCATTTAGAATTCTCAGCCAGAGAGCTCTTTGGCTTCAGTAAACTGCAAACCCCAGAATTCCACAGGATGTTGAAAGTGGCATAATAGTACTGTAACAATGTAGTGTAGAAATGGCTCTAGTGCATACATTATATTAACCACTTCATTTGCACAATAAAATTGGTCATACAAGCATACATACTTTAGATAATCCTCTCACGGAAGTTCCAATGGCAGCTTCTGTGAGCAGGCATGCTTGCAGTCCCAGTGCTTCCAACTAAAAGAAGCCAATCTCAGAAACTTTTCAAACAATCTTATATAACATTTTAATGTTCACAAAAATGTCTCACTGCATGGGCAGTTTGATTTAAACAAATCACTTGATTTAATGTATGAACCACCTATTAAATGCCTTATACGGGTAGTTTGGTTTAAATGAATCACTTGATGTAATGCATGAACCACCTATTAAATGCCTCTCATATTTATATGAAAGAAGCCTTCTAAATCCACATTATATATTTGCATTACATACCTCTGGTTCTCCTACATGATTAACTTGGTTTTGCCCATAGCTATTTATTTCAGTAAAATATCAAAGCCAAATCCATAATACAAAATTTTTTAGATTTATGCAGTCCTCACCAACCTTTATCATATGCAGTTTGTGTGGCTCCCCTAGCAATGCAACAGTCACGTTGGAGAATACAACATGGAATTAGTGCATGCAGCTTATGTATGCAAGTTTTATACAGTTCTGTCTGTATGAATCTGATAAGCTTCTTTACCAAAGAATAAGGTAGCAGTTAGTTTTATTCTGCTTTTGACTGGTTCTGAACAGTTCCACATGTGATTTATCCAAATAATGTCTTTTTCTGTTGAGAGGTCAAAGTTAGCTTCTTCCTACATTCTGTCGGGTATATCTGAACGCATCCCTAATAGACTAGCCATAGAGGCTGCTCCAGCTTGTTATTCCAACTGTATCATCACTTTGAATTCCAGAAATAAATGGAAATACACTGTTTAACAAGATTCAGCTGGCAGTACTACAAATTCTCTATGATAAGCAAGAACCATGGTGGTTGAATTTATGTTGTATCTTTTGTCAAGATAGGTGACACAGAACCTTAAACTTCTAATAAGTAATTGCATTTGACATCAACAGCTAATGAGCTCTTCAGATTGTTCCCCCACATATATATTTAAGGCAGAAGTACTGGTGGGGCCAGCCAATTAGTGTTTTGAAACTTTTCTTGCAGTGCAGTTGTTTCAACAGCACCTGTCCCAAACAACAGAGCACAAGTATTCTGTAATATTTTTCAGATGGTCTCAAGACAATACTTGCATTTCTGGCTTCCTGAAAAGCTGTAGCAAGATCAGCTTCTTGCAAGTCATTTGCCTTGTATAAGGTATCTGGTTATATCTTTAAAAACTAAAAACTAATTAAATCTACCCACAGAGTTAAAACAGTTTTAAGGAGCGAGTAAATGCCAGGATGATGCAATAGAAAAGAATTCATATTTGGTAACAGAGTAAAGCGACTCACAGCAGCGAGCTAGCCAGCTGAGGTAAACAAAATCATTCTTTATTTTCTCACTTTGAATCAAGAGGAACACCTGACAGGAAAAAGAGAGAGATAAAACATGCTTCTGTTTGCACTGAATATCTGCACTCTGTAGTATATGAAATGGTCTGAGCGTTGGACCACGATCCTGGAGGCCGGGGGTGGGGGTTCAATTCCCCACTCAGCCAGGGGAACCCATTAGGTGACCTTGGTTGTATCGCATACCCTCAGCCCCCAGAAAAACCCATGACAGGCTTGCCTTAGAGTTCTGATAAGTTGGAAACAACTTGAAGGCACACAATAACAACATAGTACATGTCTTCATTCCAACATAAAGCTACATTTCAAGCAGGACAAACACTTAAAAGTAGCATGACAAAAATAGTTTAAAATTGGAAAAGGTTACATGCAGAGAATGTCAATTTAAAACAGAAGTATAAGCTATACAGTTCAGTTGTCTTATCTAAGATCTCTGGAGTTCTTTGTAATGCTAAGGAACAGTTACAACTTGCTTTGCACAGCTGGGAGCAGGTGTTGGTATACAACAAGCCAAGCATGAAGATGGGATGATGTAAAGGCAAAGATAAGGGTGAGGAGTTATTTTAAACTGCAGAGTTTAATGAAACACTGGCCTTCTTTGATTTTCAGAAAGGAAAAGCTCAAGACTTCATAATACGTACATATTATAATGATAATGAATATAGGAATAGTATTGCTATTTTTTTTAAATCATGTATCTATAGCAGTAACTCATTGTTACGGGAATATTTCCCCTTTTTCCAGGCACCTAAGTACACATATTTTGTACTTAGGAAAATGTAATACTTTCTAAATATATCACTGCTTTCCATTTTTTATTTTTATTTATTAATTTTGAGTGTCTGACAGCTGCACCCCTCATTGTTACCCCATGCACCCCCCCTAATTTTGATGGATAAAAGTATTTTTTTCTATGGCCAGCAGCACCCCACACCTAATAGAAGGGTGCTACTGGATATTCTGCAACATTTTTAGATATTTTTGGCCACGCTCACTTTTTAAAGATCTGTACAAGCTTTGGTCAAACCAGGGCCCTTTTCACACGGCATTTTCCATGTGAAAGAGGGCCTGGACCATCGCACGATTGTGTGGAGTGATCTGCATGATGCACTCACAATCTCATGATGCTTCAGGGGCCGGCAGGCACTGATCGTGCACCTTTTCATTTCTGGCTAGAAGCCGAAAATGGTGCGTGACTGCGCATTGCTCCCAGGCCCCGCGCACACTTACCTGGCGTGTGGAGCCTCCAGAGCCGCGCCGGTTGTGCTTCCTGCCCCGTGCCAGTCGAGCTTCCTGAGACTCCCAGGCTGCGCTGCAGAAGGAAGAGGCGAGGCTCTTGCGTAAGCAGGCAGCTTGTGTGGAGCCGAAGGACCCCGGATGTGAGAGCCTCTTGCCGGAGGCTGCTTGCACGATCCCCACACCCCAGCACCAGAAGAAGGTAAGGTGCAGAAAGGGCCCAGGAAGTGAACAAATCAGTGCTACTTAGTCCAATTACTTGTGGTGAGGAGAGACTTGTGCAGACTGAAAAAAGACCTTCAAAGACTGGTGTCCAAACACTGGTGATGTAGGAAAACGCTTAACAGTATCCCCAAAGACTTGTGGAGTGCCAGTGGCTATTTGAAAAATTTTGGAGGAAGGAGGGATAATGATCATTGGGGGCAGCACAAAAGGGACCAGTGGGAGCACCAATATAAAGCATGCTGTATGGAGTACTTATTTAGGCATATGCATTTCAGAAATGATAAAGTGCAAAACTTGTGTCCCCATAAAGCAAATGCTCCTATGTCATTTCACAAAACTTTTAAAAATTAACCCTGTGTTTGGAGACCAAGTATTTTTTTCCAACATACCTCTAACACAACAGAGTTAAAATTGATGGCAATGACCAGTCACGGCATATATATCTTCAATAAGCAAGGTTATATGCTCCTACTACAAATCTGTTATATATGGATGGAATATGAAGTGCTGTCACTGAAAGGTCACTTGTGAGATTATCCTACAGTAGTTGAAACCTCATGTGTGGCATGTTTTACTATGATTATTAGAGAAGGTCTTAATGGCAAATTATACTGCTATTAACAATTAATATAGTCTGTTGTTAAATGCCTTCAAGTCATTTCTGATTTATAGCAACCTTAAGCCAAACCAATCACTGGTTTTCTTGGCAAAATTAGTTAAGAAAGTGTTTGTCATTGCCTTCCACTGAGGCTGAGACTTGCCCAGTCTCACCAAGGGGCTTCCCGTCCTAGTCCAACACTCCAAACCACTATATTACACATTGGCTTAATGAAGTACTTCCCATTTTTTTCCTCTTACACATTCTCCTGCACATTCTAAAATACTTGAGACACGTAATATCAGAAAATATTCTAATAACATAGGTACGGATGTTTATACATAACTGAGTCCCACTTAAGCCCGCACATAAATAAACAGCTAAAGACTATAACCCATTTCCTGGGAATAAATCCCACTGGTCTCAATGGCAGTTACAGCCATCTAAAAAATTCCATGAGTGCCTACTCAGAAGTAAACTGCCTCTAAAAAAAAAAACCTACAGTGATCTCAGTTCCTGTAAAAAGGAAGTTCATGGTAAAATATTAAAAAAAAGTTCAGACAGGTAAGATAAATAGAAAATATTTTTCCTTTTTTGTGATGAAGAAGTAGAGACATACCTCCTCAGCCTCAGTGGTATTGCCAGTAGCGGCTTTGGCTTGGGCATAATTAAAGTTAAAAGTATCATCATTGTAGAAGTAACTCTGGAAAATGAGTCATGCACAGTAAATGAATAAACAGTATATACAATTTTATAAACTCATGATCAAACTGCAAAATATCAGTCACCCTTACTAGATAATAAGATGGAAGGGGTTGAAATAAAATATTCTGCGTATTATTTGCCTAAGAAACCCTTATGAAATTCATGGGGTCATCATAAGTGAACAGGTGACCTGAAGGCACATAAACACACACAAAGCTTCATTCATTGACTCACTGCTGTCATGCAGAAGGTTTTGAAGCATGCTTCATCCCTTGATACTGGAAATCCTGCTTAGCCTCTCTTCTTATTCTGACCTTTCACTGACAAAGGGCTGACTACACAGTTTTAAGTCTTTTTACAATTGTAGGCCTAAATGCTTGCTTTCAAAAAATTAAAGATGAGATTCTCAAGCTGTGAAATTCTCTATCTGCTATGTTACCATATGATTACTAAATCATACTGAATCACAGAATTTGTCCCACCCTGATTACATCCCTGCCAAACATGCTGCGCAATAATTTTCTTAAGAATTTTCATGTATGCACTGATCTATCTGTTTCTGCTGTTACATAAACATGGTCAAGATAATCACATCTATGAAAATAGCATAAATGGTGACTGAATTCCAGAACAGTTGCGAAACAACAGCCACTTTCTTCAAGAGAGACAGGGTTAAAAGCAGAACTTTTTTTTGCCTTCATTCATGTCAAGTCCTCACCCAGAAAGAAAAGTACTTTTGCTACCACCTGGGGGAAAATAAGATGCTGGTACTTACAGGGAATATTTATTCTTGAATGGCTGGAGGAGAAATCCACCCACTCTTATTTTGTTGTCCACATGCCAACTGTGCAGGAGTCCAAGATTCTTCTTCTGTTACATCTATTGAACCCCCTTCTCTTCTTGATTAGTTTTATTCCAAAGCCTTGCTTAACAACTTAATTCTTATTATTCTCTCTTTTTTCCCTTTCCTTCCTTTCTTTCTTTATCTTGATGCAGCCACAAATTGGGTAACAATATACTGCTTCTCCTGCCATCCCAGGATATATATTCACAGTATGTAGCAATGTCTCATTCTCTGGATCGGCAAGCAGGAGTAATCTCAGGAGTTAGCCAAGCCCCAATTCCTAGGGTGGGAGTAGCTGCCAATTGTTCACCTCACTGTTTGCAGCACCACACAACCAAAAGCAGCCTGTGCCAATTTGAACTTATCAGTTTCCTAATACCTTATAAACATGGATGGCTCCTTCCACCCAGCAACATTACAAGCATCCTCCAAAGATGCTAAAACTGTGTATACTGTATTAGTTGCCACAGAGCAAGTTGAACATGGCCACGTGTGCTTTGACATGGCACCCTTGCATAATCTGGAACAATCGTTTACTTCAACAACTTATTTCCTAAAGTTTAGGATGGAGGGACACAAACAATGCCTCCATGTGTCTGAAGCCTATTGTCCTTTTCATATATTAACTGCCCTCTTCGCATCTAATGTGTGCCATTTCTTCTCTAAAGGATATTTTGGGTTAGGGCAGAAATTCAGTAAATGTATATTCTGATACACTTCTTTGTTTAACAGGCACTTTGGTAGAAATGTTGGATCTAATGTTAATTTTTCATGTTCAAACTCACATAAACTTGGATTTATGGAAAAGAGTGGCTAACTCTGAGACTCTCCTTGCAGATGTTACTGATATCCGGAAAACAACCTTAAAAGACACTAGCCTTTAAGGTGTTTCCTTAAATGGTTGAAAAGGAGGTTTCGGTAACACATTTAGGACTAAATTCAAATCCCATGACAGAAATTATGCAAAGTTGGTGATGCCAATACAGTAGCCTGCTTTAGGAATCCTTTTACTTGAGGATGTGCACATATCACATTTCCTCCTGGCCTCTAAACTGTTGCCAAGGCTGTTACTTGCTTTTTTAATGTGTTATGTTTCAAACCCTTAAAAGTACCATCCTGCAAAAATCCAAGCACATCATGAACTTGGATGTCTTCTAAACTAACTGAGTAACTGAGACACACATTTCTAAAGGCTCTCCATGTCATATTATAGATTCTATGAGTAGAATTCCTTCTCCAGCCTTTGTGGCAATTACCAAGGTTTCTTGATGGACAGTTGCAGTAGACTTGGAAACCCTAGGTGTGTTGAGGCCAATATGGTGCTGTGGCTTTCTCTATTCAAATCTTTGTCAATACCTTCTCTGATTGGGAATGGTGGTGAAGACACTGTTGGTCATTATGCTATTCTGCCTTTTCATTTCCATTTACGGAAAAATATTGAAATTCTCTCCAAAGCCAAATAAATTGACCTGGAATGGATTAAAAATGTTTAATTGTTGCAATACTTCTTGGTTCAAGGACCATTCTCCCTGATAGATTCTGTGTCTGCTCAAGTAGTCTGCATGGACATTTTGTGAGCCCTTAAGAATACCACTGTGGACTACAATGACCTTTCAGCCCAACAAAGTATTTTGTTTGATTCCTTGACAAAGGGTATTGAACTTACTCCTCCTCAGCTGCAGAAGTAAGATTTTGCCATCATGTTGTCTGTACACATTTGAACATGCTTGCTTTTAATTAAGGTTGCAAACCCATCATTGTGCCTCAGGTCTAACTGTGTCCATTGTCCTTGAAACAAATGTTTCAAGGACACTTCGCAGTGAACTCCTCATCCAAAAACAGTCACATCAGTTGTCACTATTGATTTTGCCTGGTTTTTAAAAGGTATTCCTGTTTATATTCTAGTTCTGAAGCCACAATTCTAAGTTTTGCTTAAGATACTGAAGAAGGCTCACTTTGTAATGCTACTTCCATACAATTGCTATCTGATGTGGCAGGAGAAACTGTTGCAACATTCCCGTATGGAATCTTTCCCATGGTATTGATTGTTGACGTTAGAAGTCCTAGAACTCTTGCCAGAGGTATTATGTCTGCAGATTTCATTGTCAAAAATTGTTTTGCTTCTTTCTTTATTGTCACCCCTTCCTGTGAAAGGAATGGGTATCCTCTCTTGGTGTCTATCAGGGAACCCAAATGTGTCAGTGATGCTGTCAGTTCCAGATGACTTTCCTTGTAGTTCACCATGAACCCATATTTCTGTAAAATATGTCTTGTCACCTGGAAATTGCTTTTGGTCTTGTCTTTGCTCCCAGCTTTCAAGCAAGATGTCATCCAAATAGGAAAAGAGCTGAATTCTTTTCTTTCTGAGATGGGCTATCAGTGGAAGCAACACCTTAGTGAAGACCCTGGGAGCCAAAACCAGACCAAATGGAAGTGCTCTGAATTCATAATGATTGCTTTTGAAGTGAAACTGAAGATATTTCCTGCAAATTAGGGCGACAGGAATGTGCAAATATGCTTCTTTTAAATAGACTGAAACCAACCATTCATTTTTCTGCAAATTTTCCCTGATCGTTGGTAAGGTTTCCATCTTGAACTTCTGATATTTTACAAATCCAGTCAAGAATTTTAGATCTAACACAACTCTTTATTTTCAGAAACTTGCCGAGTAGCAGTCATCTAATTTGGGACAATCTTATTTTCTAGACCCATAATCTGCTGGGTAAGAGTCAATGAGCTAGTCTCCGTTACTGGATCTGGCACAGTTTCTTTTTCCTTTTTCTTCAAACGCATGACCATGTCCCCTTTGTCCACCTAACTGTCTGTAGCCTTTTAGTGTTTATGATTTCTTTCCATCATTTAATATTTTAAATCTAATTTAATGTGCATAAACAAAGGAAAAAAATACATCTAGCTGGCTAGCCAGGAAACAAAAAATTAACAGAGAAAGAAAAGAAAATCAAGGGACATAACAGAAAAAGAATCTTGGACTCCTGCCTAGTCAGCTGGCGTGTGGTGAACAACCCGAGAGTGCATGGATTGCTCCTCCTTGCCCATCCAGAGAATCAGCTCTTTTGTGCTGAAATCTTGGCTGTGTAAGTATTACCTAGACACTGGTTTGGAATACAGGGTGGAATGATGCCAAATGACATTAAGCCACAGTCAGAATGGAATGTTTAAGCAGGACATTAATTGCATTACCAGATTATGAAACAGGCTTTGTACAGTGCTATCAGTCTTCTGGTATACTTCACGTTCTGATTACTCCAACACTTTTATTTTGATCAACTTGGCATTCTAGTTGTTAACTTCTTTTGAATACTGACTATGTGTGACTTGAGCTTCTAATTTTTTCCCTGTGTTTATTGCTTTAATTCCTTTGAATAATTGCCCCAAATATTCTACTTGGAAAATAAGAATAATGTAGTATCTGATCAAATATAGCTACAGTGAGCATTGTGAAGGAAAACAATGTATTTGATTATATCAGTACACAACTCTCTTGTGTCTGGCCGAATTGATGTGCATAATGATTATATGGAGTAAGGAGTCTGGAACCATCATAAGGAGATTCTTCTGGTCATGAACCAGAATGACAAGTCTTCCTCATGGACTTATTATCAGTAGGGAATCAAAACAAAGAGTTTTTAAAGTGGAGGGAAACAACAGAATCATTCAAAAATCTGTATTAGGACAGTGCTACTGAATACAATAAATAAGTTATCTGTAGCCATGTGTGAATATTCAACTTTGAACATAACCGTGAGTTTAGGTTGGTAAAATCTCTACCAGAACCTAAAACTATCTAAATTATCTATTTCAGCCAGATGATTTGTAGAAAAAAAACCAGCAGGTCACATTCAAAAGAAGTGAAAAGTGAAGTATAAGAGGGGAAAAAAATCCTACCTTCAGTGGAATCTGATATTAGAAACGTAGGAAAGAACTTTGGATAACAGCAGAATGCTCCCAGAGCAAAATATACTACAGCAGAGTTAAAAGCCAGATACGCAAGTATTTTCTGATTTGGTAGCGATGGCCCTCCCTATTCTTCCTCTCCACATTAGTTTGGGTAAGTTTATGTGTATCAGCCTGCTGAGATTTTGCCAAACCATGCAAAATAGGTATTAGGATGTGTGGGAAAATGTGCAAAATTTACTAACCTTCACTGAATTGAGGTAGATTAGCACATCATCAAACTGCCTGAGCAGAAAGAAACAAGATGCCATACATTGTCTCCCAGGAATTGTATCTGAAGAACATAAGTTATACATAAACATTGTAATTATAACAAGTACATTTCTTAGAAAATATATTCTAATGTCTTACTGTACAACAGCTCAGAACTCTTGTTTGACTAACAGAAAGCAACAAAATAAGTTTGTATGACTTATCTCAGGGGAAAGGCAGGTGAAACAGTGCAATAACAATTACATTGTTCAGTGCATTACAGAAACTTCCTACATCAAATGAATTCTACAAGTCAAATGTGTTCTCCAGAGTGAAATCTTGAAAATTTGGCTTTCACAACTTCACAACCACATAAGTCACTTGCCAGTCTGCAAGCCCTGATTAGAACTCTCTAATTCACTTTTAGAGTTAGTAATTCACTTTTAGAGAAACAAAAAGCTTAAAAGACATATTCTTAACATGGTATTAACTTTGATATATTAAAAGTTAACTTCATCAGATTCATGAAGGTATGTCAAATATATCAGATACGACTTATCTTCAGTTGTCAGGTTTTAGAGAAACACTTGTAGTTCCATAAAAGTGACAAGAAGCTCATGCTATGAACTGACAATATTCAGGCCAGTATGTATGGTTTTGCCCAAGAAATCCAAATTCTACACTCAGAGTATTTCAGAATTAAATACAGGATATTATGCATATTGAATTCCAGTGAAACTACTGGGAGTGTGACTAATTTTTCTGTCTCCCTTTGTGAACCAACAAGATGGTTTCTCTGATTCAGGGGCAGTGGAAGGCATGTTTGTTCCCACTTTCATCCAAGTTAAATGGTGGAGATATTTCCATTACCTATGGAATATTCCAAAGTAAAAATCTGATGGAATGCAAGGGATGAACAGAGCAGGAAAACCTCAGCAGAGTCTATTTATTATATTGATAATTTTCCAGAGAAGTAGCCACAGTAACCAAAAGTAACACCTCCAACACATTATGTATCATAAATATTTGTAACCTATGTAGATTAAGATATACAAATTTAAGATGGGACTCAACAGCATACATTGTTGCCCTCATTGAAAATGAAATCTGTGTCCATTTCCTCACCCCTACTTTTCTAATATTAGATGCTACTGGTAGATAATGCACAACAATGTGCAGGGGGTGAAGAAAATGCACAATGTTATTATGGCAGGATGCCAGTAATTCAGACTAGGCATTACTGAGAATTAGATATGAAAAAGCTGGTTTTGGTGGCAGATATAACTATATTGCAATATTGTGGCCACAGAGAGGGAGAAAGATATTGTTTTATTAGAACTAGACAGCATAAACCTATAAAAGCTTGCATTCGCTAATAGTACTGACATCACACATCTAAAGAAAACAGAATACATAAAAGTTAAATCATACCACATTCACTGGCTGATCCACCCACCAACTGAAAAAACTGCTGAGCAATTTTCAAATGGTCTCTCTGGAAAAAGAAAAAAGAATCATGAAATCCACTGTAACAAGCAGATCAATGAGACAGAGAAAGTACAAATCCTGGGATATGAGTGAAGTACATACACCAGGGCCAAAACAGACACTATATTATCTTGACGTCCATTTTGAAGTGGGAAATGCACTTCAGTGGGAAAACCGGTATGAAGCTATTGGTATGAGGCAGTAAACAAAGAAATGCTTAGCCATTTCTCTCACTGTTTTTTCCCTCACATGGTAAACACACTCCATGTGTTTTTTCCCCCCCATCAGTGGGGTTCCAAACACTTTTTGATCATGCCTTCATACGTTCTGGCTAAGGGTACATTGTGAATTCATCTGTGACATGTAGTTTGGCCTAAATGACAAATGGGAATAACTACACTTCTTAAGGAAGAAATCATATTTATGTGATCATTTCATATACACCAGTGGCTCTTAACTTATGATCGTCTGGATGTTCTGCATATCAGCTACTGGAATCCCTGGCATTGGCCAAACTGGCTGGTACTCCTGGAAGCTGAAGTCCAAAGGTTGAAAACCACTGAGACAGATAGTCCTTACAAACAAAAAAGTAAATGTTGTCTAAACCAGACAAAGAAGCTTAGTTTACTATCTTTTAGGAACAGCAGGTAGAGTTCTTTTGTTTAGTGCTCTAACCAGCCATGTCTTTTTTGAAGATACTTCATTCTATTTCTCCTCTCATGTTTTCCATTGTTTCCCTCCTACAGAATCTAAGCATTCAGAAGCTGCTGAACATGTCTAATTGGACTTTTGGTTCACTCTTTAAAATATCCTTAGGGACGTTTTTCTACTTTTGCCACCTTTTCACTAATCCCATTTTGGCTAAAACAGTTGTAATAATGCAATATCTAAGCCTGATATTGATATATATGAACTTTCATAATTGTTTGCAGTAATAAAATAAAGAATTAGAAAAGAAAGATGGTAAAATTGCACTTATAACCAACCTTTCAGCCAAACTACAATGCCTACTCATCTACTCCTCCTGAATTATGGTTATAAAAAGTTGTTGTACTTACTGAACCCATTTCCTGCCCAAGGACTGCGTTTACCACACCCTTGAGGATGTACTCCTAGAAAATGATGGGATTCAAAGCAAACTGTAAAAATGAGGCAACTGATTTACTAAAATTTAAGGCAAATTGCATTCATTCAACCTGCATTGCAAATATATAGATTTCTGTATCATACACGTAAACAGTTTCCAGCTACCAAACTCTAATCATATTAAATATACTATTCAGCAATAAGCTTCAACACATATAGCTCATTGACTTTTATGTTGTGAGAATTTTGAGATCACCATGACAATGAGCATGATTTATAAGAGAATGACTCCTGCAATTAAGAGACTGGTCACCCATTCTGTTCCTTTAATACAGCTACACAAATGCATTACATGTATTCACAATGTGTTATGAGTTGAACTATCTTGAACAATTTCTGCACTACACTGTTACAGTGCTAATATTCTACTTTCAACATCCTATGGAATCCTGGGGTTTGCAGTTTAGGGAGGGGCATTTAGAATTCTCAGCCAGAGAGCCCTTTGGCTTCAATACAAACCCCAGGATTCCACAGGATGTTGAAGGTGGCATAATAGCACTGTAACAATGTAGGGTGGAAATGGCCATAATTTAGAATTGGACACAAATTTCACTGCCACCTAATTTTTACTTTTTTTTTTACAACAGTCACAAGCTCTGGTCATTAATTTTAGAAGTGTGAGAGAGAATGCTTCCCTTCACAATCAATACTGATTGCTCTTCAGTGTCCTTTAGTGCACAAACAATAACAGGTTAGAAGTTTAAATCTGTGACATATATGAATAGAATGAATGTCTATCTATCTATATGAATAGATAATACATACTGAAGTGCATTCTAAAGATTAATAGTTTGCATAATAAAAAAAATCAGAATTATCTGTAAAAATATTTTTATATTATTTTAATGCATTTTAAAATAGTTTTAATTTTATAAATTGTTAAACTTTAAAAAATAACGTTTTTGTAAACTTTATTGTGTTTTTGTATGTTTTAATCTCTATTGACGTTAATATTTTGCAAATTGCCTTGAGCTCGAGTATTGGGGAAAATATGGGATATAAATGAATCGAACAAACTAAGATAACACCCACAAGATGCCAACTAATCTAATGTTGCTTGAAAATGGTAAAAAGATATTTTTTAAAAAATCAAATGTTTA
Source organism: Cyclura pinguis (assembly GCA_030412105.1). NCBI lineage: Eukaryota > Metazoa > Chordata > Lepidosauria > Squamata > Iguanidae > Cyclura > Cyclura pinguis. Next base: position 42,950,882 of record CM059603.1, read on the forward strand.
CTGCAACTTGGACTCTTTTCTATATCAAATGAAATGCAAGTATCAAATCAATGAAGAGACAGAGGTCTGGATTCAGATGAACAGAGTAAGAACCCTTTTGTGCTGCCTGAACCTCAAGTGGAGTGTTTCAGGGTTCTGTCCATTACTCTTCAATATTTTTATCAATGAGTTAGATAACGGGGTGGAGGGAATCCCAGTTTGATACAAAACTGAGTGGGCTGGCTAACACATTGGAAAATAGGAACAAAATTCAAAAGGACCTTAATAAACTAGAGATTGGGCAGAAATTAATAAAATAAAATTTAACAGAAACAAATGCAAAATTCTATTTAGGCCACAAAATCCAAATGTATACGTATAGGATGAAGGATACATGGCTCAGCAGTACCGCATGTGAAAAGGACCTTGGGATTATTCTTGATCACATGTGAAATATGAGTCAGCAGTGTGATGCTGCAACAAAGAAGCCAAATGCTATTCTAGCCTGCACTGGTAGAAACATAGTTTCCAAGTTGCAGGAAGTAATAGTCCCATTATATTCTGTGCTGGTCAGGCTTCATCTGGAGTACTGCGTTCAGTCCTGGGTGCCTCATTTAAAGAAGGGTATAAACAAATTGAAATGGGTTCAGCTAAGGGCAAAAAAGATCATAAGAGGTATGGAGAACAAAATATATGAGGAAAGGCTGAAGGAGCTAGGCTTATTCAGCTTTGTGAAGAGAAGACTGAGGGGTGACAAGATCATATTCTTTAGATACTTCAAGGGCTGTCACAGAGGGGAGAGTACAGGTTTGTTTTCTGCTGCCCCAGTAGGAAGGACCAGGTCTAACGGTTTAAAGATAAAAGATGGCAGATTTTGACTGAACATTAGAAGGGACATCTTGATAGCAACAGCAGTTTGGAAATAGAACCATATGCATAGAGAGATGGTGAGGTCTCCTTCTCTGGCCATCTTCAAAAAGAGTCTGGACAGCTACCTGCTGGGGATGCTTTAGTGTAGATCTTGTACTGAGCAGGACTCAGTTGCCCATGAGGACTTGATGGGCTGGACTGGATGGCCCATGAAGCCACTTCCAACTTTATGATTCTATAATTTTGTATTCAGCAGAGCTTCAGCTAGAATGGTGTTGGTTCAAATGACCCTCAACCGTCTTGGCAAGTCTAAGTCAGTAACCAGCCCATAGATTCAGTGGAAAACAAGTCAAGTCATGACAAACTTTCACAAGTTTCAATAACAACTAACTGCAAATAACTGAGTCTGGATCTAAGCCACAGTTTTTAACCCAATTGCAACAAGAATGTTGAAATGTGAGACACATTTTTTGACACCACTGAGAATTGCTATGTATTGTGGGATATATAATGCCTCATGTTCAAAGGAGTGTCTGTAGTTGCAGAATTAACTGTGTTCCACTAGAACATCCAGAGTCAAAGAGCATAAGCTGAAATAAAAGTATAAACAAAACAAACATTCTTGGGGTATTTTCTGATTGCAATGAATTTCAATATGCTTTCTAACTGAAGAAATTTTAATTTCCCTGAATGGGATCAACCCAGTGACTACATTCGAATGCCCATAGTATTGGTATTTTTGCATGGATTCTGCAACAAAATGTGACTGCACGGAAGTAAAAAAACCTCACTGTACTGCAAAAGAGTTCCAAAAAGGAAAAAAGGAAGAGGCAACATTCTGTGTGCTGTAAGCTTGCTTCTTTTTGGTCCAGGAAGGATGTATTTTTGCCTGGTGAGTTAACTTAATACTTGTTTTCAGATAGTTTGTTTAAGAGAACCTTTCCACTGTCTTCCTTAAAAAAACATTCAATATTCTTCTTCATGGTCTCTGTGACTCGCACAAATGGTTTCGCGCCTACACAGAAACAGCATTTGGAACCTTCTAGAGCCTACCGTTGGCGTTTTGGCTGTTGACACATCTCCCATCCCCTCAGGGTATATAAGCCCCTGCCTCGTGTAACAGTCAGTTCCTTTTTATCCGCTGTGTGTGCAGTGTATAGGAGCCTCTTCGCTAGTGTGAACAGGATTTTTCCCTGTTTTCTGGTGTTTTGGACTGGTTGTTTCAGCTTTGGATCAGATTGGACTTGGTTTATTCTTCAGGATTGTGTTGTTCAGCAAGTTGTATGGCAACGGCTGTGTTTAAACGTTGCTTGATCTGTGGAGGGAAAATACCTGATAAGGACGGACACGCAAAGTGCCTCATTTGTTTAGGTGAGGGCCACAATGTGGGAGTTTGTTGTCATTGTCAGCTATTTACTCCACAAACTCGTCAAAATAGGGCTTCTTGGTTGAAAGCCCTATTGTGGGAGAATGTGCTGACTGCTTCAGAACCGCCCAAGTGGGCTGAATCTGCTCCCTTACTATCCAGTATGGCCCATTCTTCTGCTTCCTCCACTTCCCAACAGAATGTGTCGGTACTGTTGTCAAGACTGAGATCTCATTCGACATCGAGGCCTCGAGATCAGACGTTGTCCGGTCATGCTGATGATCATCAAGACCATCCTTCTCCTCCACCTAGTACTGAACTGCCTAGGAAGGAGAAGGATCGGAAGAGATAAAATAAGGAGGCCACTTCGACAGAAGCTAAGAGGCAGAGGAGGAAGGATAAGTCTAAGGCACATCCTTCATCTCTGGTGAGGAAGCCAACTCCTCAAGTGTCTGCCTCAGAGGAAGTACGGGCCCCTCAACATCGGAGATCCCAGGAAGTTATACCTTCTGAAGAAATCCAGCAGGTGTGTATTGGCTCAGAGGGAGAGATATTGGAAACCTCCCCTCAAATTTCTGTTGGGTCTGCTTCAGACCACGGAGTGCTGTCTCCTACTGTAACGCCTTCTGGGCACAGAAGATCTTTGACCGAGTGATCCAGAATGCTTCGGCATACTCTGCCTTCACCCCCAAGGTCGGCTTCCTGAGATGATCGGTCGGTCAGCACTTCCTCATATTGCTATCGACATTATAAGGAAAGATCTCCCTGTCGATACCGTGATGATGTTTTGTATGATTCGAGGGATGTCCCCTTATATGGACGAGTTGGAGCAATATGAACGACACAGTCAGTACCGAGATGTTCCTGATGAACGTTACTGTCGTATCACTCATTGCTCTCATTCTTTGTTGAAGACTCCTCCATGTCGACGGGTGATAGCATCTTCTGGCCGCACATCAAAGTCCACCAGGCGGGATCAAACCGCTGTTGACAGGCATCAAGGATGCCTTTCAGAGGGAAGGAGGAGAGAGTCTATTGTTATGTCTCCTCGAGGTCACTGGATCCAATCTCCATTGGTACCATCCTCGGTATCCTCGGCAGTGTCTCATGGACTAGATATCGAGTCCAACTTTGTTTCCACCGCTGAACGAGTTTCACCTACTGATGATGTGCGATTGTTTTCGAATCTTGTTCTCCGAATGGCCAGATCGTTGAACTTACAAATTGAAGACCACAAGGAAGATCTGAAAGACTCAATCTTCCAAGATTTGCAGGACCACGCTCTGGTACCGTCTGTAATTGTGTCGCTTCTGTATCTGTCGCAGACAGTGAAGAAGTCATGGTCGACACCATCTTTGGTACCGTCTATGTCTAAGAAACTGGGTTGATGATGACTGGTGGGTCCAACACCCCAAACCAAACTCTATTGTGGTGGATGCAGCCCAGTCAAAGCAGTTGCAGAGACTTCATGCTGTTCCTGCTGATCGTGAGAGGAAAAAATTGGACAACATTGGTAAGAAATCCTATTCAAATGCAGCCTTGTTGTTTAGGGTTTCTAATTATGCTGCCTGCATGGGCGCATACCAACAGTTCTTGTGGGGTAGAATCAACCTCTATCTGGAAATGCTTCCTGATACCGAGAAGACTGCTACTGCATTATATGGTGAGGCTTACTGTCTGTCATCTCAACAAATCACTACAGCTAAACACATCACAGACTGTAGTAGAAAAGCTGTGGCAGGCGCCATAGCGATTTGACGACATGCTTGGCTTTGCTCATCTGGGTTGTCTCAGCAAGCCAAGATGATGACTGAAGACCTGCCCTTTGATTCTCTAGGGTTGTTCAATGCTGGTACCGACAAAAAACTGGAACATGCCCAGAAAATGCGTTCGACAGCTAAGAAGTACGGATTCCCGGCATCAACGTATCAACAGCGTTATCGGTACCGTTGGTATCAGCCTTTTCAGAGGAGAACGTTGGGCCCAACTCCACCTCAACATAGACAGAGCATCCCTCAACAACTCTCAACAAGGAAGTTTCCATCTGCAAAGTACAAGCAGCCTCAATATAAGAAACAACAGTCAGACCAGCGCAAACGTAGGGTTTGACAACCAACATCATGAGACCTTTCTGATGAATACCGGCCTCTGACAAGGACAACGCATCCCTTCTGTTGTGAACTTGCATTCACACAACTAAGTCTCCATTCCAAACCACCCTTTGGGGACAGACTATGCTTCCATGCCAAGATTTGGTCGATGATGACCTCGGATTCTTGGGTCCTAGACATCATGAAGCCGTAGAATTTTGCTGTCTACCACCAACAGGTCGAATTTGGAGGACTATGTCATCTCCAGAGCTTGAAGAGGAGATATCAACATTCCTCCAAAAAAGGGTAACAGAAAGAATCACCACAACTCAATTGAAAAGAAGTTTCTCTTTGAGGTATTTTCTGGTGAAGAAAAAAGGCGTCAACTACTACATCAGGTTCAGAATGGTGACTTTGACTGCTATCCTGCCTCTCTTGAAAAGGGGCAACTGGTTTGCAACCTTAGATCTAAAGGATGCATATTTCCACACAGCCATAAGACCAGAGCACAGATGGTTCCTTGCCTTCATCGTCGGCAGGCAGGCTTATCGTTTTCGCGTCCTTCCCTTCAGCATAAGCACGGCTCCAAGGGTCTTCACGAAATGCATGTCCGTTGTCACAGCCTTCCTTCGTCAAAAAAGTATCGTGGTATTCCCGTACATTGACAACCAGCTAATAGTGGTATCTTCTCAAAAACTGCTGTCCATGCATCTCAGGACCACCATCTGTCTTCTAAGGAAGTTAGGTTTAATGATAAATTACATGAAGTCAACCTTGGTACCGTCAAGACAGATCAAATACATGGGGCAGTATTAGACATGAGTCGGCGGAGAGCCTTTCTTCCACGGGACAGATGGGAGAAGATTCTGCGATGTCTGACGAGAATGCAACGACTTCGCAGAGTGCGAGTGAAGGCAGTTCAGGTTGCGCTAGGACTGATGGCGTCAAGTACGCTTGTCACACCATATGCAAAGCTGAGGATGAGACCGCTGAGATCATACCTCGGTTCAATCCTCTTCAAGACCATCATCTCAAGTGCCTGGCGGTACTGAGGAATATCCTCGCATCTCTGGATTGGTGGACAAGACCAGAGAATGTGTTGAAGGGAATGCCATTCATTCCTCGACCGCTGTCGCTGTCGGTGACAACGGACACATCAATGGAAGGCTGGGGTGCTCACCTCAGAGCACTTACGATACGAGGTTGGTGGACTTCTCAGGAGAGGAATCTCCATATCAACATTTTGGAGTTCATGGCAGTTCTGAAGGTGCTGCGAGTATTTCAGCACTACCTGTGTGGGAAATCAATCCAAATCGTGACAGACAATACCACACTGATGTACTACATAAACAAACAAGGCAGGACTCGGTCGCGTACGTTGCTGAACCTGTCAGTGCAACTGTGGGAGTGGTGCTTGTCACGACAGATTCTTCCTTCAGTGGTTCATCTGGCAGGAGACCAGAATGTCCTAGGAGACAAGCTCAGCAGGACACCATGGTCTTGCCATGAGCGGATGATCAACAAGGGTGTCATCCAGGAAGTGTTCGCAAAGTGGGGGTTTCCTCACACAGATCTCTTTGCATCAAGACTGAACAACCAATGCAAACTGTACTGTTCCCAACACTTGAAAGGGCATCAAACTCTGGGGGATGCCTTTCTGTTCGGTTGGACAGGACCAAGGGTCTATACATTCGCACCATTTCCTTTGATAATGAAGGTGATTGCCAAAATTCGCCAAAGCAGAGCGAAGCGATACTTGTAACACCATGGTAGCCGAGGCAACCATGGTTTGCCAATCTCCTTCAGTTATCGCAGGGGAGGTACCATCTGCTGCCATGCAGACAAGATCTGCTCAGTATCCACAACGGTCCCGTCTTCCATCTCGATGTTCAAACACCGTGTTTGACAGCATGGAATCTATTGTAATAGATAGCCTACCCAATGCTGTGAGATGTATCGTGTGGCTGCGCATAAGCCCTCAACATTGAAGTCTTATGTGTATTAAGGGGGTAAATTCTGTGATTACTTGAAACAACAAGGTGTTTCCCATACAGGTTGTGACAATATGCATGTCTTGTCCTTTCTAGCAGAGTTGTCGATTCAGGGTTTGTCTTTATCCTCAATGAAATGTTATTTAGCAGCAATTTCATGTAATTTTCAAAAACAAGGTAAACCATCTTGTTTTTTCGATCCCCTGATTAAGAGGTTTACCTAGGGCTATAAACAGTTGCACCCTCCAATCCAACCACATCTCCTGGAATGGAATCTGAATTTGGTGCTGAAACACTTGACTGCTAGGCCCTTTGAGCCTATGGCAACCTGTGACATGCAACTGCTCGCATGGAAAACTGCCTTTTTGGTTGCAATAACTTCTGCAAGGAGGGCTAGTGAACTATGTGCACTCAGGGTTGATCCTCCTTATTTGAGATTCCACAAAGATAAGGTGGTGTTAAGACCAGACATAACGTTCTTGCCGAAAGTGGTGTCATATTTCCATCTGAACCAAGATATAGTGTTACCAGCTTTCATGCAGAATCCAGGTTCAGACATGGAGAAAACTCTGCACTGTTCGGATGTCAGAAGGGATTGGTGTTTTATGTTCAACACGCTTCTTCAATCAGGAAGTCAAATAAATTGTTTGTTTGTTATTCAGTATCTAAACAGGGTAATCCAGTATCGCCTCAAAGGCTCTCTAAATGGATGGTTTCCACCATTAAGTTGTCTTATAAGCTGGCAAAAAAGAAACTCCCTGACTCTGTTCAAGCTCATTCCACAAGATCTGTGGCAGCTTCTGTGGCCTTTTTGCATGAGGTATCTCTTTATGAGGTCTGCAAAGCAGCTACCTGGTCTCAACCTCATACATTTATCAATCATTATAGAGTTGACAACCGTTCTAGGAATGATGCATGTTTTGGGAGAGCTGTACTGTTTTCCTCTGTGGGATGAATGATACGATATTGTCTGTTTTGTCAATAAATGTTATTTATTATCTTACATCTTGGTGTTGAGAAAAAAAAAAGAGAGAGAGAGATAAGGAAAACAGAAGGAAAGGGGGGAGCCGGAAGTTGACATGAGTGTTGTCCAGCAGCATGACATACCCTCCATCCTTTCTGGTCAGCTTCCTAGTCTCCCATTTGTGTGAGTCACAGAGACCACGAAGAAGAAGAACAGGTTGCTTACCTGTAACTGTGGTTCTTCGAGTGGTCATCTGTGAACTCACACAACCCCTCCCTCCTCCCCTCATCTGTCCTGCTGTGCGGTGGTTCTGTTGTTGCCACACGCACGGCGACGGAACTGACCATTACACGAGGCAGGGGCTTATATACCATGAGGGGATAGGGGATGGTCAACTGACAAAACGCCAAGGGTAGGCTCTAGAAGGTTCCAAATGCTGTTTCTGCACAGGCACGAAACCCATTTGTGTGAGTTCACAGATGACCACTCGAAGAACCACAGTTATGGGTAAGCAACCTGTTCTTAGACTACCTCAAAACCTTAAAGTGAACTTGGGCTTGAGTCCTAGACTGCAACTATGAGACATTATATACCAAATGGTAACCTTTCTGATACCAACATACAGTTTAGATAACCAAATCTTTCCTTTACCTGTGGGGTTGTGGGTTCTAGGTCCTTAATCAGGTTGTAAGCTTCCTGAACATCATCTGAAATAAAGTTACAGCACATAACACTTATTATATCACTTTCCCACAGTCACTTTCTTCTAAAATAATTTGAAGATAGTTTTTATCCTATATTGCTTTTGTGTGCCTTCAAGTCGTTTTGACTTACGGCAACCCTAAAGTGACCCAATCATGGGGTTTTCTGGCGCTGAGAGTGTGTGAAGTGCTCAAGGTGGGTTTCCATGGCTGAGCAGGGTATTGAACCCTCATCTCCAGCATGATAGTTGAATGCTCAAACCACTACACTGTGTTGGCTCTCAAAAACTAACTATACAATGAAATAAATCTATACATTGCTTTTAGCCTTATAATAAATAAGGAGTAAGCAATAGTTTCATTCCTTTTTTTTCTAGTTCAGATTCTCACTATAACCTTTTCTTCAAATAGTCTACCAAATATCTTCCAGGCAGTACAAGATCAAAATAATGAATAGCTCAGATTCTTTCCTCTCCCATATTTATTTATCCATTGAGGATAACTGAGGATGGGATAGAAAGCGGGGGCAAAAGACTGTGACTTAGTTTCATGTAAACAAAATGTTGGATGCATAACTACTAAACACTAAACAATGCAGCTGTTAAGAAAACTAGTGTAAATTACTTCTAGAGTAGTGGTTCCTAACCTTTTATGGAGACTCCCTGCAAATATAATTTGTTGCTAGACACCCCCAAGGCTTGACTCAAGATTTAAATATTTAAATTTAGATTGAATACTTAAACACATATTTGGACATTTAAAATATCATTTATTTATTAAAGGCTTCTGGAGACTAGGATTCAAATCTCCGCTCAGACACTGGGTGACTTTGGGCAAGTAACATTCTCTCAGCCTTAACGCCTTATGTAGAAGAAAGCTGCATTAAGCTCACAAAGATTTATTTCTAAGAACTGTATTTAGAATGGAGTTGGGAAAGGATTTTCCCCCTTAACTAAACCACTTGCAGTGGTAGTACCAGTGGGGATGGGAAGCTAAACATTTATGTAATTTTATGTAAATATGAATTTATGTAAATTCACAGAAGTGAGTAGTCAAGGTTACCACATAAGCAGACATTCAATGTCCTTGTATTTGGCTCTTTTTGAACTATAAACGTTTACCACTGCAGGAATGAAGAAAGTATTACACACTCTCCTAACGGGAACATACAGGTGACAGCTGCTAGAACATCGTGCTTGCAAAATGAGATCCCACCCTGTACAGAGTTTTGAAAATACTACCGAGGATCAGCACAACTGTGTGTGGCTTGTAGTACTTAGGTATCCTGAATCAATCAGTATACCTAAGACAGAAGTGGGAATCCTGTAGCTTTCCAGATATTGTTAGACTGCAACTCCCAGTTGCCCTAGCCAGCATAGTCAGTGCTGAGAAATGCTAGGAGTGCAGTTGTGCAACATCTGGAGGACTACCCTGGCTAAGACCTTAGAAAATCTCTATGTGGCACAGCCCTTGCACAACCATCTTTATTTAGTTCAAGTACCATTGTATCTGCAACCAAGTGAGAAAACCATGTTCTTCTATTGTATCTGCAACCAAGTAAAAAAACCATATTCTTCTATTTTTAAGTGACGCTTCATTATGAAATACCAAATAAAAAAATTCAAAGCATTCATAGAATTCTACAATCATAACTGCAAAATCTTTTCGGCATTTCTATAAAGCACAAGAAGAATCAACAATCCTACAGATGCTAATTTCTACATCTTCAGTTCAATACGTTATTGTTCCTCTTAGAAGCCCATGCAGTTTGGGACCATCTTAGCTAAGGACTGTCTACACTAATTATCAGCCAGTCTGTACCCTCCAGTCAGTTCCAGAGGCCATGCTCTCAGGTCCTTCAGCAAAAGCTACTAAGGTGGTAAGTACCCGAAACATGGCATCTTCTGTGCACTTATAGTTTGTGAATTTCTTCACAGGATGCTCTATATATCCCCCCATTTACTGATTTTTTAAAAAAAGAGAGCCCCAGCAAGTTTTTAGAAAAATTCTGATCAGCTTTTGAATGAATGATCAGATTCACTTTATAACTATCATATATCATTATTTTGGTGTTTTAATTGATACTGGTTGTTGTCAGCCACATGGGAGGGGCATGAAATCTATTAAATAAATATTTTAATTAATTACAAAAGCTACTTGGTGACTGTTAAAGCATTTTATATTCAAACTCTTACTTCCAGACATAAAATGTGTTTTCTATATAGCAATTAAAGTTTGAACACTTTTTTCTGAACAGGCACAGAATCATGATCGTACATTAATTTTTTTATTCTGCATCATATTGTTACCTTAAAGAAGTTACTGAAACAACTATGAAGTAAACTATGAAGATGAATGAAGGTTAAGTATACAATATGTAATACTTCTAAATGCACCAACTGGTCACAGAGAAGTATTATATCATAAATAATGATCTAAACAAGCATAAAGCTAACAAGAGTAATTTAAAACCTGGTATTTTTTCTTTTGTGATATTTATTCAAAATACGTCTTGCCTTACCACTAAATACAAATATAAACAAAAACTAAATTACAATGAAACATAAAAAGTACATTGGTTAAAATACACTTGAAGCACATCAATAAGAATGAATTGATGAATTATGCCATCTATGTTTATACATGCTTATAAAAAATAAATATGTTAAATGCTTATAAATAAATACACTGGTAATCTAGTAACATGTTTGAAAACTGCAGTATCATTGCCAGTCATTGTTCTGTACAAACTTTCTCCTCATTCCAGCTTTACAAAGCCACATTTTGCACTGCATGGATAGAAAATTCAAGTATTATCCCACTATCTTATTTCACACAAACCTTGGTCAAAATGAAGTACTAAAACTGAATTATCTTATAACCTTTGTCTGTAAATATAGTTTTTCAGCATTACTTCACAATCAGGAATAAGAGCCAACAAAGAAGCTGCAACCTCCTTTGACAAAAAAAATTTAAAAATCTCCACCCTACATTATGTTTTGGAAAGATCAAAGAAAAAAAAATAAAAGGAGATAAAAATTTGGAAGATCTGGTTACCTTGCCGGAGGTAGTAAATGACCAGATTCAATCTAGCCTCAGGAATGACATCAACTAGTGGAGGAAGTACTTGGAGAGCCCCTTCCCCTCCTCGAAATACCACCTGCAGAGGAAAATCCGCACTCTGTTGGTATTTATAACAAGCATGTAGCAGAATACTATCTTGCACATGTTTGAAGCTATTGCTTATTGGACAAGAAATGCCAGGCCAACAAACTTATGATGAATGATTAAAGTATCACAGTTTTCCTTCAGTGCCTTTGTATTTACAAATTAAACATTTACTTTATCTGTAAACTATAGAGAATCATGTATCACAAACAGTCATTCCTTTAGCGCTAAACACAACAATTTTCTCATTCATCATTTACACACTATTATCAATGCATGTGGTATTGTAGAGTATCATAAGCAAATATTCTAAAACGAACAGGAAATGAAATCAGAGACACCCTGGGTGTGTGTTGAGTCCGAGGGAGAGAGTCAAGGGGGAATAGTAAAAGCTGGACGTGGAGAAATATATTTAGCAGACTTGAAACTCGATTATAACTAATAATGAAGACAAAGTGATATCCAAGAGAATAAAAGAAAAAAAATAATGACACCATACATATGTTCAGGGACACAGTTCAAAGCTCAGAGGGCAATAAATGTTACATCAGTCCTGTGGAAGGAGGACCACAGCAAGAACTGGAAAGTGGAAGGAAGGGAAACCAACCAATCAGCTGCCTGCTCCTACCTCTCCTTCGTGAGTGAGATTTCTGTGCCCAGACTGTGAGCTGGATCAAAGCTCAGCAGTTCTCAGAAGGAATCACTATTCTAATCCCCAACTGTGGCATTTGTCTGGGTGGTTGGAGTATAAGCTGGACTCCTGCAGAAGCAGGCCTTCTGCTGCTGAAGGGTGCAACTGCAAATGGACACCTCAATTTTTTTTGGGAGCGGTGCTTTGGAGCACAAGGGTGAAGGCCTTGTCCCTGGTTGAGAGAAGGAAGTAAGACTGCTTGCATTAAACATTTGCAAGGGTGCTGTAGGCTTACCACAGGAAGGATATTCTTTCAAAAGAGGATTGGCAATAATGATACTCAGTGAGGAGCCTTCACAGTTATACAGGCAAAGAGAGATACAAATAGTGAAGACAGCTGTGTTATCTTGAGAGAGGAGATATCAACAGAGTAGTGGTCACGCCCAAACTGTCCCCCAATTCAAACAGCCTGGATAGCCCTAGCAAGAGTCTCCCCTAGTTCAAAATGTTGCTGCAGATTCAGGTTGCCATCCTGTATCTTCTTATGTAGGAGAAAGCTCTCCTGAATTTTTATTCTGGAAGAAACATGCAACGACTGACCCATTAAAGAAGGTGAGTAAGTATATGACAGGAAGTAATATATTTAATTATATTTCATTCTGTGCCTAAATTATACTACCCAAAGCATGGTTTAAAGTCAAGGACAATGAATTTATATTAGATATGGAAGGAGACGGCAACCAATAAGTGGACAAATGATGGCAGTTCAACAAGGAAAACATTAGAAAAAGAAAAGGATACTATAATTATGGGGAAAGATAAACAGAGCATGACTAGAATTTTTAGCAAAGGAGATGAGATAAGAACGAATGCATAAATTTTTCCAGTCTTGTAGAGGAAGACACTTCACAACAGAGTAAATATGGGAAGTAAAGGAGAGAGAGATATCTAAATAAAAGCAAGAGATACTTGCTTGGTCAACTGCTAACATTGCTGATAGATGTGAAAGAATGAAAGGCTTAAGACAGACAAACAGATCTATCCTGGATTCAGTGAGTCTGAGACAGTGTTAAGACTTCCAAGTGAATACATCAGAAAAGTTGGCCTGGAGAGAGATCTGGTATAGATGGGTGTCATCAGCATACAGACAAAAAGGGTTTTGAAGAGAGAATGTAAAGACAACCTTGGGAAAAACAGGACCCAAAGGACCTCAGTCAAGAAGAGTAATTTCTCTCAATGGTACCTTAGGCACTTACCATAGGTCTGACAGGTAAGTGGACAACCAGCTAAAACAGTTACCCAAAGGCAGGGGGATGGGCAAACTGTGGCCCCCAAATGTTGTTCGATTACACCTCCCACAATCCTAGGTAATACAGCTAAAACTGATGGGGAATGGGAGCTGCTGTCCGACAATATCTGGAGAGCTGCAGTTTGTCCAGTTCAATATAAAGGACAGAGGAAGTCAGATCAGAGAGAATGGTCAGTTGTATCAAAGACAACACAGATCAGTCAAAGAATGACAGGTCTGATAAAGGCAATTTCAGTACAATGCCAAAATGCAAGTATCTTGCAGATAATTAAAAGTAAAGAGTTGGGAGCAGAAAAAACAGCATGCCTCATGTATTTGGAAGGAAAGATGCGGGGAAGGAAAGACTGGATGATGATAATAAGAAGATGAAGTGGATTTTTAGGAGATTATGGAATATTAGAACAGTGAGAAGTTGCTTGAAAAAAAGGGATAGACTAATGATGATGTGTGTAGACGCTACAGGGGAGATGGTAGTCAAGACGGGAGAAAATAAAATCAAAGGGACATGTGAGGACATATTGAGATCCAGTGTAACGTAACGGCTAGAGTGATGGACTGGAACGTGGACATTCCAGGTACAAGTCCCCTTTGAATCACAACATTCACTTGATGGTCATGTCCAAGACCTTGCCCAAGTCTGTCTCAGCCTGATCTAACTCACAGAGTTATTGTGATGGGAAGGAGAACCATGTATATTGCTTTTAGCTCACTGGAGAAAAATATATAATAAAAATAACTAATCCTGACATATTTGAAAATGAGTAACTCACTTTTTTTCTCAATATTCAATTTCCAAAGTATGCCACTCTTTGTCAGAATAATGACTTTCAGAGAGTGCTTCTTTCAAGCAAAATACTCCCGTGTAGCTGATAGGACATTCTCTTTGCTCCTGGTCTATGGTATTAAGAGATCCACAAACCACATTACACAAACAACAACATTTCGCCATTGTTACTCACCAGGTTGTGCTTAATAAGTTCTTTTGCAAACTCAAAAGATGTTGAGGCACTGTCCATCAGACTTTTAAGCTCTGCCTTGTTTTTAAAGAAATTATTAAAAATGAATGAAACAATAAGACACGGCATTAAGAATTGCAACTAAGGGAAGCCATAATAAACCCTACTCCTGTACACTCCAACTATTATATGACTAACCCATATGATACTGACAAGATACTGCCAACTCAAAACACCTGTACACTAGACATATACAACCTTTATGTTCTCTACTGAGGGCTGTATTCTCTCAGGGGCAATTTTGTAAGGATATGTCAGGAATGGACAGAGGCCATTGTTAAAACCAGGCAGCCCTGCATCTCCTCTTTCTGGTTTTAACAATGGCCTCTGTCCATTCCTGGCATATCCTTACGAGATTTCGTTGTGACACTTTTTTTTTTGTCTCTACCACCAGCTTTTTTTTCTCCTCTTTCCCATGTAACAGGTTGGGGCAAGAACTAAACCTGCAGAGAGCTTCTGAAATTAGGCCAGTGGTTTCCAATCTTTTTCTTAATGTGTACTTCTACATCATTGTTGCATTTTTTTAGACTACCACACAGGTAAACTTAGGGCTGACACGAGTCAGACTGGTATATCAAGAGATATTAGAAATACAGCTATATCTAATAATTTATTGTGTTCACTCTCAAAATATCAATACCAGGCTTCCAAGTGGGAAAAGGATAATAGCTATCACATGTGCCAGGGCCCCCAGGGTGTTTGGTAGACCTCAACAGCATGCCTGGTGGCTTTTACTCTCAGAAAACATCTTCATTTTACAGATTGCATGGAATTCAATATCTGACATATTTCAGGAAACAAGGTTAAGGATTCCACTCTGTCCTTCCGTATGTGGTTGCATATACATCCACCCATAGCTTACTGATCAATCAGTGCAGTCCCACATGGATCACCTGCAGCACCAACACAGACTGTCAGTGTTCCATGGACCATAGGATAGAAACCACTAAATTAGGCCAGTGAAACAACTTGAACTTTCACACAGTCAAATGCTACCTTTGTACTTTTGAAGAGCAGACACTAAAACATTACTGCCAAATTAAATCTTGCATCAAGACAGAATGAATTAAAAGAGAAAGATATTCTCCCAGAATACCTCAGCAGCCTTCCCATTGTAGAGTCGGAAATGATTGCACGCCTTTAAATTAAGAGCAATGGTACTATCAGGAACCTGCTGAAGGTAAACAGCTAGCACTTCTTGTGAGACATCATAGTAATCCAGTTTGTAGTAGCACAAAGCCACGTATACATTGAGGGCCAGATATTCCCTGGAGAAGTAAAGTTAGTGAACACATCAGTGCGGCTTCAAAAATTGCATTTCAAAACCAACTGGTTACTGTTAGCAGGAGAAAGCGGAAGGTTGCCAACTGAAAATGTAAGGAAACTACTATGTATATGTTTATGTATGTGTCTTCAAACTGCTGTCAACTTATAGTGATCCTATGAATTTCATAGGGTTTTCTTAGGTGAAGAATACTCAGAGGTGGTTTTGCTGTTCTCTTCTCTGAAATACAGCCTAGAGCACTTGGTATTTGTTGGCTGTCTCCCTTCCAAGTACTATCCAGAGCTGGCCCTACTTAGCTTTCAAGAGATATGTAAATATATGTGACTGTATGTGTGTGTGTGTGTGTATGTATGAGAGAAAGGAGGAGAGCGAAAGCTAGAGAGAGAGCATGAGGAAGACAGTATCAGTAGGAGAATGTATCCAACATTACAAAGTATTAATAAATGTATTTTGCTAGAAACACAAGTGTATGTAATGAAGAATAGGAAAAATGTTTTAAACTACAGCAAAATGTAGCATATTTGAACTAAACTAAGTCTTCTATTTTTCCTCTGTATACTTCCCTTTTGAATGCCATTCTGTGTTGTCACTATACACGTGTATGCACACACATACATAGGCAGGTAACTAGACAAAAATGGAGCCAAGTTCTCTTTAAGACCTCATCTAGATATGCAGCGTTCTGTTTGAGTTCACACAATATTTTTAGTCTACTAAAACTAAGTCTAAGTTTTGCTAGTTAAGTCTAGCAAAACAAAACAAAACTGGATGCCCTAAATAACATTATTACAGCTAAATCACATAAAATGTTTACCTGGAAGTTACATCTCAGTGTATATACATCCCAAGAAATGTGTTTAGGATTGCAGTCCTATGAAGTTACTTGAAAGTAAGTTCCAATGAATTCAATATGACTTACCTCTGCATAGGCATGTACAGAACCACCTTGCAAATGTCCATTATTCTGTTGGTTGTCGAAATTTCAAGCACCTAATGGACTGCACTGACAAAACATTCTGAGAGACAGTGCAAGACAATCTCAGAATGCAACAATTTACAGCTTTTAGAAAGGTATACATTGAAACTTTGCAAACTATTTCTATAATATTTTGACACTAATAAAATGTTACACAGAAGCAGAGAATGACAAATTGAGGAAGAAAAAGCTGGCCCAACCTGTTATCAAGAAGTATGCGTTTGTATATATCAATAGCCTCTTGGTAGTGAGAGCGCATATAGTGTATAGATGCTAAGCTAAGCTGATCTTCTGTTATGTCCTGAAGATTTTGGTGGAAGCTCATGAGTTTCTTCTCATCACCAAACTGAAAGAGAAATATGATGTAATTCAGAAGAAAAATATTCTTGTCCAGATGTGTGAAATATTCATTATTAAATACAGCTGCCAGCAAGCAATTAATTCTATCTCCATATTTTTCTCAAGCCTCTGCTTCCCATACATCATTTTTCCTTTACAGACAATTTTTTTCACTTACTTTAGCTTTCTTATCTATATGTCACCTTATTTCTGTTTTCTCATGGGCCTTCTTACCACTCAGCTTCTAGGCTTTCAATCCTCATGCCTGCTCAGAACTCTATTCCAGTCCTGGACTTCCAGAAGTATTTCTTATTCAAACAAGCCTTTCAGAAATTAACATTTTAAAGTAAACTATGGAGAGGTAATCAGAAGGTGTGGGGCAGAAGGAGGACTGCATTTCAAAGTACCACAGGCACATTCTGTACACTTACTTCTTAATAAACCAGCCATGATTTATTAATTTTTTAATGCATACACACCTTGTGTGCCAGATGGAACAATAAGCGATTCTGAAGTCTACTTTTGGGAGCTGAAATCAAAGAAGAATAAATAAGAAATTTTATGCCAGTGCTTGAAACAATTCAGGGTTTCTGAAATTAAATTTGTTCAGTTGTATGACGCTAATAGTACAATCCCACGTATGTCTACTCAGAAGTAACTACCACTGATTCACTTATTTACAAGTCAGCATGCATAGGACTGCAGCCTCACTCATCTCACCTTTCAAGGCTGCTTGTTCAGCTTGTGTATACATTCCCAAAAAGAAGTACGTGCATGCTAGATTCACCCAAACATCTGGATTGCAGCCAGGTCGCTTGGTCAGATTCTCATATTCCTGAAACAAATAAGCCTTTTTAATATGATTTTGCTGTAATCACTGCACACTAGTTGAAAATTGTATTGCTTCTTGCTGTGAGCCAGTCTAAGACTACTGTTATGAACACAGTAAAAACCTTTAAAATGTACGGATAATATTGCTTTTTCTCTATAGAACTTCTCAGGAATCTTTACAACAATGCTGTAAGGCATTATCTTACTGCCTTTGTATTCTAGATGGCTATCTAAAGAATAGTGATACCAGCCTACCTCTACCATTGCTGAGCTGTGGTCATAATTAAGTGGTGTTCTTGATTATAACTCATGGCTGGACTCCTGTATGGAAGTTATGTATTTGTAAGTGGAATTATGCACATAGGAACTAGAATTGGGCAGTTCTGTAATGTCTGTATCCAGTAGAGGGTTGCTGTTACATTACTATTATAGTTCATTACTATGTAGAAGAGCTAACAAAGTAAGTGACAATTGCAAAATGGGACCGATGTACCACAGGACCAATGTTCATTGGTGACCAATGTGCATTGGTCCCACTACGCATGGGGCACCAATGCACACTCAGCACCAATGCACATTGGGCACTCTTACCATTGTCCTGAAATGTATCTTCACAATTCACTAACAGGGCTTCTCAGCATCTCTGCTACTTAGATAAGTACATGTAAAATTATGTTAAGTAAAAAGTGATATATGACAGTGGTGAGCATATTTAACTATTATGTTAAAACCATTTTTCAGTTCCCCACCAAATGAAAAAGTTTGAACTGATCAGAATCCTACAGCGAAACATAATTTCATGACTAAAATTACTGAATTTAAAAAACAAAGGCCATTTCTGCACTACACTGTTATAGTGCTATTATTCCACTTTCAACACCCTGTGGAATTCTGGGGTTTGTAGTTTACTGAGGCTAAAAACTCTCTCTGGAGGGGAGAAGGAAGGTGTGCGCATGTCTCCCCTGCCATTCCCTTCCCTTTGGTCAGGCACTTGCCTTCCTTCTCTGTGCCTGGCAAAATACAAAAAAATGGAAGGGAGGGAAGAAATGTGTGTGCCTAGTGAATAATCAAATTCATGAAGGTCAAACCTGTAAATGTGGAAGGAGGACTGTACTCTAGTGTACTATGAAGTCAAAGGCAACTTAGATCATGAACCATGGTTAATATAGTGTTAAGAACACTAAGAAATTATATGCAGAAAGGAATACACTGGGGTGAGGCAACACATGGTTTCACAGCCAGTTCCTGATTTATTAAGGGATAAGTAGCCCTTACACAGATAGGGATATCTTTAAAACCTGGCAGAAAAGCTGAAAATGTTGAAGTAATTCCAATGAAAACTGGAAAAAAAATCAGCTTGGCAAATCTGAATCAAGCATGCCACCTTGTGGTAAAAGAATCACAGACAGAACTGCTTCTATTATTTCGCCCAGTCAGTACTTCCAGTCTAATTCTTAAAAAGACTTTTTGCAATCATTCTCCTTCAAAAACAATATTCTAAAGCTCTATAAATTAATGTATGAAAAAGATGATACTAAGGAATCAATTAATCTGTACTACTATTATTTTCCTGTTCACTATAGATAGTAGTACTGTTTTCCTTTCAATATTCAAGAAACTTAAAATGTACCATGTGCATACTATTGTTCAAATAGATGCAGACTTACTTTAAGTATTGTAACTGATGTTTTACTTGAACAACTTTTCTGCACATGAGCAAAGGCTTGGTATTTATTTTCTTAACTGATGTTAACTTTGAGGGGTAGATTGCCATCTATCCAGTGACGCAGGTCATGTACAAATTCTTTCTATTCACTTTCAACTTATTTTTTACACAAGGAGTCAACAGCATCCCTCTTCCTTTCAAGAGGAAGCAGGATTTCCTCACCTCACCTCACCTCCAGTGCTCTCTTGTAGTCACCCAGATGGAAAGCACAATATCCAATCCAGAGGTCTGCATCTTCTTCCTGTTCCCCAACATGATGCTTAAACTTGTAATAAGAGGGAAAAAAACAGTTTGAAATGGTGTCCCATTGTGGGCACATTCACGTAAAATGCTAAAATTACTTTATAATGGCTACTTACCAGACTAAAGTCATATGGTAGAAATATACAAATTTCTTTAAGGAGGGGGATTTTTATTCAATCTCTTCTTTAAAAAATTACAAGCATATAAAATGTGCATACACATCTTCAGAAGAACATTTTCATATGTATCTTACAACACTGGGTGCAAACAAACACAACTGAATGTTTAAAGATACTTGGGACAGTTATTTTGACTGACAGAAGTTCTGCGCCTTAAAGAATAACATGATAGGCAGAAATTCATGGATTAAGATCACAGCATCTCCAAAGCAAAGGCCACATATTTGGTACACAGCTGTTAAAGGTACAGAATCCTAATCAGTCAGAAAAATACATACACCATATTCATACATAATGATAAACTGAGGTTGGAAGATTATTTTTTGAACTACTGCTCCCAGTGGACACACTGGCTACCCTGGCTTATAGAATTACAGTGTGGCCATAAGCTAGTGCATTCAGTCCGTTTTCTCCAGCTTCATTTCTTCTCTTGTGCACACTGGTGAAGAAACAAAGCAGGGAGATAGCTTAGTGTGGCATACAAATCTAGGATTATAATTTACAGCATCCAAGCAAACCAGAATTCATAAAGCAAAAACTTGCTGAAAATTGTCTTACAAATCCTGGTCTATCTGGGCACAATAAAATAAGAACCGGAGGAATTTTGAACATCACACTAAAACCAAGATGGACAAAGTGACTCTCTCTGGATGCTGCTGAACTACTGCAGTGCTGTTGAACCATTGTTAAAAAGAATGAAATGTGTGGTATCTTAAAGCTTAACGGACTTATTTCAACATTCTAATGGACTGCAGCCCACATCTACAGGTCTGTGAAAGTTTAGGCTGTTATCTATGAAAGCTTGTAGTCCATGAAAGCTTCGAATAAATTAGCTATCTTCCAGCTGCCAGAAGACTCCTCCCTTTTATACTGAAGCAAAGTGACTTGGCTATCACTCACAAAACTGCCTAGATATTGTTTTCCCACAACTCTCAAGAGTCCTAGCCAGCTTAGTCAATGTGGAGAGATGCTGGCAATCACAGTCCAACAACTGTGAATAGCAACAGGAGCCCAGCTTTTATCCTGAACTGATATGAATAGGAAAGCTAGTGTTTCTCCTTAAAGTGGTTTAATATGCACAGAACAGTGAATTTAGTTTGGGTCAACAGGTCTATCCCTTTACAGCTACAGGAGTGTACACTCACCATCTGTCATGACTGCATCAGTACACTAACCAGTACTGAAGTGGATAAGCAATCTTTTGGAAGTAGTCTTAGGCCTAAGTACAGCATCTAGAGCTACTAAAGAGTTCATGACCACTACCTAGATGTTGATGGTGTGCTATACTGGAACACAACTTTGCAAGAAGGGGATGAAAACATCTTGAGGTAATCCACAAAGCGAGTATCTCTAGCACAACAGGCCAAGAAGCACAAAACAAGCAATATCTCTTGACTCTCTAGCTAGAAGAATCAAAGCCAAAAAAGAGTGCAGACAGTCAGTCTCTGATTTCTAAAACGTTTCCACGTTCTGATCATTGAGAAATGAAAAAACATTATACTCTAAACAGAATATAATGCCAGCAACAACTCAGATGCCCTTTCTGGTGCCTGCTTGAGCAAGATCCTTGTCACTTTCCCTTTTCCAAGTCGTTTCCAGCTCCCCAGTACCTCAAGTAGGGCAATGGCCCCAGTGAAGTCTCGTTGGGCTAGTAGTTCCTCCAACTGCGGGATCCGCTTGCCTTTCTTTTTCCGTTTATCAGCAGTCTGAGGGCCACTCCCGACGGCGGGCTTGAGCCTTGAGAGCATCTGCATGGCGACAGAACAGAGAGCAGGGGCAAATGAGACTCCGCCCGTCTCCCTCACCCATCCGATGAGCCTCTTACAAGACCCCCGCCCGCCCCTTCTTTAGCTCCTCACCATCTTGCCCGCAGGCCGGGTCCCGCTACTACTACCACCAGCCTGCCTTTGTGCCTCACCAAGGACTCGTTACCCCGGCAACGGCGCGGGCGGGAGGTAGTTAGGGAAGGGGACTCTGGACAGCGAGGCATCAAATAACGACCGGGTGGCAACGGCTATCTATACTCACAGTTCCGCTACGGAGCTCACGCCAGGTTCTTGTGAAAAACTGCAGGAATCTGAGCGCGCTGGTAGAAGGGGGAGACGGGGACGCAGACTTCTTTTGGGAGGGCGGAGGAAAGAGAGGCCCAGTTCGGGAACAGGCGTCCTTTTCCTTCAGAAGGCTGCATTTTGTTAGCAAGACCTGGGCGGATAGCTCAGAGTGTCGAGTGCCAGACACTGATGCAAGAAAGACACATTTTGCTGTTTTGTCGGGGTCACTCTTATACCCGCTCGTGCTGCCTAAGTTGGAACGATTTTATGTTAATACGCTTTTCAAGTTTTGTCTATTTCTAAAGATGAGTGCCAGAATGAAAGAACGAAAAATGTCCCTGAAATGTTTTCAAAATTTTTATTTTGTCTTCTTTTTTATAGATTGTGTTCACGATCGAGTTAATTAGAAATCAGTTAGGTTTACTTTTCGAGACACTGCATAGGCTCGTGTGTCAGTTTTTAAGGTGCTCACAAGATTTTCTAACGTGTTTGCTGCAACAGAGCTATTCCTCTGGAAAATGCCATTTTTCCAAAGTACATCTTTTTGTGTGAGTATAGTGATGCTTGTGCAAATATACCTGCATTACACAAAGAAGAAAGAAGGGAGAAAGTAAGAAAGGTGACAGAACTGTTGGTTGGTAAATTAGCTACTACTTTAAAGGATTAATTCAAGTAATTTGTTCAGTCAGTTAGATTCAAGCAGCATCTTGACCCATTTTAGAGCCTATTCATGGCCAAATGGCTTGAATAACAAAATTCGGGTTTTTTTGTATCTCTCTCCAAGGAAAGCCAGTTGCTTCCAAAGAGCAGTGGAAGCAGCATTTCCTTATTTGCATACAAGTTCTTGTCAGCAATGACTTTTCTTATGTGAAGAATGAGAGCAGATCTTTAGGTTTCCTTTGAAAGACAAGAATCATCTGAAAGTGTTCTTGCTGCTCATAGGCTTAAAGAGTTGGTAGGGGCGTCATGGTGTTGGAAGATGCAGGGGGGCACGCTGTAGATCTCTAGCATGACCCACAATTAAACTGTCCTTAAAAGCAAGACAGTATACTTGTTCAGTCCCATAAAGCTGCCAGTGAATGAGGCCAGCCGGTTTTGACTAAAAACTACTCAGTTTATTGAAGGAAGCATAAGTACATGTTCAGCAGATTAAGTAAAATCCATGTCTGTCCACACAGACATCAGTAGCAAAGAGAATACATGAAGAGAAAAGATACAGAGTACACACTGCCTGTTTTCAGGCTGCACTTAAGTAGAATCATGTCAACATGTTTTCACACCGTGGTGTTAGTCTAAACACAACTTTGTTATGGGATTGCGAAGCTGCAGAGACTCTCAGGAAAAACCGTATCTACTTTGTGAGCTGGGAACAGCTGGACCTAGCAGGGAGGATAGCGCAGTAAACAAGAACACAGTTAACCCTTAACACAGACAGAACCGTCTTGGCCTGCAAATGCCAACACATGGGCCATGAAGTCCAACCCCCTGCAGGATCACCAGCTAAAGCATCCTGAGCAGGTAGCTGTCCAGGCTCTTTGTGAAGACATTTTGATGAGGAAGCTCCACCAACTCTCTAGGCAATTGGTTCTAGTTCTGATTTTGAAATGTGACAAAGCTTTTAACTTTTGAAAGTATTCTGAGTTTGTGAAAAACATTTTAGCAGAATATACTTCTAGGCTTTTAGTTGCTTTTAGTTGCCT
Source organism: Cyclura pinguis (assembly GCA_030412105.1). NCBI lineage: Eukaryota > Metazoa > Chordata > Lepidosauria > Squamata > Iguanidae > Cyclura > Cyclura pinguis. The sequence goes on from CM059603.1 coordinate 42,974,297, forward strand.
TATGATCAGTGAGAAGTCTCAGGAGCCCTAGTAATGAGTTGACAAATGCTGGGGTAGCCATCTTCATTATAAGACAAGTTAGAAAGAATGTTGTCAAAATACTTTTATTAGGTCAACCTAAAATGAAAAATCTTTGTACAAACTTTTGAAACCAACTTGTTCTTCATGAGACAAATATGTTTTTTAAAAGCAGGCAGGAGAAGGGAGCATGTTAGATTCTGGAAAGGTTACAATCTCTTTATCATGGTTTCTTGTTGTTGTGTGGCTTCAGTCGTTTATTAATTAGAGGAAACTTAAGGTGACATGGAGTTTTCCTGCCAATATTAGTTCATAGGAAGTTTGCTACTGCCTTCCTCTGAGCTTGAAAGAGTGTGATTTGCCCAACATCACCAGCAGATTTCCAGGGCTGAACTACATGCTTGTAATTTAGCAGATGGTGCATAAATTTGATGGTGTCTTTTTGCCAATAGGTGTTAGTAAAAGGGCCTTTCAGCTTTGTTTCATGTCAGTAACTTCTATAGTACAAGGCAGCAACTATCTTTTTTGCTGTGTGTGGGGGTGAGCTTAAGTTTCAGTTAGCACGTGTAGCCTTAACATTTAAAATTAACATTTAAAAACTTGTAATTTGAGCTTGAGAAAAGTCTCACATGAACAACATTTTGGAGGGATGTACATTTTCCAACGCTGAGCTTGATCAAAGAAAATCAGTTTAGCTTGCTGAACTTTGAAAGCTTGGTTGTTTGCCCAGTTGCTGTTAAGTTTCCTGTTTGTTTGTTCAAAAATAATCTCTGGAAGGTTATAAAACTTATATTGTTTGTTCAAGGGAACTGTGAGTGATTACATAGCTCAACTATCTATTTTAAAAGACAATTTAATGGTGCAGTCAATCTTATTGTGTACATGAATGTTTGGAGCAACCACAGTTTTTCCTAGAAAATAAACAGAAAACAGAATGACCATTAAATGTACAGCATGTTAACAGTATTTTGCTATCTGTATTTTTAATGGATGTTTTTTGTTTAAATGACCAATATTCGTAAAACTGCAGTTGAACAGATGACCAGATTAAGCATTGTGAAGGGCTACAAAACTAATTTCCTACAGATATGCAGGACCAATTTTACACAGACACAGTTTAAGAATCTCAGCCAGGCACTTTTGAGTTGTAACTCCACAATAATAGGTGCTTCTGTGGGGCACTGCTACCATCATAGTTGAAATATTTGGTTAAATTGATTCGTTTCTCTGGGCATATGCCACTAGATCTCCAAGTTACATAAAAATACCACTGATTTTCCAAGGAAATGTCAACGCATAGACAGTCTCCCAGAAAACAATATCCTAGCTGCTGCAGACCTTGAGGCCCTTTAACATCAACATCCCCCAAAAGACTAAATCATTGAGAATATAATCCTTGATGGTGGCAGAGCACATCTAGCCACTAAAATCTGCCACTGTTACTTACGCAAAATATTTCAGCTTTGGAGAAAGCATCTATTCAGCTTTATGCCACTGTACAGGGACTTGTGTGCTTCATAGTATGCCAGCGTCTTCATGGCTGCCTTAGAATTCTTTTCTCTGCCCTCAGAAGTCTCTCCTCTACCTGCAATATATTGATACCATCTGTAATGTCTACGCATGGACAGCCACCATTGCAGAATTCGCTAAACATGCTGGATCTTGCTAAGTGTTGTGCTGGGGGGGGTGTATGTGTGTGTGTGTGTGTTTTTAATGGTCTGTGTTTTAATCTGGTATTAACTACTCTTTTTAACTTCAATTACCCTTTTTAACTTTTATATTTTGTGTATTCTTGACAATGTGTTTTTAAATTTGTTATAAGCCAGTTTGAGTCACAAACAGGAAAAAGGCAGATTAGAAATAAATATTGTCATCACTATCACTGGAAAAGTTCCACCAAGATTTCAATAACTTTCATCTCATCATCAGTTGAACCTAAACCAATCCATGCAACAGATTTAGTTTCTGGACATTGCTTTGCAATTACATTCAGCCCTCCACATTCACTAGCGGTAGGGGCACAGGACCCCCACAAAAGTGAGAAAATTGCAAATATCAAAATCTGTGTGTTTGTGGAAAGAGGGCCAAGGCATGATGGGGAGAACAGGCATCCAGGATCCAAGCCAATTCAGGGAAAGGGGATGGTCAGCATGGTAGCCCTATATGTGCTCTCTCTAACCAACTTCCTTCTTTGGATGTAAGGTGGGGGCATCAGTAGAGGATTTATGATGCTGAGAAATTAGACTGTGAACCATCTTCAGCTGGCCAGGCAGTGGCTAGTGGAGGAGGGGGGAGGGAGAGAAGAGGTGGGTTTTTAAAGGGCTCCACAGGCTGATCAGAGCTGCCAAGAGGGAAGGTTCCCCCAGAAAAGAAGTACCTGAGTTGGGGGGGGGGCAGGATTGGAGAAACTTAGAAATAATCAAATCCATGAAAGTTAAACCCATGAATGTGGAGGGCTGACTGTACGTAGTTGACATATGTAAGTATTATGTTACATGTAACACAGACCATTGTACACACTGTACTTATATACCTTAATATACCACAAAAATCTATGGGCCAAAATCTCATTGCTATGCTGGTGGTGTTATTTTGGAGGTGACAGCATCAATGGCAAAGAGAAGGTGGCAGCAATAAGAAGACGAATAGCAGTGGGAAGAAGACAACAAGAAAAGGAGTCTGGCACAGGTGATTTTCCAGTCCACCCTTCCCATAATGCTTTAGCTTCAAGGACACCTCTCCCCCCGCCCAAGACATTCATGAAATAGGAAGCTTGAAGCTGATCTTCCTCTTCTTCTGGCCATTCCTGCTGCTGCTCTCATGCCTGTATAAATGGGGAGATTATAAAATTTCATATTCTTCCTTCAAAGAAGCCCAGATTGGGTAGGAAGAAAAAGCCTGCGGTGCCACTGATGCTGTGTCAGTGATGCAGATGAAGGGAAGGAAGGCATTTGGAGAAGGCAGGTGGGAAGTGCAGATGTAATGGATGAAAGGAAAGGAGGGCAGGAAAAGTGGAGGACTATGAGAGAAAGGAGTAGAGAGGGCAAACAAAGAAGGAAAAGAACAGAGTGAAAGATGGACGGTCACTCAGAGAAATGAAAGAGAATCTAAGAGGGAGAAATTGAATGGAAAGGTGAGATAAAAGGTGGAGGAGAGGCATATATCACCCAAGGAAGATGGTGACAAGAGCATACATAGGCAAGCAAAAGAATTAGTGAAGTTGGGGAAGAACAATTTGAATGAGCTTAGATGATGATGGTGGTGATGAGAGACAGAGAGAGAGAGACTGAGAAGCCAGGGAGAAAGGAAGTTCAAAGGTGACCTGATCTAAAAGCAGAGATTATTTAGTACTAGTGTATTTACCTGGCATTGTCCAGGGTTTTTATTTTCCTCTTAAGAACTCACCAAACTATCTTCTCCATTTCCTGTAACTTTGCTCCATATTTCCCAATGCAATCTGTATTCAAAGTGATTTACATATACCGTTTGGGTTCCTGAGGCAGTACACTGTCCTCCTCCTTGCTGCTAGGCCTTATGTCCATAGCAACTGGCCTATTCCTGTACCTATGAATTTTCCCTATATTCCCCAATCCAGTCTTTATTCAGAGTTGTTAACATTCAAAGGTTGGGTTCCTGAGGGAATACACTGTCCTGCTTGCTGCTAGGCCTCATCTCCATAGCAACAGACCTATTCCAGTACCTGTAACTTTTCCCCATAGTCCCCAATCCAATCTGTGTTCTCTGGCGATATTGATGTACTGGCTTTTTATTTTTTTGCTTTTTGTTGAATTTATGCAATGATTTTATGTTTTTCTGGAAGCATTTTTTGTTTTGAATTTCAGCTTTAAGATTCCTGATGTATGGAACTCATGTAATCTACTGTGTGAGGTGAGAAGACCTTGTAACTATGTTATATATGTCATTTTAATTTTTCTCACATATGCCTCCCAAAAGTTTTCTGGCATCCTTATTGATGGCAGGCCTCGTCTCCCTAGCAACTGGCCTGAGGCCCAAGAGTTCTCTAGCTAAGAATTTTAAAGGCCCTTCCCTAAACTGCCAACCCCAGGATTCCATAGAATCTTCACAGCGAGCCAATCATATGAGGTCTTCTTGCCTCACACAGCCAATTATATGCTGACACGGAAAAACAGACAAACGCGCAGACAAACATTCACTTTTATATAGTAGATTTAGTGTAATAAATTTTCAACATCTTCATAAATATATTTTTGGCCATAATTAATGACTAGAGATTATTTAAATAACTTAAAAGTGGATGTTGAAGATGCTGAAGCAGTAAAAGATTTTTTTAATGCTTTGGTTTAGTCATAAATCAAAACAAAGATTGCAGTCAAGAAATCAGAAGAAGACTAAGATTTGCAAAGGCAGCTAGGAAAGAACTAGATGAGCCTTATGAGCAAAAATATATCATGAGTCCAAATCATACATGCCATAGTAATTCCGTTTTCTGTGTGTGGTTGTGAAAGCTGGATAGTGAAGAAAACTGATGGAAAGAAAATCAGCTCACTGAAATTATTGGAGGAGAGTTCTACAGATGTCATGGAGTCTCAAAAAAGCACATAAATTGGACTTAGAGCAAATTAAGCCTGGACTCTCTTTAGAAACTAAAATGACTAAACTGAGATTATCATACTTAGGACACATTATGAGACAAAATGACTTATTGGAATAAAGATAATTCTTGATAAAGTTGAAGGCAGTAGGGAAACAGGAAGTCTGCAGGCTTTATTACACTCTGCTGTGTGCACAATTGCACTGGCTTAGTTCCATTTTTTATCTTTTCTTATCACTTGACGTCACTTTCCTGTTGTTGGATTTCATCCCCATCATTACTGGGTTGTTTCTTTTCCTTCATGGGAAATACCCAGGAATGGTTCCAATAATGCCGCTTTTCCACTATTGCCTATTTGTGTCATCCTTTCATTCCACTGCAATCCCAGTATTGCAGCAATCATGTGGTATCAGTGGGCGTTGTTCTCCATATGCACAAGTCCCTTTCTGGACAGTCCTTTGTGATCCTTTCCCCCATCTGGTTAGCAAAGTTATTGACTTCCATATGCACAAGCCCATTTTTGGACAGTCCTTCATGATTGTCCACTTCTGCCAGTGCCAGGCGAGGAGGAACAGCCACAGTCACCCTGCCCAACAGCACCAGCAGGAGAAGAAAGAGAAGGAGAAGGAAGGAGGAAGGCAGAGCCAGCTGTCAGAGACTCCCACATAATCAAAATCATGCAAGTTGAGTTGAGGGTCCACTGTATAGTGCATATGGTAGGTAGTGCAAACAGAGGAAAGGAGGCAGGGTCAGTGGACTGTTGCGAAAGACTGATTGCAGAATGTACATCACCAAAGTGGTAGTTTAGCTTTATTGCAGAGAGAGGGTAACAGTGATTGTTTCTATACCATTATGTTTTTTGTTTCCTTAAATAATGTGATTGCTGTGAGACCACAAAGTAGTGTGATAAAGTCCTGTGCAACAGGTGGATTGACCCAGTAAAGGAAGCCTGAACCTGAGTCTGCAAGACCTGAGGAGGGAGGTGGATGACTGAGGTTCCTGGAGAACTGTCATTCACAGAGTTCTAATAAGCTGAAGCTGACTGACTACATTTAACAACAAAGCCTTAATTTCAAATATAGCCCACTCTGGCTATATGGCAATTAAGAATACTATAGATCTGCTTAAGAAGTCATGCATACATGTGCCTAATTATGAATAATTAAATTCAACATCTGTTTTTTAAATAAATGTTAGTGGATAGAAGAACCTTTGTTTATTTTAATATGTGGCTAGGTTATGATAGTTTATTCTTCTAAAAAAAAATTTTAATTGAAAAACACACGTGGCCAAAATAAATCAGAGTGTGGTCAAAATCGCAAGAATTATTAACAAGCAAGAAGAATACATACAAGCTAGTAGAGACTGCAGCAGTTTGTTTTTGCCTGAGTCTACTGGAAGGGCAAGGTTCTGCCTTGTCCTCTCTGTTCCCTGCTGCTGAGTTGAGCTCCAACTATTTTTGCACTTCTGGTTTGCAGCAATTGAAGTAAGATGAGGACAAAGGGGGAAAATGGAAAGAGGAATAAGAATTGGAACAATTGGAGTGTGTGATGTATCCTCCAGGATACCAGGAGATGGTGCTAAAACTGCTGCTGCTGGCCCAGGCAACTGGTATGAGGATCCACCATGAACGCTCTTGGCTTGAGTAACAGAACAGCAGAAATCCTTTTATGCAGGAAAGTGAAAAACGTTACAAAGTGTACCTTATGCTACCCAGTTAAAATCATAGGTTCAGTAATAAATTGTGTGTTCAGTGTGAAGCAGCATTTTCAGGTAAATATTGGTCAGAGTTGTGACCTTGCTTTTTTTCCTTGCCTTTCAGAAAGTATGTCCTAAAGGACTGAAATAAATCCTGGATGTCATTGAAGAAAGAAGTGGAAAAATAGGAGGCGAACAAATGCAGAGAGATCCCTCCTGCCAGGAAGTAGCAAATGGCATTAGAGAATTGAGTGCTGAACATCCAATTGTTAGGCTATCTGTTTTGTAAAAAAGTGTTTTTGAGAGTTGTTCCTTTTTGGGTGTCATTGATAAAGGTAGAGAATGTTGTGGGTCTAGTTGCTGTAATAAAGATTTAAAATTACAGATGAACATTTTCGTTTCTGGCACTCTATCCCTCTGTCTGTATTTTCTAATTTACACATTCCATTTCGAATGTATGTGTGAAAAACAGAAAGAATTGACAAAGTGGTGGAGTGCAAATATCCAAATAATATTTTTAGTGTAATAATTAGGGTAAAATCAAATGCTACCATAAAATTAACAAAGGCAATATAAACATCCCCTTTCAAACATAAGCATTGTTACTCTGAAAATTGGGGGTATCTCGAGAACACCCAAACAGATGTCAAATTAAGGGAATTAACAGAGAAATTCAAAGCTTGCGAGAGGTCAGGGCAAGAGATCTTTAACCCTATATCTGCCGGGTCAGAACCACGCAAAAGTCAGAGGAACAATCTAAAGGAACTTTATTATAACTAACAGAAGGTCGCAACACACGTTAACAAATAATCCTACAATCACACAAGGGCTACAGGAATGAAGTTGGAAATAAGAGACACTTGGGAGAGAGGGCATATGGACCTTAGTCTAGGCGTCCTGGACAAGGAGAAGATTAGCGAAGGCTCGGTGTAAAGCACGAAGGGGAGGCTGGATCCCGGGGCTAGAAGGCTGGAAGCAGCGGGGTTTTGCGGCGGGTCAGATACGCGAGTCGCGTTTAGGTCTCAGCAACATCTGAGAGGCTCGAGTGGGACACCTCGGTAGCAGCAAAACGGGCCCTTGTCCGGTCTGGGAGGCTCTCCAAAGAGGCTCAAAAAGTGAGGATTTTTATAGCCAATTTCTGTCCTCAGGCTGTGTATAGGCTAGCAAAGTGGCATTAATGGGCGATGATTGCAGAATATAATGTTAGGCAAATATCACAACCTCTCCTCGGTATTGTTTCTCCTGGGAAAGTCCAAGTACGCGATAGGTTTAAAATTCCAAATTGATAGACTTTGATTGTCTATCCTCGCAAAGTTCATCAGCGTGGCTTGGGGCTGAGACAACCTTTTTATTAATCAAGGAGAGAGTCTATTGTGGCTGCCTAGAGATACGTGACTTAGAACAATAGGCCGTTGTTTTTTAGCCTAAAGGACGTTGTCTACATTTGCATACAGCAGAAAAGGGCGTTGTTGGTCCTAAGAATCTAATTCAAACCAATTTTTACTTGCAACCGACCTTTGCTAGCCAATATCCAATATGGGGGAAGTCATGTCAATTTCAGGGGCCCTCTCTTAGGGTTACTCTGGGGTGTAACAGCATAATGTAAGCATATTTTTAAAAACCTTTTTACTGATTAAGGAAATACTTTTTAGTCACTTTACTGTAACTGCTTTGTTAAGGTTACCTGTAGTGTGTGGGGGAGAAAAGAGTTAAATCTCTTCCTGCACATTGTGGTCTTGAATGAAAAACTATCTGTGCATAATATTAAATCTGTTTGTAAAGTAACAAATTTAGTTGTAAATATTTACATATTTACTGTAATCTCTAGTGTGACTCTCAGTATCTGAAAGCAGTGAAAATGCTGACACGCTTTATATACTTGCATTCAAATAATTTCAACCAGTACTGAGAGGATATTTTTTTAAAAGTAATAGTCGTGTGTCCAAAAGGACACCCAGTCCTAGCTTTTGGATATCCATTGGAGAGAAATTGGCACATAGAATTTAATCAGTGAACCAAGAATACAAATTTAGATTAGAAGCAACTAAAATGCTAAATGTGAACAGTAGAAGATAGAGGCACATTATATATTATACAACAATCTTGGGTTTTTACATACTGCCAAATCTTTATTTTTTAAAAAATGCTTAAAAGTCTCTCCTGGTGATATGCAAGAAGGAATTCATCATGTAGTCACTGGCCAGTGCTTAATTCCTATGGAAACTGCCAGGGTTCAAAAGTTTAAAACTGTGTGAAGCTCATGTCCTGTGTCCTGGAAATCCTGCTACAATCACTTTAAAATACAGGTCTATGGCTGTTACTGGTGGTGGGGGCTAGCTGCGAGGCTACTCTCTCAATGTGTTTACAGAAGGGGGGGGACCCAGTGGCCATTTTTTCTCCCCTAGGAACCAGTATGGGCTGCACCATCACCCCAAAACAAAACTGGAAGTGTCTGTCTTTTTCTGGTTCTGTAATACTGCTTGGGGGTTGGACAAGGCATGTAGGTACGTGGATGTGTAGCTGTGGCTTGTTCTAAAGGATAATTGCAATTCCTGGAGCTTCTAGGAGCAGCAATCCTTTTTGTTGTCCCCCCTCCCCCTTTCCATGGTAAGCTCCAGAAGGGATGCAGAGCCACAAAAATGAACTCTCAGGACATAACAGTTCTTTGCTTTGACTTAGAGGGTCATGAAGGAGTTTATTATTGGTGATTTATTTCAGTATTGAAATCACATTGCTCCAGGACTGAAACCAGGTATGAATCAAATTCATACGTGTTCTGAGAAGACTGGGCTATGGTGAGAGGGAAGACCTCCATTTTGAAGTGTAAAGCCATTGCAAAAAGATGTTGGAGGGGGAAAAAGGAATGAGAGGAAAGACTCCTTTGCATATGTGTAAAGCATGCTCTTTTACAACAAAATAAAAAAGAATGACAAATACTGTATTTTCTTTTCAATCTTGTCTAAGACTACATACACCTCTAGGCTGAGATCCTGCATCATACTTCGTTCCCCCTGGCAGCTGTCAAGCCCTGGGGTAGGTCACTTCTGCTGGAACTGAAGGGAGTGGAGGAATATTTCAAGTGACTAAGAGGCTGTTAATCTCAGCTAGGAGAGAACAAAAACAAAGTCACTCTCCTCATGGGAGAATATCCTCATTTCTCTTCCCCTGGCTACAGCTGCAGTTGAGACAAACCACTTCTTGGTTTCTTGAGTCACACCCCCAGTCAATAAGTGGCTGCAAACCCCTGGGGTTTGATAGATGCTTTGGGAGAAGAGGTTTGGACTTTGCACAAGAATGAGTATCTTCCTTTGTGCCATCCAGAAGAAGACATATGGGCATGTAATCCTAAATCATGTATGTGTAAGTCACACCAGCAGAATTCCAGCCCTTCACTCTTAAAGTTGTGCCATTAGAAGCTTCAGTGCCTTAAGTTTTATGTTTCATATAGTTGCTTTAAACCAGGGATGCAGCGCTCCAGATGTTGTTGAACAACAGGATCTAAAATTACTTGCTACTTGCTAGGGTTGCTAAAAGATGTAGTCCAATACCATGTGGACAGCTACATCATTCCCACTCTTGTTTCAATGCCTTCTTAAACTTACTGAAATCAAAAATAAAACTAATCCCCAAATGTTTTGCAGTCCCTGACCCAGTTGTGTTCTATAACTAACTTTTCTAAGGTTTGATAAACATTTTAGAGATTTTTCTTTGGGGGGGGGGTATTAAATGCTAGGGCAGTAATGTATGCAAACATATTTGAATACACTCCCTCCTCTTCATTTTTAAAAATCACTTTTGATACAGTCTGGATGTCGAACTGTGTTTAGTCAAGAAACTGCCTGTGACAGATCCCTTTTCCCAGGTTGGCCCTGCAGTTCTGATCCTTGGAATAATGCCACTCACCCTTCCCTTGTTCCCCTAATTAACCCCTTTCTGGATTGGGTTCCTGGGTGATAGCACTGTTAACAGTGTAGTGTGGAAAGGCCCTCACTGTCCTCTCTGTCTGAAATCCAGTCCCTGTCTCTGTCAACTCCAAAATCCGGTCTGTTCTCTCACAGACAGCCTCTGTGTGTTTTTTTAAACATTCTTTTCACACACACACACCCACAGCACTCCCTAAGCTGTGATTGACTATTCTCAGACTGATCTGCCCAGCTCCTCTGTCACACTGCCCCTTGCAAACCCTTTGGGAGAACAGATACCCAAATAATTTTTTTTCCAAAATATCTTGCAATATGTAGGGTTGGGATTTGTTAAAAAATAATACAAGGTTTTTGTACAGAAGAAAATTTAGGGCCTTTCCACAGTACACTGTTACCATGCTATTATTCCACTTTCAACATCCTATGGAATCCTGGGGTTCGCAGTTTAAGGAGAGGCATTTAGAATTCTCAGCCAGAGAACTCTTTGGCCTTAGTAAACTACAAACCCCAGAATCTCACAGGATGTTGAAAGTAGAATAATAGCATCATAACAGTGTAGTGTGGAAATGGCCATAGACACCCACTTCTAGCTGCCATTTTAAAAAAAAGCAGCGATATACTATCTCAGTAAAAAATTAATAAAGCAAGTCATACAAAAGGAAGTTTAGACATATCATGACATGACATGACATGACATGACATGACATGACTCTTCAGAAAAGATGTTAATACTTGGTAAAGGGGGAGGCAGTAGGGCCACATTTTTTCTTTTACATGGGCCACATTAGAGGTGGGTAGACTCAAGCCATTTCCGCGGCTGGCCCCTCCTGAAACTCCAAACCCCAGGATTCCATAGGATGTTGAAAGTAGAAGCGCTATAACAACCTAGTGCGGAAATGGCCTCAGTCAAGGAAGCCGCAGTCCTGAGTTTGCAGGGCTTGAGCAAGGGTGTTGATGACCGAGTATCTTCAGTGTCTCTCATTCATAGAGTGACTATAAGTTGCAGCCAAGTTAGTAATTAATAACAACAAAAGGAGGAAGGCAGGCCAAATGTGTGATGCCAACACTGGTATTAAATTAAAGAACTTGGCATTGTCATGCTCCAAGTACATATTGATTCTTTGATGAATAAAAACTAGAGAGTACATGCCAGTATAGAGATTTTTGAGCATATGCCAATTGATTGCTTTTTTATTCTTCTGGTAACATCTTTACAATTCTCTTTTTTTTTGAGAAACATAAACCTATAGACAAAATTGTGGACAAACTGTATGCTGCAACAGATTACTTGTGAATATCACTTCCTCTTTTTTAAGGATTCATTCTTCTAAACTGAGGGTGGGGTTTGCCATATGTTGTGTGCCATGTGGGACCATTTCATGTTTTGGTTTCTGCACAAAGGGTGAAAAGTAAAACTATTGCTCCAATTAAGGGTAACACTGCACTGCACTCCTCTTCTACCTTCTACCTTTCAACCTAATTAGATCTCTCCAGTTCAGTAAATTAACTGCAGGCAGTTAATTAGTTAGTAACAACACTTAGAATTGTATGTAAATAGTATGTAGGGGCTCTGACATAATTCCCTTTCTATCCTTTCTTAAAACTGCCTTGTGAAGTAGACTTTTCTTCTTTTATTGTCCCCTTATAAATTCTGAATGTTGATGAGCACAAAGAAGAAAGTAAGTTTATTCACAATAGTTCTGAAATGCAAAGCTAAGCAGTCACTTTTTAACAGAAGCAGAAGAAGCAGGGCTGATAATGAGTCCGTATGAGATGTAGTAGCACTTGCCAACCTTTCCTATAAAGTTGCACCACAACTTGGAAAAAATACTTTTGGGGTCTTCAGCACTCAGAATCTCACAGCTATCATGGTCAGCAGGTGATGATTGTGGAAATTCCAAAGAGTCTCCCCGTCCTACGCATTGCATAGAATCCAAAGTACAAATCACTTGATGGCTGTTATGTGCCTTCAAGTCGATTCTGACTTATGGCAACCTTATTATAGGTTTGGAGGGGGACAAGATTCATTTAGATTCATTTGCCAGTGCCTTCCTCTTAAGCTGAGAGAGTATGACCTGCTCACACTCACACATTTGGGCTTGCATGGCTGAGCAGAGATTTGAATCCTGGTCTCCTAGAATCCTAGTCAAAGCTCAAACCATTACACCACACTGGCACCTGACTTAGATCATGTCATTTGTAATAACACAATATCTTTGCCTGGCTCTTAGTACAATTTCTGTCATCTGTTGTGACAAGCATCTCTATCACTAGACATGTAAATACAACTAATGTTAATAAGAACATTCATCCTTTCTATGCAGATAGCAAAGATAAATTGTTAAATAGCATTAATTTATAACCTATAGAGTTACCTTATCTAAATTTGGGCCCATTATCAGAGGGTCATATATGAACTTTTTTTTTTAACTGTCTGGCTTTTTGTCAGTCCCATCTGATAAAAAGGGAAGGGGAAAGGGGAGAATGTGATGACCAAATATCTTTTGCTATCAGCAGTGAGTAAACATAAAGAAATGAAAACAGAAACATAAACTAAACCATAGTCTTCATATAGTACACATGGATGTTTCCTTCTTGTCCACATTCTACACCCATCAGGAATTATCTGGAAAGATAAAATAGATAGACAGCCACCTGTGTTTAGCTTCTGCATTAATGAGCTTTTTGTTTCATCTCCGTTTGAACTTATTTCCTCTATAGTGTTATTGTCCCCTCCTTTCTTTCCCCTGCTCATCATGTCATATATCCTTATCTAGCAAGGTGTGGCTAATGCCTGAGTTTTATAGCCCCAACGTTTTCAACAGCAAATATGAAAACAACCTTTGCCCCTTTCCCATTTCACGAGTTCTGTTGCTGTTAATTGTTCACAGGCAGAAGTACCAGCTGGGGCAGATGGGTGTGGTGATGGAAAGAGTGCTAAAGAGGGGAACAGAAGGACCAATTCAAGAGAAGAAAAAATTGACTAGGCAGTGGGCATATGACAAACACCTTTGCCGCAGGCTAAGTCTTTGGTCATGCAACGCACAGAAGGAACGATCTTGGCCTAGACTAGGAGGCAAAATGAGGCAAAAAAAGCTGGATCAGACTTTCTGGGCATTGCTCCTCTTGACCCAGCTGCTGTGGCACGGTGGTGAGGGCAAATGTCTCAATAATAACTACGTGATTAATGTAATGATACTGAGTGATTCTGATTTTCCTGTGACCTCAGAAAACATTGAACCAGCTGTAGAAATGGGCCTGGAGCTGGTGAGGGACATCCTGCAAGGTAAGCGCATTATTGCCATGGCATTCTAGTAATCAGAATGGGAAAAGCTAGTGGGAAAGGGTGAATATGTTAAAGTTAGGTATTAATATGCTGAAAGATTCTATTCCATTGCATTTACATTGTAAGAGGATATTTTCAACAACCAAAGTTGACCCACATCTAACTTTCCCTTTAAAACTTGTGCATTTAAAATCGTTTAACCTTGGAATTCACTAGTCAATAATACTCTCATTATCAGAAAACTGAGAGGTGACATGATAACTATCTTTAAATATCTAAAGAGATGTCACTTGGAAGATGGACCGAGCTTGTTTTCTGCTGCTCCAGAGACTAGAATGTGAATCTATGGTTTCAAATTATAAGAGACATTCCCCCTCCTACATTTTCACTGTGAGAACTGTTTGACAGTGGAATGGACTGACTGAGAAGGTGGTGGTTTAGAGGTCTTCTTTGGAGACCTTTAAACAGATGTTGAGTGGGCATTTTCAGGACTTCTTTGGTTGTGTATTCCTGCATGGCAGGAGGTTGGACTAGAGGACCATCGTGGCCCTTTCCAGCTCTAAACTTCTATGATTCTATGAACTAAAATGCCTATTCGTTTAATATTTACTAAAACAACTGGTGCTGAAATTAATAATTATATTAAGCATGCATCTATGGTTAATTAACTGAAACATTCCAGTAATATAATTAATTGTTATTTGGACAGATTTCACTATGTTTACAATTATTGCTGCCTTTAACTTACTTTATGAGAAAAACTTTATTTCTTTGATGAAACATACTTACTCATTATTTACATGCAATCCTCATGCAGCTGTGGAAACCCATTCTCTCAGCCTCAGAGGAAGGCAAAGGCAAACCACCTTTAAACAAATCTTGCCAAGAAAACCCCAAGATTGGGTCACCTTAGGGTCACCATAAGATAGAAATGACTCGAAGACCCACAACAACACTAACAAATACCTCTTATTTCCTCTAATGAGTTCAAGTAGCAGGCAAGGATCTTTTCCTTTCTCTCCTTTATCCCCTCAACAAAGTTAAGAGGTAGATCATTTTGAAAGACAGTGACCCAGCATCTTTCAGTGAGTTGCATGTCTCTGTAGGAACACATTTCAAAATCAGATTTGTAACACATTTCAGTTTTTCAATTTATAACCATCTGTCTTATGGTTTACTAAATCAGGTTTGAAACAATTCTCCTTTTTTGCTGGATAACTAAAAAGAAAACAATCAAATACATCTCAATGAATATTTACTTCAATTATGATAAAGCCTAAAAACGTATTTATTGAATTGAATTTTTGTCAGGATTCTTTCACAGATGCAAAAAAGTATTTTGTAAAGAAGAGGAGAAAGTTATATTATGTTCTTAGGATTTCTTTCTTTCTTTCTTTCTTTCTTTCTTTCCTTCCTTCCTTCCTTCCTTCCTTCCTTCTTTTATTTCTTTATATAAGTTTTAAGTGTTTCAACAACTTACTGAAGTCCTCCAGATTTATAGGTGTAAAAATGTCTTATTTCTGTAATTATTATTTTTAGAAATGGGATGTGAGGGAGAATCTGTCAATGAGAATGCTAACCTCAAAAGCCACAGAAACTACATAATCTATTGACTGGAACAACCCTTGAGTAAGTGGTTTCAGTCTTGTAATCTAAATTCTACAACCCTGAAGGATTAATCTAAAACAAGTTATAGTTTTGTAAAAGTACAAGAGAACTATCCTTTTGATAAAGAAACAAGTAATATAAAATTGGTTTGCTCTTTAGCCCTGTGGCGCATCAAATCCATCGCTTAATTAATTAATTAATAGTTTAGTTTAGGAGAAATCTTAACACTGAAATTCCATTTTATTCCAAACCACTTTTGTTCAAAAAATAAATTTGATTAGATTTACCCTTTTGCTGGCAATTTCCCAACTTCATTCATAATTTATTGTAATTGGTGAGTTTCTACTATTGCCAGTAACTGTTGAAGGATACAATTCCAGCCTATACAACAAAATATGTGTTCAGTCTTTCCTATCTGCTCCTAGTCTTGCTGCGCATAGTCATATTTTACACTACGTTGATCAAGAAATACCCAAAACTGCAATTATTTATCAAGCTATTGGGCCCTGGCAGAAAAGACTATGGTTATTTCAATACAAATCAGTACAGTTTCTGTGGCAGCTGAACTAGTTTGGACACTGTTAAAGACAATTAAACTTCTGAATAAAAAAAAAAAAAAGATGCTACGAACATCTCCTTCTGCTCTCCTCCTCTCCCCATAAAGACTTCCTTCTCCCATATAGACCACCTCAATCATTATGCACTGATTGAGAAACTCTGACTACCATTGTGTGGCATCATGAGTTCACATGGGTGCAGTAAAGAGAGCCTTCTCTGCTGTAGCACTCACCCTGGGGAATGATCACCTTCCTGAGATTAGGTGGACTGCCAGGATTATGTGTTTCCGTTATCAGCTGAACACCTATTCCTTTGTTCATTTGTTATTAGTTGTTATTTTTAATTTATCATTTTATTCTTTTATAATTTTTTATCATTCACAATCAGTTTTATTTTGTCTGTGTTTTTGTTGTATATCTTTTTGAGGCTTTAAAATGAACAGGGAAATGAAAATGTTTGTTAATAAATAATATGAATTAATCTATTCTGGTAAATTTAATAGTAAATAATACAATATGGATTATAACCCCCTTTAATGTTCATTCCAAGAACCTTTCCAAATGATCAGTTTTCAATACAACAAAGTTTCAGCAGTTCAGTTCTTTCTGCAAAGTCATAACACTGCTGTAAATGCAGTTCTTGCCATTCTGCTCCCATGGAGGGCATATACTGATCTTGCAATTGTTGTGCAGAATGCATTCATGTAAGATAGAGATTGCTTCTACTTGTGCTTGTTGCACAAGTAATAATTTCTGACAAACAGATCATTTGCAAGTTATCAGATTAATTTGTTAGAGACTTGATCTTATGTATCACTCAAGTCTTTATCTGTCCTTGAAAACAACTATCAGAAACCTGAGCAGGGCTGCTAGAGAACATCTCAACATTCCAAGAGTAATTTCTTTTGAACTGCAAAAATGTCTTGAAGCTCTGAAATTTTTGAGGGGTTCCAGTATGAATAATGCATGTGTTATTTTACTGTAGAAGATATTATGTGTCTGATGAAATAGGCTGCAGTATATGATGGTTTAAGCCAGACAGAATTAAGATGGCAATACACTCTTTGTAGCATTCTAAAATGATGTTTGTTAATCATCTTGAAGAAACTTTACTATACACAACTGAAACATTTTTTTCTACTAATCAAAACAAAAATCTGTGCATATAATTTCTACTCTACGAAAAGGTTTGCACAGGAAGAGGCAGTGGTCAGTTTGCCTTGCTTGCAGGAAAACTAGTGGACATTATCTCAGATTTAATATGCCATATTTCTTTTAAAAACAAAAGATCTACATATATATTTCATCAGTCTATTACAGTGAACATATCTCTATGGTTAATTTTTATTTTATTTTAATTATTTATAGCCTGCCTTTTAGGATAACTCCTTACAAAGAGGCTAAAAGAATCAATATAATCGCAGCACCTAAACAGTTAAATCATTAAAAATCGTTCAAGTTCTTGTTCTTGTTCTTCTTGTTCTCCTCCTCCTCCCCCCTCTCCTGTAGTTCATTACCTTATTTAAAAATTATCCTACAGTTCCATACCCTTTTTTTGTTGTTGTTACAGAGAACAATGTGACCGTGAATGTCAATGCTACATATGATAGCTTCAACAACACATCTCTCTATGTCTCACAAGGCTGCCGCACTAGCACTTGTGAAGGTGTGGAAGTCATCAGAAATCTCTATGTGAGTATTAAAGCACTTCTATGGAAACTGTTGCTGTAGTGTCTAAAAAGAAAGACCAAGAACTCTAGAAATCAAATGCAGTAGTGGCAAAGTTTGCTTTATGATAGTCCAGTTATATATCAGTATACAAAGTTGTATATCCACTGATATTACTATTCTTGTATGTAAAGACCTTAACTATTTTTAAAGTGGACATTCATGCCTCTACAGTAATGCATCTTTCTTACTTTATTTTTTAGTATAGAAAGCCCTGTGGCCCATGGGCTGCACTATGCCCAGCCACAATTTTCAGCATCCTCAAATTGCTTGTTTCTGTGCTATAGTAGCACTTTGCATCTGGATAATGGTTTGTTTCTCAGTTCCAGCCCCTTGCTGATGTTAGCATTTTCTATTATAGGCTACTGGTAAGCTTGGGTGTACTGTCCTGGGCCCCACATGCACCTATGCCACATATCAGATGGTTTCGTAAGTATCAGTTGGAAGTGTCAAGTTAACCTAATATCCACTTAAGAACCTAGCAGACTCATGTGTAGAGTATTATGCTTCAGGGCCACTTTTCACAGTATATTTCCTTATGCATAATTTTTGAGTGTTTAGAAAATGTCTGAAGACATTCAAGTTGGAGCAGTCAAAATGTATTATGTATTCCTTTTAGATCTTTTTGTAAGTTTAAACATGACACATGAAGAAGGAGGACCTAGAGATACTTGGAGGGAAGGTGGGACATAGCAACAAACAAACAAAAAACAAAGCTCACTTCTTAGTAATGTGCATACCTGTAGTATTTTTCACAATTCCCTGCTGTTCACCCCCTTTTTGTCAGCACCATGTAAGAAAGAGGACTGGACTCTCTCAGCTAACAAGTGCATATACTTCACAGACTGGCATTTGGTTTGAAAGAATTGAATAGGGTAGTAGGCAAATACTAGAGTAATACAGTCCTCCCTCCACACTTGCAAGGGTTTGGGCCGTAGGACCCCCATGAAAGTGGAAGAATTGTGAATAACTACCCCATCTGCTCCGCCTCTCATTCTCTGCTGGGGCTCCCTTCCTCCCCATTCCCATCCAAAAGGGAAGGGAATGGGGTGGGGGTGGGGGTGGGAGGTTCCCAAGAGGATTCCTTTTATTCTCTAGAGTTCTTACCCTTCCCATGCATTTTGCTCTAGCACAGAGAAAATGGATGGGGAAGGAAAAGAGAATCCAGAGGAGAAAGGAAGGCTCCTGGGAATCGCTCACCCCTACCCCATTCCTTTCTGTTTTGCCTCAGAGCAAGATCTCCACGCTGGGGCAAAATGCATGGGAAGGGGAGGAAGAAACTCTGAAGGAGGAAAGGAAGGTTGTTTGGAGCCCCACTCCACTGCTGCAGTATGAGTTCTCCACGCTGGGGGAAATGCATGGGAAGGAGAAGGGGGAAACTCCAGAGGAGGAAAGAAAGGTTGCTTGGAGCCCCAGCTGTTCTACTGGAAATTCTACCATTAGACAACAGTTGAGGGAGGGCCAAATAGAGCTGGTCTCCCAACAGAGGTACTGGAACAGCCCTTCTCTTTTCTGTTTTTGCTTTGCAGTCTTCTGGAATGGCTGCAGCTAGGTGTGCGCCATCTCCTCAATTAATACTTACTGGAAATGCAGCAACACTCAGCATCTGAAGAGTTAAAGATGTCCTAGAATGATTGGGTTAAGTAGTTTTCAGTGATCTCTCCTAAGAGTCTCCTAATCTCTTATCCACCTATCCTAACCTCTCTGAGATATAAACTGATAATCAGATCTCTTTATCTTTTCTTTGCCTTTTCTTTTCCTATCTCCTTATTCTCTTACTCCTACTAAAAGTGAAACTAGCATTTCTGTATTAGCTGAGCACCCTTACAGAGTTTTCCTATCTTTAATGGAGTAGTCACTATAAAGCCTTTGTTTGTTTAGCTATTAGTGTCATTATTCCTTCTTTAGAATTGCTTCCTGCTGCATACACACATACTCTCCATCATTTCCTTTGTGTCCATTGTGTAGCTATGGGCATTTCTGCACTACACTGTTATAGTGCTATTATCCCACTTTCAACATCCTATGGAATCCTGGGGTTTGCAGTTTAGGGAGGGGCCTTTAGAATTCTCAGCCAGAGAGCTCTTTGGCCTCAGGAAACTACAAACCTCAGAATTCCACAGGATGTTGAAAGTGGAATAATAGCGCTATAACAGTCTAGTGCAGAAATGCCCTATGAGTGGTACTGTAACAAAATGGTATCAATGGTGCACAAGAAGGAGGTATAAGCCCACTCAGAAGAACCCTTTTGTTTATACAAGTACAAAATAATTGAAAGGGGGAAAACCCTATAGGTGGTGACTCTCGGTATAGCTCAGTGGGGATTGTGATGGAACGTGGTGGGGACTATGGGGAAAACAGTATACCAGATGGGAGAGTGAAAAGAATGTCGTACTGTGGAAGGCAAATAAGACTGAAACCAACAGGATCATTCAGCACTGCAATCTTTTTGGCAGAGTGTCACTTGCAAAATATACTAATGCTTTTCCTGAAAGATCTGCTTATCGGGATTTTTTGACTTCACATTTGTGTTGCAGTTAAGTCAAATCAACAAGAGAATAGTGCAAATCTGGATTTGCACAGTACCATTACTTTTATAAATTTTCAGTACTGAAGCAGTTACACTGGAATAATTTGCTTCTAATTTTTCTTAGAGTAGAGACTGTTATGGGCCTCCCTCTCATCTCTGCTGGGAGTTTCGGGGTGTCTTGTGACTTCAAAGAACACTTAACACGGATGTTGACTCCAGCCAGGAAACTGAGCTACTTCTTGGTTGATTTCTGGAGAAATTACGAATTACCATTCAAGAGCAGTCTTTGGGAATCTACTTACATTTATAAGAAGGTTAACAACACTGAAGATTGCTTCTGGTAGGAAACCTTGTTGTATGAGATTTCAATACTTTTTGACAATCACTGTGTTTTCACCTGTGAGGTTAAGTCACATGCTAGTAATGTAGTAATATCATTTTAAGCTATTATATTAGCTTGCTGGGAAATTAGTTCAGGAGGGTGGGGCTGCAGGGGGCAATAAACACACAGACAGAAGCAAGAGCTGAACATGTAAGGGAGATGGATAAAGTACCTCTGAGGCAAATATTGTTGAAGATTACTAAATTGTATATAAATTTAAACAAAATGAACCCATGAGAAGAAACTCTAGATTGTCTGTCGGGGAGAGAATGCAAGTAACACTGATTTGATCCAGATTATATGAAAGACTGACTCTTCCCATACAACACTACCTGTGCCTTAAAATAGTCAGGGGAGGGCTTTCTCATGGTTCCATCATCCTCATAGCTTCATCTGGTGAGGACACATGAGAGGTCCTTCTTGGTAGATGCCCCCAGGCTGTGGAGTTTCCTCCCTTGGGAGGGTAGACTGGTCCCCTCTCTATTCTTATTCTGCTGCTAGGGAAAGACCTTTTTATTTAAGCAGGCATTTCATTTGTAATTGAATATACAAAAGGGCTTTTAATGGGGAAGGTTACTGTGCTTTAATCTTGATTGTTATACTTTAAATGATTTTACATAGCTTTTAAATTATGGGTATTTTTACATGATACTTAATTTAATATTTTTTTTTCTCTCTTTCATCAAGTTTTTAGCTGTATTTTGTTTTATCTTTGTTGTACCTTGGGTTTCTGATTGGGAGAAACATGGGATAGAAATTAAATAAATAGATGAACCTATTGGTGCAAGAGCTGAATGTAGGTCATATTACAAATATAATTCACTTCAGTTAGACTTCTCAACTAACTGACCTTTTGCTTTCAAGTACTTTTTTTTAAGTGCAAAACCATAGTTATGTGAGGAACAGGAACAGTTAGCAGATGTGATAGTGTGACGGTCACAAATCCACTCTTGAGATTCTGGCTGCTCCATTCCTCCAATGTTTGTTCCAGGTTGTACAGGGCTAAAACTTTGTCAGGAATTAGGTTCAGCTTTTGAATAGCTCTAGTAAAATGTGGAACAGCTGTGGGAGGGGTGGCCATAAACCCTAGCATAGTTTCAGGGTGTCCCTGTCATAACAGATCTGGCAGCCATTCCTGGGAATGACAGCAACAGGTATATTGAAGTCTGGGTCTTAGGCAAAAGAAGAGGCCATCCAAATTCAAGACAGAATGTTCCCTGTTGTCTGACTGAACAAAACTGGCCATGATATCCTTTCTCCTTAGCATGAATGGCTTTGGGCTGGGAGGTGATGAACAAACACAAAGAAACTTGAAAAGGTGCAGGAAATGGCCACCAAAATTGTTTAGGAGCTGGAAGAACTCCTCTGTGAGAGAAAATGGTCATTTGCAGTACTGTTTACCTTAGAAAAAAATGAGTGAGAGAAAGCATGATACAGGTATCAAAATTATGCTTGGTGTGGAAAAGTAGATATAGGAGGAGGCTGCCCCACCTATAATACTAGAATGTGCAGCCAGCCAGCTTCCAGAATTTTCCAGAAAGTTGGAAATTTCAAGACAGGTAAAAGGAAACACTTTTTCTTACAGCACATAGGGTGAAATATGGGATGTGCTATTTCAGGATTAAATGATGGGTGCTATCTTTAATAACTTTGAAAGGGGGTTGAACAAATTCCCAGAGAACGGAGCTAATCAGTGGCTACTGATCACTATGGATGTATGGAACTTTCCAGTACCGGAGGCAATATGCCTTTTTATAATTAGCTGCTGGAGAGCAAAAGCAGAAACGTACTGTTGCACTCATGCCCTGCCTGCTGGCTTCCCAGAAATATTTGCTTTTCCACTGTGCCAGCAAAATTATTGGCATACATAGATCCAATGTGGCTCAGATCCAATATGGCTCTTCCAATGTTCTCATAAAGTTTGCGGTATATGTTCTTCTCGTGTTCTTATGAAGTTTATATGTGTGGTATCTTAGAATGACAGGACTGTATGTTTTTTTAAAAAATAATGAATCAGGATGGAGGAAGACTCAGGCCGTTTCCACACCGGGGTATTAAAACGGTTCAGAGCGACCTCCCACGCACCTCAATCCGCTCTGAAGCAACCGGAACTGGCGGCGCTGCGTGTTTTTTAAAAACCTCTTTTCAGAGGTTTTTAAGAAGCACGAAGCGCGCAGCCCCATGCAGCTCTGTCGCCGCGCTCCGGTGCAGATTTGCAGGCGCGCACTAGTGGATGCCTGCAGATCTGCCGGGGGCGGGCTTCTGGCTGGCGAGCTTCTCTGGTTGGTGGAGAGCCTCTGCCAGCCGGAAGCCGCCATTTTGGACGCCGGAGGAGTGCAGAGCAGCAAGTTTGTGCTGCTCCGCATGGCGACGGACTTACCCGGCTGCCGGTAAGCTCCGTTTCGGTGCGTTTTCCCCCGTTTCCCCCTCCACATGTGGAAAGGGCCTCCGAGTGTAGAAATATATAATTATTCCATTAATTGATTGATTGCACTGTTGGACTGGCTGACAACCAGAGTTCTGTGTGCAGTGTACAATGGATATAAAATATAAACAATTAGACAGTGACTGGAGACAGGGCATAACGATAGATTATGCCAGCAATTTATCTCTAAGAACAGTGGCTTCAAGTTTGTCTCCAAGAAGAATGGAATTACATAAGCCAACTTGAGGAAGATAAAATATAGTTTCTGCCGAAACCTTTTATTGAAGTGTTTGTTCCTACAAGTAGGAATTAAGGGTATATCTGTTCATTTGTGAGAAGCAACACCTTCCTTCATGCTTGTTTTGTTTTGCAAACATTATTTTATTTGCCAGTTATTTGTCTCCATCACTGTTCAGTTACAGTGCTGGACTGTTTAGCTGTGAAGAGCCAAAACCAAATGAAAGACTGGTGTGAGAGAGTGTATTGGGCAGGCAAGTAGGGTTACTAACTTGTTTTCAAGCAAGGCTTCTAAGTCTTTAACAGCTGCTTGACATACAGTAACTAAGGCCGTGAAATGTTTAACCATCACTTTAGTAGCTTCATCAGCTATGTCTCTGTATATTTTAATGAGACTAGATAAAGTAAGAATCCAAGTGATGATGGTACTCCCTAAAGCCTGGTGGCTTCCATGTCAGTGCTAACAGAAAATCTGATCTGGGCTTTAGTCTGAACTTTAAATGAGCTCTCCAAGGTGCTGAATTTAATTAAGTTTGGCAGTTTGGATAGCTGATTCAGCCCCACTAGATAGCCATTATCATTGGTAGTGGAAATACTAGCCAGGTTAAAAGACTGAGAAGAATGGACCAGTGCCTTGAATAAGATTGAATAAGGTAAGATCTTGAGCGATGGGAAAATGTAGGCAACACAACCTATTAAGATGAATCAGTGTCCTCTATTCAGCATGCCTCTATGATTAGGTGTCAGTTATAAAATAGCACTAAAGCTTTTTCAGATACATTTGTTACTGTCTAAGCCTGTGATTCTTTTCACTGCTTCCATTTCTATAATGAAAGGCTTGAGAGGCAACTTTTGCACATGTGGCTACATCTGGTGATGTTTTAATCTAAAACAATGTAATTGTGCTGATGACTTCTACAAGAGCATTGCTGTACTAAAGCTCTTCATTTGATAGTGTGCTATTGAAAAATGCATGTTTAAGAGGAACGAAAGTGCTAAGGCCTGTGGCATGAATATTTAAAAGCAATTGCTGCAGGCAAGGGAAAGGGAAGAGTCTCTTCTCACTTTAGAAGTGGGACTGATATAATTCATTTACTTTAGACGATTTACTAATCATTATCAGAAGGCCACAGTTACCCTTTCTGGCAGACGGTGCCAACTGGTAAGCAGGTACGTTGTCTATTGCCTGGATCTGGACCCAGGCTGGGGCCAAGCCTCTTTGCCGTAATCAGTCAAGTTCTTGTTTTCCATGCCAACAATGCAGTTTATGCCTATTATTGCCAAAGTGAAGCCTTGCTCTCTGCTAAGTTTGTAAATAAATATGCAGAGCATTTAATCCAAAGGTATGCCACTGTACAAGCTGATTTGTAACACTTCCTGTATTTTTTGCAGGTATATGAATGCCTTAGAGGCTGATGTTACATATTTCTCTGAAAGAATGAAATTCAAATCGATCATAAGGTCTCCAGAACACCTGCAGGATATTGTGAGGAATTCAAATCGGAAAAGCAATGGTAAGGAAAGATGGAGAGTATTTTGTTTCTGATGTCCATATGACTAGAAACCCTTACAGATGAGAAAAAAGTCTCTGAACATACCAGGTTTTGTTCCTGTACAAACCAGATTTATTTTGGAAATCCAGATGGTGTTCTCTTCATCCCTAAGTATTGTATTTGGTGGCATATAAGATACGACGGTGTATAAGATGCACACCATTTGTATACCGGCAAATACTATCTGCCACCATATAAGATGCACTGGTGTGTAAGATGCACCCCATTTTCAAACAGTATTTTTTGGGGAAAAAAGTGTGTCTTACACGCCAGCAAACCGGGTATTTCTTGAAAATTCCTAGCATTAGCAAGGCGTTTTATTCTTAAACTAATCCAGCATTTTCCAAGATGCAATGTATCTGTATTTTGCTGTCTGTATCATCCCAGAACTAGCTAAGATAGCCACCACCAGTAAACACAGCTATTGTTTCTAGAACACAGATTCAAAAGAGATCAAATGAGGCAAAGAGGAATGTTTGCACCAAAACAAAATGATACTAATGTTTAACTAGCGTAACATTGCTAGAGCAGTATTTGATGATAACTCTTGAATAGTAATAAAGAAGGCTCACTGGAAATTACTGAAAATCAATTTCTGAAATGTTTATATGAGCCTCAGTGTTACATGTGATCAGTGAAAGATTGAGGGGGAAGGACATAAGGAAGGGGGGAGTAAGGGAAATTCAAGTAAGAGTTTAGATGCAAACCTGGGAATATGTAGGTGAAATCAGAACAAAAAGAACAGGAAACTTTTAATGCTTCCAGAGATTTTTACCCCCATTTTGGATGAACCTTAGGCCAGGCTTCCAGAGTGTTAACTACAAATTCTGGGAGATATTTCTACAAATGGGAAAAGAAGGATGAAGAAAATTGATATCCCCCCACCCCCGAGTTAGCTAAACAATTGCCTCCTTCACAGTCAGTGAACTGGACAGCAAACCTCTAGGTCAGGGCTTTCCAAATGGTGTGTCACGACATGTTAGTGTGTCGCCTGAAGGGTGTAGGTGTGTCACCTCCCTGGACTGAGAACGAGCCCCCCACCCAAGCCTTGGAAATGTATGTTATATGTTATAAATAAATCATATATTTTTAAAAATATAAATGAAAAATTTTCATGAGATAGGTTGTGTTCTCGTACATTTCATTATTAAAATTTATGTATGTGTCTGGATCTCTTATAAAGGATTAGTTTAACCTCTGGTTTGCTAGTAAAATTGAATCACTGTGTCACAAAATGATGTGTGTCTAAAAAGTGTGTCACCAACATGAAAAGTTTGGAAAGCTCTGTTCTAGTACTACCAAAAAGAAATGAAGGACTGTCTTCTCAAAAACCTTCTTACGTGGATTGTTTCTGATTTTGCAGATTTAGAATAGACAAAAGAAGCATTTCTTCACACAGCACATAGTTAAATTTTGTAATTCATGGCCAAAACATGAGATATCAGACACTAATTTAGATGGTATTAAAGGCGTGTTAGACAAACTGGTGAAGGGTAAGGCTATCTGTTGCCAGCAGCAGTGAACAGCAATAGCAGTTGACAGAGGAAACAGTCTGAGAAGACGGTTATCATTATTGACTTGTTTGTGGGCTTCCTGGAAATATCTTTAGAGTAGCTATAAATTGTACTTTTCAGAGAACAGGGCTCTGACGTTTTGCAGGGCCAAGTCCAGCTGAAACACAAAGAATCATGACCTGGGAAAGCAGGTGTGTTGAAGTCATCCTGCAGGAGTTAATATCCAGATTAGCAACTTGGGTAGGAACAATAGGCTACTTGGGAATCACAGTCTTCTCTGGTGTGGTGAGATGCATACATTACAGTATTTTTTCCCATATTTTTATTTATTTGTATAAAATAGCATATGTGAATCATAATCAAATATGTTGCCTGTTTTCTTTTTTTGGTGGAAAAAAATTGTTTCCAGGAATTTTTTAAATGGTTGCCCTGAGTATTTGGGTGGCTGCTGTTGGAATCAGACCTTTGATCGGATCCAGGAAGATTCTTTGTATGTTTTTATGTAACAACACCCTTCTTCTTCCTTCTCCTCTGCAACATTCATCTGCCACTCCCATTGAGGAAATGAGTTTTAGTATTCTGGGGTGTGAAAAAAAAATATATTTCTAGCTACATAGAATTAGACCATAATATGAAATACAATAATATATCATGACTTTTGGTTTTATTCTCAGACAAAATAAATATGTATTATTTGTTTATATTCCGGTCCTCTGAGGTTCCAGCCTGCCCAATCAGACTTGAAGCTGTGGTGATTAATCAGTTTCTTATGGATCAATGGATCGAACAGGAGAATAAATCTTTAGTTTGCTAGCAAAGCTTTATGAAAATGTATCTATTGACAGTGTATAGCAGATTAATTTTAGTGGTGGAGACAGAGCCACACAAAAACATGAAATAACTGTAGGGGATTCTCAAAGCCTCCTTCCAGCTCCCAACAGGTTAGCCATTTTACATTCACATTTTCCATGACTAAGCCTGAGTCCTTCAACAGAAGCCTCAGAGAACTGTGCTTATTTAAACGATTATAGTGAGATGCTGCACAGTAAAAGAAAAAGGCAAGGAAACTATCCTTGCATTTTGATATCTAGAAGGTTCAAAGTGTTTTTGTTTACTTATGCAAGGCTTACCTGACCTGGTTGTTTCATTTCACATGTGGTTATTATTAGTTTTGAATAAAACATTTCCTGAAACATATCAAATTGCATATTGTTTTTGTGGTTCAGGAACTTACCCCTATTCTTTTCATGTCATTTCTGTCTCTTGTGCCACTTTTTCTGTTAAAGAAGTAATCTCCAGGAACACATCTACAGTAGATCTTCCAGATCAGCAACCTCTGCATCTGTCATGGATTGTCACATCCTATACATAAAATGACTGAAGCATCAGCACACACGTCACTGCCATTTAATTTTTTTTGCCGTCCATGGGAGGTCATGGAACTGAAACCCCACAGATCCAGAGCATCCACTGTATTTTGTTAACTAGGCATACCTGTATCCTGCTTTATAAACTTATTTCCCACTTTATAGCCCCAAAGTTTGTTTGTTTGTTTGTTTGTTTATAAAGTGAAAGGGTAAGGTGTCATTCTTCTACAGGACAGTTCTGTACATAGAACCAGAATTGCAGTTGCTGTAATGTAATTGGTATGTTGATATATAATAATTGATGCAAAGGAAGAAAGTTACAAGAAAGCAAAAAGGCATGTTGTGATTGCTTTACTCTTTTTTTTTTTTTGGTACACATTTTCTGTGCCTTCCTGTTGCTGATCTTACAGCTAACACCATGGGTGAACAGAGCAACAATCCCTTTCCTTCAGAGAATCATAGAGTTGG
The DNA here is from genome assembly GCA_030412105.1 of Cyclura pinguis. Classification (NCBI taxonomy): domain Eukaryota; kingdom Metazoa; phylum Chordata; class Lepidosauria; order Squamata; family Iguanidae; genus Cyclura; species Cyclura pinguis. Next base: position 43,002,164 of record CM059603.1, read on the forward strand.
AAGGAACTCTGTGAATCATCATGTCCAACCCCCTGCTCAATGTATGATCTTCTGCTAAAGCATCCCCAGCAGGTAGCTGTCTAGTCGCCTTGAATTCTGTTCCTTTTTTTCCAATATGTTAGCTGCTCCTCCCAGTTTTGTATCATCTGCAAATTTGATAAAGATTCCTTCCACCCCAACATCTAAATCATTGATAAAAATGAAGAATGTCAGACTCAGAACTGAACCTTGCCGCGCTCCACTTGAAACCTCAATCCAATTTGAAACATAGCCCCTGAGCATGGTTTTCCTACCAATTATAGATCCATCTGATGGTCATTCCATCTGTTCCATATTTAGTCAGTTTGTTCATCAAAATATCATGGAGGAACTTATCAAATGCTTTTCTTAAATCCAGATAAATGACATCTATAGTGTTTCCACCATCTACTAAACTATAAAAAAAAAGATGTGTTTGACAGAATATGTTCTTGACAAACCCATGCTGCCTCCTACTAATCATTCCATTGTCATCAAGATACTGGCAAACAGACTCTTATATAGTTTGTTCAGATATTTTTCCTGGTACTGAAGTCAGGCCAACTGACTTGTATTTTCTTGGATCTTCTTTTTGCCTTTTTTAAAGAGAGGTTTGCATGTCTCCAGTCCTCTGGCGCCTCACCTGTTCTACATGTTTTCTCAAAATGATGGCAAGTGGTTCTGTGAGTATGTTAGCAAGTTCCTTCAATATTCTGGGATGCAGTTCATCTGTCCTTGCAGATCTGAACTCATTTAGGTTGATTAAATGATTTCTAACTAATTCCTTATCAATCTTGATTTGCAACCCAGATTCCTTGGCAAGATCTTTGCTGCTGAATGGAAACACATAGTCCTCTTTTTGGGGTAAAACAAAAACGAAATAGATATTGAGCAGTTCTGCCTTTTCATTGTGATCTGTTAGCATTTTACCATTCTCTGAGCAGCAGTCCTGCCATCTTCTTGATCATTTCGTTGCTCCAAACATATTTGAAAAAAAACCTTCTTGTTGCTTCCTGTTTCCCTGGCCTGTCTTAGCTCATTTGGAGTTTCAGCTTTCCTTGCACTATTCCTGCAAGGTTATTTTTTACTACTGCTACAACAACGATGATGATGATGATTACTATTATTATTACTATTACTATTGTCTTTATTTATACCCGATTTACAATAGTTTAAATGGAGCAGCTTACAATAGTTTAGAAAGAAAACATAGTTAAAACTATAACAAATAAAAGTTAAAACACATATTAAACAACAATAGTAATTAAAACAAAATTAAAATACATATTAAAAACAACAAACCAATCACAGTTAAAATAACTAGTACCTTTCTTCACAATTATCACGTATTAAATGCATGTTGAAATAAGAATGTCTTTACTTGTCTCCGGAAAGTAGGCAGAGAGGGTGTCAGTCTTCTCTCTCTGGGAAAGGAGTTCCAGAGCCTGGGAGTAGCTGCTAAAAAGGCCCTCTCCTGTGTTCTCACCAAATGCACCTGAGAAGGTGATGGGTCAGAGAGAAGAGCCTTTCCAGCAGATCTCAAAACCCAGACTGGTTGGGCTACACATCTGTATTCTTCTTTGGGACTCTTCCTTCCTTCCATTCTTTATACATGCTCTTTTTTATTTTCATTTCCTAGTCAAGTTTACTCAGCAGCCACATGGGCTTTTTCAGATGTTTCCCTTTTTTCTTTTTTCATGGAATTGTTAGTGATCTGCTTTTAGCAGTTCCTTCTTCATGTAATCCCCTCATGCTGAGTGTCTTTTTCTTTTAGCATCTCTAGCTGTTGCATTCTGCCCAGTATTTTCCTGAGCCAAATAAAATCAGCTTTCCTGAAATCCATGTTTCTCAGTTTTGGGCATTAAAACAAAATAAAATAAAAAGATAAATTGGTTTTAACTTCTGTTGTTTTTGTCAGTTGGAAGGTGAGTGCTTTTCTGCTCTGTTCTAAGAAATATCTTTAGAAATAAAATGGTAAAATTCAGGAAAACCACTTCATTCTCTAATAATCCTCCTAACTTTGTACAATCCAACTTGCAGACATGCAACTTGCAAACTTCTACTGAAGTTTTCAGGTTTCACACATGGCTACCATGAACATCTGTTTTAACACTATTGCATCTTCAGTTGCTCTAAACCAGTGGTTCTTAACTTGGGCTTAAGACACCACCAGTAGCAACAGCAATAGGGATGCTGTAGTGGGGAGCTGCAGGTTCTGAAACTGCTCCCTCATTTGCAAATGAGGGAGTAATTTTGGCATACACACATGCCTGCCATGTCCCTTCAGCACACCTGCATACCCCTCCCTTTGCCACGTCCCTGACTAAAGAGACACAGTGGAAGATATGTGCATGTGCCCATACACCTGTCACCACATCCCTCGGCAGCCACACCCTGTACTGACAAAAAAGACACAGTGGTTGGTGTGAACACATGCTCAAACTGCTCCTTCGTTTGCAAACAAGGGAGCAGGTCTGGCACTGGCACCCCTCCCACTGCTTCATTTCTGACAAAAGGGACATGGTGGCAGATGTGTGTGTGCACCCAAACTACTCCCTTATTTGCAAATGCAGGAGCAGTTTCAGCACCCCCCACTGCTGCATCCGTGACAAAAGGGACACGGTGGTACGTGTGCGTTCAAACCCAAGCTATGACTCCGGAGACCAGGATTTAAAGTCCCACTTGGCTGTGGAAACCCACTGGGTGACATCAAGCAAGTCACATTCTCTCAGCCTCACAGAACAGCGAAGGCAGTAAATCTTGCCAAAAAAACCCCCCATGATAAGTTCACCTTTGGGTCATCATAAGTCAGTTTTCAAAAGGGAGAGACGTGATAGCTGGACAGAACTACCCCTTGTTAGCGGCTCTATGCTGTTGTGTGCCTTCAAGTTACTTCTGAGTTATGGCAACCCTAAGGTGAACCTATCACAGTTTTTTTTTTGAGGATTTGTTCAGAGGGGTTTGCCTTTGCTTTCCCCTGAGGCAGAGAGAGTGTGACCTGCCCAGTGTCACCCAGTGTCTGAGTAGGGATTTGAATCTCCAGAAGCCTTTAATAAATAAATGAACATTTGAATATTGTGTCTCTGATGAAAGGGGTACGGTGGCAGGTGTTTAATAAATTTTATTGAATATTGAAATCTATGTTTAAGTATTTAAATCTTGAGTTAAATCTTGGGCATTCCTGGCAACAAATTATATGTACAGGGGGTCACCAGTCAAGAAAAGGTTGAGAACCACTGCTCTAAGCCAGTATGTTCAAAAGAGAAGGAAAAATGATTTGTTATCCTTTGTCTCTCCCTTTGTCTTTCTCTGTTTTACAGTGATCATCATGTGTGGTGTCCCAGATGATATCGTCTCAGCCCTTGGGAAGACAGAAGTGGATGAGGATATTGTTATTATCTTGATAGATCTTCACTGGTAAAAACCTTACAAGACCATAGCAAAGATCAAAATAATACCTCTTAAACCCAGAATATCTTTCCCTGCAGAGTCATGTGCAGTGTTGTCAGGGTCTAATTATTCTAACAGAGAGAGGGAACAATGCAGCCTGTAGACTACATGTTGCTCCCATGACCACTTCTGTGGCCCCCCCAGGCTCCTCTCAGACCCTATGAGATCTCAGGACATGGTTGGAAATAGCCTCTGGGCCCTCAGCAATAACCCACTCCATGTTTAATACATGGGTGATGAGCTGTGATTGAGTTCATAGACTTACAGAGTAGATACGCTTCTTTTTGACTAGAGTCTCCAAAGCAGCTTACATGGAACAGATTGATAAAACAGATTAGATTAAACAATGCTGTATTTGTAAAAAACAGTATTCAAGGACCAGTGCCTGTTATGTATCTTCAAGTCAACTATGATTTAGGGGGACATTACCCTATGGTTTTCTTGGCAGGATTTATTCAGAGGAGGTTTGCCATTGCCTTCTGCTTAAGACTGAGAGAATATGACTTGTTGAAGGTCATCCAGTAGATTGAACCCTGGTCTTTTGAAATCTTGGACTGATATTCAAACCACTACACCACACTGAATCATGTTGATGGAGGTTCGTGCAATATGCATGATTGAACAGCAAAACATGTAGAGGACTGATTTTACCATTAGACAGAATGAAATAGCCTCAAGCAGTCAAGTTTAGATGTCATGAAAGTGCAGCATAATGTTAACTATTTATATAATAAGTTATATGTTTCCTCTCTACCAGAGGGATTTTCTTCCTCAGGTATCAGAAATAACTTAACCATCCATAGCTATACTGAGAGACTTTTACTTGGGGAGGGGTTATCATTTGCTCTCCATCACACATATCTACTATCTTGGGATAGCCCTGTAAAAAATAAATACCAGTCTGCATTTCAGTAGTACTAAAATTGATAATGTCATAACATACTTCAAGACATAATACAAACATTTCATTATATTAATAACAGTTCACAGAAAAACATTGAAGACACATACAAAAACTATTAAAATCTCAACTTGCAAAATGTTAATAATCAACAATCGCTATGAATTTACCAAACTCAACAAATTGGATATTCCATAGTCAGAAAGTTGTCCTTATTGTGCGGATTCCTTTTAACTGATAGGCACACTTTCCAAAAATGACACAGTTCAGTAAGTACATAAATAATATAGTGTTTCTCTTAATTGTCTGCAAGCTCCTTTCTGCAAATTTTGAAAACTGAAATAATTCAAAGTAATCTGATTAGGGTATCAGTATTGTCTAAGACTGCTAATTTTGTCTAGACAATTTCCTGGTCTGCAGACTAGATTTCTGGATTATTTTCCCTGTTTGGACTTGATGTGATTAGAAGAGTGGGATGTACTCGTTGGTTGATCCTCACTCTACCTCTTTATCCTCCTTCCCTGGTTCAGATGCTCTCCATGTGTTGGAGAAGAAGTCTGAATTAGGGATTTGACAGAGCCTGGGGATGTGCCTAGCAGAGCAGCCTAGTAACAGGGGGTGATGTAATTAGATGGCTCTGTCTGAGGGAAAAAAACCAGCCCTACCAATGTGGGGGAGGTCTGTGGGTGAGACAGCAGAAAGCATATATACTGAGGGCATAATTTGGAATTTAGCTTTCTTCAGTGAGATTTGTAGAGAGAACTCTAAGTCAGAGCTTCCAGTCAACTACAGGAATTTTTTGGGGGGAGAGGGTAATCTTCTCAGTGGCCTAGTGTGGGGCAGAGAAGAAACCAAACCACTTCTGAAAAGGTCAGAAAATGGAACCCTGAGTGGGGAATAGACTTTTGTGCTAAGGGGAGCCACAGGGATGTGTGTGAAAGTTCTGTTGGTGAACAATGTGGTGTTTTGAAGGAATTAGTTAAATTTTTTTAAGAAATTGTTATTTTGTTGGAATATTTTTGAAACCACAATTTCTTCTTCCTTGTTTGTTATTTTAATAAAGATTTCATTGTATTTTTTATAAGTTTTGCTTCAATAGAGTATTTTCTTCAGTTTTATTTGTAATAACACGCTACCACAAATTATCAATCCCTTTTGGAATAACCATTAATAAGCTTTGCCCTTTATCCACTAAGGTTGTGGGTTTTAGAGAAAGCAGGGTTGTGATAAAGTGTAGGGCAAGGGGACCAGGATGTGATAATAAGATTACAAGGGGCACTTCTATTCCAGTGAGGGAGAAAAGAAAAGCAGGCCTGGTTTGTTTATGCCCTGGTCAAGTCTCAAGCAAGCCTTCCTCAAGCTTCCCTTCCCTTCCCTTCCTTCTCTTCGCTTTCCTTTCCTCCTCCTCCCCACATGTGATAAGGGAAACTGCCGTACATATGTAGTCTACAGTCCTGACCATGCAAGGTTTTATTTGTTTATTTATTTGGATTTATATCTTGCCTTGCTTCCAAAATGGGACTTGGAGTGGCTTTCAATAGCAGCTAAAACTAAGTATCTACAACAATATATTCTACAAAAGTTTTAGAAGTCTTTAAAAATCAGTCCAATTAAGACAGGTTCTGTGTTGTTTAGGGAGCTTAAGGGCGTATAGACCCACTATTTTAGACCTTTTCCAAAACATACAGTTTGGTGTGGTTGAAATGGCATGGAAGTGACAGCAAAATACCTTCCTTCTCTCCAGAAGTAGCATTAGTGATTTGTGTTGGACAGAGCAGTGATTTTTATTTAGTTATTAGCATTTTTTAAAAATTAACCTTTAAATCTTCCTTCCAGTGGTGGGCAAAAAGCAGCCCTTTAAGCCCCAAAGCCTCCAGTTAACACAAATTTTTAATTGGGGGGAGGGTTTTTTTTGCCCCAAATACTCCCCCCAAACAGTTCAAAACAAGTGCAAAACACAAAGGTTTTGCCCACCCCATGGCCCCCAAATGTCCCCCCAGAGAAAGGCATGGCTGAAAATCCACAAAATCGAAAGTGGAAGTCACACACTGTCACTTCCCACCATGTTGGGTATGTTGATACAGCCTACTGCGGGTATGAGATTTAAAATGGCTTCTGCCCCCTTGAAAGTTGCCTACCCTGCTGTACCAAGATAGGGAAAATATTTATCTGTCTCTTTATTTCATAAATTTATACTGCACTTTTCCTATGTATTTAAGATACTTAACAGTATTACAACATATGTGATACAAAAAAGATTGCAAGACTCATAACAAATATCAACTAATATCAACATATTGTGGATGAAGAGAGGGCAAGGCAGAGACAGATATTATATTACATTAAAAGGAGTGAGAGGCCAAGAATGTAGACAGCTGTTTTGTGGACAGATGTTCAAAGCTGAATTACACAACTTTTCCACACTGTGTCTGGGATCCTGCTAGTTGCACACAAATGTGTAAGTTTGCCATATATCTACATATGTCCTTTTTAGGCACTGCAGAATTCACTTCCTTGCTCCGCAGCACCCAAATCCCCCCCCAGACTTACCATATAGCCTCTAAACTCCCATTCCCCGGCATGGCCATTCCATGCCTTGTGGGAGCAGGCAAGATCAGAGAAGCTTCTTGCTATGTGCCTATAGCCAGATGTGAAATTATTATATCAGTGCTGAGATCCTCCAACATCTTCTGGAGGTGTCAGCATTGCTGTGATCATTTTGTGCCTGGTTACAGAGACATAGCCAGATGCTTCTTTGAGTCTGCCTGCTCCCAACAAGGCAGAGAATGACTGTGTGGATGTGGGGAGGACTTCAGAAGCTGTACAGTGCAGGAGTGGGATATGGCTCTGCCTAGCACAAGTCTGCATGCAGAGCTACTATGCTCTTCTGAGCCATACAGGATTGCAGCCTGTATGTAACGCAGCATCAAACAATACATTGTCAGCAGTATTATATTGTAGACAAAGGGGGTGAGGAAGAAGTGATGACTTGAGACGACACTGTAGTGTAGTGCACTGTTAATATTACTGCACTGAAAGCCACATGTTGTAAGATTTTCATATTTTGTATTTTAATATTATTTCCAGGGAGTTAACAATCACAAAAAGAAAACAATAAAGACAATGAAAGCACAAAACAGTACAATAGCAAAATCAGGAAACACTAGTTGTCACATTCAGAGTTTTGAAATGTCTGTGGAAATAAAAAGGTATTATCTTAGCTTTAAGGAGACACGAATGAACATAAAGTATGTTTTCTTAGGGAGAGAATTCCAAAGGCAGGAGTCTTTCTGTTGTTTGTCATGTTGTTCACATGGAAGATAAAGCCCTTGTACTTTCCTTTTCAGTAATGAATACTATGAGAATGCCTACTCAGCTGAATACATGAGACATGTTCTTGTCTTGAGTCTGGCACCAGCAAACAATAGTGCAGTTTCAAACTATTGTGGGATTCCTGTGGATCCTGAGAAACTCTATCTGGTAATTTTTTCCTGAGTTTTATATGGTATGCGTGCAATTGTGTTGCAGAATGAAAAGGTTTTCCTGGTTTATCATTCTTGCTTGTGTTGAAGGGCCCTTTATACTACATAATTAAAGTGCTATGTTCCTTCTTGTCACTGGCCCTTTTTGCATGTTACCTTTTTGCGCTGCTGGGTTGGGGTTTTCGCACGAGAAGGCTTAGCAGGAACGCTCTCGCAAGCCTCCTGCTTCGGCTTCGCAGCTCCTTCCTGGTTGTGCGAGCGCCCCGCCAGCGCCCCACCCCTTCCTTCCGCAGTGCAGCCTGGGAGTTAGAGGCTGTGCTGGGGCAAGAAGCACCACCGACGCGGCTCAGAAGGCTTCACATGGAGGGTGAGTGTGCACGGGGCCCGGGAGCATTGCATGATGGCGCACCATTTTCGGCTTGAAGCTGAAAATGAAAAGATGCATGCGCGCTCTGTGTCCGGCCCTTGAGTGTCGCGTAAATGTGAGTGCGTCATGCAGACCGCTCCTCACATTTACACGACACTCAAGGGGCCCTCTCTCTTCCAAAACACCGTGTGAAAAAGGCCACTGTGTGCCTTCAAGTCATTTTCGACTTATGGTGACCCCAAAGCGAACCTTTTCTTGGCAAGATTTGTTTAGATGGGGGTTGTCTTTGCCTTCCTCTGGGGCTCAGAGAATGTGACTTGCCTAAGGTCACCTACTGGGTTTTCATGGCTGACTGGGGATTTGAACCCAGGTCTCCTGAGTTGTAGTCCAGTGCTCAAGCCACTATACCATGCAATTTCTTTGCAATCTGTCCTAAATACCCTAAGGGCACCAGAACCGGATCAGGTCAGTTAGTACTTGGATGGGAGACCATCAATGAATACCAGCTGCTGTAGGCCATATTTCAGAGAAAGGAACTGACAAAACCACCTCTGAGTATTCCTTGCCTAAGAAAACCCCATGAAATTCATGGGATTGCCATAAGTCAACAGGAGACTTGAAGGCACATACATAGAAACAGGCATTCTTCCTTAACTGCCATGGCAACATCCTATGGAATTCAGGGGCTTGCTGCTTGGTGACGCAAGAGTTCACTGGATGAGAATTCTAAATACTCTTTCCTAAATTATCCTTGCAAGTAATAGCAGCAGTCTGGTAATTTTGAATTTGTGGCATCACTGATTCAGTGAATGAAAATAGAGGGAAGTGATTTTTTCAGAAGCTGTGCCAAGTGTATGAGGAAGGATTGTTGAACCTGTTCCTCACCTTCAACTTTCCTCACAAATCTCCCTACTCTGTCATTTATCTACTAGTGTGGCTTAGAATCTTACATACCCCAATCTTATTTAAGTCCCCTTTGTAATAGCATTCATCTTGCCCAAGACTTAGCATGCTATAGAGAATTGCATTCAAGCATCCCATAGCACCCCTTCTACAAAACAAGCACATGTTATTAACTTACACTATAGAATAGAATTACAGGCATTGCTTCACTCAAGCCAATAATATTCAGAGTTTGGAATTTATTTTTTTTTACTATAACACCCAGAACTATTATAATAATCAATGCAGAGAAATAGAAAATGAGAACAAAAAAGGAAGAACAAGAGACCTCTTCCACAAGATCTGAGAAATCAAAAGGAAATTTAAAACAAGAGGAGGGATGCTACAGGATCACTTTATCTGTTTAACTTACATGCTGAATGTATCATACATAAAGTAGAATTAAACTAAGAGGAAGGAGACATGAAAATTGGAGGAAGGAACGTCTGCAGTTTAAGATATGCAGATGTCACTATACTACTAGCAGAAAATAGTGAACGCTTGAACAATTACTGAAGAAAGTCAAGGAAGAAAGTTCAAAGGCAGGTTTACAGTTGAACATTAAGAAAACAAAAATAATGATCACAAATTATTTGCATTACTTTAAAGGAGACAATGAAGACATGGGAATAGCTAAAGATTGTTTATATCTTGGCTCAGTCATTAAACAAATTGGAGATTACAGTCAAGAAATGAGAAGACTAGGACTTGGAAGAGCAGCTATTAAAGAACTAGACAAAATCCTGAAGTGTAAACATATGTCATTGAATCCAAAATTAGGATGGGCCATGACATTGTATTTCCAAGTTCCATGTATGGTTGTGAAAGCTGGACAGTGAAGAAATTCATAGGAAAAGAATCAACTCATTTCAAATGTGGTGCTGGGGAAGAGTTCTACTGATACCCGACTTGCTAAAAAGACCAATCTGTGGGTCCTAGAGCAATTCAAGCCAGAACTCTCCCTAGAATCCAAGATGACTAAACTGAAGCTGTCATTCTTTGGCCATATCATGAGAAAACATGACTCACTAGAAAAGACAATAATGCTTAGTAAGGTAGAAGGCAGCAGGAGATGTGGAAGACCACTTTACAGGTGGATAGACACAAGCAAGCAAGCCACAGCCCTGAGTTTGCAAGTCCTGAGCAGGAATATTGATGATAAGGTAACTTGGAGGTTTCTCATTTGTAGGGTCACCATAATTTGAAGTTGGATTGATGGCACTTAACAACAACAAAGTTATTTAGTGTCCCAAACTGGGAAAAAGTTGGGATGATGATGATGATGATGATGATGATCATCATCATCATCATCATCATCATATCATCATCATCATCATCATCATTTAAAATTGAAGAAATTTTGATTAATTTTAATAAGAAACTTGATTATGCGCCAGTAGTGATTCATATGAAAGTTGGGAATGCATGTGATAGAATCCTGTTCATCTGTATAAATATTTCATATCAGTGAATTTAAAGCAGGCTGGTAGAAGACTGCTAGAAGATCACTGTTGCATAAGCAGGTAACAAGTTTGTAATGTCACTTTCTGTTCAACATCTCTACACCAGTATGTTGTGCAGTTGAGAAGCCCATGGCATTTACTAAGATGAGCTATGTTCAACGAAGCATTAGTTGCTAGTGAATCTCAATCAGGGGCAGTCTCTGGATCCATTGCTGTACTGATGACAGATCCACTTTTGGTTTTATATCCATTCTTCTTGCAGATGCTCCAGGTTGTCTGAAAGCCTGTCAAACCCTATTTCTAATAGAGGTTTGACACCAGGAGAGCTCCCATGCAACTTGGAGCAACCATGAGATAAGTGGCTACAAATTTGAGAATGGATTCATCACCTCTTCAGTAGCAGACCAATAGCTGCCTCTATTCAGATTTAGCAGTTTTGGTAAATCCACTTAAGCACATCACTGCCTGGACCTCTTCTGTGATGCTGGAGAATATCAGTCAAATTGATGTCAAAGGGATTAAGATCTCATATCAACAGAATGTCACACAGGGACAATCAAAGTATAGCCTATTCCAGTAATAAGTCCTTAGCTAATATGATCCGATTGCGAAACATAAGGAGTCTCACTGTGTAAGAAGTGAAACCATCCATTGCTTAGTTCAGCCAACTATAATTTGGCTTCTGCTTTCCAAGAATTGTTTCACACAGTAGCCATGGTACCTGAATTTGCCCTGTCCTCTTTCCTTTTCATATTGCATCTGATAAATGGTAAGCTATGACTTTAAATTATGAACTGTCCTACAGGAACTGGCAGGTGGTATAAGACTGCAGGAATGGATGGATAGTTAGATTTTGTAGGGCAATAGCTTTGTAGAAAAGGAAAATAAGTCTGTTCAAAGAGAAGTGCAAGGTTGTGATGTATAAACTGTGAAGATAAAGGAAAAATGTGTGGTTTAATGAAAAGGTTGAGCCTTCTGCTGTGCACAGACAGTAGAAGCAGATATGAGCGCATCTCTTTGAGTGTCTCACTCTGTATGCTGTTGATTCTTTGCTGCATATAATTGCTCTCCCACAGAGAAAATATTGGGTGTAATCTTCTGCCGTCTTTTAAGGAAGCAAGCTTTCCACGTTCAATGAATTTACTGAAAGAAGTGGAAGTTCTCTAGTACTTTGGTATATTATCTGCTGCCTCTTACACAGTTTAAGTTTTTTCATTTTACCATCTATTGTAGCTGGAAGATGACTTCATTGTTGGCTATTTGGATGCTGTGTTGCTCTTTGGCCATGCTTTGAAAAAACTTTTTTTTGAAGAAAACCCAATCGATTCTCCTAAATTTATTAACCAATTCAGGAATGTCACTTTTCAAGGTAATTATATATACTTCTTTTAATCTCTAATTAATGGAGTAGGTTGTAGAGTGGGCTAACTGCAAAACGCAGTTTGTGCCAGATAGGATTACAATTGATGTGGACCAAATGTCATAATAAAAGGTTCTGTTCTCTTATTTTTCATTGTTTTCTAGTTTCTCATAATAAATATTACATTTCTTCATAGATAGTAATTGTACTATGTGTTTAATAATTGAATAATTATTTTGGGATGAAGCTTTCAGAATAATATATAGAAAATTATTTTTTTAAAAAAAAAGTATAAAAAATACAATGAGCACAGTCCTGTTAGTGATATGTGTACATATGAGTGCAGCCGCCAGAGTGTAGTGGTTTGAGTGTTGAGCTAGAACTCTGGGGAGCCCAGGGTTCAAATCCCTGCTAGGCCATGGAAATGCCTTGGGTGACCTTGGGCAAGTCACACTCCTACAGCCTCAGAAGAAAGCAATGGCAAACTCCTTCTTAACAAATATTGCCAAAAAAAAAAAAAAAAAAAAAATCCCATGATAGTTTTGCCTTAGGTTGCCATAAATCAGAAATGAATTGAAGGCACACAATATTAACAAAGTGCAGCTTGCTCATGCTTAAGTCCTGTTCTAGCTGGGGTGCAGAAGGCCCTTTCACCCCATCCAAAAAACTTCCCATGCCTGCCAAGCCTTGGAAGGAGCTGATGGTATTCCTTCTTACCAAAGGGAAGGGGAAGAAGAGGGACATTTAGATCATGAGGATTCCACTGCTCTGAGTTCCTGGAGGAAAGAAAGGTTGAGTACAATCTGTTTAAGAACACATGCTCATTTCTTCCCCACCTCCTAAAGCAAGCTAAGAACAGCTGCTTCTTTGTGATCTTTATTGCTTCCCTCTCCCTATATTTTCCACCAGTAAGTGGGGTCACTTCTGGTGCTTGACAGCTGCTAGTGGTGGGAAAATGCAGAAAGTGCATGCAAGCTACACACACGTAGGATTTCAGTCAATGTTTCCTTAGAACAGGAAACACAGCTGCAATAAAATTCCAGCATGAAAATTAATATAAAAATAGCAGATATAAGCAGGGGCAAATAAGTATTTTGCAGCTTGTGCTGAAATAAGAGGTAAAGGATAGTACTACGGAGAGAGAATTTCACTGATAGGGTGCTACTGACTTTTTTAAAAAATTACTTGGGGTATTTAGGTGTGGGATGAGAGCCTCAGAAAAAGGCCTCCAGGTGATATTATTAATCTTTTGCGTACCAACGTCCCAGGGGCTTCAGTAATTGTATGCCCATTTATTGGGAAGCAAGCTTCACTAGACATGGTAGAGAGATGTTTCTAATTAGACAGATGTAGCCAGATTCCTGCTGTTCTGCAACACAGACATAGGAAAAAAACTTGACACAAAAATGAGAGAATCTTCTGAGGACAAACAGTAAGTGAGGAGAGGAGAGAGAAAACGCTGGTTGGGTTGAGAAGAACCCCCCCCTTTTTTTTACACTGATTATTACAGGAAGGGGGTGTTTTTTGGTTAACTATATATATATATATTGTTTTAAAAGAACAGGCATGGCTGCTCAATTTGACTTGACTACAATTCCCATTGTAGACTCAGAGATCTTTCATACTACATAGTTATAGTGCTATGATTCCACTTTAGTTGCATGGTGGAATCTTAGGATTTGCAGTTTAGGAAGAGGCACTTTGAATTCTTAGCCAGAAAACTCTAGTGTGTCACCAAACTGCAAATCCCATAATTGCACAGGATGCAGCCATGGCAGCTAAGGTGGAATCATGGTGCTCTAACTGTGAAAGGACCCCCAGTTTGAAGTTTGAAGAAAACAATTCAACTGCCACTTCAACCGTAACACCAACCTGAAGGTTATACTCCCTTAGCCCACTTTTGGATAATTTTTGTTGTTGTTGTTGTGTACCTCCAAGACATTTCTGACTTATGGCGACCCTAAGAGACAACCCTATCATGAGTTTTTCTGGGGTTGACAGTGTGTCACACACCCAAGGTCACCCAGTGGGTTTCCATGGCTGAGTGGGGAATTGAACACTGGTCTCTAGCGTTATAGTCCAACACTCAAACCACTACCTTGCCCTGGATAATACCTTATAGAAATTAACTTGCTCACTGTTCACATAGCCCTATTTCATCTTCAGAGGAAATGCCCAGGCTATTACAAGTTTTTCACTGCTTTTTTTCCCCCCCTCTTACAGGTATTCTTGGTCCTGTAACCCTGGATGAATATGGAGACATTGATGTCAATTTCACCATTTTTTATACATCAGTAGATGTACCTAAAGTAAGCATCATCATAAGGCCATATTAGCAGTAGAAACTGCAGACAGCAGTGATTTCTGCCTCAAAGGACTATTTTGGGTTTTTAGTGTGGGACAAATGGGTGATTATTGTCAGAAGCAGCTATTGAATTATGTTTTCAGCTGGAACTGACTGCAGTTCTAAGCCTCTCCAAGATTTTGGTTGGTATCAAAAACTAACACACATCACTATTGCAAGAAAAGCTCATTGATATAACAGGTGGTCTACATCAAAGGAAAGCATCATAATCCTTTAGCAGATGGATTTTAATGTCCCCTCATAGCAGCTGGTAGAATTGGGTCCCTAAACTGGGGTTGGGTGCACCCCCATGGCAAGAAAACTGGAAGATGTATCCCTGGGGCATATAGGGTAGAACCAAATGGGAAACCGAACTGAACAGACGTGACCCATCTCCTATCTTAATAGCTATGAGAACTGTACAAGCAAATTGCTAATATTAAAGTTTATATCAGTTCCCAGTTTGCAGTTTTGAACCACCAGAATAAAGTAAAACTATCTAGCAGAGTGTACCAAACACAGTATAACCCTTTTTATGCCATTGGACAGCTGCTAATGTTTGGCCATGATACTGACAAGGATTTGAGAACCCATCTGCCTGGTGGTAGGGGCTGCATGCAATACGGGTGGTGCTCCTGTCTTTACAGCAGAAACTCTTCCTCCTAACAACACCACTTTATATCTCCAACAAACAATTTCAAAACCTTTCCAAAGGCCGTGTGTATCTTCTATCCAGAGCTGGTATACACACTTTTCACATGCACTAGGCAGAAAGCCAGACTAGATATATCTAATAATTGTATGAATGATTTTTAAAAAAATAAATGATAGATGCAATCCTGTGGATTGAGACTGGAACCATGCTGAGTATGCAAAGGTGTTAACCCTCACTACGGTGTTGATGCAAATCACGACCTCCCACTTCTATTATTATGAACATTGGAACTTTTGAACAACTAGAACTTTTTTCCTAGTGTAAAAAGCAGATACATTTAATAAACTGAATAGTCTGTGTTACCTCATTTGGGAAAGACATAAAAGGTGGATGAAACTGCTGTCCTTGAATGGAGAGTCAAAGGATTTCTGTGTGTGAGCAAAGACGTTGGGAATATCTTGGTTTAATAAGCCAAGATATGATTGTCTATAGAAACCACTGCAGTGTAGTGGTTTGAGGTTAAACTAGGATTCTGGTAGACTAGGGTTCAAACCCCTACTCAGCTATGGAAGCCCACTGGGTGACATGCTCTCCCAGTCTTATAGGAATGCAATGGCAAACACTCTCTGAATAAATCTTGCCAAGAAAACCCTAGCATAGGGTCACTGGAAGTCAGAGTTGACTTTAAGTTACATAACAATGATTGTTTGTACTGCTTCAGTAAGAAATATAAACAATAAAAGAACTGAGGAATGAAAAGTGTAGAGAAATCTGTGGAGGGAATTTGCCTTAGTGTTATTAATAGTCACTGATTCTGCAAGGAAAAAGAATGTCAGAGTGAAACTTTCCTCCATTTTCTCACTCCAGTATAAGATCCTTCTGCGATATGACACGCATCTGAATAAGACAGTAGCAGAAAAGGAGAAGCCAGATTTCATCTGGAAAAGAAATATGCTGCCCAATGATACTCCTAGTGTTGGTGAGAAAATCTGGTTTTTTTGCGGGGTGGGGGGTGAGGAGAGGATTTGAGCAGAACTGGGGAAACACCTACATCCAACTTGAATTCAGCAGCTAATCTTAAACAGGTTAATCTAATAAACCAAACCTGTTTTTTTCCTTTGAATGCCTAGCCCAATTCCAAGCCAGTTTGGCATCTTACAGAGCACTTCAGTGGATCTTACTGGGGGAGGAAGGCGTTGGAGGCCACACTGTTGATCAAGTCAGAATGGCTTAAATAGTACAACTCCTAATTAACTATGACAATACTCATCTTGAATTTCCTTGATTTATAACAGTCCTCATATCCTTCGTAATCCATTATCAGAAACTCTATACAGATGCCTAATCATCCTTTGACAGTGTAATAATTTCCTCATTTTTACCAATTCCTTCTTTATTCTATCAGACTCCCAGTGCTTATGAAATGAATAATCGTTGCTATGGAAACGCTCTTTGGTTGCAATAGTTATACTAGAGAAATGTCTTGAGAAGGTCAGAGTGGTCTCCTATCCAAATCTTATCCTCCACCATGTGATAGTTCTTTGATCATATGACCAAATATTGTCTTCTACTATAATACAGAGCTTTTTGAGGATGCATGGTTGGGTGTGAATACCTTGGTCATCTACAAGACCGTGCCTAGAATAGTTTTGCTAAAAGAGTCCAGGAGAATACCTAATATCAGAGGAGAAATATATTCCTTATTATGTTCCCTCATTTATTTATTAATTAAAATACTTCTTTCATGCCCTATGTAAAAAGATCTCAGAGTGGCATACAAATAAAATCACTACTAACAGGTTAAAATAATTTTAAACAATAAAAATGACTGAAAGAGACTGAAACACATTAACAAGTTGAAACAGGTTTAAGAGATTAGAACAGTTTAAAACCCCTGTGTGTAGCATTTGAAGTAAATCACTGAAGTCCAATGGATTTAATAAATAGTCATGTTTTTCTTGGCACTGAAATGAAACCTCTCTTTGTGCCAATTGGGCCTCCAACGCGATGGCATTCCACAATGTGGATGTCAGGGCTGAGAAGCCAATCTTTTGAATACTGTATTGACCTCATAGTGGGACAAAGAGGAGCCCCATCTCCGCAGACCGTGATTCTTGGACAGACACATACAGAGAGAGGAGAACTTTGTTTAAGGAGCCTTTAACGTCCAACAGCTTAAAGTATCCTGGAATTATGAGCAAAAATGGGGCCTGCTGATGTTTGCTTTGAGGCACTCATCATTTAACCTGAATCTTCCCAAGCGCTCATGTATATTACATCAAGGGAGAGTTAAATCTACATCACTCCATTTTGGAACTAGATCAGCAGCTTTCTGCTCATCTAGTTCCAAATATTAGAAAACAGTGTAATTGGACATTTGAACTACTAGGCTGCTAGTGTTCATGTTTGTATCAGCAGAAGTTTTCTACCCTTGTCCCAGAGCAAGGAATGGATATATTGCCCAGTAGCTGGCATGCAAAGGTTCAAACCTTCAACTTAATTTTAGTCCAGTGATGTAATTTCCCATCTCCCTTTTAAATTAATTCCGAAAGTATGACTCTTTAATTTACCTAGACAAATTTCTATTTATGCGCAAATTAAATTGCATAATGAAATACTTTGGTTCTGTAGAAAGTTGCTCCATTTTCAGTTGAAAAAGTTATTGCATTTCGTCTTGGACTAGACATTCAATTAAAATGAATGGTAAGATAAAATATAAAGAAAACTCTATGCTGAGCTATACTGTAAAGATTAGGCTGCTTCTGTTTCTTAATTTCTTGTGTAATTCAAAAATTATTAAGTGTCTTTTTGCTCATTTGGTTTGAAATTCAGAAATCTAATGTCATTATGATGACTGCTGGTACTCTTAGCAGAATAACAACATGCTTCCCGGGAAAGATAATTTCTTTTCAAGGTGGGGTGTGGAAATATAGTCTTCTTTGTAGTGTAATATTTTGGATCACTAGAGGGCAGTACAGTCTCAGGAATATAAATACCTTACTGTGTTTCTGAATTCGAGACCATCAGCTTGTAATTTTCTTTAAAGTGTGCTTGAAGCTATTTAGCCTTCTGTCACTCAGCCTAAGGTACAGGGCAGGAAAGCATCTTGTAACTTGCCAAATACATTTGCTTGCTAACTGATTTATTTATTGGTGACCCAATGTCCTGACTTCCTACTAAAATCAGCCAGCTTGAGTGTTTTGACAAGGATCACTTTGTTATCAGAGAATTAAGAGGGAGAATAGGATTGGCCCTGGGATGAAAAAGTAGATGGAGAGCGTGGGTAAATGCCAAAACAAAACAAAACAAAGATCAAGAGCTTTCAAAGTAGAAAATGGAAATTTTTCTGTATAAAATAAAATAAAATGAAATTTCTAATTTTTTCCCCGCTGTTAGGTAATGACCTTTCAGGCAGGCTTTCAGCAACTAAATGGGTCTAAATGGAGTTGCTGGACTTGATATGTTTTAATGCTTTTATTAAGATAGTGTTTTAAAATAGTGTTTTGAGATGTCATAAGCTGCCTTGTATTGCAGCCTTTAGAGAAAGTTGGAATATCAACAGATCAATGAATCAATAAGATAGCACAAATCATTAGAGCTAAGATTGCCAAAAAAGAGATCATGCTTCTGTTCTTTCCACCTTCTCCATATTTTCTGAAAAGTAGAGTATACTCTGAAAGTCACTTTGCTTTTTAATAACTATCTTAGGTTTTGTTTGCATTATTGGTTGCTTTGCCTTAATTTTAAAGAAATTTTAAAAATTTGGGATGGTTATTTTTTGAATCACTATTCCCAGCACTCCTCAAGAAGCATAACCAGTTTGGGAATTCTAGTCCTCAAAAGGTAGTTTTTTCAAGCTCTGATCCCGTATGTGTGTATTGAAAGTAAATTCCATTTTCAATGGAGCACACTATTAGGAAAATCCTATTGGACTGATTGGGACTTACTTTTCAATAGATATGAATAGGATTGCACTACAAAGCTTTCAGTTGCCTTGGTAAAATATTCCATAGAAATTACTTAAAACTCACACTGCTGGTTTTTTTGTTTTTTGTTTTTTTGTATTGTTTTATTTAAAGAAAGTAAAAGCAATGGATAGCAGACAGGAATGCTAGTCACTGTATCTACTGAGGTTTAATTTCTAAAAAAAAGGAACAGGGATGCAATGTTTTAACAAAATTCTATTTCAGAACTCTCTCTTTCTAAAACGATTTGAGAGAGGAATTTGTGTATGAATATCTGTCTTTCTCTTAGTCTACTTACTTAATCCACTAGCCCTCGGGAAAACCAGACTTAGCTGATGAGGTGTCAAGTATTTTCATGGTCCTTCTCTCGGGATTCCTAATAGTAGGATGCAGACAGATGTTACCTTCTTTAAAAACTGGGTTGCATTCTCCACTAAATGGTGACTTCAAGTTGACGATTGCTTGGTGGTTATCATTTTTATGCATCTCTGTGTATTAGATTATTCTGCTGTAACTCATTGCTTCTTTCTTTTAACTGTTCTTGTTTACCAATTTCTCACTTTCGCAGGCCCACACATTCTGACTATAGCTGTTTTCACCCTTGCTGGGATAGTGGTGCTGATTCTGATCATCGCTCTGCTGGTGCTGAGGTACAATTACCTTTTCCCCTTCCTCTGTCTTTTCTAGAGATAGGTTCACAAACCCTTTCTGAAACTTCCACTTTTGAATCCTTTCCTAGCAAAGGCTAGTCAGCACAAATATACTTGCAAACACTCTATGTTTTTCCAATTATCAAGCTTTCTATAGTATTTTTGCTGCCAAATCATAACCATTTCTTATGTATTCTACTATCTGGGAGTAAAGATTCATTTTCAACCGCTTCCCCAGCCACATTCTGCGTGTAGACTTCAGTAATACGTTCCTTACATTCCATCTTTGAGATATCTCAGGCCATTTCCGCACCGGGTATTTAAAATGGTGCAGAGCGACCTCCGATGGAGGTCTTCTGCACCATAGAGTGGACTGGTGTGGACTACTTTTTGGAGTTCCACACCTCAGTCCAGTTCTGTGCGACTGGAACTGGTCGCGCAGCGTGCTTTTTAAAAACCTCTTTTTTGAGGTTTTTAAAAAGCACGGAGTGGGCAACCCCGTCTAGCTCTGTTGCCGCGCTCCGAAGCAGATTTGCAGGTGCACGCAAGTGTGTGCCTGCAGATCTTCTGGGGGCGGGCTTTCAGCTGGCGAGCTTCTCCGGTTGGTGGAGAGCCTCCACCAACCGGAAGCCGCCATTTTGGACGCCGGAGAACTGCGGAGCGGCGAATTCATGCTGCTGCTCTTCGCGACGGACTCTCCCGGTCGCAGGAAAAATCTGGTGAGTCCCATTTCTGCCCATTTCTGCCTGATTCACACCCCATGTGCGGAAAGGGCCCCAGTTTGGTAAATGGAAATTTTCATACAGGTTTCACTTAAAGCATGATTAAGATTTCTTTGATGTGAATGAAAATATTAAAATTACTTCTAAAAGGCTGCTTTCAGTTTAAGTCAAACTTGTTAATTTAATATATGATGACTAAATTCTTAGCCTGTCCTGTATGTCCATGAGTAATACCATTTCTAGATTCAAGTGCTCCAAGAATTGCTACAATTACTGTGTACTTTTTTGTGATGTGCAGAAAGTACAGGAGAGCTAATAAACTCCGACAGAAGAGATGGTCCCACATCCCACCTGAGAAAATACTGCCTTTGGAGACCAGTGAGACAAGTCATATCAGTTTGAAGGTAGGACACATTTTTACTTCACAATACATAAAGCTGTTGTGTCTTTGGAGTGTGGTGATAATCCTAATCTGTTCTTCATTAAATTATCCCATTTAGTATCTGTCCAAATAAGTATCTTTTTATGACAGTATAGCAGAAAACCATGGATTATCGTTCACGCTCTCCCACTAGGCTTTTGTATTATGTATTCTGGTGATAGTGTTGCTATCAAATCTCAGGACTTGGACTTTCCAGTGAGAAAACAGACTCAGGTGCAGAGTTTATGAAAGCATGGCACAAGTATATCCTTACCTTTCCTTGATACTCCCACAAGCAGCTTTTAAGTGACAGCACTGCAATATCCTATCTGCATGTAGTTGATTGTCAAGGGACAGTGGTAGGGAGAGTGTTATGCAGCGGTTGCTCTTCTTTTTTAAAAACAAAATTGGGTGTGATCTGTGCTCATGCACCAAAATTGTTCAGCAGGGGGAGCACATCCGAAACATTTATTCTGTAAGTAAATCTGTACATGTACATACACATAGACCTATATACAACCTTCAAAGATGAGGAAAGACTCTATAAATATTAACCTGTAGAAACTCCAAAAGGCTAGGAGTTGTTGTACCCCTACTGAACTTATTTAGTGCATTTGAAATAATATCTAGTGTCTATGTCCATGCAGCAAATCACCACAGTAGCCAATGTGATATTTGGGAAAAGGAATTGGCATTTCACAGGGATGAAATGATGTGCCTAATTGCTTGGAAATACAACATTCTTCCTTACAACAAGAGGCCTACCTTGATATAAGGTTGTGAAAGGTGAATAATAAATGGGAAACAAGTGTACATTTCTTGTTAAACTGTCTTCATGAAAAAAAACACACAACAGCATTCATGATGTGAGATGTATATTGGAACTTCATGTCCTAATAAGCTATGGAATCCATGGCTTATTACATTCTGCTTTCTGACATACACTGGGTGGAGTAGATTATTGAAACCTGCTTGATTAGCTTTCTTTGTTTCACAGATTGATGATGACAAAAGGCGTAGTACTGCCCAGAGGCTGCGTCAAGGCAAATATGACAAGAAGGTATATTTATTCTAACACTTCTGCTTTTCTTCAGTCTTTTAGAATTGTTCTTGTGCAAGACAAATCTTAAAGTGACAGTGATACCTTTTCCAGTTGTTTGCGAACTTCTATAGATTAAGGATGGAGTGGGAATCTTGTTTGGTTTCAGGGCTCTTTCTTTGGCGTCATCTCAGTGTTGCTCAATGGATGCAGTGGAGCAGTAGAATCAGTCTGGAGAGCCTGTAGGGTAGACGCAGAATGAAGATTGAGGCTGTTTCCGCACTACACTCTAATAGTGCGATTATTCTACTTTCAACATCCTATGGAATCCTGGAGTTTGCAGTTTAGGGAGGGGCCGGCTGGCCCCTCCCTAAACTGCAAACCCCAGGATTCCATAGGATGTTGAAAGTGGAATAATCACGCTATAAGAGTGTAGTGCAGAAATGGCCTGAGTATAGTACATTCATGATGTATTTTAATGATTAATGATATGTTATACCCACAAAAGGAGGATTTCACTGTCTGTCTGTCTGCCTGCCTGCCTGCCTGCCTATCCAGCAGCGGAGCTTGGAGTGCGTGGAGGGGGGCAGGAGGGGGACGGGGCTACAGTGAGGGCCGTGGCCATGGTGAGTGGGGGTGTGGCTGTGGCACACGGGGGCATGGCTATGAGTTGGGATGCCCCAAAAACATTGCTGCCAGGAATGAACTTCCCCCATCGCGCCCCCGTCCCTACGCAACTGTGCCTATTTATCATTGTATAGTTAATATTACACATATAAGGAAGGGGTAACTTCTTCATTATTGGTTGGGCTTAATATCAATGAATAAAAATGTGTTTCTAAAATATCCAAGATTTGACTTATACCAGACTCTCATGATGTTAATTACTGTGATTCCTTCCAACTGTTTTCATTTTCTAGGTGATAATCCTGAAGGATTTTAAATCCAGTGATGGGAATTTTACAGAGAGACAGAAGATAGACCTAAACAAGGTGAATGTTGGACTTACTACTTGCATCCACCTAAACATGGCAAAAATAGTAGCTAATATACAGAGTACATGATCCTTTTTTTTCTTTCATCAATCAATGAAAGGACTCGGTGGCTATTGTGGGCTCTTCCAACTCTCTGATTCTAATTACCATACAGAAGATTTTAATCCCATGAGCCTTCTGCAGTATGCTAGATCTCACTCAAAAGGCGATAATATGGGAATAGAATTCCATATTTACTTTTGAATTATGATTAAATTGGAAAGCATTAGATTACTGATTCTGCTATATTCCTGTGCCAAGAGTAGAAGGCAGTAGCCTATTCCAGAGGGGAAGACCTCATAAGAATCTCTGTATCTCTTACCCTATACATCATTTCTAACATTGCAAGTTATTGTTCTGTTTCTAATATATGCAAATTTTCCTTCTAGCTCCTTCAAATTGATTATTACAACCTGACTAAGTTCTATGGAACAGTCAAGATGGACATGATGATCTATGGAGTGATTGAGTACTGTGAGAGAGGATCACTGCGGGTAATCAGTCTTGTAGCTTACTAACTTATTGTACAAAGACACATCATAATAATCCATCGCTTCCAAAGACAAGTTCTAGTTATTTTTTTTTTTAAGTTCTTTTTTTTTTTTATTAATAATAAAGATGCATAAGTAAACAGAAATATCTCTATATATACAACAATAAACATTATACAAATAAGATACAAAGTACTATATAATAGTAATTATATATACAATATTTTTTGTAATATTAATGTCCATATTAACATTGTACTTTTAAAGAAAAATCTTCTCGTATCTGTCTATTTTCTTTTACTTATTTCATATTATGTATACTTTACATTCCACTTCCTAACTTCCCTAGAGTTAATTCTTAATAGTCCTGTAATTGTTACTCTTTCAATACCCCTATCCCAACTTTACGTGCCTTCTCACAATTCTGTCATTCCAAATCTATGTTTACCCTTTAATGTCAGAACCTTAAAACATTGTTTTCTTACATATTTCTTATGTTGAGAAGAAAAACTTCTCTACTTGTCTCCATTCCATATCATTTAGTTCTTGATTTTTCCCTTGTATCATCCAGGTTAATTTATCCATTTCCCTGTATTCCAAAACCTTTATTTTCCAATCTTCTATTTGTGGAACCTGATCTTTTTTCCACTTTCGCGCATATTCTATTCTTGCGGCTGTAATCATATAGAGAATTATTCTCCAAAATTTCTTCCTGTACTCTTTTTGTATTTTCTCAGTCATATTTAGTAGAAATAGTTCAGGTATCAGAGGAATATTAAACTGTAATATATCTGAAATTATTTCTTGTATTCTTTTCCAATATATTTTAGCTTTATCACAGGTCCACCATACATGATAGTAAGTCCCGTTTTCTCGACCGCATTTCCAGCACTTATTCTCCCTTGTTTTATATATCTTATTAATTTTAACTGGATCGAGGTGCCATCTATACAGCATCTTTAAATAATTCTCCTTCAAACTTTGGGCTGCTGTAAATTTTTGTGTTTCTAGCCATGACTTCTCCCAGTACTCTAATTGAATCTCATGGCCCATGTTCTGTGCCCATAGAATCATCGAAGGTTTTATTTGTTCTGCCTCTAATTCTCTCGCAATCTGGAATTTGTACAATTTAGAAGTCACTTGATTCTGTGATTTAAATAATATATCTTCGAACTGTTTATTATTTTTGTCTATTTGAAAACCTTCTAATTTCTTATCCATGTTATATCTTTCTTTAAGTTGTCTATAGAGAAACCATGAGCACTTGAACCCTTCATATTCCAATTCTTCTCTAATTTTTAATCTTGTTTCTTGATTTTCGACAATTATCATATCCTGATATTTTATCAATTTTTCCTGTGGTTCCCGCCATCTACTGTAAAAGGCCTCATGTGGGGAGATCCATAATGGTATTTTTCTGTAATATTTTTTCTTAAACTTTTGCCAGTTTATTAAAAGAGCCTTCCTTAGATAATGATTCTGAAATTCTTTATCAATTTTGTATTTATTATACCATACATATGCGTGCCACCCCATTCTTAATCCACTTCCCTCCAAAGTTAGTATTTTTTCATTTTGTAATGTTAACCATTCTTTTATCCAAGTCAAGGAGTTTGCTTGATAATACAATTTCAAATCTGGAAGCCCGAAACCTCCTTTTTCCTTCTTCTCCATCAAATACTTCCATTTTATTCTTGGCCTTTTCTTATCCCAGATGTATTTAGAAATTTCTCTATGCCATTCTTTAAACGGTTTTTCGTTTGTAATAACAGGTAAATTTTGAAAAAGAAAATTTAATTTTGGTAGCACATTCATTTTAATTGCTGCTACCCTTCCAAGCAACGAAAGTTGAAGTCTGTTCCAATTATTTAATGATTCCTTAATTCCTTTCCATGTATCTTTATAATTATTATCATATAGTTCATTATTTCTTTTTGCGATCCAAATTCCCAAATATTTAACTTTCTTTTCTAATTTAAAACCTGTTCTTTGAGCCAATATATTTTCTTCTTCCACTCGCAGATTTTTAGTCAGGATTTTTGTTTTGTCCTTATTGACTCTAAATCCTGCCAATTCACCAAATTGATTCAGCTTTACCAGAAGATTATCTATTCCTGAGTTCGGGTCTTCTAATATGATCACTAAGTCATCGGCATATGCCTTTAACTTATATTCATGGTTCTTCACTTTGCATCCTTTCAACTCGGAGTCTTCTTTTATCATCCTTATTAATATTTCAAATGTTAATATAAAGAGTAAAGGTGATAGAGGACATCCTTGTCTTGTACCCTTCTTAATTTTAAAATTATCCGTTTTTCCCCCATTTATAATCAAAGCAGCAAC
Organism: Cyclura pinguis; assembly: GCA_030412105.1. Taxonomy (NCBI): domain Eukaryota; kingdom Metazoa; phylum Chordata; class Lepidosauria; order Squamata; family Iguanidae; genus Cyclura; species Cyclura pinguis. The sequence goes on from CM059603.1 coordinate 43,027,811, forward strand.
TTGATCTTTATATATTTCTTTGATCCATTTTATATAAGTATTTCCAAAATTCATTTTAGTCAATACCAAAAACATGAAGTCCCATTTCAAGTTATCAAATGCCTTCTCGGCATCGATAAAAATCAAGGCAAGCTTTCTCTCATTATGCTTCTCGTAATACTCAATGACATTTAAAATTGTTCTTATGTTATTTCTTAATTGCCTATTTGGCAGAAATCCATTTTGCTCTTCCTCTATAATTTCTTGTAATACTTTTTTTGTTCTTTCCGCCAAGATGCTCATAAAGATCTTATAATCAATATTCAACAACGAAATTGGCCTGTAATTACCAGGTTCTTTTAAATCTTTCCCTTCCTTCGGTATTAACGTGATACAGGCCTCACCCCAGGAATTTGGTCGTCCTTCTACCAAAATTTCGTTGAATAAATCCAGCATATACGGCACCAGTTCTTCCTGCAATGTTTTGTAGTACATTGCCGAAAACCCATCCGGGCCCGGTGCCTTTGCCGAGTTAAGTTTCTTGATTGCTTGCGTTATCTCTGTTGTTGTTATTTTAGTATTAAGTATTCTCTGCTGATCCTCTGTTAGTTCTGGTATTCTTTGTTTCTCCAAAAAGTCCAAAATCTCCTTTTGTATCTTTCTGTCTTTTGCATTATATAAGTCACTGTAATATCTAAGGAATGTTCGTTTAATAATATCTTGATCTGTTGTCGTCTTTCCCCCTACATTTATTTCTGTAATCAATCTTTTTTCTCTTTCCTTCCTCAATTTATATGCCAGCCATTTGCCTGGCTTATTAGCCTGTTCGAAGAATCTTTGTTTCAATCTTTTTAAGTTCTTATTAATTTCCCATTGGTGTTCTGATTTCAACTGTTCTTGAAGCACCTTCAATTCTGTTCTTGTTTTAATATCCGTGGGGTGTAACTTCAACTGTTCTTCCTGTTGTTTTATTTTAACCATTAATTCTTGTTGTTTTGCTTGTCTTTTTTTCTTCATCTCAGTTCCCCACTGAATGAAATAACCCCGCATAACTGCCTTACTGGCATCCCAAGTAGTTTTCAATTTTATCTCTCCAGAAACATTTTCTTTAAAGTAATTTCTCAAAGTTTCTCTAATCCTTTCCAAGTAGCTCGAGTTTTGAAAAATATAATCATTTAATCTCCATCTTCTGATTCTTTTTTGTGTTTTAAGCTCTAATTGAATTGGATTGTGATCCGAATATATTCTAGGAAAAATTTCCATTTTATCTACTTGCTTTTGTATAACTTTTGAGATTAAAAACATATCGATTCTTGACATTGACTTATAAGTTTCAGAGTAAAAGGTAAATCCTTTAGAATGACCATATTTCAATCTCCATACATCTTGTAATGCCATAAATTCCATCAATTTGAAAAAGGATTTGGGAAGTTTCCCTTGTTGTTTACGTTCCAATTTACCACTTGTTCTATCTTCTTTAGGGTCTAATACTCCATTAAAATCTCCACAAAGTAAAAAATTAGCTTGATTTGTTTCTTCAGAGTAGTTTAAAAGTTGTTGTAATAGTTTTTGATAAAAGTTACTCTTGTCTTCTGTTGGGGAGTATACTCCTACTATCAAAACCTTGGTCTCTTGAAGTTGCACCTCCACTCCAACGAAATGTCCCAATGTATCTTGAAATTTCAATTCTGATGGAAGGTTACGGTTAACATAGAGTACAACTCCCTTTTTCTTCTTTTGCGAGGCAGATATATAGCAAGTTCCAAGTTTCGGGTTTCGTAAAAATTTAGTGTCCTTATCTCTAATTTTAGTCTCCTGTAAGCAGATTACTTCCGCTTTCGCCTTTTCCACATAATGAAAAATTTGTCTTCTTTTATAATTCGAATTAATTCCTTTTATATTCCAAGATAAGATTTTGATGGTCATTTTCCCCTTATTAGAAAACTTTGCTTCTTTTTTTTCTTTTCTTTTCTTTTCTTTTCTTTTTTTTTTTTTATACCTCCTCTTCTTCCGCGTAAAGATCTTCTAATTCTAATTCTGATTCTTTTGGTTCCTTTCCTTCTGATTTTGAATCTGAGTCTTCACTACCAAATTCTGCTTCTTGTTCTTCCACGTCCTCTTTATAGTTATTATCTTGATTTCTTTGTTCTTGATATTGTTCCTGTTTTTTTCCATCATCGTCGTATTCTCTTCGATCACTATTTCTCCCATTCCTTGATTCTAGCTCTCTTTTAAATTTATCAAGTAGTTCTTTAGCACGTATTATATTGGTTATTTTATATCTTCTTTGTTTATATGTAAAAGATATCCCTTCTATCCTCTCCCATTTGTACATAATTTTGTGTCTTTGCAAAAATGTTGTTAGGGGCTTATAGTCCTGTCTTCTTTTCAAAATATCATAAGGGATGTCTTTAAATATTTTGATGATTTTATCTCCCATTTTTAATTGTTTGTCATAATTGTTCTGAATTATTTGGTCTCTTATCTTTGTTCTAACAAAGCAAACCACTATGTCTCTAGGCCATCCTTTTTCTCTTGCAAGATTCGAATTTGCTCTGAAAATCCTATCAATTTCCTGTTCCATTCTTTCTATGTCCATTTCAATAAATGTTGCTAAAATTGGCGTTATCTTTTCATATAAATTTTCTCCAGATGACTCCTCTATCCCCCTTAGCTTCACACATCTATCACGATAGCGTAACTCTTGTTGAGATATCGTGAGTTCTTCTTGCTTTTGTTTTCTTATCAATGTATCTTTTTCTGTTTCTAGTAAATTTGTTTTAACCTGAAGATCATGGATGTCTCCTTTCATGGTTTTAATATCTTTACTCATCAATTCCATTCTTTTCCCAATTGTTTCTATCTCTTTCTTTAAGTCTGCCTTAATTTCAGACCTTGTCTCTTTCAATTCCTGTCTCATTTCTTGTTTAAGTCCTTTTACTTCTTTTAAAATTTCAGCTAACTGCTGGCCCATATCCATAGATTGTCTTCTACCTAGTTCTGTTGGTTGTAGTTGTAATTGTGTCTGTGTCTTTACTCCTTTCCTTGTTCCCGTCGCCATCTTTTTTTTTCTTCAAAACCTCTCTCCACTAGCCCAGTATTAATAATTGTCAATTCTGTTAATTCATTGTAACATACATGTAAATCTTTAACAATCAAATTCCATACCGTCAATCCATAAATTTCTTTTTTTTTTCTAATTCAATTCATTAAATTAAAATTCTACAGTCCATTAAGTCACAACAAGAAATATAAAAATTCTTAAGTTCTTAAATTCCTAAGTTCTGTTAAATTACTTAATAACTTAATTCGATTCACAATTCTATAAATTCTATTGACTTAATTAATAACTTGATTTTTTTTTTTTCCTTAGTAAACCTCCCCTGCCTTCACCAGCTCACTTCTCCACTGCAACCACCACCATTATTTTCAAAAAGAAGTGCCCCCCCTTAACTTCAAAGTCCGTGTCTTATTCAATGCAGGGCGAGCTCAAGCAGTTTCTCTGCGAACTCCAGCCATTACCACCTTCCTTCTGTTTTATCTTAAACTCCAGAGTTCGTGTCTTATTTAATGCGGGTCGAGCTCAGCAATGTCACTGCAAACTCTTCAAACTTCAAATCTATTCCGTCTTCTGTTACTTTCCCACGTTCTTTATCTTTCCAGTTTACACCTCTGTTTCCTTCTTTTCAAAGTCCTTGTCTTGTTTAGTGCAGGGCGAGCTCAAGCAATTTCTTTGCGAGCTCCAGCCACTACCTCCTTCCTTATGTTTTCTCCTTAACTTCAAAGTCCGTGTCTTGTTCAGTGCAGGGCGAGCTCAAGCAGTTTCACTGCGAACTCCAGCCACTCCCGTCTCCCTTATAATTTAACTTCAAAGTCCGTGTCTTGTTCAATGCAGGGTGAGCTCAAGCAGTCTCTCTGCGAACTCCAACCACTGCCGCCTTCTTTATGTTATGTTCCTCCCGTGTTCTTTATCTTTCCAATCCAAACCTCTGTTTCCTTCTTTTTCAAAGTCCGTGTCTTGTGCAATGCAGGGTGAGCTCAGGCAAATTCTCTGCAGGCTCAAACCTCTATAACTTTTCAGAAGCGAGTTCAAGCGTTTTCCTCCTTTACTTTTTGTTTTTTAACGCGAACTCCAGCTTACTGTGCATGGAATTTCAATCAGAAAAATCTCGACACTTTCCTCTCCCGTTCTGTCCCTTGCCAATCGTCACCATATACTTTCAGAACACAGGCGATTTTATTCTTAAAGTATATAGCCTCTCAAACTATATCCACTAATCGCTATAACCAGTACTTGTTTCAAATAGTTAAATGTAATTTATATATGATTCCATCTTCTTTTTTCTTTTCCTTGAAATGTCTTAATGTCCTAGTTTTTCATCTCTCAATATTAGAACTGTAAACTCCCAACAACCGTATTATCAGACGAACGCTTACCTCCTCCTTCTGTCTGCCATTTTATTGTCCCAGTTCTTCTCCTTGAACTGTCCCGTCCAACAGACCAGCACGATCTTTAAATCTTCGAGACTTTAAAAGTTGATTTCCTCTAGATTTAGTTCTTCAATTTTTCCTTGTTGTCCTTTAACTTAGATTTATTAAAATAAAGTTTCAGGCGGCGCTATGCTGCTCAAACAGGCAGCGACTTTCCACGTGGTTGTTCTGCTCTTCGGTCCCCTCGCCTTTACTCGGTTTATGAGCCACAATACCGACGCTCCTATACCTAAAAGGCGGCAATGGACCCCCAGCGAGCTTCTCCGAACCCCCTTTACCGGGGGGGTATTTGCCGGCTGTTAATCTACCGGCTAAACCACGGGGAGTGTCAGAGTCAGCGGGAGCTTTCTCGCTGCTCTGGCGATCGCGCCGCCATCGAAACCGGAAGACCAAAGACAAGTTCTAGTTATGACCAGAAGGTAGCAGCGGGAAATCAGCATAGTTTGGGTGGTTATTCAGCTTCCTTTAAGATTCATGCTAACACCATCTGTAGCTCAAGGGAAGCCAGTAGGGGACATTTTTTCCCCCCCGACTGAGTATAAATTCTAATCAACAAGACCGATTGTTTTTACTTCCTTCAGTTTGATATTAGGGATGAGGTTATGTGACCTTTACCAGAGTCATTGGCAGAAACAAAAGTACCAGGGAAAAGCAAGACTAGCTTTAGGGAATAAGGAAGCTGGGGAAGGCACACTAGACTAACAGCTAGAGCAGGGATAGAGAACTTCTGGCTCCCTAGTTGTTGCTGGAATGCAATTCCCATTACCCCTTGCCACCATACCCAATAGTAGGAAACAGTGGAAGCTGCTGTCTGATAACAGCTGGAAGGCCAAATGTTCTTCAGAGTTGAACTAGACCCTTTCTTTAAAGGGTCAAAGTTATATTTTGAAACATAATAATGCTAGTACATTCAGGAAGGCTTGCTTTTGGTCTACTGAAGCTGCAGCTGTGAAATCTTTAACACAACAGAAATCTTACTTGGTGTATATAATCCAGTGCTTCGTGTTTCCTGTGTTGGGTTGTGGTTGTTTCTATTTTTTAAGATTACTCAGTTAGGTGACAGAGAGAGAACTGAGGAACTTAGGTTGTTTAATTCTCCTGCTGAAATGTATAACAATTAAGAGACATTCTAGAAATCTAAAAAAAAAAAAAAGAGGGGGGATGGAGTGGGATGACATAAGATGGGATGGGATAGGTCTAGGTTGATTTTTCATTATTGTTCTGAATGTGGTGGCAGAGCTGGGCAAAGTAGATCTCTGGTAAACAGCAGCATGTCCCTGAGGGAGGACATCTAAGTCCCCTACATCTGAGAAAGAGTTGCTCCCAGCAGTTAAAATGTTGTTTGTCTAGAGAAGTATTAATAGTCCTGTGGCTATCTTCCATAGTTTCTTGTCCTGCCCAGTGGATTCGTCATTTAAATCAGGTTTTCAGGTTTTTCAGAGCCAAGTTACACAAGACACATTCCAATAATTAGGTTTTTAAGAGCACATTACAGGTGCCAGGGTGATGGTGGCATTACTTAGGAGATGGGTGCTTCAATCCATTGCCACACAGCAATGCTAATCAAGATCACCCATGCCCACCTCCCTTTCCTCCCACTCCCTTGCTTTGCTTAGTTTGAATCCTAATAAAGACTTCAGAAGAACTTGAAATCGTGTTCATTATTCTGTGGCTTTTTTCCCCCTTTTGCTTCTAAGTACCCTGTTTCCTGACCATGGACGTTGGGATTTTTTCTTACAGACCAACTCAGACAGCTTCCTTTGCTTTTTGATAATTTTGATGAAGAGTCTCACCAGAATTCTTTATTTCTTTTCATTTCAGGATGTCTTAAATGATAAAATCTCCTATCCTGATGTTACTTTCATGGACTGGGAATTTAAAATTTCTGTTATGTATGATATTGCAAAAGTAAGTAGATGGGTGCCAGTCATGAATTAATGGAGAATATGTTTGCATTTTTACTATAAGTTGAATATCAGAGCTTGGAAGTAATGAACCACAAGCAACATAATTACATGTAATGAGTTGTACTTTTCAGTAATTGAGGCATAACAGTTACCTTTCAAAATCAATATAACAAATGGGCGCAAAGCTATTTTGTTGCTGCAAGAAGTAACATTTTACAGTTACATTTAAAAGTTACCTAAAGTTACTTAAAAACACATAAAATTGCATTATGCTATTTTCCTGTCAGTTCTTCAGGTTTTTTAAAGCAAAGAAGAAGCAAGAAGAATATAATAAGCTGATCTTTAAACAATAACATCAAGGAGTATCTTCTTAAATGAGTAGTGGCTATGAATAATTTTTTTAACTGAGTAAAGTTAACTTGACGTCCACGGGGGTTTGGTTCCAGGACTACCCCCCCTATCAATATCAAAATTTGTGGATGCTCAAGTCCCATTAAATACAATGACATTATAAAATGGTGTCTCTTATATAAAATAGCAAACAAACAAGTGCTCAAGAGAGTCTGAAGATCTATGAAATGGTAGAAGGCTACTGTGGGGTATGCCTACACATCAGCATAATACTTAGTGTTTGGCAAAATCAAGGTTTGCTTTTTGGATTTTTTTTTTCAAATATTTTTGAGCTGTGGTGGAATCTGTGGATGCAGAACCCTTGGATAAAGAGGGCTGATTTAACGGAAATGAATAACTTCTTAAATACTGTATTGAGTAACAAGATCAAATATTTTTTAGGAAACAGCCTTCTATGCCCTGTTGAATATGTATTTAAAAAAAAAAGAAAAGAAAGTAAACCAGTTAAAAACTCTGTGTGCGGGGAGCTCCCTGGCAGTCTTTCCCCCCTTAGACTAGTAAACATCATATTTTTATCAATACTCGCAGGCTGCTTCCAAATGAAGCTTTTGTTGTGAAATGGCTGTCCTTGCTTATGGAATTTTGCAGCAATCCAAACTTTGACTTTTTCCTGCACACTACTTCTCTTGTTGATGCCATTTTTAAACTTTCCTGAGGAAATCTGTTAAGATGGAAAGGACAGAATTGTTGGATAATAACTTCTAATTTGTATTGCAAATAGTTGTCTGCCTGGAATCCCCTCCTTTCTGGCATTTCATATACATTTTCTATGTGTATAGAATAGGGTTGGGGTAAATGGACCTGGGCCAATTTTTTTTTCTCAAAAAACATTGAAAAAAAATTCACCATAGCATATGTGGGCAATTCTTTCATGTCTGCTTCCCCAAGGAAATTGATTTCCAGGTCACTTCCTGTTGGAAAAAAAGAACTCTCCTGGCCCTAAAATGGCTCAAAGAGGGCAAAATGTGAAGAAACTCCCCTCACAGGACCTAGGAGGTGTTGGAAGACATTTGGGATTAAAAGGAATATAGGTTGGCATCTTTTTTCCATAGGTATGAGATCATAAGCTAGACTTACAATCTTACAATAGCTGGTGAGTCACATTTATGGTTGTGACCTCCAGCTCCAGTTTTTCTGAAGCGTTTCTGAAATGCTGCAATTCTGGACACTTGGAAATTATGACTACAGCTCTCTCCCAGTCATGGGGATCACTGACACAAGCAGTTGTGCAGGACCCCAAGGTGTCTCTCCAGCTAATTGTTCTCAATGAGCCCCACAACCAAGAGAGCCTTGCAGGCATCATTACTTTCTGCCCCAAATTTGCAGTGTCTCAGAAACCCTCTGATAGGGCAATGCCAGGTTCAAAACGGGATGATGTGGCACTGTGAAGACACAAATATGATGATGGAGCTCTGTCATCATAGTTATGTCTGATGATGCAGGAACTTGGCCATTTCTGGGATGCCCAGCCCTCTAGAGTTCTATGGGTTGGCATTGTTGGCCAAACCTCTGACAGTTGCTTACCCTGATATTGAACACACAGCACAGTCAAAGATATTTTGCTGCTTGAGGCCCTTCCTCCCAAATTCATATGACACAGTCCCCAAAGCCAACCAAATTATTTTGGCACTTCAGGCAGGAAATTCTGCAAGCCACCTCTCTTCATTTTCCTGATAGCAATTACAGTGGCCCCTCAACTTTTGCAAGAGTTTTGGGTATAGAACCCTCGCAAAAGTAAACCGTCACACATAAATAATGCCCCCCTGCAAAAGTGAGTGCTGCCCTTCCTATTCACTTCCAGGGCTCCCACCTCCTATTCCCTTGTCTTTTGCCTGGGCGCATGTGCCTTCCTTCTCCGCACCCGGGCAAAAGGCAAGGGAATGGGAGCGGGCAGCCCTATGTGATGAGAAGGTGTGTGTGTGCCTTCCTGCATTCTTTTCTTCCCATTCTCTTGCCTTTTGCCCAGGCACGCTGTGCCTTCCTTTTCCACACTTGGGCCAAAGGCAAGCAACTGGAAAGGGGAAAATGGGGACGAAGATATCTTCCTTCTGTGTGCATGGGGCTCCCTCCTCCCATTACTTACCTTTTGACTTGGTGTGGGGAAAGAAGGCATGGTTTACCAGGGCAAAAGGCAAGGGAATGGAGGAAGGAGAAGTGGGCACCTCATGAATAATCAAATTTGTGAAGATCAAACCCATGAATGTGGAGGGAGGACTGTAATGATACCCTGAAGCTGCTGCCTCACTCTGTCAATGATAGGACTGGCCTTTATAGAACAAAAGCACTAGCAATTGTATCTTCTTTATGATCTTGTGCTGCAAGTTGGTGGTTCACAGTAGTATGGAACACAATCTGTTCCTTTCCTCCTGCTGACTAAGCCTTCCATTCAGTTCCTGGATGTAAGGGAAAGGTGAGGGAGGAGGAAGCATGCATTTCTGCCTGCACTGACTATAAGCCAGTCTCTTCCAGTGCAGATTCTTGACAGCTCAGTTAGAGGACAACCAGCTGGGCAGCCCAGGCCTTTGTTGTGGTCTGACAATATTGTCCGGAATAATATCAGATACATGGTGCAGGCTGATGATCAAAAAGAATGTTTTATTTTATTTTATTTTATTTTCCTTTTACTTGCAGTTGAAAGTGGCTTTGAATCTGTCTTGCAGGATAGAGGCTTTTGTAATGCAAATACCATTCTGATCTGTGCAGGTTGTACATTTGCATTACAAAGTGCCTTAAGCAAAACTGATGTAAGATTTGTGGAGGAGGGTGAATCTTATTTCTTGCTCTTACCCTACCAAATAAATGGAAGAATCCTCCATACCTAATCTAGAAGACTTTCTCTTTAGTCAGTTCCTGTCTCAAATGACTTGATGTGTGGTATGGTGGTGTAATTGATGCTGTTTAGCCTTGTCAGTCTGATAAAGTGCCAGAAGAGAGGGTGTGTCAGGAAAAACAAGGCCTTGTTAGTTAGTGCAAGTCAAAGTATCCTTCCCTGTATTAATTTTCATTAAAACATGATGTATTTTTCTTGTTCTTGTTCTTTTTCTTCAACTACTTGCCCATATTTTTGTGTTTTTACTTTCATTTCCCTTAAACTAAAGTCTTTTCTGCTGGAGAAAAAAAACGCCCATCTTCCAAGCATATTATTAACAAAAACTCAGAAAAGAAGGACGGATAAAGGAATGGGAAATGTCCCTGTGAAAGAATGGCTAACCAGCTGGTTATCTGAAGTGCCTTCCCTTCCTCTGTTTCTTTGAGGGAAACTGAGGGTACTCTTCAGAAAGTCTGTTCAGTCTGGACTTCTCCTTTTGCTTAGTCTCACTGAATGCACCTTCAATTAATTAAAGCATTATTACCCTACTGTCCATCCCCAAATGCTCCCAGAGTAGTTTACAATGCTTGTCTGCAGGATTACAGTGTTAAAGACATATCACAAAAGGAGAAGGGAAGAAAGGATAAGGAGGGAATACAAGCAAACGCAGGCACCAATTCATAAACATTATACACATGCAGACACACATGCATATATATATATATATATATGAATGAATATGAATGAGATAGAACTGAAACAGTTCAGGGATAGGAATAGAAACAGTTCAGAGAAAGGAAAGAGTCAAAATGAGCTGGATTCTTAGCAGAGGGAGCATATTGGTCCTTAGTTGCTGCCTAATGGACTAGTCATTCCATCCCTCCAGGAACTGCTGAGAACTGCAGTTTTGTGAGAGGGCCATGGCTCTCTAACAGGAAATCTTCAACTTCTTCCCCAAACTGACATTCACAGAAACCTTGAGGGGAACTTACATCAGTTAATTTGGTACAAAATGGATATAAATTCAAAATGTACATGTGGGTAGTTAAGTATGTGGACAGTAGTAGTTAAAGCAGTTCCTATGAAGCCACTTAAAAGAGGGCCAGGCAGTATTTGATTGTTGTCTCAAACCAGGGAGGTGTGCGATATAAGAAGCAAAATGGGAGGAGGCATAAAGGATGGCATTCAGATCACATGAGAACAATCCTACTTGCTGTCTGTTATAGGTGGACAGCAATGTGAGCAGAATCAGGGTGTGATATTGGAGGCAGGAAGAGAAGAGGAAAAGGCTGGTCCTTCCATGAAGGAAGGATCTGAAGATGTAAAAAGGTGACAGGGTGAGGATGTGGCGCAATCATTTGGGATGGCTGACCTAACCTATGCGAGTGGTAATACATGGTGAGGCATTATTACTGTTGTTAGTAATATTTATTGATGTCCCACCTTTTCTCCAGATCGGATTCAAGGTGGTTTATAAAAGTTAAAACATATACAGCTAAAAAATTTACATCTTGCAAAATTTATAACTATAAGCTATCAATAACAGTAGAAGCAGTTAAAAGCATCACCATCAAAAAGAACAACAGATAACGAAAGGAACATCACACCTAAAAAATCTACCTCTTACAAAATTTAAAACTATAAACTTATCAATAACAGTAAAAGCAGTTAAAAACATAATCATCAAAAAGAACAACAGACAACAAAAGGAACACCACAGCAGATGAGTGGCCCTTTGCCCTTAAGCAATCAGCCCTCAAGGGACTCTCAAAACAAAAGGGACTTCATCTACTTATAGAAAGATAGCAAGTGGGGTGTCAGTCTAACCTCTTCTAGAAGGACATTCCAGAGCTTGGAAGCAGCCACAGAGAAGGCCTCTCCTGTGTTCCCACTAGAGGTACCTCTCAGGGTGGGGGAACACAGAAGGCCTCCCCCAGGAGATCTCAAGATATGTACAGGCTCATATAGGGAGATAACCTGGACCTGAGACACATAGGGCATTATAAGTCATGACCAGAACTTTGAACTGTGCCCAGAAAAAGAATAGCAGCTAGTGGAGCTGTTGCAACAAAGTAATTGTGTGTTCCAGTTCACAATTTGGCTGCAGTTCTTTGGCCCATCTGATACTTCCCTTTGAAAGGCAGCACCATGTAGAATACACTGCAATAATCTAAACAGGAGCTGGTATGGGTACAGTGTCTGCTGTGGATTGGAAAGATCTGGCTTTAAATCCCACCTCATTAAACTCACTGGGTAACCTTGGGCTAGTCACTATTGCTCAACCTAATCTACCACACAGAGCTGTTGTGAGGACAAAGTGAGGGGGAAGAGGATCTTATAAACCACATTGAACTCTAAGAAAGAGAAGAGTTAATAAAACAAAATATATGCATTTCGGTTATAAATAAATACAGCTCTGATCTAAAAGATTATCTATTACGCTTGACAGGACATCTTTGTCAGAATTGGAACTGAACCTGAGTTTCTAGAGTTCCATGCCAGACTGCTAACCATAAGATTATTACTAATCTTGTGTTCTCTTGCATAGCATCTCCACCGAATCCAATGTTCTTCCTGATAGCATCTGCATTTATGGGCATCTTAGAAATGCATTTCCTTCCTGCTAGGGTGATAAATAATCACCCTGCTGGGGTGATAAGACTGGAGGAGTTAATTAGTAATTTGTGTAGTGGCCTTATTCTCTGCCTCCATTTGCAAATCTAAGAGGCAAGAGCTCCCCTTACCCACCTCCTAGGAAGCAGCCAGTGGTTAATAAGAGCATAATACAAAGATGAGCTAAATAAGCAGTATTTCGATAAGAATGATACAGAAGTGGGACTAGAATTAAAGAAGTGGGACTAGACAGCGCTGTTCCTCATCCCATCTGAAATGCAAAAGAGCTGGTCCATTAAAATTCCTTCTGGAATTGCAAAGAATTATGGGCAAGTCCTTGCTAAGATAAGAGAAGTAGAACTGCAGTTTCTACTTTCTGGGGTCATGTTGCTGTTTTTTTTTATTGTGACTCTTGCTAAACCAAACTCTCCTGTCAGTTCTTCATGGTGAGAGTGAGTCATTTGTTCCTCTCTGACTAGTGGTCATTCTGATAAAGCACAGGACGACTGAGCTCTACTGTTACATGCAACAAATTCACCATGAGAAGAGAACTCCAGAAGTGAATGTCTTACCACCCTCTAAATTGTTTATATTTTAGCACCCGATAGTTCATCTAATTCTTTGCTTGGGCATTTTTTTTTCAATGAAAAGTAGTGTACAAAAATTTTAAATACATTCATTGAAAATACTCATGTTTATCAAAGGTGTTAAATCCTGGTAGCTGATGGGGAATAACATTAATAAAGTAATATATAACAGAAATAACTTTGTGGATTATATAATGTTTTGCATGCTATGTGCAGTTAGAGAATTTGTCTGCTCACTTTTGGGAAATCTTACTGTAAGTTTACATTTCTTCATCCTTCATGCGTGTATGTGGGTTTATTAAAACACACTTCAGGTGGTTAACGTTGCATCTTTAAGTATCTTTAAAATAGCATTGATTTTCAAATTTGTCTGCATGGCATATCTAAAACTTGATTACAACATATTTATAGGTAAATCTTTTTATAAGACACTAGTGCATATACCCAGCATTGCCTTTATTTATTTTCTTTATTTTCTCATAGGTAATACTTGTTAGAAAGATTTGAGATTCTGTGTCTCTAATTCCCCAAACCGTCTTGTCCAGTACCTGTAACTTTTCCCCATATTCCCCAATCCAATCTGTATTCAGAGTTGTTAACATACAGAGGTTGGGTTCCTGAGGGAATACACTGCCTTCCTCCTTGCTGCTAGGCTTCATCTCCATAGCAACCATCCAGGCCCAAGAGCTCTCTGGCCGAGAATTCTAAAGGCCCTTCCCTAAACTGCAAAGCTCACGATTCCATAGAATCTTCTCAGGCAGCCAATCATTTGAGGTCCTCGCCTCACACAGCCAACCATATGAGGTCAGATCTTTGCCTGACACACACAAACTCACAAACTTTGACTTTTATACATTAGATAAAACCATGGAAGAAGTATGGTAAATACTACCTTATGGTCATACAAACACAGGGGTGATTATACTAACTGTAAGACTAATTGCACAATCCATATGGTGGTAATTCCTTTAGTACACAAACAAAAAAAAAAGAACAAAAATCTCTGTGCAAGCTTTCAAAACCACAGATTTCTTCATTCTTCTCAGCAGTGGAAACCTTTAATGGAAGATGAGTTTATCTCACTTTTGACTAGGATTTTATTTTCTGAGGAACATTCTTTCCTTTCAAACTAAAGCTAACCAACGTTACGTGTTTTGCTTGGTCCAGCACCTGACTGAAATGGACAACTGCCAGGATTGGGGGACTTACACTGTTCCTTGTGGGACATTCAAGGGCTACCCCCTCCTACCTCGACCTTTGTAATTTAAAAATTTGGCTTGAAATGCTCCCTAGGAGGTGTGGAGTCTAATTTTGCCATGGTTTAGGCTCTGTACCACTTTAGGTCCAGAAGAACCAGGAAGAAAACTTGATATTGATTTCCAGGTCGCTTGCTGTTTTTCAAAAAGGCTTCCCCTGGCCTAAAATGGTCTACAGGAGGCACAAAGAGAGCAAAATTATGCCAGTATCCTCAGGGGAAATTCGGAGGGTGCTGCTAGGACCCAGGGGGCTCAAAATGGCCTTGAGAGTCACTGCTTTCTCCCCTCTTGGCCTAAATTCATGTCTACCACTGACTATGTGAAGCATGCCTGCTCTCTTTCTCCAGTGAGTGGATAGGGAAAGGTCAGTGTTTTCAAGGAAAAAACAAAATTTTATTTCCTTTGTTTTATTACAGTTTCTTTTTCTGGCAAGCCAAGAGGTCCTTTAGGGGGGATGTAACATGAAGAGCCTAACTGGATAGTTTGTAGACTCTTCTTTCCATAACATTTCAGTACAACATAATGGGCAATATGACTTAGGATCATCATCTCTCCTCTTTCCTGATCTACTTTTTTCAGTTTTTTTGTCTGATGAAGAAACCTATGGTTTCAGAAGTTTGCTTGGAGAGATTTTTTTTAAATACCTTTTTGAGATGGCCTAATAAAAGTTTTATCACAATGTGGATCTTGGAACTAGCTTAATGGTGATATTTTTCTCTCTAAAATCAATTGTATACTCTTCCTCTGTCTCTGCAATAAACCAGTCAGATACAGAGGATAATATATTTAAAAACATATTTAGACTCATGCAAGTCTAAGGCCCTTTCCACACTTTACCTTTTTTCAGCGCTGGGGTGCGGGAATTGCGCGAGCAGCCTCCAGCGAGAGGCTCTCGCGTCCCTGCTGCTTCAGCTCCGCACGAGCTGCCTGCTCCCGAGCAGGTAGCGTGAGAGCCCCGCCTCTTCCTTCCTCAACGCAGCCTGGGACTTTCCCAGGCTGCACTGGGGCAGGAAGCGCAACCACCGCGGCTCTAGAGGCTCCGCACGCACGGCAAGTGTGCACAGGGCCCTCGAGCAATGTGTGCTCGCGCACCATTTTCAGCTGAAAGCTGAAAATGAAAAAGTGCGCGAGCGGCACCTGCGCTACCCTGGAGTGTCGTGCAATTGTAAGTGCGTCGTACAGTTTGTTCCTCACAATCGCACGAGGCTTGAGGGGCCCTTTTGCATGGCAAATACTGTGCGAAAAGGGCCTAAGAAGTCCTTTTTATATGAGGTGAGGAGCATGGGGAGCTCTAATGAACCTTAATCCACATTAACCTTTTACCCTGGTTGTTGTTGTTGTTGTTGTGTGCCTTCAAGTCATTTCCAACTTATGGTGACTCTAAGGTGAACCTACCATGGGCCTTTTCTAGGGGCTGAGATGTGTGATGTGCCCAAGGTCACCCTGTGGGTTTCCCTTGCTGAGCAGGAAATTGAAGACTGGTCTCCAGGGTCATAGTCAAACTACTCAAACTACTACACCATGCTGGCTTTCTTGAAGGATAAAGAGATCCTGCAAATACCTTTAGACTTAATAAAATTCATAAGTTGGGAGACCCCAGTCTTCCCTCCACATTCATGGGCTTGACCTTCATGAATTTGGTTATTCATGAGGTGCTCCCCCCCCCCCATTCTCCTTCTCCCATTCCCTTCCATTTTGCTGGGTACAGAGAAGGAAAGCAAGTGCTTGGACAAAAGGCAAGGGAATGGGTGGGGAGAAAGGCTTGCATGATCCTTCTTTCTCCCCTTCAGAGCTCCCCACTCCCTTGCCTCTGGCCCCAGTGCTGAGAATTCATGCTGAGGCAAAAGGCAAGCCCCTCCAGAGCTCGCCCTCCAACTCTCTTGCTCTGCCCTCAGCACTAAGTATGCATGCTGAGGCAAAAGGTAAGGTAATGGCGGGGGGAGAGGCATGCATGCACCTTCTTTCTCCCTGTTATGCTTAAAATTGACCCAAATCCTATGGGATCACTTTGCATCTCATTTAGTAAGACAGCTGTGTAGCCTGCCTTTCCTGTGGAAATCTTGATGCTTTGCAACTAGGCTTCAGTCAAATGACAAGTGAAGGAACATTGACCTTATCATGTGTATGACATGTTGAACAACCCAACTGTCACTGATAGAGTTAATCAGTGAAATCATACAGAGACTTGTCTCTCTTTTCATATCACAGGGAATGTCCTACCTGCATTCAAGCAAAACTGAAGTCCATGGGCGCCTGAAATCTACTAACTGTGTTGTGGATAGCCGCATGGTTGTGAAGATCACTGATTTTGGCTGCAATTCTATTCTGCCACCCAAAAAAGGTACACAGAAAATACAAATGGAACTATTAGTGATGCCACACAGCATCACAGCTTGAAATCAGTACTGTACCAGGTGGGATCCAGATAACATTTTACAGTGTGATTTCTGATGCCATTTGCATGAGGTTCAGAGTAGTGTTGAGTGGAAAGTCCTTCTATGCTCATGTTACTTCTGAGTGAGATATAAAAAAGCTCTCACCCACTTCAGCTTCCTGCTGTGGAAATGCTTTTACTATATTATCCGGCATTTACTGACATTCTTAATATATATAGAAAGTTAGATATTTAATCCCTGGAGACAAAAAGTTTACTTTTCATGAGATCTGAGTTTACTGCATGGCATAGTGTGGTCTAGTGTGCATTGTTTATCATGCATATGGCAAAGTGAGAGTACAGTATCTGATGCAGTTTGCATCTTCTGTACAAGTATATTCTAAAAACCACTACATACATTGTGTGTATGTGACTTCAACTCACCTGTCAACTTTTGGTGACTCCATGAATTTCATAGGGTTAGGCAAGGCATACTCAGAGATGGTTTTGCCAGATCCTTCCTCTGCTATATAGCCTACAGCACCTGCTATTTATTGGCAGTCTCCTGTCCAAGTACTAACCAGAGCTGACCCTGCTTAGCTTATAATAGTACAACTGATGAAGAAAAAATTCTAGGACCCAGAGGAAGAAGGCCACAGGCAGAGTTGCCATAAAAGAAGTAAGGCATTGAAGAAAATGTCTGCTCAGTGCTACCAGATTTGTCTGCCATCCCTCACCATCATTGTGCAGCACTGGAACAAGTGCAGCTGCTAGTGTTAAGTTCACCAACAGGATTCTGATTATTGACTGCAGTTTCAATTTAAATCTGAAAATGAGAAAGATAGCAGAATGTTGAAAAAGTAGGGGAAAAAATACGAAAAAAGTCCTGCTTATAAATAGGAACAATGGAGATACTGGTCATACAATAAAGTTCACCAAATTCTGACAAGTATTATATTAGCATTCTTTATTGTGATCTATTGTGAAAGAGAGTATGGTGATCTACTATGAGAGCCAACATGGTGCAGTGATTTGAGTCTTGGATTAGCACTCTGGGAGCCCAGGATTGAAATCCCCACTCAGCCATGGAAACCTGCTGTGTGACCTTGGGCAAGTCACATTCTCGCAGCTGCAAAGGACGGCAAGGACAAGCCCCCTCTGAATAAAGCTTGCCAAGAAAACCCATGATGGGTAATCACAATGTCACTATACAATGAGAAACCACGCTTCTTTAGACCAATGTTGAATTACAAATATTATGACTTCATTAAGAATAGCACTATAATACATTTTAAGTCAATAATTGGGGGTATAGATATCTTTCCCTGTGTTCTTTCCATTTGGCCCATTGTAACAAATTGCTTTACTGAACAATGAATGAGGCTCCGGATTATTATATTTATTAAGTTTTTTACAATTTGTTACATATAATTCATATTCACATATAAACATGTGAGAAATACATACCAACACATAGTCAAGATATTACCAAGCAAGAACCAAACAATATCACAATACTAAATCACAATGGTACAACAAATTAATGCTACCAAAAATACGTACAGAAATACAAAATACAGACAACACTACAAAAAACAATACATACAAAACAAAAACACACAAACCAAAACAAAAAGAAGACTTCCGCACCTGTAAAGGTTGCAGCTAGAATTATTTAAGAAAACAATTAATTTCAACTCCCTTTTTAGCCACGAAAAGGGTACAAACCTAATTTATAAGAGGCTCTGGATTATTATAGTAATTAGGCAAAGAAATATCTGAAATAAACCACACAAGCAGTACTGGAAGAGTAGTTTATTACAACCCTTGGTCACTTTAATATTCTGCCTGATTCACTTAATTTTTGGGAAGGGGGACGTTTCAGCCACTTGAAACCCTCTCTTGTTTTTTCATTGTTTCTTTTCCTTACCATGAAATGTCTGTTAAAGAGAAAAAGTCAGAACTATTGCACAGTTTATTCTAACTGTAAACATGAGGAGTCCTCCATCTGGAAAGGCTCCAGGTCAGACCAGTTCGAGATCAGATGAATCTCTAAATAAAGGTCACAGCTGTCAGCCAATATTATTTGCCCTTTTCTTCTCCCTCCTTCCATCCCCATTCTAATTCCATCTTTGCTTCCTAGATCTCTGGACTGCACCTGAGCACCTCCGCCATGGTGGTGTTTCTCAAAAAGGCGATGTGTACAGCTATGGAATTATAGCACAGGAGATCATACTGCGTAGAGAAACCTTCTACACGAACAGTTGCCGGGATCATAAAGGTAAACACTGTGCATAAATAAGGGAGTAAATCCATTCTGATACTGAAGGGGCTTCTACTACATCCTACAACAGGTTCCCATGGTAGTTTACAAAATAGCTCTGAGCAACGAGATTACCAGAAGAGCTCCAAATTCCTAGACACCTGTGGAGGCCCAAATGCTACAGGAAACCTACTGCTGATGCCTAGAAGCCCTCAACTCTCATCTTTCTTCTTGCTGCTGCTCCAGTGGCAGAGCTTGGAGTGCGACGGGGGGCAGGGGGGGCTACAGTGTGTGGGGGTGGAACTACAGTGTGTGGGGGTGTGGCCATGGTACGAGGGGGTGGGGCTATGGCACACAGGAGCATGGCTATGAGCTGGGACACTCCCTCAAAAAAAATTGCCACCCGGGGTGAACCACCCCCATCACACCCCTGTCCCTATGTGACTTTGCTGCTCTTTAATATCTTCTGGAAAAATGCATACCATGGCAAGAGCAAGGAGAGAGAACAGCAACGTCAACTTTCCTGGCTTTCTCTTTCTGGGAATGCAGTGCAGGTAGTTCTCAGCAGAAGAGGAAAAATGAATGGGTAGTAGAACCAGTGGCAAGGAAGATACAGTATATTGCTTTGATTGTGCCCAAAAGACACTCCTGAATTTCATAGAATCATAGAGCTGGAACCAGCCTCATGAGCCAAGGCTAATCCCTTGTTCAGTGCAGAATCTACAGCTAAATCATCCCCAGCAGATATCTACCCAGCTTGTTTTTGAAGATGTCCAGATAAGGAGATCCCACCACCTCTCTAGGAAATTGGTTGCATTGCCAAAATGCTCTTATTGTCAAGAATTGCCTTCTAGTGTACAATTGAAATCTACCCTCCTATGACTTCAAACCATTAGACTTTGTCCTGCCCTCTGGGGCAGCAGAAAGTAAACCTGCCCCTTCCTCTCTGTGACAACCCTCGAGGTATTTAAAGAGTGTAATCATCACCCCTCAGTCTTCTCTTCACCAAGCTGAACATGCCCCCTCTTTCAACCTTTCCTCATGTGTTTTGTTCTCCATACCTCTTATCGTCCTTGTTGCCCTTCTTTGGACCTACTCCAACTTATTTATATCCTTCGTAAAATGAAGCACCCAGAACTGAATACAGTACTCCAGATGAGGCCTGAGCAGCACAGAATGTAATGAGACTATTGCTTACCTCAATTTGGAAACTATGCTTTTACTGATGCAGGCTAAAATAGCATTTGCTACATCACACTGCTGGCTGATATTCAATTTATGATCAACAGTAATCCCAAGGTCCTTTCACATGTACTGTTGAGCCATGTATACACCATCTTATAACTATGCATTTGGGTTTTGTGGCCTAAATATAGAATTTAGCATTGGTCTCTGTTGGAAGTCATTTTATTAATCTCTGATTTTATTTTTTAAATCTATTTTTATTAGAATATATATTATAACATTTAAAATGAAGTCATCAAACATATAAACACAATCATTCTTAACCTTTCATCATTAATACATACATTGACATTCCTCCTGACAAAGATTGGGCCTACACTAACTATGAATTTTGTATCTTTTCAACTAATATAACAAATGATTCTACTTATTTCATCTCCTTATTGTATTTACGTATAGAATTATGTCAATGAAATCAAACTTTAAAACTTGCTATCATTATGTCTCCCCAAGTGTTCTTAAGATACAGCATAACAGCATCCTTTTTATTTGTAAATCTTTCAAGTTTTCCTTCTTTTAATAAAGTTATAAGTTTGTCCATATAAACCATATATAATAATTTCACAATCCAATCTTTTTCAGTAGGAAGAGTTCTTTGTTTCCAGCTTTGGGATAGTGTAATTCTAGTAGCTGCAGAATAGTATTTTTCCCATTGATTTTCATGAATTATATCCTTTTTTAAAAAAATTCTTTTTATTGAATGAATTATGTCTTTTAAAGCTTTTTTGAATCTATTTGTCAATATAACTGAAAAAAATTATAGTCAACGTTTAGGAGTGGGATTGGTCTATAATTTTTAACATGTAAGGGATCGCAATCATCTGTATGTATTAACGCTATGTTTGTTTCTTCCCAAGATTTAGGGATTTTGCCTCTAATGCCTCATTCATTGTTGCTTGCAGGGATAAAATTAGCTGATCTTCCAAGATTTTATAGTAAATAACCAAAAGCCATCTGGGCCAGGTGTTCTCCCTTTTTTACAGTTTTGCTACTGTTATAGAATGGTTTAAAACTTCTTTGTCCAAAATGTTCTGATTACATAAGTATTTTTTTTATCAATTTCTCATCTGTTTTGTGATCTTTATAAAGTTCCAAATAACACTTTGAGAAGGCTCTTTTTATTTTTTTCACAGTCCATGTAAACCTCTTCTCCTACTTTAATTTTTGTAATTAAAGAGTTTTCTTTTTCCATAATTGGTGGGCTAGCCATTTCCCAGATTTGTTTGCCCACTCAAAATGATTTTGTCTTACATATAAATCTGTATTTGATGGGTTGTCTTTTCACTTCATCTCTTTAATTTTAATTTGAACATTAATCTTTTGTATTTTTCTCTTTGTTTTAATTTAATTCTGCATTTTGTTGGATAAAAAACCCCCACCGCATGGCTTTACTGGCATCCCAAACTGCTAGTTTCTTTATGTAGGTTTTCTGAAAAGTATAGTTGTAGAGTGGTTTTTGCTTTTGTTATGATTTTTTTCTTCTTATAGTAATCTTTCATTCAGTCTTCAGCTAAAGTTTTGTTTATGCTTCTTTAATGATAAAAGGTTTGCAGTATGGGGGCGATTAGCTACCACATTGTAAACCGCCTAGAGAGCACTTAGCTGATAAGCGGTATAGAAATACACATGCTATTGCTATTGCTATTATGTGATAAGCAGGACTGAAATACACATGCTATTGCTATTATGGTCTGAAAGATTCCTTGGGAGAATTTCTATCCTTTTGACATTTTTAATTAGATTAGATTAGATTTTAGATTAGATTTTAATTAAATCTAAAATTAAAAATTAAAAAAAATTGAATTAGATTTAATTTAAAAATTAAATTAATTTTAATTAGATTAGATTAATCAAAGGCCCCTCTCCAAACTGCAAACACCAGGATTCCATAGGATGTTGAAAGTGGAATAATAGCACTAGAACAGTCTCATCTATAACAGTCTATAACAGCACTATAACAGTCTAGTGCGGAAATGACCTTAGGGTCTTTTCACACTATATACTGTAGTTACCACTATGATTTCACTTGAATTGAATTGTATCTCACAATATGCAGTATTTAGAATTTTTAACCAATAAGCTCTATTGCTTCACCAAACTACAAACCTCAAAATTCCATAGGATGTAGCCATGGCAGTAGAAGTGGAATCACAGCACTATAATTGCATAGTATGATTTAATGAGTTTACTCTAGTTTGACTAACAATAAAGTTTCTGAAGCAATCTACTTGTCTTGGGTAAGATAGTAAATTTTCCAGGACACTCGGGTTCTATACAATGACTGTGTTGTGTATCTTCAAGTCATTTCTGACTTATGGCAACCCTAAGATGAACCTGTAATGAGCCTTTCTTTACAAAATTTGTTCAGGGGGTTTTGCTTTTGCCTCCCTCTGAGGCTGAGAGCGTGTGACTTGCCCAGAGTCACTCAGTGGGCTTCTATGCCTGAGCAGGAATTTGAACCAGGGCTCCAGACTAGCAGTCAAGCACTTAAACCACTACACCACACTGGCTCTCTGTATCTTGAATAGAATGGCAATATTTGAATAGAAGAGCAATATTTGCTTGGGAGAAGTATGAGTGCAAAAGAACAAAACCCAGCTGCTGCAAAAGAACAAGGATATGGTGGAAAATTGCTATGCTATCACCTAAAAGGTTTCTGCTTGGTTGTTATACTTTTTCTGTCATGGGGGGGAGGGCGGGAGAGTGCTTGTACCTTCAAAAGACTGCTAGGTTTTCTGTGCTTGTGCAAGCCATGATAAAATATCCTAAAGGTTGAACTACATGACACATAAGAAATTTGTGACTGAATTTCCCAACATTTTAAAGTCCTTTAGACCAGTAGTGCTATTTTACCAATTTGAACCATCCTCCCTCCCCTAGTTGCTACTAGCTCCACACTGGAACAATACAAGTAAAGCCACTTTTTCCCCTAAGAGCTCACATAACTTTTATACAATCATTTAAAAAAAAATGCACTAATTTATCTTTGAGATCAGGGTTCTGAGTGTTACACCCAGCACATGCAGATATCTTCTTCTATCTATCAGTTTACTCCAGCAGGCACTCAATTTTGGCATGCCTCACAAATAAAAAAACCACAGTATAGAGATCATTATCTGAGTTATTCAGAGCCAGGATTATGGTTTGAACCCATCTGTGCTTATAAAATACTGCCATGACATGTCCCACTTGCCTAGGAGACTCTTCTTCTCATGTTTTATTGCCTTCATGTGCTGAATTGTTTGAGCATTCCATTTTTTCTCTTCTGCTTCAGAAAAACTGTACAGAATAGAAAGTAGCAAGGGGCCAAGACCATTCCGACCAGATCTTTTACTGGAGACCGAAGGAGAAAAAGAGCAAGAAGTAAGGTCATACTGGTATAAAAGTCATGGTCAGTACAGAGTGGTAGCACTCATCCACAGACTGAAATTGGCAGGTTTGACAGAGACCATTTCCGCACTACATTCTTATATAAGCACGATTATTCCACTTTCAACATCCTATGGAATCCTGGGGTTTGCAGTTTAGGGAGGGGCCTGCCGGCCTCTCCCGAAACTGCAAACCCCAGGATTCCATAGGATGTTGAATGTGGAATAATCGCGCTATAAGAGTGTAGTGCGGAAATGGCCAGAGAGACAATGGTAACTCATATTCTTGTTTCAACTGTTTGCATCATGTAAAAGTGTCCTGTTGTCAACTCAAATGCACTACAGTGAAACAAGATTAAATATCCTCCATTCTATAAACACATCACACTACAGTTCCTGCTACATACTATCTGGTAATTAACAGTTACAGAGTAGATCACTAAATATCCATGTAATGTCAGGGGAGGAAAAGAGTCAGGAGTTAATTGGGTAATCGAAAAAAGGAGGAAACAAATGCTAAACATTTTTTAGTGGTGTTAAACAACAGGTTCTAAAAGTAGTGGCGGTGTTGTGCCCCAATAAATGGCATAAAATCTATGAAGTTTTTGTGGTATAAAGAAAAAAGTGCTAACTTTCTACATATACAGTGGTGGAACAGCATATAGATAAGTGTGTGTTTGTGTGTGTGTTTGTGTCTACAAAGATCTGGGGAAATGATTACTGAGAGTTTGAAAAGAATTGGGCCAGAAATTTTATTGAAAATTGAGACACAGTTGACTTAAACATGGCTATATGCCAAGGGAGGAATCATCTGGTAGTTGTTGGACTGCAGCTCCCATCATTCTGCCCTTTGACTATGCTGGCTTGAGCTATTAGTTGTGAGATGCAGACCATCAAAATCTGGAGTGCTACAGGTTTTGCTAAAAACCTGTAAAACTTATGAGGATGGGGTTGATGCTACAGTGACGGCTGGTCAGAGGAGGGTGCTGCACCACTGTTCCCACCTGAACCTGCTACTACTGCCAAGATAGGTGTGTTTTTTTGTAAATCTCAGCTGACTTTCAGCCTTGCAACCCCACTGGGAGAAAAATATCTGTGAAGTCGGGACTTTTGAGAGGAAAGCAAAAGGAGGAGATGAGTTCAGCACGTCTTTCCTCTGGCTTTAACGCGCATCATACTTTTTTGATAGAAACTTGTAACAACTGAGTTTCAATACTTTTTTGAGCCTTAGTTGACTCTGTATAAGTGGAAAGACCCTGGTTTAGAGGAAGAACCATAGCTTAGGGATAGAGCATCACCTTTGCCTCCAGGAGGTCCAAGACTGAATCCCTGGCACTTCCATATAAAGGTGAGAAAGACTCTTCGTTGAAGCCCTGGAGATTAGATAGTACTTGGCCAGGGAGATAGATGGTGTGATTTGGTAAAAGGCAACCTTCTGTGTCCCCGTGACCAGCAGAAACCCATCACTCTGGGTGAGTGGAGAGCATGTATACTGAGCTTTGTGGACTGAGCTTTTATTTTATGTATTAAAATATTTATGTCCTGCCTAAGATCATATGATGGTAGCGCTGCATACAATAAAATCAGCTTAACCAATTTAAACAATATAAAACAGACAAACAAAAAGACTAAAAATGATAGGCTAAAACATATTGAACAATGTTAACAAATTAAAAAGATAGGCCATTTCTGCACTATACTATTATAGTGCTATTATTCCACTTTCAACATACTATGGAATCCTTGGGTTTGCAGTTTATGGAGGGGCATTTAGAATTCTCAGCCAGAGAGCTGTTTGGCCTCAGTAAACTACAAACTCCAGAATTCTACAAAATGTTGAAAGTGAAATAACAACACTATAACAGTGTAGTGCGGAAATGGTCATAGTTAAAACCAGTTAAAACAACTTAAAACCATGTGCAAATTTGAATACAATTAGTTGGGCCCCAAAGGTTTTAATAAAAAGGTATATTTTTTCTTGGTGCCAAAATGACACCAACATTAATGCCAGCTTGCCATCCAAGTGAAGAATATTCCAAATCTGGGACACCAAAGCAAAGAGAGTTCTCTCCCATGTCCTCCCACAGCCTATTGTCCCCACTGAAGAGACAGAAGAGGGCCATTCCTGTGATTCTGAGTCTTTAAGAGGATAGAGGGAGAGTTCTTTAAGAATCAACATCCCATGCTATTTAGGATCTGGAGGTTTCAGTATGGCTGATGCTGCTGTAGGAAGTTTACAGTTTAATGGGTAAAGAAGGAAGATTGTGTACAGAAAAAAACTTCTTTTAATATTTTACTTTGGGAATAAAAAAATAATAAGCTACCCTGTCTTGGATTTGTGCATCGCCAGGTATATCTTCTTGTGAAAAGCTGCTGGGAGGAAGATCCAGAGAAGAGGCCAGATTTTAAGAAAATTGAAATTACTCTTGCAAAGATATTTAGGTAAAAGAGGTGGTGGTGGTACTTACGTGTCTTTGTTGCAAAATGGTTCCACACAAAGAGAAATGTTATTTTGCCAAAACTGAGGACTTTTTATCATATTTTATAAAATATGTGTATATGTACAAGGAGGCGAGGATAAAATACTGAAGAATATAGAATATCAGGTGGCAGGGTCATATAGGTTACCCTGTGCTCCTGGAAAAGTGAGACAGATTTTTTAAAATATAAATATCAGTTTTGGTGATACGAGTGAAGAGAAAAAAGGAGTGAAGTTGACCAAGGTTAAAATGAAAATTGCTCCTGCTAAATGTAAAAGTTAAGGACCCAAAACTCTCACTGGAACATATACACTGCTTTACTCCAAATTATTGTATGCATTCATTTTAAGAGTTTTTAAAAATATAGAATTTTATAATATCAAATAAAAAGATTATAATTACTTTCTAGACCCAGCTACAATGTTTTATTTTTTCTCTTAACAAAACAGTCCTGCCAAACTAGAATCATGGTTCACAGGGAATTTAGGGGATTTCCATTTTGGCCAAATGTCATGCAGTATAGAAGTAATCTTCACTAGCTTCCTTCTTTCATCAGTCCTGAAAGGTACCTACATCACTTTTTAACTGTCCTCATTTTTTTTCCCCAGCAACTACCACAGCCAAACCAATGAAAGCTACATGGATACCTTAATCCGACGTCTGCAGCTATATTCAAAAAATCTGGAGCATTTAGTAGAAGAGAGGACCAAGCTTTATAAAGCAGAACGAGACAGAGCAGACAGACTTAACTTCATGCTTCTCC
This sequence comes from Cyclura pinguis, assembly GCA_030412105.1. Classification (NCBI taxonomy): domain Eukaryota; kingdom Metazoa; phylum Chordata; class Lepidosauria; order Squamata; family Iguanidae; genus Cyclura; species Cyclura pinguis. The sequence continues at coordinate 43,054,357 of CM059603.1, forward strand.
CAGGGTGAGTGCAGGGGGCACTTGGCAATTACTGTATGAAGTCCAGACATGAAGATCACTGAGTGAGATTCTCTAAGTAAATTTACACGTTAGTTTATTTTTTTTCATTCATAATGTTTGTCTCCAGAAAACATCATTAGAAACTATGGCCTAAAAATTCCATCGGTTGTCCCAAGTAATTTAACAGAAACTTCTGTAACCTGTCAGTTTAGGAACATTTCAAACATTACCTTATTGCACAAGAACAGGATGCACAAGCTTCCCAGATTTCCATGATAACATCATATTTGGAATATAAACTTTGTTCCTCTCTTCCCCCATGAGATGCAAAATTCCTTTTGGAGAGACAGACTTTCCACTGCCCTAGCATGGGAGATGTCAAGTTTGAATTTCTACAAAGACAAGGAAACACTGAGCTTTTACACATTCTGTTTCTGCATGGCAAAGTGACTTTCAAGTTTTTTAAAAAAAGGATTAAACAAGACTTGTATCTTTAATACCTGGTTCGGACTGTATCATTTGACATCTGCAGTGATCCGATTAAGGTACTTTTTTCACAAAGTCTGGGAATATGATTGTTCCAGTGTGTTGTTTCTTTACAGGAATAAGCAATTTTTCAAGAACAGGCTGATCTGCCCCTTTTGACTCCAAGGATGCTCCTTCCTGACAAGCAGCCAAATCACTGCCAAATATTCCCAAGGGCTCAGATGGAGGCTCATTTTCTATATCCAAAGCTGAGAAACTGTTAGCAGTAGTAACTAGAAACATTGAGTTCTAAGTGTGGGATACTCACAGCTTTCTCCCAGGCAAAAAAAAAAAAAAAAAAATCATCGATCTTGAGCTCTTTGGAGGCTGTGTTATGCCTAGCTGTTCCTGGGCTTGTTCTAGAATGTTTTTTATTCTCCATTTAAAGATTATCACTGGTTGTCATAGGGAGAAAAAACAAATTCAAAACAGTAGCATATTGTATTCTGAAAGGTTTGTGGTTCTTAGCTTCTGTTTACAATCTAGGAAAGTTGCTAGCAGAGTATCTAGTAATAAACCTGAAAAACAATGTAAAGAGGCAATGCAAAGTTTCTAAAACAATGCAAGGGAAGAAGAGACAATGTTGCACAGCACTGAAGTGCAGTAACCAAATAAAAGACCAATTAGGGCAAAATGGAAGAATCCTCGCCCCACCCAAAGATAGCATAGCTCATAAAAACATGTTCTATCACGCCAGCACTCCCCAGAGGGCAACAAGTTCAGGCTCTGGCAGGGAATAGAGGCACCCAACAAGTATCTTGCCCACAGGAATTAGGTCAATGGCACAGTCATACGATCAGTGTGGTAGTAGGGTGTCTGTTTCCACAGGGCTGAATACTTCTTAGTAATATGTTATTTCTCCAGAAGAAAAGGACTCAGTGTATGGTGCTCACAATAGTAGTAGCCTGGGTAAGCAGTGCTGCCAGTAGTAAGGGGAACTTAACACCAGGACATGGAGGGCTCATATATGGCCAGCCAGGAGATATCTACCACCATTGGGCAATGGGGCATCTGAGTCACCCTGAAGATAAATGACTTCATATGCTTTTGAGCCCTTACTTCCAGCCACACATTTTTGCCTGGGACCTGAAACCAATGACCTTCATTAGTTATTTCAGTGTCCATAAGCACAGCTTTAAGCTGCATAGAGATGGCATGACTGGTTGCAAAAGCTTCACTTGCAATATTACTGGCAGTACCTTTCAGCAGTTGGCCATCTGGCATGTGCAAGATCACTGGAAAGATACCAGTGATTTGGAACTATCTTGTAATCATTCCCAGCTCTGATCAACTTTTGGCTACATGGATCACAAGGTTGCAAATGGTCTGAGTGTCAGAGTCCTTGACAGGCTACTCCATGGCAAAGAGTCATGTTCCACTGCAGTATAGAAGAAGCCCCATCTGTGATTTTAGACAAAGACAAGCCATGCCACATTTTCTTTGGATCTGCTGCCAGTACCTGCTTGTGGTTACAAGTATGGGACTAAAAACACCTTTTGATGTAGACGCGGGCCTTTTTGAAATTGGGAAGGTTTTTGAGGAGTGAAACTTGGGCCAACTCATCCAGGATTTTATTTTTAAGGCTCTCCAAAAACAGGGGGAAAGGCAGGTTATTCTGGTCTATGTCTAGAGCCCAAAGGTGCTAGCAGCTTGCATAGTCCACAGCTGTGCTAAACTCTTGCTAGATAACTACATGATGGTTTGCATTTTTAGCCTTCATTGGGGCCCCAAAATCTTGCTTTACCTATATCAGAAACCTTCATAGTTGTTGAAGAGAGTGCTGGCACTGTAATATGGACAGTGCAGGCCTGAAAGGCAGTACTCTCTCTATCAGCAGACTGATGAATAAATACATCTTGACAAAGTCATTAGGAAAATCTTCAGGTTGAATTTCCGTAAAAACTTCAGATTGTGCCAGGAAGCTGGGGAAGAGGGTTTGATCCACTTCTTTGGAAGATCCACCACACACCACACATGGGGTTGGGGGTGGGGGGACAAGTGCTGCTGTGATGGGATATTCACTTCTTGGAGGGTTCAATGTAGCATCCATCCTATGTCAGTGGGTCAGAGGAAAATAGTTGAGTTCAAGCCAGACTGGAGAGCAAGCAAAGCAGCAAGAAGATTCAGCACCACTGACAGCTCCTGATGCACACCTTGCCCTGACAATGGCTGGAACTGAACTGAGGCCTCTTACACCACTGCACCCCTTCCCATCAAGTAGGAAGTCTTAAGGAGACTTTTAACCTGGCTGGTGGTTCCCTCCCCCTGTTGGCACTGATGTACTGGCTTCTAGGACCTGGATGTCTTGATGAAGAACTGCTTTTACCAATGCTGTGGCTATTTGCAAGAGGTACCAAGGCTATTACAGGCATGGAGTCCTCCAGGTTCAGGAGTGTTGCGTCTCACCAACTTGGAGCTGTCAGGTTTGGTCAGCTGAGAGGTAGGATCTAGTCCAGTGTCTTCTCTGTTGACTCCTCAGGTTCCAAGTCTGTGTTCAGACCACTATTGGATTCCCCAACATAACAATTTTAGTATGAGTGTTAGTACTTCATGTGAGTGTACAATTGAAAAGCACAGCGTTTTTGATACACAAAAGGCGGGGGGGGGGGTATGGATCAAATGGCCATCTTGTCCAAACTACGACTGCAAAATGTGACCATCAACTTACTAACCTCCAGAGTGTTTTGAAAGCAAATTAGCTGACTGTCATTCATGTTTTTAAAATTTAATTCATTAGTAATGATCTGGTGCTTTACCATTACCAACATTCATGGACCTATATTAACATATTCTTTCTCAGCAAACTATGATCATCATGCAAAGTTACAATGCTTTTCTAAATAAATTTAGAAATGAAGAAGATTCCTTCCCTGGATATTTCTTTCTTTATCTAACAGGCCTGTGGTAAAGTCTCTGAAAGAAACTGGACGGGTAGAGCCAGAACTCTTTGAAGAAGTCACCATTTACTTCAGTGATATTGTGGGATTCACAACCATCTGTAAATATAGCACGCCTATGGAAGTGGTGGACATGCTTAATGACATCTACCAGAACTTTGATCGCATTCTTGACCATCATGATGTTTACAAGGTGATTAGATTTGCAAAAAGAGCGCAGAAACCTAGACAGAATTGTGTTGAAAGGAAAGAGGAGACAGAACATTGCCACTAGTCCATAAAATGAAAGGCAAGAATTGTTTTTCTCTGAGGTGCTCTGTAGTAAAACTAGCATGCAAAAAAAGAGAAGAAAGGCAAGCTTACCTCTTTTAACATTTCAAAAGTTAAAAGAACAGTTCATCATATCAGAGAAAGTCAACCTCACACGGACACACTTTATTGAGCATGTTTTACAAATATCTGTATGAACATGTTTGTTAATTGAAAGGTGCTTAGCATTCCTTCCCAGTTGAGAAGAAGAACAGGATGACATATTAGGCCTTCTTTCTATCTGATCAAAATGTCTGTTCTATCTGGGAAAGACAGTGACTTTTAGTTGTGTTTCAACAGGTGGAGACCATTGGAGATGCATACATGGTAGTGAGTGGTTTACCAAAAAGGAATGGCAACCGTCATGCAGTGGATATTTCCATGATGGCACTGGATATACTGAGCTTTATGGGCTCCTTTGAACTTCAACATCTTCCAGGGCTTCCTATATGGATTCGAATAGGAATTCACTCTGGTAAGCAGTTACAGAAATATCTGAGGGGGAAAAGTCAAGGAATGTCTTTCAACTTTATGTTTAACTTTCCATAATTTGATTAGAGAAATGGGTTGCATTATGACATTGGGCACTTTGGATGTTACAGTTTTTAAATACTAGTTGTAACAAATTGTTGGAGGGAGAATATGGTAGATTTTAGAACATGTTATGCAAAACTTGTCTTGGCTTCAGGAAGTTTGCCTTTATGTATCTACCTGTGGCCTGGTTGCAGAATCCCTGAAAAACCAAAATATATTCAAACAGCTGCTGAAACGTGTCCCAGGTGCATTTTGGTTTTTCAGGATAGTACCACAAATGAAGCTTAAGGACCTTGGTGCGCAGGTGGTTATTTCGTCTCTCCTCCCTGTTCAAGGATATGGCGCACGTAGGGAAAGGGCAATAGCAGAGGTCAACAACTGGCTCCACACATGGTGCCGCCGGCAACGGTCTGGGTTTTTGGAACACGGCCTGAATTTCCATGAACGTGGGCTTCTGGCAAGGGATGGGCTGCACCTCACGAAACTTGGCAGGAATGTTATTGCAAACAGTCTCGCAAGGAGGATTCAGAGGTCTTTAAACTAAGTTCCGCTGGGGAGGGAGACAATATTATTCAAGGCCAGGACTCGGCGAGCGCAGGGGGAAAGGCCCAAATGATATTGGACAAGCGGCCAATAGTGGGAGGAGTAGAAACTATAGTACAGGACTTGCAGGAAGGGCCCGGGGACTTAAGTGTCTCTACACTAATGCACAGAGTATGGGAAACAAGCAAGATGAACTTGAACTCCTAGTACAACAAAATAGATACAATTTGATAGGCATCACTGAGACCTGGTGGGATGAGTCTCATGATTGGAATGTAGGAATAGAGGGGTATAGCCTATTTTGTAAAAATAGACCAAACAAGAAAGGAGGAGGAGTAGCCTTGTATCTCAAGGATGTTTTCACCTGTGAAGAGATCCGTGACTTAAACCCAGAAAGCCAGGTTGAGAGCATCTGGGTAAGAATTAAGGAAGCGAGAAACAATAGGGATATTCTGGAGGGGGTTTACGACATACCTCCAACCCAGACTGAGGACTTTGATGACGCCTTCCTCAACCAAATGACTGCACATTCTAAAAGGAGAGATACAGTAATGATAGGAGATTTCAATTACCCGGATACATGTTGGCAGTCAAACTCTGCCAAGACAGCAAGGTCCAGCAAGTTTCTTGCTTGTCTTGCAGACAATTTCATGGTCCAGAAGGTGGAAGAGGCCACAAGGGGATCAAATATTCTAGATCTGATCCTGACCAACAGGGATGACCTTGTTAATGAGGTAGAAGTGGTTGGATCTTTAGGGGGGAGTGACCATGCCCTATTGGAATTTGGCATACAGTGGGAAGGAGAAGATAAGTGTAGCCAGACGCTCATTTTAGATTTTAAAAAAAGCGGACTTCTGTAAACTTAGGGAGCTGCTGGCTGGAATTCAGTGGTCAAAAATAGTGGAAGTGAAAGGAGTTCAGGAGGCATGGGAGTTCCTTAAAAGGGAGATACTGAAGGCACAGTCTAAAACTGTGCCAATAAGGAGGAAAAATGGAAGGCATCTGAAGAAACCAGAATGGTTGACTAAAGAACTCTCAGTTGAGCTAAGTGTTAAGAGAAACATGTACAGGAAATGGAAGAAGGGGGAAATCACCAAAGAAGAATTTAAGCAAGTAGCTAGGAGATGTAGGGAGGAGGTCAGAAAGGCTAAAGCGCAGAACGAACTTAGGCTGGCCAGAGACATCAAAAACAATAAAAAGGGCTTTTTTAAATATGTCCGTAGCAAAAGGAAAAAGAAGGAGATGATAGGGTCGCTGCGCAGAGAAGGTGGCGAATTACTAACAGGGGGAAGAGAAAAGGCAGAACTACTTAACACTTTCTTTGCCTCAGTTTTTCCCCAGAAGGATACAAGCACTCAACCTGGTGGTTGGGGAGCAGGTGAGGAAGCAGGGGAAATGAGGCACATAATAGGTAGAGAGGTGGTACAGGAATACCTGGCCACACTGGATGAATTCAAGTCTCCAGGGCCAGATGAATTGCATCTTAGGATATTAAAAGAATTGGCAGAGGTCATTTCGGAACCGCTTGCTATAATCTTTGAAAAATCTTGGAGGACAGGAGAAGTTCCAGCAGACTGGAAGAGGGCAAATGTTGTCCCCATCTTCAAGAATGGAAAAAAAGAGGACCCAAATAATTATCGCCCAGTCAGCCTGACATCAGTACCCGGAAAGATTCTGGAGCAGATCATTAAGCAGTCAGTTTCTAATCACTTAGAAAGCAACGCGGTAATCACGAGAAGTCAACATGGATTTCTCAAAAATAAGTCATGCCAGACTAATCTTATCTCTTTTTATGATAGAGTTACTAGCTTGGTAGATGAAGGGAATGCTGTGGATGTAGCATTTCTCGATTTCAGTAAGGCCTTTGACAAAGTTCCACATGACGTTCTTGCAAAGAAGCTAGTAAAATGCAGGCTGGACAGGGCTACTGTTAGTTGGATTTGTAATTGGTTGACCGACCGAACCCAAAGGGTGATCACGAATGGCTGCTTTTCATCCTGGAGAGAAGTGACTAGCGGGTGCCACAGGGTTCTGTCCTGGGCCCAGTGCTGTTCAATATTTTTATCAGTGACTTGGATGAAGGAATAGAGGGCATGCTCATCAAATTTGCAGATGATACCAAATTGGGAGGGGTTGCTAATACACCAGAGGACAGGATCAAAATTCAAAATGACCTGGATAGATTGGAGAGCTGGGCCAAAGCTAACAAAATGAAATTCAACAGAGAGAAGTGTAAGGTCCTACACTTAGGTAGAACAAATGGAATACAGAAATATAGGATGGGGGACACGTCGCTGGATAGCAGTACGTGTGAAAGGGATCTAGGAATCTTAATAGACCACAAGCTGAACATGAGTCAGCAGTGTGATGTGGCGGCCAAGAAAGTCAATGCAATTCTCGGCTGCATCAATAGGAGTATGGTGTCTAGATCAAGGGAGGTACTGGTACCACTCTACTCTGCTTTGGTTAGACCTCATCTTGAATACTGTGTCCAGTTCTGGGCACCCCAATTCAAGAAGGACATGGTCAGGCTGGAGCAGGTCCAGAGGAGGGCAACCAAAATGGTGAGAGGCCTGGAAGACATGCCCTATGAGGATAGATTTAGAGAGGTGGGTATGTTTAGTCTGCAGAAGAGAAGGTTAAGAGAGGACATGATAGCCATGTTTAAATATTTGAAGGGGTGCCATGTAGAGGAAGGAGAGGGCTTGTTTTCTGCTGCTCCAAGGACCAGGACAAGGAGCAATGGATTCAAGCTGCAGGAAAGGAGATTCCACCTGAACCTCAGGAAGAACTTCCTGACAGTCAGGGCTGTCCGGCAGTGGAATATGCTGCCTCGGAGTGTGGTGGAGTCTCCTTCTTTGGAGGTTTTTAAGCAGAGGCTGGATGGCCATCTGTCGGGAGTGCTTTGAGGGTGTTCCTGCATGGCAGGGGGTTGGACTGGATGGCCCGTGTGGTCTCTTCCAACTCTACATTTCTATGATTCTATGATTCTATCCATTCAGAAATAATATGGTGATTTCTAGTTCATAAATCAAAGAAGTAGGTGATATTTCAGGATTTCCTATATCTAATGAACACTAACCAGTATTCAGGGTGCTGAGGTGGGAGTTTAGAGGACTAAGTAAGATAAAAATAGAGTAAGACTCTAATTGTCACACTGTAGTGAGGCATTACAGCATGGGACAGGAAGGATGTCAGGAACTGAATTCACACACACAAATAGAACAGGGCGAATACACTATTTATTAGGAGCGTGATACATACTATAGGACTTCAGTGAGCGAACTGGAGGCAATTAGCAAAATACAAAACATTAAAGGCAAAGAGTTTCTCATCCTGCCCGCAAGAGACCTTGGAGTTCTGGTTAAGCCTGGCAGTGCTTATCACTACATTCCTAGCTTTGTTTATCTAACGGTTTCTGGTTCTCATACCTTGTTACAAGCAATTTAACTCCTACTATATGTCCCATAACTAAAATATGGAGGGCTACCCAACAAAGGAGGCTTTCTTCATTTTTTTTTTAAATTCTAGATCATAGTACAGTAGGCCCTTCACATTCATGGGGGATAGGTGCAGAGAACCCCCGCAAAAGTGAAATAATTGCGAATAAGTCCCTCCCCCAGCACTCCTCCTTCCCTGCACTCTGTTGCAGACTGCTGCCCACATGCCTACGCTGGCCATTGCCATCAGCGGGCAGGAGATGGGAAGGGGGGAAAAAATCTTTCCTCCTTTTCAACCCCCCCCCGCCTCTGGGGTGATTGCACTGGAGCTGCAGACAGGCAGAATGAAAAGGACTTTTCCTCCCTGCTTGCTATCTCTCTCCCTGCCACCACTGGGGCAATTGCTCTGGGCGGGCAGATAGTGAGGGGGGAGAAAAAGATCTTTTACTCCCTGCTCACCATCTCCCCCGCCGCCGCCGCTGGGGCAATCCCTCAGGCAGGCAGATGGTGAACAAGGAGGAAAAGATCACCATTCCCGTCCCCGCCGGGGTGATCATTATGGGAGCTGCGGGCAGGCAGATGGCAAGCGGGGAGGAAAAGATCTTTTCCTTCCGCTTGCCATTCCGCCCCCCACTGCCGCTGGGGTGATCGCTCCAGGAGCTATGGATGGGCAGAAGGCAAGCAGGGAGGAAAAGATCTTTTCCTCCAGCTGGCTATCCCCCCCGCCCGCCGCTGCTGGGGTGATTGCGAGCAGGGAGGAAAAGATCTTTTCCTCCCCACTCGCCATCTCCCCCTCGCTGCTGCTGGGGCGATTGCTCCACGAGCTACGGGCAGGCATATGGAGAGCAGGGAGGAAAAGATTTTTTCCTCCCTGCTCACCATCTCCCCCCACAACCATGGCTGGGGCGATTGCTCCAGGGGGGCAGATGGCAAGCAGCTGCTCGCCATCTCCCCCCACCGCTGCGTCTGCATCAGGGGGTGGGCGATGGCCACCAGGAGGAAAAGATTTGTCCTCCCCTTCACCCTCCCACCCCCACCTGCTGGGGCAATTGCACCCACAGTGGCTGGCAGAGATTGCGAAAGGGAGGAAACTCTCCCACACCCTCCTCCTTGGGAGAGGGAGAATGGGGCGGAGGCAAGACACTGCGAATAATCAAAACCATGAGAGTTAAACCCGCAAATGTGGAGGGAGAAGTGTATCTTAGAGCTGGATGGGACTACAAGGGCCTTTTAGCCCAATCCATTGCCATACAGGGTGATCATTTCCATGCTGGGCAGCTGTAGCTGATAATGGTCTCAACCCCTAAGCAGGAGTGAGAAAAAGTACAGCTTATGGGGTGCACGTATCCCCTAGCCTCCCTTTTTGTGGCCCTTCAAGGCCTCCAATAAATAAGTAAAGTTGCCATTAAATTTGGGTTGCATGGTCTCTCAGCCAAGCAGTTTGCATTCTAAGTTTGGCAAAATTTGGAATCTATGTCTGTAGTCCAATACATCAGGAATGGGAATAGGCCAGATTTTATCCATGGGGCCTCCCCAGCTGGCCCACATTCTTCTCTTCTCACTTGTCCACAACAAAACTATTAGGCTTTGGGAAATCCTTCCATTGGGAACAATGGAAAGAAGTTTTCAAGCTTTCATGCCATATGAGGGAAAGTTGATAAGACATGGAGCTGAGGAGGAAAGGTGAATTTTCCACTCACTATTTACTGTGACCTCCAATTCCAAATCACCTCCTACGCACAGCAATTTGAGTTAGAGAAGTCCTACATTACAGCCAGGTGCAAGAGTTCATCCCAAGCCATGAGGCAGCATTGCCAGATCTCCAGGCACTTCCTGAAATGTCTGGGAATCAAACCACACCCTGGGCTACAAGCAAAGTCAGGAAACTCAAGCTAAGTGTGCTATGGCCTCTTTTTTACTGGATGTGCTTAGTCAGCAGGCGAGCTGCAAAGCCTGGCTGCTTAGCTATTAAATTGTCCAGATAGGATCTTCCCCCCCGCCCAATTCCAAATTTTAAGTATTTCTGATACATTTATTTTATAGAATTTTCACCTGTATTTTAATCAAACAGCTTTTGTTTTTGTTTTATTTAAAAAAAACACAGAAGTTTGACCCTCAGATGCTTGGACAAACTGGAAAATGGCCACTAACATCTCCTCAATTGCCCACCCCTGCTCTTAAGCATCGGAAATATGCAAAAGAACAACTATCAAAAGAACTAAGCAGCAAAATGGCATGAAATGCCTTTAGTTGTGCCCTCCTCACCAAACTGAAAAGTGTTTTAGATCTAATGAAATATTCAGTATTTCCATTTTTTAAAAAATGTTTTATCCTGACCATCAACCCTGACAATATAAGAAAACCAAAGTCCTAAGACAATGCTTGTATCATTTTGGTTGGATTTTGGTGCCTACAGAATCTCATTCCAAATTAACAACTATGATCTGAGCTGTTAATCTCTTTCCTTTTCTCAGAGAGGTAGCCATATTAAGTCTACTGCAGTGAAAAATGTACAAGGCTTGTGGCATCTTAAAAAAATAAGGCACAAAAACTTTTGTAGACTATAGGTGCACAAAATTTTGTCCATAGTTACACATATGTAAAAACTAGAAGCCAAAATTTTGAAGAGCTATATTGATTTCTAACATTTCCTTGAGACATGGAAGACTCATATTTTCAGTTACAAAGGCTCCATCTTCCTCTTAATTCCTATTTTGTGTGTCATTTTCAGGTCCATGTGCTGCTGGTGTGGTTGGAATTAAAATGCCTCGGTACTGTTTGTTTGGAGATACAGTGAACACGGCTTCAAGAATGGAATCCACAGGTTTACGTAAGGACAGACTTCTGCACTGAGGAATATTGTATACAATCCAGATCAGTCCAGCACTTTATCCAGAAAACAACTAGTTTATCATCTTAATTTATAAACTGCCTGATTGACATACTTTTTAAGCCACATGCCTGCTCCAGCATGGCCGTTTCTGAGTTGCCAAAGGAGTAAGGAGGGGCACAATGACATGTACAGCCCTCTTTCTGTAGTAGGATGCCTTGCAGTTGCCTCTCACAGTGTACCCAGGTACAGGAAGAGGGCTGGATGTATCACTGTTCACCTTCCCCCCACTCTATGGCAGCTCAGAAATGGCCATGTGAAGGGGGCTGCATGGCTTAAAAGGTAGGTTTTGGGTGGTGGAAGATGTAACTAGAGAGACATAGCTATATCTCTGTCTCATGATGCAGGATCTTGGTCATTGTTTATAGGAAAAATATATTTCTAAAACAGTTGAGTCTTAAATATTTTCAGTAATGGACTCTGGGATTTCATCAACTATGGTAAACTTTGACTCTTGTACAGACTGACATAACCCAAAACCAAAAATTAAGCAAAAATATATATTATTAAATGTTTCATTTATTTAAATGAAGATGATATAAATAAAATTAACCTTTTCATTTATGCTCATTCATTGTTTGCACATTTATAGCTCTAAGAATTCATGTAAGTGGTTCCACTATTGCTATCCTGAAGAGGACAGATTGTCAATTCCAGTATGAAGAGCGAGGAGAGACATATCTGAAGGTAACTTACACTCACACCAGGGATCATTTTCATATTCATAATTTAAACAAACCTCTCCAGAGGTATCATGTATCGGAACATCTCAATTCACTTAAAATTACTAGTTGCAGAGAAAAAACCTTGTCCAGGCCACTCTGCAAGTTTCACAGTTGGGCAAGGATTTGAAGATGGGTTTTCTACATCCAGCCCAAACACTCTAACCACTGTGCCACATTGGTTCTCTCATCTAATTTCAATGGGATGTCTGTTGATTTCACTGGTAATTATCTGTGCATAATTGTGGATAAGATTGTCATAACCTCTGTTTGCTGATGCTGGCTTCTGATATATTTATGTACATACTAATTTCAGTTTAGAAAATGCACCAGGCATACAATTTATCCTCTCTTTACATAAATTGTACAAATGTATTTTTTTAAAAAAAAAATATTGCAGCACTATAGTTGACTTTGAACAATTTATGTAGTGGACACATGGAACAGAAGTTGTGAATTTTCTAAAATGAAACGAGTGTGTACAGTACAGCATAGTGATCATCAAAGGAATATAATCTCTGTTCTAACCTCAAATTTATTATTCTGTCATTTTATATTAGGGCAAAGGAACTGAGATTACTTACTGGCTGACAGGCGTGAAGGACGAGCACTATAATCTTCCAACACCTCCTTCTGTGTAAGAAATTTTCTTTAACTTGAGAGCTGCAACTCAAGAGTGTTCAACATTTACAGTCTCTTTGTGTTGTCTTTATCAGAATATATTATCTGGCAGCGTGGCATGTCCCTGGAAGGCAACAAAATGATACCAGTGGATGTATACATTTTAATATTCCAACACATGCACATACCTTTACTTTCATGAATCCTTCGACTGTTTAAAATCATGCTTGTGCTTCTGTGAGATTTATATATATGTATGCACACATATACATATAAAATATGAATCGAATGTAAATAAGCAGACTCAACTGGAAAAAAAGGGAAAGCTTGGAAGTGGGGAAGGGTTTTTTTTTAATTTCTACTTTAAAACTTAATTAAATATTTCTAAAAAAATACAATAAAATAAAATACACACACTATTTACTTATATTATTTACAAAGAGGAATGCAGATATAAAATATTGCATTATATTCTCCTCTATTTTCTTTCCATTAAGGAACCTCTTTCATGAAGCGTATAAATTGTAGGGTGGAAAATGGGTGAGAGAGTAAAGATCAGAATAGGTCTCCGGTCTTTCTGTAATGAACAACTGTATCTTTGTTGTCAGGGCAACAGAGGTGACAAATTCCCTCTCAGCTACCACTAATGTATCCCAGTCACTCTGGCAACCAGGTCAATGATCTATACTTCATTTTTCTGGACTGTGGCTTCCTTACGTGCCCATACGTCCACCCACTTGGACAACCTTTCCTGTGGGGAAGAAAAACAGAAGAGTTCAAAATGCAGGGTACAGTCCAGTTGAGCATGAGCTGAAGATCATATTGAGCCCTAATTTGTGGCGTTGATGGTCAAGAGTAGACTGTACTCCTTTGTCACCATTGTGTCAGTGCAGCATCATTCACAGGAGTTGTTCCAGATGGTGAGGGGTGGAGTTACATGCTGGACCACAGAGTATTGAGAAGCAATCCACAGTGATCTACTGTGACAAGGTTACAGAATACTTCACAGATAAAATCACTTGCTCTAGCTTGGATTCCACATTAAGCTTGTCCATGCTTAACAGATGAGTTTCATTTGATTGGCTTAAGGATGTGGGCAAATTACCCTACTGTCTACTTATTGGAACCTGTTTACATTCTGGTTGATAAAATCTGCCAGAGGGGATTGGTTCACTGCATTGTGGAAGTTGTAAATACTTCTTCCTATCTCTTTAAAAAAGGTGGTTTTGAGAGCATTATTAAAGAGCAATTGTTGAATCCCATTATATTGGAAAATTACCAGCCAGTTTCTAATCTTTCTTTGTGTGTGTGTGTGCAGATGTGCTGATTCTGGAGCAGGTGGTAGCAACACAATTCCAGGTTTTCTTTGATAAGGTGGATTATTTGGACTCTTTCTATTCAGGCCAGATTTTGAGACTGAAAAAGCCTTAGTCACTAGCAAATCAAGGCTGGTCTTCAGTCACAGGTGACCAAGTGAACAAAGTGATTAAGATTTGCTCACCTGTGTTGGGAATTGGGCAGAGAAAGTGAATCTCTGTTTTGTTTTGTTTTCCTCTTTGATCATGCTATAGAACTTGGAGGGACTGCTTTTTATTTGTCTAAACATTCCTAGACACTGGTGTTAGGGGATTATTTTTGTGCCTTGGTATGCTGGGCACCACATATGCGCATGCATGCACATATGTGCAGACATACACAAATGTAAATCTTACCAATTGTGACATTTTCCAAGGAAGCATGCAAACTACTATCAATATGCACTCAGAAGCCTCAGTGCAACATGCCAGGCAAAGGCTTAGTCCCTGGTTAACAGCTGAAGAGCGCATCCTCCTGATTCCAGGCTCAGTACCAGAGCTGCTAAATAGCAGTGGCCTTTTTGTAGAGCTTAGAAGATTGTTTATGAAAACTAATTGCATGGTTCTATGGGCCACAAGTTCTACACCTGCCTATGTGGTTCCTTATGGCTGTTTTACCCTTTTAGCTCTTTAACATGAAGTTTCTGAGGCCCTTTTCACATGTGGGGGGGAAACGAGTGAAAACACGCTAAAACGGAGCTTACCCGCAGCCGGGTAAGTCCATCGCCATGTGGAGCAGCGCGAGCTCGCTGCTCCACACTCCTCCGGCGTCCCAGATGGCAGCTTCCGGTTGGCGGAGGCTTCACCAACCGGAGAAGCTCGCCAGCTGCAAGCCCGCCCCCAGCAGATCTGCAGGCACGCACTTGCGCACACCTGCAAATCCACTTTAGAGCCGGGTGACGGAGCGGCACGGGGCTGCGCACTCCATGCTTTTTAAAAACCTTGAAAAAGAGGTTTTTAAAAAACACACAGCCGGGCTAGTTCCAGCCGCTCCTGAGTGGATTCTGGTGTGGAACTACGAAAAGTAGTCCAAGCCAGTCCACTCTACGGTGTAGAAGACCTCCGTGAGAGGTCGCTCTACACCGTTTTAGAAGCCCGGTATGGAAATGGCCTCAGAGGTAATTCAGGATACCCAGCTGTACATCTTTTTTTTAGCTGATGGCTAAGGAGACTCTAGAAATCCTTAGCTAGTGACTAGATGTTTCACCAGGATTGGATTTGGGCCAACAAATTGAGGTGCTATAATGATGAAAGAGAGATTTTATAATCAGTAGACAGTCAGATCTGTGATTGGGAGTGCAGCCTATTCTGAATAGTTTGCATTCCATTTGAAGACTCAAATATTCACTTTGACAGTGCTCAGGTAGAGGCCTTTGCCAGTGCTTTTGTCCAGCTTTGGGTGCTGTGCCACTTGGCACCTTCCCAGAAGAAGATCCAAAAACCATGAGCTCTTCTTCATGGGGCTACTCTTGAAAAAATGTTCAGAAACTGCATCTAATACAAAATACTGCAGCTAAATTGCTTTCTGATTTGTGCTTTATAAACTTTATTATACCAATCACACACCAGTTGCACTGGCTTTCGTTCTATTTCCAAGCCCAATTCAAGATGCTGATTCTTATGCACAAAGTCTTAATGGCCTGGGGCCAGGATATCCTACACATTGATTCATTAGATTCGTTTAATACATATATCCATAAGTAAAGGTTTAAGAATTATCCAAGATAAGGCCATGTGTTAGGTTGTTAAATAAAGAAGTTTTTCTTTTCCTTTGAGTATGACAGGATTGGATGGTTTTTGTGCTGGAAAGATTGCAAGTCTGACCTGCTACAGTCATTTAAACTAAACATGTAAAAAGTTCATATCTTTTTGTTCTGGTAGCTGACTTATGATTTCTGAAACAAGTATGAAGGGTGGAGGTTTCTTCTCCAATATACAGTATATGACATCAAGGTCATTTGTATTCAGTAACATATATTATATGGCTGTACTTACGAGTAATCCTTTCTTTAACATAATGGGTGCTGCCAATCATTCTATTTTTGAAGGTGATGAGTTCCACATGAAGAAGCTGAAACACTTGAACTAAATAATTTTAATCCTAGCTGCATTTTGTTAATGGCATGTTTACATGTGCAGACAGATTGACATTTCCTTGCTTAGTCACTTTTAACATCTGGTATGAACATCCTGCTCCTCCTCCTCCTCCTCATTGGCTTGACTACTGGTGGGTTGGGACCCAAAATTGGGAAGCACACTGACCTTAAGTGGATTATACTAATGGCATCATCACCATTTAAAGTTTGTTTTTTAACAGAAGGAAGAAGGGAGTAGGAGAATGAAAGAGGGGAAGAGAGAGAACAAGATGGGCATCTAATTTAAATAAATAAATACATTATATACCATTGCATTAAAGTCATAGATGGGTCTCAGGTCTGAAAAATCAAAAGACTTCTGAGGCACTGAAGACAATTAGTCTCACTATGGGGTGGTATTAGGAGAAAAGGTCCTTCAAGATGAACCTGGCATGTAATGAAATTCCTGCTACTTCTCAGCAGTTCATGAGACTAAGGGCCTTTCCACACTATACCGTTATAGTGCTATTATTCCACTTCCAAAATCCTGTGGAATTCTGGGATTTGTGGCTTACTGAGGCCTAAAAACTCTCTGGCCAAGAATTCTAAATACCCCTCCCTAAACTGCAAACCCCAGGATTCTATAAGATGTTGAAAGTGGAATAATAGCACTATAATAGTGTAGTACAGAAAGGCCCTGAGTCTCTTAATGTCATAGGCTTAAATGAACTTTATTTGGGTGCTGAGATCTTGATCAAAATTCAGTCTTTAGATCAGTGTGGACAACTATGGAGGAGGTAGAGGCCATTTCTGTCCCCACAGCCCCTCCCAGCAAGCTGCACTGGTGTGCCTAAAATGAACAGAACTTAACATCAAGTTGTCCTGGTTTCACTTTTGGTTGATTTTTTTTGGGGGAGGGGGTAGTGGCGGTGGTTCCATTTTTAAGGTAACCATTGTGGCAATAAGAAAAAGAAATCATCCATATTAGAGCAGCACCTTTCTTGAACCAATTCAGAAGTTAGAATACAATATGCATGGCTTGCTTTCAAGATCTCCGGATCTCTTCCTGAAGCACAATGTTACAAAAAGGAGTGGGGTGCTGATGGGGAAAAAGAGAGAACTTGATGCTGAAGTCATGAAGTCTGGATGGTTAGAATCTTAAGATGAAATGGGGCAGGAGAGGAGACTGTAGACTTTTACAGCCCCTGATGCAGTTTAATTTGAATGTCTGCAGTCTCTTCACAGTTTTGTCTTAAGACTCTGACCATGGAGACTTCGTGACTTCAGCATCAAATCAATTTTCCCTCAATCTTGCCTTCCAATTTGCTTTATGTCGTATCATTACCAATGAAAAGAGATGGATATTTTTAATAGATTACCCAAGGTTTTGTTAAAAAAAATCTTTGAGTTGTCCTAAAAAGGTGTTGCCCTAATATAGATTTAGGAAATTCCCCAATTGTTCTGCGTAGTAGCAGAGATGGATGACATTCCTTCACTTTTCACTTACAGTTTTGTCTCCTTTTCCCTGTGGAGGAGTTAAACCACCACTGCATATTTTGTAACCATGCTCAGTCTCTATTTGGGAGTATGACTAGGCCAGAATGGTTTTGCCTGATGGGAGGATCCAGTTCTACCAGAATCTCTCCTACATCCTGGCTACAGAATCCTCAAGGCCATACTAAAAAGCTTCACTACATTGTGATTAATCTTAGTAAATTTTGTTTTTAAATCCAATAGCATGCTATGAAATAATATTTCATCTTTTGGTTCAAACATCCATACTGATTTGACTATTATCAGCATCTCATTATTAAATATTATTTAGATTACTGAATGCTAGAAAGTAATTAGTTAGTAGGAAACAATTTTTATTTGGTTTATGAGACTGTTTGCCTTATCTCTGCTTGCTACACATTTATTCCCCCCTCCCATTTTCATTATTCTCTGTTCCCAGATAAATAGTAATAGCAATAGCAGTTACATTACTATACTGCTTATCGTTGCGAAACACTCCCTAAGCGGTTTACAATGTATTTTAGCTAATTGCCCCCAACAAGCTGGGTACTCATTTTACCGACCTACGGATGGATGGAAGGCTGAGTCAACCTGGAGCCCTGCAGGATTGAACTCACAATATTGTGGCTACAGTACTAGGACTTAACCACTGGATTTTTGACTATTTGACTTGATCAGACCATTGAGAAATGCATAAATTGAGGACTGGAAAAGGGTGAATAGCTTTGTCTTGGCTATGCCTTCCTCTGATGAAGGAATTGCACTGTGTGTTTGTTCCTACAATGGTGTGTAGTTATCCTGGAACCTTTGGAACATAAGCAAGAGGCTAAGGTTCAGTGGAAGTGATGGCACAGAACTACTGAGTAAATAAACTTTTGGATGTGTCTTGAAAATTTGCTGTGGTAGCTCAGCAGACCTTCTAACTGGCACAGTCTCCATGGGAAACTCCAAATGTAGAGCTCCAGCATAATGTATATATCACACTTGATATTAGATTGTGGATTTAGAATGCACAATATAAACCTAACAGGGTTTATTATTGGGAATCATATTAGGTATGCCACTCTAAGTAGTCTGAGCATTTTCTGTTCTGCTGTTTGCAGGGAGAATCAGCAACGTTTGCAGGCTGCCTTTGCTGAGATGATAACACACTCTCTTCAGAAAAGGGAAACAGAAGAATTCCAGGTGCAAGAGATTTCACGTGTTTCTAGTTATCACAAAGGCATTCTAGAATATCTGCAACTGGCTACTACAGAATGTCCTAGCACCTACCTGTAAAACTGGATGAAGAATATGACTAAAGAATCCCAAAAGTTAGAACTAAATAGAAAACAGATCTCTTACACACTCCACACATTTGCAGTATTGCAGAGAGCACAGGTTTGTTGAGGAGAGAAATTTGTTCCTTCTTCAGAAGTTAATACATTCCCTCTGTCACACTGGCAAATAAAAATTATCAAATGCAAGGTGTTTCTTCTTAACTAATTGGAGGTGTCACTGATGCATTGTTTTTTTACAGTGGGGGAAGACAAAATAAGAGGGAATTCATATAGCAGCTCCATTCACATCCAGTTTGGTGTTTGTGGACCAAAATGGGAGTGAAGGATGATAGCAAAGGAATCAGTTACACAAAAAAAGGTTCTCTTTCTTCCAATATTTTAAAAGTATGTGTTGATCCCCTGCTTTGCAGTGGCCTACACTGTAATGGATGTAGACAGTAGGAAGGAGGTCTTGTGAAGTTAATACATAGACTCCATCCCCATGTATCTTTCATAAACCATTTGAGCATATAGATGAGTATTTCAAGTAAATTAGTAAATAAGGGAGAGAGCAAGCACTGAATGTGCCATTTGAAACTATTCATGTTTAAAATTGTCTGGTCATGCCCTTGCTTTTTAAAAACTAAAGCCATGCATATGTACATATCTGAGTCTGTCTTTCATGTTTATGTAAGGGTTTTTATAATTGCAGCCTTGTTTCTTATTATTAAGAAACCTTCTAAACTATTTGTTATTTAAAATGTATTAATCTGCTATCCATTTTCATCATTTAAGGCTTTGATTGCCATGACTTATTTTATATTTGTTTAAAAATATGTGTGCCTGTGTATTGGAAAATAAAATAAATCCTTTTGGATAAGGTTCTTTATATTGTGTTTGCTCTCACCTTGTTACAAATGATATTTGTATGTGCTAGTCAGCAAAACTAAATTAAATCCTGAATAGTTAAACACTCTTTCTATTTCTCTCTTCCTCTTTCCTGAGAAAAATATCAAACACAGGAGAACCTGCAGGATCCTGCAAATCCACCTTCTTGCATGTGTTTTAAAAGTCTGTATGAGAATGTTGGGAGAGGTTGTTGACAAATTTGGAGAAAGGTACCATCAATATAGAGATGGCTCTTTATTTCACATTTCCACTGTATTCCAATTCAAAAGTGCAGTTCTAAACCATTGTCTAGACTGAGGCTGTGATATGATGAAGTGATGAGGCCAGCTAAGAAGCTAAGATTTATCCAAATAAAATAGAAGTGCTTTTGAAAGAAAGGTGATCAAATTCAGTCACTGTGTGAAAGACTATGGCCATTTCCGCACTATACTGTTATAGTGCTGTTATTCCACTTTCAACATCCTGTGGAATTCTGGGGCTTGTAGTTTACTGAGGCCAAAGAGCTCTCTAAGCTGAGAATTCTAAATGCCCCTCCCTAGACTGCAAACCTTGGGATTTCACAGAGGGTTGAAAGTGGAATAATAGTACTATAACAGAGTAGTGCCGAAATGGCCTATGTTTGTAATCTGTGTGTATTCCTGGATCTTGCCTTACTCCATGAAGATCAGGTTGCTTTTGTGGCTAGCAGTGCCTTGTACAAATTTAGCTACAGTGCCAGCTCCCCTGAGAAAGCTATTTTCTGGCACTCATCAATTTTTCTCCCCCACAGGAAAGGTTATCCAAGTCGGTGGAGGTACAGGCATGATAGCCTTCACATGGTTGTCTTGCAGGAATATTTAGAATGCTATAATTGGGCTGCCTGTAAGGGGTCAGTAACATAGAGTGTATGACTTAAATGCTGCTTGCATCACTATTCGTTCCTGATTCAAAGTACAATCCCAGTTCAAAGAGCTATTTATGATCTCCAAATCCCTAAATGGTTTGGGTGCAGGGCAATTAAAATACTATTTACTGTTCCTTAGAAGAATTATTTGCCTTTCTGTTTCCCAACCTTCTCAAAGATAGTCCTCCAACTTTTCAGTGATTCCATAGTTTTTGTTTTGTTATTTTTAGTCTCTGGTTTCTGTCTTATTATGAATATTTTCTAATTCTTTCAGTCATTGATGGCTGATATGCTTATTTTTATTATTTTATTATTTTTATTTATTATTTTTATTATGTAATGTTACTGATTGTGAGAGTAAGCTGCTTTGCATGCTATTATGATGGCAGAAAAGTGGTATATAAACGCCACAAATAAATAAATAGATTAATAGGACAGCTGAGAGAAATCAGGTTTAATAAGCTTTAACCTTCCCTTTTACATGTGGTCAATCATGTAAAAGTTTCATCTGTGTTTGGTCAGTAGCAGTAATAGCTGCTGTTACTGGCTACTAGAGATCCTCTGTGGTGTAATGTTTGAATGCTGGATTATGGCTCTGGGAGCCCAGGGTTCAAATCCCACTCAACCATGGAAACTCACTAGTGATCTTGAGCAAAACACACTCTCTCAGCCTCAAAGGAAGGCAAAGGCAACCCTCCTCTAAACATATCTCGCAAAACAAACAAACAAAATCCTGTGATAGGCTTGCATTAGGGTTGCTGTAAGTCAGAAATAACTTGAAGGCATGCAACAACAAGCAATGGCGAAATGAGAACCTGGAATTGGTGCATACTTTCATTTGTATCTGGGGGAGGGCAGCTGCTGTTAAAGACTGATCTCTCAACCGATACAATTTAGCCCCTACATTTGTGGTTAATTGAAATCAAATCAGCTTGGCCCTCCATGACATCCTGTTGTTACCAGCCCTGCTCAGTTTTTGCAAGTATATTGTTGGGGGGAGGAGGTGGGATGGGGTGGGGGAAGTAGGGGAGAGACATGGGAAAGATTTGAGGCTGGCTGCACTGCAGAAAGAAATAATGTGTCCCAGCACTACCATCTACCGGCAGCTGGCCAAGTGTGGAAGGAAGTGCAAAGGCACTGCCGGGGTGATGCCAGGATGTTGCGGGATGCAGGTAAGATGTGGAAAGGGTCATAGCCTCACACCATATGGACTAGATCTTAAAAACTGAGGAGGGGGTTTAAGTACATTTGGCCCTCCACATTCACTAGTGTTAGGGTTGCAGGAGACCCGCAAAAGTGGAAAAAAAGTAGAAAAGTGGAAAAATCACAACTATCAAAAGGTATGTGTGTGTCTCTGTGGGATGGGGGCCAAGGCACAGTGGGGAGAGTGGGCGCTCAGGATCCAAACCAGGTCAAGGAAAGGACAGCATGGTGGCCCTAACTCCTTCTCTCTTGCCATTTCCTTCTTTTTTGGGGGGGTGTGGGGCATCAGGAGGGGGTTTGTGGTGCTGAAAAATCAGGCTCCTAGCTGGCCAGGCAGGGGTATGGAGGAGGAGGAGGGGGACCAGGACTAGGACTGGAAGCAGGTTTTTAAAGGGCTGTGTGGTCTGATCAGAGTTGCCATGAGGAAGAGTTCCCCAGGAAAAGAAGCACTTGCAGGTGGGGGGCAAAGATTGGAGAAATTATAGGTTGTTGTGGGTTTTCTGGGCTTTGAGGCCATGTTCTATTAGTATTTTCTCCTGACATTTCGCCTGCATCTGTGGCTGGCATCTTCAGAGGATCTGAAGACTGGAGAAATTTGCAAATAATCAAATCTATGAAAGTAAAATCCACAAATGTAGATGGCTGACTATACTACTGCAGGAGAAAATGATTATGATTTTAATTATCTTATTTTACCTTTGTTCTAAGCCATCTTGAATCCCCTATCAGGAGAAAGATGAGATATTAATTAAATGGCTTAAATATCCCAAAGGCACCAGAGACCATTTAACCTTGGAAGTTAAGCAGGAGAAGCCCTAGTTAGTACTTGAATGGAAGACCATCAATGAATACCAGGTGCTGTAGGCTTTATTTCAGACGAAGGAACCGGAAAAACCACCTCTGAGTATTCCTTGCCTAAGAAAACCCTATGAAATTCATGAGATCACCATAAGTTGACAGGTGATTCGAAAGCACATAACTCCTCATACATTTTAACCCTTAAATCATCAGTTTATAATATGGCTAAATGATAAACTTCAAAAGGAGCTAGACTTTTTTTTTTAATCTGTATTTATTTACTTGAAATACAACAGGATGGTTGTACTATCCAGTTGGAATAGCAATACCCTTAGAGTGTCTAAATGGTTTCAAGAGGTATGAATTCTTGGTTTTGCCAGATGGATGAAATATTGCAGTAATGGTTAACTAAGGCAGATAGTCTTTTTGTTGCTCAGTTCGATATTCTTTCTGTGCTTCCCTATCATTTCAAAATTTTACTAACAGGCAAAGTAATCCTAAATAAGGTCAGTAGGGGGAGTGATGAAGCAGATCTATGGCTGGCTTATACTGGTCAGGGTAGAAGAGTGGTGTTGATTTTCTTTTGTTTTTCTCTGCTCATTAGTGTTCCTAAATTGTCCCCCTGCACAATAAAGGGGATCACTATGCTGTATTTAAAGGGAAAATCACCTTCATGAGCAATGCCTTTAACAGAAATGTAAATTTTGTTTAATATAGTCCATTTATTCTTATTAAAAATTTCATTACATGTTTTTTAAAAACATATTCTGTTACTCATTTGTTACAATCATGTTTGTTCTTACTATATTCATGTGGTGAGCTTCAATTTTTTTATTTGTTTTTTTCCAACCTGTGCTGTAGTGTGGGCATCATCTTAGGAACTGCTTCTAGGTGGCCTCTACGTTATTTTCCCAAAAGGCCAAGGATGCTGCATGTTACTTGTTTTTCAGGTAATGAAGTTACAACAAAGTCACTTTTCAAAACATTGTAACAAGTACAGGCTTTCTCTGCTTATCTGACAGGTTAGGGACTAGAGCATGGTCAGAAAATGGAACTGGTTGAAAAGCAGAACCCATCCAGTGTAGGAAGCATGAAGGACTACGGAGGCTCACTTGTTACCAGCCTCTCCTAGCTCGCTTTGAAGCAGTGCACATGTGTGAGTGGTTCCAAGTGAGCCTCTGCAGGTAAAAAGAACTGACAAAAGAGTGGAATCCTCACTGAATGAATGTAACTTGTCCCTAATTTGGAAATGTCAAAAGAGTGAATTGTCAGATAATAGGGTGTCAAAAGGTGAGGGCTTCCTATAAAGATTGTTTGTATATCAACAAGTATTGGTATATAAATTAACAGTGTTTAGTTTTTCCAAAAGTTATTTTATAAAAGCATTTTAGAGGAATTCTAGCAAGAAATTTTCAAGGTTTATGCCATTGTCTTACCGATCCTGAAGTCCTCCAGCCCCAAAACAATAGAAAGTAATAGGATAGTAGCAAGCAATGCAACAAGCAATATAACAAGTTACCTTTTTACTACAGTAACGAATAACAGCAACAGATTACTTTTTCAAACATTGTTAACATGTAAAAAGAATTAGAAGTTAATCTAGAATTATTCTAGAAGTTAGAATATACATTGGGATTGTTGTTGCGTGCCTTCAAGTCGTTTCTGACTTATGGCAACCCTAAGGTGAACCTATCATGGGGTTTTCTGGGGTCTGAGAGTGTGTGAGGTGCCCAAGGTCACCCAGTGGGTTTCCATGGCGAGGTGGGGAACAGAACCTGGTCTCCAGGGTCAGAGTCCAACATTCAAACCATACACCACACTGGTTCTCACACAGTGGAATACTGGCACAATATTCTTCAAATAAATTATCCTAGTAACAAGGTGGATTACCACATTCTGTTCTTGCAAAAATAGAACAGTCCTTTCCATGTGGTTTTAAAAATATTTCAATACATCATTTGGCTTAAGCTACTAAAAAAAAACAGAGGAAAAATTTTTAAAAACTCTTTAAAAATAGGGCACAAACAAGTGCTTTCAAAAACAAAGGAACGAGTAGAAAAAAGGGGGAGTAAAAGAAGCAGGGACAGGAAATCAGAAGGGTATGAGCCACTGTGTGTGTTTTATAGGTCCATTATACAACATCAATCAGTATAAATTTTAAAGTATCTTTCTTTACTTGCTGCGAATGATATTTGCAATACTAACATTGCATAATCATTCAGAGGTTTTTATAACCAATGTCATCTGAAGATTCAGAATAGGAAAACTCTTGATGAAGCCTTATGATACACATGTGTTGTCTGCATTTCCTGCTTGCTTGTATAATTGTAAGTTCATATTCATATATCTTAAATCAATAACTGATCATTAGAGTGTTTACAACCCAGTTCTAAAAATCACTTGGAACCAATTTGACTGACTCCTTACTTCTGACTCCTGGCTCCTCCTTCTGACTGAGTTCTGAGGCAACAGATAGTTGATGTGGATCATCTTCCAGGCTCAGCCAAAGAAGTGTGAATTCTGGCAGTACTGGGCTTTGCTGGGTTTTGCCCATTGTTGTCGTCTCTGTACCCAGTCACTCTATTCTTTTTGGGGTGCTGTTTGTAGCCATTTCTTGGCTCTGAACTAAGGCTTTTCCAAATATTTTTTCAATTGGGGTGTGATTTCTTAAGTTGGTCCTATGGCTTGAAGGGTAAATTCCATCTTTTAATTTTTTTATTTCTTTTAGGATGCTTGCTACAAACTACAAATATGTAGTTTCTAATTTTTTGAGAAAAAATAAATGAGGAATATGTAGGTATCTCACTTTCCAATTTATAGTGGAACAGACAGAGATTAATTTCCAATATATCTCCTATGCCATTCCATCACTTTAGTGACTCCTCTACCATGGCCATTTCCATACTACATTGCTGTAGTGCTACTATTCCACTTTCAACATCCTGTGGAATTTTGGGGTTTGTAGTTTACTGAGGCCAAAGAGCTCTCTGGCTGAGAATTCTAAATGCCCCTTCCTAAACTGCAAACCCCAGGATTCCATAGGATGTTGAAAGTGGAATAATAGCACTATAACTGTGCAGTGTGAAAATGACCTATGTCTACTGCCCACTTAAAAACTGTCTTAGCCACAGATTCTGTATAATCAAAAGAAGTCTATAAAAGTAGCATGCTACAGCTAAAAATGAAGTTTTTAAAAACTTTGTTGTAAAATTTTTTAAAAATCACATTTTTAGCTGTAGCATGCTACTTTTAAAAAAAGATTTTCATGTATTTTCTTGTTTGTGCTTTAACACAGGACAGAAAAAAAGAAGCACTGTATTTGCTGGCATATAAGACTCACTTTTTTTCCTGAAAAAATGTTTGAAAATGGAGTGCGTCTTATATGCAGGTATGTCTAACACACTAGCAAATAGTATTTGCCAGTGTATAAATGAGGTGCGTCTTATACAAGGGTGCACACTGGCAAATAGTATTTGTCAGTGTATAAATGGGGTGCATCTTATACATGGGTGCATCTTATATGCTGGCAAATACGGTAACCTGTGGTACATAGTTTTGCCTATGTAGTTTTACAGCCTTATTAAAGACCAACTTATGTTCCAGTTCATTTGAACCTTCATTTAAAATATGGGCTACCAACATAATATACTTGAAGCATTTAGAACACTAGGAGGAAATATAACAATGCTAAGTGTTATTGTTGTTGTACGCTTTCAAGTTGTTTCTGACATGGTGACGCTAGGGCAACCCTATCAGGAAGTTTTCTTGGCAAGATTTCTTCAGAGGGGGTTTGCTATTGCCTTCCTCTGATGCTAAAAGAATGTGACTTGTCCAAGGTCACCCCACCAGGTTTTCATGGCTGAGAAGAAATTCAAACCTTGGTCTCCCAGAGCTCTAGTCCAGCACTCAAACCACTAGCCAACACTGGGTCTGAAATATTATTATCTCTGTTGTGGAAAAAAACAAGAACAATCAATTGGATCAGTGCCAATCAGAATGGTGGTCCATGAGCCGATGCTAGCGTACAAGTTACCAGCTGCAGGTTCCTGGTGAATTTCCAGGAAAGAAAGAAAGAAACAATTGTAGTCAATAGGTGCAAATATGGTATCACTCTATGGCATACTGGGAAAAAATTGCTACCTATCTACCTCAGATAGCTTGAAAACACTGGGTTGGATAACTTTTGAAATCAATGTAAAATGTCAGAGTACAATTTCATACATGTCTCTGTTGTGTGCACCTTCAAGTTGCCTGTTGACTTAGGGAGGCCCATAAATTTCATAGGGTTTTCTTAGGCAAACCCTGAATTTGCCAGTTCCTTCCTCTGAAATATACCTTACATCACTTGATATTTGTTGTCTACTCAGTATTAAATACAATGAGTTAATTGCACTTCACTCGCAGAAAAGTGAGTGTACAGTTGCAGCCTAAAGATTATTTTGTGTGACTTATTTCTTAGTACACATATATCAGATTGCATTGTTGGTGTGTTCTGAAATACTTTGACACCATTGGCAAAAAAGCCAAACAACTAAAGGCAAAAAACAAAACAAAACACCACAAACAAAACAAAAAACAGTTAAACTTGAAAACATTCTATGGCTCCATCCCATCAGAAACTCAAGCGTGATAAACATTTTTAATCTGTTTTAATCATAGGTACATCCTTGACTGACATTACAAAAGGATAGCTCAACTAAAAAATGGTTTCATTGTAGAGTATGGAATATCACATTGTCATTTAATAAATGCATTTATAGCTGAAATTTCAGATGTTTAAGTTTTTGGGAAAACAAACCCTAAGTCATTATTTACTAACTTGAAGGATTATTTACACATGTGACCCTGTTTATCTATTGGGCTTTATATCTAGCAAAACAATAATCAACAGTTCCAATGGATAATATCTGTAACAGATATATCCTTCTTCCCCCAGATTCTACTTAACACCAGCTTTGGGCATGTCTACTCTCTGACATAATTATCTTATGGCTGACATAAGAGATTACCACAGTGGAATCAGAATGACAACCAGGAGGTTGTGAGCATGTTTTTGCATTCATTTGTTCATTGTTCAAACAATGTTTTGAAGTTGAGAACAAAACACCTTTGCATTCCCAAGAAACCTATTTGACTGTACTTTTATTCTTGAATTGCACTGAAGTAAGAGATCAACATTTAAAGTAAGCTTTGGAAGAAAGTAAGTGCAATTGCCTCTAGCTTAACTCACAAGACTGTATGGCACCTTTATAGTGGTTTAAGCAGCTCTTGGTAAGCTGACATTGCCTCTTTTCATACAGTATATATGTAGGATACTTTTCCAATAAAATGCCAGTCCATACACTTTCAGACACTTCAAAATGCTGGGCCACAACAACCATGTCAAATCAGAAAAGGTTTACAGTTTCACGGCATAAAAATTATAAAGTGGTGTTTGTATACCAAACTATAATATAAAATTAAGAGTGCCCTCTCCTCATACGACTTTTGAAGACTGGCCCAATGCCCTTGAATAACTGAACATCTGGATCCAGCGCCCTACAGAGCCCTGAAGTACATTTACTTCAGTAGCACGAGTAAGCAATTCCCGAGCTTCAGACGTTTTTGAACTTCATTTTCGGTAATTCCTGGTCCTCGGAACTAATGGGAGCTGGAGTCTCATAACATCTAGCAGGCCACAAATTTTCCATTCCCGTTCTATAGTGTTATGGGCTAAAGTCTACTATAACTTCATGGAAAAACCTGGATACTTTTCTTTTTAAAAGTGTAAGCGAAACTGATTCTTCAGATTTCTCATGACATCTCAAGATACTGCCTGAATTCCGTGTTCCATAGTTTTGAGCATACCTTTCTGAATAAGGTTTGGGTTAAAGGTAGCCAACGTATTTTACTCGGATAAAATATTTCCTTAGGGACGTTCAAGAGCGTGAAAGTGTACTTACTTCATGGCTTTGACGACTTTGGACCGACCAAAACAGAGGGCATTTCCACACTACACTGTGATAGTGCTGTTATTCCACTTTCAACATCCTGTGGAATTCTGGGGTTTGTAGTTTACAGAGGCCAAAGCGCTCTCTGGCTGAGCATTCTAAATGTCCTTCCCCCAAACCGCAATTCCCAGGATTCCACAGGATGTTGAAAGTGGAATAACACCACTGTCACAGTGTAGTGTGGAAATGCCCAGAGTTTCAGTAGGTGGAAAAGATCTTGTTCGGCAGCGACATACTGCCCTTCAATCCCAGGCCCAGAAAATAAAATAATAAATAAGATTAAGATGCTGCTGCTCGTAGGTGGGGCAAAGCTGCGTGGGTACCGTGCCTTCTTTCTAACCCCATCGCGCCAAGACTGGGGCGGGCCTCCCGCGACCGCCCCGGGGCAGCGAGGCCGGGAAAGGGCGGGCCATGGGAGCACCGAAAGGAGAAAACTTGGCGAAGTCGCGGGGCCGCCTCCGTCAGAAACACAACACGCCAGGCGCAGCTTGGCATGGCCAGATTCGGCGACCCCGCCGCCTCCTCCTCCAGCTGCTGCCGGTGGCGGTGGTGGGGGGGACTTTTCCTTCTCTGGGCTGCGTCGGACACTCGAGCAGGTGAGGAGACAGGCGCCTGACAGGACGGTTATGAAAAAAGGTCTCCCTCTGCTCCGCACCCCGTCCGGGAGGAAACTCTGTCTGAGGTACTGCGATCAGGGTGAGAGCTGGCGAGCAGCTCAGGCCATTTCCGCACTAGCCTGTTATAGCGCGATGATTCCGCTTTCAACATCCTCTGGAATCCTGGGGTTTGCAGTTTCGGGAGGGGCCCGTTGGCCCCTCCCGAAACTGCAAACCCCAGGATTCCAGAGGATGTTGAAAGCGGAATCATCGCGCTATAAGACTGTAGCGCGGAACTGGCCACATCGTGGGTAGGGTCCGTTGAGGCGGGAACGCGTCTCTCTTCCGGAGCGCGCAAACGCCGAAAGGTCCTGTAGGAAATCTGCTCAGACACTCCGCTGTTCCGTGCGGAAACTTTACTATCTCGGTCTCCATTCCCGACCCTGCTCTTGTGATGATCTTAAAACGCCTGTCTTGCGCCCTTCCACACCGTCTCGTGGCCCAAAAGGCATTTTCGTTGTTTTGTTTTTTAAAGGACACCAAAAGTCCTTCGTTTCGAAACAACGCCAAACGGTAATAGATCAAGGCTTTTCCTGGTTCTAGATTTCAGCAGTGCAGCCAAGAGTATTCTGGAACTGTGGACATTATAGATTGTTAGGGAACTATACTGTTTTGAAACTCATTATGTTCTAGGGGGCGGTTTTCTTTCACAAGGAGGGTGAAAGAAAGCAGGGATTATTTTAACAAAATCTTGAAGTCAGACATTTTCAGTCCCCACACCCTGCTGAATTCATTGAGACATTTCTTAGGCCACGATCCTGCAGTCCTAACTCATATTGACTACTGTCACCTTTAAAGATGCCCACAGGAATTTTTCCAGGGAGGGGCAAAATTGCCTGGTTGTTTGTACACTGTAATTTACTCACATAGTATGTACCACTACAACACACCAATGCACTTTAATTGTGTGTGTGCACACAAATGCTGTGATCCTTAGTATTGCACTCATTAACATTTAGAAACTTACAAAAAGTGTGAGGAAAATGTATAGAAGTTGGAATGTGACCGCACTTCTGTGGAAAACAGGAGACATCAAAAACTCCAACAAAAATTTTGCAGAGTAAGAGATATTAAAAACTTGCTCTGTGTGTTTGGGAGGAGTGACCCAAATGAAAAGGCGCAATACTTTAGTATGTATGGGTATTTTCTGTCAATTTCACAATACTTGTCAAAGAGGATCTTCATGTTCTAGAATTATTTTCTTCAGCTTAGACATGCAGATCAGGGCTGGAGGTTCTAGAGATGCTGTACTGTACTGTTCTTTTTTCTTGGCCAATTTTTACAGCAGCTATCATAAAAAGACATTTGGATTACTGCAATTTTGGATTGGACAGATTCTCTGGAAATGCACATTTGGTGTATGAAAATGTCCTGACAGTTTTAAAGAAAAGATTTACAATTTGTAGTAGACTAAGTGCCGGGTCTGTCAAGGTAGGTGGAACTAAGCAATCTAAATGCAGAGTGTATCCACATTATACAGCTATATGAGTTTGATACCACTTTAAATACCATAGCTCCATTCTACAAAACCCTGGGATTCACAGTTTGGTGAGTCAGAATTTTCTGCAAGACAGCACTAGTCCACTTCCCTGAACTATATGCTTTGAGTGCCTGTACGTCCTACACAATTAAGCTGTTTTAATCTTCAGCTCCTCTTTTCTCAGGATAACCTTGGAAATTGTTCTCATACTACTGGAATGGAAACTGTTTTCATAGCATGTTGTCATAACTCTCATATAACTATTACATGTCTTTGCAGTATTACTTGTAAGGTTGTAATTTAAGTTGTAATTACAAATATGGTATATGAATATATTGGAGCTATGAATTATGAGATTGCACAATCTGAAGCTTTCTTGAGAGTCTG
This sequence comes from Cyclura pinguis, assembly GCA_030412105.1. Lineage (NCBI taxonomy): Eukaryota > Metazoa > Chordata > Lepidosauria > Squamata > Iguanidae > Cyclura > Cyclura pinguis. The sequence goes on from CM059603.1 coordinate 43,085,348, forward strand.
AAAAGATATGATAGTAGCCATGGGAAAATCATCTGTGCATGCACACTTACCATATGCACTCAGTCATTTATAAACATACCATGTGAGCTGGCCAATTGGTGTGCAGAGGTAACATGCCAGCAGTTAGTAGACCAAACAGATGTGCTGGTGTTATGTTAATTTTAAATCTGAATAGGTCAACTTGCATGATAAGTTCATTTAAATGTGATGTATTTGTGATCTGTGGAATGTTTATTCAGTTGAACACTGCTTATCACTGTCATTATGTCTGGGTATTTATCTTAGGTTGCAGTCCTATGCGTGGCTGTGAATGAAACTTGTTGAAATTAATAGGGTTTTTGTCTGAATAGACATCTATAAGATTGTGCAGTTAATGTTTGTTATAGTCATTCTAAAGTTCATATGGATTCCAAGCATTTTGTGAACCCTATTATTTCACATTAACACTTTATAATTCAAATTGCTGTAGCACTGAACAGATACATTAGTTATTTGGTCTTTACTTTTAAAATCTTTATTCAACATTCAACATATTGCCTGATCCTTTGATGTCATTTACAAAACTGGGGGGAGGGTATTTATAGTGGTTATGCTATGCTGTTCTCTCTCTTTTGTATTTCTTTTGAGCATTCTTGACTGCTTGCTATCAGTGTTACTAGCTATCTAGTTGCTCTGAGAAATTTGAAGCACTCCATTTGTTTGTATTGGAGTGTGAAATACAAAACCTAGTGTTGCTAGGATTTTCCCCAGATAGCTCTTCTATGCACAAGATAAATTTGGTGTACTTTAAACTAGTGGTTTTGTGACAAGTGGCAGTCTACAACGGGAGGACATTATGTTATATTGAAAACTGACTGAATAGAAAGGCAGGAAAGACAGATAACTCAGTGACTAAAATAAATATGCTATCCTATCTCTGTCCCACCATATGTTTGCCCTCAGAATAACTATTATGTGAGGTAGGCACAGCTCAAGCAAGTTACCCTTTTGAACTTTTGCTCCCAACATCCCTCAGCCTGCATGGCTATGCTGCTTAGAGGATTCTGAAAGCTGTAGACCAAAAAAGGTAGCTTTTCCAAGCTCTGTAGATAGCACTGTATGACTCTCCCTTTTGAGATGTGAGAAACTGAAGAATTCAACTTGCCAAGAACACATTATGTGTTCATTACTATTATGGATTGTACAGTTGTCTCTGATGTTCAAAACCAGCTCTCCATTCACTGAGGCACACATGGCTGCATAGGGTTACAGCTGATCATATGGCTTGTTGTTTACTTGAGCCACTCTGCACATCTATTAATTTTCCTAAGAAAAACAGTGAAACAGTTAAAACATAAATAGAATAAGCTAAAAGGATCAAAATCTTAAAAGCAAGATTTTAAAAAACCAGACAGCAAGATTAAAATAGCATCTAAAATGCTTAAGGAAATGAATAGATTTTCATCTAGTTACTGAAAGGATAATGAGGTAGGTGTCAATTGAACTTTTCTGAAGAAAGTGTTCCATAAGTGGAGTGCCACCACTGAGAAGACATCTTTCTTGTAGCTTCCTGCCTCATCTCAGATTGATGGGGTATATTTGGAAGGGACTCCATTACAGATTTCCTAATATGATCGTTGTAATATCCAGATCCTTTTAGTAATCTAGCAGCTGCCATCTATACTGCCTGCAATTTGCAAAAAATTATTATTATTATTATTATTATTATTATTATTATTATTATTTAGTAGTAGTAGTAGTATTTAAAATATTTATACTCCACTGTACATCAGAAGATCTCAGGGTGGCTTACAAATAACTTTAAAACAAGTCCACAGTTTAAAACAATAAGAATTTAAAGAAGCTACAAGCATATCAAATGTCATAATGAGTTAAAAACAGATTTGAAAGAATTGAAAGTTGAAAGTATACGTTAACCTCATGTATAAGTTGAGGCCAGGTTTGGGGGCCAAAATCGTGGATTTTGATATGACCTATGGCTAAGGTGAGGGTCATTCCTCAGAGAGGGGAAAGTGCCAGTACTACCTCAGTGGGGCAGCTATTCCAGGCCTTTATCACTGCCATTTTCCCATCTAGACATTTAAAAAGGCCTTTCACCATTCTACTCAAAGAAGGGGATGAGTTTTTTTAAAGATAAAAATTAAGGCACAGTATTAACTCCTATCAAAAAAATGAACCATTCCCTTCTCTGAGTAGAGTGGTAAAAGGCAAGATCTTAGTCTGTTGTGAGAGAACCTAAAAGAAGCATGAACTCCCTCTATTGTCTTAGTGGTCTTTTGAAGGGAACGCCAAAGAGCTGCTACCGCTGCCATTTTCCCAACCAGGCATTCAAAAAAGTCAGAGGCAGTGCTGCAGAAGAGAAAGTAGAGGAGGTTAGTGCTTCTTTTAGGTTTTTCTTGGATGGACTAAGCTTTTTAACTTTCACCACTCTACTCAGAGAAGGGGATTCTTTCTATTTATTTATTTCTTGATAAGAGTTAAGATACAGTACTTACATTGGCCCATGGATCAGTCAACTCAGGCTTTTTGAGTCAAATTTTTGACTAAAATTTCTAGACTTATTCATGAGTACAATCAGCTCTCCACATTTGCAGATTTAACTTTCATGGATTTATTTGTGAATTTCTCCAACCCCCACTTCATGCACTTCTCTTCCAGGGGAACCTTCCCTTTTGGTGGCTCCAGTCAGGCTGTGCAGCCCCTTAAAAACCTGCCTCTGGTCCCTCTCCTGCTTTACCAGCCACTGTCTGTCCAGCTAAGGATGGCTCACAGCCCGATTTCTCAGCACCGCAAACTTTCTCCGGATGCCCCCCACATCCAAGGAAAGAGGTGGGCAAGAGAGAGGAAGTATAGGGCCTCCATGCTGACACACCCCTTTTTCCTGTCCTTTCCCTGACCTGGTTTGGCCCCTTTCACCTCTTTTTTATATTTGCACTTTTTCCACTTTCTTGGGCATCCTACACCTCAACCGTAGCAAATGTGAAGGGCTGATTGTATATACAGTATGTACAACAATATTTGGGATGAGTTAATAAGGCCCAAAGACGTTGATGAACAGCCAGGTTTTCCCTTGGCATCTAAATGAATTGAGTGTTGACACCAATTATGCCTCCAGGGAGAGGACATTCCACAATTGAGGAGCCGTGGCTCAGAAGGCCCTCTCCCATATCCAAGCACAGCATATTGACCTCACTGGTAGAACACAAAGGAAGGCCTTCCCAGCAGACCTCAGTCCTCAGGCAGGCACATATGAAGAGAGGTATTCCCTCAAGTACTGAGGTCCCAAGTTATTTAGGACTTTAAATGTCATCACAAGTACTTTGAATTGAGACCAGAAACCTATTGGCAGCTGATGAAATTCTGTTAAGATTGGCATTATATGCCGTCTGTATGGTATCCCAGTCAGCAGTCAAGCTGCTGCATTTTGAACTACCTGAATCTTCCCAAGTCTTCTTCAAGAGCAGCCCTAGGCAGAACACGTTACAGTAGTCTAATTGGGCAGCTACCAATGTTTAGACTACTGTGGCTGTTATTTCTACCCAGAAGAGGGTGTAATTGGCATAGCAGTCAAAGTCTTCAAAGCCAGCTCAATATATAGCACACAGCCTGATAATTACCAGAATATGGAAACTGAGGCAAAACAATTTCTGTCAAGGTAGGATTGTTGGCAAGCCAGCCTAAACTAGTAAAAAATAGTCTATGCCAGAGAAACAACTTCTTCTGATAGAGACAGCTGGAGGCTGCCCCAGCAGAAGTGAAAATAATTGCTTCTAGCTGCTGGGGAAGCTGGATTTTTTTCTTTAACACATATTCCAGGAGTGCAATTCCGTGCACTTTCTGTGCACCTTGTTTTAAAACAAGTGTGCATATTTATACCACAATGAAATTTGACAGTGGCAGCAGCAGCAAAAACTGGAAGGAAATTTGGTCTAGGAGGATCAACAAGAGTTGCACTCCATTCTCTTTCTTCTGTCATAAGGGCGGCCAATGATTTCTTCAACCAGTGTTGCAACCCAATTGAAGTGGTACTAGTTTCACCTAAGAGTGTCTGGAGTTACAGAATAATCATGTTAGATGACCACTTGCCTTTTTAGTGTTACTTAGATTTTCATTTCATCAAGTGTACATTTTATTTTATGCTGAAATTTTGTTTTGGCTCTCCATGATCATACCCTAGTTTCTAAAGGATATCTTCAAATTCACTGCAGTATAAATAAAATACGATAGGGGTACAGTGTATCTTAGGTTTTTTTGCACATAACATTTGCATGTCAAAGAGTAGAGGGGGTATTGTTTCGCACTGAGGATTTAGCATTGTTGCAGGTCTTCCACACAATGATGAAAATCACTGTGACATCCTAGTTACAAACTAGCAGTTTTCATAACTGTCATAAATAGCTTCATAAATTGAAGCACTCATATAGTAAGTTCCATCATGCACTGAGAATATGATTAAGAAGCAATATTGCAACACTACATGCCATGCTATACATGTCACAGTTTGCTGAATGGCAAACAGGAAGTATGAACAGCTAACCTTTGTATTCATTTGTTGAGAGTTATATTATAATCGCAATTCTAGGATCAAAAAACCTTTATCTTAAGACAAGAATATGCAATTATAAATTCACTTATGCACCATAAAGCACAGATAATGTTAAGATGCTTAACTCCCATGTGACATTTTCCACAGACTCATATCTTGGAGTTGTTTGCAACTTGACCTCTGTGTTTCTTCTCTTTCCCTTGTTTTTCCAGTCTGAATCCTCTTTCTCTGCAGACCACACTGAAGCAGAAGACCCTATGGGGCATTGACCACTTAGTTGTATACTCATTGTGCCCATCTACTTTAATTTGGGTTAGAAGGATTGACATACAGTAGTATGTGTGTATGTTTATATGAGGAACTAGAGACAAGACTGATAAATGAAATAAAGAGCATGCCACATGCTCTTGTGGCTGGAAATATGCCTCAGTATTATAAGGCAAAATGTAAGTCAGCAGGAGAATGCAAGAGATGAGCAAACTCTGTATCATTTAAGAGCTCTGTGAGTCCTGTTACAAAACCCAGTATATTCCTACTGTAGCAAACAAAATATAAGAAAAAAGAGTGATATCCTCATCAACATTAAAATATTTATTTTAACAAACAGTAATATTGGGAACAAAAAAGCCATATACATTTCTGTCATAAAACAAAGTCTCTAAGAACAATAAACAACCTTCTTGTTTAAAAGTAGACAGAAATAAAAATGTTCCTACTTTAAGTCTAAAAGAAAATATGGAGGAAGTTAATTATATTTCCCAAGGTGAAGTGTTTCATAAACATGAAGCCAAAAGTGAGAAGACCCTGCTCTTGTGCCCACTAGCCAAACTACCCCTTATGGTGAACGCATAGCTGATCTTATTGCTCGGACAAATTCGTATGGGAGTGCTATAGGTAATAATTTAAGTAATTTAGTCCTAGACTGCTAATAGGTCAACTCCAGCATTTCACATAGAAGCTCTAAGGAAACAAACAGTGAAAGCAGCTTCTAGTTATATCCATGTACCAAAAAGTTCCAAGCTGATCCTTGTTCAGTCAGAATAACTTAAGAGCAGCACTGCACTGTAACTGATAATTACAGCAAAACACAACAAAGCATCAGACAGATTAGATAATGTAGAAAAGTATGTGTATACATATGTAACTTACTTTCAGGACCTCTGAAACAGTAACATATGGAATAATTTCAGGTCCTTGTGTTTGTGCATGCAAGATACAGATTCTAAGCTTTAGAAGATTCCTCCTGAACTTTACCATAAGCTTATGCAATACATCTGATAAATATAAACATATTTTTCAAAAAGCTGTGCATTTCTCAATACAACTAAAGTTGTAAACCTGGTCTTTAACTGTGGGCTGGTATTTTTATTGCAGAAAATGAAACAAGTACTTTTGTGCCACTTCTACAACTGTGGTTATTTACTGATTCATAATTGTTTCCACTCAAATGATAGGGGAAATGGAACCACTTAGTTCCTCTTTTATCATTAATTTTAAAAGCAAAGTGATTCTTGCAATCTTGCAATTTAACATATATACAGCTTTTTTCCCCTCCAGTATCAACCTTCTCTCTGTAAGGTAGATTGTTTGTTCATTCAAAAGTAAGTCCACTGGGATTATTTAGCAAAAAATCACTACACTAAACTAAAGGCTGTTTGTAAATCAATGTGTAGCTGGGAAAAGACAGCATTGATGAAAGTTGGGTTTCTCCCTTGATGTAGTAGGCCATTCTTAAGGATGGATGAAAGGTTTTGGATGAAAGGTTACACTACCTTTTGGATGAAAGGTTACACTACCACACAAATAGGAGTCTTCAGGAATACAAATGAAATATATACTGCAATCCAAATAGACTTCTTCCAAGGTAAGATTGCATCGGGCTGCAGACACATTTTATTTGTATTTCTGAAGGTTATTGTCTTGTGCAACTGTGTATCCTTTCATCAAAAAGGAGCACTTAGGTATGGCCAAAGAACCCGACACAAAGGGAATAAACCCAGTTTACAACAATACTGTCTTTCCCAAGCTACATGTTGACTCATAAACAGCCTTTAATTTAGCAAAATGATTTTTATAATCTTCATAATCATGGATTGAAAATTCACATGATGGAAAAAAATAAGAGTTTTCAGTTTCTTATTAATAGGGCAATATTCACTGGACACTGTTCTAATTCCTCCATTAATTTACTGTAAGCAGATAGTGTAGCCTTCAAGTCAGAATGATGAAAGGATAACCTGCAATTTGGGAGACTGTAAAAGTAGACTTGTCATTTCCTCCACCTATGTAATTTCCTCCTCCTATAACTCCAATTTCAATACATTCTTTAATCAAAGACTTCCATACACATGTTCTTCAGTATTTGACCTTGGGAGGGTTATTCTATTGAACTAGATGTTAAAGTCAAATTATGATACAGTTCACTTCCTCAAAGACAAATCTGGGAAGTTCGGAGCAAAAGATACAGTGACCAGCATCAGCTATAAGCATATACTGTTTAAAAGCTGATTTCAACAGAGTGGTTCCACAGCTTCAGATGGAATGAATTACACCTAAAATACAATGAAGATTGCAGTTTAACAGTAAATTCATTAAAAGCTCTAGTGTTCCTGGGAAAGAAAATTGCACTTCTGAAATCTGTTTGATGTTGTTAACTCATGAGATGTATAGAGAAGGTGCAGATTAGACTCAAAGGCGAAAGGTGAATCACAATTAATACATTGAAATACATGTGACATTTTTTCTGTCAGATTCAGCTACTCATATTGTTGAAAAAGCTGGCAGAAATTTCAGGTGCAATTATTGTTTGAGTTCAGTAATGGAACTGGTTCCTTACAATGTGCATTTCTCCTGTTGTAAAAGCTAATTTACTAAAACCGGTAATTCCATGATTCAGTTTAAAGTTCTTAAATCAGATACTACTAGTCATATTGTATTGAAAATCTTACCTAAGCTCTACATATTTTCAATTGGTTTTAAAATAAAGTTCAAGTAGCAACAGGAATTTTATGGGGTTTTTTTATGATGTAGATGTTGTAAATTAGCTGTAAGGATAAGGTCAGAAGTTAAAACATTTCAAATGAAAAATAAGTTAAAATATTTCAAGTTGTCTTATTATGTAAAATTGGGTATGATATTATCTATGTGTTTTCTATTTGGGCCTGCTGAAACTGTGGATTACAACTGAGAAAAGACATGCTGAATCTGTTAATCACATCTATTTACATAAGAGTATCCTATGCTGCCCACCAATGGTGCTACCTTTCCAATGGTGGTAGAATAGCGTGCTCCTATGAGGTAAGACGCTATGGTGATGGCAGCAGTGCTGCTGATAGGGTCTCCCATGTCAGACAGGCTTTTGCTGAGGAGCCAGACTAAATGTGCCAAACAGCTACTGGCAGCAGCAGTAGTGGGAGGGTGATATGGGCAGATGATCTTTCAGAAACAACAGCAGAGGCACCATAGCTAACATTGTTCGTACTGTACAGAAGGAGACAAGGTAAACATTTTTTGAATGTCTTTATCTTGAAAACCTGATGATGAGACTATCCAAAATGAAACAAGAGATAGTGCTAAGAAATTAAACTCCCAAGTTGGATGGCACTTATTGAGCTACTTGACTACTGCAGAGGACAACTACAACTACAGAGGCTAATGGTGCAACAGACTCAAGCCGAAAGGATGCTCAGCTATTGTCAGGCTCAGATGTGAAAGAAAAGTCTGAAGCTGCACAATGCATATTACAGGAACATGGAATGTAAGAAGCATGAATCAGGGGAAGGTAAACATAGTAAAACGATCAATGGAACGCATAAACATTTCAAGTTCTTGGGGCGAGTGAGCTAAAGTGGACGGGAATGAAACATATCCAGTCAGATAATTTTACTCAGGAAATGAGATTCTAAGAAGAAATACTGAGGAGAGATATAACAAAAGCAATCAAAAGATACAATGCAAAGCCTACTTGAATCATATCAATAAGACTTATCAGTATAACAGTAATCCAATTTATGCTCCAACTACAGAGGCAGAAGAGGAAGAAACTGAAAGATCCATGAGGAAATTGATCACACACTAAAACAGGACATGTTGATAATCATAAATAATTGGAAAGCAAAAATGGGAAACTGAGCAGAACCAAACATTGTACAATAATTTGGCATAGGATCAAGAAATGAAGCAAGAGGGTGACTGAATTTTGTGAGCCAACAGTTTGTTCATTGCAAACACGTTCTTCAAGCAGCCCAAGAGGCAACTGACCTGACGGCCAATATAGGAATCAAAGAGACTACATAATTGGAAGCAGAAGATGGTGAAATTCCATTCTCTGCAAAAACAAGACTAGGAGCAGATTGTGGCACAGACCATGAACTACTAATATAAAAAATTAGAGTAAAACTAAAGAAGAACACTAAGCCAACTATTGTGCAAAAATACAACATAAAAAAATCCATTTAAAGATAATATATACTATAATTTAAAGATACTATAAATTATATATCTATATCTATCTATCTATCTATCTAATATAATATAATATAAATACAGTTTAAAGATAATATTAAAATAGATTTTGATTATTAAGCCTAATTGGCCAGGGGCCAGACAACTCTGGACTGAAGCCAGGGAGTAATGCAAAGAAACTATCTCCAACCAAAAAGAAAAAAAAGCCTCAATGGATGATAGATGAAACTCTGCAAGCAGTCAAGGACAGACAATAAGCAAAAGTAAAAGGGGACAGAAATAGGGTCAGAACTCTAAATGTCCCTGCACAGAAGGGGACACTGGTGTTTGCAGTAACCACAGGACCATTGCGTTAATTTCCCATGCGAACAAAGTAGTGCTCAAAGTTCTACACCACTTTTACCATATACGGAGTGAGAAATGCCTGATGTCCAAGCTGAGTTCAGAAGAGGAAGAAGTACTAGAGATCATATTGCAAATATATGTTTAATAATGGAGAACACTAAATAATTTCAAAAGAAAAACAGCCCGTTCTTCATAGATTATAGCATTGTGTAGATCATGAAAAACTATGGATCACTCTGAAAGAAACTGTGTGCCACATTTGATAGTCCTGATGCTTAACCTGTACTCAGTACAAGAGGCTACCATCAGGAGAGAATATGGAGAAACATAATGATTTTCAGTTGACAATGGTTTCTGGCAGGACTGCATTATATCACCCTATCTCTTTAATTTGACTTAATTTAATCTCTATCTCATAAAGCTGGAAGAGACTGCAAGAGTCCAACCCCCTGGTCTGCAGGAATATATCTTCAAAGCATTCCCAACAGATGGCCACCCAGCCTCTGTTTAAAACCCACCAAAGAAGGAGACTCCACCAAACTCCAAGGCAGCGTATTCTACTGTCAAACTGCTCTTACTGTCAAGAAGTTCTTCCTAGTGCTTAGGCAGAATCTCTTTCCCTGAGTTTTGAAGCCATTGCTCCATGTCCTAGTCTCTGCAGCAGCACGAAACAAGGTATGGAAATGGCTTGTTTTCACACAAAAGAGGGTGATGTTCAGCTGTATCTGAAATTAGTTGAAATAAGTTCAATTGAAATGCATGCATGCTATCTCTAAGTACATGTGTTTATGGTTGGGTAAACTAATATTAATTTTTAAAAACAGTAATTTCAGCACATTTCAGAATGGTTAAGTTAGAAAAATGGCACAGATGAAGATGTTATCAGTGGCTACTAATCATAATGGCACTGTGTCAGAACTTGGAATGTTACTTTTTAAGAGAAACTAGTAGCTTTATTCTGTCTAAGACCCCAAGACTTTTTGATGCCTGAGGCCAACCAGGAGACTTGACTAAGACATTTAATAATCACCAGGAAATAAGTGGCAGACCATTACCTCTTCATTACTACCACTCTGCCCTGCCTGCCCAATGGACATAATAACATAATACTACTGAGATTCAAATCTCAGCATCACCATAAAGCTCATTTGATCATATTGAGCCAATCACAACCTTTCAACCTAAACTACCTTGACAGGATCGATGTGAGGGAAAAAATGTTCAGGAGAAGAAATTAAGTATGATCCTTAGCTCTAGAAGATAAATAGAATGAATTAAATTTAAATAGATATATGCTAAAAAATATGCTATATTATAAATACAAGCCATCCTGCCCTAGTATGCAAAAATGATTGTCTGAACTACATGGTACCATACAGTGTGCATATATCAACCATATATGTACACAGATATAAGATACACCATGTACCTGATTTTGAGAAAAATTTTAAACAGACTCTTAGAAGGAGTCTTAGAAGCTACTTTTACAGTGGACAGTTTTACAGAACAAGACAGTTTTTGGCACCTCACATGCCCCATTTACTGTCTTTTGGATTATCACCAACAAGTGAAAGTAACAAAAATTGCTAAAAAATGTCCACACCCCAATAGACGACTCTTGTGTATGAAAGGGCAACAACTACAAACCTACTTACCTGGCATGTTGCTCTGTCTCTTGTCCTGTTCTGGAATGGAATACTAGCTGGAGTTGGAGGAGACATCAGAGGTCAGTCATGTAGTTCAATCCCATGCTGATGCAGATCTATGGCTAAAAAGAGACAGTGAAGAATCCCTTCCAACTGGATCCAGAGGTGAGTCCCAAATGGGACCCCACTTCTGAGTAAATGTGCACAAGTTTGACTGTAACAGAGAGTTTTTAAGGGTTGAAAAAGCAGTGTGTTGTGAAGGGAGGTGCTATTTTCAGGGGAACAAGTGACTGACTTGTCTGCACAGTTGAGCCGAGGAAACAATAATAGCATCCTTAGATACTAGCTCCAGGAGCATGCCTGTAACTACTAGCTACTAGAGAACATGAGTAGAAAAGTACTATTTTTTCTATGCCCTCTTTATAACATTTCCAGTGGGTCATCTAGTTATCCCCATGCAAATAAAATGCTTGACTATGTAACTGTAAAAGCTTTCTGGTGAGTAGAGGTACAAGATAGCATTTTGTAAGGAATCAGAGCTTGAGCAGTAATTTTCAAAAATTAACAAATTAAATTAACTTCTGTCACCTCAAGTAACTTGTCACCATCACTGTTTCTTAGTAATTCATTGCATTACTTACTATATTACTTTTTTTAAAAATTCATTTTTCATTACCTTTTGTTCCTTATGGGGCAGCAAAATCCATCTTAAAAAAAGTAAGAAAAGGGTAAAATGTAGAGAAAGATCCCAACCCCATTTGCCAATCATAAAAAATGTACCTAGGAAATTTTGGTAGTTAACTGGTACAGAAAAATAATGCTCCCAAGTGGTATATTATTTTGCAAATAGACTGTTGTTATGCTTTCATTAATCTACCATGGATAATGTTGGAGGTAACATCATTTCTAGTTGACACATTGCTTCAACAATCTGTAAGGAAGTAAGATGATTTTTTATTTTTTTATTTTGAATAATAAAAGGAGACAGGGAATGTATAAAAAACACAATAACACTACAAAAAATAGCAATACAAGAAATAAACTGTTAAACTAAACTACGCAACAATGTTAAAGAAATTAAAAAATAATAAAACTACAAATATCAGACTAAACTACTACGTAACTACATAGAACTAAAAATTGGTTCCTGCCCCTGCTACCAACAATGAATAGTAATCCAGCAGTAACAACTAACCATTTAAATCCTAAAATAAAATTGGAGTTAATACTTGCTGCCTATTATTTATTTTCATAGTAGATCTAAACTTACAAAATATATTAGTAATTAATAGTTCTAAATAGGTTGTTAAAAATATTCTAACATACTTATCAGGCATCTTTTTTAAAAAAAACATAATAATTGCATAATAATTTTAATAATTAATACCTTGTTCTTATTCTATTCCATATTAAAATTAGTAGTTCTTAAAATGAACATTATCTATATAGTAAGTAGCTTTAAAAGCAACAAAGTACAATTGTTTTCCAATTACTCTTCCTGCAATAATAGAGATATCAAATTTCAAGTTAATTAAATTCTGTTTAATAGAGAAAAGAAAACAGCTATCTTTATAATTATCAAATATCTTTAATCTCTTCATAACTTTTTCTTCTAGTAACTTACGAACATAAACCAATTTTATAAAACATAAATCATAAACCATTTTCTTAATCAAACACCTTCTTCCTTTACTTCTTTCCATTTTTTCCAAGAACTGGATCATATTTGGGTATTCCTAAGAGGCCTTTTATCAAGGCAATCATGCATAGTCGGTCTTTTATCTTTATATGTAAAAAAACAGTTCTTCAAATTGATCCCAGATGAAAAGATCATTTTTCCTGGGAGATCCATCCAGTAGTAAATCCATCAATAAATTGCTGTTTTCCTCTTTTCCAGATAAAGCTTCTTGTAAACCCACAGGTCAGCTGTCATACATTCTCCAAAATGAAATCAATTCACAGTCCAAGTTACCATTCAGTTTCACAATTGTAGATTGGGTTGTGGCATATTTTATGTTCTTCATTTTTCCGAAATCAACTATGTTGACTCTCTCCTTGCCATGCTGAATGTTTGTCTCATTTTGTGTAGACATGATTTCTGAGTCACAGGTCAGGTTTTCCAAAGATTGGGTTGTATCTTCTTTTTCCTCAAGCCGACAACAGGTCACTTTAGCCATCTGTTGTGTTTTAAACTCCCCATCTTTGTCTAAACAGTCTTCAATCTTTGGTGACACTTGTGACAATTGTTCTGTAAGCCTATCAAACTTTTTCTCAGTAGATACATTAATTTGTCTAAATTTAATTTAAAAAAGCATAATCTATCTAGATATCTCTTTAGATCCTAGGTCATTTCTAATTTGAATGTCACAATCCAAGACAGAAGCCATGTATTCTGTATTCCAAAACAATAAAGATGCGTACTCAAAACATTTGCTAACAGGAGAGTTGTAAGTTTTCCCAGAGATGTTAAAATTAGCATAACACTGCACATCAGACAAACTGAGCAAATAATTTTAACAATTCCATCTTCATAGTATCCAATATGATTGTCTTAGGAATGAAAACAAAGTCCCATTACATAATTAGCATAAGTCCAGTACTATGGGTTCATATCCAAAACCCCAAAGTAACAGCCAAACTGTACAGACTGTTGAACATCAGAAGAAAGGCAATCAGTCCTTTAAAGGTCAAGGAAAAAAAGTTCATAATCCATATCCGAATCCAAAATGTTTCAAAAATCCAAGTAGGCAAAAAGGATATATAATCCCAAGGTAAAAATAAGTAAAGAAAGAAGAAAATCGTAAATACTTAATTTATTCTACTACAATGCCAATAGGAATTTAAAAAAAACAGTGGCACTGTCTCTTTACATCCAAGTGCAAGGGAGTTTTAAGACAACAGCAAGAATATAGCAAAGATTATTTACATATAAGAGGTCCAAACCTGAAATGTAAAGTCCGTATGGGGGGTGAAATACCCTCACCCTGCCCCACTCCACCGAAGCGTGCGATTCTTCTAGATCCTCGTAACCTGCTGTGGCCACTCTGTTCCTGAGTGGACATCCGATCCTCGCTCATGCAGAGTCTTCAGGCTCCCCGTATATCAGGGAGCCCACTGGCTTGACAGGGGAAACCTTCCGTGTCAGGCACAGTGCTTCAGGGGTATGTGATCTAGCAGAGCTAGCTAAATTGCATCCACCATTAAAGTGACTGGATGCCGGAATGATGATAATTTTGAAGAAATAAGATGCAAGGATAATCTAGAGACAGGGAAAAGGAGATGTTGCTGATTGAGAAAGTCTTCCTCATCATTTCAGTCAGGTAGGATCATTTTCAGACTTGTAAAAGAAAGGTTTTTCTTCCTCAGTTATGTTTAAGGGCCTTTCCGCACTATACTATTATAGTGTTATTATTCCACTTTCAACATCTGATGGAATCCTGGAATTTGCAGTTTAGGGAGGGGCATTTAGAATTCTCAGCCATAGTGCTCTTTGGCCTCGGTAAACTGCAAACCGCAGAATTCCACAGGATGCTGAAAGCGGAATAACAGCACTATAACAGTGTAGTGTGGATAGGCCCTAAGTGTTAAGGAAAAAATGTTTTCTTGTACCTTTCAGTGTGACAAATTAGGCTTACCTTGAAGCTCCTGAATTACACAAAGATCTAGAAATAGTTCAAAGAGAATAATTCAAAATCTGAACTCAGGTGTGGAGATCAAGTAGGCAAAAACATTCTCTAGTCTTAACGTTTATTGTTTGACATGTTAATATGAGTCCATCTCTCTCCTTCATAGATTTTTTTTAAAAAGGCAGTTTTTATTTCCTTTTGCAGTTATCATGGCTGAGCCATGGCTGATGTAAGATTTGAATTTTAATGTCTTTTAAAGTTTGTGTGTGTGTTCATTATAAAAAGGGCCATACTTAATACAGAAAGTTGTTTTTATGAGGAGTAGGGAAGTTAGTAGCAGTGTTACAACATGGAGATAATTCAGTTGTATTAATATTTGGGAAAAATACTAAGAATTTGGGGGAAATGCTAAGAGAATTAGTGAAAAAGCAAGAGTAGAATGTACTTTCACTAATGAAAGTCTTATTTCCATAGCTTTATCCCCCTGAAGCAGCATATCTTCACAATATCAAATGCTGTTTTGGAGGCTTCTCAAGTCCTCAAGAAAAATCTTGGTGTGGCTTCGGAGTGCTTAAGTGAGAAAGTGGAAGTGGGGATTCCATTTAGTGATCAGAACTTCACTTGTAGTTCTAATGATTCATGTAACTCTTATTTCCCAAAATGGTTTAATATTCTTAACATTGAAATTAATAAACATGTTCAGATGTCATTGTGAATAAGGCAGATGATGGTCAATAGATGCTGCGTAATTCTTTTCTGTGCAAGTAGGAGCAGCTAAACAAATCATGGGCCCTCCATTTATGATATGTTGTGATGATAATCCAGCTTGTCTCTTATCTAACAAGCCAGAGAAATAGCTGATAGTTGTTTATTGATTTATTTCTTGAGTTTCTCGGAGAAGAGACAAGCCAGAGTGTCAGTTCTGCATGTCAAGAATTTTCAAGAATCCTGGCTTACTGTGAAGCTTGAATCCAGCCAATGGTGTCCTTCTTAACATACACACAAACACACACACACAATGGCTACAAAAACCTGACTTAACAGATTGAGTTAGTAAATGATTATCTTAAACTTATTCTGGAGGTATAAGTCCAAATGACACATGAATAATATTTTTAATTATTGGCAGTCTGTTTTATATAGACATACATTTGTTCCTTAATGCTTGTGTTAAATAGCAGTGGTGACCATGAAAGGAATCTCTTCCTCCTGCCCATTTTCTCTAACAATTCCATGGATTTGTTCTTTCTATCCAAAACAAGTTCTTCAATAGTTCCTATGTGTGATATTTATTTTTAATACATTTATATCTCTCATTTTCTCCTTGATGTCTTTGCAGAGATTCATTATGCGACTGTATATTGGTTGAAAGCTGAAAAGTCCTTCCTGATTAAAGATATATTGGACAAGAATGGCGATGCTTACGGCTACTACAATGACACTGTACATTCCACAGGGTGGGGGATTCTTGAGATCAAAGCAGGCTATGGTAGCCAGACTCTTGGCAATGAAGAGCTCATGTATGCTGCAGGGTACTTGGAGGGCTATCTCACGGCTTTGTAAGTGCTTCTGTAAACCTAATTTAATGATGGGGGACTTGTTAAAAATTCTATTTCAATATAATTGTTTTCTTTTTTAAAAAAAATCTTAGCACCTAAAAGAACCTAATAATATTAATTGGTGGCACCAGAAGTTTTTTTTTTAAATTCTTCCATTAGCTGTGAGAATGAAGGGCCAAGAACCTATATTTGTTAATTGCTCAACCAGGAAATAAAATAAGGAGCCCTCTCATCTTTTGTCTTCAATTTTAAAGCCAGACTTTCAGTTTCTGAACTTTATTGTATGTGATATGAACACATATCTTAAAATGTTACCTAGAATGTTAATCATTTAGATAAGGTATTGCTCATATTAAATGATGGAATCAAGGCTTTATGAATAAATCTAAGGCCTCTAAATTGATGTTTTAATGAAGATTGGTGGGATAGAGATACATCTCTTACATACTGTAGACACTGATAAGTTAAAAATAATGACGTGAATATCTGTTTCAGGTAAGCACTTGTATATGTTATATTTTAATTAAATGGGACTTCCTGTACTCAAGGGATCAGGGCTGGAAGATAATAGCTAAGAATGTCCTGACATAAATTGACCAGAGCACAATGTTGATATGTATGTAATTAAATCATATTAAATAGTACAATTTTAAAGAACATTTTATATAACTTGCTCAATAAAAGTAACTTGCACTAAGTTCTGAACAAACGAAGTATTTTTTCATACAGCCCCTGAACTGGATATATTTGTTTCACTTTCTATAACTATTGATTGGTTGATTTGTCCCAACTAGAGTAGACACATTGAATTGGTTATTGAATGGTGTGTTAATACACAGGTAAGCCCCACTGATCCGGTGGGCCTACTCTAGTGAGGAACAACAGGATTTAGGCCTTCATGGTTTTAAAGCCCACATTTGTTCTGTCCTGTTTTCATATCAGTTAGTGTATTTTATAATTTAAAAATTTACATTCAAATTTGTATGGATTTTTGTATGCATTTATCCTTATATATACATTTTGTGTGCAGTTTCTCCTAATATGTATCTTCATCTATGTATTCCAAAAGGTGTGTATTTTTGACATAAGAACTGAATTGTGAAATATGAATAGGTGTGAAAGCTGACTGCGTGTTGTTTTCATATTAGTTCAGGAAGTACCAAATAGATTGGCTTGTATTAAATTGCATTTTGAAAAGTACAAGCATGAAACTGGGGTGATGGTCCGGACATGCCCTACCTTTCCTTACTATCTTTTCTCTTTTCACCATTAAAAGATAGTGTACAGCTAGTGGACAAAGTCATTTCACGCTGGGTGTTCAATGTTTCTGGTTTTCTGGTAGTTTTCCTTGCATCAGAATTACACAGCTATTTATATGATAAAGAAAGGACATGAGAAGTGTAGCATATCAGCCTGAGTTTATGAAGGCATGCCCTATGAGGATAGACTTAGAGAGCTGGGTATGTTTAGTCTCCAGAAGAGAAGGTTAAGAGGGGACATGATAGCCATGTTTAAATATTTGAAGGGATGCCATGTAGAGGAAGGAGAGGGCTTGTTTTCTGCTGCTCCAGAGACCAGGACAAGGAGCAATGGATTCAAGCTGCAGGAAAGGAGATTCCACCTGAACCTCAGGAAGAACTTCCTGACAGTCAGGACTGTCCGGCAGTGGAATATGCTGCCTCGGAGTGTGGTGGAGTCTCCTTCTTTGGAGGTTTTTAAGCAGAGGCTGGATGGCCATCTGTCGGGAGTGCTTTGAGGGTGTTCCTGCATGGCAGGGGGTTGGACTGGATGGCCCATGTGGTCTCTTCCAACTCTACATTTCTATGATTCTGTGGTATACAAAAAGGATGAAAAGTGGACACAGAAGTACCATTTTTTCTGTCTTTCTTTCAGACGTATGTATGACCATGTTGCAAACCTGTATCCACAACTGATTAAAAATGTCATCACTGAGAACAAAGTTAAAGATTTTATGAGGTACGTACTCAGTTGTCATAAATGTGTTGGGAATGATAGGAGTTTCAGCCCCACGGAAACGCCGCGGAAATACCAGAGTTCAGCGAGCCAACAGCAGCAGCCTTGTTCCCCAGTAAGGATACTCACACACAGAGGAGTTTCTTCCAAAACAGGAGGCACTTTATCTTGCAGCAAAGGTCCGTTTATATACAAAACATAAGGCAGACGGACAAAAGCTTGTGCCAGGCACCAGGTTTGGTCAACAGACAAATACATACTGGTGTTGCTTTGTTATATACATATCTACAACCAATCAGGTAGAGGTTTGCACACCTCCCTCTACCATCTGCACACGACCCCAGTTTCTTATGCAACCTTGCAATTACCCACAGCTGGGGCATGATGCAACATCTTTGCAGTGGGCTGATCATTTTCTCAGGGTTCCCTGCCTGGAATCCCTGACAATCCCCTCCAAAATGGTCAGGCCACTGTGTAGGACATTGTCACAATCCATACATGTCATACAATACATGTTACATAATACATACAGTACATACATTCAAGGGTACAACTCATCTTCCACCTTACACCCTGGTGGCAAGGCCCAGTTTACTTGCCAACTTCTTATGGCCTACTACTGGAAGGGCCTTTGTGAGCAGATCCGCAGATGGACAATACCGCAACCACAAAATCCCATCTTGGACCATTTGCCTCACATTTTGATACCATACCCTAATGTAGTCCTACACTCAAATTTTCTGCCTCAGTCACACGGGACAACAAAATACCCTCCTCCTGACCTTTTAGGGATAAGCATAACTTTACTTCCTGACTCAGCAAGTTTGGTACTTCCTGACCCACTTTCACTGGAACTACTGCTGGAACTAGTGCTGACCTCAGTGCGAGGCTCTCTCTTGACCGTAAATGCAGGTTCAGCACTAGGTGGCGGTGTTGAACTCTTTGGTGTGACGTGGAGTGAGATTTTTGGCTTCTCCTCCTCAGTACTTTCCTCAATACTTTCTTCTTCATCATCAGCCATCACCTCCCCTCTATCTTCAGAGCTTTCAAGTGTATCTGGGACACTGTCCTTTTCCTCATCAGACATCACTGCCCCTTCATTTTCAGGAATTTCGGGAACACTTTTCACACTTTTACCCAGGGAAATCAAAACCTCTTGGTTACAGCGCAGTCTATCCCATCCTGAATGGATTTCGAAGTTTGCACTCCTAGAATACACTATTTTGCCAGCATGGTGTAGAAATCTATATTTGTTACCTTCATATCCCACAAAGCGTAACCGTCTAGATTTCTCCTCTCCAGACTTTCTGAAACTTGGGGGAACATACACACTAGCAAACTGACCCCAAACACGTAGATGCTGCAGGTTTGGTGCTCTACCATACAATAGGTAATATGGAGTTTGCTTCACACTTGAACACCACATCCTGTTTAAGTGGTAGTTTGCTGTCTTTATTGCTTCTCCCCAAAGTCCTGCTGGGGCTTGGGCATCCTCCATCGTACAGTCCTTCATTTGTTTTAACAGCCCAATTCTTCTTTCTGCAAGAACATCTTCCCCGGGAGATGCGGGGTTGATGGTTTTATGCCTTATGCCTTTCTTACGCATCCATGCTTGCAGGCTATTAGACAGGAATTCTCTCCCTCTGTCTGACACCAGACTAGCTACTTTATAAGGAAATTCCCTCTCAACAGCATTCACCCACTCTTGGAACTTTTCAGCTGCTTGACTTTTCTCTTTCAGTAGATAGACATAGGAGTACCTGGTGTGTCTATCTACAATTACCAGGAAAAACCTATTTTGCCCTTCAGTTGGCTTGAATGGCCCAGCCAAATCTGCATGTACAACCTCGAACGGCCGTTGGGTGACACACTTGCTTTTCTTGGCAATGGGGTAAGCCTTTACCTTAACCTTTTTGCACACAGAGCACTCTAGGAACTTAGGGCAATTTCGGACCTGTAACCCAGGGCATACCTTTGCCAACTCTTGCAAAGCTTTGTAGCTGGCATGTCCCATCACTCTGTGGAGATAATGTACACACTTTTCATGTAGAGGTTTGTTACACAAAGAGTTAACGTTAGCCACTTTTCCTTTGGGAACATGTGGTACAACCCCTGCTTTTTCACCCCTTTTGCACAAGAAACACCATTTGCAGTAATTATACATTTCTCCCCTTCAAACACCACTTTGTAACCCTCACTGGCCAGTTGGGAGACACTCAAAATACAGTTCTGCAAATTTGTCACGCACAATACATTATTAAACGATTTCCCAAAACATGGCACATATGCAGTACCCATCTTCTGCACCTTGCTTGGTGCCCCATCTGCAAGGGAAATTGCTGTTATATTTGCATTTGTAACATTACTCAACAGCTTTAAATTGTTCACCATGTGGTGAGTTGCACCACTGTCTAGCAACCACACACCACTCTCAGACTGTTCTTTTGCCACAAACGCATGGCCTTCAGCCTGTGACGACACGCCCCTCCGCTTCTGGGCTGTCTTCTTCCCTCTGCTTGGCGCTGGCATTCTGCAGTCCTTCTGGAGATGGCCGACTCTCTTACATCTGTAGCAGCGTCTGGCATAGCTGCACACTCCTTCTTCCCGGTCAGATGCCACCTCCAGAGCTGTCTCTCCCTCCTGGCGACTGGCTTTTCTCCCCTCCGACTGCAGTCTGGAATCGAACTGCTTACGTTGGACTTCCTCCAAAATCCTCCCGGCTACCAAATCTACAGTCAGCTCTTCCTCACGTGCACCCTGGAGGCTGTACATCAAAAAGTCCCACTCCTTAGTGAGGCTTCCCAGCAGAATAAAACTTTTCTGCATTTCTGGTATATTTACCCCCCGTCGGCTGTCTCTTTAAATAACTGTTTCATCAGCATGAGGTGCTCTCTTGCACAGCTTCCAGAACATAACTTTGTGTTATACAGTCTTTTCATCCATAGCATTTGGACAAACACGAGGAAGATTGATGCATACGCTTCAAAGCCTCCCAGAGCTGATATGCTGTGTCTGCAGCAGCAGTGTGAATCAACTGGGAAGGACTTAGAGTAAGCAAAATAACTGCTTTGGTTTTTTCGTCAGCAACACGATATGCTGCTATCTCAGCAGCAGTTGCTCCTTCTGGGGGCTGTCCCTCATTTTCCAAAACGTGCCACAAGTTTTCCTTCGTCAAAGCGGCTCTCACATAAATTTGCCAGCTTTGATCATTAGCGTCGGTCAACTTTTCAAAACGCAGATAACCTCCCTCAGCCATGCTGCTGCCTTTGTAAGGAAAATTCAACAAACAAAGCAGCTGGCCAGAGTGACCTTGATGAGCTCTGGACTGAAGATTAACTGTCTCTCTGCCAAAACACAGACTCTCGAAGCACCGGAGAGCCAGGCAAACAGTCAAAAACAGTCCCAGTATCCAGGGGAAAAACAACTACAGGTGTGCTGTGGATGCTGTGCACTCTGGGCCTGGGCCCATAACCACTGTTGGGGATGATAGGAGTTTCATCCCCACGGAAACGCAGCAGAAAAACCAGAGTTCAGCGAGCCAACAGCAGCAGCCTTGTTCCCCAGTAAGGATACTCACACACAGAGGAGTTTCTTCCAAAACAGGAGGCACTTTATCTTGCAGCAAAGGTCCGTTATATACAAAACATAGGACAGATGGACAAAAGCTTGTGCCAGGCACCAGGTTTGGTCAACAGACAAATACATACTGGCATTGCTTTGTTATATACATATCTACAACCAATCAGGTAGAGGTTTGCACACCTCCCTCTACCATCTGCACACGACCCCAGTTTCTTATGCAACCTTGCAATTACCCACAGCTGGGGCATGATGCAACATCTTTGCAGTGGGCTGATCATTTTCCCAGGGTTCCCTGCCTGGAATCCCTGATAAAATGCAGGCCTTTTATAAGAACTGAAGAAACAGAATTTGCATAATAGGTTTCAGGCATCCCCAGTGACATTCTCCCAAAGTAGCTGATGCAAGAAAAGTTTGTGCCACAATAAATAAAACCGATTACTTTGTAAGGTCCCACAAAACTTCTTGTTTTATTTTTGTTTCAGTCAGTAATACTGCAAAGTGTCAGTGGAGATAACTATAGTTGTGGCTGTTGGCTTCCATGTCAGTGTAGTGGTAAATATGCTCTGGGTTTAGTTCATATTTTAAAGGAGCTGTCCAAGGGCCGAGTTTACTTTGAGGGAATGTTTCAGCCCCTTGGAGAACTCTTGTAAAATTCAGACTGCAACTCAGAACAGATTCATCACCCCACTGACTGGGAAACCATCAGTTTAAATATGAATACCTTTCTCCAGCAGTTCAAATATAACTGCGTGTAGCTGCAGGAATGTGATGTCTGAACAGTTCCCATACGGGAGAAAAAACAACAAGTATTAGGGAAATAGGCTGAGGTATTTATTTCTATAGAGAATATGTTGGAATAGCCTGTATTTTCTCAACTGGTTGTGTTTTTGATTACTTGATAAATGTGCGATTCACAGGATGTTTATTGAGAAGAAAGTACCACTGAATTTCTGTTGAATTTATTCTGTAGTGGAAACCCACATGTAATTTGGGATTATATGGATTGTGAAAAATATACTCTAAAGTCAGATTTTCTTCTATGCAGGAGACAAGATCAGTGGACCAGGCAACAAATCCAAAACAAGAAGGATGACCCATTCTGGAGGCATGCAGGGTACATTACTGCCCAGTTGGATGGGCTGTACATGGGGACTGTGGAATGGGCTAAACAAAAGAAAAGAACAGTAAGAATCATTAAACTGACTATAAATCACTTGGAGTCAGAAACGGAAAGAGAATTCAGACCAACATTTTCATTTACTTTAAGAGCACAGCTTTCCCACTGCTTTCTTCTCTGTGTTGTAACATGTAAATAATCCATTTAGATTACACCTGTGAATTTGAAATGGAGTAGACTATTATTCACAAGAATTATTTGCCATTTTTAAGATATATAAGCAGCATGATGAAAGTTTGTTTGCACATGTAAACAAAATAGGAAGCAAAATGACACTGCATGGAGTTACTGTCATTGTCGTTATAACTGCTGTGTAGGCTGCTGACCTCTTGGGATATCTACTGAGATTTAGGAAGTTGCAAATTGACTGAAGACAAATAGCTTTCACCTTTACTGCCAGGCTTAGCCATTTTATTTCACACTGAGAGTAAAGACAGGAATAACTAACTGACCTTTCTGTCTTTGTCTAAGCACTGCAAGGAAACATGGAGCCTGGGGTTTATGAAGTCTGAATCAACAGCATTTAAAGCAAATAGCACTTATCCCCACTGATTCATTTCCACCCTTCTTTGATAGTGCGCTACAGAGAGAAAGAAGCAAAGGGGTTGAGAATTATATCTCAGTCAGACATATAATGCTACTAAGCACACTTACCTGAAAGTAAAGATATCGCTGAACATTGATAGGTCTTGTTTTTGATTAAGCGCAAAATGTAGACCCAAATATTCTGCTGTAATTGCATGAGCGGAAGAAGAGGTATGTTGTATCAGATCAAAGGTCTGTCTAGTCTAGCCTTTTCCCCAAACAACATCCAGCCTATTGCTGATGGGAAGCTCTCAAACTTCACATATTTCAATCTTTACATATTTTGTGGATTCAGACTAACAATTCAGCTGGGTGACTGAGGCAATATTGCCACCAGGTGATGTTTTGGGAGCACAGTGGACATTTGTGTGAATATTATACTACTCACAAGTGTTGAGTTTGCAGCTCACTTCATCTTGAAATTCATTTGGCTCTTTCCCGTGTGTGTGCATGCATGTGAACATGTGTCTGAGGGGGATGATTTGTGTGTGAGGGTGTCTACATTGTGTCTATTGACATTACATTTTTTCCAGCACTCAGACTAAAATGATGGGATTATAAGAAAATGAAAGTATCTTCCCTATTGCTCTGTGTTGATGTTGCTTAATTATATAACTGAGGCACTTACTGGAGATAGGAGACATTTCATTTCTCCAAAAATGTAGCAAACCTTTCTCTGCTTTAAAATCTTACTATTTCAGAGAATGTTTTTTATTCTGAGCCACTCTTTTCCTCCCATGGGGATAGTAATGTCAATCTAGAATGTCCCCTGCTTTGGAGATAATGTTAGGATACTGAATATATTAGTTAGAAGAATGGTTTCTGGATTCCTCACACAAATAATTTCCCCTTGCATACGCATGCACACACAGAGACCACACACTTTCCTATGGAAGGATCCAAAAGAATTCCAAGGTGAGGTGAGCTGCAGTCTGACCATTTGCAATTAACATCATAATATTCACATATCTATCAGCCATGCCTCAAATATACTCCCTGGTGATGATATCTCTCAGAGCTGTTTGTCTGGACTAGGAAGTGAAAAACTAAAGCTGTTGTATTTATCTTTGATATTCATTGATTCATCCATCCATCCATTCAATTTATATCCCACCTTTTTTTCTGACAAGGTGACTCACAGTATAGATTAAAACAAAGTACAGCTTTAAAAAGATAGTAAAAAAGTTTTTTTAATTAAAAAAAACCCTACTCTTTTAGAACAACATCAATTTAGAAACAGTGTAAATACATTTTTAAAACAACAGTGGTAACAAAAGTACAGCAAACCTCTTCCCCATTAATAGATCCTTCTATTCAATGTGATAGATTCCCCCTGCTTATCATCTCACTCATCACCTAAATCACAGGAGCTCCTGTCACTCCCTCATTTATCTCTATAGCACTGACTTAGACCTGCTTGCCTTGTGCTAAAATCAGGACCAGCTTTGGTGATGATCCCACCAAGGTAACTGGTCAAGCACTATCGATAATCTTCAAAAACTTGTAGGCACTGATCCAAGTCACTAGTAATGTACTCTTTTTTTTTCAGTACCAGACTTGTCAGCAGATTAAAAGCTGCATTCATTCATTCAGTCAGTCAGTCAGTCAACTTAGAATCCTAAGCAAAACAGAGTGAAAGGAGTAATTTATGAACAAAAGAAAATATCACCCAGTAAGAAAAGATAAAATACAATCTAACTGTCTGTCTCTCCATATTCTGGATGTCTCTGTATATGTAGTGTAAACTATACACCTGTTCTGAGCTCCTTCAGGGACATCTGGCAGAGTTCCATAAGCTGTCTGTTGCTTGTTTATCCTCTCACAATATGAGCTCTGGCAGCATCACCTGCATTTGTTTTTCAGGGATCCATATGCTATCAAAAGAAAGTCTTTCCTGTTTGTACATTTGTCAGGTCAGTTTGTCCTGTAACACCTCATGCTTGCCTGATCGAATAACTCTTTCTGACACATAAAATAAAGTCTAGTCAACCAGCTGCTAAGAAATCTACAATAACTTTTTCCTTGGCATTCAGGAAAGAGATCATCTGACAGCTTCATAAGAACTTTCCTGTGCATTGCCAAGCATGCACCTGCTTTGCTGTAGGTGTGGATTTGAGGATAAATTCTTGTTAAAGGAATTTTTTTTCTTTTTAAATTTTTCAAAAAAGGATTCGAATACTGAGCACAATTAGGAGAATTGTAATGGTAACATAATATGTGCATCTGTTATGTTTATCTTCAGAAGAACTGATTTTTGCATTTATTTTCTTGAACAAACTTATCTAATGGTTATTGGCGAAAAGTGTTTTTCAGTTAGTTCTCATAGAAACATTACCTCCATATAATTCTTGCCCCTTCCAAATTTGTAGGATATCAATTGTTTTCTTACATTTCCATTTATATAAATGCCAAAAGGGCAACTACCTGTCTTAGTTACTGTTATTATGGAGAAGGATGCCAAATGGGTGAATACTTTATTCGTACACAATAATTAGGGTTGGGAAATCCACTTATAGTATGCTATTATTTCCCTTCAGAGAAAACAGGAACATCCTCTGGATGGGTTGCTCCTGATGTCCCCATGAAGGGGAGCAATCCCCAGAAAGATCAGTCTTATTTTTGCTTCCCATTTCAATCAGACACACTTTTTTCACTCTTCTTCCATTGCTCCAGAACCTTCCGATCTCTCCTTTTTCTCTTCTGTCTTTGCCTTTCTGCAGTATCAATTCCTATCTCACTATCTCTCATTTGCCCTAAAAAAAAGAGTCCTCTCCCCTGTCTGTTTTTCCTCCCTTCCATATTTGCCATCTACTGCTTCTTTCCTCACCCCATTCTCCCTAGGAGTTCAAGAAGTTATTTGGGCAGCAATTCAGCCAGTGAGCCAGCCAGTGGACATTTCTAGGCTTGCCTGGACAGAGGAGAAAATTGTCAGCCTGGCCAGAGATTCTCACCCCAAACTCTCTACCCTCCCAATTTGGTATGGGGGGCAGGAAATGCTTTCGGAAGGCCCCATGACCACTGAAGAGACAAGGGAGCAATTGGGTGAGGGAAAATCCTTCTGTTCTACTGCCTCTTTGTGACTCCATCACCCAGCCCAAAATGGGCCAGAGGAAGAGGCAATAGAGGAGGCCAAAGAAGATAGGGAAGGTGTGAGTACAGGGGGCCTTAGAAAGCTCCCTAGTATAGCCAGAAAAGAGCTCCCTTCCAAGCTTTCAGGTTGCCTCTGGGCATTAATGGCCCAGGAAGCCACAACCATTGCCTCAGTGGGCACTGCTGTGTGAGCAGCTCCAAGTCACACCATTGAAAGGGCAGAAAGGGCACACGTGGGTGAATGATCTCTCTTCCTCCTCTCTTTCCAAGTTTTGTGAACAAGAGATGTGCTCTGCTGGCCAGCTATAATGCCCCAGCCCCTTTTCACTTTCCTGTATGGTGGGCATGTGGGAGGAAGCAGGGGCCTTCATTTCCAGTCCTGATAGGTGCCATCTTGATGGCCCAGAGAGAATTAGGCCCAAACTCCCCTTAACCCATGGAGTGGAGCTACAGGTTACAGCTTCAGAATCCAAAGCCACCAACAGGCACAGCATGGGCCTCTCACCAAAAAGTGCAAGAAATCCCACCACATCTCCACTTCTGGCAGTGGGGCCTATGCCGTGCATTCCTTGAAGGAGGCTTATGTAGATGATTACTCCTCCTTTGCCTCTTCAGAAGGGGAGGACAGAGAATTATCTTCAGATGATGATGATGAGTCCTTAGCAGTCCTTTCCTTCTTGTATATTCCAGCCAGATGATTTTTCTGCACTGCTGAAAAGACAGTCTGAACATTGCGTCTCAGCTTCCCTTTAGAGGTCCCCCAGCCCTGGGATCTGGATCTTCCGCAGGGAAATAGGGAATGTTTTCCAAAAGTGGACTTTTCTTTTCCTGGATGTTCCATTCCCAGCTTATTTCATAGATGCAGCGTGAGAGGAATGGAATAAACCTGCCTACAACAGGCCTGGTCCAGGATATGTTAAAAAATTCTATAATCTTCCCCAAAATGTTATGTCTAAATTACAAGTCCTATTGGTTAATGCAGTCATGTCAGCCTTGGTATTCTTGGCTGTTTATTGTAAGGATGGTGAGGTGCACTTCACAAATCACAGCCATCATCTCATTGCAGCTGCATGTGCAGGAAGCCAGGATTGCATCTCATCCGTACATTTGGAGATTCCTCAGGGGAATGTTGCCCCACCAGCAGGTCACCATTTTCTCTTGTTGGACCTGCACACAGTTCTAAAGACATTAACAGTTCTACCTTTTGAACCCCTACATGAGGCCTCCCTGTCCTGGAAGGTACTCTTCCTGATTGCCATTACCTCAACAAACAAGGTGTCAGAACTAGGTGCCCTTTCAGTACAAAAGGAGCTTTGCTTCATCATATCTGACTCTGTGGTGCTTTGGCTGGACCCCATCTTCATTCCTAAGATGAATTCTCCCTTCCACAGAGTGCAAGAAGTGATCTTCCCCTCCTTCTGTCCTTAGCCATCCAAGGAATTGGAGAAGGTATGGCATTCATTAGATGTTTGTCAAGCCATTCACATTTACCTCAAAAGGACAAGTAGCTTTCACTCTTCTGACTCCTCATTTGTCTGTTTTCGGTCCTGTTCTATGGGGGAAATGGTATTGGTGCCCACTCTTAGGTGGATTAGGGCCTGCATTACAACCTGCTATGAGTCCCTAGCAGTTCCTCCACCAGGAGGGTAGCCACTTCGGTGGCTTTGGCTACAGTGCCCCCCAGTTGAAATCTGCAGGGCAGCCATGTGAAAGTCACCCTTGACATTTGTTAGACATTATAAACTTGACTCAGCCAAAACTGCCTTTGGCAGATGGGTGCTACAGCACATAATTAAACCTTAGAATTCTAGGGATGCCAGCAGTACTCACCCTATGGTATGTCTCATCCAGAGGATGTTCCACCCTTCTGTGTTGGGAAAAGTTGGTCTTACCTGAAATATATTCATTTCCAGCACAGAAGGGATGAACATCCTGCCTTCCATGGAGGGTGCTGGCATGAAACTAGTTGTAAATATTCCCTAAGGGAGTGAGTTCTACCACCAATGCCTGTTCTTCCCTCCTTTATCTGCTGTTCAGTCTTTTTTCTTTTATGGTTAAAAAAAAGGGACAAGGGAAGTTTTCCTCTTTCTCAGAGTAGTTCTTCAGCTGTCATAGCAACTGACCTTTCTGAGGATTGCTCTCCCTGGTAGGGACACTGAAAAAGTCTACATTTTTCCTACCTGTCAGAGCAAGTGGGAAGAGCAACCTGTCCACAAGGATATTCCTCCCTTCTCTGCTGGAAATGAAAGTATTTGAGGTAAGAGCAATGTTTCGTTCCGTAGTATCTGTGAAGTGAGAGTTTGGATTTCCTGTTGCTTAATATTCTGAGGGAAGAAAAATTCTACATTAACCAGAGAAGTATTGAGTCCATTGTATGTTTGTCAGTAGGTTCAGAACTAAAATGGGGCAGGGACCACACTCCTCTTCTCCAAGTCCACCACAGGCAGATTGACCCCAGAGTAGAAACAGTTTATGCAGGGAATTTCAGGATAGAGGCCCCACCCCTGCACACTTGAACTATTTGTGAAAAATACTGCATGAATATATCATCCCTCCTGGACTACATAATTCTACCCTTTGACAGCTCATCCAGAAATGGCAGTGTCTGGAGATGAGTGGCTGGCCTTGAGCACCAAAATTTACCGACATGTGAAGTTGAGTGCCAAGCTTTGATGCCAGGGAGATATAACACTGTCATCTGAATTGTGTTCTTCATATGCATGCTGTGTTTGGGTGGTCAGTTACTCAGTGGCCTATACTATGCCATGATGACAACTTTAAAAATGTTATCTATAAAGCTAACATCTTAGTGTTAACCTCTTCCCTCTGTGTTACCTGGAATGGAAAGCAGGAAAGTATTAATTTAGTTATTAGTAGTTTTGCCAGGCTTTCAAAATAGCAATAAAGGACAATCAAAATTCGTGACATGAAGGGTTGACCATCAGGAAATAGCTACTAACAAATGTGTGTTCGACTTAAATACCAAGGAAGTAGCTATTGACAAATTTATGTTCTACTTAAATATCAAATGAAAGTACAGTAGGCCCTCCACATTCACTGGGGATAGGTGCAGAGAACCCCTGCAAAAGTAAAAAAAAAACATGAATAATTTCCCCCAGTGAGCACTCCCCCTTCCCTGGGCTCCTTGCCCAGGAGAGCACCAGGGACAAGATTGCCCTCCCCACATCCTTCTCCCACCTGCCCGAGCGATGGTGCCATTGATGGGCAGGGAGCAGAGCAGGGAGAGTGAGATCGCGCTCCCCCCATACCTCTCCCACCCGCCCCTGGCAGGATCGCGCATGTGGCAGGGTGGAGAAGGGTGGGGAGAGCGAGATCGTGCTCCTCACATCCTTCTCCCACCTGCCCCTTGGTCAATCATGCAGGCGGCTTGCAGAGGGGAGAGTGGGGAGGTCAAGATCGCCCCCTCACTTCCTCTGCCACCCATCCAGCAGGATCCCTCCTGCAGTGCAAGGGAGCAGAGTGGAGAGTGTGAGATCGCCCTCTCTACTTCCCTCTGCCACCTGCTCCAGGTGTGATGGAGCCCTCAGCTGCATGGAAGGGGAGCTGGGCAGAGGTGATGCCCCCCACTTCACTCTTCCACCAACTGCTGGTGCCATAGCTGGCGGCAGAAGGGCAGGAGACAAGATCTTCTCTCTGCATTAGGGAATGGGAGGAGGGAATGGCGAAGGCAAGCCACTTGTGAATAATCAAATCCATGAGTCTCAAACCTGCGAATGTGGAGGGAAAACTTTATCAATTTCAGTTAATCTAGTCACCTGTTTATCTGTAAAATTAACATATCATCCAGATTCATAAACAGCATAATGCACACATTTCTGTCTTTTTAATCAGCCCATTCCTCCAACATACAGAATTTTTTTGGCATTTTATTCAGTCTGTATAAAAAGAAAGACTTTGAATCTTCAAATAGGGGATATCTTTTATAATAAGGGATACCTGCCAGCTTTATAAAGGACAAGATTTCTGGTCCTCAAATAAAGGACATTGTTTATAATAAGGGACACTTGGCAATCCTTGAAAGTAAACAACTTTCACAACATTGTGTTCATTTTTTTACAAAACCTAATTGACCCCATATTTTCTCCAGAAGTAATTTATTACAGGTAATGTTCATTGCTGGAATTAATTCCTTCCAATCTCTGGTTGTAGTGGGTGTATTGATGTATCACCGTGTTTTCTTCTTTTTAACTTAAAATCAATGGGGAAGTGAATTCATAGCAACAGTGGGGCTAGTGTAAGCTTATGCAATAAGCAGGTGTGTAGCTACAGTCTGAATGAGCAGACCATATAATATGTGTCATTTTCTCTGTGTTGCCTGCATCCTGCTCACAATGCTGACCCATTTTAGTAATTCTCTCATAAATAGGCACAACTCTTTAATGTCAGACGACGACAATAATTTAAAAATCATCTTGATTAGCAAGAAAAATATTTGTATTTCCTGTGACATCATTCTAAATAAAGAGAATATCATTATAAAAATTCACTGCAGAAATACTACTATATTTTTACTATAGAAATAGCACTTTGATTGACAGTTAAAAAGAAAGAAAAAAACCATTAGTTGCAGTAATATTCTCACTGAGGACAGATTTGAATGGAATAACCATATGACCTAAGGTAATAGGAAAGTTGTTGGCTATCAATGGCTATGTTGGCTATCAATATGGTAGGCTTCCATTAAATTAAGTCCTGACTGGATCCCTTTTTAAAATGGCATTTTGCTGGCTAAAAAGGAGGCAAAATTTCGCAGATGTTGCATATTTTGGGCAGAAGATCAATCAGTTTATGTCTGCCTAAAAACGCTCAGTAGTATATTATCCAGAATTAGTTAACTTTAAAAATTTTAATTTATATTTTAAGGCAATAACTTCATCATTTTTGTTTGACTTAGTTCTTCAGACTTGTGTCCTTTAAAAAGCCATTGAAGTGTGGGTAAAATAAACCTCATTGTCTTTCTCTCTCCATCTCTTCCTTGTCAGCCTCTCACTTCCTTTCAGGTTAGTTTCTTGAATGCAGTTGGAGATCTCCTCGATCTTATTCCTGCCTTATTCTCAGATAAAGCAGAGGCCAACTATAATATATTACCAGTAGGCTCTCAGCGATACCAATGGGATATGGGCCATTGCTCAGCTCTGATCAAGGTAAGATCAATAGCATTCTTGTTTCTACTTATAGGGCTAAAAGGAATGATGGAACCTACTCCTTGTTATATTTCTAGATCTCAAAATGGAATTTTGTATTAATTCCATTTTAAATAGGCTTCATGCACTGATAAATTAATCTCATTCTGTTGGTTATAAAGTACTTTTTTAAAAATAACAGAGACAGATTACATATGTTTCCTCTCAGAGTTTTGTGCATTACTGTATTTTCAGTTATGACTAAACTATATTTGCGGTAATTAAGTGCATACTTATGATGTATAGGTGTACTTTGTTGTAAACAAAGGTTTCAAGTTTGCATCTTCTGATGCTGTAGAAACAAACTATCAAGAATTATTTTCTTTTGTGGCTCTACAGAGTGTCATCCTAAAGGACAAAATGTTTTTAACTGTTATCTTTACCTTATCACTTATGACTATACTATTATGGCACTTTTCAGCTCAATAGCCTGTTTTGGCACTATATGCTATTTTAACTTCCATGGCAACATCCTGTGGAATTCTGGCCTTTGTAGAGGGAGACCTTCTTAAACTGTAAATCAAGAACCAGCATGGTGTAGTGCTTTGAGCATATCTAGACTTTTTCTACAGCCAGTGTGGTGTAGTGGTTTGAGTGTTGGTCTATGGACCCTGGAGAACAGGGTTCGATTCCCCACTTGGCTGTGGAAACTCACTAGGTGACCTTGGATGTGTCACACACTCTTAGCCCCAGAAAATCCCATGATAAGTTCACCTCAGGATTGCCATAAGTCAGAAATGAAGGCACACAACAACAAACTGTAAATCACAGGATTCCATAGGATGTTGCCAGGGCAGTTAAAATGGAATAATAGTGCTATAACAGTGCAGTGTGATATGGAGGTGCATCTGTAATTTAATTCTGTTTTAAATGTTCACTTTATGTTTTAATCATATTTTATTCAACATTCAAGATTACTTAGAAAAAGCCTGTTATTATTGTGTGCCTTCAAGTCATTTCTAACTTATGGCAACCCTAAGGCAACTGTATCATGGGGTTTCTGGGGCTGAGAGCGTGTGACACGCTCCAGGTCTCTCAGTGGGTTTCCATGGCCAAGCAGAGAATCGAACCCTGATCTCCAGGGTCTGTAGTCCAATCCTCAAACCTCAAAACTTGTGCACAATTTTTAATAATGTTATTTTCAGTTGGTTTATAGTAGTTGTTAAAATAGTTTTAAAGAGTTTTAAAGTTATATGTATTTTTCAGTAAATGATTTTTAATTTCATTAATCTATTTTTAATTCAATTTTGTTCATGTTTTATTCTAAACATTATAAAGGCCATTGGCTGTATACAATAAAGTTACAATTACAATTACAAACCCCTATATCACACTGGCTGTAAAAAAAGTCTAGATATAGTGCTATCTGTTGTTTCTTGATTTGGCAGCAAAACATCAGCCACAACAATCCTGCAGATTACTGAGACTATGAAAAAACACATGAAAATTAAACACGGAGATGTGTGAGCACCAGTTATAAGTAAATATTTACCTCTGTCTTAAGCTAGTTTGGAAATAATATTCTGCATAAATACTGGGTGTTCAAGGCAAGGTAATTTTGTGGCTGGTGCTCCCAGTAACCATTCTGGAAATGCCTTAAGATTCTATAGTGCAGCATACCAACACTTTATTTCTATTGTTGGTTTTATTATCTGTTAGAGATCTGGAGTATGTCATATTAAGCACAGATTTATGAGAAAAACATCTGTCTTACTAAAGCAAGCTGTTGCTTTGCATTTTTCAGTTGGTTTAACAATGATATTAAGATGTATTGGACTTTATCCAGTGTTGCACTACTGAATGCCTGCTAGCATGACCAGATTTTGTTTCCTCTTCTCTCCCACACAGCCCCTTTGTAAAACCTTGCTCCAGGAAATTTCCCAGGTCCTCTGGAGGATGTTTTGAGAGTGCATGGTTATGGCTGCAGGGAGACTGCAAGGGAAAGTGGGAGTTCCCCCAGCCCGGTCCTGCTGATCGAACAGTTCTTTCAGCCCAATGGCCTTTTCAAATTCCACCCAATGTTGATTAATGATTTGGCATTAAATCAGAGTTTACATCATATTATTAGCCCTTAGCATATGTACTTTTCTGAGGAAACGTAAGCAGGCAAGTCCCCACCCCCTCAGCATAATTTTTAATTTAATGAACACACACTGATCTCATTGTCAAATTCCTTTTTATCAGATTTGGAAACTTAGATGTAGATTATTCCCTATTTTAGTGGTACACAGAAAAGACTTTCCTTCAAAAATAGTCAAATCCCTTAATTATTCTGATGTATTTAGCTTTAGAAGTTGCCTTGACACAGATTCTAGCTGAATAGTATCAGCTATATTGGTGCTTCTGTAAAAGGAAATTTATAATATTTTTCTGCCTGCTAGTTTTAGCAAGAAATTCCAAGTAAAAGGCCACTATACCTAAGTCCTTCATGAAGTATGTGCTCAAAAAGAAGCCATTGTCTAGTCTCATCTGCAGTTTGTTGTTGTTTGCCTTTAAGTCATTTTCGACTTATAGAAACCCTAAGGCAAACCTATCACAGTGTTTTCTTGGCAAGATTTGTTCGGAGAGGTTTTGTCTTTGCCTTCCTCTGAGGCTGAGGCATTGTGAATTGCCCAAGGTTGCCTGGTGGGTTTCCATGACTGAGGTCTCCAGAGCTGTAATTGAGTGCTGAAACCACTACACATGCTGGCTCTCTGCAGACAATTGGGTCTTACAGATTCAGTCATAGTGGTTAACGAATGGGAAACTTTTAGTCTTGAGATCAGACATTAACTGACTCCCTTACTGATTAAATTGATTAAATCACAGGGGTTACACAGTTCCAATTCTTTTGCTATAAGAACCCTAAGGATCCAAGCTGTGGCTTGGAGATTCATTTCCCTTATAAAGTTAAGACCTCTACCCACAATCTATTTTAGTGGTAATTTCAAATAGGGCTTACTTTTTTCAATCTGATATAAAACTAACAGAAAAAATGGACATGAATAGGCATTTCTTGCATTGGAAGAGCTTTCATTTCCCTTCTCAAAACTCTCATCCTTTCCTGGCAAATCTAACCAAAGAAAACTGAAGGAGAGAGGGTTTTTTGGTTGAAAAATAAGAGCTCTGCTTACTTTGGTGCCTCCATTCCTGATTCTCCAAGAATCATTTGACTATGACCATTCCCCATATATTCTTGATAGGTCTGTACAAAAAGGCATCAGAAAATATTCTACTAGGACTCAAGGCAGATGAGCAAATCAAAATCCAATGTTTATATAAATTGCCACTGTCCAGTTTCGTCTTTGCTAGTATTAAAATAGCCCTGGCTTGTCCTGGGAGAAAAATGCTAGAAACATTCCCCAAATAATTGTTTCTGATTTCTGCTATTGTGTTCAAACTACCAACTTGTGCTGAGACCAGCAACTGAAAGTATTAAGCAAGAATTAGTAGATTCTATCAGCTATCAAATTCTATTAAGGATTTTATAGTTTTCATTTTAATTTGTTTTAGATGATGAAAATAATTTGATAGATCAGATACGGTCTTAGTTGCTTATTGTCCTTTTGCTGTCATAAATAAAATGAGAGGTTTCATTGCAGTGTGTCAGTAGGACCTCAGATAGAACACACCATCCCTGTCTCCCTTTTTGCTAGGTTCTTCCTGGATACGAGAATATCTACTTTGCTCATTCTAGCTGGTTCACATATGCAGCCACTTTGAGAATATATAAGCATTGGGACTTCAGAATTGATGATCCACAAACAAGCACAGGCCGTGCCTCATTCAGCAGTTATCCAGGTAACCCAGATATGTGAAAGGAACACCATAAGTTTCCATGTTTGAATCTTGTCTGTATGCCATGAAGTCTTGTGGTCTTGGTTGTTCAGTAATACAGGGCAAGGGTGTTCTGGTACATTTGTGTGTGCAGAATTATGCTGTGTTTCCCTGGGCCAAATCAGGCATGTAATTGGATGTTTTCACCTGGGCACGAACAACTGGGTTGTGTATGGATTTTTGATGGGATTGAAATGTGAAAGTAAAGTGTTACTACCATTCTGCTTAGACACCAAAGTCCTGATCAGTGCTGTCAAGGACACATTTGGGCCCTGGTGAAGTTTTTTTCCTCAGATGGGTGCCCTAGCTCTTTGCTAGCAGCAGACTGGTTTGCCAGGCTGGCAATGGGTGACAGCGGGCTGGACCAGCACCTCAGGTCAGGGATGGCAGCTTTGGGCTGACAGGGAAAAGGATTTCTGACTGTGCCTGAATGGGATGAAGGCGTTCTTTTCTTGCTCTCGTCTTTCCATGCTGTCAGGGGGCCTCCTGGTGGGTGTGTTAACAATATTCCCAGTAACAAAGAAGGCAGGGACAAGCTGAGAATGGGACAACTCTTTGGTGTGGGGGTGAAATGGGAGAAGGAGCAGCCTGGAGCCCAACTTGTATTAAGGAAGGAGGATTTTCTTTGCTCCCATGGTCAGAAAGACAAAGCAAAAGCAAAACAGAGAGGCCTTGGGCCCCCTTCCAGACTTCTTGGTCCCAGTAATATTTACTGGCTTCCACTCTCCCTGTTGGCTCTGAACCTGATCCTGCATTTATTACCCTTCCATGTTCAGAAAAGGGACTTTACTAATGCAGTATTAGCATCAGACGTATCCTAATTAAGTTACAACTAAAACAAAAACAAATAGATAGATCTGATAAGTAGCAGTTTCATGAAGAAATACGACATTTCATTAAGAAATGTTGAAGTGAGAGATACCAATGAAATTGAAATTTGAAACTTAGACAAACTTGAATTCAAATAATCTTGTCTAATCCTAACTAGTGGATTCTTACAGTGGGCAAATGTGGTAGATTATATAAACTATTTCACTTGTGAGAGAGGTTATGTTGCTCACCAGTTGGATAAATCTGCATGATGCCCACTTCACCAAGTGCTCTTTCCTCCTTTTCTGAGGTAATGGCAGAATGAGTTACCTTCTTTTTAGCCCAGACAGTGTGTGATCTTAGTACTTGCCTAGTGATACTCGATGTCACAATAAAACACAAGTGGGATAACTATTGCTCTATGCCTTTAACAGCCTGTCTTTCCAGGGTATGCAGGCTTCAGTTGCAAACCATAAGAATGCATCCAAATATTTAATAATGTGGATAATTAAATTAATAATTTCTACATTACTTTTGAAAGGGTTGTGCACCAACATTAGATAACTCAGGTAACCACATTAGAAAGTTAGAAAGCTGTTCTGTGAAAAGAACAGCAAGGAGTGATCATACTTCTTAGCTATTAAACCTCTTCTACATATGCTTTCATAGTGTCAAATCTGCAAATCTGACCATGGTTTCAAAAAAAGAAATAGTGGAATCTCATTTTCTTTTAAAGGTATTGCTTTGACTTCTATTTTTAATGTGTTACATCATTTTTTCCATTAAAGCTGTGTTCCATCAAACCTTTAATGTTCAGCTTTAATTTGCTATTTTAATTGCTAACTACTTCATTGTCCCTTCAGTGCCAGAAAAAGACTTTTTTATTTTCCTGAGATTTTAGAATCAGTTGTATGCTGCTTTTATGTTTTTTTTTAAGTACTTTATATTTAGGATTTACCTTATAATGCTTTATTCTTTTTTGTAAACTACTATGGAGAGATGTTTAAACCTTGTTACAAAATGCAAAACATAAGTAAATATAATAGGTGAAACTTACCTCAATTTTTATTCCCAATTAGAGTAATAAGCTGAATTAATAGAACAGATACATGTTGTCCTGTGCCTTTAAATCATTTCCAACTTACGGTGACCCTAAGGCAAACCTCTTGTGGAGTTTTCTGGGGCCTGAGTGTGTGTGACATGCCCAAGGTCACCCAGTGGGTTTCCATGGCTGAGTGGGGACTCGAACCCTGGTCTTCCAGGGTTGTAGTCCAATGCTCAAACCACTACACCAGTCTTACTGTCTTACTGTCAGATCATTTCAGAGAGAGAAACCAGACCAGTGTCACTGTTCACTATCCTTCTTCTCTTCTTGGCTTTTATGGGGGACCAGTGTTTCTGTACTGTAGAAAAGCTTTATTTAACCAAGGAACAATGTAGAACAAGAGTATTAGTGCTTCAGGCTGCACAGCACCATCTTCAGCTTATTAACAATACTGTAGTTAAGTTCTAGACAGATCATGGTCTCCAAGTTCCCATGGATTCATCAGGTCTACCCTAGTTGGTACTAACAATTAGATTTAGGCCTAAAAGTGCCTCTTTAAAACACCATACCCATTTTTTTGCAGTCTGTTGCAGTCCATGGGACATCATTTTCCCTGTTTCCCAGTTTTAACTTCTACTTAGGTTAATCTTACCAGCTGTATTTAGAGAGTCTTCTCCCATTTATCTTCAGAATCGTAGCAACAATGCCTTAGTGTTCTGTTGTTTCCACTGCATTTTTTTCCCCACCTCAGGAAACTTAGCAGTAGTGCTTGAGAGTCCTCTTCAGTTTTCTAGCTGAACTATGCCCTGTGCTGCACTGTAGGTAACCTTATCATGAGTGCCTCATAGTGTCCTCTTCTATCTTCTATTTTCAAGCCTTTGTTTACATTTTTTTCTAGGTAAGTAATGGCATGGCTGTCCTTTTTTGCTTCTAGGAAGCCTCCATTTGGAATTTTGACTTGAAACTGGCCACTGCAAGTTGGGTGACAACCAAAATATTATTTCATGTTTTGAGGTGTCTACCATGATTTTCTAATGAGTTATGGCACCCTTGCATTTTGCATCCAGGAAGCCTCCCATTTGGAATTTTGACTTTCTGACCAGAAACTCAGCATTGGTACTTGGATAACAAACCAAAACATCCAATCAAATTTTGAGGCATCTAGCATGATTTGATAAATCATGGTGGCCTTTCTTTTGACTTCTAGCAAGCCCCTATTTGGTATTCCAGAATGAAATTCAGCAATATAACTTTGATAACAATTAAAAACACTCCGTTAAATTTTGTGGCATCTAGCTGTATTTTTATTTATTTATATGTGTGTTGTGTGCCTTCAAGTCCTTTCTGCCACCTTAAGGTGATGCTATCATGGACTTTTCTTGGCAAAATTTGTTCATGGCAATTTGCCTCTGCCTTTCTCTGAGGCTGAGAGAGTCCGAGTTGTCCAAGATCACCCAGTGGGCTTACATGGCTGAGTGGAGATTTGTACACTGGTGTCCAGAGCCATAATCTGTGGATCAAACCACCACACCGGCTCTACCTCCCTATATATATGAGGATCTTAGGGTACCATACAGTAAAATCAATTTAAACAACTTAAAACAATTTCCTGATGAGCTAATGCTACCAGACACACAGACATCTGTACAAAGCAACTTTCTCTGACAAAATTGCTTACATTTAAAAATTCAAGACTGTTTTAATGAAGCAAAATCTTAATTCATTGATGTGATTCTCACACATTGAAAACAAACTACTCTCTTAAAATTGCTTGTTTAATCCTCTTTAAACCATATTGTTTTCTGTAAAAAAATTAAACAGATGTTTATTTTCCTTTCATTGATTTCTTTTAGATAAATTAGGTTTGTAATGTTTTGTCTTTCCACATGACCTTTGAAATTTAATCCATATGCTCAGATACTAAATAGAGCATGTTTTTGCAGCAAAAGGGGATTCTTCAGTTAACTGTGCAGAAAGAACTATTTAAGAGCAGCTAAAGGTCCCACTTCTGTAATTTTATATTGCTTTACTATTCTGCTTGGTGTTTCTTTTGAGAGAAAGGGAAGGAGGGCATGGACAGGATCCAGACTACTCTTGATCATGAGTAAGATTACCGTCACTGTATCTGCCTGAGGCATAAACAGGGCTTGACTGTCCTGTTCTTCCATCACAACTGAACCACATAGGTCTCATCTTAACATACATCTTAGATTGCAAGATCCGAGAGGCAGGGACTTGTCTTCTGTAATCCCTCAGGTACCATATACCTATGCAATATGTACATACATAGAAACCTCCATGAAAGTATATATATTTAAACCATAGTGCAAAGTAATACCTTTGTAGTTGTGTTTATGAGCTTCAAGAAAGTCTGTACCCACCTGAAATAAAGTGAAGAGATTGCAGGAAGAGGAAGGGAGGGGGCTGCAGAAGGATCCATTTGTATTTGTAGGTATTTGTAGATTAATTCCATTTATTTGTTTGAAGGAATACTGTGGCATCTTTTTGTATATATCCAGTTTTGAAGGATTTGTCTAAAAATTACTTTAGCCTTTGTGAAGCCAATGCTGTAGCCTTCCCACAGTGTCCTTCCTGTTGCAGGTGCAGCATGCTCCTCTGAAGCATGCCTTTTTTGTGCAGGGGGGCGGTTAGGTACTTTGTCTGTGTTGTTATGTTCTGTGTTTGTATTCTTTCCAGTATAGGTAGTTTTCCTTCAGATCATATCAGACCCCTCTGGGAAGTGCTTGCAATAACTATAATCTCTAATGAATAAGGCTGTAATGAATGAGGCTGCAAGCTGTGAGCATTCCCTGTAATGTCTGTTGAGTAGTTAGATGACATGGATCCAGAAGATGCAATGAGAAGCACTTTTATTTGCTTATTTAGGATTACTTGAAAGTTGTTGTAATATACACACAAACACACACACTTTCTCACATACTTAATTACAGATGAAGTAGGCAAATTTTGATTACATCAAATCCTTATAAATGTGCCCATGGCATGGGGGAAATTAGAGCTGACTGAGCAGAATTTAACAATAGCAGCTGATGCCAAGTTTTCCTTTCTTTTTGAATGCCTTCTTCATGTTGATTTTTTTCCCCATTGTGGGACAAGTTGAGGAATGATCCTCTGGAGGGTGTTAGACTGCATATTCCATCAGTCTTAGCCACTATATAAAACCTATGTCCTACATATATAAAACCCATCTTTTTTAAGAAAAAAGATTCACACACAATGCTTCTGTCAATACAACCTAAGACAGTATTTCCTGTTTTAAGCAACTGTATTACATGTGACAGTGTGACCTTGCTCTCTCCTTTTACAGACAACTTCTAAAGGTGCTTTCAGACACTACATGATTCCACTGCAGATGGAGCCTATACACTAGCATACTGTCCTAGGTATATTCAAACCAGTGATGTAGACTCGAGTCGATAGACTCTGACTCAAGTCGGACTCTTCTCGGCCATAAATGATGCACTGCCTCGACTCAACTCGACTCGAGACTTGTATATTTTTAATGACTGACTTGATGTCCTTTGTTCCGTAACATAACACATTCATCCAGAAATTATGACTTTGAACAATGCCTTCATCTCTTTTTGTCTACTGGTCACATGACAATCTCTCTTAAGCCCAAAGTGTGGGCATATTTCTCACAGGGGAACAGTAAACAGGTCAGGCAATGGGCTTGAGGCAGGC
This sequence comes from Cyclura pinguis, assembly GCA_030412105.1. Taxonomy (NCBI): domain Eukaryota; kingdom Metazoa; phylum Chordata; class Lepidosauria; order Squamata; family Iguanidae; genus Cyclura; species Cyclura pinguis. Next base: position 43,126,522 of record CM059603.1, read on the forward strand.
TTGAAGTCTGCTCAGCAGCCTTTCCCCCTGCATAACAGAGAAGCCTTCTAAAATGTTTCCTAAGAGCAAAAGACAAGACTCGCCCCCAGAGTGCGGGGTACATTTCTCAGAGGGGAACAGCAGATGTGTTAGGCAATGGGCTTGAGGAAGAAGGATCCTTCCTTCTAAATCTTTTGAATCTTCAGTAATAGGGAATAAGATAGGATCCTATTCTCCACTTCCAAAGCTATAGATGGCAACATCGCAAATGTGGAAAGCTGACTCTGCTTAAATTGTTAAAACTGAATTTATTTCTCTCTATCCAATAATTCTAGAATTTTGGTTGGGGTATAAAGTTGGCTTCCAGACTTGAGACTTGACTTGAAAGTATCTTCAAGGACTTGAGACTTGACTTGAGACTTGAAGTAAAAGACTTAAATACATCACTAATTCAAATTATTCATCTGACTATGGAGTACTTGAATTTTAAGCTTCTTTTGGACATTATTCTGCTAGGAAAACACTCTTTGTTATGGAGTTGGCATACTAATGACCCAGAATGATTGGTGATGTTTGGTTGATGATTCTTTAATGGGAGGTAAAGTTTGATCTGTCTCTGTGGCTGGGAGAGTTATTAGGCTGGTTGAGCATCCCGTTTCCTTCCAGCAGAAGGCTCTTAGTACATATTCTCTCTCTGGAGATCTCAAATGGTTTAACTGATCTTCCACCTGCTAGATGTCCATGCTATTTGTCTCCATCTATATTCACAATTTACTTTATCGTTTGCATTCTTCCAAAGGAAACCACAATGTGGGTGATGCAGTCTAGAGAACATCTCATTCAGGAAAGTACAGCAGTGTATTTCTCTTCCATGGGATGTTGCCTCTGTCTCCTTGGCCTGAGCTACCTCCCCAGTGCCCAAAGGGCCATCTTAAATAATAAATTATATGAATAAATTTATGGGAGAATGACTGAGAAAACAGAACTCTTATTATAACAACTTCTTCAGTACTTATCCTAGAATTGAAATGAAATATAGCTAGAATAAATATTGTGCAGCATCTGTTTATGGATAACCCACATTTTATTCTGTATTCAGGTTTCTTGGTATCTTTAGATGACTTTTATATACTTGGCAGTGGCTTGATCATGCTGCAGACCACCAACAGTGTTTACAACCGTACTCTCCTGAAACAAATTGTATCTGAGAGTCTTTTTGCATGGCAGAGAGTCCGCATTGCCAACATGATGGCAGATTCTGGAAAGACCTGGGCACAAATCTTTGGAAAGGAAAACTCTGGTTGGTATATCTGAAGTGTAATCTCTTTCTATGCAATTTTCCCTTCCCATCTTTTTCCTCAAATGTTGTGAAAATTTAAATTTCTCCTCACTGTCCCTTAGGTACCTATAATAACCAGTACATGGTCTTGGATACAAACAAAGTCAAACTGCAAAGAAGTCTTGATGATGGAACGCTTTATGTCATTGAACAGATTCCCCAACATGTGGAATATTCTGATCAAACAAATGTTCTCCGAAAAGGTAGAAATGTCCATAGAAATTCTGGGGGAGGGGGGAAATCAAGTAATTATTTTTGCTCGCTAGAACATGTAGAATTAGAACTATCTGTGAAACAGTTTTTCATATTAGGAATTCTAAATCTGTATTTGTGCAAAAGAGAAAGATAGCAGTTTTGATATGGCAATTTAGTATCAGTTATGAATCCATTTCAAGTTGTATATCATCATTTCAAGGTGACAGCTGATGCACAAAGGAGAGACAGTATTACAAATAACTCATTACTTAGGATTAATTCTTTTTGCAGCAACTAAGGCACAACTGCATTACTTGCGATTAAAATTAAGTGGGTAATGATTTCATTCGTTTTGCACTGTAACTAACCTTTTAGTTGCTTTTATAGTTATGAGATTGTGGTCCCATTAAGTGATGTAGAAGGATTATCATTTGGTTCATATATTACTTGTGCTGCTGCCTGACTGAATAGGAAATTACAAAGTGGGCAGGAGAAGACTGTACTACAGGCCAGAGGCATGTGCCATTCCATTTTTCAAAAAAGTAACTATTAATTTGAGAAATAAGAAAGTAAAGAATTACTTTTAGCCTTATAATTGTGAGGGTAGGAAATGACTTGGAACTATAACTATAACTAATTACTAATTTTTAAAAGTAACAATCCAAGTTCTACATGTCCTTAGTATTCCTTGGTGCTTCAGCCTGCCCAAGTGAAACTTGCTTTTATGGTTGTTAACAATTGTACTCCTAGCAAGCTAAGTGCTGTCACATGAGAGTAGTGGGGGAGTTCTGAAAACAGGGAAGCATTTCTTTCACATCAGCTTTTGATGTTAAAATCTTCTAAGAACATTCAGGCTGTGTGCAAAACTTTCAGCTAATCTGCTCAATGATATTGCTTCCTCTTACAGGATACTGGCCTTCCTACAACATCCCTTTCCATGAAAACATTTATAACATGAGTGGATATGTTGAATATGTTAAAAAATATGGATTGGACTTTTCTTATGAAATGGCCCCCAGAGCAAAAATCTTCCGGCGGGACCAGGGAAAAGTTGTAGACATGGAGACCATGAAATACATCATGAGATACAACAGTATGTCATTTTTTTAAAAAATCTATCTTTTAAAACATATTTCCCCTACTCCTTCCATGACAAGACAAAAGCTTTTTGCTTTGCCAAGGTCTGTGCCTTCTAAACTTTTCAAGCAATACCAGAAAAATTATAAGAAGGATTCAGTGCTTCTTTGCTTTTATTCAGTATATAAACAAGGAAAGAAGGTGCTGAATTTTATACAATGAGATACATATTTCAAGAAAAAGGAGAGGGAATACAATTCCAATTAAAATTAGCCCTCCTCACCCTAGAGCTTCTCAAATCTTTAATTAAGAGGTTTGTGTCACCATGCTTTTGACTCCAGGTAGACCTGTTTTGTGCAGCTTCTCTAAGTCTTGGTATTGCCAAGTAAGACTCAAGCTGAACTGTTGATAAATTCGTATTTAGAAATATCTATCCCTGTGATCAGTCAGAAGTCTCTGCACTCTGAACAACTGAGATTGCCCTGTATAACATCCCTCATATGAAGCACTTGATAGCTTTCTTGGAACACCAGTTGTCTTTCATCCCCTCCTTTCTCCCCATGTTGATCAATACAGGCTTATATCCTTTCTTTGCAATGAAAGTTCCTTGGTGCCCTTGGGCTGTGCTTCCACTCCAGTTTGGCTAACCTCATAAAGTTGTTGTGAGAATTAAAGCCAGTTGGCAGAGGAAATGTCCCTGAGCTCTTTGAAGGCAGGCAGGATTAAAATGTAAACAAATGAATGTATAAAAGCGGAACATGGACACAAACCTGCATGGCTCAGTGTAGCATAATGGTTCAGCATGCAGAACTACACTATGCAGAACCATTTGTCATGCTTTGGACCTACTATAAAGTCACTGAAGGCCCACCTACCCCACCATTCTGTACCTGGTAGATAAAAGGGAGATGTAGAAATGTCTGGCTGTGTTTCCTTAGCCAGCTGTGAAGGAATTACATCATGCACTAAAGTTTTTTGGAACTCTCAGCAGCTAGTATAAACATTTGATGTCTGGCTATGGGGTTAATGTATGCCTGTCCATGCCATTAACAAGATGCCAGCTATACACTGTCAAAACTTGTTCAGATATGCCTGTTCTGTCTCCTTTATTTGCTAGACTACAAGAAAGAGCCATATGCAAGGAACAATCCTTGCAACACCATTTGCTGTCGAGCAGACCTGAACCTCAAAAGTCCAGTTCCAGCTGGTTGTTATGACTCTAAGGTAAGGACTCCTAGAGGAAGTGGCCCATTGGTGATGCCTAAGAGAAAACCAGGAAGCCTGCCTGTGTTCTCAGGCACCTGTGATTATTTGTGCATTTAATTACACATGCTGTCCACTCAGCAGACTCTCAAACCTCAGTGAGCTCTGTAGTTTCCTTCTTTCTTTCTTTCTTTCTTTCTTTCTTTCTTTCTTTCTTTCTTTCTCTCTGTCTTTCTTTCTCTCTGTCTTTCTTTCTTTCTTTGGGTAAGAGATTTCTTTAGAGACATTTTTCAGTGCACAAATCAGGAATACATTAACCAGAAAAAAGTGAGAGCTAAACATCAGCACTTGCCTTTGAGTCAGAGTACAAAGATTAGCAGCTTCAGTAGTAGCCTATCCACTGCTGCAGCTTCATGCTACAAGCCACTAGAAAGTAAAAAGCTTAACTTACACTAGGGAACTGCCATACTGTGGAAATGTGTTTTTTTTAGACTACAGTTTCCAGAATCCTCTAGCAACCATGGTTGACTCCAAGTATGGGGGTTGTAGTCCCAAAGGGTAACATTTCCAAGCTCTCATTTTAACCATTCAAGTGATAACATAATCAGAAGTTAAGTTGCTACCCCAGTTTATTTGAAGAAGGGTAACTACAGATGTTATGAAACGTCTTACTTCTGTCTTGCAACCTGATTCTTGCCCTGTTTAAGATCAGCACAAGCAGTAAAAATATACTGCTAAGGTGCCCGCATATGTCCATGTCAACTAACCTCTAGCTTCAGATCACGGGAATAAATATTCATACAATGTCAGGTTGTTACCATTGTTAGGTAAGGGAAACAGTCTGGTTAGGAAAATGGTATTAAAGCAGACAGTTTTACCTTTATTTCCTTGAGTCTTAGTTTTGCCCCTTTGGGTAACCCCAAAAAATGTTTCATTTTCCCTTCTATTGCCCCGAAACGTATGAATCATGTTCATAAGCAGAGCTGGCTCAAAATATTTCAGTGCTTTGTGCTGCATTGTTCCAAATGCCTAGTTAAAGACACTATAATTCCCTGCACACACACATTACACACTAAAATCAAAATACCTCCAGGTGTGTTAATGGCTAAAACTCACCTCGTTAATCCTAACAAGAGTAGGTTCATTCAATCAATTCCTGAATGGTGAGTTAATACATAAGGAATTCTAATTGATTTAATGGGCTTACTTTGCTTTGGGCTAACAATAGGATTTAGGCTAATATTTCAAACAAGAGATGTGCCAAATGCTCTTCTACAACTCAAATCATTTTCTGCTACCACCACCAGGCTCTCTTTAAAAAAAAAACCAACCCTTGGATGTGTGATTGTGAAGAAAATATAGTCTCTAGGCTGCAAGTGGCCCCGAACCCCTTTTTGTATCCTTTAAGCAGACACACATACACACGCATATTTAAAATGTGGGGGGCAAAGACCATTTCTAAATGGCCCAAACACCTTAGTGCACATCAAAATGTAACAGTTTCTCCTTTTGTACGGCTTACTATTTCCCAATTCTGCCAATATTTTTCTTTAGAAGCACCAAAATTGGCTGCAAACAGAGGAACTGGAAATAGATTTCTGGGCACTTCTGATTTTTGACCCAAAATGCAATGATAGGCAAGTTTGGGATACATCCATTTTTCCTTCCTTTGCGCAGTGGTGTCTTCTGTGATTCTTTCTAGGTAGCAGACATCAATATGGCTATGAAGTTTACAGCCTACGCCATCAATGGCCCACCTGTGGAGGAAGGCCTGCCTGTCTTCAACTGGGGCCGTTTCAACCAGACAAAACACCAGGGCTTGCCAGATTCATATAATTTTGATTTCATCACTATGAAGCCAGCATTGTGAAACCACAACCAGAAATGTAATTGAATATATGTGTGAGAGAGAGTGGGAGATATTCTCATTACACTTTTACTGCCTTCCAAATAAACCGGCCTGTGCACACCCAAGATTCCATCTTTGGTGCCTTTGCTGATGTTATGTGAGCTGGAAGTAGGCAGAGACACAATGCAGTAGCATAACAAAAACTAGAAAATGGAATACAGATGAGCTACAAATGAAGCAACTTCACTTCCTGTAGTACTGTTTAATTCTCTATACAACTCTATACAAGGTAACTTGCTATCTTCGGTAAAGTGTTTTATACGCTGTGGAAGAAATCTTTATTAGTCTAAAGCTCGTACTGCAATAATAGGCTTAGCTCTATAAACTGACTTGAGCTTGTTCCTACAACAGGCTTTATATGTATGTGGCTGCTTTGGACTAGCTGTGAGATTTTTTTGTATATAGTGCACCAATTCAGTACTTCCATTTCAGGCTGTGCCTCTACATGACTGGCATCCATACTTTGGCTTCAGTTCACTATCTTGAGGGAACTTGACTGCTTTAAAGGAGAAGAAATCCACTGGCTTGTAAGAAGCTTTCTTTGCATATATTATAGGCAACAGGCAAACTTTTCATCTGCGTAAGAGGAGATCAAAGCAATTCTTGATCCCTGGAGGGGACATTTCCAATTTTTTTGCTGCTAAGTGAGTATAGAAACCAAAACTTTGGGTGGAGGTAAGGAAATGTCTTTTTAAAGTTCAGCTGATGGGAATCCAGACTTGGAAGGGAGAGGCCAGTTGACATCTGACTGTGAAGAACATGTGTGTGACATTTCTCTCATCTCATCTCCTCCTGAGACTCGCAGCAGTTGCTTACTGCAAGGAAAGAAAATATTCATATATATTTTCTCTCTTTCTCTCTCTGGCTCTGTTAGTCTGTTGGAGCAAAAGCACCAAAGATTTTTTGACAACTGAATGACTAATCAGTTTTATTTGGCATAAACGTTTATACCCACAGCCCATCAGATACTTCAAGTGAGGTGTTTAGTTGGAATATCATTATACAAATGCTTGGGTAGGTGGAGGAAGTTGCATTGCAGCTGTAATATAACTAGGGAAAGGTTCACTCATTCTGTGTCGTAATAGTATCTGGCTTTAAACTGGTTTTTAACTGCATACATGGTTACACAGTATATGTAGCTGATCACTTAGGTGTGTTTCTATACTACAGGCAAGTAGCCTGTAGCATTTTGATTCCCTCATGACTATAACTGTGTACTTACTTTCAAGATACGAGAAAGTGAAGTTATGTTTTAAAAATTGTATCTTTTACAGTAAATGAAGTATTGAGGGGAGAAGAGAAGGGCTTTGAACTGTAGCTACTTTGAACTGAACTGTACTTGTTAAAAGTAACTTACCAGATTCTGGAGCTTCTTCAAACCATATTCATACACATATTTGTTCAGAGACTGGATTTTCACAAGGCAAACATCTTGTGATAAACAGCTCCCAAAATAAGCAGAAAAGATTTAAGTTAGCGTAAACTCTGTCATCCCTCACTAATTGGCATGCTGGCTAGAGTTGCACTCACACAAGCACTAACTGAAGGTAAAGGGAGGAAAGTTGTGGATAGAGGACTTTTAGGGTCTGGGTGATAATTATTGGTCTGGAGAGCAGTGAAGAAAAACAGCACTGTGGCTTAGCTAGGAACTTAACAACAATTCTCGTTCGGGAATCAAGATGACAGCATGGCATTCAGCAAGGTGAGAAACTGCACTGAACCACTCAAAACTGAGGATTTTTGTACCCCAAAATTTACCCTGTAGTAAAAATTTACCCTGTAGGTGTGACTCGCTCTTCCAACTGTGTGGACAATGGGAGTTGCAACACAAACAATGAGGTCTGCGCAGAGTTAATGGTCTCACTGTTTAGGTGACAAAGTGGTAATGACTGTCATAATAGCTCTGTATTGTGGAGAGGTTGGGAAGACAAAGCAGGGAAACATCCAAGTGTGAGGGAGCAGGGTTAGAACAATCACGGTTTGGTGGGAATTTCCATTTTCTACACAGAGATGTCCCGCTTTAGCATAAGCCTATTGTCTCCAGAGTTGCCTTGTAATCTGCCTGACAATGACTTCAGTTTCGCGTAAGAGGGGTGTGGCTGACCTGCCTTGCAATCTCACATTTATAGCCAGTAACTTTCCTCTTTCCAGCTTGACCTTCCAGTCACCTCAGGTTCCATTTTATATAAATGCCAATGAATGTAGTGCCAATTAAATAATATTTGACAATTAAACCATATCAATTTTGGAGGGTGCATGGGGCCTAACAGTATCCCTTATCCAAAATGTTTGGGACCAGAAGTATTCCACATGTCCACTTTTTTCCAGATTTTGGGAAACAGTATAGGCACCTGGATATAAAATAGTGTAGGGCAGCAGTGGAAGTGGTGGTAAGCCCTGGCTGCCAGGCACACATTCTTTGGGCTCCCCTGCTTCCAGGGTGAGGAGAGTAGTAGTACAGAGGGAGATGGCACAGCTGAGTTTGCAGCCAAACATTACACAAGCAGCACTGCAGTGGCTGCTGCTGCTCCTCCGTTGCCATCCCTCAGCTGAAATGAGGTCTCGAGTGGGACACAGCAGTGTTGGCTGCTGCTGATTGTCTCCAGCCTTGGCCTAGAGGAGAGCTCCACACAAAAAACAAAAGCTCTCTTTTCTCTCCCTCCTGCTTCCACCACCAGAATCCAAATCCCACTTTGTGCCCTTCCTACCCAAGTCTTTTGTGGATGGGAACCCAGTAATTGCAGCCAATTCCAGCAGTGGCAGAGATGGGACTCCCAGCTGCCCACTTCTGCCTTCGAGGTGGCAACCGTGGCACTTCAGCTCATTTGTTCAGCTGGAGAAAGATGTGAGGATCTGTGAAATGGTGGGAAGTGTGGACTCCCTCCATTTCACAGATCTTTATCTCTCTCTCTTTCTCACCTTGCAAATACAGTACAGGTACACATGTGTTGTAACTCCAAAAGTTCTGGATTTTAGAGCATTTTGTTTTATGGAATTCTAGATAAAGGATACTTAACTTGTATTGCCTTCAGGAACAATATACCCTTTAAAAATCTCATCCATCCCATTTCCTCTTCCCATGTCCTCAATGCAATACAAATCAAGCCTATTTTCTGTATCTTCACTGAAGCAGTGTAATAGGAAAAAAAGAAGTTGGAAGAGTTACATCTTCCAATAAAAAAACTTGTCATGTAAGCAGAACTATGCCCTCCATGCGTTGAAGGGGGAAGAGAGGGCTGCTGCCTGCAGGTCAGCCTTCAGCATGCTTGAATTTGATAGCCTGTCAAGACTCCCTAGTGCACCCTACTTCTTCATACAATTTAATTCCGTAAAGGATCTCACTACACAATTACACAAAAAGGAAGTATATGATTGGGGTTAGTTGGGAGAGAGGCCTGAATACACATAATTTTTCCTACACATTTATTTTGCGCTATCGGCTGCACTGAACATCTCTGCTTGAATATCATCTCTGAAAGGCTGCCACTGGTTCTGTGCCAGAGCAACACTTACATAGAAGCAGTTAAATATGCTTTCAGGTACAATTAGAAAGCTCCTTTGGGTACCCAGCTGGACCTACCTGCCTCTTGCCTCTCTGATTTCTCTTTGTGTTCTTGACTATAGTAATCATCCCTCCTCAGCGCAGAATAGGAATGATCTTTTTGACATTTGGCAGCAGCTGCTGGTTAAATTACACATACACATTGTGACTGAGCATCTGCAGCTCTCTCTGAATGATTTTATTTGAACTAAGGGAAAGGAGAGCATATCCTTGCCTGCATTTCAAACAATGCCATTAGCATTCTTTCTTTCTGTGAAGTTCCAGATCTTCAAATCCCCTGCAGATTGAACAAATAGATCAGCAGGCACCAAGGAAAACTGAGAGCACATTTTTTTCACCCCTGACTTTCTGCCATTCTTGCAATCTAGGCAGAAGCCACAAAGTGGCAGCAACACCTCACTTGCCTCACTTGCGCACTTGCAGTAGGCTAATAGACAAGCCACCCATTTTTTTCTTCCATAATCTGAATGCCACAAGTATTAGCCACAGAATTCAAATCCAACAGAGAAGCCCACATACAATCTACCTGTGCTAGCCCTCTCACCAGGTTGCTGAAAACACATTCACTCACATTCTAAACATGTTAATTGTTCTTTTGAGAAAATTAGTGAGAATAGCAAAGTCTTATAAAACTTTTAAACATCAGCACATTTATTATGCAGTCATCACTTTTTTAGGTCTAAATCACAAGTGGTTAGAGCAATGGAATTAACATATGTGTGTGTGTGTGTGTGTGTGTGTGTGTGTGTGTGCATGTGTGCATGCATGTATGACATGTATTTCTTCTGAATGCTGCCTTTCTCCCAGAGTGGGACCCAAGGCAGCTGCCAGAGAGAGTTAATTAAAAAAACTTTAAAATAAAATTTAAAAACAATTAAATCACCACGTAAAACAATATAAATTTAAAACATACAAAAGTTTAAAAAGAGAAACAAAACATCCTAATCAGAATCTCTCTTGTTTACACATTAAAAGCCTACTTAAACAAAAAGGTCTTTCCTTTCAGTGAAAGGAAAGCAAGGAGGGAGGCAGCCTAGCCTTCTGTAGAAGGGAGTTCCAGAGCATGGGAGCAGCCACTGAGAAAGTTCTCTCATGTCCTCAACAAGTGAGGCTGTGATGGTGGTGCAACCGGGAGAAAGCCTTCCCTTCTAGATCTTGGAATCCTGGCAGGTTCGTATGGTCTTTCAAGTAGTCTGGATCTAATCTGTATAGAGCTTTATAGGTCACGACCAGCACTTTGAACTGTGCTCAGAAATGAATGAGTAGCCAGTGAAGCTTCTTTTAACAAGGGACTTATAAGATTCCTTTAACTGGGTCTCATTCTGGCTGCAGCATTTTGGATCTTCTGGAGTTTCTGAACAGTTTCCAAAGGCAGCCCCATGTAAAGTGTGTTACAACAGTCCAAATAGGATGTAATCAAGACATGTGTTAGCATAGCCAGATTTGATGTCTCAAGGAAAGGAAGGGTGCAGCTAGTGCACCAGTTTTAATTGTGCAGATACCTTCCTGACCATTGCTGAGACATGGAATCCAGGCTCAGAGATGCATTCAGGAGAATCCCCAAGCTGAGAGCCTGAGATTTTCAGGAGAAGTGTAATTTGATTCAGTACAAGTGGAGTCCCTAGTCCCTGATCTGCCTTTTGACTGACTAGGAGCACCTCTGTCGTGTTTGGATTAAATTTCAATTGTTTGGCCTTATCTAGTTCACGACTGATAACAAACATTGATTCAGCACCAAGACAGCTTCCTTTGAATGAGATGGAAAGGAGAGGTTGAGTTGAATGTCATCAGTATATTGGTGACACCGAACCTCAAAACTCCAGTTGATCTTTCCCAGCAGTTTTGTGTAGATTTTAAACAGCACGAGGGACAAAATGGAACTGTGAGGGACCCCACAGGCCAACAGCCAGGGCTTTGACCAGGAGTACCCCAACACCACTTTCTGAATTCATCCCTCCAACAAAGACCAGAACCACTGCATAACAGTGCCCCCAAGCCTCATCTCAGAGAGTCAGCCCAGAAGGATACCATGACTGATGGTACTGAAAGCAACTGACAGGTTCAGCACTACCAACAGGGACACGCTCACCCTAAGTAGGTCATCCACCAAGGCAACCCAAACTGTCTCCAGCCCATAACTGTGCCTGAAACCAGACTGAAGTGGATTTAGATAATCTGTCTCATCAGAAACGCTTAGAGCTGGGAGGCCACTGCATGCTCCAGAACTTTGTCGAAAAGTGGACTGTTAGAGCCTGGCTGATGATTATTCGGAATGGTGGGAACCAGAGAGGCCTTTTTTCCTTTTTTAAGTAATGGCTTCATCACAGCTTCTTTTAGGCAGGGTGGCAGCTTCCTTTGTTGTGTGAGGCATTCACCACTCCTCTTACCCACTTGGCCAATGCCCCTCTAGCTGCTTTCAGAAGCCAGGAAGGGCAAGGATCCAGTATACATGTGAGAGTATACATAATGTAAGTATAGATTTACCAAGTTTCTTTTGATTTAATGGATCTACTTTAGTTGGATTTAGTTGGATTTAGGCCTCAAACTTTTAAGATGCTACATCCTTTTTGCTGCAATAGACTGAGAAACCTATTTCTCTCAACAGTTCCATATTTCTAATGATATTTCATTGATAGAAACATTGATAGATTAAATTAATAAATTGATAGGTACAATGCTAAATTGCAACCTTCAATTATATTTATATAACAAATATCTAAATCCAGAATCCTGTTGGCGGCTAACACTCTTGCCATGCTATATAAGTGCCATATAAGTACTTTTAAAGATACAAGACAGATACACTGTCTCTCCTTCCTCTCTGCCTCTGTATTAGGTATGGAAGTATACCTTAAAATACACCAAACATTCATCTATAGTCAGAATTTGTAAAGGGGAATGTGAGATGGAGTAGCTGCCTTTCAGACAAGCTTAGGGAACCTTTCCTTAAGCAGTTCCAGGTTTTCCCAAAGCTTGGCTTCAAAACCACATTACAGAACCACATAATCTGCAAGCCATGATGTTACTACTGAAAGCTCCTCAAGGCAGAGAGTACATTTCTCATAAACTTTAAAGTACAATAGCCACTCTGCATTTGTGAGGTGGGGGTGCAGAAAAAAGAAAGTGGAAAAACCATGAATACCCCCCCATGATTCTGGGGAGCTGCCCCCTCCCATTCCCTTGTTTCTGGCCCTGGCGTTTCTGGAGATAGGGGGAAGACAAGGTAAAGGGATTACCAATACTTTCCCCTCAGATGGAGAAGAGCAGAGTTCTGGTGTTATACCTACTTCTGGAGGCCATCTCGAGAAAGGTAGGAGCAAAGACAGCACCTGACCAATCAGCAGCCATTACACAGCAGAATGGGCAGCCACATGGCAAAGAAGACATACTTCCAGCAGGTGGAGTTGCTCACCCAACAAGAAAAAAACGTCCATTTTAAACATAAGCCTTGCAAGCCTGGGATAAGGAATGCAAGGGAATGGGAGGAGGAAAATTGGGGCTGGGGGAGGCAAACATGTACCTTGAGAATAGTCAAATTCGCAAGTCAAAGCAGCAAGTGTGGAGGGAGGACTGTATTGTGCATATGGATAGCTCAACGTTGTCACTGTTACTATTCTGGGAATGAGATGGATAAGAAAATATACATTTTCAAAATGAGGCAATTGTACACTAAAAACCCCTGGCTGGCATCCACTGGACTGGTGATGGGTTGCTGCTTTTTTCTGTTCCCATCAATTACTCACTGAAGAGCAGAGCTTGTTTAATTCTACTGGGAGACTGAGCTGGAGCACTCTCAGAACTGAGTCATGCATGAATGACATATGAGAAAACTGTTCTGCTGTGCTGGTAACTGATGATGGAATGAAGACACTGCTCACTCAGGCAGGATCATGAGAAAGGAAGAGGCAAATTCTAATGCCACTCACTGCTTTTTCAATGCCATTCTGGTCATACAATGCAGCCTACTGGGACCAGAAAGATGGCAGAAGAAAGGGATGAAGATATGTTGAGTTCAGCCTCAAAACTGGTTGGACTTGCTTCTTTGAAGGCAGGAAGTCATGTTATCTGTCATAGAGTTGTCAAGTTCCAGACTGGCTGAAATCTCAAAGAATTGTCGTACTTCTTTGGGTCTCCAGACAGGAAGACAAATCTCAAGGTGAGCAGCATTGGAAGATAATCTTGATTTTTGTATATGATGTGGCTTTTAAAAAAAATGAAAACACATTTAATGAATGTGAAACAACATACAGTAGCTTCTCCGCATTCACAGGGTTCGGGGCACAGAACTCTTGCGAAAGTGGAAAAACTGCGAATAACTCCCCCTCCATGATTGCCCTCCTATTCCTCTCCAGAGCTTCCCCTGTCCCATTCCTTTGCCACTGGCCTCAGTGTTGGGGCAGGAGGAGAAAAAATACAACCTAAAAGGCTTGCCAGTACTTTCCCCTCAGACAGAGAAGAGGGGATTTCTGAAATTCTAATTACTTCTGGCAGTCATCTTGAGAAAGGAGCAACTGACCAATCAGCAGCCAAGACACAGCAGAATGTGCAACCACATGGCAGAGAGGCCACGCCTTCAGCAGCGAAAAGGGGCTTTGTTCACCCAAGAGGAAAAAAAGTGCATTTTTAACACAAGCCTTGCAAGCCTGGGTGAGGAACGCAAAGGATGGGGAAAAGAAAATGTGGGGGGGAGGTAAGTATGTGCCTTGTGAATAATCAAATTTGCAAAGGTCAAACCCACAAATGTGGAGGGAGGGCTGTATAAAAGACCACACACCAACATATCTACTGAATAAATTAAACAACTAACTAATTATACAAATTACAACCAGTACAACTCAAAAGGGGATAGTTAAGGTCACACACTTAACTTCTGACTCTTTAGAAAACAGATAGCAATAAAAATTATTATACTTCCTCTAAGTTATATTAATATCCATAGACTAATGATAATCTTAATAATCTAATACTATAATTATATAAAATTTAAGCTATATTTATACTTATAAAATATTTGCTCTGCTACTTAATTTAAATGTGAAATACTCTTATATATTCAAAATAATGTTCTACAATAATAATTCTAATCTTTTAAATCAATACCTAATGTTGCATGTCCCCCCCCTTTCTCTTAGATATGTTATAACCTTCCCCATTGCTTCTGAAATCCTTCAAAGTGTTTTCTCAAATTAAAGTCATCATATTATCCAGCTCAGCCATGTCCAACAGCTTCATCATCCAATCATCTTGAGACGGTAGTGTGGGATCTTCACACTTCTGCATATACAGTATTTTTGCTACCTTTGTTGTATAGCCTATAACTTTCATAAGGGGGGAGGAGCCAAGATGGCGACGAGGCAGCAGCTGCCGTGAAGAGCTCCTTTGAAAGTATTTTTTTTATCCTTTTTGTTTATTCTTTTTATCCTCTGTTGCCTTCTCACTGACTTCGTTTTTATGTACTGCTTTCGATAAGAAGGTTGTACTTTGGGTTACCACACTAAGCTGACTTTTCTCCATGAATGAAGGTCAAGGACTTGTTTTGAGGATTTACAATCTCACTATCTCTGGAAATTTGTAAGGGAGGCCTGCATCTTCAATGGGGAGCAAAAAACGAGCCAGATCGAGTCCTGGGGTAGTAAAACACAATAAGGCCTCTCAACAGCTGAAGATTGATGAGCTGCTTACCTGCGAGGAAACTGTGAGTAATTCAAACTCTAACACAAACATAGCGTTTGCAGTTTTTACTGCCAACTGTTTTTCAGCCTTAGATACAGATAATGAGTCTGCTTCTGAGCTCCTGGAAAATCCGGACAATAGTCTGGACTTGCACCAAGTAGGAGTGTCTCCAGTATCTAATGGGGTAGACGAATCAGTCCCCAAATATTCGTCCACTAATGGAAAGAAACAATATACTAAGCAACAACTTTATTCCTCAGATTTTATAACAAAACAGTGTCTTTTAACAGCTCACACTGTTATTTCAATCTATGAACGACTAGAATTAATTGTCAAAGAACTCCACTTGGTTAAGCATTCCTTCGATACCTTCATACAGAGTTTTGCAGCACAGGAGGGGAGACCAGTTCAAGGTATTAATACAAGATCAAAAAAAGAGGAAAATCTGAGACACAGTGAAAATATTACAATGAATCACAGGGGCTGCTCAGTAGCAGCTGTAGAGGCCCCGGGGAAGGGTAGCTGCAACAGGATTCTGCAAGCAAATCAAATCACGCTACAGATTGCTTTTAACAGAATAAACAACGGTAGATGGGGGTCATTCAAAGCTTCCAAATATTCTTTGAGCCAGCTGCTGCATATACATCCCCATTACGTTGATTTGGCTGCTGTGGAATGGCTTCCTAGTACAGCTACATACTTGAGAATTATGGTAACATTTGAGCAGCCCACAATTCCTGCCATGTTGTTGAAAATGAGGTCCTTTTTGTCTAGTTTTCAAATAACACCAATACGCGTCTTTCGAGATACAGTAATCACCCCCTTAGTTACCTTCAAGCATAACAGTGGAACGCCTAAGGAGGAAAAGAGTTCCGGTTTGCCAGTCCCCACAGAAATATCCTCCAATACGGTTCCACAGCCTGGTACTGTCAAAACATCTGAGGCTAAGAAGCAGTACATAGATCTAAGGGAATTAATCTTTAATGATGAACAAAAAGATATCGCCAGTAGACTCGAGGACCTCAAGACTACGTTATCTACTATTAAAGATTTAGCTGAACCATTGGTAGACTTAGTAGCTACAGACGTGTCTATCCAAGTGGAGAATGATCATGCTGGGGACCCCATTGATGCATTATTAGCCATGAATGAGGATGTGTTGATAACTACTATGCCTCTCCAACCCACAGTATCAAAGAGGATTAAAAACACACCCGATCTGTCTAAAGAGCTCTCTATACAGAAAGCCCCAGCTCAGATTAAATCTCCACTATCTTTGGAACTTAAATCCCAACTACTCTTGGAATCTAAGAGGGCTAACAACATACTTGCTCCATATGAAGAGCTTCCAGTACAAAAAACCCCTGTTCAAATTGAACCTCTGGATACTTGTGAAGTTACAAACCCTGCAATACCAGTCTGACAATTACAGTTACTCTCATGGAATGTTACAGGCTGGACAAATAAATTTCATGATGCAGATTTTGCGACTTACCTACAAAAATTTAAAATTATTTGTCTTCAGGAAACATGGGCTACTGAAGCTAACTTACCAACACTCTACGGATTCCAAGCATTTTCTGTCCCAGCTATTAGAATAAGTAATAAAGGTCGTGGCAGTGGCGGCCTTTCCATACTTGCTTCAGTGGACTTGCAAGCTGAAGTTGAACCACTGGCTAGTTCCAGTCCGCATTATATTCAGGCACTTCTCATTAAGGGTAAAAATAGTGGCTCTTTCATCTGTATAAACGTTTATCTTCCACCTAGTTTATCAAAAAATGTAGGTCCCAACAGTATTTGGGACAGCCTATCTGAAACCCTTACAGTTCTAGAGGATAAGTATTCCCCCACAAGGCTTTTGCTCTGTGGAGACTTTAATGCTAGAATTGGGATTGGCCCAAAACAGGTGGTGTCTTCTAATTATGGACAACATTTTCAAGCTACACCACCCATTAGGGTATCTCAGGATACTTGTATAAATAAGTCAGGCCTGAGACTTCTAGAAGTTTTGTCTCTGCATCATTTGCAATGTCTTAATGGATCTCAATGCGATACAACACTGGGTACTTATACCTATATTACTAACAGGGGAGCTAGCACAATAGACTATATAGCAGTCTCTGCTAATCTGTTGCCTAACATCCACAGAGTTGAAGTTGACTGCAGGGTCGAGAGTGATCATTTCCCTCTTTTATTGCATTTCCATCTCGAATCATCCCACTTTCCCCAGTCGCCTCAAAATACGAACATAAACGGGACGTATATAGGGGAAAGGAGAATACGATGGTCAACCAACCTTGGGGCCTCAGTTTCCCATTTATTTGCAAGTCCCACTTTTAAATCTCTTTCCCGAGCCATTCTACACTCAGACTCGGACAGCCTATCTGTTTACCATAATATCATTTCGAATCTTAGACCTAGTTTGGTCAGTGATAAGTATTTTAATCCCAACAGAACGGCACAAAATGGATGGTTCGACTCTGAGTGTAGAGCCGCCCGGAAAGCACTAATGACGTGCTCACGCCAGGTAGCTAGAAAAGGGGAGGCTGTCGCCCCCGGCACCCTAGCTTTTATGAGAAGATCTTATAAGGCATTTTTAAAGCAAAAAAAAGATATGTATACTAGAACACAATGGAAACAATTGGCCCAAGCTGTAACGGAAAAGAACGAGAAGCTGTTCTGGGATATCATTTCTTCCGGCATGCGTACAGTTAGACCAGTAATCATCGGACATATTTCATCATCTCAGTGGTTTAACCACTATAATAGGCTTTATGGAGTAACATCTTCAGGTCATCAATATACCCCGGCTATTAAATTCGACGAACTACCATGTTGGCCATCGGTATCAACAGCCGAGTTAAAGAAATTGATTGCATCCCTCGCCCTGAACAAGGCTCCGGGAGAAAACATGATGCCCCCAGAAATATTCATACACTTCTCAGAGTGGTGGGCGCCAATATTGGCCAAAGTATTTACACAAATTAACAGTACAGGCAGGATGCCAGAAGGTTGGAAACAGAGTATAGTTGTCCCCATATATAAGAAGGGTGACAAGCAAGACCCTGGTAACTATCGACCAATTAGTCTTTTGGATATTGACTCCAAGCTATACAGCAAACACCTGTTAAATAAATTAGAGGAGTGGGAATCTACTAATCACATCATTTATCCCGAGCAGGCTGGCTTTAGGAGGGGACAGTGTACCATCGACCATTGCTCGACCCTTTACTTCTTAGCTCAACAAGGAATTTTGGGCCCAACCAAACACCTATTTGTTGCCTTTGTTGACTTGGCAGCAGCTTTTGATTCAATTGACAGAAATTTGCTGTGGAATAAACTGAATAACATCAATATAGACAATCGCCTACTGCTGCTTATTAAGGAACTTTATTCTAATACATCAGCTAGAATAAGAGTGGGCATCTCTGGCTCACTAACTGACCCGATTCCCACTAATAGGGGAGTCAAACAGGGCTGTTTACTGGCACCAGCACTTTTCAATTTATACCTGAATGATATAATTCCAGCATTATCAGGACCAGAATTTTTTCTGCCTTCTTTAGGATCAAAGAAGGTTTCCATTCTTTTATATGCTGATGATATGGTCTTAATTTCTTTGACCCATATAGGACTGAAAAGGTTGCTGGCCAAGCTTAATGTATACTGTTCCAATGAAATGTTGAATATCAATTACAGTAAAACAAAGGTGATGGTATTTGGTAAAAGGCACTCTTCCTTTCAATGGTCTATTAATGGTCAACAAATCGAGCAATGTTGGGAATTTAAGTACCTAGGAATTCATTTTACAGAAAATCTTTCCTGGAAGTCCCACATTGAAGCTATCAGAGCATCCGCTCTGAGATCAATTGGAGCAATCCTTAGATTCTATAATACCGCAGGGGATCATCAGATTTCCCCAGACCTTAAAATTTTCCAGAGTAAAGTTATAGCCCAGATGTTGTACGGTGCTGCAGTTTGGGGATGGGATAGTTCTTTGTTAGCCAAATTGGAAACCATTCAAAATGTTTTTCTTAAAAAATTATTAAGACTCCCACCCGGCAGCCCTGCGGCGCTGGTTCGAGCTGAGGTTGGTTTGCCCCCGATCAAATCGCATGTGCATTATACCCTGTTTAATTATTGGAGAACTGTAAAAGACTCCGATGTTAGAGTCTTCCCCAAGCTTTGTCTGGAACAGTTAACGCATTGTAAAACCTGGAGTGCAGGTTATGATAATTGAAAATGTACCCTACCCTTGGTGATAATTTATCTACCCTGAACTCAAAAGAGAAACTTCGCAATTATTTTTTTGATTACGGTATCCAATTTGACAGACAGGCCATCAACCATTCTAAATTTTCAAATTGGTACAAACTATTCAAATTTGATCACCAAAGGGCTATATACCTGACGAGGCTTACATACCTAAATCTTCGCCAGGCTTTTACAGCCCTTCGATTTCAAACAATGCCCACAGCCATGATTGATGGCAGATATCTGCACGTCCCATCGGCCCTTCGTACATGTATTTGCAGGGCCCCAGAAACAGAGGACCTGCCGCATTATCTGTTTTCTTGTTCTCTGTATGACGAACCAAGAACAAAGTTCTTGGGGGCTATTTTGTCTTCCTTACGTGCAAATACAATATCCGAAAAGATTTTTTATCTGCTGTCCGACATCGATTCTGCGGTAACTTGTAAGGTCTCTCTTTATGCGCTTGCAGCTATGAAAATCAGGGCTAGTCTCATCAAGGATACGGCAGTTGACTGTGCCGGGGATGATCTCTATTGATTTTTATTGATTTTATCAATTTTAGCACCAATGTTTATCCTAATATATCTTATGGATATATAGTTTTTATACTTTATATATCTTACAATTCTAAATGTCCATATTTTATTGTACTAGGCACCTATTGTATCTTATATGTTTTTTTTAAATATATGACTTGTAATATTTCAATTTTTAAATCCATTTTATTTGTATTTGTAACTCTATTATTGATTTTGGTGATATGCATGCGAATGGCCTGTGGCTAAAGCATTATATAATAAATACTACTACTACTACTATAACTTTCATAAAAGTTCTTATTTATCTGGTCATCCATCATTCCTAGTAGGAACAATTCAGGTTTTAAATGAATTTTAGTCTTAAGAATGTCTTCCATCAAGTGGTGTACAATCACCCAGAATTTCTTTGCTTTATCACAAGTCCACTACATGTGAAAAAAGTTCCATCTAAATTGTTATATTTCCAACATTTAATTGAAGAATGCTTTATACATCTTAGACAATTTTTCTAGAGTCTAAGACCACCTATGTATCATCATAAAACATCATCATAAAAGTTCTCTTTTAAATCATAACTTAAATTTCAAATCTTTTATTCACATCCTTTCCCATTGTTCAATCTGAATTAGATGACCCACATTTGGAACCCATTTAATCATGCATTCTTTTACTTGTTCTTCTTCCAGCTCAAATGTCAACAACACCTTATACATTTTAGCTATTAAATGTTCACCATATTTTCATAATTTATCCTCAAATTCTCCATCACTCTTAATTAAATATTTGTATATTATTCATTTCTCCTTGATTTCAATTTTTCTTGAAAAAAGAGATTCATTAGGCAAAACCCGCATAGGCATTCTTGGTCATATTTATTGTTTATAATTATTCCACACCCTAAATAAATCATGCCTTATAAAATTATTAAAATTTACATTCACTTTAATTTTATCATACCACAAAAAGGCACGCCATCTAAATCTTATATCAAAACTTTCTAGCTGTAAAAGCCTTTCTCTTTTAAGCATCAGGCAGTCTTTCAACCATACCATACAAGATGTGTAATAATACAACCTCTACTCAGGAAACCCAAGACCCCCATTTTGTTTTACATCTTATAAAACCTTCCATCTAACTCTTGGTTTCTTTCCTTGCCACACTAATCTTAAATTTTTTTTTGTTTGCCATTGTTTTAACAGGCATATCATTAGTCAAGATAGGCATTGTCTGAAACAGGAAAAGCATTTTGGCAGCACATTCATTTTAATAGTTGAGAGCCTACCTAAATAAGGCAACTTGGCCCACCTCAGTAAATCTCGCTTGATTTCAGACCTGGTTTTTACATGATTATTCTGAAACAACTTTGTATTTTGAGTTTCAAGAATAATACCTACATATTTCACTTTCTTCACAATTTAAAATCCAGTTTTAAACATCAGTAACTTTTATTTAACTTTTGTCTTATTTTTGTTAACATAATTGTCTTTTCCTTGTTCAACTTAGAACCAGCTATTGTTCCATAATTGTTTAACATTTAACATCTTAAGTAAACCATCCACATATTCCAGGGATGAAAAAATCACTGTATCATCAGCAAATGCTCTTGACATGTATTTCTTTATAGCTTTATACATTTTTTTCCTATTACTTGATGGCTCTATGTAAGACTTCTAAGATTAATAACAACAGTGGTGATAAAAGACACACCTGTCTTTCCCTTTTTGAATATCACAAAAAACTGTTCTGTCATCATTAACCAAAACCTGTGCCTTCTGATCAGAATAAATTGCTGAAATCCATGTTATAAAATTCTGCTCCATTTCTGTCTTCCTTAAAACTCCAATCATAAATGTCCAAGATACATTGTCAAAAGCTTTTTCTGCATCGAAAAATAATATAGCCTGTTTTTCATTATTGGCCTCTAAATAGTCCGATATATCTGTTACGCATCTTGTATTGTCTCTCATTTTTTTTCTCTTTGGCAAAAATCCACACTGATCTTCATGCACCACTGTTTGTAATATTTTCTACAATTCTATTGTCAAAATCAAAGTACAGTTGGCCCTTGACTTTCATGAGAGTTAGGGACACAGAACCTTTCCAAAAGCATTTTTAAAAAGGCAAATAACTTTCCCTGCCCAAGTAAGCACTTCCTCTCCCATTCTCTTGCTTTTTGCCTGGGCAGGTGTGCCTTCCTTGTCTACACCCTGGAAAAAAGCAAATAAGAGGGGCAGCCCAACAAATGCAGATGGTGCATGAGAGCCTTTCTTCCTTCATTTTCTTGCTGGGGTGCAGAGAATGCAGGCAGGGTGCCTGGGAAAATGGCAAGCAAATGGATAGGGGAGGCACAAATACAAGCCTTTCCCCCTCCATTCACTTGACTTTTGTCCAGGCACAGAGTAAGAAGGCAGGTTGCCTGTGAAAAATGCAACAGAACAGAGGGGGGAAGTGTGCATTGTGAGCCTTTCTCTCTCCATTTGCTTGCCTTTTGCCAGGGTACAGAGAAGGAAGGCAGCACACCTGGGCAAAAGGCAAGGGCGAGAATATGGGGGAGGCAAGCAGGCACCTCTCAAATAATCAAATTTGCAAGGTCAAATCAGTCAATGTGGAAAGGGGTCTATAAATATTTTGAAGTCATTATTCAAAAGAAATAGTGGTCTATAATTCTTAGGATACATCATATTTCTATCCTTTTTTGGTATTAGATTTATGCTTGCACTAGTCCAACCTCCAAGCACTTTGCCTATAATTAAATTCATTCACTGTTGAAGCAGCAAGTACAACTGTTGTTCCAGTGCCTTGCAGTAGCTTGCAGGGAGACTATCTGATCCTGGTCCTGTTCAAACTTTTTTTTTTTAAAGGCTTCCACCAATTCAGCAACAGTGATTCTCAAATTGAGACTCGTCCATTGGGCATCAGTAGTAATTGGTAAATTCTGTAAATCCAAATATGGCTTTATCTTCTCTAATGGGTTTCTCTTCAATTTATATAGTGTTGAAATTTTTTTTCAAAAAACTCTGTTAAACCCCATTACTATCAGTTATTGTGTTCTTCCCATCTTTGATATGAAGGATCACAATCTTTTTTTCTCTATCTGCAATTTACATGCCAGCCATCTTCTAGCTTCGTTTGCAAATTCAAAGTACTTTTGTTGTGCAAATTTTATTTTCCTTACAATTTTATGAACCACATTCATCAAACTATATTCATCTGCTTCTCTGAATTTTTTATCTCCTTTAATAAAGTTGCGTTAGCAGGATTTTTAAAATTCCCTCCGTTTTTAAATTTTTTTCAATCAAAATCTCTTGCTATTGCATCTGTTTTTTATTTCTTAGGTCAGCATTTTGTTGAATAAAAAACTCTATCATCACTGCTTTGCCTGCATCCCAGATAACTGCAATTTCAGTACCTTTATTCAGATTATCTTCAAAAAAGTTTTTCAAAGTTTCTTTGTTTTTTAATACAGACACATTTTTAAGTAATTCTTCATTTAATTTCCAATTAAATTGTCTCTTCTTTTATAAAGTCAACAACACTAGGTTATGATCAGATAAAAATTTTGATCATACCTCCAAATCCTTAACCATACTTGTCAGAACTTTAGATATCAAAAACGTATCAATCCTGTCATTCAGGGGGGAAAAAAGAATACTCTCTGGACTGTCCATGTTTAAATCTCCAAATCTCCAATAGTTCCAAGTTACTCAGCAATTCAAAAAATGCTTTAGTTAGTTTTCCTTGATCTTGCTTCTTTTTTTTCTATGATAATTGATCAATTCTGGGGTTTATTCTGGTGTTAAAATCTCTCCCCCCAAAATTCACTTATCTTATGGAAAATCTAGAATCCTCTATAATAATTTGGCATAAAATCTGCTTTGCCTTTAATTGGTGTTTAGGTGCCAACTACAAGGACATTTTGGTGCTGATGTTGAGTTTCCACACCTATAAATCAGCCCTCTAAGTCTTAGGCCATTTCCACACTACACTGTTATAGTGCTATTATTCTACTTTCAACACCCTGTGGAATTCTGGAGTTTGTAGTTTACTGAAGCCAAAAAGCTTTCTGGTTGAGAATTCTAAATGCCCCTCTCTAAACTGCAAAGCCCAGGATTCCATAGGATGTTGAAAGTGGAGTAATAGCACTATAAGAGTATAGAATGGAAATGGCCTTAAAAAAAATCTCGGCCTAGTCTGTCATTTGTGTAAAATCATGGTTCCTCTCTTCTTTTTTAGCCACAATTGAAACAAATTGTTTTCCTAATTGATGATTTACAAAAAATTTATCTTTCCTCCAATATAGGTTTCTTGTAAGCATATCAAATCTAATTTTTGTTTCTCCAAATAAAGAAAAATCTTTCCTCTTACAGCTGACAAATTCTGTTCTCTAATATTCCAAAATAAGAATTTTGAAGCCATTTTTTTAAAAAAGTTTATTCATCTTGGTCATCATCCAGTCTTGCCTTGGTCTGAGCACTTTCTCCATTGTCATCTCCATTACTTGCATCTTCTGGGGTCTTGTCTGAGGATTTTTCTTCCTCTCTCTTCTTGAATTCTTCTCCTCCCCACACCTTTTCATATTTCAACAAGAACCCTCTTGATTTTGGGAATGTATTCAAAGTGTATCTTCTTTGTCTGTAAGGTAACAGTACACCTTTAATATCCTTCCCACCAGAAGGGGATCCCATACTGTTCAGGCTTCTTTGTCAGGAAGGCATAATCCCTCCTCTTTCTCAGAATTTGAGCAAGAAGATCTTTGAATATTAACACTTCCTTTCCTTCCATCTCTAACTTAGTTGAAAAATGTGTGGCAGAGCTTTGATCCCTTATACCGCTTTTTACAAAGTACACAAGCACATTCCTTGGTAGATTTATTTAGCTATCTGTCTAATAATCAATTTGATGTGCCATATCAAATTCCCCAGCAATCTTCTCTTTCGTACTCTTGCTTGAATATTCTCAATTTCCTTCTCCAGTATTCCCCTTATCTTCTGTTTCTCTCATTTCCAAAGGAGCCAGCCTTTCTCTTTCTCTCTTTTTCTTAGTGGTCAGCAGTTAGTTTCTCATAATTTTTTTCCAGTTTTTGAACTTTTTTTTCTTCATCATTTCCATTGTAACATTCAACTGTTTCATCTCAATATTGAGACACTGGAAGTCTTATCTCCTTCAATTCCAACTTTATATCAGCCTGCAGTTGAGACATTTCCTCCTTCATTTTAATCTCTACCAGGACCATTTGACTTGAATCTATCTCCCCAGGTTGATCTACTAAGATTCTTCTTGACACTTGAGATGTTTTTGTTTCCACTGCCAAGGCTGCTTTGCCTACTTTTGCTGCTTCTCTCTCCCTTTGCATTTTATATCCAATATAGTAAACTGACAACTATCAAAGTCTCTCAGTATTTTTTTAACATGGATTCTTCTTTCCACCACTAGATGTCAGCATTGTACAACAGATGTCTACTTTTGCTTTCTCTCCTTGCCTATAGGTGAGATAAAATTCAACTGGACTTCAAAACTAATTCACTTTCTGTTGCTGTTTCCTCCATGGTGGCCTTGAGTCTTATCAGTTTTCAACAGTAAGAAAATTGAAACTTATGTTCAAAAATTCCATTTATCTGGAAAAAATCTTAGTGATACAGTGTCTCTTCAAATTGTGGTTTTTCTGTTGTCACTGCCGCGGCAGCGCCACCCAGGTTATTTTTAAATTTGAAGAATAGATTATAGAACCACTTAGTTAACTTAGTTATCAAACTTAGTTCTAGTCCATCTCTAAGGAAGCTTCGTAGGTGCAAAAACTTAATTACAGGAGGTTAAGAAAATTGTGTAGACAGAATATAGCTCCCTAATAGTAACAGCTTCAAAGTGATGGAGACAATGTCTTGCCAAGTCTCTTCCAATCTATTCAGCACCCTAGGGAGAAAACTAGCCCCGTTTGGTGTCTGGATCAGGGATATCCACTAATGTGGGGTCCTCTGAGTATCTTATCCTCAAGTGATAGTTCTCACTGGCTTCCAATGTCCCAAATCACTTCTTGTCCCTTTTAGCACATCCCTTCCCCCAGGAGAACTTCCCTAGGATCTGATGCGACACTCTGCCATTCTGAATGGAAGTCCATGAAGTGGCATTCAAGACTGGGCATCCATTCCAACTGGCACTACAGCTTTCTGGCTCAGTGTGAAGGTTTAGGATGATTTGTTCTAGTGCAGTGTCAGTGCACCAAAAAGCCAGGAATTATGAGGAGGGAGATGGTAAGTGCAACTCAGGTAGTGGAGCACCAGCACTGCAACACATGAACTTTCTGTTGTGCAAGCTGTGGCAGCAGAACTACAGGGCCTTGGGGGAGGGAATTGTTTAGGGCTTTTACTGAGCCTTTCACAGGTCCTAGCAGCAGTACAGAGCCTGCAAAAACTCCTCTTATACATGCTGTATGTAGATCACATGAGATGTTAGAGCTAGCAGGAATATCAGTAACTGCTACAACTACTAGGCACATTTTGCCTTCTGGCTGTTGAAAAATGCTCGTCCTCCCTGTTCTGGAATGCTGTACCAGCTGAGTGGCTGGGTTTTACCCAAATTCTGGGACCATTGCCCTTATACCACATGCCACAATCAGAAGACCCAGAGGAAGTTCCAGCCTGCTTTCCAGTTTTTGCCAGTCTGCCATGCCTCTTTGATGGAGTAGGTAAAATGTGGCCTATCAGTCGCATACAGACCCAGAGCTTTTGTGGCCCCAGACCCCTCCAGGGGATTTTTTTCTTTTTTCTTTTTGCCTTCAAATGCAAAAACGGGAAGTGAAAAGGAAATATAGTAGCTTCTAGATCATCTCCTCTTGTAAAAAAGGACTATCTGGGCCTAAAATGTTGCAAAATGCCCTGATGCCCCCTAGAGATGTGGTTTTCAATCACTGTGCTGTAGCACATTGGTGTGTTGTGAAAGGTCTGGAGGTGAGCTGTGATGAGAATGAGAGCAAGAAGGTAAAGAAGCTCCTCCTCCTCCTCCTCCTCACACTTCTAATTGCAATATTATTTGTGGGAAAGAAGATAGCACTTTGCACTTCATGGGAGTGAGGGAAGGGAAGGCACTCATGCCACCCACTTGGGTGTGGTGCCCTCAGGCATGTACCTTTTGCACTTCCCCATGCCATTGAGTGCGAAGTGGAGGATCCAGCAACTAATCAGTGGTTGAGTTCAGAGAGATTTCTGCACATGTTGTACTTTATCTCTCAACCTCTCCTTCCCACACATTTTGCTCCTGAAGCAATAACAGGTCTCAGTAAACTCCACCCACTCAGCCTCTTCCTCACTCTAAGATGGGTGGTAGGTGCTCCTCTTTCACCTCTGCCTCAGCAATTCAGAACAATGAAGTGGGCAATGCACCATGGTGTATGGAATTGTCTGTGGGTGATATGTGCTAAGGAAGGAACTGCTAAAGTGGTTGTGGTTGAATTATGGCTGGCAGGCTACATGAGGTCCATCAGTCCCCCAAAGTGCCTCCCTGACCCCCTGCAGCCCCTCCTGCAAGGTAAAGAGACCCCAACACTTTAAATATCCTCCCTTGCCCTCTTTTTATCCTCACTCACTCAAGTCCCATCTTAAAATCTCATCCCACACAAATGTTCCCAGCTCCTCCTTTGATCCACCTCACTTCAGTACTGGCTGAAAATCTCCTTGCAAATTCTTGCCCCCCCCCCCCGCATCCACTTGGCTTAAAGTCTCCGTGCAAATTCTCTTGTTTTTTCTTTGGTCCACATCTCTTCATTCTGGCTTAAAATCTCCCCTCAAATGCTCCCATCCCCTCCTTCCATCCATCTCACTCCAGTCCTGGCTTAAAATCTTCTTGCAAATGCTCCCCCCCATCCTGGTCTTTGTCTGCCTTCAGATAAGGAACATCATGAAGCATCACTAAGTGCAGATTTCCCATGGATTTTTCAGAAAAAGAAAAATTCACAATGAATATAATTTTAGTTATTGAATGTTAAATGCAATCTTAATACTAAGTCTTTTTTTTTGAACAAGTACTTAAAAACCACTGCCCTAGAGGGTGTTGCAGGGCATGCTGGAGCAGAAGTTTTTAAAACTTATTTTAACTCCAAGGTCTCTTGAAGGCTAATGTGGCTCTCTAGTTTCCAACAGTTGCTAGCCCTACTCTGTATCATTGCAAGGAATGACCTCTCATGTTTTGGCCCTGAATCTCAGGGAATGTGCTGCTGACCTGGCAGCCATCAAATGTGGTGGGGAGAGCTACCCAGGGAAGAGGAAGGGTGCATCTAATAAGAGTTGTTAGCTTCTTTAGTCTCAGTAGTTAATCCCACTAGTCTGAGACTTTTCCTTTGGCACAAGTAGCAGAAAGATCTCCACAATGACTCATAAATCTTGTCCATGGAGGTCTTCCTTTCGTGAAGGTTGGCAAGCTATTGATTACCTGAGTGGAATAAGCTTCATGTTGGAAAGCTGCCTATTCAACAGCCAAGTGTGAAGTTTATAATAATGGTCATGATAACCACTATACTCTATCGTGGCTATCAACAGGCACTGTAAATTGGCCAGAAAATAAGGTCTGCATGATCCTGGTGAAGCATTTTTTGAATGGTTAACCTGATTTTGTGTTGTTTTTGTAAGGGAAGATACACTGAGGTTTTTTACTACTAGATGTTGAATTGAGGGGGAAGGTGCTACACTCTAGGTTGACCAGGAATTTATGTGAGGCCAGGGAATCCAGGGTCCTTATGGACTTTCTCCCTTGAGGAAGAATGAATGCATAAGTCATCCAGACACGGGTAGATACGAATTACTGCTACCACCATATCTTTACAAGTTCCAACTCTCACTTTTAACACTACTACTAATAATCTGATACTATTAGATTTCTCAGTTTCACTAAATCATATCTCTGGTAGGGCAATGAGTATGGTTAAAAACAATAACATACCTTCCATCAATGATAGTATACTATAGATATAAGTCATAGCCACTCAATATAATTTTCCTTACACAAGCATAGATAGGAAAGGTTTTTTTGGGAGGAGTGGAACTATGTTACTTAAAAGCTACAGAAGGAGGTTAAATATGTTTGTGTTGAAAAGGAATGCTCATTACAGTTATATCAATTCTAAATCGTGTTAAAATTTACCATGTATTGCTAGACTAAAAACCAATTCCACCTATGATTTTAATCATCCCTACCCTTGTCTTTGCTGAGCTTGGGAGAAAAGAAAACAGCTTTTGTAAATTTTGAAAAAGAACAGGTTGCTTACCTGTAACTGTGGTTCGAGTGGTCATCAGTGAACTCACGTAAATGGGTCATCTGCACTTGTGCAGTGTGCTGTTTGGAACCTTCTAAAGTTTGATAGACTCCCATCTCCAGAGTCTACAAAAGCCGCCTTCCCACCTAAACTGCCAGTTCTATCACTGCCTGAGGCAGCAGCCAAGGGACTGAAGAACAGGCAGGACATGAAAAGAGGAGGTACGGCAGGGTTGTGTAAGTTTAAAGATGACCACTTGAAGAACCACAGTTACAGTAAGCAACCTGTTCTTCTTCTTCTTCATGGTCTCTGTGACTCACACCAATGGGAGACCAGTGAGCTACTAACCATAGGAAGTGGGAGTGTCTTGCAACAGGAGAGAACAACACTGCCCTCTCAAACATAGGATCATCTCTTGACCTATTATCCAGTCTGTAATGAGAGATGAAGATTGAAGGCTGTGCTCACGTAGCAGCTCTGCAGATCTCATGCAGTGGCATGCCCTGTAGGAAGGCTGTGGAAGCAGCCAGAGCCTTGATGGCACGACTACTCAACTGCTTAGGAGGCTGCGTCACAGCTAGTTTGTACGCAAGTCGAATGGTGGAGGACACCCACTTGGACAGTCTCTGCGATGACACTGGCAATCCCTTTGTTTCTGAATTCTGCTGTACGTTGAACATGGAAGGCCAGAGCAAGTTGGACATCAAGGCAATGTAGGTTACACTCTTAAGTCTGAGGCTGGATTTTGTATGAAGGTAGGTAATATGATATCCTGGTTTAGGTGGAAAGCTGAAACAAGCTTTGGAAGGAAAGAGATGTCAGGTTGAAGCAACACCTTTTCCTTGTGGAATCAAATATATGGTTGGCCCACTCTCAGAGCACAAAGCTCAGCTGCCCACTTCACAGAAGTAACAGCCACCAAAAAGGCTATTTTCCAGGATAGTAGATGAATGTCACAGGTAGCCATGGACTCAAAGGGCCTCTTCAACAGCTGGAACAGAACAAGTTGCAAGTTCCAAGCTGGTACTGGAGGTGAAACAGATGGGTGGAGGTTCTTAAAGCCCTTCAGGAACCTTTTAATGGTGCGATCCAAGAAGCAAGATGGTCTCTCCTACCTTTGCATATACCAGGATATTGACGATAGGTAGTACTTAACAGAAGAAAGGGAAGGTCCTTTATCAGCAAGCCATCCCAAAAAGTCCAAGAGGAGGATGGTACAAAGGTACCAATGTCAAGTTGTTACTTTTGAAGAAAATTCACAAATTTTTCCCATTTGTAGCAGTAGGACAGCCTAGTTGAAGGCCTGTGGGCAGCTTTGATGATTTGCCTCACAGGCTGAGGCAATGATGTTAGTAGAGGAGATTCTATGCCATAAGCTTGAGGCTGTGAACATTGGGATGTTGCATGGTTCTGTCTCAGATGGTGAGGAGGTTCAGCCTGGATGGCAACCTATGAAACTGACCCTTCAAGAGCATCAACAGAGGAGCAAAGCACAGTGGTCTGGTCCACCACAAAGTGATCAGAATAGCTCTGGCACTATCCTGCTGAATCTTCACCAACTTGGTGATGAGGGGAAATGGTGGAAAAGCATACATGATGGGACCTCTCCAGTTGAGAATTCCTGAGAATCCCACTCCTGGAGCCAAAGATGCAGCACTGTTTGTTGACCAGGGACATGAAGGTCTACCTGAGGAGGTCCCCACATTCTGAAGATGTTTTTCAGAGTACCCGTGTGCAGCTTCTCTTTGTGGCAGGACAGAAGCATCTGACTGAGCAGGTTGCCTAGAATGTTCCGATCTCCAGGGAGGTGTACCACCATAGGAAATGTCTGTCTACCTAGGCACCAGTCCCATAGTTGAAGCATCAGGTTGAAGAGGGTCTTGGAGTGAGTGCCTCATTATTTGTTTATATAGTACATCACTGTCCACTCTGTTTGAGAGATGATCTTTGAACTCTATGAAGACTTTGATCACAGCAAGAAGCTCCAAGGCATTTCTTAGAAATTCTTTCTCTGATGGTGACCACTGGCCTCTGATGAGGCTTGTCATAGTTGATTAGGAAACCAAATTTGTTGAATAGTCGCTCTCAAATGGGAGTGACTATGAGCCAGTTATATAGGGGAAGAGGATGATATTGGGATTGATGTAATGCAGCTGCTACCATTGCCATACACTTTGTGAACATCCTTGGTGCCATACTCAGACTGAAAGGGAGGACACAGAACCTGTATGCCCTCTTGCCTAGTATGAAGGTGAGAAATCTTCTGTGGCTCATCCTGATGAGAGACATGAAAATATGCATTCTTAAGCAGTCCCCCTCTGTAGCAATGGGAGAATAGTGGTGAGAGTAACCATTTGAAACTGCTTGGGCCTGACATCGTACTCCTCTTTCCTGAGGTTGAGGATAGGTCATAGATCTCTGTTGCTTTTTGATACCAAAAGGTACCAGGAGGAAAAACTGTGGCATAGAGAGGAGAGGGGAACAGGCTCTATGACCCCTTTCTGAAGTAGCATGTTGATCTCCTCTGTCAAGACTGCAGATGGAGTAACTCTGATGTGACTGGTGGGAGGAAGCCTTCACAATTCTATGGTGTACCCCCTGAGGATGATGTTGAGAACCCATGAGTCCATAGAGGCCCAAGCAGGGTGGTATTTGCTTAGTCTGTCCCCAAAGGGATGATCCAGAGATGGTACGGATGGAGTGATGGTAGAGAGTTAAGTAGAAAGTATCAATGACACTGTTTATGGAAGAGGCAATCATGGTGGTGGAATTGTCTAATACAGGACAGAGGCAGTATTGACAATGTAAGTATCACCCAAGGAGTTGTCAAATCACTTAGAGGCCTCACTTGTCATTTTTTGTTTTATGATGGCATGTATTGTGTGGAAGGCAGTTTGCATAGAGATGATTGAAGTGCAGCCTGGGAGGGCCTTTGTTGTCTTGATGGTATGACTGTCAAGCTGAGAAGCTGAGAGAAGCAACACTACTGGTAATAGGAGGAGTATTGTTGTGGCTGGAAGCCATATTTTCTAGCCATGGTCCTTGTCTTTTGAGCATGCTCCAGCTTCTCATCTGCCCCTGCGTTAGACACCCGCTTCATCAAAAGGTAAGTCCTCAACAGTAGATTTGGCCTACTGGTGAGTCATCACCATTATTTATTTATTGCAATCCACACATCCAACACAAAAGAACTCAAGCATAAGACAGAAAAGGGACAAAACATCCAAAAGGAAAAATCAAAACACTAAAACAATTACAATCAACTTTTATCTAACATGCAATAAGCTCTAATCCTGGCCGCCTCTGTAAGAAATTTAGCAACAGTCAGGGTCACTTTTGGGGACTTACCTTATTAGGAACCTGATATAAAATTAGTCTGAACTTCCAAGAAATCTACTCAATAATGGAGTAATTATATTCTGATGGGCCTGATTATAATAGCTACAGGACAAAAGAACATGCTTCATTGACTCAACTTCCATATTATTGCAAGGCCACTATCTTTCCTGATATGGGACACCAGCAAATCTACCTCACAGTAATTCAGTAGAAAAAACGTTAAATCTGGCCTGAGAAAAAAAATCTGTGGTACTTAGTCACTGACAGGTTCTTTAAATCGTCAGCTAATTCAAAAGTGTAATGAATGTTCATTGCACTAGGAGAGCAAGATACATATGAGCAACAGCGCAGGTCACAAAAAGCTATGTCCCACAGCCTTTGTTTGACAGATTTAAGGGCAATATTCAGATCTAGATTTGAGAGAAGGGAGGAAGAGAGTCCTATGGAAGCTGCTTTTTTGATAAGAAGCTTGGACCGGCTACTTAAATTATCATCCTGGGACAAGTATACAAGCAAACCTGAGCCTACCCCCAAAAACATTGACTTCCAGCCAGAGTTTTAGAGCATACCAGTAGGCCCAATTTGGCCTATTGAGAAAAGCCAGAAGAATGAAGCCAGCACAAAGAAACAGCTCCTGCTAAGGGCATGCTGCTGCAGTCACTGACCATGATGAGCTGTTGTGATCTGCTGAGACACCAAATGGCGAGCCTCCCCATACAGCATGAAGACTATCTATCTATTGTCCTCATGCAGGTGATCCAAGTATGGTTTCACCTTATTCCATATGAACGGTTGATATGCTCCCATATGGGCTGAGTAATTGGCAATCCTAAAGAGATGGGCCACATTAGAACAGAATTTTCTACCCATGGCATCCAGCTTCTTCCCTTTTCTATCAGCTGGAGCTGAATGAAGCCTCCGTGAGGTCTTAGATTGAGTCGCATCAACAATAATGGAGTTGGGCTTTGGACGCTGTAAAAGCCATTCAGCTCCTGTATTAACCACTTTGTAAAGGGAATCAAGCTTCTTTGAGAGGGATGGTATCAAAGAGGGTGACTTCCAAGATGTCTTCATGACATGGACTAGATATGGCAGAAAGGAAAGTGAGGCTGGAGTCAGTGCCTGGTCCTGGAGCTGCTGAAAAATAGGATCTTGCACATTCTTTTTCTGATGTTCACCTTGTTAAGGGACCTGACCATACAATGCATCTGGTCAGTGAACGAATGGATGTCTGTAGGTGACATAGGGTTACAATCAGCCACTCAGCCCTCAGGAGGGCCCTATGTAGGTCCAAATGTGATTCCTGAGTGGAGGTGGATGAAGTCGAGGATGAAGGAGACAGCTCTCAGGGCGCCTCAGTTGGAACAGAGACATGTTGTGTGGCAGTATGCCCCGATGCAGCTACTGGTGCAGATTTAGAATGTGATGGTTGTGGAGTTGTTGAAGCCACTGGAGCCTCATGTTGATGCCTTTTCTGTGCTTGTGATGGTGTTGGCTGAAATATTACTCAGAGAAAGGTGTGAATTCAGCAGAGTCATAAGGTGAATACCACAAACAGGAATAAGATCCCTATGATGTTGACAAAGGGAGTAGCGTTGACATGACTACTCTCTCAGGCTCCTGTGTTCTTCCCTCAAAGTCTGGTGCTGATGAGGAGGCCTAGTTAGGTGACACTTGAAAGCTGAGCCAGGAAAAGAGACAGATGGTGATGTGGTGTGCCTGCAACATAGCAGTACGAAGGGGTGGGTGGGATCTAGACTTCCCCACTTGAGGTACCACCTCCTGCTCATGCACAGATCAAGATGGGGAACAACCCCATGGAGGGGTTGGTTGCCAATGCAGGACAAGGCCACAATCTCACCATCTGATCTGGTTCTAGACTTTGCCAAGCCTGGGGAGTGTACAGAGCCCTGAGAGGCCAAAGGCAAGATTGTCACCGCAGCAGAAATAGGTGCCTTCTGAGGAGACAAGTGAAGCTTGATCAGCTACATGGTTTCTTCTACCAGGAGAGGTTGCTATGGCCGCTTCTCGCAGTTATGGTGTCAAGAAGCAGCATCCTTGGACTTCTTCTTTTTGGACAGGGCATGTTTGACTGATTTCTCTGGAGTGGAAGGGACTCAAGATCGGTTTTCAGATGGTCGTCCTCAGTCTTCTTGTTTGGAGCAGGTTGCTCTTGTACTGAGGAGTGTTGAAATGCAGCAGACAGTACCAGAGCTAGAGTTGAAGAAGGCCTCTCAAGATGAGATTCAGATAATCTCGAAAGTTGAGCGGTCGACTTAGTTGAAGTAGATGCCGAAGATGTCCTGGTGGGTGGCCAGTTGCTCATCTTTTGATACAGATACCAAGGCTGTTTAACGAGGCCTATTTTGAGAAGCCATGTGAGACACACTCAGGACCTTCTCCCAGAACAGGCTCCTGAGTCTGGCTGCTTTGTTACACCTTGTCTATGAACAATTGGCAGTGGGAGCAAGATCCCACATTGTGTTCTTCTCTGAGGCAAAGAAGACACTTAGAGTGGTTGTCCTTATCTGGGGTCTTACCTGTTCAGGATGAGCCGCATTTGATGACTGCTGGTGAGGCCATAAAACAGAAGACAGAATCCGAAGCCAAAAGACTGTAATTCGAAGCCAAGAACCAAAGGCCAAGCCAAAATGCAGAGAAAAGCTGAAGGCTGTAATCAAAAGAAATGAGTTCAGAAAACTGTCAAGTGAAGTCTGTAGCCTGAAGGCAGCTCCTAATAGTCCTGCTGTTATGGCAGACAAAAAGGAACTGGCAGTTTAGGTGGGAAGATGACTTATACAGGCTCTGGGGATGGGGGCAGGGTTCCTGGAAAAGCTCTTGCTATTAAGCTCTAGAATGTTTCCAACAGTGCACTGCACAGGTGCAGATGACCCATTTGTATGTGTCCCAGAGACCACAAAGAACCCCATTTCTGTCTTTCCCCACCCCATCCAGGTAGCTTGCTAAAATGTAGAAAATTATTCAGAAAATGATGAGCCACCTTTGACTGACTCCTCTCTCACTCATCCTGTCTCAGCTCGTTCATTTTTCCCCTATATTGTCAGCAACGGCTGTATTGTCACCATCCACCTTGTGTCCTGTTTCCACTATCTTCTACTTAGGAAGCCTCATGTTGACACCTACGAATCTGTACATTCTTCGTTCCTTGTTGCTTTACTCATTTCATCATTATCACCAGTCCCCCATCCCTCTTTTTTCATGTCCATCCATGCCCCCACTACCTTGATCTGCTTTCTTCCTGCAAGTTTCCTCTCCTTGCTCACCCTCCTTCCTGCTGCTTCATGTTTCCCTACTTCTGGCCACAGAGTGAAAAGCTTTGGTGATGATGGTAGGACAAGCAGCAGAGTGAGTCAGGGAGGGCAATGAAGTATTATCCCCCACATCATTCCCGAAAAATTGGAAGATTTTGTGGAGATAAAAAGATACTTTGCACTTTTAGCTACTTAAAAAAAAGAGAGCTAGTAATGTAATTAATGCATTGGTTTTGATCTCTGTACATGTACAGTCTCTCTCTAATTCTCATCTGTTCCTCTCAAATCATCAATTCACACAAGCATATTTCTGTTCATTCTACCCAAGTACATCTGTGCCCTTGATCTATATCCTGGATTTAAGATGCTTCTTGTACCTGGGTATAAATCAATAATGAACACATGTACTGAGATTCTCATAAAGGCTGATACCTGTGTACTGGGAACATACATGTGATTCTCCCTCACATCACACCATTCCTCCTCGTCTCACGCTTTCAGCCCATCTTCATCCATATTCATGCTGGCAAACTTTCTACACCTGTCAGTTAATTCTCATACAGTCCTGGCCTTACTTTTCATATGACAATTCTGCATGAAGTATGTAGCACCACACCAAACCCCTCACAGCAGCCCAGCTGATCACTAAAATGTTCCCAACCTCCTGTGTAGCCTTTGAGGAAGGCTGGAAGAGCTGTTATGGAGCAAAAGACCAAGGAAATCAACTACAGCCAACCAGTGTACATGAGCCTGAAGCGGGATCCAGCCAATTCTATTCAAGCTACACACATTTTCTCCAAAGCAACCAGTATGTGTGCCCTTGGTGAAACATTGAAGGTATATGTGCATACAGTTTATATTACATATGAATTTGTTATAAGAATCATGAAGAACTTTTTCTTTTAAAAAATACCACACTTTCTTGATGATCAGAACCAACCAAGTGAAGCTCCAAAGGTTAAAAACCCAGTAGTTTATTTCAAAGTATAAACCTCAGGCTTGTCAGACAAAAACCTACTACAGTTAACACGTATACAGACACTAATCTACAATGCATACAAAAGTTAGGAGAACTTGCCATTGCCCTGCTTAAACTGGACTTTTTGGTACGTCCCACTTTATTTACATGTTCATCTGCAGAACAACAACAACAACAACAAAAAAAAAATCAGAGAATCAGAGTGCAAGTTTATAGAAGGGTTGTGTAGTTTTCCAATGGCTAAGTTAATTGAAATTCAGGAAGTAGCCCAAGGTTTGGCTGTCTGATCACTTTATTTACAAATAAAACTAACAATGCAGACAGCATTTAAAATACATTTTCAAACAGGAAAAAGCTAGCACAATTAGGTAAGAAACCTATCAATGTGCTTTAACTGAATATTGATCAAACACATTTTAATTTGTATTTTTGCCTACTTGTACATTTCAACTCTTTTCAACACGAAGCTAGTTACAGGAAGGATGAAATGTCTTATCTGTGGCAATACTAGAATAACCCTCCTTTGTGTTGTTGAAACTTTGCTACCCAGTTTTCATACACTCCAAAGGAAGAAGTATCTTCACTATATCAAGCCATCATTTTAAAAATCTGTGTGTTTTTGCCATTGAGTCAGAATAACAAAGGAGTTCTAAAGGGCCATTGTCCCACCTTTATTTTGTATTGTGGTTGAAGTTCTCATATTGTAATGTGGCCATTGTGGGAACCACGTTTAAAGCTACTGACACACTGGTTCATGTAACATGGATTCACTTAGACAAGAGTCAGATATGAAAGTGTGAGCCAGAGTAAATTATTTCACAACTAATGTTATAATCTCACAATCTTTCCTCATGCTCCCAAGGTGAACAGCTTTATTATCATTTTCTTTGAATCCTTTGCAAATCATAGCTTTAAGAGGCCTCCAAAATGCTGAATATTCAGCCTAGAACTAGTCTTGGTGCTTCAACAGTCCTTGAGATATACAACATACTTCCTTAAAGTTTGGAGTTCTTCAGAGTTGCCAGAACAGGACTTGCTAGCTGCAATCTAAGAATCAAAATAGAACATACAAGCAAATTAACAAAATGACTCAGGAATTTAACTGTACTAGGAACTGTCCTGCCACATTCTCCATTTTCAACAGAGAACACTTTTCACTTATTCTTTTCTCCTGAAATTGAATTTCTTACTAACTAGAAGACAGATTTCCACAAATTAAAGAAAAAAAATTGAGGTAATTCAGGTGAAAAGAACATACTTTTTTGTATAAGATAGCAGGGATCACTGCAGGGGTGATAGCAGTAGAAAACAATTTTTCAAGCATGGGCCAGCCATATACTGCAGTAAGCATAGAGTAGTGGAAAAAAACAAATACTGGTACAATACAATGTGGAACTGAACTCTCTCCTTGAACTTTCTCAAGATCTTTTGAAGCTGGTTAGTAAGACATTATGCCTAATCAGTAACATATTCAAAGTGCTGAGTAGAATGTATGATTTCTTAATGAGCACAGACTAGTAAAAATCCAGTCTCTTTCCAGTTCTGTGTTGTGTAAGCCAGTTTAGTTTATAATATATAGACAGAAAGGAAATACCTTTCAAAATCAAGTACCTGTTGTAAGCAGATACTCAGCCTGGTAAACTCAGATTCCTGCTTTGGGGCAAAAAGAAAGAAATATGGCACAAAATACAAGGCTGTAAGATCTGAAAAATATGAGCTCTTCCATCCATTCTGCTCCAGAAAGTGCATCCCCCTCTTCAGTTCAGAAATTTGAAGACAAAACTATGTCCTGTTAAAAAACCAAAAACACCTGTGGTTTGCACTTAAGTTTCAGTCAGGATACTAAACATGTAGATGCAAATTTACTAGATCAGGATTCACATTTTCTAGATACATTTAGGGAATATAATTTATTTCAGTTTCATGGCAAATTCCTGCATGTTCTCTATTTTTGTTTTAATTGTCCCATATACCCCACCACAAAAGGAGTATTATACAGAAAAAAGCGGGGGGAACATTTCCTTACCAACTCTACTCAGGGTTGATTTTATTTTCTAAATTCAATAAAATCTGAGAAGAACCTACCTTTTCTCAATGCAGATTATATAACTACATCTTTGGCTACATAATGCAGAGACTGCTGTAGTCAACAGTGTAGTGGTATGCCCCAAGTTTTAAACTTCCATCCCCAACTTAAATACAATTCATTAATAAAATACTACCTCCATATTTTTTGTGCTCTTCCAAAGGCAGGGCTTCTTTTTAGTATTTTAATTTTTTAAAATCAGTGGTGGCACTAATATTCCTTCCAAACTGAGAAAAAATGTAACAATGGCCATAGTACATAGCTCACTGGTTGCTTCCATCCTGGACTGCAAGAAGACATGCGTCTTTTATTCAGAAAGGGGCAAACTACTGCAATGTCTACTGTCTGTTGCTTGAAACTGAAAAAATTCCTCACAAATACTAAGCACAAAATCCAGCCAGTTCAAATATATCTCTTGACTAGAACCAATAAGGAGACAAGCTAAAAATTCTCAGAAAGGAAAGTTTCATGTCACTCAAAAGGAATACAATGCAGACAAGGACACAAGATGCACCATATGTCAAAATGCAAGGAATTTTACTCAGTGTATGTTCTCACAGAAACAGAATTGACCTGTCTTCCCAAAATACACAATATCGACAAGCATCGACATTCCCCCATTTTGAACCTTCCATTTCAGTTTCAATGCCATCAGCTTCAAAAGACAATAAAATGAGAAGAGCTACCATGTTCCCCTCCCCACCACTGGAGCTGACAAGCCAGGAAGACAATAAATTTGCCCTGCTTTCCTCTGGAAGACGGTAGGGTGCAGTTTTCTTCAAAGTCCATGTTGGGTATGGTTTAGGCATTTGTTGTGACACTATCTCCTGGTGTGAAGGAAAAAAACACATGGAGGCACAGTTCTGTTGCCTTGACTCAGTCATTGAAAGGAGAAAATATTAGATCAGAAAGTTTGATTGCTTTCATCAGGGGATTTTATCAAATAGATCTTACATAGCACCCCAAGTATTTGTAAGTGAGGAGAATGAGGTTTCTGATGCCACCAGTCTATAGTACATCAAGCCTTCCAAAAAAAACATGATGCAGTCAAATGCTGTCAACTGTAACCCACCTGCACAGGTTATTTGGAACAATTAACTTAAATATTGAGTGGAATGCACTGGGAATTCATCCAGGAAAGCTGGGTGGTATACGTCTTCAAACTCTGCAAGGAGAGGTTAAGACATTCTGGGACTAGCAAGAAGAGAACGATAAAAGAGGGCCGAAGCAGGAGGAATGCACAAAGTGTGACTGCATTTATTTTTGAAATTATTGTTTAAGGCACAAATTAAATTTTTATGTAAAAAAGAGAGATGGTAAGAGGAGGGCCAGGAACCTACTGGAAATGCAAATGAAGTTTCCTACAAACCTGTTTTCGGTCTAGCTTCAGAACGCCCCTGGCTCTGGCGGTGAGC
Source organism: Cyclura pinguis (assembly GCA_030412105.1). NCBI lineage: Eukaryota > Metazoa > Chordata > Lepidosauria > Squamata > Iguanidae > Cyclura > Cyclura pinguis. The sequence goes on from CM059603.1 coordinate 43,166,584, forward strand.
ACTCTGTGAGCTAGCTAGGATAATACTCTCTCTTCCCCAGTCCTACTCAAGTAAGCAGATTCACATACATTCTTCAAGAACTGGCCACACACAAGGTCCTTTGCCTTCTAGAAAGTAGATGATGCTTTGTAAAGTAAGACTGGTTACTGTTCCAGAACAAAAGAAAACAAGACCCTGAATCATGGCTTCCCTTCTAACCCAAACATTGAACACTCCCTCCTGCTTGATATTCTTGATCAACCCACTGGGACTCATCATTATGAAGTCAAATCTCCAAATTTAGTGTCTTACTACTTTTCACACAGAGTAGCTTGTGAGGGAAGGACAGAAGATTTTGTACTTCAAGACGTCACCAGAAATACAGGCTCTCTAACTGCAGGCTAGGAATTTATTTTGGTTTTGGTTATAAGTTCTGTAGTGTATGACACAGCTGTCCAAAATAATCCTGCAGAGGGTATTTTACAGCAAGTTTCATGCATGAGAATAAACCCAGAACCAGAGTAAGCCACAGGTGAGGGGCAAGAACAGAAGCCTTCAAAGTCTTGAGTTTAACTGCTTTGGGAAGCAATGACATCTGTTGACTGGGGATCGCAAAAGGGTCCAAAGCGCCCAAAGATGTCTTTAGCACGCACTGCAAAATAGTATTTGCTGCCAGACACAAACTGTGTAAGTGTGCATGCCATTGGCAAAGGGAGGGCCTTTACTTCCCCAATCTTTTTCCACTGAGAAGGCACAGTGGCACTGGGGTCCTCATGGTATGCATACAGATGGTAGCTGTCCACACTGGCACAGCTCCGGTCCACTTCCAAAACACTCCAGGAGAGCACAATGCCATTCTGACTTTGCACACGGGCCAACTTCAGATGTGGCTTCTGAGGCAGAGAGGTGTTGGCAGCTTCAGGAGGCAAGCGTGATGGCTGTGGGGCCTCTGGCAGTGGGGCTGGGTGCACAGGCCGCAATGGCTCCTGAGGAACAGACAAGAGAAACAATGAGGGTAGCAGAAAAGGTTGCCTCAACATCCTAGCTTAAAAAGATATATTTTATAATATTACAATACTGGTATCCTGGTACAAAAAAGTATGTTCCTACATTTGTAAAAAAAAGAGAGACTCTATTTATCAAAATGTTATTCTAGTGTAAACATAATAAAAAGTGTGTCATGCAGTGGGCTTTGGAGAAAGACTGGAAACATCTAACAAGCTAAGAAACCTGTACAAGATCTTCAACAAAATATTTGTTCACCGGGTCTCTCTTTTTATCCTTTGAATGTAGGTCAACATATGTTACAAATGGAATATTGTATCTAGAATGTTGCTGGGTTAGAAGAACTTCAGTTATCTATCATTAAAAAAAATAGGGAAAGAATCCACAGTGCAGCAATTAAATCAAAATGAGAAGACAACTGATTTCATTGTAGCGGGACTGAATGTACACTGATTTTTATGCAATCCAAAAAAGCATTCTGGAAAAGACTAAACTTACACTACAGAAGCATGTATTAATGCAATAATACTCAAAAACTGTAAACTTCGTCGTGCCCAAAATTTTATGTTCCTCAGGTCATAACTGATCACACAAAATGACTGAACAGGTGAACATGAATAATCACTCTACTCAGCTTTGTCCTACCTGCTCTCACTGGGTTACTTTGCTGTGTAATCTGTGGATGAGCAAACCAAGAGCTAAACTCTGAGATTATTATATGGTTGGCCAAATTTTTTCATAATGAAAGAAGTCTACAATAGTATTTTCCCTACTGTGCTGAAAGAGTAACTATATCTTACGCAGCAGATTAGGGAATTGGCCCCAAGCTTTACCACTTTGTCGTCTTTACTGGTTCAGCTTTACTGCACTGAGGTGAAATTCTGGATTCTGATTTATGTGCAGGCAATTTGTGTGCAACTGGTGTCCCTCTGTAGGATGTGCTTTTATAAGAGATCTGAAGGGTTAAAACTCCACTGAATGATAGTGCTCTCAGGATGACATGAATCTGACATTTTCCTGCCCTTAGGTTAATACTCTAAGTAAGACATGAATCATAACAAAAAGGGAATGGCAATGGGGGAGGGCATTAAGCCTGGCAGATATTGCCTATTCTTCTCTCCCTCTGAGATCACAGCAGTGGCAGTTGGAATGGAGGGGAGGGTCCTTCGTTGCTGCTGGGGTTAAACGCAAGTTGGAGTTGTGCCTGGTTATTCTTCTCTCCATCTGAGGACACAGAAGTGATAGTCAGAATGGAAAGGAGGGTCTAAGTTTTTGTTTGAATGTTAAAAGAGCTGTATTTTAAAGGAAAGAACTGGCAAAACCTCCTTGCAGTATTCCTTGCCTAAGAAAACCCTATAAAATTACTGGGGCCTCTATAAATCAACAGGCAACTTGAAGATACAAACACACACACAGATTCCCTAAAATATGTTCAGCATCCTGGACAGCTCCTTTAAATTTTAAACTAAAACTGATAGCAGACTCCCCACTCCACACGCAGCCACTGATTACCATGTCGAATGCACTGAACTGTTTACGCATAGTATAAACACATATGTGATCTTTATTATGTCTCTATAAACCCTAACTAATGCACTGGGGCACGAGCTTTCAAAGGCACTGCTCACTTATCAAATATGTAGGTGGCCAAGCAGTTTGTAGTGATTATATAGTTTGGCAGCATACTCCGGAAAATAAAGCAAACTGACAATATTAAGAATGAAGTCTTTGATAAAATGTGAATACTATAACCTGAACATTTGTTAGAGCAAAAAATGCAAATACTGAATAAACAATAATAGCAACATGGGATCTTAGCAATACAGCATTTATGCCCTGAAGTCTAAGTTGCTTATTTCAGATCCCCAACCATTGGTTCCAAATGCTCCCTGAGATGTTTCTGAGTATCTTTGGTGTTACTGTTTTTATTTGCTGACAAGCAAACTTCAACTTCTGGTGATTCTACGAATGAGAGACATCTATGTTACCAGTCTGTGGACCATTGTTTAGTTCCTCATTTTTTGGGGCAGATTTTTTGTTAGAATTTGAATGGATTGTGTCGCTATAGTGTGACACAACTCTATTGGTATGCCATGTCTTCCTGGTGATTTATGTCTCTCAACGGTTTTGAGATTTTTTTTCCATATCATTTTCTAAAACTGTGGGTTCATCTGCAAATGAAAGAGTTCTTCCTTGAAGGGATGTCATCCTTTCACCTCTTTTATATGATTCTTAATCATACTGCTTTAATTTTTTTTTATAGGTTCATACAGACTGCTCCTTACTTGGTCACACAGCAGGTTATTCTTGATTTTATATTTCCCTTTGAATGTTTTTATCTTATGGAAGAAGTCCCTTGTGCTACCTTCTTCGCTGTTGTCTTCTGTTACTTTGCATTTATTGTCTTTGTCCCTATACACAAGTCCCAAACAGTTGCATTCAGGATTCTGGCTTTGTTTCTGTCAACTTTAACTACTCATTTGTCCTTAAGCTTTTGAATAGTTTCATCTGCAATCCAGCAAAGCTTTTCTTTAGTTTTGGCTTTTAGTTTGGCTTTTAGTTTTGGGTTTTTTCTCCCATTATTCCCTGGAAATATCCCTGGTTTTGTTCCAGAGTTCTTCTAGTTCCCTTTCAGTGAGCTTATCAGTGCAAATCTGTTCCTTACATGGTCTTCAAATTCTGCAAAGATGATCTTCAGGCTGTATTTTGGCATGCTGATGGACTTCCTTAGCTTTAATCTATTTTTTTTTATATTAGCAGTTCATGGTCTGTGATGCAATCTGCTCCTGGTCTTGTTTTTTACAGAGAAAAAGGAGCTTCTCCATTTTCTTCCTCCAATGACAGTCACTTTGATTTCTATATTGGTCATCAGGTGATGTCTATGTGTACACTTAGCGCTTTTATTGCTCAAAGAATATGTTTCCAATTAACAGTGCTTCCCTTACAAAATTCAATCAGTAGCTCTCCTGCTTCTCGATCCTATGCCAAATTCTCTTACAACGTTTGGTTCCACTCTGTTTCCTACTTTTGCGTTGCAATTACTTATGAATATCAACACGTTCTGTTCTGGTGTGTCATCAATTTCTGCATGAATCTTTCAATTTCCTCCTCTGTAGTTGGAACATTCACTTGGATTATAGTTACACTGATAGGTTTTTCCCTGGAGTCTTACTGATATTATTCAGTCAGACTTTGGGTTATATTCTGACTGCTTTTGCTAAATCCTGCCTCACTATTCAGGCCACTAAGTGTCTTTCCTCATTTTTGTTTCCTAAGTAGAACACAGAGAAATTATTTGACTGAAAATGTCTCATTCATGTCTACTTTAGCTCACTCGTCTCAAGTGTTCCAACTTTTTATGTGTTCCATTTCTCTTCTTCTACAATGTCTAGCTCAACCTGATTCATGCTTCTCATATTTCATGTTCTTATGTAATGGAGACTGGATGGTCCTAATTACAGAAAAAAAAGGTTATTTCTTGGAAGGAACAGCATGTAAGGGAGAGAACAGGAAGAAATATCCCCCACTGAATGTTCACCTCTCCAAAAAAAAAAAAAAAAGCCAGCATGGTGTAGTGCCTGTGGAGATAAAGGTTCAATTCCATGCTCAGCCATGGAAACCCATTTAGTGACTTTGGTCATTACACACTCTCACTCTCAGCCCCAGAAAATCCTGTGATAGGCTCATCTTACGGTTACCGTAAGTCAGAAATGACTTGAAGGCACACAATCACAACTCACTGAATGCACTTGAGGTGGCCGATGATGTACTGTAAGCTGGGGTCCTCCAGATCCCAAGGTTAGCCCATTGTTCACAACGTATGCTGTTGTCTGAGGCACTCGCACTGTCATACCTACACAGATACAAAAAGAAAAACAACTGTATGAGTATGTTTCTGCTTTGTTTTCTGGGAAGCACTTAACAAACTGGACTACCACAGCTAAATCACCTGTTTCTAAAAGATTTTTCATTCTTGTCCGCTTCCTAACCTAAATATGTAGTGCACCAGTAGAGAAGTTCATCAAAACGCCCCCTGACAATTTAAGGAAAGAAACAAACCAATAAGGAAAGCTAGGAGATCAGAAATAACACCACAAAAATAAAAATCTTTAAAACAAAACATAATTTAAAAATTTAAAATCACAGAATATGATACAAAATTTCTGAAACATGCAGCCTGATAAAAAATACCATGCTAATGGACATAAAATGCAACTAAAATATATGCAACTGAAATAATCAAACAAGAATGACCTCTTAGTTGCATAATGAATTTCTATGCAGAATAAACCATACCACTGTTGTTCTTGTGAACTCATGTTCTAAGTTAAGGGTGTAAAATTTCTTTTAGACTAGGGGCTTAATTCAATTGACAGAAAACTTTTTTGGGACTGTAGTCCAGTGTATGTTAGTGGCAGGCTCTAAATACCCTAAAGGCACCAGATACTGTCTGATCCTGGAAGCTAAACTGGGTCAGCCCCGGTTGGTACTTTGATGGGAGACCACCAACAGATACTAGATACTGTAGGCTGTATTTCAGAGAAAGGAACTGGCAAACCATCTCTTGAGTTTTCCTTGTTTAAGAAAACCCTATGAAAAATTAATGGGCTTGCTGTAAGCCAACAGGTGACTTGAAGGTACAAATCCAAATACACGCATTCTAATGGTGGGCAAAACCAAAGACAAAAAGGTGGGGACGATATTAGCAATATCATTTAGTTTAAAGATTGTCTAGCTTCTGACATCACTGATCATAGTATCCTTCTATGTTCATCATCTAAACAGTAATGGACAAGCTGCCTATCCGTAACTGGAGTTCTTCGAGTGGTCATCTGTGAACTCACACAAATGGGTTGCCTGTGCCTGTGCAGTTCCAACCACGGAACGTTCCAGAGCTTTAGGCCTACCATTTTGGTGGGAACCCCGCCTTCTTCCCCTGAGGGTATATAATGCGCTTCATCAGCTCCGTCCTTAGTTCATAGACGGCTATGGCAGTCTTGGTAAAAGGACAGGCAGGATACAAAGAGGGGAGGAAGGGCGGGGTTGTGTGAGTTCACAGATGACCACTTGAAGAACTCCAGTTACAGGTAGGCAACCTGTTCTCCCTCTTCGTGGTCTCTGTGACTCACACAAATGGGAGACTGGCAAGCTAAGGTTCAAGGAGGTGGGAGTGTCATGTAAACCATATAGAAGTGACAATCACCCAAGTTGACATACCACAGGCAATAAATGCTAGGCTGGAATAAACAAGTAGCATTTACCATTCAAAGAAGGTATGAACTACAACAGCAAAATGTATGTAACAAGGAAGTGTGAAACGGTACCTGAGCACATGAAATTACTATGGAACAGGTGGCAATGTTACTGGTCGGAACACAATAATACTGCCCTACCAAAGGCAGTGTCACTAGAGGATCTCTGGTGAATCCTGTAGTGTGATATGAAAGTTGTTGGCTGGGACGAGGTGGCTGCTTTACAAATGTTATGAAAGGAAACACCTTTCAGGAAGATAGCAGAGGCAGCGAGAGCCCGAGTGCTATGGCTTCTTATCTGAGGAGGGGGATTCTTGCCTGCCAGTTCATATGCAAGTCTGACAGTGGAAGCCATCCACTTTCTTTGGGAAGGAGTAACGGAGGAACAGTTTCTGTGACTTCCTGTACATTGGGTCTAGAATGCGAGGGCTCTCCGGATGTCTAGAGAGTGAAGGATCTGTTCAAGGTTTGAGGAAGGGTTCCGGAAGAATGCAGGAAGGACAATGTCTTGATTTAGGTGGAAAGCCGAAATGACCTTTGGTAGGAAGGTGATGTCTGCTCAAAGAAACATCTTGTCCCATGTGAAAGTGAAGATAGGGCCTATTGACACGATGACCACAAAGTTCACTGGCTCTTCTAGCTGACGTGATGGCAACCAGGAAAGCTGTTTTCCATGAAAGGAGTCGAGATCACAAGTGGGTTCAAAGGGTTGCTTGGAAAGCTACGAGAGAACAAGTGGTAAGTTCCAACCTTGGGGAGGTGGTACAACAGGGGGGTGCAGATGTCTATATCCCCAGAGATAAGTACGGACTAAGGGTCCCAAAAACAAGAGGGCTTTCCAAGGTGCTGGAGGTGAGACAATATGGCAGAGAGATAGCAGCAGGTTGATGAGAAGGAAAGTCCTTTTTCAGCTAAAAAAAAAAAAAGAACTCAAGAAAACAGACAGTACTGAACGAGTTGATACCAAGCTGATGAAGTCGGAGGAAAGCAACAAACTTCGAGAACTTGTAGGAATAATAATGGAGTGTAGAGGGCTTGAGCACTGCTTCAATGATCTGTTGAATGGAAGCAGGAAGGGCAGCTATCGGAAGAGGTTCCATGCTGTTAACTTGAGACTGCTGATGGCTGGATGGCAGACCCTGCTGTTGTCCATGGTCAACAGGTCCTGCCTGGGTGGCAACCTCCGATACCGAGAGTTCGACAGGAGAAGACCCCTCGCAAGAATGTGTTGAGGGAGACAACAGTGCCAGAGTTGGAGGGCCATGGAGAGCAGAGTCTTTGACCAGGCACCTCCTTGTCTGTTTACACAGTATGTCACAGTGGTGTTATCCGTCAGGATCTGCACTGTTCGACTGATATCAAATCTTCGAAGGCTTTGAGGGCTTTAAAGACTGCTAACATCTCAATGGTGTTGATGTGGAGAGTCCTGGAGGATTTTGGCCATCAACTTCGTACGGTGAGATGGTGACAGTGGGCTCCTCTGCCATTGAGAGAAGTGTCGGCCGTGATCAATACCAAAGGTTCCAGGCAGCTGGAATGGCACGCCCGTCTGAATGTTGTGAAGTTTCTTCAACCAAGATAGAGAGCAGAGCAGATGTCTCATTATCGAGAGGCGGTGATGGGGATCATCAGTGCAAGTGTCAAAGACACTAAGGAACCAGCTCTGTAAGGGTTTCATGTGAAGTCTAGCAAGGGAAATGACAGCTGTGGTCGAGGCCATCAAGCCTAATGGGACCTGTACAGAGAGGGCGGAGGTCCGGCGGTTCTGTTGTAGTGTTGAAACCGCAGTGAAGATTCGATTTAGACACTCTTGTGGTGGAAAGGCCAGTTGACATGCAAAGTCCAGATCTGCACCAATGAACTTTATGCAGCGGGTTGGGCAAAGGTAGGACTTGTTGATATTGATGGTGAAGCCCAAGGTCTGGAGTAGGCAACAGGCCACATTCCAAGTCCGTGTGCAACTTGGTGCAGGAATAGGAAGTAATCAGCCAATCATTGATGTATGGGAACAGGACAACTCTGCACTGTTGAAGAGCTGCTGCTACCACCGATATGCATTTGGTGAATACGCGGCACAGTTCTCAGGCCAAAGGGAAGCACTCAAAACCTGAAGGCTCATCTGCCGATCATGAAGGTAAGGAATCTCTCGTCTTGTCAGATGGCTATGTGAAAACAGGCATCCTTGAGGTCCAAGGTGGAAAGCTAATCTCCCTCCTGGAGAAGAAGGAGAATGGATTTCAGGGACACCATCTGGAATTTGCAGGTTCTGATGTGATGATTTACACTGTGAAGATCCAGGATGGGACGGATCCCTTTGTCCTTCTTAGACACCAAGAAGTACCTGGAGAAGAAGCTCGTCCTGAGAGCTAAGAAGGGAATCGGTTCTATTGCACCTTTCCTTTGAAGGCCGTGGATCTCTCCAAGGGAGTGGCCGACAGGGGTGTGACTTGAATTCTGCCAGCGGGAGGTGTCAAGAACTCAATTGTGTATCCGTCGGCAACAATATCGAGGACCCAGGAGTCCATCATGATGAAGACTAGGCATCGAGGTGGTTCCTGAGAGTAGACCTGAAAAATGGGTCGGACGGGTGGTAAGAGAGCAGCCCGGATGGCATAGGCTTGTCAGTGTCTGTGATGGAAAAGGACAGAGAGAATGAATCCGTAGCAGTGGTGTCTGCAAGTCCAGAGTTGTCCCATGAGATGTCAAACCCAGCGCTTGATGGTGTCAACTCTCTTCATGTAGGTGATTTTTTGAGGTCAGGCAGGGAGGTGACAACAGCGCTCATTGAGGTAGGCTGGGAGGGGTGCTATGGGATGTATGGATGTGGTACCAGTTGGTAGCGACAGTAACAGTATTGTGATGACTGTTGGGTAGGCTGCATACCGTATTTCCGTACCAAGGAGTGCATTTTGTGAGTATGTTTGAGTTTGTCATCGATAGCCTTGTTAAATAATCCAGCCAAGTCCAAGGAAAGATCTTCGACCAAAGTTTGGGAGGATGTTGAAAGGATGGAGGAGCATAGCTAAGAGTAGCAATGGAGAGCTACGGAGAAGGCAAAGACCTTGGAGGCACAATCGATGATGTGTCTTGCTGTCATTATCTGTTGGGTAGTGAAGTGGCAGGCCTCAGAAAGGAAGATGTTTGCTACCCGCCTCTCTTTGTCTGGAAGTCTGTTAATGAAGACCTTGATCTTCTCCCAAAACCATTGATTGTAGACCAACATCCAAGCTGCATAGTTCGACATCTTGAATATGAGGGCAGCATTGGAATAGTTCTTGCGGCCAACTGCATCCAGCCGTCTACCCTCCTTGTCAGGTGGTGTGAGGTGGAGGATCTTCGTTTGGGCTGCATCTACGATGACAGAGTTTGCCTTGGGGTGGGACTGCAACAAAGCCTCATTGGACTCAATGACTTTATACAACAACTCCAACTGTGACGTAGCCGGGGTGGAAGCAGGTGTGGACCATGGCTTTTTGAAGACATGCAAGAGATTTGGCAATAATGGGATTGCTGCTATCGATGGAGCTTGCTCCTGAGGCTAATGGTAAACTGATGGTAAACGAGGTCATTGATAGTCTCTTTGGAAGCCTTGGTGGTAAAATTCAAGTTCTTTGCCATCCTTGAGATTAGGTTAGAAAAGGCCTTGACATCATCAGATGGGAAGATAGATTCCCCATGAGAGACCACCGTCTCAGGAGGCTTGTCCCATGGCTGACTAGCTGAGTCAGTAGAGACAAATGGGGATCTGGAGAAACAATGCTGGACAGGAACGTCCGGAGTGGGTTGCCTGGAATCGTGACGGGTAGTGGAAGGTCTTTCAGCTGCTGCTGCAGAAGTTGAGGGGAAAGGCTGCCCAGGTGTCTCAGCTTCTGGCTGGAATAGGGGTCTCTTGGTAAAGTGTTGAAGATTGATCCCGATGACGAGGAACAGGTTCATAATAATACCTGTGTGTCCTATGATGACGTCAAGAAATGCAGACTTCTTCCAATGGGGAGGAACATTGGACAGTGAATAACAAAGGCAGGTATGGTAGCAACGCGACCTGGAGTGGTCGTACCAAGTATGTCTTCAGTGTCGAGAATAGCGAGAATGGCCTGAGGAGGAGGACGATCGAGACTGCGAGTGATGTTGACGTGAACCCCTACAATGCCACTGATGTCGAGTGGACGTGGATCTCAAGGAGGAGCAAGAGCGATGCCTTAGAGATCAGGAACAAGCCGGTGACTTGGAAGGATCCTGTTGTCAGAGCAAACAGGTGGGTTCTCCTGAGATGGTGCTCGAGCAGCTACCGTCTCCGGATAGGTGTCATCAGCAGACTCATGGTGGGTGTCCCTGGAAGGAGTGTGCTCAACAAGTTCTCCATCAGACACGGGAGCGCACTGATGGAGATCGAGAAGGAAGCTCAATCTGAAGTGTGGAGGCCTGCAGAGGTACTTGTCTCTGTGGTGATTCCAAAGATAGGACAAACTCTGTCTCAGAGATAGTACCTATTGTCAGCAACTCGATGTCAGTCTGGGCCAAAAAGTTTTCTCTGTTCTTCCTGCTTTGTGACCGAGTCGAGGTTTTGTCAAGAGATTGACCCCGGGTAGGTGGTGGTGGCAGAGAGGGCCTGGTTGACGTTGAGGTCGGTTGCCTCGATGCGGTGGAAGTTGACACCAACAGGCATTTCGAGCAGGCTTCCGTCAGGACTAAGGCTGAGTGATCATGATGAACTGCTTTAGAGGAGGAAGGGTGAGACAGGTCCTTTGAAGAGGAATGATGACTTGTTTTCTTTGAGGCCTCCATTCTGGAAGACTTCCAAGAAGGAGCCTTGCGTGGCGGAGAGGAGGCAGAAGTGGCTGAGGCAGACAGAGTGGATGGCAGTTTCAGGGCCTGCTTGTAGAGGACAACACAGAGTCTAGCCTCTCTATTCCTCCTTGTCTGGGTGGTGAAGGCCTGGCAATGGGCACACGCGGCCGCGTTGTGGGTCTCCGAGACAGACAAGACACCTGAAGTGCCCGTCACAATCAGATATCTTTGTCTTATATGATTGACAGTGTTTAAAGAATGCCGTTGATGCCATAAAAGAACTGAGCTGAAATGATGAAACAAAGTGAGGCTGACGGAGAAATTAGTTTGATACGGAGAAGAACAGGTTGCTTACCTGTAACTGTGGTTCTTCGAGTGGTCATCTGTGCCGTCACACACTAGGAGCTTTCGCACATGCGCGGTACAGTTCGGAACATTCTAGAGCTTCGTAGCTTGCGGGAACTCCTCCCCCCTGCCTGCACTGAGCATGCTCAGCCCGCCGAGCAACAGTCTTCCTTCAGTTCTTTCTTGTCCGTCGCGTATAGAGGTTTTGAGCTTGGTAGCACTATTGGCTTCTCTTTGACTTGTTTTTCTCTGGTTTTGATTTCGTTTTGGACTTCGGACTTGGATTCTTGAACATCGGATTGGACTTGGTGACTCTGGCACCCGTTTTTCGGGACTTCTAATCCTTATTCTGCCCCCCCGCTCTCGTCTTCGTCAGCTTCGTCTTCGCCTTGCCTTCTCCGCCATTTTCCCTCGCTTCCTTCCTTAAACTTCTATGTCGGCTCTCTTCAAGCCTTGCCGAACGTCTGGTCACAAGGTCGCCCTGACGGTCATAGCGAGTGCCTTTTTTGTCTGGGTGAGGCCCATAACACCAGGGCCTGCCCAATCTGCCGAGACTTTACCTCTCAGACTCTTCGAAACCGTTTGGCCTGCCTTAAATCCTATTGCTGGGAGCAGTCTCTACAGGGACAAGACCGACCGTCAGTTACACCAGTGATGTCCAAACCATCGACGTTGGGCCGACCTGCGACCATGCCATCGTCGGTGTCGGCGGCTGCCGATCCGACGTTGACGGTACCGGACTCGGTACCGTCGCCCCAGGCACCGATATCTGCCCTGCCGAAGATCCCGAGGATCTCCTTGGCGTTGACTTCGGGGGAGTCTCCTGCGGGCTCGCAGGCATCTAAACCATCTAAGCCGCTGACTCTTGCCCAGTGCAAGCAGCCTGCTCCTCCGGAAAAGGGAAAGGAGAAGAAGAAGAAGAAGAAAAGGAAGGAGAAGTGTGGTTCTCCGTCCAAGAGGCCTGCGCCTCCCACGCCTCCTCCGACTCAGCCCCTCCAGGAACCGAAGAAGGAATCAGAACCCCAAGAGGTCTTGGAGGTTTCTGATGGGGAGGAAACTGCTGGCTTCGCGGTGCCTTCAGGCCCGCCTCTGCTGACTGCTGCGGTGTCTCCGCCCAGACGCCCTGAAATGGCGGCCCGCCCAGAGCGTACTACAGCCTCACCCCAGGCCTCACTTCACCGCCGAGGGTCCTCGGGCAGGAGTACATCTCGTACGCCGGAGCGGAGGGTCAGACAATGGTCTCCACGCCACCGGGAGACCTATCGGGAGAGGTCTTGACCCGCCTTCGACTCACCGTATTCCTCAGCATCCCATATTGCGAGGTACAGTCGGGAACATACTTGGAGAGAGTATCCGGGGTCGTACCGCCCCTATTCCCCGGCGTATAGGGACCGGTATCACCCTGATGTGAGACGGTGGTCGCCATATCATCGCTCCCGCTCTCCATCACATGGAGCCTACCACCCACGATATCGACGGTCGCCGCGCTCCTATTCCAGGTTGCCGAGTCATTGTCAGTCCCACGAGCGCTCGCCTCACTATTGGGCGGTCTCTCCTCCACCGAGCGTTACCTCCACAGTCTCCCGTCCATCATAGGAGACTGTCTAGGCACAACCCTCATCTGCTGCCCCTACTGTCACCCAGGCAATTCAACGCCCGCGGCCTGCAGTGGTACCGATTACGAAGACCACCCAACCCCAGCCAACAGCTACGACACTCTCGTCCACAAGGCCGACTACTGCTGCCATCTCTGCTGTGACCTTGATGGTACCATCCCGTCAACCGTCGAGGGAGGGATCACAGGACAAGTCCTCATCTGGGTCCTCCCAGGCCTACGAGTCGGACTCTGACTCCAACGAGTCTACACCGGCGTTGCACGAGTCTCCTCCTTTGGCTTTTGGAGATCCTGCACCGGAGTCGGCGAAACATTTCTCGGCCATCCTCCTCCGGATGTCAGCAGCTCTGGGTCTGAAGGTCGTGGAGCCGGCCCCGGCCGTGCAGGATCCGGTATTCCATTACGTGGATACCCGTCCACCATCGATGGCCCCGTTGCCGTTCCTGCCCGCCCTGATGGAGGCCCTGAAACAGCCATGGGCTCAGCTGGCTTCTGCCCAGCCGATTCCACACCGGCTGGAACACTTGTACCGGACCCAGAAAAAGAAGGCCGAGTTCCTCTTCACTCACCCATTGCCGAACTCTGTGGTGGTCGAATCTGCCCAAACCAAGGGAGGAACTAGACCGCATACCACCCCGCCGGACAGGGAGGGCCGGAGGCTTGACACCTTCGGCAGGAGGTTCTATTCAGCCTCATCTCTGATAACCAGAGTGTCCAACACCCAGGCCTGCCTCGCGGCTTACCTGAGGAGCTTGTTGGATAGATTCCATCCTCTCCTGTCCAACCTCCCAAAGGAGAACCGGGCGAGTGCTACCGAGTTCTTCAACGCAGCAATAGCACTCACCAATCAGCAAATCATCTCCTCCAGGCATTCGGTCGAGGCAGCCGTGCGAGTGCTGGTGGGCTCCGTAGCGTTGCGTCGCCATGCATGGTTGTACTCATCGGGTCTCCAGGAGGACACCAGAAGGAGGATTGAAGATCTCCCTTTTGACGGCAAGGGACTCTTCAGTGCAACCACCGATGAGGCCATGGACCACATTGTCAAGGCCCGATTGACTGCCAAAAAGATGGGGATTCACCAACCTCCACAGTCGTGCCGCAGCTTTGGCTTGCGACCCTCCTGGCGCAGGTCGTCCTCTTCCACCTTCCCATCTCGCTCTCCAGGACTCTTGTCTCTCCTGACTCATCTTGGATTCCGGGTCAATCCGAAGAAGTCCCCCCCCCGAACCGGCGAGGGTGCTCAACTTTATCAGAGCGACCCTAGACTCGGTCTCTGCCAGGGCTTATCTGCCCATGGCCCGTGCATGTACCCTTCGTCGGCCGGCATCTGCCACCCTCGATGCGCCAACGGTATCAGTGAGGAGGATCCAGCGGCTTCTCGGGTACATGGCCTCCACCACGGCAGTTACCTACCTATCTCGACTCAATGCGCACCCGCTCCAGCACTGGTTTGTCCGAGTCTTCAATCCTCTCCGAGACGACCAAAGGCGCCGCCTCCGGATTCCTCTACACGTGCGGCGTTCCCTGATATGGTGGCTCTTCTTCCGTCACCTTCTCTCAGGGATGCCGTTCCAGGAGTCGATCCCTTGACTCACGGTAACGACAGATGCCTCCCTGTTCGGATGGGGAGCGCACTGCGGCGATCTCAGAGTCCGGGGACGCTGGATCGACAAGACCAACCTTCATATCAACGCCCTCGAGCTGCTCGCCATCTGGAAGGCTCTGAGGGCATTTCGCAACCTGGTCACTGGCCGCACAATCCTGATCTCAATAGACAACATGACCGCCGTCTGTTACGTCAACAGGCAAGGGAGAACCCATTTGACCACACTCCTTACCATTGCTCTTCAGCTGTGGGACTGGTGTGTGTCGCTTCAGGTCCACCCGACAGCTGTGCACCTGGCGGGCCAAGAGAACACTACAGCAAACACCCTCAGCAAGGACACCTCCTGCCGTCACGAGTGGTCCCTTTCGAGGGAAGCATTTCGGCTGATACGCGACCGCTGGGGCGAACCCGTGATCGACCTCTTCGCCACCGCAGCGAACGCCAAGTGTCGCTGGTACTGTTCGAGAGCCAGCTGAGGCCTGGACTCTCTCAGCGACGCCTTCCAGTTTGAGTGGAGCGGCAGGCTCCTCTATGCGTTCCCGCCGTTTCCCCTCCTGGGTTGCGTGGTCGCCAAGATGCTTGCAGACCGAGCCAACGTTGTCCTTGTAGCCCTGTACTGGCTGAGGCAGCACTGGTTCGGGCCCCTGTTCGAGACTCCTCAGGCTCCGGCCAGCGCCAGATCTTCTGTCGCACTCCGACAGCCTCGTTCTCCATCCCGACCTGCTGCTCCTGGCCCTCGACGCCTGGCGGATAATGTCTTAGACGATCCGGTCATCCAGAACATCCCGACTGCGGCCAGGAAGGAGTTGACGCGCCATAACTACAGCTATAAGTGGCAGAAGTTTGTCGCTTTTGCTGAGGCACGGGGTGAGCCGGTATCGCCTGTCGGCCAGCCTACTGTGCTCCACTTCCTACTCCACCTTCGGCAGAAGGGACTGGCGTTCTCATCTCTGAAGGTCTACCTTGCCGCTATCGTGGCCTATCAACCTCGCGGCTCTCCATCGGCAGCTCTCTTCCGCGACGCTATCATGAAGCAGTTCATGAAGGGTTTACAACATCTCTACCCGCCGGTATCGCCGCCGCTACCGTCCTGGTCGCTCTCTCTGGTACTGTCGCAGCTGACGCGACCACCCTTCGAGCCCATGGCCACGGCGGATGACAGGCTCTTGACCATCAAGACTGCTTTCCTGGTAGCTGTCACCTCAGCCAGGCGGGCCAGTGAGCTGACAGCATTGCGGGTCGACGAGCCCTTGTTTTCCACAGAGACAAGGTGGTCCTTAGACCTGACATCTCTTTCCTGCCCAAGGTGTGTCACACTTCCACCTCAACCAGGACATCATTTTGCCAACCTTTTATCCAAACCCAATGACACCTCTGGAACGGTCCCTACACTCTCTTGATGTTCGTCGGGCCTTGGCATTCTATACCAACCGGACTGCGTCCTTTCGCCAGACCCCGCACTTGGTCGTGTGCTATGGTCAGCACCGCAGAGGCCACAAGGTATGCACCCAGCGGTTTTCTAAGTAGGTGGCCCAGACTATCCTGCTGGCCTATGAACTCGCCAAGCAGCCTCCTCCAGCCTTACTCCGGCATCATTCCACCAGAGCCATGGCATCCTCAGCAGCCCTCCTTCGAGGTGTGGACCTGCAAGAATTGTGCCAAGTGGCGACCTGGTCCAGACTGTCGACCTTTGTGTGCCACTACCGACTAGCCTGTTGGTCCTGTAGAGATGCCCGTTTTGGACGAGCAGTGCTGGCCTCCGTACTCTAGGACCTGACCCACCGTCCTGCTGGTAAGCTACAAAATCTCCTAGTGTGTGAAGCACAGAGACCACGAAGAAGAAGAACAGGCTGCTTACCTGTAACTGTGGTTCTTCGAGTGGTCATCTGTGCCCTCACATATACCCGCCCAGCCGTCCCCCCTTTCTCAGGTCCCTTATCGGTGGACTACGGAGAAGATGAAAATATGTTCGTGGAAGTTCCGATGGCAGCAAACACAGCAGAAAAAAGGGAACTAAGGACAGAGCCAACGAGGCACATTACATACCCGCAGGGGAAGGGGGCGGGGTTCCTGCCAAAATGCTAGGCCTAAAGCTCTGGAACGTTCCGTGGTCGGTACTGCACAGGCACAGACAACCCATTTATGTGAGTCACAGAGACCACCAGGAAGAAAAGGAAGCACAGTGCTATGGGAGCTTCAGCACTATTTGAATGGTTGATCATTGTGCATGGTGAATTCTGTGGGTAGGGGTGTGTGCCTGAGTGTGCAATCTTCTCTCCTACACTTTTCCGCATTTAGTGGAACTCTTGGGTAAACTCAGCCGGAAGTCTGGGTTGTAATATTACCAGTATACAAATGACACGTATATAGCAATAAATTTCCATCTATAAATCCCAGAGAGGCTGTAGATGTCCTGAATGAAAGGTTGCATTTTATTTTCAAATTAAGAAAAAAATAATCTGGTTAAGTCAGGGGTTTTGCAGACCGAGAAGTCCAGTGTTCTGGATGGTGGTATCAAGTCAGGGCTAGATGGGATTGCACTCCTCTGATTATCCAGGTGCCAAGTTGGGAAGTTCTCAAGGGCACAGAAATATTTGGTGTCATCAGTGACAAGGAATGACTTTTATCAGCTAAGAATGATATGCTAATTGTCATCCTATTTGAAACTACCAGATCTAGTCACAGTAATCCACCTCCTACTCATCTCATTTGCTTTACTGTAATGGGCTTAAGTCAGTTATTAAACCCAACTAATGCACTCACTTAGTCAATGAAACCTAACTAACTGTTAACTTACCAAATTGTTATATATACAATTGGTCTGCTCTAGCTGGGACATATACCTGGATTTAGGTTGTGGACTTTACAATAGGATGCATTTAAAGCTAACTTAAAACTCCATTTGGTGCAAAAGGCACAGAGAAGGAACAAATTTATTTCTGAACTGATTTGTTACCTTTAAAGCCATAAAAGCTCTGGGACTAGGCCATTAAATGGATCACCTTCAATCACACAATTCTGGCCATATGTTTAAGTCATATGCTTATGTGTCTGTTGCACAGAATGACTTGACTAATCTTTTGTATTTTGTGGATTTTTTAACTATTTTTTTAATTCATGCAAGCAGCTCTGAGTCCTGCTCTGGGGAAAAGTTGCAAAAGAAATTGTCTTTCAACTGCTTTACATCTTTCACCTTTGGTGCAGATCTTTAAGAAAGCTTTAAAAACAGATTTCTTCAAGTTGTCCCTTTCCAAGGAGATGAGTAATAAACATGTTTTCTCTACCTACCAGCAATCTGGGTTTGTGTTCATTCAGTTTGATACTTCCATTCTTGTCTAGTTATATGTGCTTATATCCTATAACTTCACTGTTTGTAGGGTCCCTTGTGAAACTATACTTCTGAATATAAATGCACTTCCTGCCTGAATGAATTCATGAATTATTCTCACAGATTCTGCCTTTACACAATAAATCTATACATGAGAGAGGCTGCTTACCTGAACTTTGTGGGTTAACCTGTCTTAAACTAGGGCTCTGCATAACAGTGGTTCGCACAGGATTTTGCCCTGATGGTGCAGGAACAGCAGTATAGACTACTTGATGGTTACCCGGGTTTCTTGGTACTGGGAGCCTGGGAGCAGCCTGAGTCACAGGACGATGGGTTACATTCACAGTTGTCTGAGCTATATAAAAAAAAGGGAAAGTTGCAATAACAAGGACAAATAAGGACAAAACTGAAGCATATGAATCAAGCAATTTTTCATAGCATTGAATTACCTTCACCTTTTAATGATGGAACTTATTGAGGAAAGAAAGAGATGGCTATTATGCTGTATTTTCCAGGCCCACTTGGCACATGCTGCTAGAAGGGCATTCCACTCAACCAGGTATTTCTCAATGATAAGAACCTTCCCTAATGCTATTCAGAGCTGCTTTGACAAGTACAGTCTACCATTCTGAAAGTCAGACAGTTTATCAGTGATTCCTCATGTTGCTTTCCTGTTGTTGAACCTCAAGTATCTTAAGAGTGCACAAAATCCCTTCAGATTCATCACTGCTTTGAAATGTTAGTATCCTGAGAATGGATGTCACAATTCGTTCAAGATTTTATGTT
Organism: Cyclura pinguis; assembly: GCA_030412105.1. Lineage (NCBI taxonomy): Eukaryota > Metazoa > Chordata > Lepidosauria > Squamata > Iguanidae > Cyclura > Cyclura pinguis. Next base: position 43,185,288 of record CM059603.1, read on the forward strand.
CCAACAGCACAGCACAGCATGCCTGCAGCTCAACCAGGGGACATCCATGCTTTAACCTTGGTAGGATTCCTTTCATTCCAAGCCCTGAATATATGCTACAATTTTCTATCTGTTCTAGCACTGTTTGGCAAAGAATGCTTTCGATGAGTAGTGGTTAAAAAATTTCTAACAGTGCTTCTCTGTGTCCCTCTCTGACTATGAGTGTTTCTCAATGTTATCTCTGCTTTACAGTGAACTGTCTTTGGATGTCTGTGCCAGAGTCTTCCACCCTACTTCTCACAACACCAATATCCTCAATTTGGTTCTCTTCTGAGCACTCTTGCTAGCTTCTCTTTGTCATGTTTCAACCACAAAATGCTATAGGACATTTTTGTCCTAACACATTTTGTTGTTCAGGACAAAAAGGTACCCCAATGGCAAAATATAATAGATTCGTTCGGAGAATTCTTGTCCCAATTTTTTCCTGAATGTAAAAAACATATCCTATGCATAGCAAATGACTGTTACTTGAGGACTCTGATACCTGATGAGGCATTAATAACGTATGTCTAGTTGTGTGTAAATTCCTTGTGGATTTAGCTGTGTAAGAATACCGAAACAAAAAGTGACTCTAGCTTATTAAAATCCAATCTGACAGAAAGAGGATTGAAAAACGGAGAACAGGGAGTTAGTTACCTGTGGGCAGAACATGTATGGTGGTCTGTGATAGGCTACTTGTTGGCGCACTTGCTTGCTGGAGAGGATTTGTTTGTACTGGTTGCAGGGGACGAGCTACAGACTGGGTTGATAGGCTCATTCCGGACATGTTAGGTTGGTTTTGTTTCTTGCCATCTGTTTGGAATTAAACAAACACAAAACCAATATGGATATAAATAAAAGAGAGACAGTTGGAAAAACAAGTTGTTTCATATCCTTCCGCTATTCCACAATAAATGACTGCCTAGAGAATGCTTGCTTTGAAAGTACGTCATTGTAGATTTGCCTTTTGAACCCTGTTTTTTCCTGTGCTTGAGCAAAAAGTCACCTGTTAGACGAGCTTCCCCATTTCATTTTAGATCTTTAGTAGTTTTGCAATTTTGCAGTGTCCAATAAGATGGAAATTTAGAATTTATCTAAAATACCTGAAATCCTCAAGATATTGAGCAAAAATTGCCCAATTTAGATACGAAAATTGCCCAATTTAATAACACAAGATTTAGCAAGACATCCTAGGAGCAGTTCTTAATCTAATTATATATACTTAAATTAGTCAATTTCAGTGGAAATAAAACATACTTGGCTGCAAGATCATAACTCTTTATTTGGTGGCATCTTACATATTAAACAGTCCCTATCGTTTTGGATACAGCTTTACCATCTTTTTTCATGTCTTTAAAGTTTCCACTTTCCTTTATATACGCTGCAAAGATTCTCACTCTACAAAAACCAAGAACCTACGATCATATGCTGACAACTGCCAGAACTATGGTTACACACCACAGGACCTCCTCCTCCTCCTCAGTTTTAAGAGAACATGATGACAGAGAATAGTTCTTAGGGATGGGCCAACCAAATCCTCGAATTCTCGCCAAAGATTCAAGATTCTCAAATCCAAACTCCTGTGCCAAAATAGGTAAACTGAATCCTTCGAATCTGCCACCCGAATAGTTTGTTGAAGACTGGGATGCCTGAAAACCTGGGACACCAGGACGCCTGAAAACTTGGGAGACTAGATACACAAGGGGAGATGGCAAATAGGTGAATTTTTCCCTTGGAGTAATAACGGCTTTTGCTAAGAAGTTCAGAAATCACATCTGGGGTTGAATTCTAAGATATTTAAATTGAACATTTAATATTTCAGTTAAGCACTTGACTAGAAGGTACAGGTTTGAGATTTCAAGGACAGCTGAAAGATTCCTTTGCATAGCTCCCTTGCAAACCTCCTTCAGACACAATTCTGGGGTTTCTAGTTTTACAAGGTGTCACAGCCTTCTCTGCCAAAGTGTGCTGGTGCATCATCAAACTACAAACCCCAAGATGCCAGAAGGACCTATGCAAAGAAAAGCCAGTTTTGACTTAGATTATCTCTCTACTGTACTATGCGGCCCTGTTTACATAGGCAGGAAAATGTGGGATTAATCCACATTTTCCTGCCTGTGTACAAACGGCCTTCATGTCATTTTCAATCTGGGGAGATCCTGAGGCAAAACTATGATAACTGTCCTGGCCACATTTCTTCAGAGGGAGGCTTGCCTTTGCTCAGGCTTTTGCTAAGGCTGAGAGACTGTGTCTTGCCCAAGATTATTCTTCTTTCTCTTGCTTTTTAAACCCTTTTTTAAAAAAAGGATTCAAAAGATTTGAGATTCGTGAGATTTGTGGATTCCCAGAACCTTCCAGGGATTCGGATCCGAATTCAGAAAATTCTGGATTTGTCCCATCCCTAATAGTTCTCCAAATAAATAATTCCAAGATTCTTGAACGTGTTGATTTCTTTTATCCAGAAAGTAAGATGTAACTAGTTTTGGTGATCAAGTTATCAAGTTATTCTGATGCAAGAATGTAGTAAACTGTTCTGCTAGAACTAGGGATGGAATGGAAATCTGTCAGTTTCCTGACTGAGACCGAACCTGGAGCTTCCAATCTCTGGAGAAATTTATGTGAAAAGAAAAACAGCATGTTGGAAGTTTGTGCAAATCGCTGGAACTCTGTTGTTATTATTGTTCTCGGAAAAACATAAACTGCTCACTTCTGGAGAAAATGGGCAATTGTGCAGTAAAAACCTACATTCAAAGTATTTTCACCATATACAGAAAACTGCAACATTCTGAGAGGGAAAAACCTTCACCTGCTTACATTGTTTTTCACTATATAGTTGGGAAATAGTGTGAAGAAGGGCTCAACACTGGCTGCAGTTTGACAGCTGTGCAAACCAACTGTTACATAGATGGAAAAGAAACTTAGGGTGACTGAAGTTGCAGCCACACATAGTTTTTTTTATGCAAGACTGCTTCTTTTTTATACAGAAAACAGCAATACTGCAGTACAAAAATCTAGTATAAGAGAAATGTTGCACAAAATCCAGTAATCTTTCATTAAAAATAGGCACATGGTTTTCTTGTGTTAACATTTTTGATTTCTGAATAACATTTTTGTTGTGTAACAGTATCTTGCAGAACAAAAATACTGTACAGAAAGTGGAAAGGTTACAAAACAACAGCATGAACCTTCTGCTTGGAAACAATCTCTTTTGTGCAAACTCTCCAATTTTACTCTTGCACAATTTCTTTTCCATATTAAAAGCTGCACAGTTCTTAGGGAAGCACAGAATCATATAGCTGGAAGAGAACCACAAGGACCATTGAGTCCAATGTCCTGCCATGCAGGAATACACCATCAAAGTATTCCTAACAGATGGCCATGCAGCCTCTACTTAAAAACCCCCAAAAAGGAGACTCCACTACACTCTGAGGTAATGTATTCCTACTGTCAAACTGCTCTTACCATCAGGAAGTTCTAATGTTTAGATGGAATCTCTCTTCCTGAAGTTTGCAGCCATTGCTCTGTGTCCTAGTCCCTGGAGCAGCAGAAAACAAGACTTGTTCCATCCTCCATATGACATCCCCTCAAATATTTAAACACAGCTACCATGTCACCAATTAACCTTCTCTTTTCCAGACTAAACATATCCAGCTCCCTAAGCAGCTCCTCATAGAGTATGGTTTTCAGGCCTTTTTTTGGTCGCCCTACAGACACATTCTAGCTTGTAACTATCTGCTGGACTGCAGAGTTCTCAGGAAAAGCTGTGTGGTTTCCAGGAAACTCCACAGTGTTCTGGACAAGCTGCACAGCTTTCATGGAAAAGCTAAGCCATGTTGTTACTGTGGGAAAACAAATGCAAGCATTTTAAAGCTATGAGATAAAAAACTGTTCCACTGACCTTGACATCTGTTACAATTTGGAAAAACTGAGTTTTGCCATCCCTAGCTAGAATGTGTGTCCAGCTTGTAAATACAAAAAACTAATCTCACCACAAAGGAGCTGTAGATGTTCTTAGTTCAAAACATAATTATTCCAGAAACCTAAGTTAGTGAACGTTTAACTAACTCTCATCCTATCCTGTTTCTAGGAAGTATATGAGCTGTCTACTTTGCTGCATATACTTTCCTAATCCTTCTCAGTCCCTCACAGTCTGGATTAGTATAAACCATGGGTCGAGTCAGAAACATATGGGGGAGGAGCAGATTCCTTTAGATAGCTCTACACCGTCTGATGGTAGTGGGTCGCTATGCCCTCAAGCTTCTGTTTCCTGGGCGAAGCACTGAGTGGAGCTTCTTCATCTGACACTTCACCCTGGAACCAATCTTTACAGCTCACTTGGGCAGGAGGCTGCTTGCTAGCAAGCTTGTAAGCCAGACAGATGGTAGCTGCAGCCCATTTGGAAAGATGCTGAGTTGAGACAGGAAGTCTCTTCTTACTGAACTAATAACAGACAAAAAGCCTCTGAATCTTCTCAAATGAAGCAGTGTGATCAAATAAAAGGCCAACACATGATGGAAATCCAGACAGTACAGTGTGTGTTCCAGATAAGTCACTGGGTTTTGTAAAAATGCAGTGAGTATAATGTGCTGATTAAGATGAAAAGCCGATACAACTTTTGGAGAAAGGAAATACCTGGTCTATCTGGCACATATTTCTCCTGCTCTCCTGGCTGAGGTGACTGCTATCAGGAAAGCAGTTTTCCAGGTAAGTAGTCAGATCACATGAGGCCATGGATATAAATGGCTTCCGGAAAGTCAAGGGAAGACCAACTCCAGATTCCACTGAACAGCAGGTCTGGTTACAAGCAGGTACCAATCTTTATATCCTTGCAAGAACTTCTTGACCAAGGGGTCCAGGAAGCATAAAGGCTTGCCGATGTGCTGAGAATTCCAAGACACTACAGACAGGTAACACTTGATGAATGAAAGGGACAAATCTTTGCCCGACTAGGAAACCAGGAAGTCCAGAACATGAACATTTCTTGCTTGATTCAGGGAAATATCCTTAACTTCAAGGAACTCAATAAATTATAAAGATATAAACATATATAAAATACGTTCAATACAGCATCGATTTTTCTTCTCAATATTTTGTAGCTCATTGAAGTTTCATATAATTCTTCTTCCAATCCTTACTAGAACTGAATACTCTTAATGTTTTAAATTCTAATTGTACTACACAAAAATAAGTTCAATTGACTTGCTTGTTTCTGTAAATTCTGATCTATGTAGTGTATACATTACAGTCTCATCTGACATCTTCATCTCATTTGTCAAATCCAAGACACTTTTCCAATTTCACAAAGTCATAAAGATATTTTTCCCTCCTTTTAGACTATGTGATTCATAGGTTTGTTACCCTGTTTTCATAATAGTTTACCGTTTCAAAATTAACAAGAACTGTTTATTAACTAATTTTGTGTTTTCCAATTTTAAAGGAATTGTTTCAAAGGGTCCCATTCTATATCAATGTCTTCATCAGTCCAGCCTTTAAGTCTCTGAGTTAATATGTCGGCATTTTTTGTTTCTGACAGTGAATAGCCGCTGGGGATCTCTTCATTCTTCCAAAGTTTAGCGTATTCAATTCTTGCTGTCGTTATCATATAAAGTAAGATCCTCCAATGTTTTTTTTTAGTGTGTTCCGATCTGTCATATAGAGCATATTCAATAAGTAAATTTCAGGAGATTTACTGAATTGAATTTGTAGGATCTTACTTATTCTTTTATGTATGTCATCCCAGAACTTTTTAGCCTTGTTACAGGTCCATCATGAGCGGTACAGTGTTCGGACTTCCCACTGACATTTCCAGCACATTCCTGTGCCTGTATTATATACATTTTTAAGTTTGTTTGGTGTCACGTACCATCTGCGGAAAATCTTAAAATAATTTTCCTTTAGGTTCTGGGCAATTGTGAATTTCTGTGTGATTTTCCAACTACGTTCCCAGTATTCGAATTGTATTGTATGTCCTATATTTTGGGCCCAAGTAATCATTGTTGCTTTAATTGTTTCGTCTTCCTTCTCTTGCTTCAATAGTTCCTTATATATTTTGGCCAGCAAGTATGGAGGGTTTTCGAACATGAATTTTATCACGGCATCCTTTTCTTTTGTATCAAAACCTTGCAGTTTTAAGTCTATACAGAATCTTTCCACCAGTTGTCGGTACGGAAAACAGTTAAGTACAATATCTTCTTCTTCTACCTTCTCTCTAGTTTTAATTTTAGGCAGTCCTGGAAAAGATTTATCAATTATGTCCTCGTATCTTAACCAATCCGGGGTATCTCTGTTAAGTATTAGGCTTCCAGATCCCTGCCTAATGGGTTAAGTTTGAGTCTCGTTCCTCTGCTGCACTCGTGGTCATGGTAACAGGCAGGTCGGCCTGACCCAGCTGGTGTGATAAGAGGTGTCTGGTTTGTTTCAGTTGCTGTGGCAACTTATGGGTTGTTTGGAAAACAATCCCACAGTAGCAATATCTGCTGTTAGGACTTTCTCACAGTTCTTCCTATCTCTTTGATGTACTCCCCCTTTTTTGCTTGCTGTTTTAGACTTGCATGGCTCTCTCTCTCTCATGCTGTATGAGGAGAGAGACGCACGATGGATTTCACCTAGCTTTTGACTTCTTTATGTTACTTAAGCTGTTTTACAATAAAGACTAGTTTAGTTTTGGCCTCAACTCTGGCCTCTGTCTGTTTTTAAACCTATGCTGGTTTTTGCGTCTGCCTGTTTTGAAGCACAGGCGTTCTGTGGGTCATGTTGGCGTTCAGTGTGTCCCCTGGAATCCCCCAACAATCTCTCCATCTGCCATAAAAAGCTTCTTCAGGGCAAATCCACATTGGTATTTGTCTAATAGTCGCCTGATAAATTTAGTCCACTTTTAAGTGTAAAAGCGCCATGTGGGCAGTCTATGTGACACCTCAGCCACTTGTTTGGGAGGTTCTGACTGAGATGCTAAAGGAAGAACCTCCATGCAGTCAGCTCCAAAACATTTAGATCAAGGTGCCTCACCTTGTACTCATGAATGGTTAGGTCTGAACTGCATGGTAACCTCAGGTATTCTCCATGGGAGAGGTGAAACAGAATGGTCAAACACAACTCCCTGGGCCACATGGGGTAATGAAAATGCACCTGGCCCTGTGACAACAAATGTTGGTGACCATCAAGACAATGAGGGTAAATGGTAGAAAAGCTTACCTGACTGACTCCTTCTAGTTGTAAAGAAAGGCATCCCCTAAAGAACTTTTCCTTTTATGAGCTCCTGAGCAGAAGAACTTGCATTGTCTGTTCTCGGATGAAGCTAACAGGTCCACTGTTGGAGCCCCTACATCTGGAATATGTTCTAAAGAGTGCCCGTGCATAGCTTCTATACGCAGCAGGACACTAACAACCTACTCAGCCAGCTAGGATATTCTCTTCTCCTGGAATGTGAGGGCAGATATGGAAATTCTCCTCCAGATTCACCAGTTCCATAGGAGAACCATCAAGCAAAGTGGGGTGCCTGATTTTATGCCTCTCTGCTTGTTCACCACTGTGGTGTTGTCAGAGACAACCTGAACAGTCTTGCTTCTTAGAGTCTTCTCGAATGCACAAAATGCTTGTATGACTGCCATCATCTCAAACACATTGATACGACGATCCTTCTCTTTCGGAGACCAGCAACCCCTGAAAGTTAGGCCTTTTCTATGTGCACCCCAACCTTCTAGAGGCATCATTGGTGACTACCACTGAGGGCTGTGGGAGGGAGGAACAGCATTTCCCACCTGAACCTGTGGTAGTCTGTCTATCACCTGAAGGAGCAGTGAATGTTGTGTGGAAGTGTCCCTGTGAGTTGAGTCAACAGGAGTGTTAAAGCACAAAAGAAACCAAGATTAAAGAGACCACATCTTTAGTCTCACCAAGGGCATGATTAACATTGTTGATACCTTCGGTCCCAGAATGACCTCAACCTGTCTTGCTGAAACACTTTGACTGCACAGACAGAGAGAGAGACTTTCAAAGGACCAACGTCTAGGGGGGAAGCAGCCTAGGAGCGAGAGTTTATAACAGCTCCTAGAAACTGCACATGCTGGGACTGTTCCAAAAGCAATGTGTCATGGTTCATGACAAGACCTAAGGATGTCTATGTGAGCAACCAGAAGTCAGTTGTCAATGTAAGGGTACAGAATGATGCCCTGCTGTTGAAGCCACATAGCCACAAAAGCCGCACACTTGGTGAAAACATGAGGAGCAGTGCAAAGGCCAAAGGATAGGAAATAGTATGCACATCTTCCCACCATGGAAAAGAGGAAATTTCTATGAGACGGATGAACTGTGATGTAAAAACATGCATCTTTCAATCCAGGGTAGCAAACCAATCTCCCTCCTGCATCAGGGAAAGGATGGAGCTGAGAGTGACCATCTGATGTATCTGGGTTGCACATCTTGAAGATCCAGAATGGGACGCAGACCTCCATTTTTCTTCGATACAGTGCAGTAGCAGGAAAAGAACCCCCGATGTAGATGTGAAATAGAGACAGACTCGAGGGCTCTTTTTCTGAATAGAGTCTTCAACTCCTCTTTCAACACAGGAGAAGGGGCAGTAACAAAAAAAACTCCCATGGGAGGAGTCTTCCAAAACTGTATAGTGTGACCTCTTCTGATGATGTCTAAAATCCACACGTCTAAGGTGATGGAAGCCCAAACATTATGGTGTTTTCAGAGCCTGCCACAAAATGTAGGAGGGGTGGAAGTGATAGGAATAGCAATACCAGTAGCATGTGTATTTCTATACCACTTATCAGCTAAGTGTTCTCTAAGTGGTTAGCTAATTGCCACCAACAAGATGGGTAAGTACTCATTTTACTGACCTGTGGAAGGATGGAAGGCTGAGTCAACCTGGAGCCAGGCAGGATCGAACTCACAACCTTGTGGCTGCAGAACCGGCATAACCACTGTGCCATCAGGGCAATCAAAAGCAGAGCAGCCATTCAGTGTTAAATCAAAGGGGCCATTTGCCTGACTCTTAGTGGTGCCCAGAGAAGTGCTGCTGGGATTGTGTCCTCCCTGCAGTAGAGCTTTTCTTGGAAGAAGGAGGAGCCAGATCTTTGCTGATGAGTACCCCTTCCCCAGCCCAGGCTATATGGATGGTGTTCAGCCAGAGTATAACACTACCAAGGCAACTTGCTGGTTATTTCGACTTTGTGATGGAAGACCAAACGTTTGGGCTGTAGGCTGCATCTTATGCACGTGTTCCAATTTAGTATTTAGTATTAATCTCGGGAATTAAACAAGCAACCCTCACTGAAAGGGAGGTCCTTGATTGTTGCCTGAGTTTGATGTGCCAAGGACCTCAACCAGGCATGAGAAGCAGTGAAATAGCCCCTGTAAGGGTTTTCTAGCTCCAGTCAGCAACACGACATGCTGTGGTGATCTGCTGCATCACCAGCTTGTGCACCCTGGACTCAAGAACAGCAGTCATCTTACAGGTTTCCTCTGAGAACTTTTTAAGGAAACAAGCCACTTTCTCCCATAACAATTGTTGATACACACCTATATGTGCAGCATAATTGGATTTTCTGAAAGAGAAGACTGCTGTCTAATAAAATTCACACTCTGTGGCATCCACATTTTTCCATCTCTATCAAGTGGCGTAGAGTGTAGTTTCATCAGAGACTTTGATTGAATGGCATCTACAATAATGGAATTTGGTGTGGGATGGCACAGCAATCAAGCAGAATCAGACTCCATCACCATACAGAAGCCCTCTAATTTTTTCAAAGTGGAGGGAATCAAGGAGGGAGTAGCCCATGATTTTCTTACAAACTGTAACAAATATGGTAGCAAGGCTATCACTGCAGATGAAGAAATCTGGCTTTGGCTCTGGTGGAAAACTGAATCGTCGATAGCTGGCTCCGTTTGTTTGGCAACAAGGTTAAGAGCATTAGCCATATGCAACATTTGGTCTGCAAAGGACCAAATGTTTTCATTTGGTGAGACTGGATTTTGCTTGCCCATCAAACCAGGAGATACTCTGACAGGTACTTCTGAAGGGTCGGAGAACAAACCAGTGGCATTATCTGAACTGAAAGAATCCAAAGAGGATACAATATGATGTTGAACAGGGGATTCTCACGGCAGAAGATATTTGGTGGGCTCAGACTTTTGATTTCGCAACGTCTGAGCATGATGAGGAATAGGCAGGCAAGAGGCATCCCGGCATTGCAACCTAGTAGGTTGAGTGACACATGTTGGGGAATCTGGAACCCTGGTGGAAACCCTTGATCTCTGTGAAACCAAAAGGAATGCAAGCAGACCTCAAACCCAGAGATACCAACCCAGAGTACCAACCCTGCAATGATGATGGGACTTGCTGTGCTTGTCAATATCTCCATGGGCCAGATAGTCATGGTATTAGTAGCAGTCTGATAAGGGAGATCTACCATAGTAATAGTATGGAGAGTCCATACAGTACACATAAGGCCTCTCATTGTCGATTTGTGCCTTCAAGTTGCTTCTGACTTATGGTAACCCTAAGGCAAACCTATCACAGGGTTTTCTGGGGTTCTCTGTGTGTGTGATGTGCCCAAGGTCACCCAGTGAGTTTCCATTGCCAAGCAAAGAATCTAACCCTGGTCTCCAGGGTTGTAGTCCACTATTCAAGCTACTACACCATGCTGCCTCTAAGGCCTCTCGTACCTGTCTCAAATTTTGTACCAACAGTATTGATCCTGATGATCCCGAGATGAGAAGTAATGACACCACGGACTTTGAGATCAGGAATGGCATAAGGTCAAAGTGGCAAATGCTGCGGATACTAGAAGATGCTGCAGGAACTGATAGATGAGATGAATCCATAATCTCCCCTTCCAATACTGTAGTCACAACTGAAAGCAGTAGAAATCTCTACGGTTCCTGAATTTCAATGTCAATGACTGCTCAAATTGGAGACCTTGAAGCTTTTTCTGAATCTGACATGCTTAACTACCTCCCCCTGTACAACTGAAGACACTGATTTGGACTAGACCTGAGGCTTTGGAGTTGACCTGCAGTCCTGAGACAGCACTGATTGATATCACTAGGTTGAGGCATGAGTCTTCTTCCTCTTCTTGTGCAGCTTATGAATGGGATAGTCCAGATCCTTTGAGAGACTTGCTTCAGTACTGAGCGACTGAGCCTGTGACAGCACCATGTCAGTACCCACCAACACATGTGGAGTACTGGGAACTTGACAATGAACCACCACCTCTGAAACAGCTCAGTCTATATCCTCTTGAGTTCTCCAAGGCTTTGAAAATGACTCTGAGGAGGGCTTCTGGGCAGTTCCCACCAACAAAGTTGAAGCAGTTGGGGATGGTGTAGACCATGCTGCTGGTAAAGATTTCTAGGAAGAAACTATAGACAAGGCTGTATGGAGCAATCTGTTGCTCAAGGTCTGATCAAAAATTTTTAAAGCATTCTCCCAGAGGAGACCTTTTAATGTTGCTGCCTGATTATGTTGCCTGGGGATGAACCCTGGGACTTGACACAGGCCGCCACTGTTATGTCCCCACCCAAACACAGCAGGCAATAAGAATGCCTGTCTGTCTCTCTTGGATCTTTCTGCCACACTGAGTACACTTCTGGAACTAGGCTGAATAGCCCATAAGCTCCTAAAGGTGTCAACCATGCAAAAAAGAGGCCAAACTCACAATCAAAGCCAAAACACAGTCCACAAGAGTTACTGATCAACTCCAAATCCAAGAATAACCAAACCAAAACACTGAAGAATCCAAAAACCACAATCCAAGCCAAAATCCAAGTCCAAAACCAACACAAAGCCCAAGCATTGAGAAAAGTTGCTTTTCTGCTGCACAATGCTGCTGCAGTGGATAAAAAAAGTAATTGAGAGTTTAGATGGGAAGCATGCCAGTAGGGCATGCAGGAGATGGTCTAGTACTGCGGTAGAAGGTTCTGAAAGATGCACTGAGCAGATGACCTATTTATTTGTTTTGTGGGCTGCCTTTCTCCTGGAATGGGACCCAAGGGTGCTTCCAACAATAAATAAACACATCAAAAACATTTAAAACAGTTAAAACAGTAAAAGGATATAAAATCATAAAAAGAATATGTAAAACAACATTCACTTTAAACAAGTTAATAAATAAAACCCCCCAGCTTATATAAATGCCTGTTTAAAAATAAATTTTTTCATCTGCTCGCGTAAGGAAAGCAGGGAGAGGGCCTGCCTAGCCTCCTGTGAAAGAGCGATCCACAGGATGGGAACAGCCACTGAGAAGGCTCTCTCCCATGTCCTTACCAGGCAAGCCTGGGACGATGGAGGGACAGAGCAGATCCCCAGCAGATGAACAGGTTGCTTACCTGTAACTGTGGTTCTTCGAGTGGTCATCTGTGCCCTCACATAATGGGAATCTTCGCACATGCGCAGTAGCTTTTGGAAAGTTCCAGAGCTGAGCAGTTTGGCGGGAACCCCTCCCTCATCTGATACTGAGCATGCTCAGTCCTGCCAAGCTAACAGTCTCTCCTCGGTTTCGAAGTCTGCCGAAGCAGGACCTGAAGAGGGGAGGCTGGGTGTGTGTGTGTGAGGACACAGATGACCACTCGAAGAACCGCAGTTACAGGTAAGCAACCTGTTCTTCTTCTTTGTGGTCTCTGTGTCTCACACAATGGGAGATTGAGTAGCTTGCCATTGGACAGCGGGTCAGGTCCTACAGGATCAAATACAGCACCGCACGACCAAAATGAGCATCATGACGGGCCCGGCAGTCAAGGTGATAGTGGCAGACGAAGGTCAATGGCCACGACCAGGTAGCCACACAGCAGAGCTCTTCCAGATCCACCCCACGGAGGAGAGCTGCTGAGGAAGCCATGGCCCTTGTGGAGTGAGCACGGAGCAGAGGAGCTGGCAAAAGTTGTCCTGTAAGTTCATAAGCCAGTTGAATAGTCTGGACCACCCACTTAGAGAAACAGTGGACACTTTGTGGCCTTTCCAGCAGCCACCATAACAGATGAACAGGTGTGGAGTCTGTCAGAAGGTCGAAGTCCACTGGAGGTAGAAGGCTAGTGCCCGACAGACATCGAGCAAATGAAGTGAGCACTCAAGAGGCGAAGCCGGATCCAGATAGAAGGTAGGTAAGATGAAGTCTTGATTCAGATGGAAGTCTGAGACGACCTTGGGGAGGAAGTACACATCTGGGCACAGCACCACTTTGTCTCGGTGGAACACCAGGAAAGGCTCATCTGACCTCAGTGCGCTGAGTTCTCCTGTCCGCCTAGCCGAGGTGACAGCAACCGAAAAGGCTGTCTTTAAGGTAAGGAGACGGTCTGACGTCGCCATCGGTTTGAAGGGGGGTCGAGTCAGCTGAGAAAGGACAAGCGACAACAACCAAGGCAGAAGAGGTGGAGTGACCAAAAAGTAGAGATGCTGAAAGCCTTTGAAGAGTTGTTCAAGCGTGGCATTTTGAAAAAGGGCCGCAGAGGGAGTACCATGCAGCTGATAGGCTATGATGGCAGATAGATAGACTTTCAGGGACAAGAACACTAGGCCCTGTTCATGGAGCTGTAGAAGGAAATGCAGTACGGTTGACAGTGCGGCCGGAGGTGAGGCCTCATATCTGGTGTCTGAGAAGACCACAAATTTTTGCCATTTATCATCATTTATCATTTATCATCATTTTGTCAAACGGACTCCTTCCTGGCGGCCGTGAGAACAACTTGGATGGCGGGAGAGTCTAGAAAGTTATACTTCACGCGTAGAGATGTAAGAGTGGCAGGTCTGCATACAGGACTCAGCCATCCGAGTGAGAGAGGAGGTCTGGTGCGCAATGCAGCCACATCTTGCGGTTCCGAGCGGCTGCGAGAAGAGGGCAGAACCAACATTGCCTTGGCCAGTACGGGGCCTATCAGGATGGCATTCGCCCTTTCTGTTACAATCTTGGCCACCACTTGGCCCAGGAGTGGGAATGGAGGGAAAATGTACAGAAAATAGTAGTCCCACGGAAACTGGAAGGCATCGCCGAGGAAGCTGGGGCCCAGGCTGGCCCCCAAACAATAGCAGGAGCACTTCTTGTTCCGACTGCTCGTGAAGAGATTGATGGTCGGAGCGCCCCAATGGGACACCATCCGATCGAAGGCAGCATTGGAGAGGGACCACTCATGGTGATACGCCATGTCTCAGCTTAGCGTGTCTGCCATGACGTTATCTCGTCCCGCCAGGTGGACTGCGATGGGGTGAACGCGCAGCGGAACACACCAATCCCAGAGATGCAGAGCGAGGTGGAGAAGGGTGGAGGAGTGAGTGAGTGCCTCCTTGTCTGTTCACTTAACAGATAGCCATTCTGTTGTCCGACAAGATTTGAACTGTCTGAAAGATAACCAGGTTGTGGAAGGCTCGCAGCGCTTTGAGGATGGCCAGGAACTCCAACACATTGATGTGGAGTCGTGTTTCTAGGCCAGTTCAGTGGCCTTGTACCGCCAGGCGGCTGCAGTGAGCTCCCCAGCCTAGGAGGGAGACGTCTGTAGTGATGATAAGCGTTGGGCAAGGCTCAACGAATGGCATTCCTGACAGCAGGTGTCAGGGCGAAAGCCACCAGTGGAGGGATTTCTTCACTGGTCGGGGAACCCGCAAGAGGCGATGTTGGTTGTCCAGAAGGGGATCAAAGGTCCTGACAAACCAATGCTGCACAGGGCAAGCACGAAGACAGGAAAGGTAAGTCACAGTCGTCGTGGCTGCCATGTTGCCCAGAAGTTGTTGGATCCTCCGTGCAGAGACTACCGGGGCACGTAAGACAGTGCTGATGGCCTGACGGAGTGTTCGGGCCTGCTTTTCCGGTAGAAAGGCTCTGGCGGAAGCAGAATCCAGGGTGGCACCAATGAAGTCCAGGGTGCGGAACAGCTCCAGGTGAGACTTCTTGGGATTCACCCTGAGGCCAAGATCTGAGAGAAGAGAAAGGGCGAGGTGAATGTCCTTGTACAACTTTTGCTTGCAGGGTGCCACCAACAACCAGTTGTCTAGGTACAGATAAACCATAACGCGTTTTGTGCGGAGGTACAACACCACTTTGGTGAAGACCCTGAGGGCAGCAGACAGGCCAAAAGACAGGACTTTGTACTAGTAGCAAACACCGTCGACTGCAAATCAAAGGTAACTCCTGCGATGAGGCCGAATTGCGATATGGAAGTAGACGTCTTGTAGGTTGATAAAGGTGAACCACTCCCAACACCTCAGGAAGGGCAGGATAGAAGAAAGAGTGACCATCTTGAATTTCCTGGAGAGAATGTAAGAATTCACCCCCCTGAGGTCCAGAATCGGTCGGAGTGTCCTGTCTGACTTGGGCACTGTGAAGTACTGGGAAAAGAAACCGGTGGAGCTGGCCGAGGGTGGCATACATTCTACGGCCCCCTTGAGGAGAAGGGACTGTACCTCCTCAAGTAGTGCTGGACTGGTGGGGGTGGAATAGAAGACGCCTTTAAGGTGGAATATTTTGAAACTCCATGGTGTAACCAAGACAGACAGTAGAAAGAACCCAAGACGCCGAAGTGATCTTGCGCCAGATGTCAAAGTGATGAGCGAGACCCAGGTTTCTGAAGAGGTGGGTGGGTAGATGAAACAACGGAAGTGGTGGCGACCTGCAAGGGAAGTAAAAAACAAGACTTTGCAGTGGAAGAGGACTTCTTAGATGACAGCTGCTGCCGTCTGAAGGAGCGTCTCGATGAAGTGGGAAGAGAGATCTGAGTGGATGCACGGTGAGGCGAACACAATCTAAAAGAAGAAGCAGATCGCCTCCACGAAGAGAGTGATGAAGATAGTCTCCTGGGCTGAGGTGTAGGGTGGAGACCCATCTTCTTGGCCGTAGTTTTCACCAGATGGTCCATGGCCTCATCTGTGGTAGCATGGAAAAGCCCTTGACCATCAAAGGGCAAGTCCTCAGTTCTCTTCCTGCTATCTTCAGCAAGCCCAGTGGAACAGAGCCACACGAAACAACGAAGGGCAACTGCCCCAACCATAACCCAAGCGGTGCCCTTGACACTGTGGCAAGAGGACAAGATCTGCTGGTTAGACAGAGCGACTGATTCATTATAGAACTGGATGGAACTAGTTCTATGGTCGTCTGGCAGGTGAGCTAGCAGAGGGTTGAATCTATCCCAAATTTTTCTCTGATAGGCCGCGAGGCAAGCTTGTGTGTTAGAAATCCTAGCAATCAGGGAAGACGCAGAATAGAAGCATCGACCAAATGTATCCAAACGACGACCCTCACGGTCTTGGAGGGGTGGTATGGGCCCTCTTGCCTCCCTTCGTCTGTGAAGATTCCACGACTATAGAATTTGGTATCGGATGATTAAAAAGGAAATCAGCATCTTTCTTCTGTGTCCGATAAAGATGCTCCAGACGCTGTGGAATCGGCTGGAGCGAGCCCAGTTGGGCCCAAGGGTGTTTGAGCACCTCCTGTGAAACAGTGAGGAACGGTATCAGAGCTGTTGAAGGTGGGCGCGTATTGACGTAGTGAAACACTGGGTCCTGTACTGTAGGAGCAGGCCCAGAAATGTCTAGGCCAAGACCACTGGCCATCCAGGCCAAGATGTCGGAAAACTGCTTCACATCCTCAGGAGCCAAATCTGGAGTTTGTTATCAAAATGCCAATGGCGGAGAGGTGTGAGAGTCCGGTGTAGAATTGGCAGAATTACTGTCGGAATTGTATGACACCGAGGACTGATAGGGAGGCCCAAGGGACCGAGGCAACTCTGGTACTGGAATAGGAGGACCGATCGGTGGAACACCAGTAGAAGTCAGTATCATAGCTGATACCCGGGGCAGTACGGATGTCGCTATCGAGACCGATGCCGAGGACACCGGAATAACTGCCGGAATTGGTCGGACTAATGACTGCGTCAGTACCGGAGCTCTTAAAGAGGTCGGTAATGTTGACGGTGGGTGAGTATCAGGTGGAGGGCGAGAAACCGTTGCCGTCACCCGAGGAGGTGGTGAGATCGGCCTACGCCGAGGCGACCGGTCATGGGAGCGACGGTGTGCTGCGGAGTGCTGGTAGTAAGGTAAGCGGGACTGAGAATGCGTCTTCAAACATCGGTACCGAGGTAGGGGTCGATAACGAGACACAGATGAATGCGATGGAGACCTAGAGCGCCGCGGATAAGGAGACCAGTGACGAATGTCAGTATGGTACCGATCTCGATACGCTGGTGAATACAAATAATACGATCTAGGCTGCTCCTTCCACAGCTGCTTGTGGCCATATCTAGCGATATAGGAGGCAGGAAAAAAAAGGGAGAATCAAGCCTCACCCACAATGGGGCACAAACAGCACAGAAATCCCAATGACGTGGGGACCTGCCTCTGTCGCCGCGTCCCAGAGAGCGCGCCATACTAGATCGGGGGTGATCACGGGAAAGAGCCCAAAGGTGATCACGGGAAGAAGCCCGAGGAGCGTCCAAACAAGATGGACGGTCGAACTCAGAATCTGCCGGAGCAAGTGATGTAGGAAGCAGAGTTTGTATAGGGGCCACTCCAAGTTGGGTCGACGTGGGCTGTGAGGACAGCAGCAGCGAGGGCCGGCGTTCAGAGTCTGAAGTTCGCTCTGCCGGTACTGGAACTGAAAGTACGGGGAGCTGAGCATCCTCATGCTCTGGCGATAATTCGGGAGTGTCCTCTTCCTTCACGGTAGCCATTGAAGGTTGTGTTGGAGGAGGCATTGGCAGAAGGGCGGACTGGTGGGCTGCAGGAGGAGAGTGGTGCTTCTCCTTCCTTTTCTTCTTGTCCTTAATGGACGGGTCTGCAAGGTGAGAAGAAGATCACTTCCGCTGAGCCACCGAAGGGGCCTTGAGAAGCTGGGCTGAGGCTGGTTGAGAGCCCGAAGAAGCTTCTCCCGAAGAAGAGGTGATAATCGGTGTCCTAGAGAGCTTCGGAATCCTCAGCAGTGAAGAAACTGGAAGCAAGGATGTCGAAGATGGTACCGAGATCGGTACCAATGTGGACAGTACCGAGATTGGTACCAATGTGGTTGGTACCGACAAGGTCGATACTGTAGAAGAGAGCGTCGATGCAGGCCTCAGAGACGCGGACGGCCGAGAGGAAGCCATGGAAGAGGTGAAAAGGGCGGTATTAGAAGCTGCCTGCTCCTTAATCTGAAGGGCTTGCTCCCAACAGTGAGATTTAAGCCCGGAGGCCCTGCTTTTTAGGGTTTGTGATGTAAAGTCCTTAGAAATGGGACACACCCGAACGTTGTGGGCCTCTCTGAGGCAGAACAGGCACTCGGAGTGACCGTCAGACAAAGCGACCTTGCAACCACAAGATACACAAAGTTTGAACAACGAAGACATAGAAAGGGGGAAGAATTCTTACAAATTTCCTGTAGAAGAAACAGCAAAAACGAGGAACAGAAAAAGCAAAGCAAACTGCTCAGCGAGAAAAAGGCTTTCCGAGCTGCTAACAGGTCCGCAGACGGAAAGAAACTAAGGAGAGACCATTAGCTTGGCGGGACTGAGCATGCTCAGTACTGGATGGGGGAGGGGTTCCCGCCAAGCTGCTCAGCTCTGGAACTTTCGAAAAGCTACTGCGCATGCACGAAGATTCCCATTGTGTGAGGCACAGAGACCACGAAGAAGAACTTAAGGATCTTGCCAGTTTGTATAGGGAGATACACTCTTTCAGATAGCCTGGACCTAACCTGTTTAGGACTTTATAGGTCACGACCAGCACTTTGACTTGTGCCTGGAAAAGAACAGGTAGCCAGTGGACCTGTTTTAGCAAGAGAATTATATGCTCCCTGTAACTGGCCCTAGTCAGCATTTTGACTGCAGCATTTTGAACCTGCAGAAGTTTGCAAACCGTTTCCCAAAGGCAACCCCACATAGAGTGTGTTACAGTAGTCCAAAGGAGATGTAATCAAGGTGTGTGTCAATGAAACCAGATCTGATGTCTCAAGGAATGGGCACAGCTGGTGCACAAATTTTAACGGTGCAAATGAACTCCTGCCACTGCTGAGACCTGGGCATCCAGGCTCAGAATTGAGTCCAGGAGAACACCAAAGATGTGAGCCTGAGATTTCAGGGGGAGTGTAACCCCATCCAGCACAGGCAAAGTCCCTATCTGTGTGTGTCACAGAAACAACAAAGAAGAAAGAAGGGATATTAAACAAATAAATGTATAAATAAATAGTTTGTATTTGTGGATTATAGCTCAGCTCATCTAACTGTACATATAGGAGTATGCATGTCTATCTATGAGGGAAGAGGAGAGAAAAGGAAAGGCATTTGAAAGTTTAAAGTTCAGCTAAACAGTGCTTTCTGGTAGAACCATTTTACTCAGCAATCATGTATTATACTATACAAATTCATGCTCTCCAGCTATCTAAATTTCTTAAAAGGATCAAGCATCTTTTCTCACTTACCTTGAGATGAGCCATCCTCTTCATCATCCAGTGTCAGATCAATGACTCCTCCTCCAGCACTGACTGTGGCCTTGCCACTCTGGGGGATTAAAAGAAAAAGAAATAAAAGGAAGCCTATTTATTTTCTTTGTTCTCCTCCTAATAATATGCTAAAAATGCCACATGGCAGCTTACATCCAAACTAAATTAATCATGCCTGCATTCCACTGAAATCAATGTAATAAGATAGTCAGTGAGTAATGTATCCTATAAATTAATGGTGACCAATTTATTCTGGACCCAACTCCTTTTAAAAATCAGACTAAAAATCAGATTACAGAACAGTGAACCATAGAAACATAAAAGCAGCATGCTCCATGAATCCAAACAATTTCTGAATGGAGAATAATGGAGAGATAAGTGTGAACAAAAAAAGAGCCCCTACTTTTGTAAAAGTAAAATAATTCGGATGAAGGATTTAAAGAGAACCACACACATCTAAAATAGGATGGGCAACTATGGCCCTCCAGATATTTTGGCATACAGTTCCCATAAGTTTGATCCAGGGCAGATAACGATAAGGGGATACCGCAGACTCAAAACACCTAGGCAGCTATAGCTGTCTCCTTCTCATCTAAAGCATTCTAATTGAAGAGGGATTATATGGTAGACGATGGGATCACAAGAGTACAAGAAAGGAGAAAACCCCCTGAAAAAATGTTTACAATAATGTGCCTCTATGACATTAAAATACTGTATAACTTTAAGTACTGAAAGCGTATCACAAAAGGAGAAGTCTAAAGCCAAAAATACAAACACTCTTTGAGAAACTAAAAGAAATAATACTATTGTTTCAGGAAACTAAATAAGACTGGATAAATTGCTAATAATTTTGAAATAAGCAGCCGAAAATATACACTTCTAATTGTGAAACTCATTTCATAAGA
This sequence comes from Cyclura pinguis, assembly GCA_030412105.1. Classification (NCBI taxonomy): domain Eukaryota; kingdom Metazoa; phylum Chordata; class Lepidosauria; order Squamata; family Iguanidae; genus Cyclura; species Cyclura pinguis. The sequence continues at coordinate 43,205,608 of CM059603.1, forward strand.
GGGAAAACCATCAATTTCTAAACCACCAAATGTGTAATCAGCAAAATAAGCAAACATCAGTTACACTGGAAATGAAGACAGTTTCCTAGAGAATTTGCCAAATTAATAACAGACTCTACCTCTTATCCTTCAAAGGGTTATTCAACACTAATTAGTAGTGGGTAAAATATTGGTTTAGTTCTTTTTGTAAGAATATAAGTATCATTCTGTTGGATTATGCCAAATTCTTATCTAAGGTAGTATTCTGCACTCCACAATGGCTAAATAGAAGCCTCTAGGAAACCAAAACACAGAGCATTAATGTGTATCCATATTATTGTTCACCTAAGCTGGTTTTTACACAAATACTGCAATGGAATCTGGAGGTTTGTTTATTTATATTAATTTGATTTACAGCCCATCTTTTTCTTGAATGGCAGCATTCACAAGTAAAAATGATGGGAAAACTCAAACTGAATAATAAAATTAAAACATGCAGATTAAACACAGAATTAAATGCACATTAACATAAGAAAGAAAATCACTCTATAGGTTGAAAAGCCTCTTATCATCAACTCAAAATAATCACTATGGTCCATACCTCAACAACTAGTAGTCTTATATCTGAACTATGTCAAAAGAGGAGAAATCATGAAAATTTTAAAAATAGCCATAAACAGCAGATAAAACAGTTAAAAAATGAAATAGCTTTTTCACTCTCTACTCAATCAAATGCTTTCTCAGTATTAAAAATAAGGCAAAATTAAAGACGTGTTACAAAACCTAATTGGGTCCTGTAATTTTACAGACCACTGATTGCCACATGATTAGTAAAAACAGTTTAATCTCTCAGTAATTAAATCTCCAGAGTTTAAGGTTTTTTCATACCAAATCTTTAGTAAAGTAGCCTGTGAATAACTGGATTCATAATTTGGACTGGACAAAAAAATTTATTCTTTAACTAATATGCTGGATTATTGTTTTATGAGGAATAGACTATAACCACTGCTGACCTCAAAAAATTTTCAAAGGTAATTTGCATTTTTTGAAGAAATGTTCAAACAAAGAATAGAAAGCTGTCCAAAGTAACTTTTTGAAATCCATTTTTAACTTCTGATGTCCATCCATTCTGTCTGGAGATAGTGATGATAGACATTTAGGCACTGAAGCTGTAACATGCAACAGATTGGGACAAATGATAATATTCTAAAAAGTTGAAGGTTGTAGGAAAACAGATGAATTGTATGACGGATGGACTGATTCAATCAAGGAAGCAATGGTCATGAGTCTACAAGAGCTGAGCAGGTGTGTTAACAATAGGATCTCTTGGAGAACTGTCATTAGCTTCAGCATCAGTTGAAGTGATGTGATGTGACACTACATAACAATGAATATACAACTTCAGTGCTCATAACACCCAAACATATATTGACTCAGCAACCTTACCTGAATTCTTATTCAATTCATGGTATTTCAAGCATATATCCCACATTTTTACTAGTACAGTTAGTATTTATCTGATCAGTTCAATGTGTGGCTGGAGGCTGCTATTGCTTCATTTTCTAAGTTTGACTGATTCCCAACCAAAAACTGATCTTCCTTATTAATCTACTATATAAAAGTCAAAGTTAGTGAGTTTGTTTGTCTGTCAGGCAGGCGAAGATCTCATATGATTGGCTGTGTCATGTGAGAAGACCTTATATGATTGCCTGGCTGTGAGAATTCTATGGAATCCTAGGGTTGGTAGTTTAAGGAGGGCCCTTTAGAATTCTCAGCCAGAGAGTTCTTGGGCCTGGCCGGCTGCTATACCGACAAGGCCTAGCAGCAAGGAGAAAGGCCAGTGTATTCCCTCAGGAAACCAACCTCTGTATATTAATAACTCTGAATACAGATTGGATTGAGGAATATGGAGAAAAGTTACAGGTACTGGACAAGACAGTCTGGGGAATTACAGACAGAGGATCCCAAATCTGTGTATTTCAATCACATCTAATTCCTAAGGTAAGGTAAGGTAAATCCTAAGGTATTTCTTAACAAGTTTACCTATGAGAAAATAAAATCCCTGGCAATACTGGGTATACATGCTGGTAGCTATATACAAGGCTAGTTTTAGTAACTCCACTGCACTGGGGTGGAACAGGTGCCAGATCTTGTACAGTTACCCATTAAAAGTTCATAGTATATTTTAATTATTTTAATTTGTAAGGTACCTTGAATTCCAGTTTTGGAAAAAACTCCAAAATTATGTAGAAAGCCCCATTACCATGCATGAAACATCCCCACTTGCACAAAACCCCTCAAGAATCCCCCAATACCTCCCTCAATAACTCTCCAAAATGATAACAAGAAGTGATGCAATGTCATGTCTGGTCTCCATTTTGGGAGAGACAATGACAAAAACAGAGATATTCTGAAACACTTTGTGTCTGTGGGGGGGGGTAGGTCATGGGAGGCACATTGGCCACTGGCCACATAGTTGCCCACCTCTTGGTTTAGGAATACCAATCCCTGAAAGGAAAGAATCTGTCTGGTGTGTAATATAACACTACCCAAACACAAAGTAGTCAAATGTAATGGTTTTTAGATCCCAATGATTTTAAGCTAAAAATTTGTTAAGCATTGTTAAGCATAATTGTGTGGTGGAGCATTTTCTATAGAAGTCATCTTTAGTTTTAAATCTCTTTATTCCAAAATAAAAGAAGCTTAAAGCAAAAGCTGTAACAAATATTACTACAGAATTATATCTACAAAATTATAATATAAGATAAAACAGAAAAAAAAGATACAATACGGAGAAAAAAACAAAAACAAGACATTACATATCTATAAAAGAGAGAAAAGAACATAATATATAATTCCTTAGAACTCTACCTCTGCTTGCTATTCTTTAAGACTAAATTATAGAATAATTCTCATGACTTCAAGTTATACAAATCATTAATTCCATTCATTTCTTCCATGAGTGGTCACTACCAGTACAAACTATCAAATAGTGTAACATTTCCATTATTACTGTGATTATCCATTATTTACCTAAGTTAGTGATTGTATCCTTAAATCTATCCCAATAACTGCCCATTCTTCATCCTCTCTTTTATTATGAAAAATACAGAAAAGGAAACTTAGTAAGTGTTTATCCCCAACACAGCTAGTCTCCCTTATTTAGATTCCCAAACAGGTGAGATTATATTCCAATCATCCTCAAACTGTTTAACAGAACTATCTGATAAAATAGTTGTCCATTTATCTAATTCTGCCAAGTTATATAACTTCAACAACGAATCATCAATATTTGGAATTTCCTTTTCTTTCCATCTCTCAGCAAAGACAATTCTAGCTGCTGTAACCATGTAAATCAACAGTTTTCGCTGTGATCTTTTCTTATGTTGTTGAATAACATCAAATATATTTAACAAATATATTTCTGGATTCATCGGAAAATTAATTTGTAAAAGTCAGCTTTAAAGGGCTTAAAGTGGTTGGATGATTCTCATCTATGGATATAAAAATCTATATAATTTTGATGAACCTGCTTGAATAGCTTTTTTTTTCTTGCCAGCCTTGCAGCCAATGTCTGTGAGGTATAACAGCTCTGTCTCACTTGTGTTTAGTTTTCTGGCTATATATGGTTCCTTCAGACTTACTCTGCCAGTGATGTTTTTAACAGAACAATCTTCATCTAAAAGATCAGCAAAAGAACAGTGTGGCTATCAACAGACTAAATTTTCTCTGTGAACTGCGTTCAGAACGTGGAAAGTTCTTACACTGTTCATTGTGGTTTTTGTATGGTAGTACATACTTACTTATCTTAGGCCATTTCTGCACAGGCTAATAGAAATGGTGCAGAGTGTCCTCCAGCGAGGACGTCTGCACCTGGGAGCGGACTGGATCGGACCTACTTAGTGTAGTTCCGCACCTCAGCCCGCTCCGGAATGATCCGAAGTGGTTGTCCAGCGTGCTTTTGAAAGACCGCTTGAAACAGGTCTTTCAAAAGCACAGAGCGCGCCACTCCGTGCCCACGCTCTGGTGCAGATTTGCAGGCTCGCACCGGTGCGAACTTGCAATCTGCCGGGGCGGGCTTTAAGCTGGCGAGCTTCAGCGGTTGGTGGAGAGCCTCGACCAACCGGAAGCCGCCATTTTCATCCCTGGAGCAGTGTGGAACGGTGGCCACGCACTGCTCCGGACCAGCCTGGACCCAAGCGTGGAACCAAGAAGTCCGGTAAGTACCGGCGTGGGGCAATTCCCTCGCCCTGTGTGGAAATGGCCTTAGTTTCTTCAATTGGTTGCTCCAAAGTCTGGCAGTTCTGATATGAAGACACCTATTGGGCATAGTTCATTAACTCTTCTATATGTAACTACTACCTACATTTGTATATGTGATCCTGCAAGTGTTGATATTTGTTGCTCCATTTGTGAGGTGGTAAGTTTGCTTCATTTTTGTTTTGTATTTAATTTCTGTCTTTTTAATACCACAACAATATGATTACTTTCTATGTTACTTAGCACCCTTGGAATTTGGCACATTCTATCCATGACCATTTGGATTATTATAGAAAACTTCATTCTCATCAAATTATTGATGAAGACTCACTGAAACAGTACCGCATTGCTAGCAGTAGTTCTACTGCACCTCTTCATTTCCCTTCTTCAGCGGTACACAGCACCTGGACTTCACTTTGTTGTTCTATTCACATGCAGGTTTGAATGGACTTGGATATTTATATATAACTCCATTTTTCATTTTGGAACTTGGTTCTAAACTATTTATTAATATTGAAGCTGTCCTTGAGGCATATTTTCATATATATGCCTATACTGCACTGTTTTGTTTTTTCCTTGATTGTTGTTGCGTGTCTTCAAATCATTTCCAATGTATGGCAACTCTAGGGCAGATCTATCATAGGGTTTTCTGGGGCTGAGAGTGTGTCCCACAGTAATTACATTATACCTGTTTGTAGCACTATTTTTCATTAATACTGTATAAGAAGTGAGTATATCATAAACATAATGAACACATTCAAGCTGATTTGCTGAACAGGGAAATCCTAAATAGGATGTCTGTGAATAACATTTTGGATCGAAACAACTCACCTGTGATGCACCCTCAGATGCTTTCTTGTTGGTTGAAGTTTCTGATGATGGTGGTGGAGGTGGTAGCATTCTGGATGTTTGACTCTCTGGGGGGCAGATGTCAAGAAACAACTTTATCACAATGCTTTATTGAACAATGTGTTTTCTGAACACATAGGCCTGAATTCTATTGCTAGTTCCAACTAGGAGACCCTCTGAATCAAGAGAACTTACCAAGTTATTGCTGATTGAGTGAGGCAATTTATTTGGGACTCAAAACAGGATTTAGCTTAGTTTAACAAGAGTATGCTGCATCCTAGTTTCATGTCAATTAATGCTAACTAACAGCAGAGTAATGTCATATAATTTAAAACAAATAATATTCTAATATGAAATATCCTTACGCACATTCTCAGAACATGGAACATCAGGTTTGAAAATTAATTTGACAATGTGAAATGTCAGAAAATTAATTCACTAACATAAACACTAATGATTATTAGTTAAATCTGGAAAGTAATTGTTAAATTGTGTAATCTAGAAAGTTAGGTGAAATCACTTGAAAAAAAAGTGATTAATAACTTAAAAGAGTTAATGAACTAGTTAATTCCAAGGTCTGAATGTTTCCTTCATATATCACTTCTCTACCACTATTCAAATGCACTGGTTAGGGATACATAACTTACCTACTCTAGGTGTTGCTGCAGTGCTTGTTTCACAAGGAGTTGTACTGTTGAAGGCTGACAAAGGGATCTTCATTTGTATGTTACTCCTATTGGTGGGAGGAGTATAGACCCCTGAAGTAGTTACAGTAGCCAAAGTAGTCCTTGCAGGTTGTGCAACAGGATGTGCTGTTGAGACAGCTTGTACTGCTAGAGTTGTTCCTATTGAACAGCCAACACTGGCTGGAGAGTTCCTTTGAATGCTAGAGCTGGGTACAGAAGGACTGTTGTTTGGCTTTGCTGAATTAGCTGGTGGTAAAGCCAATGGAGTTTTAGTTAAGTTACCAACATTAGACTGGCTTTGTACAGGAATAAATTCAACACTGCCAGATTGCTGGTTAGTAACCAAGGTACCAGTATGGCCTTGCAGAAGCTGAGGCTGGGAGGACATTGCAACAGGTACATGCAATATTACTGGCAAGGACTGCAGAGAAACAGACATTGGTTGTGTGCTGCCACCAGCCACCTGGCTTGTGCCAACTACTGTGGCCGTGTTAGCTGCAGGAATAACAGGTGTCGTCAAGGTGCCAGATGTCAAGGGTGGTGCAGAAGTGACCGGTGTCTGCGGTTTGGGATGTCCACTGATTTGTGCTTGAGGAGCAGTAACAGCAGTAGCAGGCACTACAACAAAATAAAACAGAAAGGCTTTAAATTTTGTCCCAAATGAGCTATCTAAGTTCATAAAAGCGGCATGAAAATGAGACCACCAGTTATAACTCATTATTTCATCATGATAACCAACAATTTTACAACACTATTTTTATTCATAAAATATTACTTATCAAGCATGATTTGAGACATGGCTTTTATTCTGTCTGGAATCTGTATATACTAGAAAACAGAAACTACGATTACAATGAAAAACATATTTTTCAACATTCCATAGTGGATTTACTGTATAGAAGAACCAAGCCTTCTTCACTGGAAAAAAAAGTTCTCACAGGCAATTACTTTACTTTTTTTTGCACTATTTTAAGTTTTTCCCTAGATAAAGGGTGCTGATGTATGTGATTTTTAAAAATGAAATATTAAAAACAAAACTAATCTCATTTCTATGGGATTCTAGCCCTAAACTCCTCACAGTCAAGATGGCATCCCACTGAGGCTGAACAGAATCTACACTGAAATTACAAGGTTTGTATTTTACTCTCTATTATTATATGCAGGCAGGAGGCAGAGGGGTTGAGCCAGCATGCCTGAAAAAGCAAGAAGAAGCAGGGAGTTTCACCAGAAAGTGAACAGGCGTGACTGCTGAAAGGAAGTTTCTATGGAGCTAAGCAGACATCTTGCTGAATCATAGAATCACAGAATCTTAGAGCTGCAAGAGACCACAAAGGCCATCCAGTCCAAGCCCCTGCTATGCAGCAACACACATCAGAGCACTCCCAACAGACAGCCATCTAGCCTCTGCTTAAAAACCTCCAGAGAAGGAGACTCCACCACACTCCGAGGCAGCATATTCCACTGTTGGACAGTTCTCCCTGAGGTTCAGGTGGAATCTCCTTTCCTGCAACTTGAATCCATTGCTCCTTGTCCTAGTCTCTGGAGCAGTGGAAAACAAGCCTGCTCCCTCCTCATGATATACCTTCAGATATTTAAACATGGCTATCATGTGCCCTCTTAACTTTCTCTTCTGCAGACTAACCATACCCAGCTCCCTAAGCTGCTCCTCATAGGGCATGGCTTCCAGACCCTTCACCATTTTGGTCACCCTCCTCTGGACACGCTCCAGCTCGCCGATATCCTTCTTGAATTGAGGTGCCCAGATCTGAACACAGTATTCCAAATGAGGTCTAACCAAAGCAGAATAGTGTGGTGCCATTACCTCCCTTGATCTAGATACCATACTCCTATTGATGCAACCAAAAATCTCATTAGCTTTCTTGGTTGCCGCATCACACTGCTAACTCATATTCAGCTTGTGATCTACCAAGACTCCTAGATTCCTTTCACATGTACTGTTATCCAGCCACGTGTACCCCATCCTATATTTGTGCATTCCATTTTTTCGGCCTAAGTGCAGGACCTTACATTCCTCTCACTAAAGATCCGATTCAATCCACAGCTTGGATTAATCAATCAACATTGCTCCAGTTTGTTTTGAAATTCAATCAGAATAGTTACATGTTCCTAGAAAATATCTGGTGCTGGGCCCCTGGGATAGAATTAGAGATCTGACTGTCCATCTGCAAAGAACACAGTCTTTTTCCTGTAGCAAACCTGAGGGAATTTATTGAGGCTTACTTAGGATATTGTGCACTGCTTGCAAAGTCTCTCAGTCAGCTTGGTACCATTTTTTCCTCTGCGTTTTGACTGAGAACTCTGATTTTGATTGAGAACAAAATGCTATTTTACTTCTGTGTTCACTGCAGTTACCGGAAAATGGAAAAAAAAATAAGTACAGCTAAAAAAAAAAAAGTGAGAAAAATATAATATCTGTACCTTTAACAACGCAATGTCTGACTTCTGGCCAAGATGTCGGTGCAGCTGGTAGCCTGAACAGCTGGTTCAGGACTACCGCTGCAAATCTGTAGGGAAAAACATCTCTCGGGGACCTTGTGTCCCTATTGAATGGTAACCCCTTAGCAGGTAGGGGGTGCAGAGCAGCTCACGAAGTCCCTGATCGTCCCAGCACCAGCAGAGAGGGAGGGGAGATATCAATGCGAATGGGATGGAGGATGGAGCCAATGCCACAGATCTGCAGCCAGGAATCTGACTAGTGCCCCCAAAAAACCTTTTTTTTAAAAAAAAAAAGAAGATGGTTTGAAGAAGAAAGCATCCAGTTTGAATCTGTAAGGTGAAGAGGAGAAACTTAAAGGCAGAAAAAGCAGAAATATAAAGATTGATCCCTACCCAGGACGGAGAAGTATTGGAGAAGACCGTGAAGTCCAGAGGTGCTCAGGAGCGGAGTGGATCTAGGAGAGTAATGGAGGGCGTGGCTAGTTCTGGCAATTTTGGTGAGCAGTGAGAATTTTATTTCTCCACCAATTGTTGAAAAGTGTTTTCCCCTCTTGATTGTTATAAAGGTGTTTTTTTAAAAAACTAATACTGTTAATATATAATTAATACGTGGAGTTTAAATTAAATATACTGTAGAAGGAGGGTAAGGGAAAGTAGAAGAGAACGATGATATTGTAGACGGAGAAGACAGAGATATAAACGGAGGACACAACAGAGGAGGTTTTGAGATTAAGAGGGGGAAAAATTATGAAAGCTGCGTCTCTATATTCTTACTATTTGAACTGGAATGGATTAGCCTCCAGAAGAGAGGTGAAGAACATAAAAAGGTTAAAAGTAAAAGTTAGTCAGAGATATAAATGGTATCAAAAATGGATTAGCCTCAGGAAGAGAAGTGAAAAATATTGAGATATCATCTATTGTGATTATATCCCTGACTGGACTTTTTTGATCTTGACTTTGTCACGTTTGGTTGTGGTTCTTAAAATGGTTTTTAAGTTGGATTAGCCTCAGGAAAAAAGGTGAAGTAAACAAGAAGGAACTATTGATGGTGGGATTTTGCCTGACTTATATTGAAGAAGATTTAAAAGAGACTAAATAACTGGTGACTGAGAATGGAAATATATGACAGTCTGGTCTCTACTTGTTAAATGGATTAACCTCAAGAAGGGAGGTGACGTTTTCAAAGGGTAAATAAAAAGGAAGAGACCTGAATTTTGAAGAATCTGGGGTGACCAGTAAGGAGAAAAGAAAATAGACATGAAATGTTCAAAAATATGAACTCATTTGAACTGAAATATGAATTTTAAACTTATAATGAATTAATTGCTAGTTATATTATAAAAATAACAGAATAGTAAAGATAATTTTAAACTTTTTCCTCTTTCAGAGTAATTACAAATAGGTAATAATTGAAATAGATTGATGGAAAGTTAAGATTTAGTTAAGTTAAGATCTTTTATTAAGTGAGTTATATATTGTAGATTTTATATTGAACTATATTGTGGACTTTATGTATATGTTACTTTGGTAATTTGCTATTTGACTAAAGATCAGACAAGGGTTATGTAGAGAAAAACAAAAAAATAGTGAGGCAAGATATGGCTACAGGTCAAAAGAAGACAACACAGACACAAATCCAACCACAAGTTTTAGAAAGGAGAGGATCCACGGGTTCTAAAACAATGGAGATGAACAGGCTATTGGAAGAATTTCAAAAAATAAGGAATGATATGATGGAAGAATTAAAGGCAACGAGGACAGACATAAGAACAACGAGGACAAAAATAAAACAAGATCTGAAAAAGGAAGTAGAAAATCTGAACCAGAGCTTGCAAAAACTCCCAACAGATTTATCAACAACAGATCAAAAAGTGGAGGATATTCGAGAAAAAAGTCAAAAATGGGAAAATCAGATGGAACAGATGAAGAAAGAACAACAAAAAGATAAAGAAACTATAATGCGACTGGAAATACGTCAACAGAGCAGAAGTTTGAAATTGAGGGGACTCCCTGAACAGAAAGAGGAAAATTTAAACCAAAGAGTAACAGATATTCTTGCACCATACATAGGCCAAAGAAGAGCAATATTTGAATATGAAATAGATAACAATTGGTTGTGGCTAAACAGAGGGATCTTCCCCGAGATACAGTGGTATATTTTACCAGGGAAAAGACATGGCAGTTGATTCTGGAGCAAAACTACAAAGAAAAATTAATAGTGGATGAGAATGAAATTAAAATTTTTAAGGATGTACCGCCAAGCGTCATGAGAAGTAGAAGAGAGTATGTGTTCCTGGTAAAAAATTTACAATCAAAGAAAATAAGATACAGACGGGAGATACCAGAAAGTCTTTCCTTTTTCCTTGAGGGGAAGAGAAGGAAGATAAACTCTGTTCAGCAAGCAATAGCATTTCAAGAGAATTATCTGAAAAAGGGATCCAAAACAGCAGGGACGGAAGACAAGAAATCGGAACAAACAACAGAAGCTACACAAATGGGAATGGCAGCAGCAGATGAAACAAGTCCAATGTCTGAAGAAGAGTCTGAATCGGCAGAACCACCAGAGAAAAAGAAGAAAGGGAAGTAAAGACAGTGAAAAAATAAATATGAAGATAATAATAACATGGCATGTACGAGGGATAAATTCACAAGCAAAAAGACGACAGATCTTTCATCATTTAGAAAGATTAAGACCTCAAATCACGGTTTTATTAGAGACCCATATAAAGAAAAATCAACAAAAGTATTTACAGAACTCCAAATTAGGTCAATGTTTTACCTCCCTATATGGGAAGGAAAAAAGCGGAGTGGCAATTTATATTGATAAAGATATTCCAGCTAAACAAATATTGGAAGATGAAGAAGGAAGACTACTGGGAGTTGAAATTTTGAAAAATGGTAAAAAAATATTTTTAGTAGGAGTTTATGCCCCAAATGAAAATAAAAGAAATTTTTACAAGGAACTGACAGAAAAAATATCAGAATATGAGTATGAAGACTGGGTTTTGGCAGGAGACTGGAATGGAGTCATGGATGTTAAATTTGATAAAACAACCTCTCAAGGTAAAGAAGATCAAGAAAGGAGAGGTAAATTGCCAAAGACTTTTGTTTTTGAGATGTGTGAAGAACTATCTGTCTTACATGCATGGAGAATTTTTTATCCAAATGTAAAAGATTTTACCTTTTTTTCGGAAGTACAATCTTGGTTCCGAACAGATATGATCCCCACCTCTAAACACTTGTTAACAGAGATAAAAAAGACAGAAATACTGCCTAAGATTACTTCAGACCATCATATGGTGATGTTGCAAATGCAGGAGAAGGCAAAACAGTTTCAATGGTGTTTAAATGATAGTTTATTAAATGATGATGAGATAATACAGCAAGCGAAAGGAGTGGTAAGGAAAATATAAAAGAAGATATGAAGACGAAGACGGTCTGGGATGCATCTAAAGCAGTAATGAGATAATTTTTTATACAAAAATGACAAAATTCAGAATAAAAAAGGGCAAGAGAAACATCAAGAGTTGATGATTAAACTCCAAGAGAAAGAAAAGGAATTAAGAGAAAATCCACTGAAGAAATCATTACAATTGGAGATTAAGAAAATACAAAAAGAGATAGTGATGAATACAATTGAGAAAATAGGGAAAAAAAGATGAAACAGATGAAATTGATTCAATTTGAACAAGCTAACAAAATTGGGAAATGGTTAGCGTATAAACTTAACAAGAAGAGAGAGAAGAACATAGTAGCTGAACTGAAAAATGGGAAGACGATGATTATTCAATATGAAAAGATAAAGCAGAAGTTTGAAGAATATTTTGGAAAACTATTCTATGAAATAAAATCTTCCCATCGAAATGAGAAAAACTTGACAGAATTTCTCTCAAAGGTTAAAATACCAAAAATATTGCTGGAAAAACAGGAACAGCTAAATAAATCAGTAACACTTACTGAAACAGAAGAGGCTATAAAGGATTTGAAAGTGGATAAGGCACCAGGACTGGACGGATTCACTGCACTATATTATAAAAGGTTTATAAAAGAACTGATTCAGCCACTTCAAGCAACTTTGGAAGAAATAGAGAAATACGGTAAACCGCAATCTTGGAGAGAAGCGAATATTGTACTGATACCTAAAGAGGGCAAAGACAAAAGAGAAGTTAAAAACTACAGACCAATCTCTTTGCTGAATATAGATTATAAAATATTGGCAGCAGTGCTGGCAAAATGATTGAGGCATGTATCACAGGACAAGACTCAAGAAGGTCAAACAGGCTTTCTCCCGGGCAGATATAGGAAAAATAATGTAAGAACATTGTTGGATGTTATTCAATATTATGATAAAAACCCGGGGAAGAAGGCAGCACTTATCTTTTTGGATGCAGAGGAGGTTTTTGATAATGTTTCCTGGGATTTTCTATATCCGGTTTTGAAAGAATATGACCTGGGAGAAGTGTTCTGTAAATGGATTGAGATTATTTATCAAGACCAATCAGTGAGGTTAATCATAAATGGAGACACTACAACAAGTTTTGTAATAAACAAGGGGGTACGGCAAAGATGCCCTTTATCACCATTACTATTTATAGCCATATTGGAAGTATTGTTGATTGCAATAAAAGAAGACTCACAGATAAAAGGTTTGAAAATAGAGAATAAGGAACTGAAATTTAAAGCGTTTGCCGATGACTTAACCATATTTCTGGAGGACCCACAAGAATCAATCCAAGCACCGATGGATATTCTACAAAAATATGGATTAATGGCAGGTTATAAGATAAATAGAGAAAAGACAATGATGATGACATTAAATTTGACAAGAAAAGAACAAGCCGATTTGGAGGGAAGATCTGGATATCAACTAAGAAAACAAAATATTTAGGAATTATTATAACGAAAAAGAATCAAGAATTATTTGATAATAATTATTTGAAGACATGGAAAGAGACCAGAAGTGATATGGAAAAATGGAAAAATTTAAATTTATCTCTCCTGGGAAGGATAAACGCTTTTAAAATTTCTTTACTATCAAAGCTTATGTTCCTCTTCCAGAATTTACCAATAATAGGGAGAGAGATGATTTTTAAAGAATGAGAAAAAGATTTGCGAAAATTTATCTGGCAAGGGAAAAAACTAAGAATAAAGTTTAAAACATTACAAGATGCTAAAGAGAGAGGAGGATTTGATGTACCACCATTAAAAATCTATTATTATGCATGGTGCTTGGATTTGATTAAAGATTGGATACAAGTAGAAAACACAACTAATAAAGAACTAGAAGAAATAAATAATAGGTTTGGATGGCATGGATATTTATGCTATGATAGAATAACAGTGAATAAAGAGTTAATAATCATTGTATCCAGAAGACATTATTGAAGATTTGGCTACAAATAGAGCAAAAATTTTACACAAGACTTCCAGTTTGGACTTCACCTCAAGAAGCATATAAAATTGCCTCAACAAAACAAGTAAATCTACTAACATATCAAGAGTTGTTGGAATGGGAAGGGGATAAACCAGGAATGTGTGCAGCAGAAAAATGAAAGGCTGTAGGACATGAGCTAAATTGGTTCCCATGAAGACAACTCAAGAGAGAGATTTAAAATTGATCAAAAATTACATGGATTTGAGAGAAAAGAAAATGAATTAGATTTACTGATGAAGGGAGACCAAAAGAAGAGAATCTCCAAATTTTATAAATTATTGTTGAAAAGAGAAATGGAATCAGAAGTCGTTAGGTGGCCACAGAACACTGGACACTCAACTGAACTAGAAACTTGGGAGAGAGCACGGAAAAATTATATAAAATTTACACCAAACCTAAATTTAAGAGAAAATTTTTATAAAATGCTGCACAAATGGTACATGACTCCAGAAGGATTACAAAAAATAACTAAAAATGGGAACACAAGGTGTTGGAAATGTGATGAAAAGGTAGGATCTTTTTTTCATATGTGGTGGACTTGCAAGATAGCAAAAAAATTTTGGAAGGGGATACATGATGAAATTCAAAGAATCTGTAAGTTGAATTCTGAAATGAAACTGGAGTTTTATTTGTCAAATATGTTAGGGCAACAAACGGAAATAAGATGTCATCAGAAGATATTATATTTAATAACTGCTGCAAGGTTGACATATGCGCAATATTGGAAGAAAAGGAAATATACTGATATAGAAAAATGGAAGTTAAAAATTCTGGATATGGTAGAAACAGAAAAACTAACATGTTCTTTGAAAAATAAACCTATCCAGAACTTTGAAAGGGAATGGAGAGAAGTTTTGGATTGGATAAAGATATAAATGTATAAGAAACGAAGAAAGAAATAATGTAAGCGTTCTCTTCTTTGTTAAGCAGAAACTATGTTTGTACATAATAGAAATAAGTAGATTCAACTGGAAAATTTAAGCTTGGAAGTGGGAAGGGGGGGTAATTTTTAAAATTAAATTTTTAATAAAAACATTCTAAAAAAAAAAAGAATGCAATGTGTCTGGCCTAATTAACGTAACCTCCATTTCATATCAGATTCTCTGTCGCACAAGTAAGAATTCCTTTCATGGATTCTGTCTACCAGAAACCAAGGGAAAGCGTCTCTCATTTTCTTGTTTCTTACATCAACTTTCCTTATTTGGAGCAGCATGAACGGCTTATTCTACTTCTGTACATGCTGACTGACCATACTATCAAAGGTACTCTGCAAATTAATCAGTTAAGATATAGTACACTCTCTGACTGACCATCTAGCCAATCTAACCCCAAAGCATCACGGTCTTCTGCATTTGACCTTCCATTTACTGAAAAATATCTTGGCAAATCGTGATTCATCCCAGAAGCAACCAGATTAACTGAAAATCCACCAAATCTTTCCTGCAAATTGTCAAATACTTCTTGATTTAAACTCTATTCCCTTGGAGGGATGTAATTTCTGCTCAAATAGTCCAACTCCAAATTTAGAGTTCCCTTTAAATTAACTGCTAAGACAGTCCTCACAATCTTCTCTGCCTACTTCAGAATCTTGGTGGACTCTTCTACTAACTTGCAGGATCTTTTTCCTCGATTGCATAAATACGCCTTTACAAAGACATTATCTATATAAATCTGTATATTCTTGTTCCTTCTAATGTCTGTGAACTGCAACATTGCTAGTCTGACAACCCTAATTAGTAAAAAAATGTATACTGAGACTCTGCTCTGCTTTCTGATCACTTGCCTTAAGTCATCTGACCCATGCAATGTGCTCCCCAACTGTGTAAGCTTGCATCCAATGTTACTGTTAACTTGTTCTGAGGGACAAATGATGCCCCTTGCTCTAAATTCTTGGAACTCGGCAACCATGCTGTTTTCCTCTGCACCTGTTTTGGAACTCTAACACTCACACGGGGCCTTCTTACAATTTCTCCCTGAAACAGCCTCAGGAACATCTGCAATGGTCTCAAATGGAACCTTGACCATGAAACCAGCTGAACTGTGGACATTAGCTTTCCTAATATTTTGGCTAGATTCACAAGATACACTATTCTCCTCCTCCTCCAATTCAGTAATTCTCTGATTTTTCTTCTTTCCTTTGAAAGGAATACACAACTTTTCTGCAAATTCATCTCTGCTTCTCAATGCTACTGAGAAGGAAGTAGTCAGCTCTTTCTGAAATTTATGAGAAAGCCAAAATCCTGAAGACAATTCAGTGTAAATCTGAGATCCCTTTCTGCCTTTGCCTTGCAGTCTTCAGCAATATATCGTCTAAGTAGGGAACAAACTGTATTCATTTCTTAGATGAGCTATTATTAGAATTAATACTTTTGTAAAGACTCTGGGTACAGAAGCAAGGACAAACGGCAAAGCTCTGAACTGGTAATGGCTGCTGTTGAAGTCAACTCTCAGAAACTTCTTGCAACTGTTGCTCACTGGAACATGCAAATATGCTTCTCGTAAATCTAAGCAGATCAAAAGTTGTGTAATTCCAAGTTCTCCAAAGCTATTTGTAGAGTCTCCATCTTGCATTTTTTGTACTGCACATCACCATTTAGGAACTTCAGGTCCAACACAAGATGATTCCCTCCACTGTGCTCGGGAATTACGAAGAATAAACCTTTGTTTTCAAGGAATCTACTCTATCGCTTCTGTGTCTAATAAATGCTGAATTTCCTCCTGCACTATTTCTTGCTGTCGCTTCTTTGCACTGGTGAAAGCAGGTATCTTCCCTTTGGCTTCTTTGAGAAAGCAATCTGATAACCTTTTTAAACCACTTTGAGAACCTCTTTGTCTGTGGTTATGCTCTCCCAAAGATGACTCAAAAAAATCAACCTTCCCCCCACCAGAAGGCTCCTTAAGTCAAGATTGCTGCTTTCCAGCTCTAGCTGGCTAGTTTTATCTTTGTTTTGTTCTATTCCACTGCTGCCTGTATCCTCTATCCTCTCTGGGTCTCTTGAAAACGCTTCCTCCTCAAAAGGAATATTTTTCACCTCTGAAATATCTTCCATCTTCTTTCTCTGCAGTGATAGAAGTATCTGCCTTTTATCCTTCCCTTCCACCAAACTTTCTGTAATGCAAATTCTCCAAACAGTAATTTTCCTTGGAAAGGTACATTTACCAAGTTCACCTTACACATCTGCTTCCCAGTGCTTCAACCATATAGCCCTCTGCTCTACTGTGGTTGCAGATAGATACTACTGATGCTCATGAAATCTTTTTAAGGCCGAATCTATTCCCTTTTCGTCTCCATGTCTCAATAATATACCTCCTTCCTGAAAGACAATAGCATCAGGGACCTGTGATGACAGTGGACCATTGACCAATGGGATTAAGTTTATCCATAGTCTCTTAATCAAACGTATACAGGTTTTTACTGTAACCTATAATCTCTTTGAACCACTTGAGGCTTCTCAATCTACATGTGTAAAAATTCATGACACTGGAATCTGTACCGACTTAGAGACCATTCTTTTTAGCACTGATCCTACTGAAGTATTCTTTTTATTTTGCAACTTATCCTGGCTTGACTTCTCCACTTCTAATGTTAATAAGACTTTTTCAAGTAAACTCTTAAGTTTGTGTTTAAATCTCTTTATTCAAAAACTAAAGTAAACTCCTAAATTTAACGGCATCAAACAACCTAAATCCTTCAATTCTTTCTCCTTTGAGGACTGATCACTTCCAGATTGTATTTCATTATTCTCATGCAAAAATTCATTTTCTTCTTCCATTTTCATCTCTGATTAATAAATAAAATTATGAATCTAGTTAAGTAATCTAAGACATTAACCTTGATCAGCTGGCAAAGCACGAGAATAAAAACTGAAGGAGAGAGCTCTGATTCAACAATATTTAATGGCTCAGAATATTTGTCTCCTACCTTGCCGAGCTGGTGCAAGAGGATAAACCTAGAGAGCTGTGGATTGCTCCTTTAGCCTTTCTGAAAATGAATTCTGCAACTATGTTTGCCATCTGACAGAATTATACTGATACTTATAAAGATTCTACGAAAAAAAAAGTTTTATATTTCACATGAGAAAAGATTTTTCACCTGTATTTACAGGAGCCTGAAATGTAGCTGTTGTGCTGTCTCCCACATTTCTCTTGGACTCAAGCATCTGTCTTACTGTGCCAGCATTTCTATGAAATAAAGATTCATGTTAGCTATAACAAACAGTGCAAATGTCGAAATAAATAGTACAATATCGAGAACCTGCTCAATTCTGGTTGACTATAATGACTTTCTGATGTGGTTCCATTAGATTGTCCAGCATACATTTGCTTTTGGAGACCAGTTCTACCTAGAGAGCCTGTTTCTTCAAAGCTGAGGGGTCCCTGACGCCAACATATTATGGATGAATGGCTTGAAAAACCACATGTGCCTCATCAAAAAACTATTTTACACCCCCCAACAGAACCTTAATTTCAAGAACCCCTTAGAGCCAAGTACTGAAGAAATAGGTGACTTGAGCTAGCCTCTGATGGGAGATGCATGCCTGGTGCTTACCTCTTCTTCCTGTGTGTCTGTACATTTGGTAGGAGGAGCCACCTTTTATTTTTGCCTGCCACTATTCTTCCACTTGTAGAGAGAAAACTTGAAAACTTTCCTGAATGAGCACTAAAACAGCCTAATACCTTGTGTAATGGTCCACTGAGTAAGCAGTCTGACACTGCATGATCCTGGCCCACATGACCGAGGAGGAAAAAACTTAAAAATCCAAGTATTTATCACAATCAATGAATTCCAAACTGTCTCTCATTCACAACTATCCCAACTATTGCTATCTCGTATGTATATACATTAAAAAGACTTAAGATGAATTTCTGAGAAATAAGGAACAAAACAATCCGGGGCTCTAAGAACTCATATTCTACACAGCTGGCTTCCTAACCACATGAGAATCAGTGAACAGACTCATGCTTTTAACAGCAGAAGAACAGTGCTGAATAATTAATATATGAAAAACATAACTGCTAATGTATTTTATATTTTTTGATACAACTATCAATCCCAGCACGGTTAAAAACAAACTTCTACAAAAAAACCCCGTTATAGCTATATTTTCAATGCTTACCGATACTGCACGTTGTTGATACCACCTGTGTCGCTACCTGCTTTTCCTGGGGATTGGGCCATGTTTTGTGGATTCTACAAAGTGATGCAAGTTAGATGAGTTCCATGTTTTAAAAGCTAAACTTCATACAGTATCATTCTATCTACCAAGCACAGGTTTATGCTTTTAGAAACTCCATGAACTATCCTGTAAGTACATTCATTACATAATATGATCTTCTCTTCTCCTGATGCCTCTAATACTGAATTTCTGTATGGTCTGTATCTACCAACATTTTTATAATCCTGCTTTTTTCATGCAGCAATAACTTCTAGATGCAAATACTGTTACGGCAACATATCTCATTTCTTCTTTGGATTTCAACAAAAAAAGAAATAAAAGTCATCGCTTGAAACAGAGATCTTTGCTCTGGTTTATGAGTCACATGACATGAAGCATGCCAGAACTGTGAAATATTTAACTTCCACAAAATGCTTAGCAGCGCCTCTGTAGTACAGTTGATTCTGAAGCATTTAAAATATTACATATCCTGCATGCTCCAACTCAGTAGGTAATAGGAACAATTATAAAGTTTTGTAGGATTTCTAGCTATCTCATGGATTTTCTGGAAGACTCAGCAGATAAAAGTTGGTATTGGAATTCTCATGCCCTGTGTTTGCAAATATGCAAGCTATTATATCTACTGCATGCCCTAAATAAGTAGGCAAAGATTTTTTAGATAAGGAGACTAATTACAGAGTTTGAAGACTTGTGGTTACGGTTCATTTTTAATTCTGTAGCAGCAGTAATAGCAATATATCTTGCCCTATACTTCCTACCCCAATTTTTAGTAGACACTCATTAACTAAGACTAAACATCTATTAATCCACGTGCTAAGAAGCTATTCTGATGAAGTAACTGGAGATATTCTTCTTCACTACTGTTCAAGAAAAATTCCGCACTTCTGTTTAATCTTTTAAACAAAGCTAAACTGTTGATCACAAGTTCACCAAATTAACACACAGACTTCCTTGTCACTTAAATGCACTGCATAGCCAACCAATATTTCGCATAGGAGTATGTTCCATTAAAGAAGCATGTGAATGACTCCAGGATGATCACCACCAAGTCATTTATTTGTAATGGACAGCAAAACAGAAAAAGTAATTGAAAGCTTAATTCTTACTTCAGGCTTTTTTTTTGAGTCTTCTCTGGCTGCTCCAAACCTTTTTGTCAATCTTGCAATTTTAGCCTTTAAATAAGATGAAAACAGCATGGAAGTTAAGACAGATTCTCAGTTTGCTTAACTTAATGGATTGGTAAGGCTTACTGTCAAGGCAACAAGATCTCATAGTAAAACAAAAATCATACACTCACAAGCTAAACTTCTTTTATAATTATTATGAAAGAACAGGTTACTTACCTGTAACTGTAGTTCTTCAAGTCGTCATCTGTGCCCTCACACGTGAATCTTCGCGCATGCGCAGTAGCATTCGGAAGATTCTAGAGCTAAGCAGTTTGGCGGGAACCCCTCCCCCCACTTGTACTGAGCATGCTCAGCCCGCCAAGCCAACAGTCTCTCCTCAGTTCTGGAGTCCGCCGGAGCAGGACCTGAAGAAGGGAAGGCTGAGCGGGTATGTGTGAGGGCACACATGACCACTCGAAGAACTACAGTTACAG
The DNA here is from genome assembly GCA_030412105.1 of Cyclura pinguis. Lineage (NCBI taxonomy): Eukaryota > Metazoa > Chordata > Lepidosauria > Squamata > Iguanidae > Cyclura > Cyclura pinguis. The sequence continues at coordinate 43,226,050 of CM059603.1, forward strand.
GTAAGCAACCTGTTCTTTTTCTTCGTGGTCTCTGTGCCTCACACACTGGGAGATTATGTAGCTTACCAGTGGACAGTGGGTCAAGTCCTAGAGAATGGAAGACAACACCGCACGGCCAAAGCAAGCATCCCTTCTGGCCCAGCTGTCCAGTCGGTAGTGATGCAGGAAAGTCAAAGGTCGTGATCAGGTAGCCACACAACACAGTTCCTGCAGGTTCACCCCTCGAAGGAGAGCTGCTGAAGAGGCCACGCCTCTAGTGGAGTGGGCACGGAGCAAAGCTGGCGGAGGCTGTTTAGCCAGTTCATACGCCGGGAGAATGGTTTGGAGCACTCACTTAGAAAATCTTTGGGTGACACCTTCCGGCCCTTTCGACGACCACCGTAACAAACGAACAGGTGGGGAGTTTGGAGAAAAGACGAAGTCGGGTGGATGTAAAAAGCCAGAGCTTGACGGGTGTCGAGTGCATGGAGAGATCACTCCAGAGGCATAGTTGGGTCCGGATAGAAAATAGGAAGGATGACTTCCTGGTTGAGATGGAAATCGGAGACAACCTTAGGCAAGAAGGAGATGTCTGGACGCGAGACAACCTTGTCCCAGTAGAAGACAAGGAACAGCTTGTCAGACCAAAGCGCAGTAAGCTCACTCGCTCGCCTGGCCGAGGTGACAGCGACGAGGAAGGTTGTCTTCATAGTCAGGAGCCTGACATCGGAGGTAGCCATAGGTTCAAAGGGCGGTCGCGTCAGTTGCGAGAGCACGAAGGACAGCGACCAAGACGGAAGCCGTAGCAATACCAGCGGATAAAGATGCTGTAGTCTCTTAAAGAACCGCTTAAGGGTAGCATCTTGGAAGAGAGCTGCAGAGGTGGAACCACGAGGCTGGTAGGCAACAATAGCCGCGAGGTAGACCCTTAATGATGAAAAGGCCAATCCTGTTCCCAGAGGTACAGAAGGAAGTGCAACATGGTAGATAGGACAACAGGTGATGCCAGCTCATGATGAGCATCGGCAAAGGCGATGAACCTCTGCCACTTGTAGTGGTAAGACTCCTTCCTGGCAGCAGTGAGGACATCCCGTATAGCTGGAACATCTAAGGGATTATCCGCCAAGCATGGAGACACAGGAGTGGCAGGTCCGGATGCAGCACGAGACCTTCCGAATAGGAAAGGAGGTCCTGTACCGCTGGAAGCTTGAGAGCCCTGCCTCGAGCTGCTTCAAAGAGGGGCCTGAACCAGTGCTGTCTCGGCCAGTACGGAGCCACCAGGATGGCGTCGGCGCGGTCAGAAAGGATCTTGGCGACCACTCGACCCAGAAGTGGGAACAGCAGGAATACGTACAACAATCTCTTGTCCCACTGGAATTGAAAGGCGTCACCGAGAGAGCCTCGACCTAAGCCAGCCCTCAAGCAGTACCAGGAGCACTTCTGGTTCTGACTGCTGGCAAAGAGGTCTATGGATGGCTGACACCATTGGGCCACTATTGCCCGGACCGCAGTCTCAGAGAGGGACCACTTGTGGTGGCACAAGGTGTCTGTGCTGAGGGTATCTGCTGTGATGTTTTCCCGGCCCGCCAGGTGGACAGCGACTGGGTGAACTTGGAGCGGTATGCACCAGTCCCAAAGGCGGAAGGCAATGTTGAGGAGGGTGGTGGATCGGGCACCCCGTCTGTTCACATAACACACGGCCGTTGTGTTGTCCGAGAGGATCTGCACCGTGCGGCCGACGACAAGATTGTGAAACGCCTGTAGCGCCTTCAGAATGGTGAGAAGTTCTAGGGCACTGATGTGAAGGTGAGTCTCTAGGTCGATCCAGTGCCCTTGCACCCTGAGAACGCTGCTATGCACTCCCCATCCACAGAGAAAGGCGTCTGTTGTCACCGTAACCCGGGTCGACGAACGGCATTCCCGAGAGGATGTGCCGGAGGAAGAGCCACCACAGAAGAGAGCCGCGCACCTGCAGAGGGATCCGCAGGAGGTGGCCCTGGTCGTCCAGTAGAGGGTCGAAGACCCTGATGAACCAGTGCTGTAGCGGACGGGCACGAAGGTGGGAGAGGTAGGTGACTGCCGCCGCCGCCATGTAGCTGAGAAGTTGCTGGATCCTCCTCGCCGAGACCACCGGGGTGCGGAGGACAGCAGTAGCAGCTCAACGTAGAGTGCAGGCCCGCTTCAGTGGAAGGAAGGTCTTGGCTGAAACAGAGTCCAGGGTGGCTCCAATGAAGTCCAAAACTTGGGTTGGTTCGAGGTGCGACTTCTTCGGATTCACCCTGAGACCAAGGCAGGACAGAACAGACAGTATGCGATGGATGTCCTTGTATAGTTTCTGCTTGCAGGGCACCACCAACAGGCAGTCGTCGAGATAAGGGAACAGAATAACGTGCTTCGTGCACAGGTATGATACCACCGGGACCATGGATTTGGTGAAGACCCTGGGAGCGGCAGACACTCCGAACGGCAGGACTTTGTACTGGTAACAGATGCCGTCAACCGCCAATTGCAGGTACCTCCTGTGGTGGGGTCGAATTGCGATACAGAAGTAGGCGTCTCGCAGGAAAGGCAGGATGGAGGATAAAGTGACCAACTTGAACTTTTGGGGGAGAATGTAGGAATTCAGCCCCCTGAGGTCCAGGATCGGTCGCAAGGTACCGTCCAATTTTGGTTCTGTGAAGTACCGGGAAAAGAAGATGGTGGTACTAGCCCAGAACAGGATCTGTTCTATGGCCCCTTTCTGCAGTAGGGACTGTATCTCCTCTAGCAGAGCTGGGTTGGCCGGGGTGGAATAGTAGACGCCTCGAGGTGGTATATTTTGAAATTTGATGGCATAACCAAGACGGACGATGGAGAGAACCCAAGAGTCCGTGGTGATGTGACGCCATTTGCTGAGATGTCGGGCCAAACCCAGGTGCTCGATGAAGCTGGTAGGTGCGCAGAAGAGTGGATGTGGCGGCAACCCACGGGGGAAGTCAAAACCTCGACTTCGTTGTGGACGATGACTTCTTAGAAGACAGCTGACATCTTCTCAGGGGCCTGCAGGCAGAAGACGGTACCGAGGATCGAACTAATGTTCGGCGCAGCAAACAAGACTGGTAGGTGTAGGATGACTGACGCCAGGAAGAACAGGAAGCAAAACTGTGACGGGACTGCAGCATTTGGTTGATCCCCATCCATTTCGCTCTGAGGCGCGCCTTCACAAGATGGTCCATCATGTCATCCGTCATATAATGGAATAGTTCCTGTCCATCGAAGGGCAAATCCTCGATACGCTTCCTACTGTCCTTCTGGAGCCCCACAAACAGTAGCCAGGCGAATCGTTGAACGGCGATAGCACCCACCATCACTTGGGCCGCTCCCTCGACCGCATGCCGAGAGGACAGAATCTGCTGATTGGACAGCGCTGATTCATTATAAAATTGGGTCGCACTCGTCCAGTGATTGTCAAGGTCAAGGCAACAACGAAGCAGACGCAGAGGCAGAACTTGGATTTAATAGCTTTACTAGTAATAACTCAAAGAGATTACTTCACCAAATGTCAGCGTAAACAAACGGCAAACTCAAAACAGCTAGGTCTGACTGGAACCAAGAGCCCACAATACAGGGTGCGGATTCACGGTTGGTAGACGGTTGTTGTCCCATGCCCACCCCCCACCGCGTCTGACTTAAATAATCCACTGCAGCCCAGCTGAAGCCGATCCCCTGTCCGTTGGCCCAGCTCACAGCTGGAGCCCCTCAAGCCGTCGGGGACAAGCCATCAATCGCTTTTCCCGTAGCTGCTGAAACCTCCGGACTGCCCCCTTCTCCAATCGCCTCTGGAGGACGTTGGGGGAGGGTCCGCTGCAAACTCTGGACTGGAGTCAGAAACACCAGCCTCTGCCCCTGGAGCACAAATGTCTGCGGCAGGTGCTGGCCCGGGCTCCGCGCCAGGGACCGCTGTGGAGTCGCAGGCAGACTCCTCCCTAGGCTCTGAAGGAGACCACCCTCCCGAGGGCCCCTCCAAGGGATCCTCCCCAGGCTCGGAGTCCAAGTCCGAATCAGGAGCAAGATCAGCCTGGCTCATGACAGTGATCATCTGGCAGATGGGCCAGCAAAGGGTAAAACCTGTCCCAGATGTTGCATTGGTAAGCGGTGAGACAGGTCTGAGTGTTTGAAATCTTTGCAATTAGGGAGGATGCTGAATAAAAACATCTCCTGAAGGAGTCCAGCCTACGGTCCTCTCGTTCGGGCGGGGTGGTGTGCGCTCTCTTACCGCCCTTGGTCTGGGAAGATTCGACCACGATCGAATGTGGTACCAGGTGACTGAACAAGAAGTCGACATCCTTCTTTTGCGTCCTGTACCGGTGCTCTAGACGATGAGGTATCAGCTGCAAGGAGGCTGGCTGGGCCCAAGGGTGTTTCAATACCTCCTGCAAGACCGGCAGGAAAGGTATTGGTGCCGCAGATGGTGGGTGCATGTCCACATAGTGGAACACCGGATCCTGCACTGTTGGAGCCAGTCCAGAGACATCAAGGCCAAGGCATTGGCCATGCGGAGAAGGATTTCCAAAAATTGCTTAACGTCCTCGGGTGCCGAGTCCAGTGTGGGCTCTCCAAAAGCCAGTGGTGGGGACACACGCAAGTCAGGTGTGGAGTCGCCAGAGTCTGAGTTGGACTCATGACTGTGAGGAGTGCGAAGACGGCCCTTGGGCCAGCGGTAACTGAGACGGCAAATCAATGGTTGGTTGAGGTGGAGCGGTGGCCATCGATTGTACGGAAGACGGTACCGACGGTAGAAGAACTGACAGCGGTGCTGTGGAAGTCGAGATCAGCAGAACAGTAGGAATCAGCCGCTGAATCCACTGAGTAGATGCCGGCGTCGTCATCGACTACTGGGGCAGTGGAGGGGCCTCCGTGGTGGGCCGAGAGATAGTAGCCATGACCTGAGAAGGTGGTGACATGGGCCTATAGCGTGGCGAGTGGTCTCTAGACCTCCTATGGTAGTAGGGGGATCTGGATCTCGAACGAGACGGAGAGCAGCGGTACCGGGATGCAGGACGATGCCGGGAGCCCGATGATGGCAATCGAGATCGACAGCGATATGGGGACCAGTGACTGACATCTGCATGGTACCAGTCTCTATAAGCAAGGGAATATGAATGGTAAGACCCCGGCTGCTCCCGCCACAAATGTTCGTGGCCATACTGCACGATGTATGACGCTGATGAGAACAACAAACTGATCCTCGTTCTGAACCTGCCACGACTGGAGGTGGCCTCCTGCCGCCACGGGGATCGATGTCTTTCAGCCCGATCCGGAGAGTGCGCTGCGCTATGGCGAGCGTGGCCGCGGGAGAACACTCTTATGTCGAGACGGAGCCCTTGGCGTCTCCAGAGAAGGAACCGGGTGGTCCATCCTATGTAGAGGGTGACCGAGCGGCATGGTTGGCGTAGCTAGCACAGGCGGTTCGGAAGGCCCAAGAGTCATCCCGGGCTGGTGGTAACGAGACCACTGGGAGCTGGGGATTGTCATGTTCCACAGATTTATCCATCACAGGTTGAGTTGGAGGAGGCGTCGGCGGACAAGTTGGCCGTGGAGAAGGCGAACTCCACTTCTCCTTCTTCTTCTTGTCCTTCATCACAGGATCAAAAGAAGAAGGTCATTTCTGCTGGGCCGTGGCAAGAGGCTTGGTTGGATGGGCTGCCTGCGAGCCCGCGGGGCATCCCCCAATGCAGAGGTAACCGGCATCCTATGAAGCTTTGGAATTCGTGGCAAGGTGGAGACTGAAGGCAAGGAAGACGGTACCGAGCCTGGTACTGATACCGTTGGTATCGCAGCCGTCGATACCAACGAGGGTGTGGTCGAAAGTCGTACCACCGAAGAGGAACAGGAAGCCATGGCAGTAAAGAGAGCGGTATTTTCAGCCGCCTGCTCTTTGATCTTCAAAGACTGTTCCCAACAGTGTGATTTTAACCTGGACGACCTGTTCCTCAGAGTCTGTGCCGTGAATTCTTTGCACACGGGGCAGGCCCGTACATTGTAGGTTTCTCCAAGGCAAAAAAGGCACTCGGAGTGCCCGTCGGAGAGAGTGACTTTACAATCACAAGAGACGCAATGCTTAAACAGAAAAGACATAAGAGAAAAGAAGGAATTCTCACAAAAGAGTCTGAAGAAGAAGGGGAGAAGTCTCACAAAAGGAATCAAAGATGAAACGAAGAAGAATCTGCTAAGCTGGAGAACCTTCCGTTCGCTGTGAACACGCTGGCGGACGAAAAAAACAGGAGAGACCGTTGGCTTGGTGAGCTGAGCATGCTCAGTACGAGCAGGGCGAGGGGTTCCCGCCAAGCTGCTTAGCTCTAGAATCTTCTGAACGCTACCGTTTATGCGCGAAGATTCCCAATGTGTGACGCACAGACACCATGAAGAAGAAAAAATCATTCTTATAACTGTCAAGATACAGTATCTTTGATCTTCATACACAGATATGCAAATTCTATGAACTTCAGACCCAGCAACGTTATAGGTAGTAGCGCAATTTGCCACTGCTAACAACTCAAGTCTTCTTTATTATAGTAAGGCTGCCTACAAAGGACGAAATGCCAATTATACCTTACGCTCTGTTTAAGGAAAAAGCTTACTACATACCAATCTAAAGTCTCCACAAACTTTTCACTGCAGGTGTTTCTCTACATATAGTTTTTTCTATAACAGCCTTTGATACTTGTTTTCAAAGCTTAGAATGGTAAAATTCAGAGAAAATGCTTTCCAAGTTACAGTGTATTTTACATAGAAGACACTTTTCTATGCCGTAACTGGATTTACAAAAATAAAGCAACAGCAAAATCTCAATAACACACATTTCTGTAGCGTTTCTTGTAATCAAGAGTCTAGCAATCCTATTTACAGCCATGATCAGCTGCTGAGACAATATGCTGAACCTCCCAGGAAGAATTCTAAAAATCATATGACAAATTTATTTGGATTGTTTCAACTAGGCCCAAATCAAGATTTCATTAACTCACACGTTGTTGTGTGCTTTCAAACCATTGATGGCTTATGACAATCCTAAACTTAAGTTATCATGCGGTTGTCTTAGCAAGATTTCTTCAGAGGAGGTTTTGCCTTTGTCTTCCTCTGAGACTGAGTGTGACATGCCCAAGATCACCCAGTGGATCTCCACAGCTGAGTAGGGATTTGAATTTCAGTCTCCAGAGCCCTGGTCCAATGCTCAAACCACTACACTATGCTGACTTTCTAACACACACAGACCAAGTGCTTAAATGAAGCAAATTTTTCAAGTCCATTGACTTCTGAAAGAATAGTTCACAGAAGGAAACTAAATCAGCTAGCTACCCATATCAACAGTTTCTATTACAAATCTATTTAATTAATATCCTTCTTCCTGCACAGGAGGCCGAAGTGGCTTAATTATTTTTTTCATTTTTAACAGTTTCTTCCAATGATATATTTGACACAGATCAATTATTATCTAACACTCTTGGGTCCAGTGAGTTTCTTTACCATGTGGCCTTATCTCTCCATCCTTGCTGAACAGAAGCAGTAGACAGAGCACTAAGCCACCCAGGTAATTCCTCTGCCAGCTTTCATTAGTCATAATGGGCAAGGAGGACTAGATGATAGGTGGTATTGCTTACATCTCTGAGAACCCTGTCCACATCCTTGGGAAATGCAATCTGAAAAGAATGCAGTAGACAGGACAAGCAGGTGCCAAATTCTCCAAATAAAAACAACAGTAACATAGGTAATCCAAATCAGAGATGCAGAGGTGATTTTAACCAAAATATTATTGCAGACAGGTCACAGCAGGTTACTGAACGATCTTGTGCTCCTGAAAATTATTTCCAATGAGACTTTTGGCTACCTTTTAGGATTAGTTTTATTACAAATACAATCGCAAGACAAAACATTTAATGCTACAAGCAAAATTCAGTTAACTGAAAGCAGAATATAAAGTTGGTACTTAGAAGACAAAGTAAACTTCTGGCCAAGGAAATGCCTCACGGTGGGAAATAAGCTGCATTTTTATTATAACATGTTACTTAAATAGGTGCCACATTTAAATTACATTTATTGAGTTTCTGTATGCTTTTTAACTCAGGAATGTGAGCTATCAGGGTTTTCTGTTAATGCTAGAGCACGAACTCTCTCTTCCATTGAGTGAGAAACGGTTAATTTTTTAGTTTAGAATAATTTCTAATCTTGCTGTTAAGCACAGAAAAAGGAAGACTTTATGTAGGGGAAAAAAAGCAATGTTTTCCAGGAGCCACCAATACTGGTGAAAACTCCATTTTTCTCATTAGTGACGGATTCCATTTCTGAGAAAATTTCTACCTGAAAGTGAATAATTTGTTGCCATAACCAGAGAATACTGTTAGTTATATCTACAGAATCTGGCATTACTGTCTCTGCTTATACAATTTAGTTTAATTGGTGTTTTTGTTGTTAACTATTGCCAAGTCAACTTTGGCTCACGGTGACCCTATGAATGAATGATCCTCCAAGTCAGCCTATCATCAAGTGTCCTGCTCAGGTCTTGTAGACTCAGGCTCATGGCTTCTTTAATTGATTTAATCAATTAAATCATCTTCTTTTCCTACTGCCTTCTATCTCACCAAGCTTTCTTGTCTTTCCTAGTTGAGTCAGGTCTTCTCATGATACAGCCAAAGTACAACAGCCTCAATTTAGTCATCTTGGCTTCTAGGGAGAGTTCAGGTTTTTTAGAAGTCTATGGTGTCCATAAAACTCTTCTCCAGCACATTTAAAATGAATTGATTTTCTTCCTATCAGCTTTTTTCACTGTTGAGCTTTCATAACCACACACAGAAATTGAGAGACTGGACTTACTGTGAGGATTCATTCTGGGATGGCAGGAGGAGGAATCCACAACGATTGGGTTAATCCTCACGTGCCAACCGGAACAAGCAGGATCCAGCATTCTTTTTCAGTTGAGACTGCTAGGACCCTAACTCCTCTCTGACAATTTTATTAAATAGTTCGATGAAACCGGTCGCTTTAACCTCTTAGTCTCTGAGTTTTTTTTCTTTTGGGTGGGTGTAGATTCCTCCTCCTGCTATCCCAGAGTGAATCATCACAGTGAGTCCAGTCTCTCATTCTCAGGATGGCACGGAAGAGTAATCCACAACAATTGGGACATACCCAAGCCACACCCTGGGTGGGATTACACTCCTGTTTTAACCACTGCTTGCAGCACAGTTCTCTACCAAAAGCTGCCTGTGCTAACTTGAATTTGTCTATCTTGTAATGCCAAACGCAAGTTGAAGGCTCTGATCAGCCCACAGCAGAACAAATATCGAGTAATGACGCAGTGACAGCATAAGTAGTACTTGTTGCCATGGATTTAGTTGAATGAGACCAAACATTCCCAGGTCTAGGTTTCCCGGTATAGTTATAACAGGTGAAAATGGAGGCCTTAATCTATTGACCAATAACTGTTTTAGAAGCTTTTTGCCCCAAAGTCTTCAGATTATAAGAAATAAACAGAGAATCTGTATGCCTAACTCGAGCAGTAATCTTGATATACGGTCTGACTGCTCTTTCAACATCAAGCAAGTGCCAACTTTTCTCCTCAGGATGCTTTGGATGAGGACAGAAATCAGGCAAGTGAATGACCTCCAGAGCATTCTTACTCCAAACACATTTAGGTAGAAAAGCTGGATCCAAAGTCAACGATAATTTATCATCATCAAACTTACACAAGTTTAGATTCATGGAAAGCACCGCCAACTCTGAAACACGTCTCACAGAAGTTATAGCCACCAAAAAAGCTGTCTTGACACTCATCAATTGCAGCAAAGCTTCCCTAATAGGTTCAAACGGAGGCCCAGTCAAACTATTGAGAACTAAATTCAGATTCCAAGTAGGAAAATGATGTTTAGTTGGAAAAGAGGTTAGAGTCGCCCCTTGCACAAACCTCTTTATATGAGGATGTCCTGACAAAGAAACACCTTCACACTTTTCAATGTCACTGCCAAAGCAGAAACCTGGTGTTTCAATGTATAAGGTCTTAAATCTCTCAGCAAATCATCCTGTAAAAACTGCAACACATTTTTAACTTGAATATCTGACATATGTAATCTCTTTATGTCACACAACTTATGAAAAGCCTTCCAAGTCATACTATAAATTCTCTGGGTTGACTGTTTCTAGACTCCAAGATGGCATCAATAACCTCTGAAGAATAATCTCATAGCTCTAACGCCTTCCTCTCAAGAGCTGAGCCATCAGATTCAGCCACTGAGGATTTGGATAATTCACTGGTCCTTGCCTCAGAAGGTCCCTTCTGACTGGCGATCTCCATGACTTACCCACTGACATCTGCTTCAACAGTGAGAACCATGGTCTTCTCAGCCAATGAGGAGCTATCAGGACCACTTCCGGTCGCTCCTGTTGTATCTTCAGAAGTACTCTCTGCATAATTTGAACTGGAGGGAGAGCATATTACCGATCCCTTGGCTATGGCACGGACAAGGCAGCCATTGCTTCTGCATTCCTGCTCCCGTCGATTGAGAAGAACCTTCTTAGTCTGTTGTTTTTGGCAGATGCAAGTAAGTCTATCCGAAAAGGACCTAGCCGCCCGCTCAAATTTTGAAACACAGAATAATTTAGTGTCCATTTTCCTGGATTTAACACATGCCATCTTAAGTAATCTGCTCTGATGTTTAACTTCCCCTTCAGATACACTGCTGTTATCAATCTTAGATTCTTCTCCACAATAACTAGTCTGATTCTTTCACCAAAAGTTTTGAGTGCAGACCCCCTTGATTCACACTATAAGCTCTCACTGTCATATTGTCCGTCCACATGTGCACATGCTGTCCCTTTACCAGATGTGTAAAATCTCAAAGCGCCTTTACCTCCAGAAAGTTTATGCTTTAGCTCTTGTCCTGTCCTTTCCAAACTCCTTGAATTGACACACTGAGACAGTGTGCCCCGCACCCAGTCAAACTCGCTTCTGTTATCATCTTCACATACTTCTTTACTAGTAAAGGCATACCTCTGTTCAAATTTCTTTCTGTCATCCACCATTTCCACTCCTTCTTCAAAGTGGTAGGCAGCTTCACCAGATAATGCATCTTCTACCCGATGTTCCACTGGTACAGAATCAAAAGTCTCTATAGTTTTCTGGAATGATATCTTCTCCAAGCAACCAGATGAATCATTGAGACGAGCATACCCATAACTCAAGCCAACACCATTAAGTCCTCTGACTTTCAAGACCTCATCTCCATTGCACATTGCTTGACTTTCAATTTCCTCTCCTCTGAGAGACAGACACGCCCCACACTGGTATCTATCTGAGCTCCCAGATGAGTAACTGACCTTCTTGGCTCCTGATGATTGTTCTTGTAATTGATTAGAAATCCAAACTTTCTAACACTTGAATGGTCTTGTTCAAATTGCTCAACAATTTTTCTCGAGATTGTGCCTTTACCAAAATGTTGTCCAAGTAAGGATAAAGATGCACTCCCTTCTGTCTGAGGAAAGCTATCAGTGGAATGAACACCTTTGTAAACACCCTTGAGGCTGACAGCAACCTAAAGAGTAGGGCTTTGAACTGGAAGTGCCTCTTCATATACTGGAATCTTAAATACTTTCTGTCTGAAATTCTCATGAGCAAACGAAGATACGCCTCCCTCAAATCGAATGAGGCCATCCAATTGCCCTCCTGAAGATTCTCTTTTATATTCTGAAGCATCTCCATCCTGAATCTCAGATACCTCACAAATTTGTTGAGATATCTGAGATTCAACACAGGACGGTAAGTCCCACTGCTTTTGGCCTCAGTAAAGAATATGGAATAAATTCCAGAGAACCATTGACTCTCCAGAGCCTCCTCCATGAGACCAATTTCCATCAGATGACTTATCTCTTGTATCACTATTCTCTGTTTCTTCACATACCTTGACACTGGAGAAGACACAAATCTGCTTTTCGGCACCCTGTCAAACAGTATCTTGTAACCTTCAGGTCATTATCACTTGAAGCACCCAATGATCTGAAGTTACTTTTGTCCACAAGGTACCGAATCTTTCCCCTATATCCACACTGTCTTTGTCAGAACTGCATTCTACCCCTTTTCTGAGTAGAACTTCCTCCTCTTCCTTGTCTCAACATTTGTCTTCCACAGGATCCCGATCTATTAAATTGCCCCTTTTGTCTGTTCCACTGCTGCCTTCCAAACTTAAAGCCCTATTGTCTACTAGTTCCTTTACTTCCACAAAAGGAGTAAAAACCTCCATGAAAAGACTTTCTTTCCACCTTCTTCTTCTGCAAAGTTGGCATCACCTGTTTTTTCTCTCAACTCTCTACCAAAATCTTTTCCAAAGCCTGATTTCCAAAAAGCAACTCTCCCTTGAAAAGTACAAGTGCCAAATTATTTTTAGACATTTGGTCCACTTTCCAGTGGTGTAACTACAAACATCTTCTAACCACTGCCAAAGCATTTATATTCCTCGCCATAAAAGCCACCGAATCATAACTAGCATCTGCTACATATTCCAAAACTTTCCTAACTCTCGTCAAAGCTTTAAAAACAGATCACTCCTGAATTTGATTACATTCCATAATATCCTGCATCCACAGGACTGCAGCCTGTGCAAACACAGATGCTACTACTGATGATGTAAAGCTGATACTGATGCGGCTAAAGCAGAATCTTCACGCACTTTTTTTAAAGCTGAATCTGCTCATCTTTCATCTACTTTCATCTACTTATTTTAAAGTAGTATATCTCTCTAAAGGAATCAAAGCCCCTGATATAAAGGCTGCTATCGGTCCATCAACCAATGGGAATTTAAGGAACTGCAACTCCTTCTTTCCGAACAAATAAAGTTTATTTGAACTTCCTAACAGCCTATGAGTGTTAATAGATTCTTCCCATTGACGATGTATGAATTCCTTAAACATGTCTGGCGTTGGTATTTCAGAATTATGACATTTTTTTTTCTTAATCACGGCTGCTACCTTGTCCTTGTCTTTCATTTCCTTGCTCTGATCCTTATCCATATCTAAATCCAGACCTCAAGTATTCAATACTCTTATCAACAAACCTCTAAAATCATCTTTACAGAATAACCTACACTCATCCACTACACTGTCCTCACCATCATCAGAAGAATCTGCAGACTCTTCCATCTCCACTTCCATAACATCCTCCTGAAAACCATCATCCTCATCCACCTCAATCAAATGTCCCTGTTTCGCTTTCTTACTACTCCATTATTTTGCTCCATCATTTCCAATTCATCATCCACAGCTTCACCAATTCCTCTTTTCCTTCCTTTCCCTTTCCCTTGTACTACTTCTAAATCCTTTCCTTTCTGACCCTCTATTCCTCTCAACTCATCTTCCACAAACTCATTTATATGTTCATTCTCCTTAAAATACCTTTAGAACTAGATTTAATACCTACTGTGCTTGATCGCTCATGAATATTCATTTTCAATTCATTCAACTGATTTTTAATACTATCTATCATAGAAATCAATTCATTTGAAACAGTTTGCTTGATCAAATATTGTATCTCATTAACGCCATACGAATTGCCATGCATTACTCACGTTATCTCATTAATTGTAGCTAAGCCAGGGACATCCATACGCACACAAAAACTCCCAGTCCTGGTGCTGTCAGTCATATACATATTTCTCTCAGGTAATTCATGTCCGTGAACAGTACTCCCCCTCTAGGTATCACGCTCAACCTGCAAACCTTTTGAAACCTCAGTAAGCATCTGCTTGAGACAACTCACAAGCTCAGGGGAGAAACGTCCAGCCGTCTGTGTCTCCGCAGCAGATTCCAGGCTTCCACAAGTCTTTCCACCCCCGTGCTCACTCTGACAAAACCCTGAGGACTTAGGAGAAACAGAGCATGCTCACAGTGAGCACCAATCAGGTGTTGCTCTACTCACTGCTTCTGTGTAGTTTGGGCAAGCCTCCAAGCATGCTCCGGAAAGGGAGTTTCGCTCCTTCACAGCCCCTCCTTTCTTGGAATCTGCTAACTCAACATGGCGGATAGAACTGACTCCATGAAGTTTCCCCACTGACGCTGCAGATTTCGGTGGCTTGGACACCATGTGGACCCAGCAGGTGCTCCAGCACCTTTCTTTTTCTGTTTCTCCGTCTTTGGCAATGAATTAGCTGCTTTAGCAGCCTTACCTTCTAATTTCTGTCCTCTTTTTGAATCAGATACCAGTTTAACTTCCTCAGATTCATTCTCACTAGAAGTGAGGAATACTTTCCTCAAAGTCTCTTTCTTATCCTCTCCAGAGGCTTGCTGAGTGGTGGCCTTCTGGGGGACTTTGCCATTTGCCAAATCATTTTTATTTGACTGAGCGCCCCTTTGTTCAGTTGGTGTCTGCGAAGACAAATTTATGGCATTTTTGGCACTTCCTTCCTCAGTGCACCGCTGAGCGGTGGGTATCTGAGTGTTTATTTCCTTCACCAACTCCATTACTTTCTTCATACTTTCTAAAACCCTAATAGTCAGAGAGAGGCAAAAGCCTGACTGGTTTGCTCGGCAGGAAAATGAAAACTGTCAGATAGGGGTTAGGATCCTAATAGTCTCAACTAAAAAAGAATGCTGGATCCTGCCTGTTCCAGTTGGCACATGGGGATTAACCCAAACGCTGTGGATTACTCCTCCATGTCATTCTGAGAATGGAAACAGGATGGCATGGACAATCCTAACTTTACTATTCAATGACATATATTTACACTTCAGGACCTCATTTAGTTCCATCGCAGCTGGTCTTCCTAGTCCTAGCTTTCTTCTGATATGATTGCAATCTTCATTTTAATGACTGAGCCATGAAATGGAAAGGTATGGAAAATCGTGGAACTATTTCAGTGTCTTCATTGTCTACTTTAAAGTTAAGTAAATCACCTGAGTTCATCATTTTTGTTTTCTTAATGTTCAACTGTAAACCTCCCTTTGCACCTTTTTCTCAACTTTCTTCAGTAATCATTCCAAATCCTTGCTATTTTCTGCTAGCAGCATGGTGTCATCTGCATATCTTACACTGTTGATGTTCCTTTCTCCTATTTACAAGTTTCCTTCCTTCAGTCTAACCCTGCAGCCTTGCTTAACCCCTTTGCCAGTTGGAAACCTTTCTGTTTTTCTGTATTCTGTCCTGACAGTAGCCTCTTGGAGTAGACCACCACAAAATGATGTCAATACAATGCTCTGTAACTTCTGTTAAAACTGAGTGCATGGGAACCTTTCCAACTGAGCCATGTAAGTCTATGCCAATTCATCTGTGAAAAAACCTTGTCATCTGAAAGATTCTGCTGGACACATCATGGTGCCAAAGATGAACCTTGCATCTGCCTTGCATCTGATTTATCTTTCCCTCCACTTGAATCTTACTTCTCCTATATATCTGATGTTCAAGTGCCAGCCTGTTGAAATTGGTCAACAACTGCTTAACATGGCTCTCCTCAAAGAACTTTATCCAAAGGTTACCTGGATGTTGGAAAGGAGTCACCAATGTAACAGGAAGTGGGACTGTTTTCATAGCTGCACCCTCCTCCCTGCATAACTGCACATAGCCCAGATCTACTCAAAAGAACTGAGAAGCAGATATGGAAGTTGTATAGTGAACTGTTAATGTTAAGTGGAACTGCCAAAAGTCAAGACCTTCTCCCTCCCATTGACAGATATCTATCAGTGCAGCAGTCAGTGCTGGATACAATGCTTTGTTTCATTTTCCCAGGGGAAAAACACAAAATGTTTTGACATATCATAAAAACAAACACATAAAAACAAAATGGTGTACTACTAAGAAAAAACATTATATCCATTAATAGGAATTACACTTTTTAATGCTTGGAAAAATGGGAAAACAGTATCATAAAATCTTGAAAACACATGTTTGCATACCTGTAATTCAGTAAGCACCGTTTTATGTCTTTTGCTACATTCAATCTTATCTACTCTAGTTTTCAAGTCTGCTAAAGTTTTATCAAACACAGCACACTGTAGGGCACTGAACTTCTCTTCTAGAAACCGATGGATGACCTGCAAAATAAAGATAAAGATTTATTGGTTATATTGCTAATTCACACAAACTGCTGTGAATATTGTTATCGAAGATAGCCAGACTTCTTGCTGAAATCCAAGTACTATCATTCAATGAAATCATAATTTAAAACATGGGTGGGCAACACATGACTCATGGTATCACATGAAGTTCCTCTAGCTCTTTTTGAGGCATCCAGAACCCCTGCTGCACACCACCAAATTTCAAGAGGTCAATCAATTTGATTAAATCTGAACCAAGGCACTTTCAATATTATAGGTTAGCCCAGTGACTCTAAACCTGGGGTCTGTGGACCCCTGGGAGTCCACGGAGCACTAACAACAGGTCCATGAAAACCTGCTGCTGGACACCAACAGCAGCAACAGGCACTTGGCAGTGGGGGTGTTGTGGGTGCTGAAACTGCTCCTTCGTTTGCAAAAAGAGGAGCAGTTTGGGCACATACACACATACCTCTGTTGCCCCATCCCTGACGAAAGGGACACAGAAGCAGGTATGTGTGCATGCCCAAACCATGACCCTGGAGACCAGGTTTATTTTCCCCCCTCCCTTGGGAATGTGCTTTATTTTATAAATAACAGAATCAAACAATTAATAGTGAATAAAATATTACATCACAGTCTAATCCATATTTCAATATATCTTTCCCCCCCTTTTTTTCATTTTTTTCGCTCCCCCTTCCCAATCTATATTTTACAAAATAACAATATTATATAAAGTAGTATAATCCCCCACCCCTCCCCTCAATGGCTTAGCAGAGGTTTAATTAATTCTTCTCATATTGAAAAATCTTCATTCAGAATGTGGGATATGAATTTAATTACATTATTGATTTCGCCGTACTCCATATCTTCTTTAATCTTTATAAGCAGTAATTCCCAACTTAATTTCCACCCCCCCTTCCTTCAGTATTCCCATAAACTTTAATCTTCTTTCCCTCAAAATATCAAACATTAAATTTTCAGCCAAATATTTATCAAGTTTGTTTATACTCCAAATTGTTTTATCTTTCCATCCTAATGCTAATACAACTTGTGCTGCTTTTAATATGTTTATAACCGCTTTTTCCTCATTATTTTTCAGCCCCTTGTCCTTTAAATTTAATGTTATACAATTTCCCCTATTCAATTGTATATCCTTACCTATTATTCTATAAATCTCAATTTTAACCTTGTCCCAACATTTTTGAACAAAGGGACATTCCCACCACATATGTATATATATGCCTTTAGCCCCACAACCGTGCCAGCACTTTGAGGATATATTTTCTCTAAAAAATGCTAATTGGGAAGGTGTTCTATACCATCGGCCAATCAATTTCATTTGTTGTTCTTTTATCCTAGTATTCTTATTTTTCTCTATTTCTTGTATCCATACTTGAATCCCCTCCCTTTCTATTTTTAAATCCCTTTCCCAATTTACCCTTAAGCAATCTAGGACTCTAATCTGATTCCCTAACATTCCTCTATATAATTGTCCAATCATACATTTATCCTCATATAACTTTTTTTTAATGATTTCCTCGAGCGGGGTTACATTAACCTGATTTGAATTTTTGATTATTTCATGTAGCGAATGATTTGTTCCAACTGTATGTAGCCAGTAATTCTTATCTATTAAATTAGTAAATCTATCTATTCCCCATGGCCTTCCTTGTTCATCAAGGAGATCTCCTAACACTCTAATTCCTTCATTATTTAATCTCTTTAACATTCTCCCTGAGACCAAGTTTTAAATCTCCACTTGGCCACGGAAACCCATTGAGTTACCTTAGGCAAGTCACATTCTCTCAGCCTCAGAGGAAGGCAAAGGTAACAAATCTTGTCAAGAAAACCCTCATGACAGGTTCACCTTAGGGACACCATAGGTCAGTTTTCAAATGGGAGAGACATGATGGCTAGAAAGAACCTTCTCCGTGTCAGCAACACTTTGTTGTTGTGTGTCTTCAAGTCACTTATGACTTATGGCAACTCTAAGGTAAGCCTATCACAGGCGGGTTTTTTTGGCAAGTTTTTTAGGAAAGGGTTTGCCTTTCCCTTCCTCTGAAGCTGAGAGAATGTGACTTGCCCAAGGTCACCCAGTGTCTGAGTGGGAATTTGAATCCTAATCTCCAGAGCCTTTAATAAACAAATATTTGAAAATGTTAAAAATATTTGCATATTTAAATCTAAATTTAAATATTTAAATCTTAACTTTGAGGTTTCCCAACCAAATATATATAAGTATTCGCAAGGGGTCCCTGGTAAATAAAGGGTAAAGAATCACTATGTTAGCTTCTCAAACTGAACTGTAAAAAAAGCACTTTAAGGCATCTATCTTCAAAACCATTAAGAACATGGAATGAAAATGAAATTCAGTAAATACCCAGGATTAATTGCACTCTCTTAACTTTAAGAGAGGATTTTAGTAGAAAATTTTGAGGACACATTAATACATTTAATTTAGTAACTGGAGCATGATCTGACACTATCATAAGTAATATATTAACTCTGAAAATTTTAGTTAAAGCATTAGAGAAAACAAAAATATCAGTTCTCAAATATAATTTATATGGATAAGAATAAAATATCCATTGGGCAATTAAATCGAATTGATTGCCACCACAAAACAAGTCACTGGGAAGTCACACAAACTATTTATTGCTATTTATTTACAGGAATACATTTCAAACGACCTTCTGTTCTTACTTCCACAACTACCTTAAAGTAAGACGTTGTACCTCCCTCAGAGAGGCTAGCAGGACCGGAGCATTTGAGGAGAGCCTCAGTATACCTGCAGCTCAGTTGAGGGTGCCTCAGCTGTTTGCACAGAAAAATCAAACTCCCTAGATAAGCCAGGCAACAAACACTCTACAGCCACTTTGGTCTGATATCCTGGCTCTCAGCCTCTGGACTGTTAATAAAAACACATGGCTTCTCATTTCATCAAGTGAATAAAGAGCAATATTTCAAGCTTTTGGATTTAATCCGGATCACTAACAGATAGCAGTAAACAGTACTGTTGATTGGTTAGGTAAAATAGGAATGTGATCTGACTTCAGTCTTGCATGGTCAACCTTTTTTCTAAATTCCATTGATGAATTTAAAATGTACCTGTCAAAGACTAAATTCAACTGCTAGTCCCAAATACTGCAGGCCCACTGTATTTATTTATTCATTAAATTTATATCCTGCCTTTTTCGCAAATGGGATTCAAAGTGGTTACTGAACTATTCAATAATTGATTCAATGGATCTAACTCTGGTTGGGCCTTTTAATTGGAGCTAAGCAAATAATGGTACACTCAAGATCTCTTCAAGAATACCTAACCAATTTTTTTTGCTGAAAGTCTACATGCATCCCAGTATGATGTATATGGGGCTACATAAAATCCCCCAAGTTCAGTTGGACTTACTTCACAGCTTATGGCCTTAGGATTGTAGCCCTGAGCCAACATTCTCACACTCTGCAAGAATCCCAGTCACAAGCAGACACTAGATGGTTTACAGTTTACACTGGGTTCACCCATAACATAAGGGACAGAAACAGAGGAATTCAGTTATTGACTTGTCATCAGACTAAGTAATGATAATACAAAATATCAGAAAAGTTCAAAATTCTACATTCCGTATTATTTTTTCCTTAGTATAGCAGGAACCCCGTATCTGCAGATTCATGATCTGTGGATTCAGTTATCCACAGTTGGCCAGGATCGGCCAGGGGCACGTGGCCGGAGCTGGTGAGAAGCACTATTCTGTGCTCCCCACTGTTTTCCCGCCCACCACCACTGTGATTGGGCCCAGGGTGGGCAGCAGGATAGGGCGTTCGGTACTATCCGTGGATTTCAGTATCTGCGGGGGGGGGGCCTGTGGAACCAATCCCCCACAAATACGGAGGTCCTGCTGTATAACCTCAAATATTTAGATCCCCCCCACAAAAAAACAAAAAACAAAACTGAAAAACAGATGTACTCAACAAGAAAAAGACAGGCTATTTCATATTAAAATCCAAAATACATACAGCAGATAACTCTACCTTTTCTAGCTTCTGATGAACATCCCCTCTCGTCGTAATTTTTACTTCAAATTCTGCTTCATAATCTTCTTCCATATATCGACGACGCTTAGAATGGACATTATCCATGTCCTCTGACTTGGAACGCTTTCTTCTTGATGCTTCACCTAAAATTTATTTCATTTAAAATATTTCAGCTGCCTATTCAAGGATGTAATCTTTGGAAGGCGGCTTACAATATAAAAATAACGTACCGTAAACATCATAATATTGTAAATGTTGTAAAGAAACAGAAGATGGCAAACTAGCAGGTAAGAAACCCTACTGGTTAGCAGAATGTTACTGTTTCAAGGCAAATAGTTTCATTCATGACAAATCAGTAAGAGAAATCAGAACTGAAGCACAAAGGACATCTTATACGCATTTCAACACATATGCTCACTAAAATTAAACTAGACAAAAAATGAAGACAACAACAAGGTTCATAAAGAAAGATGTTATGTGCTGTGGAGAGTTGTAGCACCAGGCAGGTCAAATGTGCTAGTTTCATACATCCTGTTTTGTTTTGCTTCTTAAAATTTAACAGTTAAAATTTTATATATGACAAACAAGTAATAGCTTGAATACATACTACTGTAGCCAGTGACTTCGTTGTCCCAAGTCACCAATTCTCTCATTTACTGCCAACTTGTCAGAAAGATACTCTGTCAAAGTTCAAAGGTGTTTTGTCTTGTGATCTTGCATGATCTGGACAGTCAGCAATAAAGCGACATCTAAGATGTCTGAGAACTAGAGAAAACACTGATGCCCTCTCATTAAGCCTTCCATGTGCCACCAGAAGCAACAAAACTCTTCAATAGCACTTCTACACTTAAACCTTATTGATGGTTATTACTTTCAAAGCATTAACAGGAGCAATCCAAAACAAGTTAGTGATTTTGAAGCACACGATGGCCAGCATCCTGTTTGTGACATTTGCAAGCATAAAAGTTCACCTTACAAATACATTTCTTTGATTTGATTTTACTTTATTTTATTTTTTATCATTGCAGAGGTTGATATTCTCCTTCACTCTCCATAATGACCAACACTCCCCTCTACAGTACACAATTTTCCTGCAACAGCCTCTTGAACAGCCATTTCATGGCTGACAGAGAGGGCAGAGGATCAGAGAAGTATCTGGCCACGTCCCACAGGCAGGCACAGAACAATGACATCACTTGCTCAGATCTTAGGTCTAGCCAAACACTTCTCCAATCCCTCTCCACACTCTCCGCCAGCCACAGAATGCTTGTCCAGAAGCTAAACTGTGAGTACTGAAACACTATGTTGTGCAATGTAGGATCCTCCCCAATACTTACTTTCTAGGTATGCAGAAATATTTAAACTTCTAGACTAAAAGGAAACAAAACTATTTGGCAACCATCTATGGATTTCTAGGACATACAGAATATTGAGGCATCAACTGCAGAAGAGAGGGACTATACTGAGACCACTTAATTCTTTATCAGAAGTACTGGAGCCATAGAGTGGATATATACCATGAGGTGATGTATATTCCCTGCAATATATAGAAATGTTTCAGCAGGAAAGACAGAAAAAGTTTTTTTTTACCGCACCCCACTCTCAATGACTCTCACTTGCTACACAGGTATAGTAAGGTTAGGAATGACAAGGAGACCTCATTCTAACCCTGAGTCTTAGAAAGCAGTGTGCCTCATGTTAACTGAAGCGAGATGGGCACTTTCCCCTCTAATGTAACAGAGACTAGCACGATATTTGTGCTTTTTGGTTATAACTGTGTCTTTCAGAAAATTACGTGGACTCTTGAGAAGCTGAGGACTTACTGACTGGCACTGGTCCATGGACCACCACTTTGAATAGCACTGCTATAAAGCACAGCAAAGTTGTGGAGTAGAAGAAGGTATTTCTCTCTACACTCAGCACTGCAAGGCTCCTGTTCCAAGATTGCTAGAATCCAAATAGGAACATTCCTATTAGCAGCAGGGTTACACCAACATTTTGCTGAAGGTTCCACTGACATACAGTACTCTTAAACAAAATCAGGTTACAAGAAAAGGGCAATTTAATATGATTCACTCATCTTTACCACACTTACATCTTTCTGGGGGTTTTTCTTCCTCACTGTGCTCTTTTTCTTCCACTTTTTTCAATTCTTTTTCTGTGTCCTCCTCTTTACCTTCTGTGAGAAAGACCAAACATTTTACTTGTTTGAGCAAAATCTCTCCAATATGTTTTAGAAACATTTTCATAGTTACTCCTATCAATGTATCAGTTCACTTTAGATCAATATAGTTGCCCACCTAGAATAAATAATTTTTTTGGTTCAAAAATCTAAAGACATCAAGCATTTACGTATTAGACCAAAAAATCATATTTGATGAACATTCAAAACATAATTGTACTTTAACAACTAATACTGAATATTTAATATTCAAAATACTAGCTGCTAATCACTAGGTTAATGACATTTTTTCAGATTTCAGATTAAGTGTCTATTTACATACTTAACATGTTTTAGCAAAATGAGATCTGAGTTGAATTTATTTGAGCATCTGAGAAAGGATAAAATTAAAATCATATTTTTTCACTTCAAAGAATTGTTTGTAGAGTTTTTTATTTAGTATAGCGTATTTCCAACTCAGAAAGAGTCCTGTGAGATCATAAAACACAGATAAAATAGGGATACAGGTCAGTAGATACAGGATTCACTTAGGATATGAATTCTGAAATACTTGAAGTTTTTTGAGAATGGCAAATTTTATGCCTAGCAATAACGCACTGAATCCTCTGGATAGGAACAGAAGTTCCTTGGGCTAAGGAACAGAAATTGTACTTGGTCAGCTAGATCCCTGTCTAAATCCACAGCAAAAGCAGCAGTGGTTGCTGGAACCACTTGCGACAGGAGGAAACTGTCTCATTCCCACGCTTACAATCAAAAAAAACCATGCACTGAGTTGTGAGGTATCTTCTGAACCTAAAGAGAAATCCAAAAAATTAGGATTAGAGCTAATCCTAATTCTTGTGTCAAGGTTATGGCTAGAATTAGGCAATAATGTTTCCTCATTCTGGTATTTCCTGACTCTAAGGAGAATTCTAGTTTCCCCTTCAATGAGGCCAACCTAGAGACAACTAGAATCATTTCTGATTTGCTGCAACATGGTTCACTGAAAAACAGCACAGGCTTTTTCTACCTCAATTCATTAAATGTCGGCTGGACCAAAAAAGTACCACAATGGCAAAAAACCAATACATTTGTTGACATATTTTTGTCCTTACAGGTTTTGGTTTGTTTTCAGCATGTCATCTATTTTTAATGGTTCAAAATCTTCTGGAGATGCTTCCATGCAGGCAAAGTAAACCCATTTGTGTGAGTCACAGAGACCATGAAGAAGAAATGAAGGAACCCTCTAATGAATGCTTTAAAATCTTTCCTAAATATTTTGAGGATTAGTCACTTGTATCTACCTTGCCTTGGACAGAAGTTTTTTCTGTGCAGCCAGACACATATGGGATATACAGAATAAAATTGTTATGGCCTGCATTTATGAACAGTGTGTGGAAAGGTACAGTCTATTACACTTTAGTCTGGTTCTTCCTCCTGTAGAACGAGGGAGTTGACCAGCTGGGTTCACAAAGAAAAGAATGCCTTTTTATGAAAGGATGTGGTCCCAGACATCTTAAAAAAGCTTCCTTCTAAGCAAGCTCTCTTTAGGCCCCCTCAAACTCCTTCTTCAGCCAAACGCACAAGCTTGCAGTGGCTGTTCTGGGTTGTCTGAGGGAGGAAGCTCCAATTTTCAATACCTAGGATGTAAACCTTCAGCAGACAGAGTACTGCTGGACAATGCAATCAAGAAAGAATGAACACTGATAATGTCTGTTGGAGAGCCATATTTTATGTCCACAAGACAAGGATAATTTAAATAGAACTTAGAGGTCATAGACAAAAGAAAAGGAGCAAAACAGAAACAGTGAGAGAAAAAGGGTTCTTTTTAATAAGATGAAGGTGGGAGGAGAGAAAAAGAATCAAAAGAAAGAATGAGGAAAAACAGCAAGAATTAAACAGAGGAGGCTACTCAATATCAGTAGAAAACTTTTATAAGAGAAACACTCCATAGATGTTAGTTTCATGGTGGATGAAGGGAAAGTGAGAAGAGAATAGCTTTAGTGGGCTGGAGAGTACAAAATACAGAGTGAATCAATCCACATACTAATGGAAAATGAGAATCAATCCACATACTAATGGGAGCTTCCCAAGCCCTGTACTCCAGGTGGGTCTTCCAACTACCTTAGGTTTACACCAATGCTTGCCACTGTGCCAATTTATATTTTATCTATTTTGTGATGTCTAATAAAGGTTGTTGGCTCTTTCCATCCCACTGCCTTACATATCTCTTCCACTGAGGATATCACCGAGTATGCTATACTAGTTGCCATTAACCTGATGGAATAGGGCCAGACGTTCCTTGGCCTCGGTTTCATTGAAGAATCATAACATAAATAAATGCAAGTCTTGATCCATTTTGCTACCAAAATTTTACTAGCCTTTTGGCTTAATGTTTTCAGACTATAAGACACTAGTTAATGCTTCAGTCCATCTTATGTGCTTAGTTCTTCTAATGCAAACCTTCAACACTCTTCTCATGTCCAAGTTGTGAACTTTCACTCTAATATATGAGTTGGTCTTGGATAGATAGTAGGCAAATATATTGTACCACTCATAGTTGAAGTGGATACACATTTCAGCAGAAACATCAGGTCCAGAAACGGAGTCATTCTGTCCTATACAAATTTACAGAAATTAGCACTCAGACAAGGCTGCTGACTCTGATACTCTCTAAGCAGATGTTCCAAATAGAAGGAAAGCCACTTTAGATGACATCAGTCTCAGCGATGCCTCCTTCAATAGCTCAAATGAGGAAATTGTCAATGTATTAAGAATCAAGTTAAGTTCCCAGGAAGAGAACCTGTGGACTATTGGAAAAGATTTCAGTGTTGCTCCTTTCAGGAATCTCTTAATATGTGGGTGCACAGACAATGGCTCTCCTTGTAAATTCAAGATTGCTGATAGGGCCATTACTTGTCTTTTAAGAGTGTTTGGTCTTAGCCCCTTACTGATGCCCTCTTGTAGGATCTTTAGAACACGGGGCACCTTCACTTCGCATTCACTGATATTGAATTTGTTCTGCATCATTTCAAAAGTACCTTCCACATTCTTACATATTTTCTGAGTAGACCCCTGTGGTATAAACTTCATCTCTTAGGTACCTCCATTCAATTTTTACACAGTCATATGCAGCCATTCTGGATCTAGATGCCACACTGGGCTCTGGCTTAGTAAACCTTTGCGTATTGGCAAACGTAGGGGTGGCCCTTGCGCCATTTGTATTAATATTGAAAATCATGGCCTCCTTCACCAATATGATGCAGCCAGCAACACAGAGGTTGTCTCCTTTTGTATCTTGAGAAGTGCCTTCTGTACAATTCAAACTGGAGGGAAAGCATAATGTACCCGCTCTGGCCAGGGAACTGACAATGCATCCTGTGCCTCTGCATTTCTGTTTCCATCTACCACACAGAAACGCTTCAACTTGGCTTTTTCACCAGATGCAAATAAATCTATTTGCAAGGGTCCATACCAGTCCTCCACAATTGGGAGAATACTTCTTTGTTGAGCGACTACTCTCCCAGATGTATCCAATTTCAGATGATGTAGTTCGGTTGCACATTTAGGATTCCCTTCAAGTACACTGCTGCAATTGACTGCAAGTTCATCCTGGCCCACCTGAATAGCCTGGCTCATTCTGCCACCACAGGAATTGAATGCAGACCTCCTTGCTTGTGAATATATGCCTTTACTGTCATATTGTCTATGTAGACTAACACATGTTGTTTTTTCATAATTTCTGCAACCCTGAGCAGCACAAAATGTACTCCTTTCATTTCCAAGTAATTTATCTTGAACTTCTTTCCTGTCTGCCATAGTCCAGAGGCCCTGTACTGAGTATCCCTTGCAGTGTGCCCCCCATCCCAATAGACTCCCATCTGTCACGATTTGAATTCTGCTCAACATCTTCAGTGGAACTCTCTGTGCAAAGTTCCACTCATCCATCCACCAACCCAAATCAATTCTCACTTGCTGTGGTACTACTACTTAATATCACTTTGCTTCTATGGCCAACTGATGAGGCATCAGCAGTCTTGGAAGAGGTTTGGAATGAAATCTGTCCCACTGGACTAACTGAATCATTGATCTGTTTGGCTAACTGCATTACATCCACTGACCTCAAACCTCAAACTTTTCTCACTTCTTGCTTTAAAAACTTTGTTACTCTCTCTTGAGAAAGACAGTCTCCTAATGGAGGTATCTATACTTGACACCAAGGGAGTTAATACGGTTGTCAGTTTCAAATGACTTTTTCTATAATTCAGAAGAAACCTGTAGGTTTCTAATGGTTGAACAATCAGAAGTGTATCTTTCTGTAATTCGTCTATTGTCTTGGCCTTTACCAGAATGTCATCTAGGTAAGGATACAATTGTACACCCCTCACTCTGAGGTTTGCTACTAATGAAACAAGCACCTTTGTAAAAAAAAAACTTTTCAAGCTGATGCCAGTCCAAAAGGAAACACTCTGAACTGGAAGTGTTGACCTTGGTAGTGAAATCTCAAATATTTCCTGTCTTCCAGCACCACTGGAACATGAAGATACGCTTCCTTGAGTCTACTGAAACCATGAAATCTCCTGCAGACAAATCGTCCCTTATTGTCTGAAGGGTTGCCATTTTGAATTTCTAGTACATCACAAATTCACTGAGGTATCTCAGATTCAGAACCTGTCTGTATTTCCTGTTGTTCTTGGGAACCGTAAAAAGATGAAATAAACTCCAGAGCACATCTGCTTCTGAGGCACCTCCTCTACAGCTCCGATCCAAATTCAATACAAATTCTGACTATAACCTAATACTTTCTTAGTATTCCATTGAGTTGACCACTGAATCTCAGTGAGGTCCTCAAACAACTCTGGCATTTGCATTTTAACACTCTGGGTGGGTTTCCTTTTTCTTAATTACTGATGCTACCTTACTCTCCTTACCCTTATTGCCTTCCTCTGCAGATACAGGTCTGATGCTGTCTAATCCTAACATTTCAACAACTCTCCTTGGTAGACTATGTAGAATTTCTCTCTCCGAACAGACTATCTGATATTGGCTCATTCTTGTCTTCCTCCTCTGAAGAATGAGAATCACTATGCTCATCCACCTCCACCACAAGTTCCTGAGAATCCTCATCTTCACTCCTTTCACAATTCTTATGCAAATATTTATCTCATGGTTGTTTCATTTTCATTACCTCTTTTCTTGACATTATCAAATTATCAGAACCCTTCTGCTCACCTATAACTCCCATACCTCATAACTACTTCTTCTTTGTGAATAATACATCAACCAACTTCCTCTTTTTCCCATTAATTCCCCAACTAACACTTTGTCTGATTTCAATTCATCCTGTCTAAATTGCTGCTGTATAATTTCACTAGAATTCATGTTGATACCCCTACTATCCAAATTTATCTGGCCTGGTGTTGCTGCTGATTCAATAAATATTTCTCAAAGAATTCATTATATTAAAGAAAGCCATTTGAGACTGGCAATCAATTGTATTTAAATTCATCAATTGGTTGAATAGTGAGTTCATTATAGCCTGCAATTGAGATTGAACCACCTCTTTCACTGAAGCATTTATTTCCACTTCTATTTCATCTATTGACTGCCTTATTGTCTCTGTTGCCATAACTCCATTACTCTGTCTGGTGTCTTGACTTGGTTCCTTTGCCAGAGCCTACTTCCTAATAGGTACCTCGATGAACAGCTTTTGTAAATAGGCCTTAAATTCCTGTGTCATCTTTACTGGACTCAGCACAGATACATGAAGCTCTTTTGACAGTGCAATGCCCTCTGCATGCCTAGCTGCATCCTGAAGATATTGCTGTCAACTTGGAACCTATATTCTCAAGATGGAGCCTGGAAACTGCCTCTGGGTTTTTCACTGGCACTGCAGCTTCCCTCTCCAACTTTTTAGGACAAACACCTTCTAATTTCTTGACTTTCCTTTCCTTTTTCTCCATTTCAGCCCTTTTATGCAGCTTTTATCAGTTATTCCTGAACCAGGTGAAGATCATAATAGGTTTGAAAACTACAGATGCATCTCTTTATTAAAAGTTGATATTAAAGTAGTAATTTAATATAGGCAGGGAGCTTCGTGACAAACCACAAATGTGTTTGCTTCAAGCATTAGAAGACCCTGCTGTCACTGTTTCTCTTGATGGTGAAAAAGCATTTGACAGAATTAACTGGTAGTTTATTTTGCAATCTTAAAGAAATTTGGTTTTCTATTAATTTTTTTTTAATAAAGAATGAGATTCTTAACCTTTCTCTTGAGTCAATTGTGATTTTTATAAATGGGATTTTTTTTTTAACTTAGAGGGGTATATAACAGCGATGTTGTCTCTTTCCTCTGGTATCTGACCTATGTTTGGAAGCATCAGCATGTGGAGTTAGGTAAAATCTAACAACTTTCAGATTTATACATGGAATATATGAGTATAAAACAGTTTTGCATGCCAATAACTTTTCACTGATCATTTCTAGGCCAAAATCTTTTCCAGAGTTGATTAAACTAGTTTATAGCTTCTAGGTGCTTTTTGGATATTCTGTCAACTGGTCTAAATATAAGTCTATGTCTGTTTACTTCAAGTAAATCAATAATCTGTTTAAGATATTTATATAGAGAACTTTACCTCCATGTTTTTCATTCAAAGGTATGCTCCTATCATTTTTAGAAGCTGGATATAATCTTCCAGAATTTAGTTTTACCAAAAGGTGTACCTTCTTCTGAAACATACAAATAACTGGCAACACAGCCCAATTCAAATACTCATACTTGAGCAATTTTGGAATCAACTTAATTCGGAACTTCTCTTTAGATGGACTTACTTGTGTTCATTTAAAGAAGAAAGCGCTGGCCCCCCTGCAATCTCTGATGGCAGCGTAGCTTGGAATACAGTATCTCGTCTATTATAAATTGGTCCTTATGGTCCTGCTTAATTAACCCTATACAAGAGTCCTAATTTAAAGACTGAGAAACAATCTAAACAAACTAAATCTAAAACAACATAATTTAAAAGGCATGGTTTAATAATGCTTCTCCAGAGCAAAGTTTATAGTCTTTTGAGCATATAGGGTTTTATTTGGGGAGGGGGCATATTTCCATTCAACCAGGGCTTTTGGATCTTACTGTTTTGTTTTCTTTTTTAACTTGGCCTGACAGAGACTACATCTTGGTTTTTCTGGATTTGCAAATCTCACTTTTGCTTTTATAAAGCATTTTTAAAAACCTTTGTAGTATGCATGGCAGGGGGTTGGACTGGATGGCCCCTGTGGTCTTTTCCAACTCAACATTTCTATGATTCTATGATTTTTGACTAGGAGCATGACTGAAATTTTTCAATTAAACAACCATTTTCTGGCTAGATTATTGGCATGGCATGGCATCCAAACTAGATATTTGATGAACGTCCTAGCCACTGGTATCCAGAGCAACAGTTGCCTGTATTAGTTTCCATTTTTATCTCTTGAGGAGAAGAACACAAATGTTGGGACAGATGCGGTCAATATTCCCCTTCGACCTTCTTGGTTGACTGCATCTAGCTGCAAAACTGTTTTAATAGTTAAGATAAATAACATTGTTCTGGGAGATGTACGTATCAATCCGTTTAAAAAGCACTACTCTCTGCTGCCAAAGAAAATTTGCATCCAGTCACCAACATACTTTTGTTGGATTCAGCTATCAATAAGATTTTGGGTTACATTTCCTCTTACGTTATTGTGAAATAAATTGTACACTGCTCTGAAATAAGTGCAGTAGTATATAGAAGTCTTACGTAAAATAAAATAGTAATAGCTCTTCTGCTTGTGGCAATCCAGTGAGAAATCACTTCAATCAGGTTCAGAAAGCGTTAAAAGAACAGAGACTATTTCAGTTGTGGAGTAGACAGATAACAGGAATGCAGTTCTTTAATTCTCCTAAGTATCTCAGGCATATTTGATACTACTGATTACCTGATCCCTGTATGGAATCCAGAAGCTGAGGGTCCACCTCTATGCAACCACACACTTTCTAAAGATGATAACCTTTTGTTCCATGTTCTTCAGGAGTTCAGTGCTGTGCTCAATATTGCTGGACATCAGTGATGTATTTAAGACTTTTACGCAAAGTCTCAAGTCAAGTCTCAAGTCCTACCTTCAAGTCTCAAGTCGAGTTTCAAGTCCTTGCAAGATAATTCAAGTCAAGTCTCAAGAATGGGAGCCAATGTTAATAGAAAAAAAAAGGTGCTGGTGATCTGTGGGTGGGTGGAGTGTTGAGAGTAAGCAGGCTTGGAAGGAAGCCTTCAGCCATGGAAGAACAGGAAAGCCCTTCTGAAGGAAACTGCTTTCCACTCTGCCATGGCGGTAAAGGATGCCTTTTCTTTCCCATTTACTCATGAGCAAGCAGGCTTGAAAGGAAGCCCTCAGCCAATCGAAGAACAGGAAAGCCAAACTGAAGGAAACTGCTTCTAACTGGGCAAGGAGGTGGCTAAATAGGGAAGGGAGAGGAGGAGGATGACTTCACATTAACTCTGATGGGACTTCAACCCCTAACCCTCCCCTCAACCCAAAGGCAGAGGCCACTCCTTGCCCACACTCACCCCAAAAAAAGATACTGAGAGATAAAGCCAAATGTTAACTGTGACTTGAAGGCACATAACCATCCTGGAAGAAACAAATATGCAGACAGAAGGGAACGCAGCTACCACTTTTGGAAGGTGAAGTGTAGGAAGACAATATCTGAATTCCTGGCAGCCAAATAGGTTAAAATGTACTCAAGAAGATGGTGCTGACCTATAAAGTTCAATGTTGCACTGAAGCCTTCCCTCAACATAAGAGAAAGGTAGGGCTGCACACAGAAGGGCAAAATGGATCAGAATGCCAACATATCTTATTTTCTGCTACAGAAAATCCTTAATGGACATGAATGGGTTTAATATGTGTTCTATAACCAAACCGTTTTTTGCAGAAGAAGCTCAAGCCTGGCAAATTCTCCCCAAGCCACCCTACACACACACACACACACACACACACACACACACTACTAGTGTTGTCATATAAAAGAAAACTACACTGCTGAGGCTCACCCTTCCCCAATCTTTACTGTTTAAAGCAGCTGACATCACAAGCCAAAGCTACTGAAAAAGAGATGTTGCAACTGATCTAGTGTTGCCACCTGGCTGCATTTAAATATTCCATAAAGCTAGGAATGGCCTTGCTGATAGCAACACAGTTTTTGTCTACTGTCCACATGCTCTAACTGGAAGAAACTGTTGGACGTATAATTCAAGAAGAATAGTTCTTAAATGTTTAAGAAAGCTTTCAGATCCACTCGAGTTTTTTCTGTGAAGTTCTTGTGGAAACAGGACTCCAGGTTTTGAGAACTGGTCATCTATTTTTCAGTGTTTTGCTCATTGTATTGTAATTATGTTCCGCTTTTACAAGTGATGTCTAGCATTCTTTTTGTAAACTATGATGCCCATAGCTCAGATTTATGTCATTGCAATTCACTTCACTGAACTCAGTTCCAACCACACAATGACAAAAACCTCCTCCAGACTCTACGTTGTAAACACTGCAGTCCCCTTTAACACAGCCATTTCCAAGCTGTTGGAGAGTGAACAGAGTTACTTTTTTTCTATAGCTGGCTGTGCTGCAAAGATTTTATCTGTCTAGCTGTAGGAAAACAACTGGATGCATTCCTACTCAGGCTCTGCTCCTTTAAAAATAACACACAGATGTCTGTGCTGGATGGGCTGCACTACTTCAAAGGTAAGTTTTTCTTAGAGTAGCATTGGGAAATGTAAAGTGAGAGACTTATAATCCCTAGTGCAGGATCCTGCCCAATATCTGAACCACCGATCGTGCAGGTACCTGTAAGCTGCTGAACTGCAAGGCCTATCAAGTCCTAGGCAGCACAGTCAATAGTGAAAAAAGGTGGGAGCTGCAGTCCAAAAACATCTGGAAGGCACCATAATTCCCACTGCTTTAGTCTGCCCTTGACACTCCATCATAAAAGTATGGAACATTTACTCTAAATTTATGAACAAATGCTTATGTCACTATTTCATAATAACGAAATTCTTTTTATTGTTAGCAACCACTATTAATTAAAATGTGTTATTCTAATAAATCAATACATTACAATAAATGACAAATACTTTTCTGGTGAATTATTACACACCAAAATTTGCAATCATGTGAAAATGTGTACGGGCATATGGTTTATTGTAACTCTAACTAGCTTACGTGAAAGAGGCGTTCAGACTAACAAAGAGCTGTAATGAAACACTATTTTTCAAAAAGAGAAGACAGAAAAGAAATACCACTTACCTGATTGGCTCGCATGGTTTGGAGTTACCACTTCAGCTTCTTTGTCACAACAGAGTTCTTCTTCATCAGAAAGCACTAAAAATGCTTCCTTGGGTAAACTTTCAGTACTTTCATGTTTGGATGGGGAATTTACTGAGTTTTCCACTTTATCTTCTGCATCCAAGTCAGGATTTTCCACTGGAAGCAAGATGGATTTGGAGAAACTGTTTAATTCATCAGCTGGGGCAAGCTTTTCCAAAATTGGAATTATTTCATCTGTTTCCATGGCGGCTGCATTTCCCAAGATGTTCTCAACTGGTTCATCTTCTACAGTTTTTTGAATGCTAGTCTCTGTAAGCTCTGCAGAATTGACCTCTTCCTTTTTGGGGTCCTCATCTGTATCCAAACTGCTAGATATTGCTTCTTCGCCAATATTCTCTTTTATAACAGCATCATCTGCACTCTTTTCTTCTTCCACAGTCATATCAGGAGCAAGAGCTAACTCCTTTCTTTCTACTGTCTCCACTACATAATCATTAGCATTGCAATTTACTTTATTATCTTCTTCAGGGTCACTTGCTGTGGTTTTCTGGTCCAAATCATCCTTTACACAAGTATCACTGTGGTCCAAATCATATTTTATACTGACCTCTTCTTGGATCTTCTTCTCTTTATTACAGCCAACTACTTGGCCTTCTGGAACAGTGTCTAAAGTAGTGCTAGTATCCTCTTCAACCTGATCAGAAACAATGCTCTCAAGACAAAGTTTGGGGGTCGTTTCAAGTCTGGCAGTCACATCACCAGCCTGGTTTTCTTTGATGCCTGGACTTTGGGCATCAATAATTTCTTCAGAGTCCATTTTTCCTTCTTCAGAGTCAAGTCCTACATCCTCTATGCCATTTACTTCTTTGTCCTCGGGGCAGTCAGGATTAAGTAAAGAGGAACTGAGATCTGAATCCCCATTTTCATGTTTCCCATTTAACAACTTAATATCTGTGGTCTTCAAAAGCTCCTCCTTCACTTTATACACACTCTCAAGCTGCTGTCGATCACTGGTTCTCATGGTTTTGCGGGCCTTAAACACTTTTTTTTGAGGCTCTTCATTGCTTTCCATTGTGATTCTAAGGAAAAAAAAATACACTTTAAGACCAAAAAGACTATGACAATGTATCACCATATACATTTTAAAGAGTATCCATCTTTCTGAAATAGTTTAGGCATTTAAAGCAACTGAACAATTAATGAGCATTGATAAGTAGATTTTGAATTTAGAGAACACTTTTTAAAACTTACTTTTGATTTTTAATACTTTCATTAAGCTACTAGGTTTTCTTTCTTTTTAACTTAAGGGCAGCACAAAAAATTACTAAATTACTAAACAAAATTGAGTATGATGCAAAAATTCATTTGATACAAATGGTCTAGGTCTGCTCAGTGTCTGAACGAAAGGGCCTACAGAAATCCAATATATGCCAACTTAATTTTCATGGAAGAAAAGAGTAGATCTCATAAATTCCACAGTTCTGGTGTTACATAAAAACACAATCAAATTGAATGTAAATTCATGTCATCTTCACATAAAAAACAGTTAAGAATTCACATGGTGTTAACCAAGGTCTGTAATCCTGGATCATTTGTAAGAGACCAACTGGAACCTCACAGAAAAGAAAATAATTATTTACATAAGGAAAAAAAATGCAGCAGAGCAAACCACACCCCTGCTAGGATTATCAACATTACTGATCACATACAATGTACTAGTTTATTTCTTGCTCACCTTTAAAACATCTGCAAATGAGAAAAATTTTGTAGCATGATCTTAAGTTCCCACCGACTCCCACAATACTTCCTTTTAAGTAAACATGGGAACCTAGGGCTGCATAAGGCAGAATACCTAACTGAAACTCAAAATACAGCTAGTCTTTGAGTACGGGATGTGGGGTGACAGACCTATGGTTAAAATCATATTAAAAGAATTTAAGTATCAGTTGAGACCCATCCAATCTAGTTAATTTCACATGCTAGACTGGTTATCCAAGGTAAGCAATGTGATGGACAGGGTTTAACAAAATAGGCCTCAATGCAAAATGAGCAGCAACAAGTTTTCCATAGAGATGTGAAAGCCCAGAAGAGAAAACAAAAGAGAGGAAAAATTCAGCAAAATGTTTTCTTTCATATTTAGATAAAGCCTTTTATATTTTCTGGAGAAAATGAAAAAATCAATTATCAAATATTCTCTTTAAGAACAATTGATATATGGTTAAGACAAAGTTTTCATATATTTACTGCCCAAAATCATTTGTAAACACTATATAATAGGAAGACTTATGTAAGCTTAGAAAATCCTATCAAATTCATGGAGTCACCGTAAGTTGACAGGCGACTTGAAGACACATACATGCATATGTGTGATATTCATAGCCTTCTTATGCAAGGAATGCCCAGAGGTGGTTTTGCCAGTTCCTTCCTCTGCAATATAGCCTACAGTAGTTGGTATTCACTGGTAGTCTCCCATCCAAATACTAACTAGGGCTGATCCTGCTTACCTTCAAAGATCAGATGAGATTGTTGTCTTTAGGGTTTTTAGGCCCTACATTACTCAATCAGAAATTAATTTTGCACAAAACATACTGATCCTGCTTTTGCAAGTCTTGTTCCTTTCACAGCTGTGTCATTTTTCAGTTTCAGGAATTAGTATCTGTACAACTGCAGACCCTTCTCCTTAATATGCATGATGTTCAGAAAATATAAAGATGTGTTAGTTCTCACGCAAGTACATCTTCTACAGTGAAGAAAGATGCGAAGAATTAACTCAGACACTGCAATCTCCTGAAAGTCATTTGACTCCTTTTCCGTCCAATGGACTAACTACTACTGCAGCTTGATTCTTATTTCTCATGTGTTTAGGAGTTGTTGTTTTTCTTAAATTATGAACCCTCTTGTTACTGGTTACTAGCTTCTTTAAATCCATCGTGCATTCCTTATTGCCTGCTCACATTTCTTCTTTCTTAAAAAAGTTGTATTAAATTGAATACACTTACAACATGTACAATAAATGACAAATTCAAAATAAAGCAAGACAAGAGAAATCAGAAAAGAACAGTCAACTGATCCCTAATGACTAGAATCGGTACCCAAACCTGCAAGGATATTCAGTTTAGAGACAGGGAAAAATAAATACCCTGCTATTTAAAAAAATCTTTCCCAAGAAGTCACAAGGTGCATTGTCTCTGTTGTGAAGATTTTCACTTGCAAAAAGAATAAGAACCAAATATATGAAAGTATCTATCTTTTTATCTCTCTCTTGGCCACTTTCAGCTTGCATGTCAAATTCTTTGACAATACAACTGATCAGAAACTTTGATTCTGCCTCCTGCAGGCTGACAATTTAGGATTTTCAGCACTTAAGCTATCATCAAATGTAGAAATACTGACATAAGGTATTTTTATTCCTGTCTTGAAAGCACTGTTGTTCTTATGTGCCATCAAGTCATTTCTGACTTTATGGCAACCCTAAGGTAAATGTATCATGGGTTTTTTTCTTGGCAAAATTTGCATAGTGGGAATTTATCACTCCCTTCTTCTGAAAGCTGAGAGAGTGTGACTTGCCCAAGATGACCCAGGGGGCTCCCATGAGTTTGGAAAGAATTCAAACCCTGTCTCCCACAGGCCATTTCCGCCCTACACTGTTATAATGCTATTATTCCACTTTCAATATCCTATGGAATTCTGGGGTTTTTAGTTAATGAGACCAAGGAGCTCTCTGGCTGAAGATTCTAAATGCCCCTCTCTAAACTGCAAACCCCAGGATTCCAAAGGATGTTTAACTGGAATATTAGCACTGTAACAGTCTAGTGAGGAAATTGTTGGGAGACGATTTAAAGCACCAAGACAAAGTTATCTCCGAAGCTGATGCTCTCTGGACACATTGCCTCAGAGGCAATCCTATATAGCAGAGTTTCAAAAACAGCAAAAACGTGTGCAGCAGAGTACAACTACAACAAAAGAGAGATTATTGCTCTGACCACTCTACCCACAGGTTAGTTACTGACAGACACAGAGTGTGTCATCCAAAATACCTGGAGGCTTTAATCTTCTCAGTTGTAATATGTACAACTATATACAGGATATGCAGATCAATAGCAGATACACAGATACATGCAGAGATACTGGCAGACATAGGCTCAAGCAAGCAGAGAGAGAGCAAGCATTCACGCTTCACGCTTCTCTTTTATGCACTCCTGCTTACAGGTCATCAGTCTGAGCCATTAGCATGATGCAACACCTTGCCATGTTTGCAGTATCATGACTCAGTCCTTACTGCATGTCCCCTAGGAAATGTGTCATCACTTGCTTAGTCATTCCCCAGGTGTTTCACATGTTCATCAAAGGTATTTTCCAATGGAGCAAATGACATTGCATTTTTTTATCCAACAGAAATGACCATAGTTTTAGTCCAACCCTCAAACCATTATACCATGCTGGCTTCTTGACAGGACAGCTTATTTAAATATGCAATGGGTATTTGCATGCTGTCAAATTTAAGGACATATAGCTCACCTCTCTCATTTGACAATAGTATAAGCAGAGAGCGAACATGGTATACTTGAGCACTAGACTACAACCCTAGAGACAAGGTTTCAATTCTCTGCTCAGCCATGGAAACCTACTTGGTGACCTTGGCTGTGTCACACACTCAGCTTCCAGAAAACCCCCAAGATAGGCCCACCTTAGGGTCACCATCAGTCAGAAATTACTTGAAGACAACAACAACAACAACAACAACAACAACAACAGGCATGTTATGGTTGCCCACAAGCTTTTATATCTCAGATAAAATTTTAATTTAATCAACAAGTTTTGCTCCTGCTTTCTATCTACTCTTTTTCATGAGAAAGTTTTCTTACCACTGAGGACAACTTTTAAAGTCTCCCACAGAAATGTGGTAGACGTGCTAACTTGGTCACTTCCTGTGTAATAGAGTTATGTGTTTCTCTAAATCTGCTGATGAGAGGCCTGTTGGTGAGTAATGCTGGGCGGAATCAGGTTATGGAGATTTTAGAGGATGTAACAGGACTTCTTGTTAATCACAGACAATTGCAATGCAAAAGTAGGAAACAGAGCAAAACAAAGATTTGGGGAAATTTGGCCTAGGATCAAGAAATGAAACAGGAAACTGACTCACTGAATTTTGCAAAGTCAACAGTTGTTCAATGCAAACACATTCTTCAAGCAACCCAAGAAGTGACTGTATACGTAGACGTCACCTGATGGCTAATACAAAAATAATACAGACTACATAACTGGAAGTAGAAGATGGAGAACCTCCATTCTCTCTACAAAAGCAAGACCAGGAGCGCACTGTGGCATAGACTATGAACTAGTAATAGCAAAAGTTAGAGTAAAGCTAACGAACACTAAAGCAGTCATCATGGTGAAATAAAACCTGAAGAACATCCTCTAGAATTTAAAGACTATGTGAACAATAGATCTGTAGTATTAAGCCTTACTGACCAAGAGCCGGATAACTCTGGACTGAAGCCAGGGACATTGTCAGGGAGGAATGCAAAAAAATACTATCTATAGCCAAAAAGAAACAGAAGTCTCAATGGATGACAGATGAAACCCTTCAAACATTTACAGACAGACAAAAAGAATTGAAGGAAGAACCATATGAAAATGAACCATTGATTTTAGAAAGTGAAATGAAAGGTGCATTCAGAGCATGTGCCAGGAACAGATCTCCAGGAACATACGGCACAGCAATAGAGCTGCTTTCAATCTACAGAGATAGAAGATACTCTAATTCTAACTAAAATCTGTCAAGAAATACAGAAAACAAAAGAATGCCCCATATAATGGAAATACTAAATATATATTCCAATTCCCAAGAAAGGGGACACCAGGGATTGCAGTAACCACAGGACTATTAATTTCCCATGCAAGCTAACTCATGCTCAAAATTCTACAACACGTTTACCACATATGGAGTGAGAAATGCCCAGTGTCCAAACTGGGCTCAGGAAAGGAAGAGGATCACATTGCAAACATAAATTAGATAATAAAGTACACAAAAGAATTTCAAAAGAAAATCAGACGGTGCTGTATATACTATCGCAAAACCTTTGATCGTGTGGATAATGAAAAATTGTGGATTGCTACTAATGAAATGGGTGTGCTGCAACATTTGACTGATGAGTAACCTGTACACAGGACAAAAAGCTACTGTTAGGACAGAATACAAAAAAATGGAAAGGTTTCCAACTGGCAAGGTGGTCAGGCAAGGATGCATTTTATCATCCTATCTGTTTAACTTGTATGCTAAACATATAATATGTAAAGCAGATTAGACCTGAGAAAGGAGGTGTGCTCAGTTTTCTCCCAAAAGGATATAAGTCCTCAACCTGGGGGGTGTGGAGTGTTGAAAAAGGATTGCTGTGACCTTTGGTCCAATAAAATACTTATGATGTGCATGTGGAAAGCACCTGGGGGAATGACTGTGCATGTCATGAGATAATCCCTTTGGGACAAAAAGTTGAGTCACAGTGGAATGTAACCAGAACAAGGGGTTACATCAGCCATGGGCCATGAAATCCTGGCTGGGGTTACATGAGCTAGTCCCTATGTATATAAGGATATGGGATCTGGCCAACATCTCTCTCGGTCTGCCTGATTGTTGGCCGGAGGCTTTGCCAGAGCGTATCACTACTTGATGTGTTGATGATGGAATGCTGAATCTCTGTTGGACGATCTACGAATTTTGTACATATGTATATACTAGAACAGAAGATTAAAAGCCTCCAGGTATCCTTGGAAGACAACACTGTGTGATAGTGTCCCTTAGTGGGTGAGTTTTGGGGCCAGAGCAGTGCTGCATATCATACTCTGCTGCACACACTTTTGTTGCTGTGTTTATCAACTCTGCTCTATGTGTTTTGTTTTGCACTTGACTCTGAGCTACGTTTGGTCAGAGGGAGGAGGGGGAGGAGAGGGGAAATGCAGCACAGAATAGGTAGAGAAGCAGTACAGGAATACCTAGCTATACTAGATGAATTCAGGTATCCAGGGCCAGATGAATTGCATCCAAAGATATTAAAAGAACTGGCAGAAGTCATTTCAGAACCACTCGTAATAATCTTTGAGAATTCTTGGAGAACAGGAGAAGTCCCAGCAGACTGGAGGAGGGCAAATGCCCTCATCTTCAAAAAGAGGGGAAAAAAGAGGACCTAAATAATTATTGCCCAGTCAGCCGGACATCAATATCAGGAAAGATCCCAGAACAGATCATTAAACAGTCAGTTTGTAATTACTTAGAAAGCAATGTTATAATCACTAAAAGTCAACATGGATTTCTCAAAAATAAGTCATGTCAGACTAATCTTATCTCTTTTTACGATAGAGTTACAGGCTTGATAGATGAAGGGAATGCTCTGGATTTGGCCTATCTTGATTTCAGTAAGGCCTGTGACAAAGTTCCCCATGACATTCGTGCAAAGAAGCTAGCAAGATACAGACAGAGCTACTGTTAAGTGGATTTGTAATTGAACCCAAAGGGTGCTCACCAATGGCTGCTTTTCATCCTGGAGAGAAGTGACTAGTGGGGTGCCACAGGGTTCTGTCCTGGGCCCAGTGCTACTTAATATCTTCATCAATGACTTGGATGAAGGAATACAGGGCATGCTGATCAAATCTGAAGATGACACCAAATTGGGAGGAGTTGCTAATATCCCAGAGGACAGGATCAAAATTCAAAATGACCTTAACAGATTGGAGAGCTGGGCCAAAGCTAACAAAATGAATTTCAACAGAGAGAAATGTAAGGTCCTACACTTAGGCAGAAAAAATGGAATGTATCAACAAAGGATAGGGGACACGTGGCTGGATAACAGTATGTGTGAAAGGAATCTAGGATTCTTGGTAGACCACAAGCTGAACATGAGTTAGCAGT
This sequence comes from Cyclura pinguis, assembly GCA_030412105.1. Lineage (NCBI taxonomy): Eukaryota > Metazoa > Chordata > Lepidosauria > Squamata > Iguanidae > Cyclura > Cyclura pinguis. Next base: position 43,266,507 of record CM059603.1, read on the forward strand.
GTGATGCAGCAACCAAGAAAGCCAATGCGATTCTTGGTTGCATCAATAGGAGTATGGTGTCTAGATCAAGGGAGGTAATGGTATCACTCTATTCTGCTTTGGTTAGATCTCAACTGGAATACTGTGCCCAGTTCTGGGCACCTCAATTCAAGAAGGATATCGACAAGCTAGAACATGTCCAGAGGAGGGTGACCAAAATGGTGACGGGTCTGGAAGCCATGCCCTATGAGGAGTGGCTTAGGGAGCTGGGTATGTTTAGTCTGCAGAAGGGAAGGTTAAGAGGTGACATAATAGCCACATTTAAATATTTGAAGGGATGTCATGTTGAGGAGGGAGCAGGCTTGTTTTCTGCTGCTCCAGAGACTAGGACAAGGAGCAATGGATTCAAGCTGCAGGTAAGGAGATTCCACCTGAACCTCAGGAAGAACTTCCTGATGGTCAGAGCTGTCAGGTAGTGGAATACGCTACCTCAGAATGTGGTGGAGTCTCCTTCTTTGGAGGTTTTTAAGCAGAGGCTGGATGGCCATCTGTTGGGAGTGCTTTGATGTGTGTTCCTGCATAGTAGGGGGTTGGACTGGATAGTCCCTGTGGTTTCTATGAAAACTGGAGGAAAGAACATCAACAATTTAAGATATACAGAAGACATCGTACTGCTTGAGGAAATAGCAAAGACTTGGAACAATTATTGAGGATAGTCTAGGAAGAAAGTGCAATGGCAGATTTACAGATGAACGTTAAGAAAACAAAAATAGTGACCACAGATGATTTACATAACTGTAAAGTAGATGATGAAGACATTGAAATAGTTCAAGATTTCCTATACCTTGGCTCAGTCACTATATTCTGAATGGAGACTGTGGTCAAGAAATCAGAAGACACTAGGAGCTGGAAGGGCAGCTATGTAGGAACTAGACAAGATCTTAAAAGGTAAAGATATATCATTGAATGCTAAAGTTAGGATGGTCCATGCCATCGTACTTTCCATTTCTATGTATGGTTGTGAAAGCCGTACAGTGAAGAAATCTGATAGAAACAAATTCAACTCATTTGAAATATGGGGCTGGAGAAGAGTTCTGTGGATACTCTGGGCTGCTAAAAAGACAAATGAATGGGTCCTAAAGTGAATCAAGACTGAATTCGCCTTAGCAGCCAAGATGACTATATTGAGGCTGTCATACTTTGGCCACATCATGAGAAGACCTCACCCACTAGAAAAGACAATAATACTTTGTAAGGTAGAAAGCAGCAGGAAAAGAGGAAGACCACATTACAGGTGGGTAGGCTCAACCAAGCAAGCCACCGCCCTTATTCTGCAACCCCTGAGAAGGACTGCTTATGACAGGGTAATATGATGATCTCTCATACATATGGTTGGCATGACAGCAGTTAACAAGAAGTACCAATTGCCCATGTGAAATGGATGTTCTCTTGGGGGAGGACCCACAATAGGCCGTTGCTTATTCCAAAACAGTCTAGATAGCTTTGGTGATAATCTCCCTGGATTAAAAATGTTGCTGCTCACCTCCAAGTTGGTAAACTGTAAAAGAGCAGCTAAACATAACTTGTTCCTGGATGAGCATATTGACCACCTTTTAATTACAGAAGCCTGGTTCGATGGGGTGGCTAATGAGCTTTCCACACCAGGATATTCTGAGCAGCAGCAAATGAGACCTGAGAGGCAGGTAAGTTTAGTCACGATGATCTATCATCATTCCATGCCCTGACCAAGTGTTCTATTTCATTGCCTCCACGGTCTTAATGTGTCTTTCTGAAGGTGGGGGCACAAGACAGAATATGGATTCCCTTGGTGTACAGTCCACCTTGCTACCTCATAGTCTCCCTTTTTGAGACAGCTGGGGTAGTCTCAGGTGCCATTTGGAGTTTTTGGGGCTTATGGTGCTGGGTGATTTCAATATCCTCAATGACTTGCCCTGTTGGGAGTGGCTCAAGAATTCATGGCTGCCTTGATAACCATGTATCTGTTCCAAGTGGTGTCTGCCTCCAATCATGCTGTTGGGCATACTCTAGACCTTGTTTTCTGTGACACATGGGATAGTGATTTTGGTGTGGAAGAACTTTCCACAGTTGTATTGTCATGAACAGAGCATTACTTGGTTTGATGCTCTGGTCACTGGGACTCATAACCAATAAAGAGTAGACCAATACAATGGCCTGCCTCAGGAGACTGATGAATCCATAAGGTTTCCTGACGGCTCTAGAGAATTTTGTTGTTGCCCCAACAGGCAATTGTGTCAAAACCCTGCTTGACTCTCTGCAATGCTTTTGAGTGTTTTCTCTCATGAATAAACTGGTGGTAATGAAACGAATGACACGACAATACTGGAGGAAAACAGAATGAGTCTGACTGAACACAGGCTACATCTTATTTAAAAGCCTACTCTGTGAGGGTGTGGGTAGCAAAACAAAACAAAAATCTCCATTAGAAATTGGCCTGCAAGGAGCTTTTCAGTGAAACTGTTTCAAGTGGTTAGAGGTCTTTTATAAAAGGGATGCTATAGTTAATATAGACTCTTGCTTGCCCGATGTTAATGACACTTTTCAGTTTGTACAGCCTGAGGATGTGGAAAAAATCCTCAGCGAGTGGAGAGATCTTTCACTTTCTGGCCTATCAAAAAGTCTGGAGACTGAATAGCTGGGTGGGATGAATTTAAATGGAATAATTAATGCTTGTCTCCAGCAAATCAGGGGTTAGAAGCCCTATAGGAGTCAGTTTTAAGACCCTTGTTGAAAAAGGCCTCTCTGGATTCCAATCTTGCTTTGCAGTTTTAAGATGATTTCTTTTATTTTGGAATCTTGAAACAGACTCAGATCAAACACTTTAAGCACTGAAGCACAAGTAAGGTTTATGTAGTGGTAAATTTCAATTAAAGTGATCACATGCTCACTCACTAAGAGCCAGCAAGGGACACGCAGCCCAAACCTCTGCTATACACAAATAGAAACTTTAAACAATGAAAGTTTAAAGTACTCCTGAAAATGCTATCTAACCACTCCTGAAGAGAAGCCACTACTCTGGAAGGCAGTTTATTCTACTGCCAAATAGCTCTTACCATCAGGAAATTCTAACATTTAGATAGAATCTCTTTTGTTGTAATTTTGAATCCATGCATTCATGTCCAAATTTTTGGAGCAGCAGAAAACAATCTTGCACCATCTTCTACATGAAATTCTTTCAGACATTTAAAGATAGTAATCATGTCACTTTTTAAATCTTCTGTTCTCAAAGCTAAACATATCCAGCTCCCTAAGGCATCAGGCTTCATTTCCATTCTGGTTGCCTTTCCTCTCCCTGGAACATTTCAGCTTATCAATATCCTTCTTGAACTGTGGTGCCTAGTACTGGATACAGTAATCCAGGTGAGGTCTAACAAAAGTGGAATAGAGTGGCACTATTACCTCCCTCAACATGAAATCTATACTATTGTTGATGCAGCCTAGAAATGCACCTTTCTGGGGGGCACCACTTCACACTACTGAATCATATTTACTTTGCAGTCTTCTAAGAGCGCAAGAACCATTCCACATGTACTGATGTCAAGACAAATGTCACCTATCCTGTATTTGTGCACTGCCTTTCCTGTCTAAATATAGTGCCTTATATTTTTTTTCCTGCTGAAATTCATTCTGTTAGTTTTGGCTCAGCTCTCCAACCTGTTAAGGTCATTTTGAATCCTGATTCTGTGATCTGGGATTATTAGCTATCCATCCTAGCTCAATATCACCAGAAAATCTGATCAAAGTAATCTTTGATAAACAGATTATCCAAGTCATTAATACAGATGTTGAACAACATCAGATCCAGGACAGAATTCTGAAGTATTCCACTAATCACTTCTCTGCAGGAAGAGGTACCACAAGTTAGCACTTTTGGGTTTGGTCAGTCAATGACCTATAAACCTATCAGTCACAGTGTCTAATCCATGTTTTACCTACTGATCTCCAAGAATATCATGGAGATCTTATTGAAAGCATTGCTGCAGTCAAGATATATTACATCCACAGCATTCCCAATCTAGCAAGCTGGTGACTCTCTGTAAAAAAGATGTAAGATCAGTGTAACTTAATTTTTGAGAAATTCACACTAGCTGCCAGTAACCACAGTGTTTCTAAGTTCCCAGAGAATGAATGTTCAGTGATTTATTGTAAATTTTTTCCTGGTATTGATGTCAAACCAGTTCCTTGGCCATCATCTTCTCCTTTCGCTTTCTAGACATAGGAACAAAATTCATTTTCACTTCTGTTTCTTCTTAGCATTTCACCATCTTTTCCATGCAGTGATCCTACTGTTTCCTTCTTCTTGTTCCAAATGTAGCAATTTTTAACCTCTCTGCCAAACTTGAGCTCACTTAGAGCCTTAGGTTTTATTGACTTTCTTCCTAGAAGTTCTCAGTACGCATTTGGATTCCTCTTTGGTGATTTCCTCTCTTTTCCATTTCTTGTATGCATACCTTTTAAAGTTCAGCTCATCTGAAAATTCATTATAAATTCATTCTGGTTCCTTTAGATATCTCCCACCTTCTTTGACACTGGAATTGTTGCAACTGTGCCTTCAATATCTTACCTTTAAGAAACTCCCATGGATCATGAGTTCCTTCTCTTTCAGCATGTTTGATTATGGAATTTCACCCACTATTTTCACTACATTTATTGAAATCAACTTTCTTAAAGTCTAAAAACTTGCCTATGTTTGGCTTCTCTTTTTTTCGGTACAATAAATTCCAGGAGAACATGGTCAGTCCCCCCAATACTCCCCCCCCGATCAATTAATCCTTGTTGCTTAGGATCAGGTCTAAAATAGATGATCCACTTCTTGGCTCCTCCACTTTCTGAGAATAAAATTGTCAGCATAGCAGGAGATACAACTGGACTCTGATTTGGTTTACATAGTGTGTTTTTTTAAGCATAAAATATAAAGCTGAAAGCTTTGTCTATTCCGAAATATGTGTGTATGTGTCTCATAGACAGCACAGGCACTGACTAGTTTGGGACATAACACCAACTTAACTATAAATAATAAGCTAGTATAAACAACAAATTTTTGTATAAAGAACAGAAAACAAATTCTGTGTTAAAGGGTAATGGCTCATACAATCAGACAGCTGATGTAATCTGATGGCAGCCAAGAGACCCCAGCATGTTACATCACCTCTAAGATGGTGCCTAGAGAAGAAAAAATGCTTATATAGACCAATATAGTGAATGTCTCTTATATGGTTGGACAAGTTCTGTTAGCTGATTGGAAGGGGAAAGATATAAACAAGCCAAGAACAGACAGAATCCAGACTGACCAAGCATTAGTCTTCACTCTATGCTGGTCAGAGAGAATCTCTGCTCTCAATTAACTGAATTAGCTGAAGAGATATGTACCTATTACGAATAACAGATGCCCACTATGGATGTTCACAGATATACTAGCGTATGTACCTAGCGTTGCCTGGGATTTTCTTTTCTCATAGGTAATACTCGTCAGAAAGATTTGGGATCCTGTGTCTCTAATTTCCCAAACGGTCTTGTCCAGTACTTTTTACTTTTCCCCATATTTCCCAATCTAATCTGTATTCAGAGTTATTAATATACAGAGGTTGGATTCCTGAGAAAAAACACTGCCCTTCTCCTTGCTGTTAGGCCTCATCTCCATAGCAACTAACCTATTATCTGGCTGAGAATTCTAAAGGTCCCTCCTTAAACTGCAAACCCCAGGATTCCATAGAATATTCTTAGACAGCCAATCATATGAGATTTTCCCTGACACAGACAACAGACTAACAGACAAACTTTGACTTTTATATATTAGATAACAGATGGTGCTATGTACATAGCAATGCCCAGGGATATTAACACTTTGGATGCCTGTGTGTTCCTACAGAGGATATATGGGTTGGAACACCTCAGTATTGTTTAAGATGTCAAGTTCTTATGTTTGTAAATGTACAGATGCCTGCTAAGGAAATGTAGAAAATATAAAGATTCATGTGAAAGATAAACACATTAGCTGTAATGTAATGTAATGAATGATGCCTTCAGTGCAATATAACATTATGAAAGAAATGTGACTGGACACTGAAATGTCTATGTTTCCCTAAGAGAAGTGTGTATACATGTATATCTATGGCTGCAGATAGTAAGCAGCCTGAAAGACTAACAGAGAGCCTACTCATTCTCCTATATAAATATTATGAGATTCCAATACTTAAGAATGCTTGAATGGAGTGTAGATGTTAATTCTACCTATTTGAATTTTCCACTAGTTACCAGCTAGAAATCCAGATGACCAGAAGCTGACTAAAGGGAGTTCCAAACAGACACAAATTAACTGACAAATGATAAAGGTCCTTCAATCCCTCAGCCTAAAGAGATGTGGTGGGGAACCCTGCTTGTTTCAACAGATCAGACTACTGCAATTCATCACAGTTAGGGTTGTCTTGAAAATGAATCAGAAATTTCAATTGGTTCAGACTACAGCCTAAAATACTGACTGGCACTGGCCACTTGTATTTTGTTGTTAGCACCACAACAGGATGATTTTCTAACAGTTTGGAAACACAAAATGTTCTTTACTTACAAAGATCTAAACTGGTGAGGGTAACAATATATATGAAGACCTGAATGCTTCCATATCAACCTGATTACTCTTTAAGAAAAACTTCAAAAGCTTTTCTCTAGGTGCTGTCATCTTCAGAACTTAGACAGATGGGAAATGAAGATGTGCCATTTTCTGTTATTGTATCCTCATTACAGAACAATCATTTAATTGAATGCCTGCTCTACTGAGTACTTAGTCAAAAATCCTTACCTGGTTAAAAACGAAAAGTCGTTTCCACAGTTTTGTAGTTTATTTATTGATTTTATTTTGTTGTGAGTTTGCAGAGCTCTCAATAGTAATAAACATTCACTATGCATTTCCTCTGATGATCTCACATCTGTGAAAGTATACTTGATTAATTGTGCACAAAAGTAAAAACCCCATGGCCTACACAGGGGCTGGTATTATTGTGATTACTTGACCCAGGGGTTCTCAGACATTCTACCTTGAGGTTCTTTCTTAAGGAAGGGGGAAGTGACAGAACTTTCTAAGTTACAGAATGGTAGGGACAAATCAGAGAATGGCAGAAGAAGGTGACAGGGTTCAGCATGGTCAAATACTAGTATTTTATGTTGATATCCAATTCCACTTTGGAAATGGCTAGATTCTCTGTCACAGTGATTTCGTTGTTAACGAGTGCCTTCATAATCTTAAGTACAGACACTGGCTCTGACTCGGTCTCCTCATTTCTGAGGAGCTTCTTGGTCCAGAAGCTCTAAGTGGATGGTTTTCAACATTTATATTTTTTTTTCTTCCCTCCTCCAAATGTATTTCAAAAATTATTACTCCTGTGCTTTTGCATCTTCTTCTGTCACCCTCCTCACTACCAGTTTCTTTCATCACTTCTTCTTGCCAGACACAGGTGTCCCGCTGCTCCGCTGTGTAAAAACCACTGCTCTAAACTAACCAAACTGCTATAGAATACTGGGGCAGGTGATCTGTATCCTAGGAGTCCTCATTCTAAAGCTGATGCTAGGTAACATAGGACCCCACTGAGGATTTGAACTGGATTACTTTAGGACTTCCACAGTCTAAATTGCTGTTCAAAGTATATACACATTTTATACAGCAAAATTCATATGGGCTGTATGACCCCACCTGGTATGAAAGACTAGATTTTAAAAATGTTAACAATCTAGAAACATGGGAACATGAATTAAACTAAATAGTGTAAAACTAAAGTTTTGGGATTGTTTACAGAATACAGTACACAAGTGTGATTAACTGCTAAAGTATCAGTGTGAAATCTAAAGGTTTATTCTAATTTTCTGATCTGCAGAAAATATGTCTAGTAATCTGACATGTAGGGAAAGCTGTGCAGTAGTATTTACAAAAACTGTTTCATGATTTTGTGTTAGACCAAAACCAAAACCAAAACCAAAATCCCCTAAACTCTCAAACTCTCACTAATACATTTAGCAATAGCATGCACAGCATGCATCAAACTATGCATTTCCCAGTTGTGACAATTGTTTCTAAAAGTTAACCTTCATCAAGCTGTGCCCAGCAGACAAACATCAGAAGAAATACTGCAAACCTTTGCTACATTCCCCAACTGTTTCTGTTTAGTTTAATAAATATTGTACTCTGCATCGCAATTATCTCAAATGACCTAAGAATGTTTACACCCACAAAAATAGTTACATGGTGGATAACCTTTTCAACTAAATAATGTGCAAAAGTTGCAATTGCTAAGCAGGATGAAGAAAACACTGTAGAAGTTCTAGTTGCCCACCTCAACCCTGTACACAATAGATTTGGTTATAATTAAGACCATCTGACAGACATCTATATATTAAAACATCATAATGCTGGTCACATGAAATATGCTACTGAAATAAACACAAGAACAAATTTTTTAACAAAAAAAATTATGTTGATCACCATTTTCTTAGTCCTTTACTTACTTACAAAGTTCTGTGACTGCACATGACAACAGTCAGTCACTATAATGAGAACTATGGCTTACTTGGAAAGAGACGCCACACTGCAGTGACAGCAGCTATACATACCATGTAACTTCCATTCATGGTTTGCTTCCCGTGACCTCTCACTTGTCAATCCAGACTCCTAATTACAGCTTATTCCTGATGTCTGACTCAGGCTTGTCTGGGAGAGAGACGTGCCAGAGTGACAGGTCTAGACATTACAATTACCAAACCATGAATGAAAGGTATGTGTGGTTTGTTTAGCCACACGTCTTTCAACCAAAGTTTGAACTTAGGTGTGTTAATGTGCCTTACATTTTGCTATGGATCTAAGACTCAAAGGAATGCATATATTTGACCTGCTCAGTCCCCAACATAGAAGATTTAGGTAATCAAACATAAGAAATCAAAGACGTTTTGCAAAGCTACCTAGTTTTAGCAACTGCAGTATAAAGACTGACTCTATAGTACAATTCCATTCAATATCCACAAGGGTGCACACTGTAGCTACTTAACAAATTTCTCATGCTAGTGAACGGAACAAAAAACACAAAGCAGTAGAGAATTAGATCACAATAGACCAGTTTACATAATTTGGTCATATCTGTGCAAGCCAATCAGTAGCCCTCTTTTATATTTTTTCGGGTTCCAAATGCACAGAAGGACTCTAAAAAATGTTGTCTTACCTACGGGTATGTTTATACTTTTTTGGTGTTTGGAGACCAGTCTGCACCATTTAGCCGTTAATAACGACCACACTAATGACTTTTTGAAATGGAAATTTCTCCTTCAGAATGCTCACACAATCAAGTTTACAAGAAAATTTAAGAATATTTTTGAAAATCTGACGCTCTAGATTATGTTTAGCAGCATTTGAAATAGAGTATATTTCAACAGTTTTCAATCTCTTTCAGTGTGAACTAAGGCACTTGCGCAAATCTCACAGACTACTGGGATTTCAGGGAAAATTCTGTTCTGTGCTGTTTAGTTTGATTCAATGCATTCAAACACAGACATCCTGCCTATGGATATGCCTTTTCTGGCATTTCATACTAAGAAATGGCACTTAGAACTCAACAGCTTTCTCTCAAGAAAAGTATACTACAGTCACAAAGAGTTGCTTTATAAAAGGATAGTATGCAAGGGAAACCTCTATACTTCTTTTGCAAAATCTTGTGTAGTTATTAGTAAAAGAAAAAAAGCCTAAGTACTGTTTTCCGCATTATAGAAGGCCAGCACCACTGGAACAGATTCCTCAAATTATTAATAACATTTTCTTAACAACAAGCCAGGTTATCAAAAGCTGCAAATCAGACCTTATGTGGTAGAGTGAATGCACCACTGGGTTTACAAATGATACCCAAAAGGATCCTTGCCCACCCAATTTATCAGCTTTCCACTTCCACACCTCCTCCACATTTTTTCCCTGAAGAGAGATCACTGCTGTGTGGCAACAAAGGTATTAGCATAGCTGGTTTAGCCTATAATCATAAACTCATGTGAGCAGCTCTTGAGTCGCTGAATAGGTTAGCCAATCAGCTGCAAGTTCTTTGAGTTTTGCCTGGTAACAGGGGAGGAAAAAAAGGGAAGGAGGGAGGGAGGGAGAATGAGAAAAGACTACAGAAAGAAAGCATATGAGCTAGAATCCATAATCACTGTTTAGTGGTTCTCTACATAATAGAAGTACTCTAGAACAGCATTTGTTAGTCACATAAACAAAAATGGCATTTGCCCAACACACAAGCAGAATGTAGAAAAGAAGAAAATTATGTGATCATATTGTGCTCATGGAAATCCTATTAAGTTTAACTTACATTTAATGTTGTCTGCATAGTATCTTGTTCTAGATTAAGAGCTCCAGATTCAAGTCTCGTAAGATACAAGTAAAAACGAAACACTAAATTTTCAGAACCTGAGTGGACAATTTCCAAACAACGTATTAAAATTCACCTCTGCTCACACAATGACTACTGGCTGTATGTGTTTTAACTGTAAAATGGAGGAATGTATAATATGTATTAGTGTACTGGATTATCTGGCAATTTCTACACAGATAACCTTGTTTCACCCCATTCTGTGTTAACTGATTACTTTTGCCTCAAAAATAAAAAAAGTACAAAATATGTATTTGAAAATATAGTTTATTGGAGCTTTTAAAATTGTATATAAACATTTATTCATTTTCTATAAATCCCATTCTACATTTACACTCTCTATTAAACAAACATTCAGAATATAACTTTGAAACAGACACAAATATATGTACCCCACACAAAATGAAGTAAACCTGTATCACAGGATCAGCGCTTACATTGCTGATTTTACTGCTCAAGAAACAAATTAAAGTAAATTGGAGCACTTAAGCAATAGAACACTTTGGGTTTTTTACACAATGTTCCAACATTTAGAAAAAGTATGAATGATGGAGGGAGAAATGAAATCATAGCATTCCTCCTCCCACTAATTTCTTTAGACCTTGTAATTTCTGAAACATACCCAAGAGGGAGCCAGCTGTAGCCACACTCTTAGTTTGTGTGATCTTCGCACAGGAAAAATAAATCGGCAGCTTTGCTTCATTGTTATGGAGTCCTTTCCCTGTTCAATTTTATGCATTCTGATTGGCTCAAGGAAACTGAAACTCAACCACCAATCAGAAGCAAGCACTCTGAGTTCTGCCCAGCAACAAGAAAAAGGTATGAAAATCACTACAGAACGTTTACATTGCTTCTTAAAACAAACAATTAAATAGTGAATTATTAGAATATTTTAAGGCATAATCCTTTAAAATGTTTTGCTTAAGAGTCTTGTAGTTAATTATTATCTTCTTCAACTCACTAAAATTTAAATATCAAATTTAAATTTTTTAAACATACACAGGCATTATGTTTTACAAGAAAGCATAGAACTGAGTACATTCTCTGCAAACAGTTCAAGGTCTGTGAAAGAAATGAGCAGAATAATCCAGATACAATCTTACATATTTCTAACATTATAGTGAGATGTACAAACTGTCTTCTTGTAAGCCTGCACATCCATGCTTCTACTTCAGCCATTGTTTTTAAAAATTCACATGAACTTGAGATCCAGTAACATGCAAAGATATTTTTGAACACTTTAGATCAATACATGCCTGCAAATGGCTGTTGACAAAATAGTCAGCATCTCAGAGTGCCAGACAAATCAGTGAACTGTAATGGTTTAACATTCACCTAACTCCCAGTGTGCTTTTGGCTTGCTGTCCATTCTTCATGTCCTTCTCTTCCGGGCTGTAGTTTTGGAAGCAATTTGGGTGGAGTCAGAGTCAGCAGAAATGTACTGATTCCAACTTCAAAATAAAAACCTGAGGTTTATGTGGTCATGGTGAAATGTCTTGTGCTGCCATTTTACTAAATCAAATTTGCTATTAGTAATTAATATATATTTGCCATCTATGAAGGAGTCAGGTTTGGACAGTATAAAAATAGAACAGTTGGAGCTGGAATCAAAGATCTGGCATATTGACTCCAGAGCCCTGTTCCCTTCTGTGATCTGGATACTATTTACAAATTTACAATGGTATGTGGCTGTACCTGTGAGCAAAACTCCTGCCACATCAGTACATGCCTACCCATGTTCTCAAAAAGACACTTCTGACTCTAGGCCCTGGCCGACTGACGTACTGTCCCTGGTGTCAGAAGTAAATATTATCTGGTCTTGTCATGATTGTACTAAAGAGCTGTCATGCCCATATGCTTCCACAGCACTCTTTTGCGCACACTTCACTGGAGTGCAAGGCAGGAATGAAATTGTTTTTGTATTCACAGGAGACACACACACACACACACACACACACACACACACAGAGCACATTCTTACTTATTTTAATGGACTCAAGAATTAGATCAGACAATCAATTTATGCAAAACAACATGAAACAAAATGGCAAAACTTTTTCATACATACACATGCATGAGGTCATAAGCTCCTAGACAGAAGAAAGGCCCTGAAGTCTCGTTTTAGAAATTTAATATGGTTAAAAAAACACACCCTCCTTTGAAATTTTTCAGCATTTAATGAAGGCATCCATTTTGATGGATTTAATTCTTAAGGTTTGTTGTTGAAAAGATGGACAATGTGCCAAAGGAAGCAAAGTATCTATTACACCTCCTTACATTTATAAGTACTTTCATGCAAGTATAACGATTTGCGCTACTAGCCAAAATGATACAACAGCGACCTTTAGTATCTATGTAATTGTTTTTAATACGTCATCTCACAATATTCTGATGTCATCATGAGCAATGCTTTTGAATTCACTAATTAAATTTGATAGAAATATATTCTAATAGTAAAGAATATTTATACAGCAAGATTCAGCATTAAGAAATTAGCTTTGTCAAGCACCACAAAGGAATATTACTTAAAATATTCTATTACAGAGATTCTAATGTTCATTATCAAAAGGGCAATTTGAAAACCTACCTAAATTGTATCCGACTGATTTCTCAGAAACAACACATTGTTTGCCTACTTCTTATATCCACTGAGGAGAATATCCTTCTTGAGGGAAATGAAATACATCTGATTGCACATGCAAAGCCACAGATAGAGGTCACTGCCAACCTCAAACCAAAGTCATAAATGTGGATCAAGTAGGAAGGACTGCAAATTTGGGAGGCATGGTAAAATAAAGTCTCATAACAATACTAATTCAGCTTTTCTTCCTACTAGTTTATCTTTCAATTAGAATTGACAGTATCTTTTGCAGGTGTGGAAAACACTCTAAGAACCCCCTTAAGCCACGTTGCCATCCTAATAGCAAGCTGAGCTACAGCAAGTATACTTGACTAGATTCTGGTCTCATGACTGAAGATTTGCATAGTCACACTGGTTGGCTGCTGAAGATCATTTTGTATAATCTCTTCAATACCAGAGGCTGAGAATCAGCAGGAAGTACAGACAGATCTGCCTGGCAACAAGGCTAAAAATAGAATCAGTCTGAAGCACTGGAACGGGTGTAGAAACAGGGGCAGGGCATAAACCAAATCTTTCTCCCCTATATGCAAAGATATACAAATAAAGGGACATACTCTTCACCAAAGTTTAACCCCACAAAGCTATCTGAATTGCACAAACAGATGTGCAGATATTGTGACTGCAACAGTACGTTTTTGGGCTGTCTTCAAATAAACTGCTAGACATCAATGTTAAATAGTACTTTCCCCCTCATGTTACTTCCTTTTTAAAGTTATTTTTAAGGTGGGAAATACATGTCAATATTCAGAAATGCAATTATTCAACTACTTTAAAATTTCACAAAATTACAAAATTTTCATTGTTTCATTTGCCATGAAATAATATCAAAATATCAAAATACTGTAAATCATCTTTCTTTTGAGAAGCTTAACGTAGCCTGACAGAGTTCATTCCAGAGGCAGTTCCCAACTAAGAGACTGAATCCTCTACATTAAAATAGAACACGATCCTGCAGGTTTCACAAACAGTCTGAATGGGTGTTCAGCATACCAGGGTAGCAAAGCAAATATCTATATGACTCCTGTTCCTTACACTGTCTGGTATCTTCTCCCACCAAATATGTTGTGTGTCCTCCCCAGTGTCAGTGTGTATGCATGGGAAACAAAAACAGAGGAGCAGGAGGGCTCTAGATTTGCAGCAGACTGGATGAGTCTATGGAATTTTCTTTGATTTTCTGTCAATAACTCTCTGAAGTAGGTTTCCTGCAAGACTGTGATTGATCCAAAGTTATCCAGTGAGCTGACCGGTCATAAGCACACAAATGTGATCTCAGATTTGCTCCTATATCTCACAGATCAATACATAAAAAAACGCAAATGTTATCCACAGCATTTTATTCTCTTTTTCCTAAGTAGACAGATAACTTCAAATAAGGATCAGATTTTTTTCATGGCTTCCATAATAAACGGACTCTCAATATCTGTAGCTGACACTTAATGTTTAAATAGCAGTGAGCAAGATGGGTATCCTACAGATACCAGCAGGTTCTAAACAGCTCTCTATTTCGTTTGAAGAGCTGGTTCAAAAAGCAACACCTAGAATACAGAAAATAAGCCAAATTCTGCTTCCCAAAATCAACTAATCACCAAGGGCCTTTTTGCACTATGCTGTTAATCAGTGGTGGAGCTTGGAGGGTGTGGAAGGGGGGCGAGCAGAGGGGCAAGGGCATGGCTACAGCACACAGGGGCGTGGCTACAACAGATGGGGTAGGGCTATGGTGCACTGAGGACGGCAAGCAAGGAGCAGCGGCGCCCTCAAAACATTGCCACTAGGGGCGCACTGCCCCCATTGCCTCCCGGTCCCTATGCGACTGCTGTTATTCCACTTTGAACATCCTGTGGAATTCTGGGGTTTGTAGTTTACTGAGGCCAAAGAGCTCTCTGACTGAGAATTCTAAATGCCCCTCCCTAAACTGCAAGCCCCCAGATTCCATAACATTAAATAACACCACTATAACAGTGTAGGGAGGAAACGCCCCAAGTCTCAAACAAAATGTGAACACCCCTCCACCCTACACATGCCTTCCTCTTCCTGAGGGGGTCTTCAAAAAGGGAAATAACAACACACTTTGCAGTTCCATTATGTCTTATTACTAGAAGCATGGCAAAGAATGCCATTCTACTTTTGTTATCATATTAAGTACTTTACATTTCACAGGAATATATAGCAAGAATGAACTTAAAAGTAAGTAAGTGGTCACTTGGGAATGCCACTAACACACTTTCCTACTCCTGATTATTTTAGCCAACAGGAATCTATCTTACGTCCACTAGCAAAGTCATTTATGTGCCTATGTATGTTGTTTATTCAGAGCTAACTACAGTCTCAGCCCCAGAAAACCCCATGATAGGTTTTTGCCTTGAGGCAGCCATAAGTCAGAACTGACTTGAAGGCAAACAGCAACAAAAAATAACAGAAAGTGGCAAAGACAGACATACATCATAGGCAAACACACAATCCTTGGTAATGGAAGTCAACATTAGTTTGGATCCTAACTTGGCAACTTCTGCAGAGCAGATATTCATTGACAGAGCAGGAACAGGAAGAATTGGAACTCTGTTCAATGGACACTCCTAACAACAGCATCTTTGGTAGTTTAATCATTGCTTTTTAATTAGTGTGGAACACTAGTTATGGCCACAAGGCACCAATTCATGCAGTAACATAAAGGTTTGCTTCTATGGAAAAGATCTCTGGTCCACAATTGCAGCCATTTCCTCTCTTGACTAATCCTCATTTCTTATCTATTGGTGAACTCACAGATCAGTTAAGTTGGTATGAGTGATTAGAACAGAACCCCATGCTTGATCACAGCAGTAAAGCTCATCATTTAAGAGATTTCAAATATTACATGTGCCAAGCTCCATGTCTTTCAATATGTACAAGAAACAGAAAGAGTAATTAATATTTTAAGGAGAAACAGAACAGTTTGGCTTTATGTTCATGAACCACTAGTTATCATTCTAACACATGGGGAATTAAACAGTGAGGAAATACATAATAAAATACACAATTTTTTGAACCAGTATACATATAAACTCTTACCCCCATAAAACCCATGACAGGTCTGCTTTCGACTTGAAGGCACACAACAACAAAAACAATACACATATTGTTACTTAAGACATAAATAGCTGAGGTCATACTTAGCATAATGGCTCTAATTCTACTGAACTTGCTGATCTGAATTAAAGAAGCAACTAATATACAGTTATTTAATGAATATCCAAATTACCAACTGAAATCAAAATGTAAACTGGTTCACCTCTTGGTGACAGAGGATGGATTAAAAAAAAAAGGTTTAAGCAAACAATTTCAGAAATTCAAACCAATTTTTTAAAATTACATTTTCGGGGTGCTTTTTCAGAATAATTTGCCTTAAAAATAACTTTTAGTTAGCACCAAATGAATCTACATTTATAATCTTTTAAAACTGGGTCCACAAGCCTCTATCAAATATTGAATTAAGGCTAGACATTAAAAATATGTGCTGCTTTACTATGGCAATTATTAATCACAGTACTATTCAGCATGAAAATTTACTTTCAGTTTAATAGAGAAACACGGGTATGCCTGGTTCAACTTCTGCTCCATCTTTTCTCTTGGCATGGTCTGCACTGGGATCTCAAAGAACTGCTTAGGTCCACACAAAACCTCAGTTATCTGCACTGGGAGCAAAAGACTGTGTGTTATTATTTCTTTAAAAAAAAATTACAAAAACTGACTCTCCATATCAGTGTGAAACAAAGTCACAGGAATAAAAGATTTATTAGCAGATATTAGTACAGTGTGGTCCCTATTGCAGAGGACCCCAGCCCATGAAAAACATGCCCTTTAAGGCTGCCACATTAAAAGATGTGTGTGCATACCTTCCTACTCTGGGAAGAGATTAAGGTTATGACAGCAAAGCAAGGGCTCATATAAATTGCCCCAAAGACAAAGAGGCCTTCTCTTTCTATAAGATCTGGGAATGGAGAAGCAAAGCAAATACCTCTGTCTGATGTCCAGGCAGAGAGGTGGTGAAGAAAGCCCGCAAAAGAAAATATATGATCTCATTTCCTTGTCTCTTGGAGTGTTCAGATGTTAAGGAGAAGTTCACTGGGGCTGTTCTGCTTGTTCAACTATGTTCCCAACAAAGTTAATGGTTTCACAGCTGGCTCTTCACATTTGCTAGCGTTAGGAGCTCAGGACACCAGCAAAGGTGGAAAAATGCAAATATTATAATGTATGACTGTGTGAAAGGGGCAAAGGTATGGTGGTGAGAATGGGTACCCAGGATCCAAAACATGTCAGGGAAAAGAGGTGGGTTGACATGGTGGCCCTCTACTTCCTCTTTCACTTATGTCCTTCTTTGGGTGTCTGAGGGGCCATTGGGAGAGAGAGAGTTTGTGGTGCTAAGAAATCAAGTACAAGCTGTCCTTAGCTGGCCAGGCAGCAATTGGTGCTGGTGGTGGTGGAGGAGGACCAGAGGTGGGTCTTTAAAGGGCAGCACAGCCTAATCTGAACCACCGAGAGAGAAGATTCCTTCAGAAAATGAATGCTTGAGATGGGCGGGGGGTGGTTTGGAGAAACTGACAAATAATCGTATCTGTGAAAGTGACTTACCAACATAATCGTATCTGTGAAAGTGACTTACCAGCGTGGAGGGCCAACTGTAATCCCATTTTAGGCTGCACCACGAATGTCCTGTACATTGTGGTGGTACCTGTGATGATCTTCTCTAATGACAACTGTCACATTCAACAGAATGCCCTCTGACATCATCACACTCAGCTGCTATGCTAGGTGGATTTTTTTTTTTTTTGGCTAAACAGAAAGCTTCAATTTGTAGGCATCTTCAGTTTAAAAGCTCTGGTAACTAGACTCAGAAACAGTATCAAATCATTATTGCTAGTCTGAGTGAATCAGACTGAATGCCTGTATTAGCATAAAGCAATTTCACACAAGCATTCTTTTAAATTCCTCTCTTTCCACTAATCACTAGAATCTCCATTTTCAGATTAATTTCCAAACACTAAGTTTACTGCAGCTCCAATATTTCATTATACACGTGTTTTAAATTATTAGATCTCTCAGTTTACTTTTCCTCAGGTCTGTATCTTCTCTTTCTTCTTTAACAATGCTCACACATCTTCAGCTCAAGCAAAAGGTTTAACCTAGCAATAATATGGCTACAAGATGAGTGATCCATTCTAAAGTATGCACACCCAGAAATGGAAAGAATATAGTCAAATCCATATAGTGGGCTGCTGCATGGCAGGAGTAAAACATGATGGCAGGACAACAGCTGATACTAAAAGAACATCGCCACACAGTCCTTTTGCACTCAATCTTAGGTAGCCATGTACCCTTATTAGATGCCCAGAGACAGACAGAATTATATGTTTTTTTGAACAAGCAGATCTATGAGCAAGTCAAACTCCTGCAAAACAGTTTTAAGAACTGGTATGTTTATCCATCCTGTTGATGGTGCTAGCTTTCACTGTGATTCTCACGTACAGTAATGGCTGAATCGATACTATCATATGGATTAGCATAAACAATGATGCAATGGGGTCAGTAGTACTCATCAGTTTGATTCTGTACCACTGGAGGTGCTTTCAAGATTTTCTTGTGTTTCTTAGGTTCGCTCTCTTAATGCTATTGTGACATCGGTTTTGTTTAACTTCAAAAGCCTCATACAGTATCTATGAATCTATTAAACACTGAAATTCAAATTTTACAAATGAAAGTAAATGATTTTAAGTAAACAGTCTTTAGCTCAGCACAAAAAAAGCATTACTGTACCAGTTAGAGTGGGCAGTATGTACAGCATGAAGGGCCAAAACACATGGCAAGTGTGTTGCTATAAAGAATCCAATATTTACACTTGCATTCTATTCGCTATATTCTGATTAATTTCAATGCTGGATAAGGTGACATGTTATACTCAAGTGTGAAAAAAAGTAATTCAGCCTTTAACTAATCTGCTTTGCTTGCTTTCTGGGTGGGGTCCCCCCCCTTTGGTATTATGCTATCAAAATGTCAATTTTTTTCATCAAAATTTGAGGGCTAGAAACTTAAAAGGCAATTTCTGTATCTTTTAATTCATCTAGAGGCTGAATAACCGCTACCTCGTGGGAGTGATTGGATTATATTATTGCGACTACTAGATTATTTCTTAATCTGACTCTATCAACTGAGATTCCATACCATTGTATTTTTATCATTCTCTTTTCAAAAAAGAAAGATAAACAGCAAAAATCCACCAGTCCTTAATGTTACATATTTGGAGAAATATTGCAGATTTTTCTGAATGTGTTTACCATGATAACAATAATTATTCTTTTTTAAATTAAAGCAATAATCTTTTTGTGATGGGATTCCTAAACATCCTCAGACATTCTGTCTCTGGACCATCAGTACCAAATGAATCTGCCCACATTTAAAAAAAAATTGCCTCCAGCAATCTTGGGAGGTCAGGAATATTTCCTTTAAAACACAGAAAAGCACACAGCTATAAAAAGTTAAGGAAGAATAAATGAAAGCAGACAGAGAGACAGCCCCCCCCCCTTATACAGTGAATATTTTTGAGTAAGATCTTGGCAGGGCCTGTCAAAATGTTATGAAGGAACCAGTTTTCTTACCTGGAGACAGCTTGACATACATCAAGTGAACTTCCTCCTCAGCTCAGCTGCTTATGTATCAACACTGCAGAAGAACACTTCTAGGTCGGCCATCTTGACAACAAACCTTGTCTTCATACAAGCAAAATATGTGGCATTTTAGCTAAATACCTGACCACTATATGACCTTTTCTTTAGGGAACCACATCTGTGGAACAGGACATGCCAAGATCTTTGTTCACACAACAAATATTCCTAGAGGAATCACATTTTCTCTTTCAAAGAATGTAATCTGCAAGAGCCAGCTGCAATGGAAAGTCTTTAGAATGAGAGTATTCGTATTGCCTGCTGCAGTGCTAGCAGTTGCCTGTACAGAAGTGTGTGCAGTGTGAGACCTCCCTGATGCCATGCAGTACCAGAAAAAAGCATTAATAGAGTACAACAGAAAGCAGCACACAAAACCTGTTAGCAATTCAGAGTTAACATGCACATCTGAACAGCTGAATACTCTTAAGATATTTTTAATAATAATGCAACAAGATATAATGTTGTAAAATATATTCACATTAATATGTACTATCATTTTTTTCCAGCACAGAAAACAAGTACTTGGACATTCTAGACAAGTTACAATCCAAGAAAGAAGCCAAAACCAAGCCAGAATGCTATTACAGCGAGCTGGCGCCAGTAGAAAAGAACATAAAAGGGCCTTCATCTCATAAAGCAACTGCACTAGGATATTACTGAGCAAAACCTTCTGAATATGCATTTTTAACAGTCTGTTGACCAACGGTCCAAACAGAAACAAGACTGACTCAATTTTTTCAAGTTCCTGAAAAAAGAAAGTTTAAGCAAATACCGTGTATTTTAATTATTTTAAATGAGAATCTCTGACTAAATACTTTAATCTGTTATTTAATTCTTAAAAACACATGTATAAAAATTCTGTATAAAAGAAATAGTTCTCAACAGATTCATCGTGATCTCAAATTTGATCCAAGAAAAAGGAATATTGAACCTGTAAATTCTTTGTTTAAACAATTAACCTTTAGAAAATGTCAGTCCTTATTTTTCCCATTCTATTCTTTACACTCAATGTGGCTGATGAAGTAGTCAGTTTCTCTTCTGGAGCGGAACTGGGATTCAGAGCAGGAAGAGTGGCTTGAAGAAAAACTGAATTCTTCATAATGCCATACACAGACAGGATCTGTAGACATAAAAAATAGTCCTGTATGTACTGCAGACAAATGCTCGTCTGCCTAGCACAAAATATAAACAGGTACCGGCTGCTGTGAACTTCTTACTTCTTGTCTCATTTTGAGATAAGAATGTTTCTAGTCTGAACTGAATTTATCTCCCTCCCTCCTACTGAATGGATTTATCTTCCTTTGGACTGCAATTTCCCTGCTAGTAATTGGCAAGTTTTTGGAAACAGAGAAAAGAATTATATAAAAGCCATATAAATCTAACTGTTTTTCTTCTTTATTAGGAGGAAGAAGGGCATGTACCAGCTCACAGTTGGTCCATGGAACAGTCTCTTGTTGCACCACTGAGAAAATGTGTAAAGCTTCTTGTGTCTTTGTTGTTTATGATTCATACATTTGTCATCACTGTATCAATAAAGTTTCTGATATTCGTTCCCAAGTGGCCTAGTTTCTTCATAATTATCCTTGAATCAAGTCTAAAAAAGTGTTGAGTGGATCAGGCCCTAGATTAATATAACAGGGGGAAAAAACTGGTATGTTTAATATCTTATCTATATTCTATACTACTTCCGAACTTTGTTAATATGCATCATTCCCAATCCTGTATTGTACGGAATGCAAACTGCTTCTTTAAGTCAACTGTTCTTTCCCATCTTTACAGAAAGAAGTGACTTCAATAAACCTTGTGACCTGTAAAAAAGCTGAAACTACTGTTATTTGTAAAAAATATTTATACATTCTGGGCAATGTTTTACAGTTTAACCACTAAACTTTTTCAGTAATTTGTTGGGCATCTCTGTAACTCCCAAAAGAGAGCAGGAATGCCAGCTAAGAATGAATCTGGGCTTTTTCTATCCCAGTCCCAAAATTTTAGTTTACAAAGCAAGAGCAATGTGAAATACCACCTTTAATTACTACTGCTACTATCACGACTACTATTACTATTAGGCAGCAACTATAATTATGGTGACATACTACAGACGACAACTACCATTCCAACTTATAGACATTCCAAAGATTAATCTATGTTTAAATCTATGCTGTGTCAGATTAGGGCAAGTCATATCTTTATATCTCATTTGTGAGGGGAAAGCATCCAACCTCCAGAGAACAACTGAAGTAAACCGATAATGAAATATTAACGATAGCTCATGAAACCATTGTTTTACCCAGATCTAGACATTCATAAATAGTTAAGGTCATGTGGTGCAGGGCAGAGGGGACATTTTCTCTTTATGACGACACCCAGTGTTGCAGTGCTGAAAGAGAGTGCATGAATGCTTACTTCCCTGCCCCTTTAATCCTCTGCCCAGTTATAAGGAATCAGTATGGGGGACCATTCCGAATGATCTGTAGCATGACAGCTGACAAGAAATTGAGCAGCTACAAAAGTTTGTCAGGGGCACCCACTGTAAGGGGGAGCTTCACTCATGGTTGGTGCCTTCACTATTTTCAGATCCTCCCCTTTCATCAGACACAGAGACCACAGTCCACCACATTCAGCAGGGTCTCCTGATTTTCTTCTAATATTTTGGAGATCTAGAGACTGTCAGGGAAAGAGAATGGGAAAGTTGCCTTCACAGAATGGAGTGATATTAAATAACATTGCTTTAAACAGACATGCTTCCTTGTCCTACCTCAACCTTACTATGTCTAATTTTATTTTTAAAATTTGTTTCTGCAAACCCTACTAGTATAATGTGGGTGTCCCTTCCATTTTTAAGCTAACCTTTGTGCTAATAGAACATTATGAACAACAAAACAGTCATAAAAATAATTTGTTACCAAAAATTCTGAACAAGGAATGCTGAATTGGAAATTTCCAAAAACATTTAATACACTTTCTTCATGCCATGAAGACATTACTTGTAATGCTAACACAAAGAATGTATTTTAATAGTCAGAAGGATTAATTTGCCTGTATTTGGCCCATGATTCTACTAAAGCTTTACACTAGCATAATTAGGGACTATCTAATCTATTTTTTTACAATGTTGCATAAGGAAACATTTGAGTTTTATGATAATGATAACATTCCGGTGAAACTCTAGCTTTGTAAACAAGAGACCACTGACTGGTTCCAGGGATGAACTGGAAAAGCTCTCTAGAGCTGCTGGCTAAGTCTGCAACCTCTGTCCTCCCTCCCTGACAGTCCAAATTCTGCACAAGCATGCTGGTGGAACTTTACACTTTATTAGCTTTATTCAAGATCTGGGCCTTGAAGAATATCTTAGTTCATTATTTTTATCATTAAAGAAGAAGGAATTTATAATTCCATTATCTGTACTTTACGCTTGGCTGAACAGGAAAGGCGATAAAATACATACCATAGAAGATGATGAGTATTCTACTCTTCAAACACTAATGGTTGCCAAACTCTCTCATAAAAGAATATAAGATAATTTATATCCAATATCTCATTAACATCTTTAAATTTGAAAAACATTACTCATCTACAAAAAAAGCAGAACTGTTACATTTCTATATGCATGCCTTCAAATACCTTTCCGTTATGGTCACAGAAACCCAGCAAACATTTTAACAGTTCACAGTTAATTCTAAGAACCATGCTGTGACTTTGGCTACGGTAGCAGTTCTAAACTAGGTACTGACAGTATATCCAGTATATCATCTGAGTTTAATCCCATCTGAAAATAAAGGGGCTTATTTTCAAGCAGACAAGCATTTTATTTAATATATATTTTTACATCATATTACTAAAGAAATCCACAGTTATTCAAACAAACATCACAAGGTAACACACGCACACAAAAGCTCTTTAAAAAAACCCAAATTATGTTAAATAGTAACTGATCTCTTCAGGAAAAGGTTCCATAGTTTGGGGGGGGGGGTGTTTGTAAAATCCAGCTTCTACCTATAATTATCCTGACTCAACGAAACGATATGGGGAACAGAGTCTGTAGATTAGAAGACATCACTGGCGTGGGTTCATACGGTGTTTGTGGTCTTTAAAATATGATCTCAGTCCATAATGGCTACAAAGCCTAAAAACTGGAGAATCAGTATAATTGGCATAGAATGGGTTGTCAGTAAATGAATGCAAGCAGCAGATGGGAAATAGGTAGCTGCATTCTACACCTGTCACAGTACTAAACACTCATGTAAAGTACATAAGCCCAGTCAGCATAGTAACATCTTCCATTTTCAGGAGATGTTACTATGTGTTCACTAACCGCAGATGCAACAAGCTATGCCAGAACAACTCCAACCTGCATTTCAAAAAGCAGGTTTGGTTTCAAGAATACATCTGTATCTTGTTTAGAAAGATAGGGTTACTCTTAACCATATCATACACATAGCCCATCTCCTCCAAACTTGTGGTGATGCTTACAATATCTCAATTTCTTCTCCCTTTCCACCACATGATAGTAAATGCTGGCTTTAGTAAATGCCAACTGAAGAAGATGTAGAAATAATTGTTTTCCAATTGTTAATGGTAGGTTTCACTGAAGAAGCAGTCAGTTGCTTGCAAAATTTACAGAGTTAAATTGCCCATTACTGTCCCTTCCTGAGGAAACACTACATTAAGGAGACAAAGTTTTCTTCTACTGTGTGGCTGCTTGTTCATGTTGCCAATGTCACAACTGTGACCTTATATGAAATAACAGCACCACTGCAGTAAGAAAGGTAGAGAGAAGTAGATCAATGACAGTGGTGGAGTTAAAACAGGACGCAACTATTGGTCTGGGACATTTAAATCTAATCCTAGATTAAATGTGGTAAAATGATCGTTTTCCTTCATTACCACTGAAACATACACCTGACAATTTTGCCCAACAGAACTCTTTCCAGCAGTCAGCAGTTTGCTTCATATGTGTCAGTCATATGTCAGCAGCTGGAACATTCTCAGGTCCACTGGAATCAATTTGCATTCCATTTTGAAAATAAAGTTAACTGTATGCACTCTGACTGATACAATTTTGACAGACTTAGCACTGGCTTTAGGTATGGAATTAACTTGCTTTTTGATGCTGGATCTCAGTGTTTAATGAAATTAACTGGGGCAGTATTTATAATATGTAAGTTGCTAACAGCTTACCAAGGGATGGAGCAGTTTCTGCATTCCTTCTGTATACTACAGGAAGACGCAATGAAACGCTTCTAAAGAATAGATTGCTTACTTGTAACTGTGGTTCTTTTAGTAGTCATTTGTGAACTCACACAAATAGGGTCATATACACCTGTGCAATGGATCTCTTGGGACCTTCTAAAGAATTTTTTCTTAAACTGGGGTCCGGGGACCCCAGGGGGTCAATGGAGCCCTGCTGCTGGACACTACCAGCAGCTGCAGCAACAGGGACACAACAGCAGGGGGAGGCAGGTGCTGAAACTGCACACTTATTTGTAAACAGGGGAGCAATTTGGGCATGCGCACGTCTGCTGCAGTGTCACTTGATCAGGGACATGGGAGCCGGGGTGTAGACACCAATAGACAAAGCAGCAGGTATGCGAGTGTGTGCAGACTACTTGCTTATTTGTGAACACGGAAGCAGTTTCAATGTCTGAATGCCCTCCCTGCTGCATCCTTGACAAAAGGGACACAGCAGCTGGTGTGTGCGTGCACCTACTTTATGACTCTGGAGACCAGAGTTTGAATTTGCACTTGGCCATGGAAACCCACTGAGTGACCTCAGACAAATCATAGGCCCTCAGCATCAGAGAAAGGCAAAAGCAACAATCTTGCCGAAAAACACTCCATAATAAGTTCCCTTTAGGGTCACCATAAGTCAGTTTTCAAAGGGCAAAGACATAATGGCTATAAAGAACCTCTCCCTGTCAGCAGCACTCTGTTGTTGTGTGCCTTCAAGTCACTTTTGACTTATGGCAACTCTAAGGTGAACCTATCAGGGGGAGGCAAGATTTGTTCAGAGGGAGGTTGTCTTTCCCTTCTTCTGAGGCTGAGAGAACATGACTTGCCCAAGGTCACCCAGATTTAAATTTAAATCTAAATTTAAATATTTATATCTTGAGTTAAGTCTTGGGGGACCCTGGCAACAAATTATATTTACACGGGGTTCCCAGTAGAGAAAAGATTAATAACCACTGTTCTAAAGCAGTATGACACGCACTTTGGCAGCAGGCCCTCCAATCTCCTGTCCACCTATGTAGTATGCCTCCTGCCAAAACCTTCACTTCCCTGGATGCCAAAGCAGCAGGCCCAACGTCCTAAGGAGAACCAGGCCACAGCAAGGGGAGGATGGGAGGGGTTGATGAGTTCACAGATGACCACTCAAAGAACCACAATGACAGGTAAGCAACCTATTTTTCATGCTCTGTGACTCACACAAATGGGAGGCTAGCAAGCTACTAACCATAAGAGGAGGGAGTGTCATGAAACACAAGAGAAGAAAACAGCTCTCTCAAAAGCAGCCTCCATTTGAGAGCTTGTGTCCAATCTGCTAATGTCAAATATGACAGGAGATTGATTCACAGCACCAGCACAGAATCCTCCCTGGAACCGCTGCACTCTGGACAAAAAGTGTCCCAGAGGCAAGCATAACATAGCAGAATTACAAAACAGCAACAAGTGTGTGCAGCAGAGTACAACTACAGCATCAGCTCTGACCCCTCTACCCACTGGTTAGTAAACTCACGAACACAGAGTTTGTCATCCAGAATTCCTGGAGGCTTTAATCTTTGAAGTTGCAGTATATACATCTGTACACAGGATCCACAGATCCACGGGCAGAGATCCAGCATCAGAGATTTAACATCAGAGTTTCAGGAGCAGAGTGACAGGATGCAGAGGTACGGGATGCAGAAAGTCAGTAAGCATTCCTTCTCCTCTTTTATACACACCTGCTTCCGTGTCATCACTCAGGGCCTTTGGCTGATGCAACCCCTTGTCATGATTTCACTATCATGACTCAGCCCTTTACTCCATGTCCCCTAGGGAATGAGTCATACTTTGCCCATTCATTCCCTAGGTGTCCCATGACATGCTCATCAAATGTATTTTCAACTGGGGCAAATGTCACCACATTTTTTATCCACAAAATAATTGTTAAAGGCTGAGACAAGATAGTAGCCCAACAGATGTCACGAAGAAGTACATCTTTCAGGAAGGCTGCCAACACTGCCATCAGTTTGGTTGTACGGCTTCTTACTTGGGCAGAAGGTCATTGGCCAGCAGGTTCATAGGTCAGACACATGGTAGCTGCAACCCATTTGGAAAATTGCTGAATGGAGACAATGAAATCTTTCTTATTGGTGAAATAACAAAGAAGGTCTCTGAGATGGAGCTGTGCTATGTAGAGATCCTTCAAGGTAAGAGGCAGGATTCTGCACGAAAGCAGAAAATACAATATCCTGGTAAGGAACAGGAAACTAACTTAGGTAGGAAAGAAATGTCCAGTCTAAGGACTTTTGTCTTTACAGAAGAACAGGGAAGGTAAGTCAACCCTCAAAGCACAAAGTTCACTCGCTCTCCTAGCAGAGGTAATGGCAATCAAAAACACTGATTTCCATGTGAGTAGTCTAATATCACAGGAAGCCATAGACAAAAATATATATATATTTGGATAGTTAAGAAATGATCGATTCCAGTGCCCCGAGGAATCACGAATTTCAGGAACTTGTTCTCTTTGTATGACTAAGGACCCTTCTGCAGGATGTTGTCGTCCCACATTGGGGACAGGAGAAGGATGGGACACAGACAACGGTTCTGGATGATGTTGTTCACATCCTGTTGTTCTCCCATCCCCAGGTGGTGCAATTGTGCCACAAATCATTCACAGATTTTTCCTGTCAATGACCAGTAATCGTGCAGCCCTCCCGCTGCTCTCCTGCACTTACTTGGTGTGTGGAGGATCAGGAGGTGCAATAGCTGCGTTTCTGCCCCAGCACAGCCTGGAACCATGCCTGGCTGTGCTGTGAAAGCAAGAGGCGTGGCTGTTGCACCTCCTGCATTCCCACAGGCAGCCGGTGCAGAGCGGAATGTTCCTGTCTCCTGGGAGAGGCTCTACTGAGATATCTGCAAGACACTGCTGAGACCCAGGAAGCTGAGGAAAGGGCTGAAGACTGTCGAGTAGAAGGCTGATGCACAGTTTCAAGCATGGTCCTGATGGGATCAGATAAAGTGGCTAGAAGAAAAACCTCCACACCACCAATTTGGGGGTCTGCAACTCGGAGTGCCTCACTTCCTTGCGGATGATCTGGAAATGGTCTAGAAACTCCCCTTCCAACAGATGTAGTAGAGTCACAAACCATGGTTGTCTGGTCCACCATGGAGTAACTAGCATGCTTCTGGTCCTTCTGGTCCTGACAAATGGTGATGAGGAGAAAAGGAAAAAAAGCATACATAAGGCCCCTCCCCAATGGATCAGGTATGCACTGCCAAGTGATCTCTTCCCTCCACGAGTCCTGAACCAGAAGATTTCACTTGTTTGTACAGAGGTGATGCGAATAGTCCATGGTCAGTGTGTCCCACTTCCTGAAGATCTTGAGAAGTGTGCCTGGATGTAGCTTCCATTTGTGGTAGGACACAGGCGCTTGGCTTACGGCATCTCCCAGGATATTCTAGTTTCCTGGAAGATGTATAGTGGAAACCAGGACCCCCTGATGAATGAACCAACTCTATAGAGAAGAATGAGGCAGAACAAAACCACTGTGGTGTTTTCAGTGACTACCTGAACTGCCTTGTCCTACAAGACTGCTTGAATGCCTGAAAAGCCTTTATGACAGCCAGCATCTCCAGCACATTGATGTGAAGATTGTTGTGCTCTGCAGAACAGCGGCCCCACACTGTCAGTCCTCCGTTGTGGGCACCGCAGCCTTCAAGAGATGCACTGATCATAACCACCACAGTGGGTTGAGAAGGGAGGAACAGCATCCTGGCTTCCATGTTCTGAGAGTCTGTCTACCATCTCAGAGATCGATGGACGCTCCTTCGGACTGTCAGCGTTTTTTACAGAGAGTCAGTGAAGGGATCAAAGTACAACAGGAATCAAGCACACAGAAGTCTCCTGAACACTGCTGGTGCACACTCTTTGACTGTGAAGACACTGAAGGATGGCCCCTGGAGGACAAGGTTCCTGTCGTCTGGAAAGAAGGTAGCTTCAGCATGAGAATTTAGTAGAGCACTGGTGAAACTCACCTGTTAGGATGGTTCTAGGTGAGACTTCTTGTGGTTCATAATGAGGCCTAGGGTGTCCAAAAAGCCAAAGTGTGAGACAAATGTCCTTCACAAGTTGCTTGCAAGTGTAAGCAACCATCATCCAGTTGTCTATATAAAGAAACAGAATAATGACTTGTTGATGAAGCCAAACAGCCACCACAGTCATGCACTTGGTGAATACACTTGGGGCAGTACAAAGGCCAAATAGAAGATCACAGAAACTATGTGCTCTTCTTCCCACAGTGAACCAAAGGAAGCACCTGAGGAATGGCCTGGATGTGCTGTGAAAATAAACATTTTTCCAGGTCCATAGTAGCAAACAAATTCCCTTTCTGCAACAGGGGCAAGACAGAGCTGAGAGTGATCATTCTGAAATGTCTTAATTGTACACAAAAGTTGACACAATGAAGAACCAGAACGGGCCACAATCTTCAATCCTTCTTGGGCATGATGATGCAGTGAGAAAAGAATCATCAATACAGAAGAGAGAGAAAGGGACAGGCTCAACAGGAGAAATGTGAATGATGGACACACCGTTCCAAGAGCATCATTCTCCAAGAAGTCAAAGGTGCTACATGCCACATTTTGGAGCCTTTTTCTGTATTGCTGTTTATACCTGTCAGCTGATAAAGCCTTCCTCAACAAGGAGACAGGTAGGGCTGCAGATCTCTCTGTTGGTGACCTCACCCAGGACCATACTAGTGACCAAGATGGAACACCCCTCGACCAATACAACCTGGGCCTAGTTGTGAACTGCTGCTAGGAGTGAAGACTGAATTTCTTGGCTGTCACCTGCATGTTGTGGTAAAGTTTGAGGTTACTGTCAGTGTCAGCACTGAACAGACCTCCTTTATCAAATGGTAGATCTTCAACTGTAGATCTAGTTTGGTTGGAGAGCTCAGATAACCAAAGCCAAGCATGATGGCTAAGTGCAACAGCTCCTACCAAAGCCTTCCTGTTACAGTCCACGGTATGTCTAGCTGTTCTCATCTGCTGGCCTGCCAGCCTGTGTGCCTCAGCTTTCACCAAAGAGGTCACCTTTCAGTCTTTTTCAGGAAATCTATCAAAGTAGGGGGATACCTTCCCCCACCGATCTAGCTTCTGTGTCCCCATGTATGCATGATAATTTGCTATCCTGAAGAGAAGGACAGAAGTAGAAATTTTTTTTCGCACCATAGCTTCCAGGTTCTTCCCTTTGCAATTGGCAAGAGCAGAATGGAGCTTCTGTGAGGTCTTGATCTGGGCAGCATCAAGGGAAACGGAATTCAATTTTGGATCTAAGACCAGCCCCCTAGAATGTGACTCTTCAACCTTAAAAAGACCCTTCAGCTTCCATGGACCAAGAATGGATTGGTCTAATTCTTCCTCACCATCTGAAGAAGGTATGGGGCCACTGGAATCAAAGCTGGTGCAGGAGCTTGTTGTTGGACTCTCTGAAAAACCAGGTCTGATATAGAAGGCTCCAGAAGGCTGCTTTATCTGCAAATCAAGCCCTTTTGCCATGTGATCAGTGAAGGACTTAATATTGTCCAAAAGAGCAGCCAGATCACATTTGTCAACCAATTCCAAGGGAGAATGTCCCAAAGCAACAACCAAAGCCTCCACAGACAAACTCAAGCTTCCACCATACTGCAACAACCAAGATGAGACAACCACAGAAATGGAGGAATTGGATGTGTGGACAGCTATTTTGTATGCTCTGATTCTTTCTCTGAAATTGCAGGCCTCAGTGTTGAAGGACCAGATAGAGATTGAGTTTAGAGACCAAATCTGAGCAAGAGAACAAAATGGAGGTGGAAGATGGTCCTGAGATGAAGGACAAACCTGAGGTGAAGAAGGTGGCTTGGTCTGAAGATCAGGCTGATACAAGCACCCTGTGTTGGAGCAAGGCAAGACCAATAGCAAACGGTACTGACCTAGGTATTGAATCCCGGTGTCAACACCAACAACAGTGCAGCTCTTCGAATTTATGAAAATGAGGATAATCACAACCCCACAGTACTAATAAGATGAAGCAGACCTCTCATAATGCTAGTACAGGGACTCACAATGGTAAGGACTGTGCACACATCACTCCTCTGTGAAGTCCTGATGATGTCTAGGTGTGAGTCTGGGACAAGGGACCTGAGGATTATGTGATCTCAACTTCCAGGCTACTGAGGTGTCAAGGAGGGATGGAAAACAACTTAGCTGTCTTCTTCATGATGCCTCAGTATGAGGAGACAGTATCTGATGGAGCAGGATGTGGAGCCACAGTATCACCAGCTCAGCTGGTGGCTGATGTCTGGGAAAATCGTGATCTCGCCTTCAGAAACAGCACTCATGGCATCTGCCCATTGGGAAGCTTGAGTTTGGGCAAACGTCTCCCTGCGTTCATCAAGCCTACTTCAATACCAGAGGTTTCTGCTGGATGTGAAGAAGACCAAGTGGTGCAACACTGATACATGAGAACAATGGTCCTTCCCTCTTTTTTTCTTATGTTGTTTATGAGTGATCCGGCATAATTCAACAGCCAAAATGACCTCACTACTGAAAGACTGACCAGATGCAGAGTCACAGCAGAGCAGCTCACTTGGAAGTAGGCCTATTGCTGGTGTCCTTATACTTGGATGGATTGAGATTTCTGAGATTTTACCAGAGCAGACAGGATACCTCTTTAAAGAGCTGGAAGATGTCATAATGAAGATCAGAAAGCACAGAGAAACCAAATCAATATGTCCATAAGGCAAAGAAGATAAGCCCGAATCCCAAAATCAAGCTAAAAGTCTGAATAACCAGTCACCAAGCCAAAACACAAAGAGAAAGTCTTAAATTCAAGAAAAGAAGCTGATCCAAAGCAAACCAACAAATCAGTCAGAAGTTGAGAATTAACAGAGAGGTTCCTAGACACCACTGCTGTGACAGATGAAAAAGAACTGAGAGTTTTGGCAAGAAGCATACTATGTAGGTGCGCAGGAGATGGGAGGGGCTACCACTAAAACACATGACACACAGCTCTAGAAGGTTCCAAGAGATGCACTGCACGGTGCAGATGACTCCACTAAGTCACAGAGACAAAAAAAAAAAGTCAAATCTGGATCCCCTGGCTATGATGAGTTATCACTCAGATTCATTATTTTTATTTGTCACTGAGGTTTTCAAGTAGGTAGTATCACTGCAGATCCAGGCAGTATTGGATGGCATCATTTAGAGACCAAACTTTCTCAACCAGGGTTCCCCAAAACCCTAAAGTTCTGTAAGAGGTTGCTAGGGGTTCTGTGAGATTATGATTCAAATGTCATGCAATAGTCAAAGTACAGAAGTCCTGCAGATTCCCATCTTGAAACCAGAAATTGTAATCCTTCTTCACGTCCAACATGAAGTCTCATCATCAGTCCCACATGGCCTACAGGTTTGAGGCTCTGATAGGCTGAACTGGAGGGAGTGAGAGGCTGGCAGATGGCTGTTGCTTTAACTGGAAAAGCCACAGAAGGCTGGTGGATAGTTCTGGGCTGTCTGTTTCATGTGAGCAGAGCAGCACTGAGAAGAAAGTTGCTGTCAGTCCACACAGGGGATATAATTGGTAGCCTCCCTTACTACAAACATCCATCTTGTGGGGAGAGAACTGTGGGGTACCTGAGGCAAGAGAAGCCACTAATCTCCTTCCCAGTGCTTCTGTACTTTGCCCCTTCCTTTTCCTATCTCTCCCAGTGATCTCTTGGAGTAGGGGAATAATGTCAATAGGAAGAAGACATCTCTGCTTCCAGTCCTCTTCCTGTTCCATACCCTGCAACTGTCCCACTTTGAGGGAGACAGCCACACTTATTTGTTGTATTGCTTTTCCACATGGTTTTGAAACATGCTGATTTTCCCCTACCAATTTCAAACTTTATTTAAAAAAAAAAAAAAGGCAAAGAGTGCAATTGTGTGGCAAAATGTCCCCAGACCAGAGTACTGACTCAGCCCTCAGGAACAGGTTGTGCACAACAGTGAATGCGATGATACAGGTGGCAGCAGTTGCTGCTGCTGCTTCTTCCTTCTTCTCCTGGGTTGTGAAACAAGATGGCAGAAGCCTGGGCTCTGCATTTAGCAGTGCTACTGCCCTTGCTGCCACCACCACAGCCCTTATTAACTCCATGCTAGATCCATGACTGATCTCCTCATATGAAGATGAGGATGAGCCAATGTGGAGTGTAGTAGCGGCAGCAGCAATGGTGTTGCTAGCTGTGTACTAGCAACAAGATACTGTAAGGACTTAGTAGTTGCCCATCTCCTCATCTTTGTTGTCACAGCTTTCTCCAACTGCTGCAGGTAAACTCAATCTAATATATAAAAGTCAAAGTTTCTGAATTTCTCTGTGTCAGGCAAGAAGACCTCATATGATTGGCTGCCTGTGAAGATTCTATGGAATCCTGGGGTTGGCAGTTTAGGGAGCGGCCTTTAGAATTCTCAGTCAGAGAGCTCTTGAGCTTGGCCGGCTGCTATGGAGACAAGGTCTAGCAGCAAGAAGGCCAGTGTATTCCCTCAGAAACCAAACCTCTGTATGCTAACAATTCTGAACACAGATTAGATTGGGGACTATGGGGAAAAGTTACAGATACTGGACAAGGCAGCTTGAGGAATTACAGACACAGGATCTCAAATTTGTGTATTTCAACCGCATCTAATTCCTAAGGTAAGGTAAGGTAATTCCTAAGGTATTTCTAACAAGTATGGTAAAATACTTGTTAGAAAATAAAATCCCAGGCAATGTAGGGTAAATGCACTAGTTTTCAATATAAGGTGTCAAATATTTAAAAACCCATGCCTGTTCAAATACGAGTGTCCTAACTGGATAGTAACAATCTGAGAGAGCCTGATCGGTAGGAAAGAGTTCTACAGCCTAGATGCAGCAAGTTTCCACAGAGTTTGAAAAGTAATTACTTATTGATTCCAGATTTTTCTTAGCTTACATCTATGTGTGTCTAACTTACTAGTGAACAGTGAAACCTCATCATAAGTCAGCATTGTCTTATAGAAGGATATTCAAGACATACTCTTCAATGAATCTGTCTGGAATTGTTCCTGGACATATTGCCAGAGAGGATAATGGAGCCATCTAGTCAGAACCATATTTGAATTCATACTGTAACTGGAACAAAAGGATAACAAATTTGTGGAGCTCTGCTTACTAATCCCAAATTTAATGAAACAGTGAACATGTCCACTCAAATAATAACTTTTTTTCCTACTTCTTTGGTTGGTTTGTCCCTATAATAAACTACTTGTTTTACTAAAAACAATGAAATGTCTAAGACTAAAAAAAATATTCTTGCATAATAAGAGCCTCTGGTACATCAGAGTTTCTTTTAAATAAGATGTTTGTCTGCAGGATATCAGTACTGTATCCATAAGACTGTTTCACACACTTCATTACAAGCCTGTTTGGGGAAGAAAAAGATTTCACACCTGAATAAAGCAAAGGAAAACCACATGTAAGGCTGCTTCATTCTTTATCAAAGTTCTTTGCTAGAGTGAAATCACTTGAGCAGCCGAGAAACAGGATGGTTGCTACCAAACATTTTTCAATTACATGGAAAAGCCTACATAACTAGTTGACAGTCTAAACATTCAAAATTTGCATAGTAATAAACATAACACACGATCTTTTTATGGATCATTCATTTATCCAGAAAACTATGCTTTGCTGATTGCCACAAATTCATTGTTGAGAATCAAATACACTTTTTTAAATTGCCTTGGGATACTTTATGTTATTTACATTACATTACATTTTTAAGGACACAAAATCATGAAAATATCCACCTTACAGAAGCAAGTTTTACTTATACTTATTTAAAAACAGTAGCCCAACAATATTTTTTTTGAAAGTGTGAGCCAAATAACATTTTGAAAGTATTTAGATGAGTGTTAATGAAATAACTGGTTCGGGGAGACAGCTGAAATGAACAGGTTTGTTCTGAATCCAGCGAATACTGGGGAGGAACACCAAACAATGAGAATGAAAAATACATGTACATTTCCAATAACAGTTCAGGAACAATAGTTTCCAGCAAATATTCTAAAGAAATCTATCTAGACTGCAATGAACAAAAGGTAGAATGAGCCTAAAACTACTGAAATTGAAACAAATGCGAAACTCAAACTAAGCAAAACGTTTAAGCTGTTCTAACAGAAAATACAGTAACTGCATGCATCAGAGGACATATTTCAGACTGCCAAAAACTGTATCGGTTTTTCCAGGTTAAAATGGTCATTGCAGTAAGTCTCAAGAGGGTGTTGAGACAAGTATCGCAATCACCAAATCAAGGAATATACAGTCAGGAAAGGACCTCCAAATGCCTCCAATTAACCCTGAAATGTTTAGTTCGTAGGAAAGAATCTAAGTACTATAAATATAAACATCTTTTTATGAAAACAGGTAAAGCACAGGCTCCGGTTGTGTGCCCTTACAATGCCAGAAAAAAGTTTCAATAATTATGCTGTGACACTGAGGTTTGTAGTTACCCTGCCTGGTCTCCCTGAACGTATATTTATGATGTATAACCATCTTTAAAAACTATTTTCAAGCAAAGTGGGATGGAGACATTGGGAGAAAAATGATACTACAGCTGACACATTTAGGGAAAAGCAGCCAGGTGGCTAACAGAAAGGGGCAAATGTGACTATGCTTGAGCTAATCATGTTAGTCATAATCTAACTAGCATTGCTGAGTCTCATTAACTCAGTTAATACTTGGTAAAATTAAATATATACTGAAATCTCTCCTTAAAACGAATAGGATTTCATCTGCTTAGCTTTTATGCTGAATCATGCACAAAATTTGTAAAACAGTTAAGTTTATCTCTTCCACATGTAAATGTTTAACCAGATAATATTTTCAGAAGTTTTAAGTTGAACTAGACAATACTTTTCAGACGTATTAACATCCTCAGAGGTATTGAGATCCTATTCTAAATTCTTAGTGCAAAAATCTGAAAAAATTAAATAAGGTCACTAGCAAAAATGCTACTAAACCTGTCCGTTATCTTAAAGGAGATGATACTTGGAGCCAACACACACTGCACAACAATGAAAGGAAAAATGAAAAAGCAAACCATCCTGACACATTTCCTGATCATTAATTTTATTGCTTCCATTAGCTCTCCCTTCACTGTTGGAAAATTCTATATATATGCAATAACAAAGAAGAATGTGAACTACTTTTGGCATTCTAGATAATATTAAGGAACTAGATTCAGTTGAGTTTTAAAATATATTTTTCAGACTAAGATTCTAACCATTGAGAATATTTCATAAAGGAAAACACATAGCATGGAAGTCCACTAAATACTGATTTCAGTGGAAGGGAAATGTGGTATGTTGTTTTCTCTTTTTACAGAATTCTGATAACTTTCCCTAAACATGGCACTAAAAGAAACTGTCATGTAAAATATTTGGAACAGAAATCTGTAAGAAATCTTACATGATATTAATATGATATGATATTAATTTTTTTACTGTTTTGATACTACTACAACTACCAGAGTTACTACAGTAGACTATTATTTCCTTTTAAAATTGATAGTGACAAATATGCGCCAAAATCAGAAAGCAAAATTGAATAGCAAATATCAATATCAGATGGAAACGTCTGCATTCTCCCTTTTACTACTGTTGGTCATTTAGTCTCTTGTAAATCTACCCAATATATTCCAAACAATGTCTAAGGTCTTGAATTCTTTGTAAGCCTTTCAGTTAGCCACATCAGAAAGAACACTTTTAGCAAAAGAACTATCAATATTGATGGAGAACAAGAAAAGAGATGTGGTGGGGCTTCCATGAGGTGTCAGGAAATGCAAGCACATTGTCTCCCTCTTGGAATGGCCTTCAGAAAGGAGAAGACACTCTCTTCCACTCTTATCTCTACCATGATGCTTTGTCAGCAGAAACAAGACCTCACATCATTAAGAGTAACAGGTGGATTTTCCCATTAGGTCGGTGATCTGCCCAAGAAGTAACCAGTTCTCATGAAATTATAAGACCTAATCGTCATACTTTTCGTGTCCATGAATTGATCTTTTTACAAGGTACATACTCTATGTAGGGTAAAAAAGGTGCACTAAGGGACACCAAAGAGGGAGGAGTTACTCATTCCCCTGTGATTCAGGGAAACTCATGATTAAGTTGTGCTGCAATCTCAGTTGTGTCTGAATTAAACTTAAGTATGGAGATGTCTTTTGGATAGATTTATAAAAGGAAGTATTTTTCGATTAAAGCACAACTTTTTCTTTATTGTTGCGCTTATTTCCATAACCAATGATTATGTTGTCGTTTTTCTTATTTAAAGATGTTTCACTGGTGAAAGACCAGGCCTTCTAACATCCTTCAATTCAGACAACTCTAAACAAGGATGTTCTGCTGTTGCCAAGTAGATAAATCTTATTTGTCTTCAAACGTTGTGCTGTATAGAAAGGAAACCTAATCACTGTGTTGTAGAAACATGACTGTTTCTTCTGTGAATTTGTGCTGTCACCTGTTCTTTCTAACCATTTCCTTGGGCAGTGAAATTCTCAAACTATGACCAACAAAAAGAATACATCAAGATAAACACATAAGAGATAACAGTAGGTATATAACTGACCTTGGGGAGTCGGTGTGGGGGCCTGAGTGCTAGAATAGGACTCTGGAGAACACAGTTCAAATCCCTGCTCAGCCATGGTGACCCT
Organism: Cyclura pinguis; assembly: GCA_030412105.1. Classification (NCBI taxonomy): domain Eukaryota; kingdom Metazoa; phylum Chordata; class Lepidosauria; order Squamata; family Iguanidae; genus Cyclura; species Cyclura pinguis. Next base: position 43,304,188 of record CM059603.1, read on the forward strand.
GGGCAAGTCACACTCTCTCAGCCTCAAAGGAAGGCAAAGTCAAACCCCTCCAAACAAATCTTGTCAAGAAACCCCTTTAATATGGTTGCCTTAAGTCAGAAACAGCTTGAAGGCACACTACAAAACTGGTATTTTACCTAAATTAATAAGGCCAAGGTCTATTTCCTTCTATTTCTGGATTTGCTTCCTATATAGTGTATTTTAAGATTAAGACATTATTTTTGAGTAAAAATATACTGGATAAATGCATTATGTGGTTAATGTTGTTAGACAGTCCTGTATTCTTCCAAAAGTCGCCTAATTCAAATATCTGGAGGATTTAAATACAAGCGAATGCACAGACACACCCTAATATATTAGTGAATACATGACTATTTCATCCTTTAAATGCCTTTATAAATACATCCAGAGATAAGCTGTTTTAAAGTATAAAAGAATTTTAATACAACATCTGGAAAGATATGCCTAATTTGTTTTCTTAGAATCAGCTGATCCCAATAACAAAATAGTGTCAAAACACAATTTTTGCACTTTTACAAGAATATAATCTTTGACCCAAGAAGATTCATTCTTGCAATCCTTTTGAAATAGATATATTAAACTTACCTTCTCCAAAACTGGAAAACTAAACAAAAAATAAACACTTCTGAGTTGATAATTATATTCGTCTCACATTTGTACCTTTACACAACTTTGACTATTTCTTGAAAAAGAAAAAGAAACAAACAAACAAAAAACCCAGAGTTGTTTCTTACCTCTGAATATGTAACATGTGACTTCTTCAGATTTGCTCATTAGCATACAGTCAGGCTAAACTGCTTCATAGAACATTTCGTCAGCCATTTTGAGATTGCACTGTTTCAGCTGTACTGAAAGTGTGCTTAAGATGGCTGCAGTGTGCATCCAATGTTAGCCAGTAATAACACAGGAAAGTGTGAAACACTTGCTGTAAAGCACCTCCCTCTTTATGCAGTTGTACAAACACAGGGGCTATTAGTGCACAAGTGGCAGACACACTGCAGTTTCTCAGAGCACAAGTGCTACAGAGAAAACTTGCCAGGAAAAGACTGCAAACTAGCCGGTAGCTCAGGATATAACACTCCAATCCTGATCTGAATCCAAGCAGCTGCAAATCCATGTCATATATTACCAACTACAGAAATGAAGCCAAACATTACTGGCAGGCAGGGAATGCTACGCAGGAGGAGCCTTACTTGAACCCCCCCCCCGCATTAGAAAAACATCCACTTACACTATATTACAGAAGTGTTTCTCAATAACTGCTGCAAAGGAGAATAAGGTAATTAAGTCTTCAATAACCAATCAGCTGCAAGCCATTCCCGGCATGTGTTCTGACTAAAAGATCCACAGTAAGCTTATATTCACATAAGAGTTTGTGAAGACAGAAATCTGCTATAATATACTTTTGTCTTGTGTAAACATGTCTGCTAACAATCTCCAGCAACATTTGACCCACAGAGCTAAAAAAGGGAAAACGCATAAGAACAGAACAGAGTAATCTGGTGGCAAATTTTTCCCCTTCTATACCACTCCTTTATCTCAACATAAATCGTGTTAAGAGTCCTTTTTATCAGCAAGTTTTTAAATAACATACAGTCTAGAAAGATTAAACATCCGCCATCTCATAATACTAATTGCTGAGGGCTTTTGCTCATGTTAGATAACTATCCAAACAAGCTTTCAGTAGCCAAGAATAAGTAGAAATTTTACCAAGCTTCTTTTCATGGCATGCATATTTTATTGCTACGTGTATGAAGATGAAAGACATTCAAAAGAAGTATTTATTCCAGAACTCAGCAATTACTTACTGAGCAAATACACCATACTCATTTATATAATGTTCAAAATACCTCACATACATTGCCTTGGTAATCCAAATCCTTGTTATTATTCCTGTATTGCACAAAAAGTATTGAGATCGATATAAAATGCTTTACCTAAAGTTCCGCAGTAAATTTGTTCTTGATGTAACATTCAAAAAATGGACTTCCTGACTGTGTGCGTTCACATTCTTTGCTATCACGCTATGTTAACAATCAGTTACTATGTAATGCAAAGCGTTATAAATTAAAGATATATATTGGTTTTATTTACCATCAGCCTTCCATATTCGCTAGGGTTAGGAGTGCATTCACACACAACCATAGAAGGAAGCACCTAAGATGTGACCAGTATTATATGGGAATGAGGAAGCTGAAGGTAGAACATGAAGCATCTCATCGGGCAGTTAAAGAGGATGAAATCCACAGGTGGAATATTAAAACTAATAATTTACTGAAATAGCTTTTAGTTCTACTACCATTTTGAAAAAGATGATCCAAAACTAATCACAGAGCAATCACATTTATAAAACCCATATAACAAAGCATGAGGAATTCCAGGTCTTTAGCCTTGTGTTTCCATTAAAAGGAAAAAGTTGGGAGCTGGAATAGTGTTCAAATCATTTTCCACACCTGTCAATTAGCTCCTGCAGTACTCCATTCAGTTTTCCATCCCCTTCTAGCATGGCCAGCTAGGATCCAGCTCTAAAAATAAACTTAACAGGATGAGAAAATAACCTCAGGATCACATAAAGGAAAGAATTAGAAGAGTTACAAATACTTCCTCACTGCACCCCCGCTAACTTCTCTCTGCACCTTCACAAACATGGCACTGGGACAAACATTTGCCACATCGCCTTTACTTATATTTAAGTTCTCCTGTCTGCCATTTCAAATTGTAAGGTGTTTGCAAATCAAACTCTTCCCAATATGTGAGCTTTCTGTGGCCCAGGAGATGTTTTTTAACAGAATATACTCAAATGTGGAGGTAAGCCTTTTTGTACAAATTTTATCGTTTGAACTAGCAACGATGAAAACTGATTTTATAAACTATAATATCTGGCTGATATGTTCTATGCCCAAAGAGATTTCTAGAAGAGAAGGAGGAAAGAGGCGGGGAAACTGCCACCTAGATGTCCCTATGTTGAAATCCTATGTAATGAGAAAGCCTGCCGATGCACACTGCTTGCTTGTACACTACAGATCTGAAATCAGCCCATAACTGCAGACATGCCCATAAAAGGCAATTCTAAAGCAGACTGCAGACAATCTACCAGGGGAGGGAGTATCCTCTCCCCTCCAATCAGCAACAAGCAAAAGATGCTTAGCATAAAGACCCAGTGAAGCTCAAACTATGCCCTTTGTGGTAAAGAACACCAGGACAAGGAAAGGAAGTAGTATTTAAAGATATATTCAGCAACTGGTATTTCACATTTTCTACTACCAGCAATGTGTTCTAAGCCCTGACATATTATTTTCAAAAATACATATGTAACTGAAGTCACACTATTTTATGTATTGTTGATTAAGACCATGTTTAGCTTCTTATAATTTCTATAATTTCCAATATTGGTTGTCTATATTTGAATGATTAAGAAAAATAGTGTGTTATCTAAACATGTAAATCCCATCAAATTTAGGAGTTCAACTTGAAGGCGTTCCTAAACTTCATGATTTCAGCGTTTAGAAGGAAATATCTAGATAGACAGACCGACAGACAGACACATATAGGTATGTATATATTTATAGGGAAGAAATTTAGTCTGTGATAATCTAGACTACACCGCCAGGCTTTACAAGCAGAACAACCTTGTCAGGCTTTACAAGCAAAACAACCCTATTAAATCCTTGGCTCAGAACCATGTGATAAAAATTGAATCAATGCCTGTAAACATACAACTCACTTCAACATGTAGACATGTTCACACAAGAACTGCTCTAATACACAATATAACTAAACTAATTCCTCTGAACCAGGTTTGAAGCAACTAGCACTATTATACCAGGCTGCCCAGAGCAGAGAGATCTGCAGAAAATCAAGAACGTGAATTAAGTTACTTTTCAAAAACTGGTCAGTGCAACTATGATTATTTTAATGTTCTCTTCTACACATGGTAATTGATCACAAAACAACTTCATCCTTCTTGCACAGATTTTATAAGCCACACAAAATGGCTGCCCTAACACAAAATGAAAGACAGCACATTATTACCAGTTTCCTCATGCTGCATTTCAAAGATGAGAGCTGTGTAGAAAATACCTGAATCATTATTAAGAGAATTACTGAGCTCACTAACAGTTAAACCATTAGCCCTTCTCCGCAACATTTCCATCTCTGCTGCAGGTCCATCTCAGAGCTGCTTTGTGTACTGTGCAACCCGGAGCTAAAGGAGAATTGAGACAGTCAGCATTGCTAGTTATGGAGAGAATGACTGGAACTTAAACCAGGGATAGCAACATGAGCATTCATATAAGACCTGTTTCCTCAGTGTCCCCACACACCTGGATGTAAATTAGGCCTTCCCACATTGAGTATATAGGTGTGAAGGCAGCTTATTACAGAAGGTCTAATTTATATCCAAGTGCTTGGGGCATCAGAGGCAGGATTAGATTGGCCTTTGTTTGAGTATTAGGGAATTAAGAAAATTGTACATTTTGTTCATTAATCTTCTTCACAAATACAATAAAGTTAATTTTTTTAAACCTTGTAGGAGACAATGTTTTCCTTCCACCAGTGCAGTATGTTACTTCAAACAATTTTCAACTTAGCCCAACCCACTTGCATTATCAGATCCTGGTTTGGAGAGAAAGCAAGCAGCGATGTAAAACGAGAAAAGCCAGAAAAAAAGAGGAAGGTTCCACTATTCTCCTCTCTTCTGAGTGATGTAAAGTCAGTCACTTCCTCAATGTAACCAACCATACAGGAATGTTGTATGGATAAAATGTGATAATCTCATCTACGCCTGAGCTCCTTGGAAGAATGGTAGAATACAAATTGATAAATATATTCATAGAATGATATATTATACAGGGCAGTAAAAGAGCATTAAAATGAGATCTGTCTCATTCCTCAACATTGGATATGCTGGTTAGGACTGCTGGGAGTTGCAGTTCAACAACAAATGGAGATAACACTATTCTCATCCCTGAAATAAATGATCAAAGAGTTTTCTTTTTATATTGGACCAGCAGCATATCAAGTTCACTTTGTGGATCTAAGACTTGGATTCTAATATAACAATTTAAAAAGATCCCTGGAGTGCCAGCGTGACGTAGTGGTTTGAGCATTGGACTATGATTCTGGAGATAAAGGTCTGATTCCCTTCTCGGCCACGGAAACCTACTGGGTGACCTTGGGCAGGTCACACATTCTCAGCCCCAGAAACCCTGTGATAGCTTCACCTTACGGTTGCCATAAATCCAAAATGACTTAAGGCACACAACAACAAATGACTAAAAATTAAGCTTTTAAATTTAGATCTGCAAACATGCATTGATATTAGTTGGGTTTTTTTTCTTTTAAATTGAAAACAAAGGAAATACTTCAAATGATTAATAATTTATTTAATTATACCTCACATCACACTAGAGACCATGCTGAAACTACCCAGGCTTGGATCTGTGGTCTGATCAGTGCCTGGAAGTATGACTTGGAAATGCGTATGTTCCCTAATTTACATAATCTAGTAAATAAATGGAAATGTAGAATTACCATTTCAAATATCAGTCACACAGCAGTTTAAAAGTCAGAAGAAGAAATGGTATAATTTGCAGGATTAATATACAATGTTATTGTTTTTTGTGGGATATATCTAATGGCCCACTTGGATCATCGACTTTGCAGGAAGTGTGACCAACAAAGTACACAGTATGAAGACATTTCTGACGGTCAAATCAGAATATTTTCATGTATTTACAAGACATCTTCATACCAAATGAAATAATGTTTTTACATGTTTAAGAATGCAGCTATATTCTACCTCCTATTACTGCATTGTACATTAATTTGGGTTATTTAACATTAAAAGTTCTTAGTCTCCAGTACGGCCAGTTATAAACTTCACAATTCCTGAAAAGATAAACAAAATGGTTCAGAGGTGTATACTTGTATGTATGTATGTATGTCATCTGTTGACTTGCGGTGACTCCATGAGTTTCATAATGTTTTCTTAGGTGAGGAATATTCAGGCATAGTTTTGCCATCTCCTTCCTTGGAAATATAACCTAAAGCATGTGGTATTCGTTGGTGGTCTCCTATCCATGTATTAACCATAGCTGATCCTGCTTAGCTTCCAAGATCAGACAGGATCTGGTGTCTTTAGAGTATTTAGGTCACTAGCTAAAAGGTACGCTATTGTTTATCTAATAGCTTGTCATGATTTTCTCAACGCTACTTAATAAGAATCTTGCATTTCTCTTCTATAGCCTTTTTAGAAAAGCTAAAACTGAGTCACTGAACAATTGACAAACAGATGGAAGACTGGTCACAGTTATCTATCTTCTGGTAACACATGGGATTAACTATTCAAGAGTGTTGTGAGTCTGCCTCTGAACACCGTCTGAAGACTTCAGTTCTGAACACAGCTGCAAAGCTGGTAGAAACATTTCCATAATTCCAAGTCCAAATCTTACCTTTAAAGTGTGTGCACACTAGAATCCAAAAATCTCAAAGAAAATCTGCTCTGTTTACACCTGTCTGTACACTGAGGTCTTTTTTTCAGAGATGTTCTCCAAATTCTGTCACCATACATGATAAGGCAATGATGTCCACAGAAAGCAAGTGTTCTCAGTCATGGCACTCATTTGAGGAACTTACTACACAGAAAGACTCATCAAAACTCACCTTTTTGGGATGAGGGAAAGATGTATTTATGTTTAAAAACTTTCTAATGTGTTAATCAAAGACATAGTAAAGCTATGCTAAAAGACAGTTAACATTTTTCAAACAGAACAAACAAGTTGCCATTACAGAATAAATATTTCCCAAAGATCATCAAATTTTTTAAAAAAGTGGCAAAGTAATATTGATAGCTACTTGGTAAAATTCTTGACCACAACCAACATGACAAATTTGTAACTCTGGTCCTGAGAACAAGGCAATAGAATCTGTAAGATTAACTGACAAGCCTAACACTAACTCTAGAAACAAGGATTTTCTAGAAAACTAATGCCCTTAATTTTGATCAACATTAAAAACAAAATCCAAAGAGATTTTCTCCTCTGTAAATTTCTTGGAAGTTCTACCTGAAATATTAGAACTGAGATATTTGACTAGAAAAACAGAAGCTTTCTTTGTATTTATTGTAATAACTCATGGTAGTTGAATAACATATTTTTCTGTTTAAAATTAATATCCAAAGGGCTGTGGATTAGCTATCTATATACTTCTGGAGTTATAGCCACATGAAAGGGATCAATTATACCTGTGATGCAAACATTTTGTCTGGTGTTAGATCAATTAATGATGTTGCTCAACAATTTTATGAAATAATGTATCTTCATATAAAATAAAACAGAAAGTTTGCACAAAAACATTTAAGTGTTGAGAAAAGATAATATTGAGAAAGGAAATATGAGTTCCTGTCTGAAGAACAAGAATGTTTCCTACATTCTGTGGTTCTCCCCTCTTTATTTTAGGGAGCCCTGGTGGCACAGTGGTTAAATGCCAGTACTGCAGGCACAACGTTGTGAGTTCAATCCTATAGGGCTCCAGGTTGACTTAGCCTCTCAACCTTCTGTTGGTTGGTAAAATGAGTACCCAGCTTGTTGGGGGCAATTAACTAACACATTGTAAACTGCTTAGAGAGTGCTTGGTGCTATAAAGCGGTACAGAAATGTAAATACTCTTGCTCTTGCTAAGATGTTCCTGACAGCATAAGCTGACTATGGCACTCTTACTGCTAATTTCAATACTCCTTTCAAGTATTTGTATATATTCTATCTCTCAATCTTGATTAGAAGCAGGTCTGTCATATATGAAGTGCCTGTTACTTTATTATCCTAGATTTATTATTAACCTAGGTATCAATTTATATGGACTCCTGTGAATTCAATACTTAGAATACAACGAAGGTGACTTTTTTTCTAAAGAAAGGTGCTTAATTAAAGTTCCAATAACACACAAGTATGTTTTAGCTTTTGTGTTTAAATGTAGCATTTACAATTTTTAAAATTCATACTGGTTATTAAGATTATTGTGCAAATTATTGACTTTGTTTATTTACTACCTTGAAGTTGCTTTCACAGAACTGACTGGGATAAAAACTTCTAAGCAACTAAATACTGAGCAGAATATAAGCTTTCAATATACACAGTTATGAATTAAACTGTTTTCTGTTACAACAAAGTCTGATTTCTGTATTTTAGCGATAACTTCCTAAATGACCTCATACTAATACATTCTTTGTTATTGCTTTTTAAATTTTTTCTCACATAATTTTTTCTTGCACTTGAGTATATTATATCATACGGCATTATGATTATGCTGTAAAACTGCTATCCAAATTACAAACAGTTTTTATAAATTACTATATTACTATACACTATCAGAGCAGAAACACCATTTTAAAAAAGTAACATGTTAGGCTTTATTTATTATCACTTCCAAAGTAACATATCAGTTGTTATGAGTGGCATATTACCCATATTATTTTTGTTTCTTTTCCATATTAGTTTTTAATATCATTTTTAAAAAAATCTCGAATACTACAAAAATTGTCTCAGATCATTCAAATTGCTACCCAGGAAAAACCTGGGAACTTCCCTGTCTCCCAACTGCATTTCTCCCCAGTGTACCTGTGGGAGCCACCTGAGCCAGTGCAGGTGTGCATGATGGTGTTTGCCTATGATGCTGTTGCATCACTAACTCAGCTAAATCTGGAATCCTCGACACAGTTCTCCAAGTTACAATGACACTTGTGAAGGCATCTGTTTGTAGCCACAAAAAATTTCCCCTTTCTTTCTTCACTGCTTCTCTTGCCTTCAAAAGTGGAAAAAGAATTACCTCAACCTTTGAAAAGCTGAGAGTAAATAAGACAGTCTACACTCTTTCACATTCCCTCTTAAGCCTACATACTTTTCTAAGGTGAGACAAGACCAGGAAACTGATGTGACTGCAAGGGAAGACAGTGTGTGCCCTCTGAAAATGTTTTTTAAAAGAAAACACAGGGACACACTGCCCTGGTTTGAAGTGGGCTTGGGAAAGGAAAGCAAAGCAATTGGGAACAGCAAGTAAAAGGCAGGTGAATGTCTATCCCTCCTTGTTTTTTCTTTCTTCTTTCTGACACTAGATCTCCCCCCACCTGCCTTGTTATTTTCTTTCTGTAGTTCTAGTGTTTTCGATCTATTTTACTCCTTTCTTCTCTTTCTCTGGGTCTAAGTCAGCTTGCATCCTAGGATAGAAAGGTTGACTAGCATAGAAAGAATTGTTGTTTTTTCTAAAACAGATGTTCCATTCAAGAAAAATACTGGATTTAAAGAGATGCCTTAGTGTTGCAGGACTCATACCCTACCTCTGTCATATTCATATCTGTGGGTAAGTTACTGTCTGCTTCATCAGTTATCACTCTACCTTTCCACAAAACTGGTGTTTTGTGGCAGTCCAAATCTATGCTGGTAACCATTCTATGATGGGCACCTACAACAGTCTGAAATATTCAAATGTGCTTGTTGGTTCAAAAGAATTTAGGAACATGGTTATAATTAACCAGACAGTCTTAACAACGTACTGTCTGCTGGGAACCAAAATGACAGTATAAAAATAATTTCAAAGAACCGGCTAACCGTGTTGGTCATCTGTTTCTCCATCAGTGACTAACTAATAACTTAGACAGAAAACCCCCCACCTGATATCTAGAATTGTCATTGCTTTATTGTAGGTTATGTATTTTATTAATTTAATTTTAGTTTTGGTTGAAATTCTTGTACTTTATAGTTCTACTACAACTCTTCTTAAGCTCTCTGTGAGAAGAGAGGCAATTCAAAAACATAATATAGACCGGCTGTATAATAGCAGTCACAGGTTGATTATCCTTTATCCAAAAATCTAAAATGCTCCAAAAATTTGAAATGTTTCAAAAATGAAACATAGTCTTCTTCCTGAGGGAATCCTGGAGAGTCACTTGGGACCACACAGACAGGTTACTTTCAAAGTCTCTCAGCCAGCTTGGCACCTTTTTTCTCTTTCTTGCTTTGCAAGCAGTGCATGTGGGTGGTCCCAAGAGAACTGAGAGACTTTGCAAGCACCACACACGCAGTCCCAAGCAAGCCTCTGTAATCCCTTCATGTTTCTTATGGGAAGAAGGCAATAGGAGAACTGACAAAAGAGTGTACCCCACATTAAAAGAATGTATATAACAATATATAATCTCATTATCTATATGCAAATATTCCATAGTGGGAAAAATTCAAAAAACCTCTGGTACCAAGAATTTTGAATAAGGTATAATCAATCTGTAATAGGTTCCCACCAGCAACACACAACAAATACTGCCCATACAGTCTTAAACACAGAGCCCCAAAATCAGGTCACGTGACAGTAGATGATTAATTATACACAAAATCTTCTCATAAATAAAAAAATCACTGTAAAATGTGTTTGGAGGAAAGAATTTGCTTAAGAAAAGTAAGGTGCTTTCATGCTGAACCAGTATAGTAATGGAGAATGTGAACTCAGAAACCTGCTGAACTTTAAAGCATGAGAAATGTGGTGGAAGACTGATACAAGTGAGACCTGCATCAAAGTATGGAACAGTCAAGGGTTCAATCAGTCTTTCAAGTTCTCTTCCAGCAGATTCAATTTTCCTACTACCCCTTAATAGAATGACAGGACATCATAACCACTGGGCATGTTTTTTCCTCACTAAGCTGTTCTGAGCTGGGCTTTCGGAGGACAGTCTCCTAACTCACTACAACAGGATTGCCTGCTCCTGTCAAAGAAGAAGTTATGCTACTTGTAGCAGTGTACAAAACAAGGATGCAATACAGAGTTGCTACCAGCCTTCACTACACTATCTTTACATGGTGGTGGGATTGTGTGCTCCTGTGAGGCAAAAGGCTATGCTGATGGAATCTGTGCAGCTGGTAGAGCCGCCCACGTCAGACAGGCTTTCCCTCTGCAGTCAAACTAAATGTGTCAAATTGCTACTGGGCAGCAGCAGTAGTGGGTGGTGAAACTGGTGGAGGATCTCTCAGAGACATCATCAATGGCACTTCCGCTAACTGGTTAACAGGGCACAGAAGGAGAGCAGGTAAATCACTTCTGAATATCTTTTACTGTGGTAGCTCTGAGCTGCTGGGCCTAGAATCTGGAACTCTGCTCCAGTGAAGCTGAAATGAGTCCCTTCACACTGTCCTTCTGTTAGCAGGCAAAGCTTTCTCTTCAAAGACTTTTCTTCAGGTTTTTTGGAAAGGAAGGTTTCTTAGGAATTGACTTTTCAGTGTGTAGTACTATTTTAAACTGTACTGTTTTTAACTACTTTTTATCCTTTCCAAGTGTATGTTTTAAATTGTTTTCATATTAATAGCTGAAATCCATTTTAATGTTGACTTCTTGTATGTCTTTACAACATTACAATATTTTAATTAGAACAGTGAGCTGAGATGTAGTAAAAGCAGTCAGGGGGCATATTGCAAAGTCTGACCAAATCATATCAATAAGACTTCAGGGAAAACCCATCAATATAATCATAATCCAAGTTTATGCTCCATCTACAGAAGAACGGGAGGAAGAAATTTAAAGATTCTACGCTGGACTCCAGGAGGGATATGTTGATAATCATAGGTGACTGAAGCACAAAAAAGGAGACAGAGCAGAACTAAAAAATGCTTGAGTACTTGACCAAGGATCAAGAAACGAAGGAGGAAAGGGATTTATCAAATTCTGTGAGGCTAACAGTTTGTTGATTATAAATACATTCTTTGGGAACTGAAGAAATGACTGTGTATGGGCAGACATCACTAGACAGCCAATATAAAAATCAAATAGACTACATGATTGGATGTAGAACTCTACCCTCTCTGAAAAACCAAGATCTGGAGTAGACTGTGAAAGACGATGAACTGGAATATGTTAAAAAAAGAAAAGAAAGGTAAAGTAGTACACTGAGTCAATCATAGCAGCAAAAGTACAATTTAAAGAATGTCTCTACAGAATTTAAAAACCATATAAAGACCAGTATTAATTTTGATTGACCAGGAGGCAAAAGAACTCTGGAATGAAGCCAGAGACACTGTCAGGAAAGAATAGGAAAATGGCTACCTACAGGCGAAAATAAATAAAAGTCTCATTGGACAGATGAAATTCAAAAGGTTAGGTAGGAGTGAGAAGCAAAAGTAGAAAGTAACAGATATAGGGCAGAATCCTGAAGGCTATTGTTTGCAACTTATGCAGAGATAAAAAGAGCCAATGTAGTGGTGGTAGTGAAGGAAGAAGAAAACAAATAGGTATAACAGACCTTCCACAAGATCCATCAATCAAAGGGAAATTTAAACCAAGAATGGGGATGTGCATGCACTCTCTCTCTCTCTCTCTCTCTCTAAATATATATATGACCAGTGGGTGGCAATCTATACGAACAGGTCAAAATAAAAAGAAATGGAAGCAAACCCTTAACTATATAAAAGGGATGAAAGGATGACAAATTCCTTCAAGAAAGAAACTTTTGATGATGAACCCACAGTATGAAAAAATGAAAAAGAGGCTCTCAAAGCACTTGGTAAAAATAAATCACCAAGAAGAGACTACACACCAATACAGCTATTTCAAGCTATAAATGACTTACTGATACTTTCCTCTCAAAGGTAGAAGACCAGAGTTCTTGGCTTCTAGTTAGTTCTGGTGGCTCTCTTGAAAAGGAAGAGGTAGGAGCAATGAGAGCACCTGATTAATCAGCAGCCATTACACAGCAGAAAGAGCAGCCATACAGCAGAGAGGACACAGCTCCAGCAGTGGAAGGGGGGCTTTGCTCACCCAAAAGGAAAAAATGGCCATTTTAAACACAAGCCTCACAAGACTTGGGTGAGGAATGCAAGGGAACAGGAAGAGGAAAATGGGTGCAAGGCAAGCATGTGTCTCACGAATAATCACATCCACGAAGATCAAACCTGTGAATGCGGAAGGAGGACTATAATACTAGAGTATAAAGATGTATCTGTGATTGAATAACAAAGTCAGGATCATCCATGCTGTAGCATTGCTGATTTCTATGTATGATAGTGAAAGATAAGACGTAAATAAAAGAAACTGCTTTGAAATATGGTGCTAAAGGAAGTTTTCCAAATACTGTAGCTTACCAAAAAGACAAATAAAGGGGTCCAACAGCAAATCAGACTTTAACTCTCCCTAGAAGCCAAAATGAATGAACTGAGGCTGTAGTTCTTTCAACATATGAGTCAATACAACTCATCGGGAAGGATTATAATGCTTGGAAAAATGGAGGATAGCAAGCAAAGGGGAAGACTCTGGCCATTTGCACACTACATTGTTATAGTGCTATTATGCCACTTTCAACATGGTAAGAATCCTGGGCTTTGCAGTTTAGGGAAGCGCATTTAGAATTCTCAGCAAGAGATCTCTTTCTACAAATCCCAGAATTCCACAGGATGCTGAAAGTGGAATAATGGCACTATAACACTACAGTGTGGAAACAGTGCCCGCATTACATATGATAGGCTCAATCAAGGAGTCACAGCCCTGAGTCTGCAAGTCCTGAGCTAGGCTTTTGATGAGTCTCACGATGGTCTTTTATTTAATTTATACCCCTGCCTTCCCCTTGGCATGGCACCCAGAGCAGCTCATTCACAAGGTTGCCTTAAGTTGAAACTGAGTTGATAGATATTAACAATTTCTGTAAACTCTGGATCCTCCCCCCCACCCCCGCAAACTTGTTGATATCTCCTTTTTGTGTACATACCAAGCACATAAGGAATGGCACTTTGAGCAATGAGTCTGTCATTTTTATATATGTGATTATGATGATTAAGTAGCTCATACCTCACCTTTTCATTCATCATAGATTGGTGACTCACTTTGACTATGATGAAATCATAATTACTTGAGTCCTCGATAACATAGTCTGATATGAAACAAAGTTGATTTGGGGATGTTTAGTATACATATGCATTACATAATAGGTTTCTAACAGTGTATTTTGATTTATAGTCCATTATTTTTGTGTTTATCACATAGCACATAAGATTTTGGTTATGTATCTTACCCAACATTCCTCCTCCATCCTTTTCTTTTGGAAGTGGAACTGTTAATAATAGTGGCTTAAACATGACAATTTTAATAAGCCAAAATTATAATAACCAAAGCTCACAGAGTATCTTTTTGAGGATAGAAGAGCATGGGTTCACAAATATGCCAATCACAAGATACACTCCACAAATTAAAGGTAACTTATGAGAAGGCAAAAAATTGCTGCAGCTTAGAAAAGATAAACAGTGGCTGGAATACTTTGTGCTAGTCAGAAGAGATTCTCACTTTCTGATCTTCTCTAGACTAATCCTCATACCGCTTCCTCTGTATGGCACAGCAATTCTGGAGACGGAAGGAGATAGTGGTCCCTATAAACAATGAATAATAATAATGGCCTACTTAAAATTTCACACACAAAAGCTACTACTCAGTATTAAACATACTGATAGTGAAGATACTCTCTCCTTTTAGCTTACCAGTAAGTCAAACATATCTTTCTTTTTGTGTTTGTTAAAACAACAACAACAACAACAACAAGTTCAAATCCCGTCAATATTATGGAATAGCAAAATTAAAAGTCCTACTGAAAATAATCGGCTTCATTTTCCTCTACTTTGACTAGAAAGCAATCCTCCCTGCAATTTCACTCTGAAATTCGTAAGATCTCCTAATTTCATACATACCAATAAATACGAACATACCATCCTTGGTCTGACAAGAAACATTTTAAAAGTAATATGGCTCAGAAACTGGAACAAATAGTTCTCCCTCGTGAGTGAGTGTGCTTCTATCCATTAACAAGTCTAAACTACCTCACAAGACTGTTGGAAAGAATAAATGGGAATATACCATGCTTGCTGCTCTGAGCTCCCTGGAAGAATACATATATCGAAAATAAACTTTCATACACAAGATGTGCTGACAGTCTTCATAAATGTTTACACCTTATTTTTGCAATATATATTGTGTACAGCAATCCAGAAATGCAACGCTTATATGTATATATGCCCTTTCCCCAGTGTTGATACACACATGTCAGGAATAAATAAGTTTAAATAAATTTAAATATAAATAACGGTAAAAGCTGCTACACACAGTGAACTTTTCTCTCAGTCCCATGTAACTCAGAGATCTCACACTGAACAGTACAAAACACATCCTGTTACACTTATAGTGTATAACTAAAAGTTAATTGGTATATTTAAATGAAAGTTAACTACGTAGTTTGTAATTACAGCAAATATCTTTAAGTGTCAACACATACAAACAATGGCTAAGTGATGAACTTGTTGCTTTTTCCAGAATTGGTAATCCCTCCCCTTCTATAGCCCTCAAATA
Organism: Cyclura pinguis; assembly: GCA_030412105.1. NCBI lineage: Eukaryota > Metazoa > Chordata > Lepidosauria > Squamata > Iguanidae > Cyclura > Cyclura pinguis. The sequence goes on from CM059603.1 coordinate 43,319,566, forward strand.
CACACTTAAAAACCTATTCTAGGGGTCTGGAAAATTCCCTCAGAGCAGGTTTGGGGCACCACAGAGAACTGTTTTATATATAGGGGGAGGAAGAGAATCCCAATTCTGTTAGCACTGGATATCAATGTACACTGTTGGATCTCAGCCATAAGACTATGACCTAAGCACTTCCTGTTTCCATGCAACCCTCCTCCTATTGCTCAATCAAGAAATTAAAGAGAAGTTGGTCTAGCTATGAGAAGAACACACAAACCTTCTCTTATGTAACAACTGGAGACATGGTTCATGAGTATGGAAAAGACAACTATATTATGCCTCACTGTGGAATTCCTCTGCAAATGGGCAATGCCCTACTTGCATATTTTGACAATTTATTAAGAAATACCACTTAAACACTCAGCAGCATTATGTTTAACACTATAGAAAGTTTCACCTCAACATTATCTAACATAGTACATCTCAACATTATCTAACTTTGCCTCTGTGAAGTTTAATGCTAGTACTATGTTATGAGAACACAACCTTTACCAAAATAAAATGTAAGGTTTTCATAAAAACATAGAAAAAAGCCACTCTATATTATAAAATTCATCAATTGTACAACAGGGGAGGGAAACCTTTATCTTTGATAGGCTGTAAGTTATGAATCAGTTTATCCACACAACTTGGGTTAAAAATGCTGTTCTGCAGTGTAAGAGAAATATTATACATTTGTTTAACAAAAATTTCAGATTCCAACAATTTTCCCTGCATCTTTACCCTGGTAGCAATTGCAGAATATTTTTACTAATATAATTCTGCATGAAGTATCCCAATATAAGCAATTTTATTTTACATAGGACTATCCAGTCTTTAAAGAATTCTGCAATATAAAACCAAGGCAAATCTTCCTTTCTCTGTACATTCATTTACTCGATGACTGCAGACCTCTATGTGATATAACATTTCAAGTTTTTCTTTCGTGTCTAGGTATTTTGGGAAGCAAGCCAAGGTATATTTTCCCCTGCCTTGGTCTCTAGCATGGCACTTCCGGCTAAAACATTACTATGAAATTTTTCTTGCCTCTAATAAATCCACATATACTTGCATGGCCATCTTGAACCAATAAAACATGTTTTACAACTACCCATCATATAATATAAATAAATTAATGATTTATTACATAAAAGAATAGTTCTTAATCTTTTTCGTCATGGACTTCACAGGGAATCTGCCGGAAAGGTGTAGATCTCCCACATCAGAAAGTATACTAAAAATATTGGGAAATCAGTTTTGCATCGGTTTCACAGACACCCTGAAGACAATACAGGGATCAGATATTTAAAAACTCTGATACAGATTGTGTAAAGATTATGCAGATCCAGAAAGTGACTATATCAGGCTGACTTCTGATCTACAGCAGTCCCCAACAAAAATAAAGTTTTTACATAGCACAGCAGAAATTTAGCAGTTCATACCTCAGTCAACCAAAACGGAAAGCAAAAAGTACATTTTCATTTTATATTGCAGAAAAAACAGTGGCTAGAGAAATGTTATTACTAAAAGATGATGTGTTACTGAGATTTCTAAGGAACACCTTTTGAAGTTTTTCTTGCTTTTATCGCAAGTTTCTTCTACAGACTCGAAAAACATTATGGCATTTTAAAAACGGGTCTAAAAAAGTAATTACTACCGCAGAACTCCACTCCCCCCATTTACCTCAAAAATAATAAAATACTTAATTTTAAATTAACATTAACAACTAAATCAACAGCTTGGACACCTCTGTGATCCAACTGAGGTGCTCTCATAAAACACAAGAACATAGATAAACTTCGTAATACAAAACACTGATTATAGCAGCAAGCTCCAGCCACCTTCTATCATACTCACATTTCACTGAGGAGAACTACAGTACTGTAATTGTAAATCAAAACACTAACCAATTCCTTCAGAGTCCAGTCTGCCCGGCCCGCATGTGTTCAAAGGCTGACAAAACAGGCACTTCCTCGAATCGACAACTCCTCGTGCTCAATAACGACGTCTCCCCGCGCAACCAAAACTAGAAACGCACTGCGCATGTCCGGGCACAAGTATTTCCTGTGACGATAGAGGCGCTCGCCACCCGGCCAGAGTGGCAGAAAGGGAGGGGGAAAGAGCCAACCAACGTTCTTGCTGGGGAGCAACCAGCCCTGAGCCTAGAGGCTGCCTTCACCGCCGCAACAATTTAGGAAAAAAAAAAAACAAGTCGGAAGGATTTCCAAAGTAAGGAATAACCTCAGGTATCTTGGTACAGTTGTAATGTGGCAAGGCAGCTGCCGTTTCCGACACAAAAGCCGAACTGTAATTGAGAACCTCCTCCCTCCCTTTCTTCCCCTTCCCGGATCTGAGCAGTACCTGCCTTTGCGAGTTTCTCCGTCGCCAGTGCTTCAGCGCGTTGCCTACAAGCTCTGCCGTCTGCCTCTGCTGCCGCCTCTGATTCAAAAAAAAAACAAAACCAACCACCACAGACCCTCCAGCACGCGCTGGGCCGTTATGCAAATGAGCGCCGATCTCTCCACCCACTCATTTTTGGCCACACCTCCTTCGGAAAAGCGGAGGGGGTTAGGTGCGCGAGCTGCCTTTTTTCCGCCGGCCAATCCGCAAATCAGCCATTTCGACGGTTATGCAAATAAGCCACAATTACTTAGCATATTATGTGTGGCTCCTCCCCCTATTGGATTAAGGAAATTATTGGTCAGACCATGTGGCAGTTGATAAGGGATTTAAGGTAGAACTGGCGTTCTTTTTCTTTCGTTTGGTGGCGACGACGGGCTAGTACAGTGTGAGGGGAATGGCGGTGCTGCTACTGCTTATAAAGCGGAGAGAGGTAATTTAAGATGTCTCCTCCCCCTGGCTTAGTGGCGCTGCTTGGCTGAAGCTGCATACTTAATAATAGCATTGTTGTGTGGCTGAGGGGAATTCTGGCTTTCAGATCCTGTGGTGGATTGAGTCACTAGTCCTCAATGACAATTTATAATTTCAGTAATCAGTTAAAATTACAATTCAGTAATTAATTGAAATTAATTGTAATTAAAAGTGAAGCAAGAGACACATATCCTAGTGATATGGCATTCACAGGTTACTGCTAGTTTTTATGATAATCAGTAATGGATAGTATTTCAGGTAAGTAATATAGTAGCTTCCTTTCTGCACTGTTCTCCTCAAGGTTTATTAATGTAGATAGGTTATGCCTCTAAGTGGCTTAAAATACTGATTCCACTGTCTGGAGCGTAATTGGTTTGCTCACAAGTGCAATTATGTCCATTCAGGAAGAACTCCTGTTGAATAAGTGGGGACAGCATTGTGGCTTAATGCAGCATATTTTTATTACTACTTCTATTCAGAAATAAGTTGAATTCAGTGTAGCTTACTTCCAGGTAAGTGGGTAGACCATTGCACTTTTAATTAAGCAGGATACCCTAAAGCAGAGGTTTCCAAACTTTGATGTTGGTGTCACACTTTTTAGACATGTATCATTTTGCAACACAGTAATTCAGTAAGTGGAGGTGCACCTCCATCCAAGCCTGGCCTGCCACCGCCATCGCCAGGGTCATTTTCAGCCCAGGGTGGCGGCGGTAAGCATGGCAGCCCCTCCCCCCGGGCCTGGCTTGCCACTGTCCTTGCTGAGGTCTTCCTCATTCAATGGCAGCAGGAGAGGCAGCCCCTTCACCTGGATGTGGCCTACTGTGGTAGCGAGAAAGGCAGCCTCTCCACCAATTACATTCATGCAACACACCTGCACACTGCAGCTGACACACGAATGTGTCATGACACACACTTTGGAAAGCTCTTCCCTAAAGATACCAGACCCAACCAATGTGATCCTGGAAGGTAAGCAGGATCTGCCCTGGTTAGTACTTGGATGGGAGACCATCAATGAATGCCAGGGGCTGTAGGCTATATTTCAAAGGGAAGGAGCTGCCAAAACCACCTCTGGATACTCCTTGCCCAAGAAAATCCTATGAAATTCATGGGGTCACCATAAGTCGACATGTGACTTGAAAGCCCATACACAGGAATTTATTTTTAATGACAAGAACTGTATCCATGATTACATGCAGCACCGACCTGTTAGAATACTGCTTTTAACCATCTGCACCAAATTAATTCAATTTTTTAAAGTTTTTGCCTGGATTTTTTGAAGAGGTAAGATGCTGAAACTGACTTTTTTGCATGATGAAGATGCAAGTATTTGTTCAAATGGTGTGGGATCTTGATATCTATATCTAAGACTTTGTGGTGGAGAGTGCTTTAATCCCAGTGCAATGAAGCACAATAATGAATGCTCTAAAACATCCATTTCTCTCAAACTGTGTATGAATGTTACACTGTAGTCACTTGGTGGGTGTTACCCATGACTTGATTTTTAAATTATACTGTTTTGCCCACATTTTAAACACTTTTTCTCTCATGTGCTCACAGTCCTATACGGCCCTAGGCAGACAGTAGTAATGCAGTAATGTAAAAGAGTGAGTAGGGAGTCTGAGGTAGTTTCTTACAGGGGTATGTGTGTTAAATTACACAGTTCTTTGTGCATACTATTTTGCATTTTCACCATCTTTATTCAATTTTTTTCACTCACGTGTCTCCCCACATCTGTTTTCCACACATCTACTCTTCTCATGCACTTCATCTGCCTTCAGCAATACTATCGTAAGATCTCTGCTAGTTGTTTGAGAATTACTACAGGAGAGATGAGATCTTAAGGAAGTATCCAGTAACCTGTAAACTTGTTTATGTGCACAGTGACTAACTGTCTGGAAATTACTTAAGAGAAGCATAGTTCATGCTAGGCCCAGTATCAGATCAGTGCTACCAGCTGGACTTTTCTGTAGTGTGCAAAGATCCTGAAAATAATGATTTTTTTCTGGGAGCCATTTTGTGTTGAGTTCATCATGAATTGGACCAGATTTCACTGTACACAATAGCCACTCTGCAGTACATGTGGGCTTTATACTGCTTTTTAAGTTTTAATAGAACAACTTGATGTGAAGAGCAGACATCTTAACAGGAAATTCTCAGGGTGGGCTGGGACAAAAGGAACAGGATGTTGAAGTTTCAAGCACAATATTCTCTTTCTGGCCTTTGTGAGAAAGTGACTTGTGACTAGATATGTAATAATAAATTATATTGTAAGTTGTGTTTGATTTGTTGAGTGTTTTTTTAAAAACATATCCTTCATCGTGAATACTTAGAAGTTTGTCAGGATAGTAAACTGATATTTGGTGGTGGACAAAAAACCCGGTAGCTTCTTGCACCTGATTGATAGAAGCAAGTCATACCCTTGGAAACTTCCTTTAAAATGAAAGAGGAGTTATCTGTTGGAAAGTGACAGCTGAAGAGGCTTAGGGGAAGAAAAATGGAGATGAAGATAGTGGAATAGTTACCTTGTTTTTCTAATGTTAACTGTAACAAAACCTATGTTTAAGGTGCTATTCTACACTGAGGTGTTATTGGCTGAGAGGTTTCAAGACCAGCAAAATGCTGAATCAACTTAATGTGATGGGTTTCATGTGGAGGACCACAGCTTTGCCAGATCCTGTATCCATTCAGTCAGTCTACTGCCAGGCCCTATCAATGGCATGATTTTATATTTTCCCCTGGACCTAGTACAGGATATTTCCTTCCTGTTGATTTCAATAGGGATGAGGACAGAATTAAAATAGGGGCCCCATGTCAGTAAACACGCCCATGTCTTGAAGAGCCTAAATACCCTGAAGACACAAGATCCTGTCTCATTCAAGAAGGTAAGCAAGGTTAGGCATGGTTAGTACTTGGAAGGGAGATCGCCAGGGGATACCAGATGCTTTAGACTATATTTAGAAGAGAGGAGTAACAAGCCACATCTGAGTATTCATTTTCTAAGAAAATCCTGTGAAATTCCTGAGGTTGCTCCAAGTCAACAGATGACTTGAAGGCACATAGTCGTTATGGAGACAACAGACAGGCAGGGCCTTGCTTTTTCTTCTCTCAGACTAGGATGGCGGCTTCCCCTCCCCTAGTCTGTCAAAGTGCCTTGCCACTCTACACACAGCTCTGGCTTTTCCCCCAAAACACCACCCTTGCGTAACCAGAGCAAAGCCTTTCAATTATTAATTGAATCCCCTTTAACGATTTAATCCCCTTTAACGATTTATGGTAGTGTAACTCTGGATGGTAATAACCACTGATAATCATTCAGTTGAGATCAACTTTATGAAAAATATAGTATGCTCTCTCTCACACACATGCACACAGAGCCCTCTGGCTTCCCTCTTTGCCAAAAGCTATGTTTCCATTTTCTCTGGCCAGATTTAACAGTAGGTTGATTTCTCTTTTGCCTCTTTTCTAGGCTTTGCCTGAGAAAATACCCTTTTCATTCACCAATCCTCAACTGAATGAGAACTCCTCTGGCTGTAGGATTCACCCTTTGCCTTGAATTTGACAATTTGACTCTTTAGGGAAAACTCTCACTCACCAACCAAACCAGTGTGCCTGCTATAAAAACATTCTCATTCAGACTTGTACCCCTCCTTCCCAATGAAAGGGGCTGGACTTTCCTCTGGAGTGGCCATGGCTAGCTGCCTAGCAACCTCTTGCTGGGTGGCTTTTCTGCCACTCAGGATACCACTGCCCCATACTCTGTCTCAGTTGTAGTACTACCTTCTTTTCAGTTACATGGCATTCTGTTCACATAGGATGCCATGCACAGAGTAAGTTAAATGGTAGGATATGTGGCATGGGCCTGTATCTTCCTGGTGTATGATTGTTAATTTGGTCATCCGCACGCTAGTCCTATTCAAAGCTGTTAATAATTTCATATATGGAACTCTTGCCATTTTTTAAATGAAGTACAGCTCTGTAATATAAAACTTCATGATACAGATATACTAGTCAATTTCTTTTTGTATTTTGGTTTGCATTTTTAATACTACAAACAGCATGATGATATGAAACCCCCCCCCCCAAAGTCTTAAGATGTATCTAGAGGAGAAATTGCCCGGAGCTATCTATGAACAAACCTGTGCATTAATTGAGGACATCCAGCTTTAACTCTAGCATCTTGAGCAACAGGCCACAATGGTCTCCAAGAGTTCATCATGTCTGTTTAATAATGTTGAAGAAATGAATATCATGCTTGTCCAGTTTACAGAAATCCAGGAGTGTAGCAGGTACTTCAGAAGAAAAACTACTATTTGTGAAGAGGTGAATAAAAATAAGTATCCAGCAGTTAGAACCCAAAGTGTAACAGGCTAGCTAATAACTCATATTTTCAGAGAAACTTTGGGGGGAAACACATCACAAATTGTATCAAAATTGTGTTGCTAATTTGGATTCATGCCACAAAGTGTCAACAAAAGGTTTCTGATTATAAATTTTAAAAGTAGCAAAACTAAATTATTTAGCATTGATAAGACTTCATGTCGAATAAAAACTCACTTGAGGATCATTTATGAAGCATGTTGAAAAACTAGAAAGAGCATTTAAACTATAGGTACAAGAAGCAGAAAAATCCTAGGAAGTTTAGTATAGGTGAAATGGAACCCTTGTACTACACTGTAATGTAGTGCTGAATACCACTATGTCACTTTGAACCCCTATTTCTACTGCCCTTGAATGTAAGTCTATGCCACATTGCTATTTCTTCACTGCTCTTCTGGATTGGTAATTATCGCTCAAACCCCTGAAACTTTGCTATCAAACTTTCCTCTGGTTAGCTCTTGTGCGAGTGCATGACCGTTTGAATCTTGTGTATGTGCGTCATTGAACTCTCCTCAGTAAACACATTTTTAGTTTACTTTTGAGTCTGACTGATTTTCTTGCAAGAACCCTGTAAATATTGGTGGAGAGATCTCACTGTGTTACCCTGCCTCCCGTAGCCTTCCTAATTAGAACTAATTAATTCCCCATTTTTGTACAGAGTTGTGAGTACTGCTGGAGGACCTCAAGAGTCCTCTGCCTATGGGGGTAACAGTAAGGGAGCATGAAAGATTATGGAGGCTTACTTGGGACCAGCCAAGTGCATGCTGCTTGCATAGTCTCACACCCAGCTTAGCGACTTCCTCCTCTCAGTTCACTTTGCAAGCAATGTGTGACAGGTCCAAGTGAGCCTCCATAGGCAAGAAGAACTGAAGGAAGAGCAGAACGCTGTCACATTAGTGGAACTTGTCCTTAATTTGGAAGCATGAAAAAGAGTGGGTCATCAGATAATGGGGCAGCGGAAGACAGAGGCTTCCTGTATTTGGCAAAAATCATGAAAGTGAGTGACTTGCATTCAAGATTTAGAGAAATAATGGGAAGCATTCATTGTGTACCATGAGGAGAAATAACTCATGCAGAGACAGAAGGGAAAGAAAGAGAAGTGGGGGGGGAACCTCGTGCAAGGGTTCCTTTCCCTCTACAGAGCTCCCCCTCCCTTTCCTATGCATTTTGCCCCGGCACAGAGAACTCCTGCAGAGGCCAAATGAAAGAGGGGGAGCCTTGTTTTTTTTTTAAAACTATTTTTTCCCAAAAAAATAACATTTAAAAATGGGGTGCGTCTCATACACAGGTGTGTCTTATATGCGGGCAAATATGGTAACCTTTTTCTTAAGTGAACAATCTGTTTCACATAGTTCAGTAACCTACAAGGCAAATTGGCAATGCAGTCTAGTATTATTATTGCCCCCCTCCCAGCTTTGGATGGGATGGGATGGGGTGGGAGTTGAAATTGAAAATGGCCTTGAAGGACAGTTAAGTGAGCTGGGTATATTCAGCCAGGAGGAGTTGTTGTGATCCCCATCTCTATGTACAGTCTAATCCAAGGATGTTTGCTTGTTTTGACAAGACTTTGGGACTGACTGCTCATGAGGAAATAATTGTTGTTATTATCTTTATTTGTTGGTTTTTCAATTGAATGTGCTGTTAAATTGCCTTTAATTCTGTTGATAGTTTAACTATATTTTGAGCTTTTATGTTTGATGTGAATTTTATCTGTTTCCTGATTTAACTTTTGTCATCTACGTTGAGTCCCTGGGCCGGAGAAGATGAGAAATGAACAAATAAAATATTTGAAAGTTAGTGTCATAGTCCTGTTGAAATATCTGAAGGCTACCAGGTGGAAAGTAGATCATACTTTTTTTTCTGCACCATAGGGTAGGACCCAAGAGAGTAGATTCAAATACCCTGTAGTAGAGGGATGTGTGCTTTTGTCTGCTTTTTAAGTTCTAATATAACAACTTGATGTGGAGAGCAGACATCTTACAACAAATTCTTAGAGGGGGATGCAACAAAAGGAATAGAGTACAGAAGATTCAACCACATATTACCTTTGTGGGCCTTGTTGACAGAGTGACTTGTGACAAATACAGTCAGACCTCCATATTCATGGATTCCGTATTCATGGATTCAACCACACATGGCTTGAAAATATTCCCCTCCCCAATTCCAAAAAGCAAACTTTATTTGCCATTTTGTATAAGGAGTTCCATTTTACTACACCATTGTATATAATGGGACTTGAGTATCCGCAAATTTTAGTATCTATGGGAGAGGGGATCCTGGAACCAAACCATAGTGGATACTAAGAGCCCACTGTATGTAACAACAAATTCTTATAGGTTTAAAAACAAAAACAACAAGGATATTGGAGACTGGCCCATAGTTTACCAGTGTAATAGGATCCAAGGAAGGTTTTTTCAAAAGAGAACTTACAAAAGAGCTCCCTGTAACCAGCCCCAAATAGCAATCTGGCTGCAACTCTTTGGACCAAGAGTGCATTGCAGTAATCCAAACCAGTTGTAACCAAGACATGTGTTACTATAGCCAGATCGGACTTCAACAGGAATGGGTGCAGTTGGCACACTAGCTTTAACTGTACAGATGTAATCTGATCACTGTGAGAACCTGGGCCTTTAGGTTTGGCAATGAATCTAGGTGTATCCCCAAAAGTGAACTTGCATTTTCTGGGGGAATGTAACCCTGTCTAACACAGGCTGAATCCCTGTGGCCAGATCTGTCTTTCAAATGACAGGAGTAACTCTGCCCTTTCTGCATTAAGCTTCAGTTTATTAATCCTCGTCCAGTCCATTACAGCTGCCAGGCACTGGTTTAGCACCGAAAGAGCTTCCTTGAAGTTAGATGGAAATGAGTAATATTGCTGGGTGTTGTCAGCATACTGAAGACACCCGAGCCCAAAACTCCAGACAATCTCTTCCAGTGATCTTATGTAGATGTTAAACAGCATAGGGTACAAGATAGAACCCTGACCAGCTGCATAGGTCAATGAGCAAGGAATCGAAAAGGAGTCCCCCAGGACCATCTTCTGAGAATGAACAGTAGTTCCAAGTGTCATCCCAGCAAGGTGACCCAGAAGGATACAATGGTTGATAGTATCAAAGCTACTGAGAGGTCTGGCAGAAGCAACAGGGACACACTTCCCCTGTCTGGTTCCTGACGTGTGTCATCCAGTAAGGTGACTAAAGCTGTCTCTGACCCATAACCAGGCTTGAAACCAGACTGAAATGGATCTAAATAATCCATCTGTGACAAGGCCTGCTTTTTCTCCTCACAGACTGGTATGCCAGCTTCCCCCTACCCCATCTGCTAAAGCACCTTGCCGCTTTATATAGCTCTGCATTACCCTTCAAACACTACCCTCATGTAAAAAGGGTAAAGCCTTTCAGTTGTTATTTAGAATGATTTATTGATCTATGGTAGCATGTTTCTGTTTGGTTAGGACTACTGAAAATTATTCAGCTGAGTAAATATTTGTAAAAATATACTATAATCTTTAAACAGCAAACAGAATAAAGTATTGGTTTTGTATATATGTGCAAGCTCAAACAGATCTTCAGAATGTGATTAAACAGTTCCTTATATGTTTACATCATAAAAGAAACTGCATAAAGCACAGGTCTCTCATGCACACTGCCCTCTGGCTACCCTTTTGCCAAAGGCTTTGTTCCCAAATCTAGGTCACTTTCTCTGACCAGATTCAGAAATGGGTTGATTCTCTTCTGCTCCTCTCTCTGGGCTTTCTCTGAGAAAACACACCACTTTCATTCAAAACTCACCCCCTTGTTGACTGAAAACTTCTCTAGCTGAAGGACTCACTCCTGGCCCCAGCTCCCTGAAGTCTGACTTCAAAACCAAATCAGTGTGCTTGCTATTTATGCATTTTTTTCTGAGTCCTCTGATCCCTCTCTCACTAAAGTGGCTGGGTTTCTCTCTGGAGTGGCCATTCTGGTTACCTAGCAACCTGTTGCTGGGTGGCTTCTACCACTCAGGATACCATTCCTGCTAGCATCCATCACACCATCTCATCCAGGAACCCCTTGAGTTGCAAAGCTACCACATGCTCCAGTACCTTACCCAAAAATAGGATATTGGAGACTGCCCTATAGTTATCCAATATCATAGGATTCATAGGATATAGTTTTTTGTATGAGATCTTACAGGAGCCTCTTTCAAGTGTGTTGGAACCATACCCTGTTGTAAAGAGGCATTAATGACTTCCTTTACTCACTCTACCATTGTGTGGACAGCACAGAGGAGCAATCCACTACAGTTAGATTATTCCTCACGTGCCAGCATACATACTAGTAGTTCTCCAGTCCAAAGTTCTTTCTCAGTTAATGTCTTTGACTTGTTCTGCCTTCTCCTTCAGTTTTTAAAATTCTTGCCAAGCCATCTTCACATATTTGAAGTCTTCATCACAACTTAAGTTAAAATATAATGATTTTATTAACAAAGAGTTGGGCAAGAAAGTGGAAAGAAATTAGAGTGGAGGATACTTAAGGTCTTGCTGGCAACTGAAAGGAAAATTTTTAAAAGGATAGCTGAAAATGGAGTGGGAGAAGTGGCATCGCTGACTGCATCTCAGCAGGTCACAGTCATGGAAAATAAACATGAAAATACTACCCAGATGAGCACAAATCAGCATATCTCTATGGGAATGCCAGAAAACACTTGGTACCTAGACGAACACAAATCAGCTTATCTCTGAGGGAAAGACCCTTTATAACAGATTTTTTGTGGCCATCAGTGATTCCTAGTATTGTATTCAGACACCCCAAAAGAAGCCAAGAAGCCAAGTGATGAAGGCAAAAGAGGCACATCTCAATGGTAACTGTTTTTTAAAAAGGTGAAAAAAATTTAAAGTAGGACTAACTATAAGGAAGTAGAGTTTCCAGTGCAAAAGGGCAATGGAATTGAATGTTTTCAGGCAGGGGAATCTCCTGGCTTTTCTTCAGGCTGCCATATTGGGAACAAGTGTTCAGTAGCAGGGATGGGGCCAAACTGCACGGAGTTGCCAAGCAACAGGAACAGCAAAGAGAGCCTGGAACGCAGGTGCAGAATCTGAATGAGAAACTCTCTGTAAACAAGGAAAAAACTTAGTAATGGAAGAATACTGATACTCAGGCTTCTTTCCTATCTTATTTAAGAAACATATTGGTAGATAGCAACAACACCATTAGTTTCAGAAGGAAATTTGAAGAGTTATAATAGTTTAATGAAAAAAAGCTAGCAACAATGAACTTTCATGGTAAGTACCAATCTCTCATTCATCTTCTGGTCTGTTTAATAAACCAGGAAAGGCAACAGTCTAGTACTCGTGTGATGGCTCTCGCCTGTCCGAGGATCTTGTTCATATCCTCAGGCTGCACAAATTTAACAGTATCCATCAACACTGGACAAGTAGGGGCCATGGTTACATCCCCTGGATATGTATCAATTGGTTTCCAAATTAAAGTTACTCTGACCAATTTTAATTGCAAAGTGGTAGGCAAATTCTCTGTAGCAGGCTGTTAAGTGGCTTAAATTCTCCTTTGGGCAGATTTTAACAGATCCCTGATAGCTTAAAATGGCTCTGCTGGACAGTTTTGTGAGGGTGCAATGATGTTAAACAAAGTCTTTTTTGCTACCCTTGTTGCCCCATCTACAGATGACCTTCAGATAGATTTTAGCCTGTTTTCGGTCAAAATCATTCGAGTTTTCTGCCAGTGTAACTGTAGCCTCCATGTTACTTTTTTCATTGCTACCAGCTCCTTAGAAAACTAGGGAGCTGGTTTAGCTTCACTCTGTGAAAGGGAACACTTAGGAGAGATCATGTCCACTTCTCTGGTCATTTCACTGTTCTGAAAATCAACCAAGACTTCAATAGACTCACCTGCCAAGGCAGCAGGAAACTCCCCAAGAATCATCAGTAATCCACTCAGATCAAACAGCCTCTTGGGGCTGACCATTTTTTATTCAATATATATTTTATTGAGTATATAAGACAAAAAAAGACAACCCCCTCATACCACATAGAGTAACCAATACAAACATCACACAATATAAAGAATACAATAAGTAAACATACCACACTAAACTATCTATCTAAAATAATTAAAAAATAAATCTAACCATCTAAACTAAATAGACAAATGTCTAACAGAAAGCAATTATTAATCCATAATTAAAAGGTGGTTTGCACCACAGTTATCAGGTACCTGAAAGTAACCTATAAAAATGCTAGTATCATAAATTAAATATATTTGAAAAATCCATTTGTTTGTTAGTCTTATTACTGTATTAATATTTGGATCAGTAAATCAATATATATATTTAACTAGCATGTATACCTGGCGTTGCCCGGGATTTTATTTTCTCATAGGTAATACTTGTTAGATTTGAGATCCTTTGTCTCTAATTCCCCAAACTGTGTTGTTCAGTACCTGTAACTTTTCCCCATATTCCCCAATCCAATCTGTATTCAGAGTTATTAACACAGAGAGGTTGGGTTCCTGAGGAAATACACTGCCCTCCTCCTCCTTGCTCCTAGGCCTCATCTCCATAGCAACTGGCCTGAGGCTGAAGAGCTCTCTGGCTGAGAATTCTTAAGGCCCCTCCCTAAACTGCAAACCCCAGGATTCCATCAAATCTTCTTAGGTAGTCAATCATATGAGGTCTTCGCCTGACACAGCCAATCGTATGAGGTCTTCGCCTAACACAGACAAACTTTGACTTTTATATATTAGATATCTATACCATATCTGTAGTTTAAAACTTTAAAGATTAAACTAGTTAATCAAATTAGCATATAATATGAAATATATAGTGTATAGTTGTATACATTTATGCAAGAAAAAAAAGTATAATATGTCAACAAATAAGAATAATCTATAAATTTTTTAACTTATTTGCATGTTTATATTATAACATTCTCTATTCAAAACAGAGCAAAATAACAATAGAAATTTCAGAGCCCTTACAGACAGTTAACTGAGAGATTCCAGATGGATGTGAAAACTTATGGAAAAGAACAAAAAGAGCAAGGAAGAATGTTGAAGTTACTGCGGGAAAACCCGCCTCATTTACTATCACATGTATACCAGGAGATTTTAAATCAAGAAAGAGAAGATGAGACAGTCAAATCAGTAATGATATCGTGGGCTCAAAATCTCGGATATCCAATTCAATTACAGCACTGGGAACAGAGCTGGCAACGGACACAAAAATTTACTGCAGCTCAGAACCTAAAAGAGAATTATTATAAGCTTTTTCATAGATGGTACATGACAACAGAAAAATTATATATAATATGGGAACAGGTCAGTGTTGGAAGTGTCAGGAGAATGTTGGAACACTATTTCTTACGTGGTGGTCATGTCCTAAGGCTAAAAAATATTGGAATGATATACATAATATGATATGTAAAATATTGAGGGTTCAAATTGATAAGAAACCTGAACTGTACTTATTAAATATGACACATGTGTTAGATGGAACTGTTGCAAAGAAATATTGGAGAATAATGCTGTGTATGATTACGACAGCCCGTATTGAATATGCAAGGCTATGGAAAACTGAGCAGATATCTACAATAGAGCAATGGTGGGCAACTTTTATTGAAAATCGGAATGCAGATATAGTCTCTCAGAGATCAAAAGGAAAATCAGATGATGACATTAACAAAGAATGGCAAATTGTTCTGGAAATGGGTAGGGTGTTGACAGGTAATAATTCTTAATTCATGGTAGCATGAGTAGTTAGAAGTAAAAATCAGTGGAATATCATGGAACATGTAAAGTAGGGTCGAAGAGCGGGATCTATCTTGTATGTTAACAAATGCAATGCGATGCATAATGTTGATATGTCAATGAAATAACACTATTGAAATCCAGAGAGGAGTGGAAGATAGCGGTAATAGTTCGGTAAAATGTACAATGAGAAATGTTGTTTTATATGATGTAATCACAATAAAATTAATTAAAAGAAGAAATTTCAGAGCCCTAAAATTATAATTTCCCCCTCATTTTCTCTCAAATATTCAATCAATAATTGCCAATTTCTTACAAAGTCCAGTTCTGGAGAGCCTTTTAATTGTTCTGTCCACCTATCTATTTCCATAATTGTCATCAATTTATAATTGTCATCAATTTATTCATTTTTGGGGTTTCTGTTTTCTTCCAGTACTTTGCATAGGTTAATCTTGCTGTTAGTAACATATATTGAACCATTTTTGCTGTTGTTTGTCTGAAAGTTTGATCCAAGGCTTATACGTTCCAGCACCTTAAAAAGAAAATCCCAGTTTAAATTTTCAAAAGCTTTCTCAGCATCAAGAAAAATTAATGCACTTTGTTTCTCATTGTGACTTTCAAAGTATTCAATCACATCTATCACAATATTGATATCACAATATCTAATATTGTTTTTCATCTGTTGACCTGGTAAAAATCCTTTTGGATTTTTGGATTTGGAAGACTTTGGTCTTCATTTATATATTTCTTCAGTAAATTCTTTAGTCTTTCAGCCAATATCAAAGCAAATATCTTGTAGTCATTATTCAGTAATGAAATTGGTCTGTAGTTCCTTGGTAGTGTTGAGTCATGTCCTTCTTTTGGAATCAATGAGATCATAACTTCTTTCCAAGAGTCAGAGATCAAGTCAGTCTATAAAATTCCATTCACTACCATTTGTAAGGGAAGCAGTAAGTCTTCCTTCAAACATTTTTAGTCTAGGGTACCAAATCCATCTATTCCTGGAAATTTTCCCATTTTTAATTTTTGGATTGCTTGTTGTATCTCTGTAATAGTAATCTTACAATTGACAGATTCCCCCCCCCCCCCTGTTAGGTTAAGCAAATTTGTCTCTTCAAGTATTCTTCAATTTTCAGAACTTCAACATCAGTACCTGAGTATAACTTAAGAAAATAATCAGAAAAAAAATCCTTTGTAGATCTTTATCTTTAATATATTCTTTATCACCATCTTTCAGTTTCATAATCATTCTCTTCTGTCTTTCTTTTTTTAGCGGGTAAGCTAACCATTTGCTAGGTTTATTTGCATGTCCAAAATTCTTTTGCTTCAAAAATTTCAGGTTTTTTCCCCTTATTTCTTCAGACATCAACACTGAAAGTTGATTTCTCAATATTCTCAATTTTTTCTGTACATTTACATTTTCTGGGGAATTCTTTAATTTCTCTTCTTGTTTTTAAATCTCATCTAATATTTTCTGTGTTTTCTCCTTCTACTGTTTCTTAAGTTCTGTGTTAATTCAGATAAAGTATCCTCTCATATAAGCTTTACTTGCATTCCATAAAATTCAATATCAACTTCTTTATTTAGACTTCTTAAGAAAAATTCTTCAATCTCATTCCTCGCCTCTTGAACTATATGTTCTTTAGTCATCAGAGATTTGTTCTTTTTCTTTTTTAGTAGTAATTACAGTTGTAACTTGATTGTATCTATAGCCAATGGCCTTTACAATGTTTAGAATGAAGCGTGAACAAAACTGAATTAAAAATAGATTAATAAAATTAACAATAGATTATTAGAAAATACATTGTAACTGTATTTAACCATTTAAAACCATTTTAACAACTGCTGTAAGCCAACTAAAAATAAAATTATTAAAAAATATGCAGATGTTTAATCCAATTTGACAGCCCCTATAAGCTGGCTAAAAAAGTATAAAGTATAAAACTAGAGTTTATTATATTACAATGTGTTCCTTTATGAAGTGAGCATATAATTTCCTGGCTGCCAATGCAGACTGAGCTACTGAGTATGTGACAGATAACAATGTATCAGATAACAATGCTATTACTATTTTCTGGGTTGTGCAGTCTGTATAAAATTGAATAATGGTAGACAGAAATCATTGTCTAGGAGCAGAGTAGAAGGGGCAGAACAGCAAGTAATGAGTTATGCCCTCAGTCTGGTTACAGCCAAATACACATTTTCTATCTGTAACTGGAGTACACTGAAATCTCCCTTCAAGATATGCAGAAGGCATGTGATGCAATCTGAGTTCTGTAAAAGCTTTTCAGAGCTGAGAAAAGGTCAAGACTTCAAGATACTGAGGCCTTGCACGGTTAATCTGAATCTGTGGGTACCAGATGGAGAATTTTGTGCCAACTATGGGTGCTCTGTCTTGTCTGGTACCATGATCAAAAATCTTGCTTTTAAGATCATGAGAACTGAATCTTAAATGATTCTCTATTTTAAGGCTATAGGTCATTAACTTGTCTTGGAGCAGTTGTGCCCAACCTCCAGACTTCAGTTCTTTGAGCCAACGAAGTCTGCTGAGTGATCCTCAAGTTTATTTAATCTGCACCATAATCTTAAGAAAAACATTTCAATTCTAGCTGCAACCAAGGGTAGACCCAACTCAGCCCTAAAGTAGGCCACTGGAATCCCTGGAGGCAGTCCCAGAATCTTCTGCGTGAATTTATTTTGCACAATTTCCAAATCAGGCTTAGCATCTTTTCCCCAGATTTCAGCTCCATATAATATTTGTGCAATAATTTTAGCTCTGAAGACAGGATTTATTAACCGTCCCCCTCAGAGCAGAAGAGTATTTGAGTTGCCAAGTAGATCTGATACTTGAGATTTTAGTGGCTTCTAAATGCTGTTTCCAAGAAAGTTTCTCATTAAAGTGCAACCTTAGGTATTTAGATGAGTGCACCTGTTCTAGATGATGTCCATCAAGTGTCCATATACACTTGGGGGAATCTCTTCCCAAAAACCATAATGTTAGTTTTCATATAATTGACAAGCAGCTGTTCGTCTTTACATAGCTTCACAAATTTGGCTGGCAACCGTTTTAAGGCCAATTTTGTTCAAGGCAAGCAAAACCAGGTCATCAGCATAAAGCAAAATTGAGATCTTGTGATTCCTAATAGCTGGAAGGAGAAATGTTGGAGAGGTCATTTCTGGTTATCAAATTATTAACATAAAAATTAAATAAAAAGGATGCTAGAATACAACTTTGTTTCACTCCCCAGTTAATGAGAATGGGTTGTGTTGAAGCACCGTTTAAATCTGTTCTCACCTGCAGAGAATTATCTTGGTGTAACAGCTGGATAAGCCGCAATAATCTTTTATCAATGTTAGTTTTAGCCAATTTGTGCCATAAACATTGCCTAGCTATCAGGTCAAATGCTGAATAGAAGTCTACAAAAGCTGTGTAAATAAACTTGTTGGAACCATTAATAATGTTATGCCCAAGGAGCTGTAATATAAAGGCCTGATCCAGGGTACTTCTTCCTCCTCTAAAACCCACTTGTTCTTCATGGATAATAGATTGATTATTATCCCATTCAAGCAGCTTGTTCAAGAGATACTGTGCATAGAATTTGGAGGCCACATCTAACAGACAGATGGGCTTGTAGAATCAGATATGTCCCCCTTCTTGAAAACTGGCACAACAATGCTCAATTGCTACCCTGAGGGAAAGTTGCCAGTTAAGTTAATATATGTAAATAATTTTGCAAGAATAGGTGACCACCAATCAATATCTATTTTAAACACCTCAGGGGAATCATGTCTTCTCCAGGAGCCTTGCCACTTCAGAGAGTGGAAATCAGACTTTTTATTTCAACAGAAGAGACTGCTGGCCATTCAGGCAATTTATCAGAGGTCTGAATCATAATCTGCAGTATAATTAAGTCACTTCCAAAAATGTACCTAAAATGAGCAACCCAAACCTCATCTGTAATTGTGGAAGGCTCACATGTCTTTTTGGAAAGAGGTCCATTCAACCTCTATTTGAAGTCTCTGGTTGCCTTTCTAACGTGCATTATTACTGGATTACAATCAGAAATTGTCTTTGGTAAAATCTCAACCTTTTGTATCTTGTCAGTCCAAGTCCTTGAAAGCCTTATCGTATCCATTCTTGAGAATGACTTATGCCTTTCAGAGAAAAAAGTAAAATCTTTTTCATTTGGGTGTTTCAGTCTCTGAATATCAACTGTTCCTAAGTTGTCATTAGATCAAAGAATTCTTTTGGTACACAACCTTGTGATTTCTTAACTTCTTTCAGTGATTGTCTATCAATCTGTGGAGAGATAACCCCATTCCAATCCCCCATTAAACACCAGTTATCATAAGACATTTCAGATAAAATATCATTCAACTTTTGAACTAAACATGATCTCTGTTAGATAAATACATAGACACCCATAATTAATATTTTTCTCCCATTTACAGTGATTTCAACAACCACATATCTACTCTCATCATCAGAAACAGTAATTGTCAGAGATAAATTAGGTCTTACATATAAGACTATACTATTTTTCTTTGCTTCCCAGTTAGAAATACACTCTTTCCCCAGTTTCTTCTGAGTTAACATTTTTTGATCCTGTCTGCATATATGAGTTTCTTGTAAACAAATAATATCGAAGTTAGGTTTTTTTACGAATAATGAAAGGTCTTATTCTTCTTTTGGGGGTTATTAAATCCATTAATATTCCAAGTCAAAAATTTGTAATCCATATTTAGTCTTCTGATGAAAAAAAGGTCTAAGTTAGTCTGTATTCCATGTGCTTGTTCTGCTAACCCTTCTTGGTCTTCTTCCTCCAGCACACTTGCAGAAGCCAACAGTATATCACCTGGATGGTCTGTATCTCCTGGATAGTCTGTGTCTGGGGTTTCTTTTTAGTATGTTTTTCTGATTTTGATAGTTGTTTCGATTCTTTGACCTCCTGTTCTTGAAACTCTTCCCTATGAAATCTTATAAAATCACTAGCGTATTTACCCAGCGTTGCCTGGGATTTTATTTTCTCATAGGTGACA
This sequence comes from Cyclura pinguis, assembly GCA_030412105.1. Taxonomy (NCBI): domain Eukaryota; kingdom Metazoa; phylum Chordata; class Lepidosauria; order Squamata; family Iguanidae; genus Cyclura; species Cyclura pinguis. The sequence goes on from CM059603.1 coordinate 43,339,611, forward strand.
CTTGTTAGAATACCTTAGGAATTACCTTACCTTACCTTAGGAGTTAGATGTGGTTGAATACACAGATTTGAGATCCTGTGTCTCTAATTCTCCAAACTGTGTTGTTCAGTACCTGTAACTTTCCCCCATATTCCCCAATCCAATCTGTATTCAGAGTTATTAACATACAGAGATTGGGTTCCTGAGGAAATACACTACCCTCCTCCTCATTGCTGTTAGGCCTCATCTCCATAGCAATTGGCCTGAAGCCAAAGAGCTCTCTGGTTGAGAATTCTAAAGGCTCCTCCCAGAACTGCCAACCCCAGGATTCCATAGAATCTTAACAGCCAGCCAATCATATGAGGTCTTGGCCTGCCTGACACAAACAGACAAGATCGCTCACAAACTTTGATTTTTATATAGTAGAGATTAATCTTCTCAACTGTGTTTAATCAAAACCGTTCACTGTGGGACCGACCATCTTAATGGTTTCCCTAGCCCTGTAGAGACTCTGAGTTCCAGCAAGTCTAAACCAGACCAAGAAGAGATCTGTCCACGACAATGGAACAGTGGAAAGCTCTTCCATTCCCAGATCACTGTCATCCCATCTTGTATAGAAAACAAGGCCTAGAGCGTGCCCAGCAGCACAAGTGGGGCCAGACTCATGGGCCAGACCCGTGATTGTCATGGCGGATATGAAGTCCTGATGCAGTCCCAAAAGCATGGCCTCAGGATGGAAGCTGAAGTCCTCCAGCATTACAGGCTGCAGGGACTCGTAACACCAACTAAGACCACCCTCAAGAAGGGACAATATTGAGAAGTAGGGTGGGCAGTGCAGCAACAGAATCTCTAATCTGTCCCAGCCACACACCTTCAAATAAACATGCTGAAAACCTGAAGACTGTGGGATATGGCACTTGGTTAGGGAATATTGTCCAAATAAACTACTGCAGCTCCACCATCCTTCCCCCCATGCCTTGCCTGCTGCTGCACAGAGAATCCTGATGGCCAAAGCTGAGAAAGATTAATCCCTCCACAGCCTCATCCAACCAGTATCTATAATACATGCCAAATTAGAAGTTAAACAGCTTGATAAAAGTTGGGTTTGGCAGTCACTCTGAAAGCTTAATAAAAAGGCTGCTTTGTTGGCATTTTCAGGGTTTCTGTTCTTTTGGGGCCATAACAGAGAAGGTTCAGCACACTGTTATTGTCCCAGTTGTCTGTAAAGATGGAATGGACAAAATATGATGTTTAAAGCAAAATTTTGTGACTATATTTGAGTTGGTAAATGGGATCTTTTGGAGAGAGGTATGAAGTGCAGTGGCACATGGTCCAAGGTCACGGAAGATGTTTTAAACTAAAACCTCCATAACATCAGAAGTTCATATGCCTGATCATCTTCTAGTATGATAGGCCATTTGCAAGTAGGGTTGACACTCCAAAAAGCTATTGGAAAACCATCACTTTCTTTATGACAGTCCTGTTTTTCCCCCAGCGATATGTACTTTAAATAATTTCATTTTATTTATCTCCTGGAGCTGACAGTGTTTGTTCATTATTATTATTATTCATTATTTTCTCCTACCTGCACTGTGATCCTAACAACGGTCCTGTGAAGTAGATGAAGCTGAGAAGCTGCAACTAGCTCATGGTGACCACATGATCTTTATGGAGAAGCTAAGATTTGAATATATAATCATGTGAATCTATAGAATTCTAGAGTAGTAGAGTTGGCAGGGATCCCAAAAGTAATCTATTCCAACCCCTGGCTAGTGCAGAAATTCACAGCAATGATACAGTTCATTTTGTATTCCATTCTTTCACTCCAATTCAGATAGGATATTGTAGAGCTAAGAAAGTTGCACAAAAGCTGAATAAAAATTATCAAAAAGGTTGAAATACTTCAATTACAAAGAAGAACCAAACTGTTTGGAGCTTCTGTAACTACCAACTTGAAGGTGAATTGTTTCTCTGAGTGACGGTCTGAGTGTAACTTTTTCTGGAGCTTAGTCTCTATTGTTTTGAAGCATTCTAGGATCAAATGCTCTTGTAGAAAAAGTTTTTTCTCCTTCAAAAAAAAATAAAAAAATAAAAAAAATTAGAACAATGGGTAGAATAGATGTTCTGTAAATCTAATCAAATATGAGACTCAGCTTGCTGTGAATTTTAATGGTAGTTGTCAAGCATTTTTTGATATGATTAAAACAAATTCAGGAATGTTGCTGCATGCCAAAAAAAGAAACCAAACATGGATATTCATAAAAAGAAAAATTTATTCATTGTGTAAACTTATGTTTGGAGAATGTGGATAATATATTAATTTTACAGAGAAACGGATGGCTAAATTAACTGTTATCAATACTTTTATTTAGTGTTTAGGTATATCACAACCTTGTTGATAGCCATTTTCTGATTGTCAACTCTATGTGTCATGAATTTCAGCTGTTCTTATTGTTGTTTGGAAACCTAGCAACCCTATTTGCAAATAACATATTGCTGCCTTCTACATAGGACCAACAGGTGTGCCTCTATGCAAAAGAATGCATCTAACATCAGAAGCTGCAATATTCAGAAAGTGGATTGTTTCATACTCCTAGAGGCCTTTTGTAGATCCAGCATGTCTGAACTTGGAGGGTGGGGGGGAACCTTCAGAGACAGGTTCCAACATGGAACAACTGAACAGAATTCATCGGAAGGTTCAACTCTGCTTCTTGTGGTTTGTGTGGGGATATTTTTTTAATCACACTACAGCCTAAATCATATTGTTGCTCGCAACCAGAGTAGACCCATTGAATCAGTTGGATTTACCTCTGTATGGACTCACCATTCCATACTTTATTCAGTGAGTCTACTCTAGTGAAGAATAGCCAAAAGATTTCAAACTATATTTGTTAAGCAACTCATCATTGCAAGATTGTCATTTAGCTGTTGTTTGTTAATTACTATTTTTTAAGCTAATGGCCTGTGTTGTTGTTGTTGTTGTTTTTGGTTTTGTCTTTAACTTTCTTCCAACTCCACTGATTACAGCTTTCTACAAGTGTGTGTATAATAATCAGTTCAGGCAGCACTGTATTATGCATCTGCAAATTACGCCAATAAAAGTGTTAATCTTTAAAGTGTCCCAAGTCCTTGTGGTTTTTGCTGCAATGGGCTAAGGGAATAGGTGTGGATGCCATCCACATGTTGAAGTTGCTGTTGTCCAATTCCAAAATTACAAATGGTTCTTGTCAATGGCTGTTTATTAGTTGTTTAAAAAGAACTGGTATAAACACCAGCCTCATTAGCGTCCTAGCTCACAGTACTCTCAAAGAACTGACATCCCTTCTCTACAATCATCCTGTGAATCCAATTGAACTAGAAAGAGTGGTGAACCCACTGCAGTCAACCCAAGATATGTATAACAGTCTTTAGGATCCTGAAAACTGAATCTGGAAGTGGCTGTTGTTGGAACTCCTCCAAAAGCCAGACCTGGACATCACTCACAACTGACAGGAAAATTGAGTATTTTAATCCTTATTGCCCTTGGCTGTGATCTCCTTCATTGTAATGCAATTAGAATCTATGATTTCATATATTATAATGCTATCAGAAAACAATCTTAATTCTTTAATTAACATTAGCAAGAGCTCTGTATTCTATGAGCGTCCACCTGGTACCAAACATATCCATCTAGCACCTCTCTTCAGAAAATAAGGCAGGCACATCCTCCCTCTTTCCTCCTAGAAAACAACTTTCAGTGGACACCCTGTTTTCTAAGACTGCTGCCATCTTAGAAAATAGAGTTTTTCAAAGCACTGCTGCCTCTGACTGACTTATTTGTGAAAATATCTAAACAGATACCTACTCTTGCATTTCTGGCTCCTTTGCTCTTGCCTGATAAAAGTGTTGGGACACTTGCTCTTCCGGTACTTGGAACTGCTGTTGAGTATCTGCCCCTTAGTTCTGTGCATTGTAATAAACAAAACCTCATTCCTCACACCTTGTCTTCTTCTCATCTCATTCTCAGACTAAATCAATGTCACAACAGGCTTTTGCTTGCTGCAGAATCTCCATCTTTTCTCTTTCTCCATCTTTTCTCTTTCTCCTCTGAGCTATAGTGCCCCCCCCCCCCAAAATGATAAAGAGACTTTCTGATAAACTCTTTTTCTGGTTGGATTTTGAACTCTGTATACCTTTTCTAGGAGTCTTGTGGGGATAGTCCTGCAGTTGTACTAAAGATTCAAGGGTAAGTATACAGTGGTCTTGTTAATCTGGAAATCATCGTCACACATGACACCACAGCCCTATCAGCACTGTCAAACTGTAACATAGATAACACAAACTCCAGTAGCTTCTGTGTTTAGGTGTTTGAATCACCTTGTATCGCTCTCACACATAGCCTAGAAATAACTATTCTTAGATGGTTAGCACATAAAGGCAAGTTATTGTGCATACTCAAGACTTTTTTTTTTAATTCAATACACCATTATTTACCTCAGCCCCAGAAATCTTGGATTATATCTTCTCATTCTTTTGACCATTGGCCATGCTGGATGAAACTGACTGTTATTAAAATATCCTGAGGGACCCCAAATGTGGGAAGGCTGCTATATATAACTACAAACTGTTTCCAGAATGCAAATGATGGTGGCAAGTGCTGAAATTAACTGAAATTGCTGGGGGAACCATTTTGCATAGTAACTTTGGTCATGGCTTTCAAGGAAACAACCTGGTGAGTAAAGCTAGCCTAGAAACCAATGTGTTTTCCAGTACAAAGGAACACAAAGTGTGATGAGCAATTGTGTGTTCAGTCTAGGTAACTGAGTGTACATACATTCACCAGAGAATGAAAAGAACAGTATCAAAACATTTCCAGAAATGAGAGAGAAGAACAAAATGGAAATTTAATAATTAACTATAAAGACTGTCCCGGGGTAGGAGGAAGGCAAAATTGGATGAAAAATGAGGCTACACTCAAGTCTGTGTGGTAAATTGGTGTAGTTTCCTGAAAAGTGAGAGGAAGGAGTTTGTTGCTGTAATTAGGAAACTGATGAGAGAATGTGTTACACTGCTTCCTCCTTATGATCTGTTTGAACACAAAGCAGGCATTGACATTCCAGAGCATCATCTTAATGTCTCTCTTGCTCGAGACAAAGCTTTACTAGATAGTATCCACTGATGGTGGATATATAGAAGAAGCCCTGGGTCAAGAGACAATAAACAAATACCTTGAATAGTAAATAAGAGCACTTGCAGCTGGGATTCCCAGTTTATCACAGAAACAGCTAGAATTTGGAGATTCAGCATTGCAAGAGCAAATAGTCAGATGTTCCAAAGAGTAATCAGAGTGCCTGCCAACACAACTGCTTATGAAATCACACAGGTTATATGATCTTTTAGAATCTCTGGAAATTTAATGGAAATCTCAAGACCTAAGATATATTCTAATCATAAAAACAGTAATTACAGAAAATATGGTGACCCTGGAAAGACAATTTCCAGATACACTTAACGGACATGATTGTCTAGTTTCTGTTAAATAAAGAGGAATCTAGGCTTTGCAAAGAACTCTCAGAAATCTAAGAGTACCCTAGAACCTGCATAAGGTAGTCTTCAGGGAGAGCTTTTGAAAGCCAAGTTTGCTTTTGAAAGGAATCTGTGTACACAGAAAGCAGAGATTTAAACCTCCTCTTCCCCACAATGAAGTGGGGAAAAGAAGAGTGAGACAAAATGGATTATGTGCATGCATGTGCATAGCACCCAACTGATCAACTGCTGCCATGTGTCTTTGGAGGCAAAAGTGTTGTCCACTCCTGTCATACCTTGCCAACAGATGGTACTAGATTATTAGTTTAATGATTTCAAGAAAACCCTATACTTTCTTAGAGAATGGCTGTGCAAATTTTGCTCTCTTGATGTTAGACTATGTTAAATTAGAACAAAGTCCTATTCAGTTCAACTGTATATTCACACAATGGCCAATTTGTTGCTTATGGAGGATCCACCAGTAGGATCTAAGTGCAACTTCACTCTTTCTCTTGCACTCCCAACTGACTGATGCATAGAGGCATACAACTTCTAATACTAGAAGGGATACATAGCTATCTTAACTAGTAGCCACTGGTGGCTATATCCTCTATTAAATTATCCAGTTCTCTTTTAAATCGATTAAGCTAGCAGCCATGGCTACATATTTCACAGTTTAATTATGTACAGTATGAAGAAGTAGATCTGTTTATCTGTCCAGAATCTTCCATCATTCAGTTTCAGTGAATGTCCCCAGATCCTGCTATTCTGAGGGATAGAGAGAGAGTTAGAGAGAGAATCTTCTCCTTTGCCTTGTATAATCGTATATATCTCTACCATATCCCCTTCGCCACTTATTTGCTGTTCTTTCTAAGCCAAAGAGGCCCAAATATTGTCACTCTTCCTTATAGGGCAACTGCTCTAGGCTGTTGATCATTTCGTTTGTCCTCCTCTGCACATTTTCCAGCTCTACCTGTTGTTGGATTGCAGTTCCTGCCATTCTTGTACTATTGGCTATGCTGGCTAGGGCTGAGGGAAGTTTCCATTCAGTAACATGAAGACTACAAATTGCTTGCTCCTGGTTTCTGGCTTTCAGTGGGAAACTTCTGAATAAGCTGTCTCTGAGTTTGCTTGATTCTTATTAACTTATTTTCTCAGACAAAATATGACCCAGAATGCTTATGAGGGAACACAGAAAACTGTGGCAGAATTGAATAGTGCCCTTAGGCAACCAAACCAAACAATTCATTCGGAAGGCAACATACACATAGATCATACAGGAACCTTTCATAATGGCTTTAGAATGTCTTTCTTGGTGAATGATCCCACAATAGAAGTAGGAGCTTTTTGTTTGTGTAGAAAAGCAAGTATTAGAGTAAACAGCAATGGAGTTTATTACTGAACTCTTTACAGGAACATTTCCTGACAAGAACAGCAATAACAACACCTATAATAAGGTAAAGGTGTTTAAGTTGCTGTAGGCTATATTTCAGAGGAAAGATCTAGCAAAGCCACCCCTGAGCATTGCTTGCCTAAAAAACCCCCTAGGATAGTCATAGGTTTGCCATAAGTTGACAGGTAACTTGAAAGTACATACACGCACATTTAAAAAGAAACATAGCATCCGAGATGGAAGGAAGTTTGAAAGTCCATAGATGGGGCTATCAATTTTGTTGTCCTGTAAGGCTGTTGTAGCTTTGAGAGCTACATGATAAATAGCAGTGAAACATAATTATCTTTCACCTATAGGTATGTATTGAGAGGCTATTGCCATTTCTAAGGATACCTTTCACTGTTACAGTTTCATGCCACGTGGCTGAACCAAATGTACCACAGGAAGATGGATCTTCCACCAGTCTTCTAAATGGAAAAGAGAAGAATGGAGAAAAAGCGGAAAATAAGAGCAAAAAACTTCTTCCCTTTCAAATATATTTGAAGGTTATAGAATTTTACCATTAACCTTCTTTGTGTGCAGCTTGTACATGTCTCAATTTTATTTGTGAATATTGTGAATATTACATGCTTCTGAATGGCTAGCTCATAGTGTGCTTTGTACTGCCTCTCTTAGTACTGTGTGTTCCGCCTCATTGCTTTTTTTTTTTTCTTTTGTGGGAAGTTTGTATATATGTTGCATGGTCACAGTAGTGATAATTTTATAGTACAGATGGTCATCTTGACAGTCATGTAGCCACACTCCCATGATGAAGTCCAGAAATGCAGGCAGCTGTGTCGGTCCGTATTAGCAAATGATTTCTAGTAGCTTTCATCCCTGCCAAGAACAGTTTTTTTGTAGAGTGAATGGGTCTTAATTGCCCATTCAAAACCAAGTGCCCCTTTTAACTACTTTAACTACTTCACAATAAAAGAATATGACAACAATATGAAAATTGCAGCTGAGCTTAGATGCAATGCATTTACCTGAAGGGGTTGGGAATGGCAGATAACATGATCTCTGCGAATCAAAAGCTTCTGGCACTTCAAGCCCATGAACCCTAATTCCGCAATATTATTTTTTATACACTTGTAGATTGTGACATTCTCCACACTGATGACATCCTTCCTCCTCATTTCACTATTATACATAAATGTTTGGCTATTGTTCCCATATGCAAGGCAATCAGTTGTTCTGTGAACTTCTTTCCTAGAATTCTAGGTTAAGTAATTTTTATTTCTTGGTTTCTGTACTCTATTTTTAATAATTGCCCTATGAATTTTTGCAGTTTAAGTAACACACTTTTACAGCATAGTTATACAGATGCTAACTCAAAAGAAGTCCTAATGAATTTACCTGGACTTTACTCCTAAATATTTATATGTTGGATTACCATCGTGTGTGTGTGTGTGTGTGTGTGCACGTGCGCGCACATATGCATGTTTTGATAATAGTATTCTAAGCTGGTAACATGGAAACATATCAACTCTGTCCTTTATTTTTCCTTCCAAGAAGCCTTGAATATAAAGGAAGGACAAAGACTCTTCTAATATGTTATACCTTGACCCACAGCTAAATATAGTAGGCAATAATGTAGAGGTGAGCAATAACCAAGATTGTGGGGGCTGTATTTATCTCCCGTGGGACCCTTGAGGACTGCAACCTCTTTTCTCCCCCTATGCTTCCTCACATTCTGGGATGTGTGTGTGATTTCCTCCCCAGATAGCCAATAGGGAGAGTGCTACTGGTCATTTCAGCACATGTTCAGGTACTTCAAACCTGCTCTTACCCTTATAAAGCCCTTTTCCACACAGGAAGTGGTCTGACTTTCTGTTTGGGCACTTCCTGTTTCAAAGGAAGCCATTTGCAGGCTTAAAAATTATCTCCCTCCCAAATGCTCCTAAACCAGTAACATTCTACAGAATCTTGAGGGCTCTATTAGCCATTTGTGGGGAAAACTACCCCCTCCCATTTTTAACGGCTGGAGGACATGGGGACCCTTGGGGGCCTGCAGATCATGCTTGGGGGCCACCTGTGGTCCACAGCCTCCACTTTCCCCATTTATGAAATTGTAGCTTCGATATTGGTTTTAGAAGGAAAGTCCATTCAGGAGTAAACTGCAAAGTCTATTATAAAGTCAGAAATGATCATGTTTAAATAATTTATTTACAAAACTATAGATTATGAAGAACTAAATACATGAAGTTTAAAGACTGAACATTTAATTCATTATTTATGTTGATTTTATTAGTTCTCATCACTTGAAATCAAGAAATTGCATTATAATAAGTATTTTTCTACTGTCTTTCGTGGAATATTTTGTAGTTGGATTCCCTGGGATAAGTACTGATCCTGAATTTGAAATCCCTGAAAACCTTCGATCAGCCATAAATGGCCTGGGGCTGGTCACTGCTCCCCAGGCTGTGAAACTAAAATAAAAACTCTTTCTGACAGTCAATTTAAGAATGAAGTGTTAGCAAGAATAGTAAAGCACTTCCCATACTTAGCATGGTGAATACCGAAGCTAATTAGAATAACTAACTTTGATTGTAGAGCAGCCAGAATCATAGTATTTTTTAGGTGACACTAGAAACTATAAGGTATTCCTGTTTAATATTGATTTAAGCTAAACCTCTGAGACATACTGTTGCAAAATGTTAGAGCAAGGTGAACATGGAATTAATTCGTGGTAAGTTTTGGCTGCTTGCTGCCACAGATGGTTGCGTTGACAGGAGTGCTATGGTAGCAAGCAGCTGGAAGAAAGGAAATGGAGAGATGTTGCCATGGAAGCTAGCCACATGGAGAAGTGAGAGCTGTTGCTTAGCAACTGTGAGGGCTTCAAGGCATGAGCATTCCACAGAGAGCTAGGAAAGCAACAACTGGAATGGTTGGGGGAGGGGAAAGAATTGAGTTGAAGGACATAGAAATAGTGGGCAACAAAAAACAGGAGGGAAGAAAAAAATAGTGCAGGAGGGAACGCAGATTCCCAGAGAAAAGCTAGCACCACAAGCAAATATGAAAAGTTGTCAAAGTATTGAATGGAACACTGATCTAAAGTATTAGAGTTAGTCCAAAGTGGAAATTGGTTACTGGTGTGTGGTTACAAACATTCTCTTCTTATGTAAGAAATAACTGGAAGAAAAGTATCTCTACAGACAAAACAGGCAAGCATCTCTATACTTCATGAGCTGTTTCTTTTTTATATGATCAGAAAGAGTGTGACAACCTTTTTTTTAATGCTAATGCTATGTGCAATAGGATAAGAGTGATTGCATAAGTAACTGAAACAATTGGTTGGGGTTACTTTCAGAAGGGTAGATAATTTGGTCTGTTGCAGCAAAAACCATTACCTTGTGCCATATTTTGTGCATATATTCAATTAGGCTTTACTTCAGAAAAAGTTATGCCATAATATGTTTGCTTTTAAAAATTCCAAAAGACACTAGTGGTTTTGGAAGTCCTAGTGAAATAATGTACGATCAGAGGCATACCTCAGAATTTCTTGCACTGTTGCAGAGGATGCCAGGGTAGAGCTATTTTTTTGTCCTCTATCACTTTTAATGTTTACGTGAAACTGCTGGAGGAAGTCATCTAGAGATTTGGCCACTATGCAGAACAACCATCTGTAGGAATTTTTGATGTGGAAGAAGAAAGGAGGTTCCATGAGTAGGGAAACCAATTATTCTGAATAAAAGTTTGGAGGCTACTTGGAAGTTGCTAGAAGTTTTGACAGACTGTTTAATTTTTCTTCTGTTTTGTTCTACAAAGCAACGTGCATACACAACTCATATTTCCATAGCTATAGACATCTAATGTGAGAACTATTGTTTTTGTTACTGAAATTATGCAAAAAGTGAAATGTTTTATCAGTTTTAACCACAGTCAAGTTCAGAGCTCATCTTGCTACTGCATTTGGACATGAAGGGTAGTTATTATCTTTGTGCTCTTCATATTCTACTGTAACCCTGCTTGAGAACTTTCTTTCTTAAATTTCATTACTCATTGTTCAAAATCTATACTGCTTTTTGCTAATAATATTGTGTCATCTGCATATCATAAATTGTTGATATTCCTGCACTCAGTTTTCATGTTTTCTTTGTCTGAGTTTTATCCCACTTTTGTATACATTAAACAAATAGGGTTATAAAATACAGCCTTGCCTGTCCTTGCTAATTGGAAAGCATTCTGTTTCTCTATATTCTATCTTGACAGTGGCCTCTTTTGAGAGTATAGGTTATGCATCAGAACAATCAAACATAGTGGTACATTTCTTTTAGAGCAAACCTAATTTCTCATGCACTACACTGTTCCATGCTGGCAGCCAGCCAAGGTTCACAGCTCTCCAATTAGAGTCTTTATCAACTGCCATGGACAAAGTTTACAACAGTTTGTCAGTCAGCAGTCTGAGTCAGTAATAAATTCAGAGTGACAGCCTAAAGGAGTATCCAGTAGAGAAGTCAGCACCACAAGGTAGGGATCAAGGTTTCCGGGAACATCAATCAGAGATCTGAGTGTAGGGCACATAGCTTCCTGTAGTGACACCAATTATCTGCAACAGATTTCTCTGCATCCCCTCCCCTGTATTTATGGGCTGACAGCCTCTCCTAGCTGTTTGCCTAATTGATGCATCTTCTCTATATAAACCCTCTGAGTCCCGTGGGCTCTCCTTTTTTCATCTACGTCAGCTGCAGTAAGTGTCCTGTCCATGTCTCTGTGTTGTGGTTGCTGAGAAAGATCCTGTCTGTATTTGCACCTGAGTCCTGGAACTGGGGCATGACATACACAGTCAAATGCTTTGCAATAATTTATAAAGCAAAGGTTGGTTTTCTTCTGCAATTCTTTGGTGCATTCCATTAGCCAACATGTCTGCAATATGATCCCTAGTACCTCCTCCTTTTTTGAATCCACCTTGGACATCCAGCATTTTTTGTTCCATAAAGTCTTTGTTGTAAAATCTTGAGCATCACTTTTGTTGTACAGGACAGCAGTGCAATAGGCTGATGATTACTACAGTCCCTGTCTCCCCTTTCTTGGGAACTGAACTATACATTCAGCATTTCTAGTCTTGGGCCATAGTTTAGCTTCTATATTTGTTGGCAGATTTTTGTTATAGTTCAGATGTTTTCTTTCTCCATTGCTTAAACAGCTCTGTTGGTATGACATCTCTTCCTGTTGATTTATTTCTCCCAAATAGTTTGAAAAGCTCTTGTACTTTACTTTCCAAAATTGTTGGTTCATCTTTAAAAGGGTCTTCCTTAAACAAATCTGCCATCTTTTCCTCTCTTTTATGTAGTTCCAGCTGCTTACATTTTCTTTTCATTTTATCCACATCACATAATGTTTTCCCCATTGATCATATAGCATCCCTATTTTTGATTAGAATTTCTTTAATTTCTTAGAATCTGTGGAAAAGGTCTCTTGTTACCTTTGCTTCCCTTCTGTTGTTGACTGAAGAATTTCATTAGTCATCCAATGAGACTTTTTTTAATTTTATTTTCAGCTACATCTAGATCACATGTGTCAAACACAAGGCCTGCAGGCCAAATTGAGCCTGCCAGGCCATTTCATCTGCTCCTTGCACCTCTCCTGCAGCTGTAGCACTCCTCTTGTCTGGCGAGCCCAATCCTCATATTGCAGGCCCTCGACTGCCAGTATTTTGAAGAGAGGCCCAGCAGTCAGCACTCACAATCTACTTCTGACTGCTCCTCTGTCCAACTCTCACGAGCCGCACAGAGTGTTGCCATGGTAACCTGTGGCAATGCTCTGACGGTGAGACTTGGACAGAGGAGCAGTCAGATGTAGAAGTAGATCATGAGTGCTGACTGCTGGGCCCCTCTTCAGAATACCAGCAGCTGGGGGCCCGCAACATTGGGATCAGGCTCACCAGGTACGGGGGGGGGGCAGAAAGAGGCACAGGGGAAGGAGGAGCAGAAAGAGGCACAAGAGAGGGTTTGGGGGGCTGAAAGAGGCACAGAGAGGGTCTCAACTGGAACCCAAAAGTTAAACAAAGTTACTGTAATAAACAGTGCTTGGTAATATTTGTCTGATGATTAAAAAAATAACTTTAAAACTTATTTTTCAATAAATTGTATAATAGTTGTACACTTGAATATCCACTTGCCATTATTTTTCCTAAACTTCTACTTTCAGAGGTGGTTATTACTAAAACCAGTAATAATCGAATGCAGAGGGAATTATCTAATATGATAAAAGAGTAGATACATAAATATAGTCTTACAGATACAACTGGCCTTTGAGGGCAACCATAATGCTGATATGGTCCGAGATGAAATTGAGTTTGACACCCATGATTCTGGAAAGTGTCTTTTTGCATTCTTCTTTGACAATGTCACTGACTTTAGAAGTCTGTTAGGCCTAGTAATATAAATCTGTTCTTTACTTGGTCTTTAAATTCTATAGAAATGTTCTTGCATTACATTTTGCATTTTGCCTCTGTGATTTAGTAGCTTTATTCTAATACTATAAGTTATGTGCCACAATCTACTTCTGATCTTGTTTGTGCAGGCAGAGTGGAACTACTCCATCTTCTGCTCTCAGGCTTCTACTCCCACCAGAGAAACAGAAAAGGAGGAAATTGAAAGATTATGTGCAGGCCTCTAAAAGGAAACACATCAAATGTAGTAATAGAATGTAGAATGTAGTAATAGAGGGGTAGGATGTATGTCAGAGAAATAGACCAAACGGGAAGGGAGGAGTAGTAGTATTATATGTCAAGGATGTTTACACTTATGGAGAGATCCATGACTTAAATCCTGGAAGCCAGGTTGAGAGCATCTAGGAAAAAATTAAGGGGGAGAGAAAAAACAGGGATGTCATTTTGGCGGTCTACTATAGACCCCTAAACTAGACTGAGAACTTAGGTGAGGCCTCCCTAAATCAGATGACCACACATTTAGAAAAAAGAGAGATAGTAGTAATGGAAGATTTCAGTTATCCTGATATTTGTTGGAAGTCAAATTCTGCCAAGAATATCAGGTCCAACAAATTCCTCAGTTGCCTTGCAGACAAGTTCATTGTCCAGAAGGTAGAAGAGGCAACAAGTGGATCAGCTATTTTAGACCTGATCCTAACCAACAGTGATGACCTGGTTAATGGGATAGAAGTGGCAGGATCCTTAGATGGAAGCAACTATGTTCTCCTGGAGTTTGTTATACAGTGGAAAGGGAAAGCCAAGCATAGTCACCTGCATTCTAGACTTTAAGAAAGCCAATTTCAGTAAACATAGGGAAAAATTAGGTACCATCCTATGGTTAGGCATACTAAAAGAGAAAGGAGTTTATGATGGGTGGGAGTTTCTTCAAAGTGAGATATTGAAGGCATAGTTTCAAACAATTCCATTGAGGAAGAAAGAAACCAGGATGGATGTCTAAAGAATTTTCAAATGAACTAAGATGTAAAAGGGCCATGTACAAGAAATGGAAAGGGGGGAACTCACCAAAGAGGAATTCAAACAAATAGCCAGCACACGTAGGGAAAAAGTCAGAAAAGCTAAAGTGTAGAATGAGCTCAGGCTTGCTAGAGAGGTTAAAAACAATAAAAAGGGACTTTTTTTGGTTATGTTTGTAGCAAAAGGAAAAACAAGGAGATGGTAGGACCAATGTGAGGAGAAGATGGAGAACTGGTAATAGGGGATAGGGACAAGGCAGAACTACTCAACATTTTTGTCTTGGTCTCCTCCGAAAAGAAAAACAGTGTTTAATCCAGAGAAAATGGAACTAATGATGTAATGGGGAAATGCAGGACAGAATAGGTAAAGAAGTAGTAAAGGAATACTTGGCTACTCTTAATGAATTCAAGTCACCAGGGCCAGATGAACTGCATCCAAGGGTATTAAAAGAACTGGCAGAAGTAATTTTAGAGCCAGTGCCAATAATCCTTGAGAGTTTCTGGAGATCAGGAGAAGTCCCAGCACACTGGAGGAGGGAAAACGTTGGCCCCATCTTTAAAAAGGGGGGAAAAGAGTACTCAATGATCACCCAGTCAGCCTAACATCAATACCAGGAAAGGTCCTAGAGGATATCATTAAACTGACAGTCTATAAGCATTTAGGAATGCCGTGATCACTGAAAGTCAACATGGGTTTCTCAAAAACAAGTCATGCCAGGTTAATCTGATCTCCTTTTTTTGATAGAATTACAAGCTTGGTAGATGAAGGGAATGCGGTGGATGTAGTGTTATCTTGATTTCAGTAAGGTCTTTGATAAGATCCCCCATGATATTCTTGCAAACAAGGTAATAAAATGTGGGTTGGACAATGCTATTGTTAGGTGGATTTGTAATTGGCTGTCCAAAGGGTGCTCACCAATGGCTCCTGTTCATTCTGGAAAGCAGTGACTAGTGGGGTGCCACAGGGTTCTGTCCTGGGCCAAGTGCTATTCAACATCTTTATCAATGACTTGGATGATCAAATAGAGGGCATGCTCATCAAATTTGCAGATGAACCAAATTAGGAGGGATAGCTAGGGAAAAATGTATGAAATGTAGAATTATAGGATGGGTCATACCTGGCTTTAAAACAGTACATGTGAAAGGGACCTATGAGTCTTAATGGACCATAAGCTGAACATGAGTCAACAATCTTGAGTCCAGTTGAATCATGAGGCACAGGACTACTTGTACTTGTCCTCTGCTGTCCTCAGCAGCTGGTTGACTTGGAAGTCTCTCCTTCCAGCACTATCTCTTGTTTCACTTCATATTGCTTCATCATCATAGGGTTTTTAATGTAAAAAGTATTCAGGAGTGGATTACTGATGCCTATTTCAGTGTAGCACTAACTAGAGTTAGCTAAATTGTCACTACAGTGTGCTCTCCATATAAAACAAAAAGTGTGAAATGTCACATCCCAATATAGTCAATGGATGCAATATGTGCATGCCTGCGGTAGCACAGTCACATGCCTTCTGCCATTAACTGTAATGGGACACAACGCTTTGCATGACCTCATATTTGTGCGTACAGAGATCGTGCTAAGAGAGGACCCAGTATACTGTTGTTGCTAAGAGACAATTTTGTATAATTCCCTACTACTGCTGCTGCCCAGTAGTTTGGTATATTTAGTTTGACTCCACAGCAAAGATTAGTCATTACTCAGGGGTATTCTTTTACTTTGGTTATAAAAGAACTACAGAATGTATTATATTCATTGATAACATGGCTTTCTGGTCAGTCTTTAGAGAGCCTTCTGAATATCATTTTCTCTATTTCTTACTAGAAATGTAAGTAGGGACCATGACTATGTGTGATGGAGCCTTCTAGGCTGATTTGCCTAGTTTATCAGACTTCCTACTGTGGAAAGTGTGTCTCGCATTCTTTTTCTGATATGTTGTTAAAGTGGCAATTCTATATTCACTTAACTGGGAGTAAATACCATTGAACTTGATGTGACTTACATACTTGCATATAGTTGAAGTTGGGGTTGTGAGACTCTTGTTTCAACTGAGCTATGTCTTACTGAACAACTACTGGATCTCTAATCCTGTGATTTTTTTTATTGTATTTTATTTTGCTGCCAATATTGCTTAATTTTTTTTTCTAACTATCAGTAATTATGTTGTTCGTGTCTCTGTTTTAAATGTAATTTTAAATGTGATCTGTTAGCTACTTGGAGGTCCTAGTTTGCACAATTAAAAGACATGATATACATATTTTGAATAATACATTAAAATCTGCTTTACACAAAAGGTTCAGGAAGGCAAGATTGTTTTAGTTTGGAATGTTTGTGTATTCCAATCCAACAGTATCCAAGGAAAGTGGAATCAGGATTTTCTTCTCCTTGCTCTTTGTAGTGCTCCATGGCAGCCAAAAAGTGTTCCAGAAGATTTCCAGCCCTCTGGAACACACTTTTAGGAGGGAGGAGAGAGATCACTGGTTTTGACAGGACTAACAACATCTAGCAGAAGTATGCTTCTAAATCTTCATCACTGTATTTAATGTCTAGCTCATCACACTAAATTAAAATTTTCACAATTTTCTGTGAAATGCATCGTGTTATTGGCAAGATACGTTTTAGATTTTTTCCATTTTTAAAGATATTTTCTTTCATTGTTGTGAATAATTTAGTCAGAAAAAAAGCTAGTTAATGACATGCCAAAACCATGGTAAGGGGTTCTATGAGAGAACAGTATATGCTGCTTAATATTCCTTAATTGGAGAGTGCTGCAGAATAGAAGTTGCCTCAAGGCTTTTTGGACCTAGGGAACTGTGGTATGTAGTTTAATTTGATCAAAACTTTGAAATCACTGCATTTATTTTAGCAGTTAGATAGTGATAAATGCTTCTAGTCTTCTGGCTATAATGGTCAAAGTGCACATTATGCTAACCATTTTTAGTGTTCCCTTCATCAGAATATTTAGCTGCCTGACACAAACTGGTGGCTGAAACTTTCTTTTACAATAGTGGTGGTAAGAGTGCATCCTCCATTACATCTGAAGACAGTAAGTAGTTCAGGGAGCAGGTAGGCAGACTGAAAGCTTACAGGAATTACTGTATTATTGAGAGCTTGAGAACATTCCTGTAAAGAGTGAACACATTCGCATTAAGAAAACCCTGAACATTCTTATTTGCTTGGAGCAAAGCAATATGTTGCATTACTTGCTGGTAACATATTACTTAATAATTTGGGGGCTGGGAAGACTGTGAGAACTTAATACTGGTCACTAAAGAAGACAACGCGTCAAAACACATTTGCCCCTTGTTTTATTGAAGTCTTGTTTAGACAGAAGGTTGTCAGTCTTCCTCCAGTTAAGATTCACACCCAACAGACTTCACACCTATTGCTACTAAATTATTTGGCCAGTCCACCCATTTAGGGTGTTTCTATTTTGCTGTTTCATACAGATGGGCTCCATTGTGATGGAAGGTAAATAGAATAAAATATGTCTGTGTAGGCAGCAGACCACAATGCCCTGCTGTGAAAGTGCACAAGGCAATACTTCCTGTAGCTCCAAATGCTTAGAATGGGGTATTTATCAAGGGCCTAAATACCGTAAAGGAATCAGAACCTGCCTGATCTTGGAAGCTAAGCAGGGACATCCTGTTTAATACTTAGATGAGAGCCCCAATGCCAGGTTCTGTAGACTATACAGTATTTCAGAGGAAGAAACTGGCAAAACCATCTCTGAGTATTCCTTGACTAAGAAAACCCTGTGAAATTCATGTGGTTGCCATAAGTTGATTTGAAGACACATACATCTATACACTCAAATATTCCTTTTCCCTAGATAGACGATATTATCCTCCTTTAAACAAACAAACCTTTCAACAAGGGTCCTCTGCCACAGAACAGTACAGGATCCTTTTGCTTCCTTCCAGTGTGAAATGTAATACAGGATTTGTGGCAACTTCCTGGAGTAGTTAAGCAACAAAATAAGCCAGCCATGGTTAGTAAGTGCTACCAGTTGACTACACTTCCCGCACTGTATTGTTTTCAGCCAAGGAAAAAAGTGCTCTGGCCACATGACATACATTTCACAATGAAAATTGAAGCACATGTGGCCAAATAACCTCAGAGTATGTTCAAGATGGAAAACATTATTAATGAGGATGAACAGACAAACCAGAAGGGGCTGCAGCAGTTTATTTTCTTCAGTTTGTAGACCTGAGTCTACAGGGAAGGGCAAAGCACCACTTAGCAATAGCATAGCAATAGCATGTGTATTTCTATTCTGCTTATCAGCTAAGTGCTCACTAAGCAGTTTACAATGTGTGTTAGCTAACTGCTCTCAACAAGCTGGGTACTCATTTTACCGACCTGCGGAAGGATGAAAGGCTGAGTCAGCCTGGAGCCTGGCAGGATTGAACTCACAGTGTTGTGGCTGCAGTACCGGCATTTAACCACTGCGCCACCACTTCCTCCCCTTCTCTCCCCACACTGAATTAATTGAATGCAAACTACTTTTGCACTTTGAACTTTTGCAGCAACTGAGGCAAGCTGAGGAAAAGCAGGGTTGGGATGTGAGAAGAGAGAGAACTGGGACATTTTAAAAGGAGCTGAAAAACTGGGATGAGAGACAATTAATTGGGATGGTCTCTGCCAATTTACCAGGACAGTTAGTTACCAATTTACCAGGACAGTTAGAGCATACACATAATACTCTCTTCACAAGGAGTAGTGTGTAAATAAACCACAAAGCATTGCTGTTCATCCCTCCCCCCAGTAATTCAGTGCAAGGTGAAATATTAGACGTAATGAGCTACTTCTAACATTTGTCTTTTAGAACTAGGATGTGAATATCCACCAACCTAAACCAGCGAGTGGAGCAACACTAAGAATTAAGAAACTGTGCAGATGCTCAGCCTGTGAATATATGGTTAGTATCAGTACCAAACCCATAAAACCCTTTATGCACAATTCCATTCTTGATTTCCCCCCAAGTGTTCTCATTTAAGGGGGAAAATGTTTCAGTTGTTGTTGCTGGCCTCTGCTGCAAACTACCCAGGTGTTTGTCCTCTGCTGCAAACTACCAGATATCTGCCAGTAGATCCCAATCTACCTTCTGTTCATCTTTGATTAGGAGGTGGCAAGGGATGGGTTGCACCTCACGAAACTTGGCAAGAATGTTTTTGCAAACTGTCTTGCACGGAGGATTAAGAGGTCTTTAAACTAAGTTCTGCTGGGGAGGGAGACAATATTATTCAGGGCAAAGACTCTGCGAGTGCAGGGGGGAAAGGCCCAAATTATATTGACCAAGTAGTACAAGCGTCCAATGGTGGGAGGAGTAGAAACTATAGTACAGGACTTGCAGGAAGGGCCCGGGGATTTAAGTGTCTCTACACTAACGCGCAGAGTATGGGAAACAAGCAAGATGAACTTGAACTCCTAGTACAACAAAAAAAATACGATTTGATAGGCATCACTGAGACCTGGTGGGATGAGTCTCAGGATTGGAATGTAGGAATAGAGGGGTATAGCCTATTTTGTAGAAATAGACCAAACAAGAAAGGAGGAGGAGTAGCCTTGTATGTCAAGGATGTTTTCACCTGTGAAGAGATCCATGACTTAAACCCAGAAAGCCAGGTCGAGAGCATCTGGGTAAAAATTAAGGGAGCGAGAAACAATAGGGATATTATGGTGGGGGTTTACTACAGACCTCCAGCCCAGACTGAGGACCTTGATGACGCCTTCCTCAACCAAATGACCGCGCATTCAAAAAGGAGAGATACAGTAATAATAGGAGATTTCAATTACCCGGATATATGTTGGCAGTCAAACTCTGCCAAGACAGCAAGGTCCAGCAAGTTTCTTGCTTGTCTTGCAGACAATTTCATGGTCCAGAAGGTGGAAGAGGCCACAAGGGGATCAAATATTCTAGATCTGATCCTGACCAACAGGGATGACCTTGTTAATGAGGTAGAAGTGGTTGGATCTTTAGGGGGGAGTGACCATGCCCTATTGGAATTTGGCATTCAGTGGGAAGGAGAAGATACGTGTAGCCAGACAGTCATCTTAGATTTTAAAAAAGCGGACTTCTGTAAACTTAAGGAGCTGCTGGCTGAAATTCCGTGGTCAGGAATAGTGGAAGTGAAAGGAGTTCAGGAGGCATGGCAGTTCCTTAAAAGGGAGATACTGAAGGCACAGTCTAAAACTGTGCCAATAAGGAGGAAAAATGGAAGGCATCTGAAGAAACCAGAATGGTTGAGTAAAGAACTCTCAGCTGAGCTAAGGGTTAAAAGAAACGTGTACAGGAAATGGAAGAGGGGGGAAGCCACCAAAGAAGAATTTAAGCAAGTAGCCAGGAAATGTAGGGAGAAGGTCAGAAAGGCTAAAGCACAGAACGAACTTAGGCTGGCCAGAGACATTAAACACAATAAAAAGGGCTTTTTTAAATATGTCCGCAGCAAAAGGAAAAAGAAAGAGGCGATAGGGTCGCTGCGCAGAGAAGATGGCGAATTACTAACAGGGGGAAGAGAAAAGGTAGAACTACTTAACACCTTCTTTGCCTCAGTTTTTTCCCAGAAGGATACATGGACTCAACCTGGTGGTTGGGGAGCAGGGGAGGAAGCAGGGGAAATGCGGTACATAATAGGTAGAGAGGTGGTACAAGAATACCTGGCCACACTGGATGAATTCAAGTCTCCAGGGCCAGATGAATTGCATCCTAGGATATTAAAAGAACTGGCAGAGGTCATTTCGGAACCACTTGCTATGGTCTTTGAGAAATCTTGGAGGACAGGAGAAGTTCCAGCAGACTGGAAGAGGGCAAATGTTGTCCCCATCTTCAAGAAGGGAAAAAAAGAGGACTCAAATAATTATCGCCCAGTCAGCCTGACGTCAGTACCCAGAAAGATCCTGGAGCAGATCATTAAGCAGTCAGTTTCTAATCACTTAGAAAGCAATGCAGTAATCACGAGAAGTCAACATGGATTTCTCAAAAATAAGTCATGCCAGACTAATCTTATTTCTTTTTATGATAGAGTTACTAGCTTGATAGATGAAGGGAATGCTGTGGATGTAGCATATCTCGATTTCAGTAAGGCCTTTGACAAAGTTTCCCATGACATTCTTGCAAAGAAGCTAATACAATGCGGGCTGGACAGGGCTACTGTCAGGTGGATCTGTAACTGGTTGACTGACCGTTCCCAAAGGGTGCTCACCAATGGCTGCTTTTCATCCTGGAGAAAAGTGACTAGCGGGGTGCCACAGGGTTCTGTCCTGGGCCCAGTGCTCTTCAATATTTTCATCAACGACTTGGATGAAGGAATAGAGGGCATGCTCATCAAATCTGCAGATGACACCAAATTGGGAGGGGTTGCTAATACACCAGAGGACAGGATCAAAATTCAAAATGACCTGGATAGATTGGAGAGCTGGGCCAAAGCTAACAAAATGAAATTCAACAGAGAGAAGTGTAAGGTCCTACACTTAGGTAGAAAAAATGGAATGCAGAAATATAGGATGGGGGACACGTGGCTGGATGGCAGTACGTGTGAAAGGGATCTAGGAGTCTTAATAGACCACAAGCTGAACATGAGTCAGCAATGCGAAGCGGCAGCCAAGAAAGCCAATGCAATTCTGGGCTGCATCAATAGGAGTATGGTGTCCAGATCGAGGGAGGTACTGGTACCACTCTACTCTGCTTTGGTTAGACCTCATCTTGAATACTGTGTCCAGTTCTGGGCACCCCAATTCAAGAAGGACATGGTCAAGCTGGAGCAGGTCCAGAGGAGGGCGACCAAAATGGTGAAGGGCCTGGAAGCCATGCCCTATGAGGATAGACTTAGAGAGCTGGGTATGTTCAGTCTGCAGAAGAGAAGGTTAAGAGGGGACATGATAGCTATGTTTAAATATTTGAAGGGGTGCCATGTAGAGGAAGGAGAGGGCTTGTTTTCTGCTGCTCCAGAGACCAGAACAAGGAGCAATGGATTCAAGCTGCGGGAAAGGAGATTCCACCTGAACCTCAGGAAGAACTTCCTGACGGTCAGGGCTGTCCGGCAGTGGAATATGCTGCCTCGGAGTGTGGTGGAATCTCCTTCTTTGGAGGTTTTTAAGCAGAGGCTGGATGGCCATCTGTCGGGAGTGCTTTGAGGGTGTTCCTGCATGGCAGGGGGTTGGACTGGATGGCCCGTGTGGTCTCTTCCAACTCTACATTTCTGTGATTCTGTGATTCTGTGAGGTGCAGAGCAGGCTGGTGAAACATGCAGCTCTGTCTTCCAGCTTCCTGCTTGTTCCATCAGTGCTCACTGCTTGAAGCAGTCCTTTCTGCACAATGGTAGGGTTGGTCCAGCTGCTCTCCCCATCCCCCATACTGTTTCTGTGTCAAAGAAGACCTTGCTTGCTGCATATGGTACCTTTGGAGGGAGCATTAATGGAAGTGAATTTTGATAGGATAACAGTGTGAGGAAAGGGTTTGATCTGTAACTTTCCCCTTTATGTAATAACAGTTGAAATGTGCAAATGTGCAATTGTCGTGATTTGGCCCTTGGCTTCTGCCTCAATCAGAGTTTCTAGCTTCAGAGGCAAAGCAAGGTTGTTCTCTGCTGTGACTCACCATCCAGGAATTTGCTGATTCTTCAGTTTCAGTGGGGGGTGGGGAACAGATTCCACAAACATGCTGCAGCCTGCCTGCAAGAGACTACTCCTTTCAGAGGCGGAAAGGATTAGCTTTGTTTGAGTATTGCTGGGCAATTCCCATCATGCAATCAGGGTCACACAGTGAGCCCTGCCCCCACCTCACCATACACACCACCTTCCACTGATGTCGCCAGTGCCTACAATAACAGTGTATGTTGGGGGTGGGGCAACACGGCTGAGTACAAAGTGGTGTGCACACTGATCACAAGTTGTATGGAGGGAACACAACAATATATAAACAGGGCTTGTATAACTGAAATGACAGAGACACGTTTGTGAAAGAGGAGAAGTTCTTCCAGTATCCAGGAAGTAGTATGGTTTTCGGGTGAAATAAGTTTGATTTTCACTCATTGTTTTTGGCATTACCAATCAAAAATGTAATTAGATCTTGTCTTTAATCTGAATGTACGTTATATAGTTTTTTCTAATGGATGGACCATAGGGGAAAGTAGTACCCCACTGCTTTTGTGTCCAGACAAAATCATGATAATCACATTTTCCAGCTTTTATTAGATATCACAAATGCATATGACACCAGTATTTTTCTGTTTCTATAATGGACGTGGTACCAAAAGTTAAGTAGCTGTTGATGTTATTTCATTACTACTTGTAAGTACATCCTTTGGAGTTAAATAGGGCTGATTTTCAGGTATGGATATACTATTGCAGCTGAATTTCCAATGTGACCCATATTCTTCAGAGTATTCAAAGAGGCAGCTGTTGAATTTCAGTTAGTATGACTAACTGTATGTTAGTATTTTTCAGTATTGTTCAGTTAGTATTTTTAAAGGAAAAACACTTTTTAGCACTAATTCTCAGTGGCATAGCTTGGTCCTGGAAAGTCATGTAATAATCTCGATTTATATAGGGACCTTTACCAGTGAGTAATCTCCACCTAGGTCATTTTTCTTGGGTTAGCAAGAAGATTTTAAGTGTGAACTGGGAGCATAAGATGTCTGTCAATATGATGTGTGCACTCAGTGGGACCTTTACTATACTGCTTGTTTTGAATTGCCCAGCTTTCTTGTGGGTTTCTTGAGGGACAGCTCATTAGGGAATTTCTCAAATGTGCAAAGTGGAAATGTCTCAAGCAAAATTAGACAAAATTAGAGGCCTTATTTACTGTTTACTATTTAGTAGTGAGAGAAATTACAACCCAGTTTGTTGCCCACAAGTGTTGGCCGGAAAGTGCTGGGAATGGGGAAAAGCACAGATTGTGCCATCCTCCAACATATTCAGCTTCACAGCATTAGTGACTTGGCAATACACTATTCCTTACCCAGACCTCATGAAATAGTTTAACTTAAAAATCCTCCTCCGACTCCAAAATTGCAGAAACTAACCAAGAAGGAAGTATTATCCTAAACACTGTTCAGATGAAACATCTCATACGTGGTTGTGGTCATGGGGAAAGTGGGGTCTACAGTATTCCAGTGAGGAGGATTAGATCAGATTCCCACAGAGAATGTGGTTGGTATGAATCTCTCCCTGACCCTTCTGCTTGTGTGAGAGATGGAGCTGTATAAGCATAGTGATGTGTACAGAGCTTCCACATGTGAGGAGATTCTGGGCCTATTAGGATTCCCCCTTAGATAAAGAAATGCTGCACACGTATAGTCCCTTCATACATGTATGAATATATTGAATATATATTGACCACAGTGATCTGTGGTGACGAAGGAGATGGTGCAGGATTAGCATATGTCAGATTGGGGTTGAGAACAGCTTCTCACTTAATTATCCAATTGCCTGGCACTGTGTGAGCAACAGTAACTCACTGAACAAAGGGGTTCTTTGTAGCTCAACTCACATAATAATACACACTATTGCATGTTAGAATAAAATACACAGAGAAGAAGAGTGAGGCACAATGCACCATCTACTCCCTTCTCTGAATAACACACAGATCAGTGGAGGGGGTACTCCAGGCTTTCAGACCCAAAGAGCCTAACATTCTGTAAAGGAGGAGGAAAAGGACAGAAATCTATTGGAGAGAGATGTGATTTTCTCAAATGCTTATTGCTCACCTCTTCTACTCTACCCAGCATTTCCATATTTCATCTGAACATACTAAGAGCCATTTATAAATAGATCCTTGTATGTACTGCAGCTAGGTGTATCCCAGTACACATACTTCCAGGCTGGTTGGATCATAATAAAAGTGGAGTGAGACAAACTGGAGCACAGGATGGGTGTATGGGCTTGGCTTCCAGCAACAGTTATGGGAGACTGCTGGGAGGGTTGATTTACATAAACATGTGAGATGAAGTGGATTGTACTAGTTGCCTGAAGTATTTTGCCAGAAACCCAAAATACCCTCACCAAAAAAAAGAGAGAAAAAAAAGAGGAAGTGTTCAAGGTGGCACACCACACCTTTTCCACATATTTTACATGATAATTTATCCTAGAATAACAAAATTATCAAGAAACAATCTGGCATATTTTAGGGCTTGATCAAAGATTGCCCTGAGGCTGAAATTAGCTCACAGATTCTTGACAAAATCAGTGGCTTTTATCTTACTGATCTTTCGTTTCAGGCTGGGATAGGTGAACATACAAACAATAGCAGTATTCTTGGTTCTGGTATGCAGAAGTGGGTGTAGTACAGAATTCCTATAGCTGCAGAGTGACCAATAAATGTGAGAATGAACAAAGGTGCTGGAATCCTTTGTACTGTGTAGGCAAGGGCAGCTCGTTTTTTGTTTTTGTTTTTGTTTTTTGCTTTTTGCTTTTTGCTATCCATCTCCAGTAGGAACCTCTCAGGCTGTTTTCAGACATGTGTTTTTAATCTGTTCATATAGTAAAGCCCCTGCATTGGCTAGAACAACTATTTGCATTACAAATACCTGCCCCTTTCTTTGTTGCAAAATTTCCAGTTTAAGCTTAAGGTATGAAAATGACACACTGCTGGAAGCAGCAACCCTCTTCACAGATTGTGGTGTGTCATGAGTGAGAGCAGAGCCATATTACTGACCTCCCTCCAGTAGTATTGTGCATACAAGATGGTTCTAAACCTAGTGTTAATAAACATGGATTCAGGGGGTGGTGCTAGCTCAGCTACATGACACTGGGAGGCAGAGCCACCAATACAGCCTCACTCAGATATCACATCCAGTAGAAACTGGCTTATTGCATAAATACTCCTTATCTAGAGTATCTCTGTATCTCCATGTTTAAAAGAGACATATGGAAGAAAGGGAAGAAGGGGGAAATCACCAAAGAGATTTTTTTTTAAAAAAGCCAGTATTTGTAGAAAAGCTAAGAATGAAAGCAAGCTCAGGTTCTGTAAAGAGGTTAAAAATGTTTTTTTGTTTTTTGTTTTACTATGTACATAGAAAGAAGATTAAGGAAACAGTAGAGCAACTGCATGGAGAAGACGGTGAAATGCTAACAAGGGACAGTGAGGAAGACAAATGTTATCCTAAGAGGTGGGTGACTTTAAGGTCCACCTACAATGCTAGTTTCTCCTTAGAATTTGGGGAGTTATAGCTCAAAGGAGTCTTGCAGAGGAGGGTAACAGCAGGATCTTTTCACCTGTGTATACCAATACTAACTATGGAGAGGGCTCCAATTAAAAGTTAAACAAAGTATTTTATTTGGAATGTCAAACACACAAGAAATCAAAAACTCTCAAGATCAATACAAGGCTATTGGAAAGTGAGGCATGAAAGGCTGGGGAGAGAGAGAGATTGGGTATAAAAAATGATACCTACCAGTTCTGAAGAAGAAGGTTGGAGTAGAGTGGCTAAGACAGCATCTGAGGGTAGCAAGAACAACAGAGATCTGTGCACCACTTATTATGTCCAAATACTACAATTTGCTGAGGCTGAAGCTGGGGTTTATATACTTTATTTCCTATCCTAAAGGAGGGCGTGTTGACAAAGAAGTAATTGCTTTCTCATGGGGTTGACAAAGAGTCTGGAATGGGCTGATTGTCACTCTAGGTGACAAAACACTGATGGGAACCATGACAATTTCTTAATGTCTTGGTCAGGTAGGGTGAATAGGAAAGATTTCTGTGGGACAACATCACAAAATGATTGCTGATTGCTTCACTGGGGCAGTTTTGCCTTCTGTTGTGTTCAGGTGTGCACGTGGCCTGAGGTCTTGAAAGGATTATCACAAACCGATTAGCTTTGGGTTTTCCTGCCTAGTCCTCTCTGAACTGATGACTTGACCATGTCTGAGGTCATCCTGACCTGGCAACGTGCTTCCAACCAGCATGCTATCAAACATATTTTCCAGCCATAAATAGCACATCCCACAGAGGATCCAAGCAACTAACAACATGTTATCTTTATGTCAATACAAGGAAAGATCCTAGAACAGCTCATCTGGATTTCTCAAAACCAAGTCATGCCAGACTAATCTTTCTTTCTCTCTTTACAGTTACAAGCTTGGTAGATGAGGGAAACTCATTAGATATACTCTACCTTGATTTCAGTTCTGTGATTTGACAAGGTCACCTATGATATTCTTGCAAATAAGCTGGTAAAATGTCAGAAAGACATTGGTATTGTTGGGGTGGACTTGTAACTATGTGACTTACTGAGTGGAAAAAGTGCTCACCAATGGTTCATTTTCATTATGGGCAAAATTCATTAGTGGGATACCACAGGGATCTGTCCTGAGCCTACTGTTGTTTGAGATCTGTTTCAGTGAGCTGGATGATGCAATAGAGGCAATGTTTATCAGATTTGCAGATGACACCAAGTTGAGGGTAGAAGCATGTAGAGAATATCCCAGAGGACAGAATCAAGGGTCAAACTGACTTTAACATATCAGAGACCTTGGTGAAAACTAACAAAATGAATTTCAACATGGATAAATGTAAGGTTCTATATTTAGACAGGAAAATGCAATGCATTAAATATAGGATGACTTGACACCCGTGCATATGAAAAAGATTGAAGAAACTTACTAGATCACAAGCTAAACACAACACAGCAATGTAAAATGGAGGCCAAAAAGACAACCCAGTTCTAGACTACATCAACAGGAGTATAGTGTTCAGATCAAAGGAAATAATAATACCCCTCTATTCTACTTTGGTTAGATCTTAACTGGAATATTGTGACCAGTTCTGGGCCCCACAGTTCAAGAAGGATATTGACAGGCTGGAATGAGTGCAGACAAGAGTGGCCAACATGATAAAAGCTCTGAAAATGAAGGCCTGTGAAGAATAACTAAGGCCATTTCTACCCTACACTGTTATAATGCTATTATTCCACTTTCAACACCCTATGGAATTATGGGTTTTATAGTTTCCTGAGGCCAAAGAGCTCTCTGGCTGAGAATTCTAAAGGCCCCTCCCTAAACTGCAAATCCCAGGATTCCATAGGATGTTAATAGTGGAATAATAGCACTATAACAGTGTCGTGCAGAAAGGCCTTAAGAAATGTGGAAATATAAGAAATATA
Source organism: Cyclura pinguis (assembly GCA_030412105.1). NCBI lineage: Eukaryota > Metazoa > Chordata > Lepidosauria > Squamata > Iguanidae > Cyclura > Cyclura pinguis. Next base: position 43,368,037 of record CM059603.1, read on the forward strand.
TTGAACTTGGAGAAGAGAAGCTGGAGAGGTGATATGATACCCATCTTTAAAGATTTGTTCTGTAGAACTTAAAACAAGCATTTTTTTTTCCTGCTCCTGAGACTAGCACACAAACAAATGGATTCAAATTACATGAAAAGAGGATGCATCTAAAGATGAGAAAGAACTTCCTGATGGCAAGAGCTGTTCAACAGTGCAATGGACTACCACAGAAGGCAGTGGCATTTTCTTATTTGGGTGTCTTTAAACGGAGGTTGGGTAGCCATTTCTCAGGGGTGCTTTGTATTCCTGCATGCCAGGGATTGAAAAGGTAGCCCTTGTAGTCCCTTCCAACTGTGTGATTCTATGATTTCTAACGTTGAATTAGAACATTTCTATTTTCCTTGGTCTTTCAGTCCAGTTGCAAGAGACCTGAAACCTGGACCAGTAGGATATCATGTTTAATAAGATACATGATTTTAAATGCTCAGATTTTATTTCAATAACAGTCTATATATATTTTAAGTATCAGAACACAAACATATGAATGTTTAAAGGTATTAAAGGTATTGACCTTGGTCTGTTGTGGTTATAAATGTGGCTGTGAAACCTAAATTCAATAAATAAATAAATATTTTTGACAACCAATGTCTTGGAAATTTTATTTCAAGTTGCAGAAGACAATTTTGTGTATGTTTCACCAACGTAGAACTAGCACAGCAAAGCAATTTATACAAGCTTTATAAACTTGGTGTCTTCCACTTATAAATTCTAATGATTTTTTTTAATTAATTTATTATATATTGAGCAGAACTAAAATAGAAATAACTGGCTTTTTAGGTGTGGGAGGAGCAAGTGTGGGTGTCCAAATAGGTTTTGGGCAGGGTGAATGGTTGTGACAACATTTTTGGTGATCTTGGTGGAGGCTTACCTTTTGCTGCAGTAGCAGCACAGCTCACATCTTGACCACCAACCATCTTCTTTTATTTTGAAATACCTTGGATGGAGCATTTTGTGGGATATTGTTGGTGGATGGGGAATGGTGGACACCATTGCCATGTTTTTCCCTCAATTGACTGTCTAGCTGGCTTTCAGCAAGAATTTGTCTCCAACTCTAAGAAACCTCAAAAAATATGTTGATTAGCGTAATAAAATGCATATGAGTATATTAAAGAGTAAAGGTGCTAGCCAGAGCAGTAAATAGTACTTGCTCTTAAACTGGTAAATTTCAGTGTAGCAGTTTGCCTTGAATAATTTGTCAATAAAGCCCTGGATGCAGATGGTATTCATCTCCTTACTTAGCCATCAAGAGGGAAACATACAACAAACCTTCAATGTAGCCTAATACTATTAAATCCCTAGCATAGTGTGTGTGTTGGTATAGTACAGGGTGTCCCAAGCAACTTGTATCATGATTGCCATATTATCAGTTGGGGCTGAGATCAGTAGATGATAATTTGTAATCCTATAATACAGATTTTAGATGGCCACTTCCTCTAACTTCATCAGTAAAAATAGTTGAGATGAACATAGCAATAGGATATTCAGCTATAGTTTATTTCAAAATTTCATTGGCTTATCACAACAAATAATATCTTCCTATTGTAGTTTGGGACATGTGTCTGAGAAGGGAGGCCTGCTCAGTTTTGCAGTGTAGTCTGCTATAAATATTGCAAGTGAGAGTGGGATTGACTGTGGTATTGATTTCCAGACAAAACGCTCCTTTACAACATACTCCTCAAGTTGCAGAGAAGGTTAATCTAATTCATTTGCCTCCCCACAGCTCCTCTCAGCTGAAATGCTGTATCCTGTTGTTCCTTTCTCATGCTGTCTTGATTTGAATGCAAACATGTTTGCACTTTTAGTTCTTTGGAAACTCTTTTAAATTAAACATGCACACAAAATAAGGCTCAAATTGAGAAAACAACTTTCTTTCTATATTCTCCAACATGTCACAGATGAAAATTGGACATATGTTGCCAAGGAATGTCAGAGTGCAGTCATGATGGCAAATCAGGAAGAATACACAAGCTTAGAGAGGCTGTAGCAGTTTGTTTTTGCCTGAGCCTTCTAGGAAGGTCAAGATTCTTCCCCCCTCTGCTGAATTAATTGAATGCAAGCTACGATTTTGAACTCAGTTTGTACCAGCTGAAATAAGCTGAAGACAAAGGAGGAAGGTGGGAGGAGGTCAAAGAAACTGGGACATTTTAAAAGCAGCTGGAAAAGTGGGATGACAGAGAATTAGGTGGGGCTGTCCTTGCCAAATTTGGACAGTTGACGGGGGAGATAAGCCTTTCATTGCAGCTTCTTTTTGTTTGGTTCCAGACAGGCAGGTGCCCAGTCACAGTCATGGTCAAAATCATGGTTTCATCCTCTGATCTGTATGAACATGCCTTGTTTCTATCCTAGGCAAGGAAAAAAAAACCCCACAGAAAACCATTCTGTGTCTTATTATAATGCAAGGGTGAGCAACATCAGCTGGGATGAGTTTTCAATCTCATGACAGGCTACATCACCCTATTTTCAGAAGAAAATCACAAGTGAAAGTGACTGCCTGTTGTGATTATCCAATTTATTGGGGTCTGAGGAAGATGGCAGGGCAAAATGACCCTATTTTTCTGCACACTTTTGAAAAACTAGGGTTGCAAATGTTTAGTATGGCATATGGTCTGCACTTTTCCCATCCTATTCTAACCCTTAAGGCTGTATTGTTGATAGCTGCTTTCTTCTTAATCTGACAGTGGGCTTATTTGTTTACCCTCCATCCAGCAGGGTAAAGTCAGCCACTGACTCTACTTTGTAAGTTGACTTGCCCTTATGGATAATATAAATAAGGAATTTAAAAGCTGGCATTTAAAGCGAGGGCAGGGGAGACTCTTGTAATGTTTTCACACTTTCCGTATTTTTAAAGCACACGTGGGCAATTGTGGCCCTTTGGATATTATTGAACTGCAACTGCTATCGGACTTAGCTGGCATAGCTAATTTGGTGAAGATTATGGACTTTAGCATTGAACAACATATGAAGGGCCTCAGTTGTCTGTCCCTGCTTTAAAAGGAAGGAACAAGAAATATTAAAGGAGATTAAAAACAAACAAAAAACTCAGCATGGTATTACCTTCCCATGGTGGTAGAATTGTGTGCTTCTGTGAGGCAAGAGGCATGGTGATGGTAGTGCTGCTGGTAGGGTTTCCCATGTCAGACAGGCTTCTGCTGAGGAGCCAGACTGAATGTGCTAAACAACTACTGGGCAGCAGCAGCAGTCAGGTGGGCGAGTTTGACACTGCCAGAGGACAACAGCAGTGGCATCGTAGCTAACACTTGCTAGTACCATGCAGAAGGAGGCATAGTAACCCCCCCCCTGCTTTTTTACCATGGTGAGACAATCCAAAATGAATCAAGAGATAGTGCCAGAAGATGAGACTCCTTGGTCAGAACATACTCAGTGAGATACTGTGGTACAGCAGAGGACAATGAATAGTGCTTTTGCTAATGACACAACTGGACTCAGGCCAAAACAACGTTTAGCTGTTGACATCCTCAGAGGTGAAAGGAAAGTCTGAAGCTGCACAGCATATATTATAAGAACACGGAATATGAAAAGCATGAATCAGAGGAAGCTAGGCATAGTAAAACAAGAAATGGAACTTATCAACATTGCAATGCTTGGGTGAGCAAGCTAAAATGGAGAGTTATAGGAATATGTTGGATGACAGAGCACACCAAAGCATTTCAGAAGAAAAGCAGCCTGTGCTTTATAGATTATAGCAAAGCTTTTGCTGTGTGGATAATGAAAACATGTGTAGATTGCTCCTAATGAAATAGCTACAACATTTGATGGTCCTGATGTGTAACCTGTACTCAGGACAAGAGGCTAACCATCAAGATAGAATACAGAAAAACAGAATAGTTTCTAATTGGCAAGAGGATCAGGCAAGGCTGCATTTTATCACCCTAGCTGTTTAACTTGTATGCTGAACATATCATATGTAAAGCAGGAAAAGACTTGGAGAAAGGAGGTGGGAAAACTGGAGGAAAGAACATCAACCATTTAAGATGTGCAGACGACACTATACTGATAGCAGAAAATGGCAAGGACTTGGAACCATAAGTGAAGAAACTCAAGGAAGAAAGTGTGAAGGCAGGTCTCCAGCAGGACATTTTAACAAAACAATGACCACAAATGATTGACATAACTAAAGCAGATGGTGAAGACATTGAACTAGTTCAAGATTTTTCATACCTTGGCTCAGTCATTAATCAGAATGCAGACTGCCGTCAAGAAATTTGAAGAAGGACTTGGAAGGGCAACTATGAAAGAACAGTATAAGATCCTGAAATGTAAAGATATATTATTGAATACTGAAGTTAGGATTGTCCATGCTATATTTCCAATTTCTTTGTATGGTTGTGAAAGTTGAATAGTGAAGAAAGCTGATAGGAAGAAAATCAACTTATTTGAAATGTGGTGCTGGAGAAGAATTCTGTGTATACTCTGGACTGAAATAAATGGGTCCTAGAGCAAATCAAACCTCAACTCTTCTTAGAATCCAAATAACTAAACTGAGGCTATTGTATTTTGGCATATCATGACTCACATGACTCACTAGAAAAGACAGTAATGCTTGGTAAGGTAAAAGGCAGTAGGAAAAGAATGTCCTCTCTTGTTTTAGGCAGTCTGCCAACAATGCTCAGCTGATAAGACAAACAATAAGCAAATAGTTCAAGATGTGTTTCCTTATTTTTATCTAGTAAGCAAACAGGCCAGAGACAGAAACGGAGTACAGCAAAATCTCAAGCAACATAAATAGTTCCACAAACAGTCACTACAATTTTAAGTCAGCGTTCAGAAACATGGCAGGAGAAATGGTCAGTTAATTACTAACAAGTCTTGGGAGGGAATGGCTGGGTTTATACAGGTCAACAGCTTAACCCAGTTGCTGCCTAACTGTTGTTTCCTATAAATTCATTGAGATCTGACTATGCTTTCCTTTTGATGTCTACGCTTGGCAAAGGTGGGTATAAGTGAGTTTATCTTCTTTGTCAGAAGGGGCAGGGCTCTCTGCTGGAGCTGGCACTGCCCCGTTTTGTCTCTGGGATTGGTAGTACTGTAACCTCCTCCTGTTCAGTAAGTTCTGACCTGTCCGCTGTTTCAGTCTCTGAGTCAGAGTCCATTTCTATGTCCTCAAAGCAGCACAAGACAAAGAGGAAGATTGCATTACTGATGGGTAGGCTCAACAAAAGAAGCCACAGCTCTCATTTTGCAAGACCTGGGCAGGACTGCTGATGATAGGGTAACATGGCAGTCCCTCATTCATAGGGCCACCATAAGTTGAAGTCAACTTGGGGGCAGCTGACAACACCAAAAAACCCTAATTGTAAACTATAGGAATTTATCAAAAAGGAACTAGTCCATTAGTCATTTCACAGTGGACAGATCAGAATCTGTAGTTACTTCTTGCCAATTTTCAGGGAGTTTGGACAAATTTTGTGGATTGTATCAACATTTAGAACTTTTGAGTTTTGTAATACTGGGAAGTCAAACTGACCTGTCTAGATTTCTGTTAACATAGTTATATTTTAGTATGCAAGAAAGGACCCATTTTCATCAAAACAACTGATGAACAAAAGTACTAAAAATTGCCTCATTCCACAGTGAACTTTATGAGATCTGTGCTTTATAGAGGATTGCTATTTCAAGAAAAATCCAAATTCATATAAAATTGAGAAAATTTGTCGTATTGTTACTGTCTACACAGTCTGTTATGAATGACTCCTTGGGTGACACTGGGCTAATTTATATTGTGCCTGTCAATGATGCATGGCCAATTTATCTTCCACAACGATTACCACTCACTGTATCTTTCTGTCTTGATCTATTTCTCCTCATGTAAGCCCCAGCCAAGATTTTACTTTTCCTGATGATTTGGTGATTAGAGAGCAGGTGCACTATTCAGGCTTGTCCACTGTCTTTCTGGCTCTTGGGAAAACCAAAGGAAATTATTGTCATGCTCCAGAGGGAAGTTTGCACATGGGGCATCATACTTTCTTATTGGCAATCAAAACAACACACTCTTTTTTTCAGTTTGTTCAGCCTCATTTTTCATCAGCTGTATTTTTTTTTTTCACTCTGGGATAAACCTGACAATTAAGACAAGGACTGATGCCTTTTTTCTGTGTTTTCTCCAGCCACAAAGTATTGTTCCATGAAAGGGGGCATGTCTAACATCATGCCTGGTAATGAGTTGTCTGTGTCTCCCTCCCTCACTCCCTCACCAGAGTCCTCTCCCCCCTTTCCCTCATTCAGCATTACATTTCTGGTGACTTAACAGGATGGACATAACAGAATGGACAGGATAGCTCTAGAAGTTAAGACAGGTAAACAAAAACACAGGACTACATTCTATCATGGTACTTCTCACTGTAATAAAGACAATCGCACAAGAATTCTGGAAGTTTAGATATACTTTAGCAAGGAAATGTAAAGACAGCCAGCATGGTGTAGTGGTCTGGATGTTGGACTACAACCCTGGAGACGAGGCTTTGATTCTCCACTTGACTATGGAAACCCAGTGGGTGATCTTGGGTGTGTCACACATTCTCAGCCCCAGAAAACTCTGTCATAGGATTGCCTTAGGGTCACCATAAATCAGAAATGACTTGAAGGCACACAACAACAGCAACAAGGAAATGTAAGTATACAGGATAAAATGGAGATATAGCTGATTTTCAGAATAGAGCTTGATGGTATGACGAAAGTTCAAAATAACAGCAACATGGCCTAAAAATGTAACTAAAATATCACGGCTGTTAGACAAGTAGTCATTTTGGGATCACATTGTGTTTCTATTTTTATTTCATCTATTTCTCCCCTCTCCATTTGGTGCCTCTGTGGTGCGTTTGTACTTGCCACTTCCCCTTTCTTTTCCCCGGAAACACCTTCACTTCTCTGGAAGCTGGAAGATCCCCATGGGAGCATGCTGAGGACAGGGTCTGGAGAACGAAGGCTTGGGTTAAATGAGTGATGATAATCAGGACACAGAAATATTGGGAGAAAGCTGGGTTGACTAAAAGAAGAAAGAAAAAAGGGGAAAAAAAGGAAGCAGTGACTGATGTGGATCACGGATATTAGGTCACTGCAAAAAGGTGGGGAATGCCCCCCCCAACAGTGTGACCCACTCCCCTATTCTGGAAACCAACCCCAGAAGGAAGTTCTTCTGGAACAGTGGAGATAACAAAATGAACAAAAGGATTACCTACAGATCCCCCCTTCTTGTCTCACATAAATCTATCCTCTACTCCCTTTTCTCACCATTATCTAATTGTGTAGTATCACTATGGGTTAGCATTCATCATAGTTAACTTTAAGTTGTAAATCAGTTTAAAACATGACTTGAAGCTCTGATTGATAGTGTTGTATTGCTAGCATTAATGTGGTGCAGATGTAACAATGTGCAACTGTTAATACTGTGAGAGAATGAGAGTGGAATGCATGGAGAAGTGATGACAAAAGTAGCAGGGAAGGTGAGCGTACATGGCATTCATAATCATAGTTCACAGATCAGGGAAAGTATATCTACGTTAGGCTATTGTATTTGAGCTAGATTTTAAACTATTACTATATACAGGCTTACGTACAGAAGCTGTTTGGAAGCAATGTTTCAGCTTTAGAATAATCACAGGTATCCATGGAGTACATATCCATCACCACTGAGTATTAAAGTTGCCACTTCGAAACACTTGGGGTTAAAAAGGGCGTGGTTTAGAAAGCAGGGTTCCTGGGTCAGGCGATGTGTCTTTTAGATGGGATCTTACATTATCTCTGTCTCTCTCCTTCTTAAGATGTAACCAGTTTCTTTATCCTGGCTGCTACACTATTTCATCTGTACTGTGCCCGATCTCTTAGAGGAAGACATATGATATTGTTGACTGCTTACACTTTAACAAACTGTGTTAATGTATACAAAAAAAATCAAGTCCTTTCTGTGCTCCCTGGGCCTTTCACTGAAGTATGAATTGCTCACAAGAGCACAGACAAGGAACACACCAGGGAGAAGATACACTGTGCATGTGGCTGCATCAAAAGCTTTTGCACACAGCTCTAAAGCCTAGTTTTGCACACGGCTCAACCAGTTCTTTTGACTGAAAAAAGAAGGGGGATGGGAGGGAGGCTCCTGACGGCTGTTTCTTTGAAATCGTTGGGGCCAGGTTACTCATGTTGCAGGGAGTGCAGTGGTGGTGGTTATGACTTCCACAATCAAAGCACAGTATGTCAGTTTGAACAGCAGTTTAGAAGGCTGTGGTCACAAGTAGCTTCAGCCTTTTAGTAGGAGTGGGGTTATATTCAGGTTTGTTTATAAGAAGTGCAGAGAAGCAGGTATTCTGCTGTGCGTGGATCAATTACCAGTCCCCAGAATAAATTTTCCCTTTTGTTGTGTTTTGCTCAATAAGATGATCAGGTATGGCATTATAAAGTGTGTTAGGATTTTTTTTAAACATGACTTCTCCAAGTTAAATCACTAGCTGCCCCCACCTTTGGCCCCACGCACAAACAAACCAGCAAGCTGTAGGGAGAAAATAAGTCCTGGGGAATGGGAGTTACTCTGCATATCAACAAGCTTGGACAACACTAATTTGAATCATATCAACCCCTGTTCCGTCAAATAAGTACTTTTGGATGAGGTACAATGATGGCTTTGTTTCATGTTACAATCCAGATGTCGTACCACTTCCACTGGCCATGTGAACAAAGTGCAACCATCATTTCAGTTCAGTGGCATAAATGAAAATGGCCATATTAAGGACAACTTTCCCAGTTGTGATATTGTGCCATTAAGCTCGGCTAATGCTTCAGTCTTAATGCTTTCTGAGCACTACTGAACTAGTTCAGTGCAAAGCTATGCACTTGATAAAATGGAGCTGGTAGATAGACTAGAGCTGCAACTGAAAGACAGCATAACAGAATGGACTTGCCCTCCTTGCTTCACAGAAAGTGCCAATGTAACTGCAACAGTACAGAAATTCCTAGTAAACATAGGTAGTTGCCTTCCACCAAATCAAACCATTAGCTTATCAAGTTCAATATCATCTACTCCAATAAGAATATCTGCCTAGTTAATAACATAATCAACATGTGGCTGCTCCTGTTGGTGAAAATGCTATTAAACACTATGGCAATTTCTGCAGTACGGCCGCTTCCCGGTATGGGGTCACATTGAAGCTGGCCCACGAGTTGTGCTATCGCACAACATCATCACAGTCCTGCTTCTGTCCCCAGCTGTCACGAATGAGCATTATACTATTACTGGAAAAAATCTGGTAATAGGCCCCTTTCACGCTATGATCATGTTGGCAGGGACCATGTGGGGCCACACAAGCACTATCAAAGTGCTTCCTTCCTCACTGCAGCTCCGGAAGAGGCTGGCTGCACTGCATAAGGAAGGAGCATGTCCCAAACGCTACCATCCACCGGCAGCCAGCTGGGTGTGGAGGGGAGTGTTTAGAACACATTCCCATCCCAGCAATAGCACTGCCAGGATGATGCCAGGACATTGCGGGACCCAAGTATGATGTGGAAAGGGCCTGCCATCTCTCTCTCTCTCTCTCTCTCTCTCTCTCCCTCCTTTATTCTATTGAACGGCTAGAGCACAGACAACCAGTGTTTGAGTACCATGCTAGCCAACAAGGGGGAAGGGTCTCCAAGACAACATCATGCAAGGAGGAAAGATTAAAATACTCTTTTTGGACCCTGCAATTCTTCCAGAAACAATTCTTTCACTGGGTGACATTAGCATTATGGGTAAACAAAGACCTCCCATTTATGCCAATGGGAGCATTCCCACCCACGGGTTAATAGCAGGGTAGGTTGGGGAAGTGATTTTTGTAGGGGGTTTCAAAGAAGTAGCTGTGTCATTCTGTCACATCTTAAAAAAGAAAGGGGTGGAGAAAGGAATCTAGCAGCAACTTTAATAATGATTTTTTTTTTTGCATGAGCTTTCACAGATAATCCATTTTGTCATGTGCCCTAATAAAGTGATATTAAAGCTATAGGTTCTCAAGCATAGTTACAGAGTTGTGGCAGCAGGATGGAATGCCACAGGATTAAAAAAAAAAGATGCAAATTTGACTCTGGTCTTAAATCTTCAAAAAATTGTGTGAAATGTTAGACGTTGGCTGGTAGTAATATTTAAAGTGGTCAGTTAGCATTGACATATGAAAGCAGTTAAGTGGCTTCCTAAAAGTCATTTCTTTTGGGGCAGAATCTTCTCTTAAGAGAACCATTTTGTTATATGTACAGTTGTGATGCCTCTGTGTATTTAAATGTAGCATGTTTTTGTTGGAGTCACAACTAGAGAAGGAAAGGACAAATCTGCTCTCTCCACATGATTCAGTGCCAGTGAAAACTGGGCCTTCCTTCAATTAACTATTTTTTTAACCCACATTAACAACACATGTCTTGTTTAATCTGAAATAATGTCTTTGGAAAATCTGTTTCAGTCATTTCACTACATTTTTGAATTTGAGCATCTTAAATCAGCAAGAATAGAATGCACCAGGAACAAGGCTCTTGCACAAGTCCCACTAAGGTTATTCGAACAGATGAAAGAAAACAGTGCCATCATGCAACTCCTCTTTACTTTAACCTTTTTTTTTCCCCAGGAGACATCTCTAGTGCCTTATGCCTTAAATGTGTCCATCGTGCAGAAAGGGGTGGTAGTGCATACCCTTCTTCTAATTGGTTATAATCTAGCTTGATCACTTCACAACAGCAATGTAGCTGAGGAAAACAAGCACCATTTGTCTCAGTAACTAGGTCACATGATGGAAAAAAACATGGATCAAGTGGCCTCTGACCTATTTATATAATCTCCCTCAGAGAAACAGTGGAGTCACTAGTTAGTCACAAAGATCTAACACTACAGTATGCCTATTTCTTTGGGTTTAACTTTACTGTTACTTTGTTGTTAAAAAAGAAGGAGGGGAAGGTGGAGGCTTTGTTTTACACAGCTGGTTTTATCTGTAGAAAAAGCACGTGCCTTAGTTGGAAGCTCCTCCACAGCCAGCCTCTTGCTGTTGTATTTCCCCTTTAGCTAATCGTGCATGGCAGATTAGAGCCATGAATGACTCATCACTTAAACAGGCACTGTGGGAGGTGAGGACTGAGACTCAGCATTGTGAGTGCTGAGGGTTTTCACATGTTTGAGCAATGCACATTTTGAGCACTATTTCAGTGCAAGGAAAGCCTTTTCATGTATAAGCTCCAGTGGGTTTGTGGCAGAAAATGACATTTTGTTTTAAAACAAATGTTCTTGTTCTTAAGGAAATAGGCTTATGTCTTCATACTCTACTGACTGTCTATAATCCTTTCTCTCATCTTCAGCTTATGATCAGAGACCACAGTTTATTTGGTAATACATGTCAACACCTAAGTTGTTTTTTCTTGTTACCACACTTATATACAATGACTGCCTTATGTCTAAAGTAACATACCATTAAAAACCAACAAACAGTTGCATCTGGGCATGAAATGAGAACCGTGCAAAATACATCCCTCTTTTTTTTCACTGCGAATTTTGCACAGAGTTATTTATCTACACTAGTATGATTTCGGACACATTCATTAGGTAGATAATGAACTAAGTGTTGAGTAATAAAAAGGCAAATAATATATTGGAATCAAATACAGATGTTTCAATCAGAGTTCATTTTAGTGTAGGAGATCTAGCTGAATGTATCCGCAGAACAAACCCAGAGGGGGAGAATACAGTAAGAGGAGGCTTTGGCATTTCCTTCCCAGCAGGGCTTCTCCTCCCCCATCCTCCTCCTGCCAGTCGAAGAGAGTGATGCAGCAGGAGGCAGAGCAGACCAGCTTGCCTACTTGCTAGTGGGTGCAGTGCAAGCAGGCGCTAGCTTCCTCCCCCTCCCCCTCCCCCTCTCCCTAGGAGAGCAGGACTTGGCCTTTCAGATCTGCTGCCAGATCAAGTTTCAATCCTTTAAAAGTAGGTAGCGGAAAAGAGTGTCAGCCAAACCCAGATGCTACATTGTAGCCTGTTAAATATAAAGGCAGCCATTTTGGGCAAAGCATTACCTGCTATGACTGAGTGCTAACAGTCAGTGCTGATCCTTCCAAAGCTAATTTTTAAAGCCAGAGTTGGAATCCTACACTGATTTACCTGAGAATAAAAGCCTCACTATAAATGAGCTTTAGTTTTGAGCTGAGCAAATGACACTATCTCAGCCTCAGAGGAAGGCAAAAGGCATACTTCATCTGAACAGATCTTGGCAAAAAAAGCCTGTGATAGGTTCACCTTAGGCTCCCCGTAAATTGGAAACTAATTGAAGGGGCACAACGAAAACAAAGAGATGTATAAGACTGGACTTGCTAATTCAAGGAATGTCTTGCTCACCTCACCCATCATCATGCTGCCAGATTTCTGTTCTAGATTGTTGAAGCAAAGCACCCCAGATATTTGAGGCTGCTGTACTTTGCACTGCCTAAACATCACAGTTGAAGCTTGAAGAGAACTAACTCACAATGGGTAACTATGCCCTTTAGGTCAAAGATTCAAAAGTGAAGGTTTCCACAACAATTTAAACTGCTATAAAAAGTGGCTGAGCCCTATAATGTGAATAGGCACTTGGGGATCTACAAAGATCCGGTTCTCTTTGCTCTCACTTCTCCAACTACACTGTTTCCATTTGTAGTCCCACTGTACTGAATAGCCCATTTAAAACAGCAGGCATTCCACATATATTGCTTTAATAAGCCAAATCCTTTCCCTATACCTATTTCCCCCTCTTTCAAAAATGCAGAATATCTTCTGGTTCAATAAATATTTTAAATATTCAGATTCTTTCTCAGATTTTTAAATAAAAATTTTGGAGGGGGAAGAAGTCTTTTTGTGTGTACTTGTGTTATAGTTCAGGTATAGGTTGATTCCTTAGTGGAAACAGGGAGATCTGCCAGAGTTGTCCCTTTATGTATTTCACATGTTGACTTCTGTGTGCCAGGGAAGACAAAGTGCCAAAAACGGGAGTATATTTAACATCTATAAGGGTGTGACATAACTCCTGTTGTTCTTAACACTGGACAGGTTAAAATCCACTTATTTGTGTTTGTGTGTTCCTCCAGTCCAGAAAGAGGATCCATATGCCTGTTCCCACATGCTATATTGGGGCTGTCCAGTATGGGGAACTTTTGTGTGCCTTCCTGATTATCCTTACTGGGCTGGATGATAGTTACCAGTAAAATCTGGTCAAGCCATTAGTGTTTTAATAGAGAACACTGAAGAAAGATAGGTGTCTTTCGGCTGCATTGCAAAGTATGCTGCCTTTTAAAAACCTGAGCATAGTAACTATCTTGACAAATGATTTATTCAGTACCAAAGATGAAATTCTCATGCCCCCAGTTGACCACCATGAGGGATTTCTTTAGCAAAAGCCTTTGTGAAATATTACTCATACCTCTGTATAAAAATCTTCAACCAGTGCAGTAAGAATAATTACATTAAAACCAGTAGGACCCTTTTACTGTATCCCCATAACATAATACTTGCGAATATTGATGGGGTTTTTTTTGACTTTTTGAAAAACGTTGGATTCTGTCAAGCGATTGCGTGGCACGGGAGGGACAGAATCCAGGATTGCCTTTGCTGCTCTGAACTGGCAAGATTCCTGGTTTTTATGAAGAGCTGCGCTACAGTTACAGCTGCAAACTGCTAAGTTGGCCTGGAGAACTGTCCAAGTAACTTCATTTTGCTGGAATGATTTTCTGTCAAGCTGGGGATTTACATACAGAAAACAGCTTTCATGCATGATTTCCCTAGCTTGACTAATGTGTAACTTGGTTTGACTAGCTATTTCTTGTGGTTGTTCTCTGTAGGACTTTTAAAAGATATCCATCTACAGAAGGCTACCCATCTTACTTGCCTTTAATAAGTTTGCCCCAAGATGGTATAAATAATATAATTGATTGATTGTTCACACAAAAATAAAACAAAATGTACATTTAGCTGCCATAACCAAATATGGGTGCACTCAGTATGTCGCTCTTCTTAGTTTTGCCTTCAGTAAAACAACACATTCAGCTGGACAGCACAAAATCCTGTGGCTAAAAAGCCATTGGGATGGAGCTTCAAAATATAATGCTGACTGAGGGAACCAGCAGGGGATGGCAGTTTGGAATTACAGTTGGAGTGACAGTTGGTCAGACGGACTTAACACTCCAAACTGAAATATATGGAATCAACATTAAGAAAACTATCCTATTGTATTATGATACTAGGCAATCAGCACAGTAAGACTTTTCTTTGATTCCAAAGAAAAAGAGAGTTTTTAAAAGTGGCATAGATTTATTGGTAACATTTCTATTGGTGCATAGCAGTTTTGGAATTAATGTCAAATATTTCATCAGGCAAGGGGGGGACCGGAGGGAGAGAGCAAAGTCAATTATAAATGCAAATGTTTTAGAAATTTTTGATTAATAACGGTTTGATGACAAACATCTCTTCATATTATAAACACTGTTGTAATACCTCAGGATGAAAGGTCTTTATGTAGTTCAGCATCCTTTGTCATTATTTCACATATGGAGATTCAATCATCTTAAAAGGGAGAGATATGTGATGTTTGATGTTAACGTCATCTACCTCTGCAAGAATAATCCTTTGTCATTTTCACAGCCCAGTCTTTCCATGCTCCAAAATGAAGCTAGTGAAGCTAATTCACTTAAAGGAATTTTCCGTGTGGAAAATTATTCTGCCAGCATGACTGGAACTGAAGGAGGTATACACAGAGACAGAGAAATGTGAGGGAATGTTGAAGCTGGCCCAAAGGTGCAAGGGAATAGAGATGAGGGTACTTCAGAAGAAGAGAGTGTATATTTAAAGTACTGGGCCAGTGAATGGAACATTTCCTTCACCACATGGCAACAATGATGTGCCACAAGCTCATGAGAAGCCTCCCTGTAATACTTCCTCCCACAAAATCCTACATGCAGTAATGAGCACAAAAAAGGGGGATATGTTTCTCCTACCATAGATTTTGTCAGATCCTGCAAAAAGTTTTTGGACTGCAGCTCCTAACATCCCCAACTTTGCTGTGGTATGTGGTGGATTCTGGGAGTTGTTGCCCAAGCAAGTAATGTCTCCAGGATTTAGATTTTGTCAAACATGATGATGTTTGATGTCATTCAAAAGCAATGTTGAAATATAAAGGGAAAGCCAACTTTCATTGGCTTGTATGTATTAGGGTGCTAGTGACAACAATGTTCTCCATATTCTGTTGGCCCATGTCAGATGTGGGTGACATATAGCCTTTCAGGAGACTCTTCAAACTAAGTTGATCTCCTGAACAGATGAAATATTTCTTAGGATATCCTCTTTCAGGATTGGAAATGACAGTTCTCACCCATTCACAACAGGGTATGATGCTTCTCTCCTTGTTTTATGTAACAACTAGCATATATATGCGGCATTGCCTGGGATTTTATTTTTTATAGGTAATACTTTTTAGAAATACCTTAATGTAGCTTTACAATGTTTGGAAATGCTCCATAAGAAAGGATGAAAAGTATTAGTTACAACATTTTTTTTCTTTTTTTTATATTATTACTAACTAAATAAGGCAATTTTTTTCCTCTGAAGAACTCACCAAACTGTCTTGTTCTATACCTATAAGTTTTCCCCATATTCAGCAATCCAATTTGTATTCAGAGTTATTAACATACAGACTTTGGGTTCTTGAGGGAATACACCACCCTTCTCCTTACTGCTAGGCCTAGTCTCTGCAGCAGCTGGCCTATGAAAGACAGGCACATTTGACTGAGGTCCAAGAACTCTCTTGCTGAGAATTCTAAAGGCTCCTCCCTAAACTGCCAGCCCCAGGATTCCATAGAATCTTCTTAGGCAGCCAATCATATAAGGTCTTCTCTGCCTGGTGGAGCCAATCATATGAGGTCTTCTCTGCCTGACACAGACAAACAGATAAACTTTTACTTTTATATATTAGACTAGCGTATTTACCTGGCGATGCCCGGGATTTTATTTTCCTCTTAAGAACTCACTCACCAGTACCTGTAACTTTTCCCCATATTTCCCAAAGCAACCAGGATTCAGAGTTATTTACATACACAGTTTGGGTTCCTGAGAGAATACACTGCTTTCCTCCTTGCTGCTACGCCTCGTCTCCATAGCAACCGACCTATTTCAGTACCTGTAACTTTTCCCCATAGTCTCCAATCCAATCTGTGTTCTCTGGGGACGTTGATGTACTGGCTTTTGATTTTTTTTGCTTTCTGTTGAATTTGTGCAATGGCTTTAAGTTTTTCTGGAAGCATTTTTTGTTTTGAATTTAAACTTTAAGATTCCTCACATATGGGACCCGTACAATTTACTGTGTGAGACGAGAAGACCGTGTAACTATGTTGTGTATGTGACTTTAATTTTTCTCACATATGCCTCTCAAATGTTTTCTGGCATCTTTATTGATGGTAGGCCTCATCTCCATAGCAACCGGCCTGAGGCCCAAAAGCTCTTGGCTGAGAATTCTAAAGGCCCCTCCCTAAACTGCCAACCCCAGGATTCTATGGAATCTTCACAGCCAGCCAATCATATGAGGTTTTCTTGCCTCACACAGTCAATCATATGAAGTCTTTGCCTCCCTGATGCAGACAAACAAACTCAAACTCACAGACAAACATTGACTTTTATATAGTAGATTTCAAAGTATATAATAATCTAAACTAGAATGTGATTAGTACATTTTTACTTGTGTTTCTGTTTTTAGGTAGAAGAATTCAACAGAGGCACAATTATACCAATGCTTAATTAGAAGCAAGTTCCACTGTGTTCAATGGAACTTATTCTCCAGCATGTTTAGGGCTATAATCAAACAGAGCTATCCTGAGTAGATTCTGGCCCTTTTCGCACCTTATCCTTTTGCGGAGCTGGGGTGTGGGGCTCATGTGAGCAGCCTCCAGCGAGAAGCTCTCGCATCCCAGTCCCATCGGCTCTGCAGCTGCTTCCTGGTCGCGTGAGCGCCCTACCTCTTCCTTTCGCAGTGCAGCCTGGGACCTTTCCCAGGCTGGACTCGACAGGAAGCACGACCGGCTCCCGAGGCTCTGCGCTCCAGGTAAGTGCGCGCGGGGCCCCGGAGCAATGCGCGACCGCGCAGCATTTTCCGTTTCAAGTTGAACATGAAAAAATGCGTACGCGGTCTGCGTCAGGTTTTGAGCGTCGTGCAAATGTGAGTGCGTCGTGTGGACCGCTCCTCACATTTACGTGACGCTCAAGGGGCCCTTTCGCATCGGAAATGCCGTGTGAAAAGGGCCTCTGATGGGATTGGGTCTTATTCCTAGGACAGAAGAGGAGTGCAGTTTCACCAGACTATTTATACTGGCATATCTATTTCCTTTAACAGCAAGGGAAAGAGAAAATGAGCTACAGTTGCGCCAAAGTTAGCGTAACTGACAGGCCCAGACTCGACTCCTCTGTTAGAAAACAAGGTAGTGGATTTAGATCCAGCAAATCCAAATTTGGCTGATCTCTCCCTTATTCACAAGCACATTCTGCTGTGTGGAGGAAGTTAAAGCCCAGCTTAGCTGGGAGGCAAACCTTGTACAGTTGTGTTGTTGGCAAGATGGTGGGACAAAAGCAGAGATGCTGTCCTAGAAATGAGAACGCATTATGGAAATATCGATAAGAATGAAGGAGATGGGCTCCAAGAATTAGTTGCTAAAGAAAGGGGATGGGATAATAAATGAAGCAAAGATTCAAGAAGATAGCATGTAGAGCAGAGAATGAAAGAATATGAAAGTGATTGGTAGCTTAAAGGAAACAATTCCACAGGACCTAGAGAAATTGGTTGTTGTTGCTGTTGTTGTTAACCACCTTCAATTCACTTTCAACTTATGGTGATTCTATGGATAGGGAGAGAGTCACCGTATCATCAACAGGCCTGCTCAGCCACTCAGAGGCATGGCTTACTTGATTGAGTCTATCCCTCTGCAATGTGGTCTTCCTCTTTTCCTACTGCTGTCTCCTTACCAAGCACTGTTGTCTTTTCTTTTCATGATACGTACATTTTTGCTGTTGGTAGGAAGTATAAAAAAGCTTTGGAAACAGGGAAGACTGTGGCTCACCAACATGTGCTGGTCATGTGATTTGTGGTGGACCCCTAATTCATAGTATTACGACTGTACAACAGGAGTAGTTAACCGCTCACATGGCCAGAAACAAATATATTCATATCTGTGGTGCCAGCAAGAAGTTTTATTTCACAGTTAACATAATTGCTCTTAGATATTTTCTTCCCAAATTCAGAAAACCTTAAGTATTTTTCTTCCGAGAGTCTTGAAATTAAAATAAATCAGAGGAGGCAACTTATCTGTCTGAAATATAGCTATCCCAAAAATAAATTATTTATATTATTCCTAATGAGTGTGAAAATATCATCAAGTCATTTACACTTCCAAAATATAATGCACAGAAGCAATGAATATCTAGCTAACTAGACACATAATGGTTTTACTTTTTAAAATCAGGTTTGTCTTGTCATTAAAAGCTACGCATGGCTTTTTTTCTTTCAAAGAGAAGTATATTCAGTAGTATACACAAACTATCACTTTTATTTTATTGCTGTTAAAACT
This sequence comes from Cyclura pinguis, assembly GCA_030412105.1. NCBI lineage: Eukaryota > Metazoa > Chordata > Lepidosauria > Squamata > Iguanidae > Cyclura > Cyclura pinguis. Next base: position 43,386,661 of record CM059603.1, read on the forward strand.
TTGCTGGATTTTCATTCTTTTCAAAATCACACAGAAAATCTGCATTTCATCCTAAGTCAGGATTCTATGCACCCAAATGAACATTTTCAACCAAATATGCTCGCATCTGTAGCCAGGAAAACAATGGTGGCCTGATCTTTGAATTTTTACTTAGTTCTAGCCACTACTGGCTTTTGTAGCTATACCCAAATATGTGTATATAGAGAACTGAAGCCTTCATTTCCTAAGGAACTACAGACCACTGATAGCAAAGGCAGGCAGACTATGGGCTTGTGGTATATATTTTTTCCAATCTAAGAACCTCCAAATTAACCCAACAGAGCCTGGTGAAATGACACACTTAAAATTAAAAGAATTCTGAGATCAGGAATTTATTCTGAATAGCAGAGCTGAATAAATTTTACAATCCTTCAACACAAAAATTAACTCAGGAATGTATCACAGTCTTTTTTTTTTTTGCTGCTGTTGTTAAACAACTGGGAGTTGGTGGTTGCCTGTCGAATGCCAATCACTGAGAAATCAGCCAATAGATCTAGATTAAACTTCTTCCCATTCCTGGCTTATAGCAGGAATGGGCATCTTTTTCTATGGATCAAAGAGCTCCATAGAAAGGCGGGTGTCTTTGATTCCCCACATTGATAGAACATGTGCTATGCAGGACTCTGTCCTGCAGAAAGGGCCTTAGTTTTACATCCTGTTTCTATCTTCAAACGTTCTTAGATAACCATCCCTGTTTGGTGGTATCTTCAAATCTGATGATACTCCTTCGTTTTCCAGGCCATTTATGCAGATGCTGGAAGACACCTGGTCAAGGATAACAACACTGCAGTACTACACTTGTTACTTCACTTCATGTGGATGAAGAGCTATTGATTATCACTCTTAGCATACACTCTATCAATTGGCTACAAATCCACAGAATTGTCTAGTCCACATTTTATAAAGTTGAATGTTGTGAGTGATCTTGTTTGAAAGCCTTGATGAAATTAAGATAAACTATATTCACTACAGTCCTGTGATCTACCAAGCTAAATCTCACAGAAAACAAGGTTACTTTTGAATGACATACCATTGCGAAACCAGTCTTGTCTCTACATAAATTCTTTTATAAAATTCTTTTATCTTTTATGTTCTTTTATAAATGCTCTCAGGGTCTTTAACACAATGTCAACATCAAGATGACCAACTAGTGGGTCTTTGCTTCTGTTGCTACTTCTTATTTTGTGTTTATTTCCTATATTGTCCTTTCTGTAAGAAATTAGGGCACATGTCTTAAATGCTATAGTACTGTAAATGGGAACCAGGTTTTACTTTGTTCACACATTCTTTTAAGACCACAGATAGTATCCTTACAAATTAATACATCATATTTAGTTGACTGTTTTCCCCCCCCGTAAAATAGCAGTATGATACTTATGCTAGCTTTTAGATTAAGTATGTTTTACAAGTAGTCGCTAGTCAGAAAGTAGTCTTTGTAATATGTGAATATTCTGGATTCCTGAGGAACAGAAAAGCCAATGATAAACTCATAGCTAGATGAACATTAAGGGTAAAGAAAATCAAAATAAGTCAACCAAATGAATGGTTGATCCTACCCCATAATGTTGTAGGGAAAAATCAGCAAGTAAGAGGAGTTAAACATTTTTCCTGCCTGCTTTTCATTCTTTACAAATCTTCTTTTCCCATGCTATTTTGAGGGCATTTTCTCTCAGCTAGGATCTGAGACAAGAAGTCTAGTTTGGGAAGGGATTATTACAGAGGTTTTTGTGTCACATAAAAGGTTAAGCTTACCTCATCCTATTGGTTTCTCATTCCTTCATTCATATTATCATGGTAGACATAGAGTTCAGAACATGTTATTTGTCTCAGTAATATGTAGTTCCACCTTCTTTGGACAATAGATAAATTCATACTCAGAATGGTTACGGCGTGTTGCACTGTAATGTTTTATTCACTCACTGTGAAAATTCTAGCATTTAATATTATTTTCATGCTATGTGAGCCTGTGACTTTAAAAATAAATAGTATTCAAAATATACTCTGCCCATTGTGCTTTGAGGTCCGTTTTGATGGAGAGAATTTTACCTTTTTTAGAGGTACAAGCAACTGGTAAAAACGAACAACTGAGAAGATATCTCCAAGATCTGTGCAAGAAAATTTGTATAATTGAACTCCTTGGAATAAAAATAGATCTAAACGTTATGTCTATAAAAAGCGGTTGATTATCTGGAGAACTGAATGGAACGTACGTGCTGATATATTGGTGAATCACATCTACTGATATTAGTGATATTTTAGAAAAAGACTCCTAAAAAAACAACTGGAACCCAATTATTTACATTAAGGCATAAGAATTTAAATGATGAATAAAAAGAACCATTTCTTCTTAAGTTTCTAAGTCATTTAACCTTTTATGTAGCTTCAAATGCTGTAAAAAGATACTTTAGCCAAAAGCACTTCAGGAGTGAAATGTGTTTTATTGTCTTTATGTCAAGGACCTATATGTGTACATGATTCTAATCCTAAGTATTGCACACATATTTCTTGTGCCTGAGGTAATATGACCTTTGTTCTACACAAGGGCATTCTGCCTCCCTCAGTGCTGGAAAAAAACATACCAGTTATATCTAATCACATTCTTTTGTTTTTATGTCAAGATATATGAGCTGTGCAGCTAGCGTGTGTTGTTCACACATGTCTAAATGTGTGTCTGCTGTTTTGTCATGGCACCTGAAGCTTTCTGCGAGATTTATCCGTGGTAAACCCTCTGCTTTTGGTGTTAGTACAGCACGTTTCTATTGTGAACGCGTGTGAGACAAAAGGAGGCTGTTCCCTTCCCCCATGATCTTTTCCACATCCATTCTGATCTTTCCCACATCTATTCTGCGTTCACAGACAAGCTGGCACCCCTCCCCCACACTTTGGTTCTACACCAGCTGCTCTCACTGAAAACCGATACTTGAGAGGCCTCTTTCCCCCCTAAACCAGTTCTAACAGGAAGACACACAGAGAGAAACAAAACCCAGACTGGATTTCTAGCTGGAGCAGCTCTGGCTCCTCTTCCTGCAGGCATAAACTCCAGCTCCAGGCATTAAAACCCCTTCCACAGCTTTCATTCAACTCAGCTGCTGTTGGCATTTGCTCTGAGCTGTGGCTTCAGTAGCATGCTTTAGCAGGGACTGCTTCCCCTGAATGTTCTGGGAGTAGTCCAGTCCACAGATTCCAGTCAGCCCTGGTGCGGCAGAACCTCAAGCCTAAACAACAGTTGATGCCTCATTCCAGCTCAGCAACCAGTCTCAACCGGCTCAAACCGGCCTTGGCTGGATAGACTGGCAGCTGAGTCTGAGCTGCCTCCTCTCCTCCTCCCATAAATTTTCACTACCCCACCCATAAAGAAACTACACTGAGAAGAAGCTTATTTCTATTTTTATGTAGGGATTTACTGCCTGCCTTGAACTAGTTCCACTAACCCCCCACTCCAGTAACAGGCAGAGATGCAGAACTATTGTTTTGTTCAACAAGGGGAATAAAGGCAGGCTTCCTTTCCCACTCCTATGTGGGGTGTGTGTGCACTGCTTATCTTTTCACCTCCAAAATTTTTGGAGGAGAAATTTGCTTCTACAAACATGCTTCTTTCTTTCATACCTCCTGACCGAGGAGAGAATACCAAGCCCAGTTTCACTGCTGTGTATGTGTGTGTGTGTGGAAACTAATTGTGTTTTCTGGCCCCTTCCTCAAGAGACACACACAGACTCCATTGTCCTACAGTGGCCCAGAGGTTACAAGCTGTATGCCATGCTATCTATACTTACCCCCGCCATCCACAACATTGCCTATTTCATCCTCTGCCCCCCCTTGCCCTGGTAATGAAAACCTAATTAAATGGCCTGTTGAGATGTGTTGTGCCAAACAGCAAGGTGCCAACAAAATACTGCCTCTTCCTCCCTTGTGAACAAGGAGAAGGGAAGGAGTAACCATTAAGTAACTATCACTGATAAGAGGTAAACTCTCCTGCTCTTAGCAACGCTTAAGTAATCAGGCGGACTACAGTGTGCTCTCCTTCTCTCTCCTCTGCTAATATGTTTCTCTTTGAGGATGGCAGGAAATAAAGTCTTTAATTATTCCTGCGCAGAAAATCCAATAAGGACTCCTGGTGTTCACTGAGATAAAAAGACAGTACATTTTACAAGTTGCTTCAAAGTCATCTAATTTAAGAGGTTGTTTACACAGTCTATTATCCTGAGATAATGCCACAGAATTTCTTTCAATCTCAAGTACTTTCAAAATAGTAACTCAGGCTAGAATGGGTCAAAAAGCAAAAGAATTATCTCTGGATAGTGCAGCAGTCTTGTCCTCGTGAAAACATGTATACTCTGTACCTGTGTTGAAGAGGAGTGGGAAGCTGACTGGAAGAACCTCTCCCTTCTTTATTAATTGGTTACCGTGTGTTGTGCTCTCTTGGGTTGTTATACATTGACATTTAAGACAGCAGTCATGATAGACTGAAGTGAATTTTTGACACTGGAAAATAATCTCAAATGAGCAACATCTGTAGTAACTCGGGCACATTATAATGTAAATATGCCCCAAGCTATAGCTTACAAATCCTCACAGACAAAATAGGGGGGAAACAGAATTTACATCTCCCTATATGACCCAAGTGCTTCATCACTCTTCCAAACAATTTATACTCACAGCACCCCTTTGAGGTAGGAAGGAGTTACTACATTATTGTTCTGGAAAAAATTCTAAGGTTTAGGAAACAAATTGATATCAAAAGGAGGTAAGTGTGTGGCAATTAAAACACATTTATCTGCAATGTATTCAAGGAGTGTATGGAAACCCTCAGTCCTTGAATATATTACAGATCAAATGAGTTACAAATTAATTATGTCAAGCAACCAAAATTTTATAGAAATATGATGTGTGTGCGTGGGCTGATGTTCAGTTACTCCAGATTTAAGAACCTGTAAATGCTCATAACAAACTGCATGTCTGGTACAGAGACTTAGAAAATCTGCAGCAAAACGAGAAACAAAATATAGACCTCCAAATCAAAGTTGCTGCCTCGTATCTATGCCTGATATTCTTTGCGAAAAGGGACATAATACAGAGGAAAGAAAGTAAAACAGGAGAAATAAATTCAGAGAGCCAAATTGGGTGAAAGAGAGATATAGGGTATTTGTCCATCTTACTGCCATTTCAGATCAAACATGCATGGTTATTGACACATCTGTCAAGTATAAAAGTGTAACCCTGATGCTGTCAGCAAGATATTTTTGTTTATATGAAGAGGAGTTTGAAGTTATCATCTTCATTCCTTATAGTATCATGTATGTCATTTTTACTGTTAAAGAGCTCGGTAACATAGGAACAATTTACACTGAGCCTGAGAAGAGGTCTTTTAGTCTGTCAGGAAAAGACAATTTCAAGTCACTGCAATCAAATTAAGGTTCATGGACAATAGTGCAATGAGAGCTGAGTCCTTTGCTTATGCAAAGAAAATCCCTGATTTTTCAACACTTGCTTTCCCAACTGTAGTGAACTTTCAGATTTTCTCAGCACAGAGCAAGGTTTAACGTTCTGGCGTTTCTTCCATCAACACTATGAATATTATGTGTAGATATTTGTATATCTAATTAGTTTGCCTCTCTGTGAACAGTGAAGCTTTTGGTCTGATCCCGCATGGCTCTTATGTTGTATCTTGGCCCTCTTTATATGTTATTTCTGGGCATTCAGAAAAATAAAGCATTTTTAAAATTACACATGTGAGGCTTGTTTAACTGTCACATGATAATCTGACTGTAGTGGCTGAACCTCCCTGTAGGCTCTAATATCCTTCTTATTAGAAGGACTTAGGCAGATACTTTTAGAAAACCTTTTTTCAGCGTTTGTTACCTATATTGGGGTTGGGCAACTGGAACAGGTCAAGGGGCAAGTTTACTGCCTCTGCAACCTTCCAAGGACTACATAGGCTGTTAAGAAAGAAAGAAAGAAAGAAAGAAAACAGAAAACCTGGAAAGTGACCAAAAGACAACTTCTATTTTGGTGTGTGTTATTAAAAGTCAAAATGGGTATTTTAAAAAGTGATATACTGGAGAGAGAGTGTAGAAACCTATTTAAGGGGGAATTGTTGGTCCTGGAGGTTTTTCACATCTGCCAATTCATCCTTTTAGAAGTTGAGAAGGAATACATTGCCTAAGAAAGCTCTGTGAAATTCATGGGGTCATCGTAAGTTGACAGGTGACTTGCCGACACATACCCACACATAGAAAAAGAATGCTTCAGGAAATTTGGAGGGGTTGAGGACCCAGGGAAACACTTTGCCCACTCTGACAAATACCCATGAGCAATTTATTTAGTGCTTCCAGTATCCAGAACTTTCCATATGCATTAGTCACAGTAATCCTTACAACATCCCTTTCAGGTTGGCCAGAACTATTATCTCCTCATTATGAAGTAGGCTCTGAGCCTGGCAGTTAATAGCTGACTTACAGCCCTCTAGTGAATTTGTGGCTGTGATGAAATTTGGACTAGCAACCTCGTGTGTCACAGCACATTCTTTAACTGTTACACTGTATAAGTGCACTCTTTCTCTGCTGCTTTGTGCAAACTTTTCACATCTGCATTTAATATTGATTCTTTTGGCCTTGCATTTGCTGTTCTGAAAAAGATCTATAGAGTGCCTATGCTCACCCTATCACTTCCTACTGCAGTCAATTGCACACATTCTTAGAAGTTTTCATTTGTCTCCCTCTGCAGGTCAAACCTAGCTTTTCTTTTAGTCAGACTCTTAATAGTCTATATAGACCCCTAAGGTCTTGCAAAGACATATTCTTACTGTTGTGTGCTTTCAAGTAATCTTCCCTCTTCTTCATGGTTGTGTATGACCTTTTTCTAATACACAGATTTTAAATTTACCCCAGAACATATCTCTATACCTTTTGTGTCTGTGGGAAGTTGTGTATTTAAAAAACTAATTAAAAATTAAATGATAAATGTTCACCTTCAGAATATTTTAATGGAACTTAAAATCTGCCATGTGTTAGAATGTAAACCAGGGGAATTGCTAACTAGAGTGTTAACTTTCAGTCATGCATGAAACACTGGAGAGATGCCAAATATAGTGCAGGAGAAAGGTGAAAACATGCACTGCCTTGGGCTGAATGGAAGGCCAGCTTCTATAGAGCAAAGCTGGAAGAAAGCTGAGAAGAGCCGGGTAGCATTTAGTTCAGGACAAACTGGAAATATTTCACACCATCAGTAAAGGGCCGGGGTAGAACTTGATAATGAGCACACAGAAAGAAATAATTCCTATATGAAAAATCATTGGAGAAATACCACTTTAAAATGAATTTGCACAGGGATGCTGCTATTAATAACTCTTTCATGCTACAAAGTGGTAGCATGTTGATATCACTCTAACTGTCATGGTGCATCCCATGGGATTCTGGGACTGTACTTTGGTGAAGCACTAGAGCTCTGTGGCAGGGAATTCTAACTACATCATAAAACTACAAATCCCATGGTTCCACAGCATGGAACTATAACCACTGAAGTGGTACCAAAGTGGTATAATTGTGCAATATGAAAGAGACTGTAATTATCTGTATGTTAGGGATGCAAATATTGAACCTGAGGTGTTGGAACTGGCATGCTTGATACTAAAACAAATAAAGTAACTGCATTGGAGACTCAACATTTCCGCACAACACTCTTATAGCGCGATGATTCCACTTTCAACCTCCTATGGAATCCTGGGGTTTGCAGTTCCGGGGGGGGGGGCTGACTGGCCCCTCCTGAAACTGCAAACCACAGGATTCCATAGGAGGTTGAAAGTGGAATCACTGCGCTGTAAGAGTGTGATGCGGAAATGGCCTGCGTAACAGAGACCCGGTAACAAAGAGTCAATAGGATACAATTATACCTGTGTAGAAGAAAGGATGGTATTACTTTATATATTTAATTAATTAGAGAATTTAAGAAACTCCACAAAATGACTGTGGTGGAAATTCCAAATACAGTGGACAGTGGAATACACTGCCATGGAGTGTGGTGCTTTCTCCTTTGGAGATTTTTAAACAGATGGCCATATGTCAGAAGTGCTTTGATTGTGTATATCAGTAAGGCAGGGGGTTGGATTCAGTGGCCCTTATGGTCTCTTCTAGCTCAATGATTCTATGCTTCTATAGCATTGGGAAAATTCTGTCACTTCTCTGATCAACATTTTAAGGATCGTGGTACAACAGGGGCTGGATCTCAGAGCCAAAGTTCAGAGTCCTGTAGACCAGTCTTTTTGCCATGACCAGAGCAGCGGCTGATGGAGGCAGCGACCAATAAGCCCGACATCAGTGTTTAGGCCAGCATGGTCAATCTGGGGCTCTTCAAGGCTTATGCTGCTAACTGCAGCATCCTATTTTTCCTTTCCTGTTTTTCTTGTAATATGACTTCTCTTTTATTAACACAGGGCAATGTTGTTTCATTTTAGTAATGTAATTAAAATAACATAATGAGGGTTTTTTCTAACATAATGAGTAATATGTACGAATTATCCCAAAATATTACTACGGGGAGTTTCTATGTGGACATAATTAATTATTTTATTTTTTTAAAAATAATGCTGATATTAACATGTTCATATTATTTTACTTTATCTGTTAATCACAAGTTGTGGCTGACATCAACAAGTAAAACATTCCTCACCAAAGTCAGTAAGAAAGGGGTAATGTATTTCTGAGAGGTGTTCTTGAGCTCTATGTGAGATGCATGCGTTATTGACCCAATTGGAACTTTGATGCAAAGTGCCATCAGATTAAGCATAAGTGTAGATAAAATATGGCCCATAAAGTTTATTACAGTCTTTTTTAAAAAAATGGTAATTAGTAAAAAGGAAGTTTTGAAAGGTATTGACCAAAGAGTCAGATCTCTACAGAATATATAGGAACTATTAAAAATCACTGTAACAGGAAAAAAAAAACATAGGCAATATTTTTATTACAATCAGTCAAAACACCACAGAAATATCCAGGTTCTTAAGTTCTCCAAAACTCTTCATCAAATTTGATAGTTCAAAAAATAAGGCACTAATATGGCTATCTAACTTGTTTGTGTATAATAAAAGTCTATAATATATTGTGTGTCTGAGAGGATGGTGATGTAGTTAATGAGCAGACTGAAGGAAGCTACAAAAAGCACTTAGCAGTTTTTATTAGTGTTAAAGAACAAACTAAAAGTTTAGATGGTGTGAAACCAAGAGTTATTAAGGAACTCAAATGTTAAATTGTTGCTCTAACAGAAACATGTGATTTCATTAATGTTGGCTTCCTTACCTGAGTACTAGAATGTGAACAATTGAATATTTGAAAAAAGGTTCAGGAGGGAAATTGGAAACAATCCTATAGCCCCTTGTGTTCCTCTAAACTGAACGAAGACGTTAGTACAGCTAGAACTATTAAACAGGTGGAAGAATTAGCCTTGTTTCCAAGAAAGAAGCACAAGTTTTAAAGCCCTATCATAAAAATGCAAACCGTTGATGAGATAGCACTTCCCTTTGCAAAACCCACACTGACAAGGCTAATTCTTCCACCTGTTTAATAGTTCTGGAAGAATTAGTCTTGCTGCCTCTGATAAAGATTCCATTTTTGGACTTACTAATTATATTTTCATACAAAGTTCTTCATCAAATCCTTGACTGGTAATCATAGCATGCATGGTAATCATAGGATAAGTTGTCCTTTCATTAACTGGCAACTAGCTAAAAGACCAGGAAATTAAAGCTAAAAATAATTTTTTTCACAATACATATTCTTCACACAAAGCATAATCTGTGGGATTTGCTTCATCAAGTTATTATGATGAATAGTGACTAACATGGCTTTGAAGGAAGATTTCAAGCACCAAGAAGGATAGCAACCAACTGCTATTAACTATTACTGCTAAATGGAACATATAAGTTCAGAGGCTATATGTCAATAGCTTGTCACTCCTGGAAACAAAATGCTGGACTTGGCTAAACTTTGTTGGTGCAATCTATTTAACCAGCCCTTTCTCTCCTGTGTACTGCTACTGTATGTTTTTCCAGATCTATTTCTCATAATTTTGCTTGGAACTTTTGATCAAATCAATGTTATTGAAAACGTCATAAGAACTGTTGTGATAAATATTGTCGGTCATAACATTTCTAGAACAACTGAGTTATCCATATAAGCCAACAGAAGAATAGTCCAATTTCAGTCTGCATTCAGTCATCTTGCGTAATGTTTGTTTATCTTCTGTTTAGTACTTTAATAACTTGAAATATGAAAAATTCTGTTTTTCAAAATGACAAGAGATTCTTTTAAAATTCTGCTTATATCAAGCTTTGATGTTGCATTGCTTTACAGGTTGGCCTTTGCTGTTCTGAAAGGATATCCCTGTGGAAATGTGAATGAATGCACTGTGATGTCACAACTGCACATGCAGTTTCCTCCACTGCTATCCTAATAATGTGGAATATGAGTCAAACCAAATATAGGTTTTAACAGAACACCAAATACTGATCCTGAAAGGGAGGTACCAAACAAAAAGGCCCTCCGTTTCAAGAATGTCACCAAAGTCTGTAAATGCTAATAATTTTTATACAACCCTAATAACTACTTTTAAAAAGTTTTCTCAGACCATGTTTTCTCATACATGTTCTAAATGATATCCACTCCACATAGTCAATAGCCTTTTTTGACTGTTAGAAGATTTACATAGGGTAATTCTAAATACTTCCCTAGCTGTACTGCATAATTGCAAAGCTGCAAAAGCGTCTCCCCCATTTAGTGACATGTGGAAAGAAAAATTGTGAACCAGGAACATGCTTAATGCATCATTTTTCCTTTCATGTCTTCTCTTGCAAAAAGTGCAGCTCTTATTCTGATTTGGGTTGAAAATGCCATGTGGTTGGTCATATTTGATTGTGGAATGGTGTCTGAAATGCAATTCAGAGAAAGAACAAGAAGCATAGCCAGGATGTGTATTTGGTTTCAAAACAGCTTAGAATAAATCTTAATCAGAGATTGCTTATTTGCTTGTGAACCATTTTTATTTTAGAAAATTAGTGTAGTGCTTTATTCTCTTCCCAAAGGCTGTTTAATATTATCCCAGCAGGCTGCAAAACAGAAGACATTTTTAAATTTTACCCTTGATTTCAGTGGAATTCATGGATGGCACTTACACAGCCTAAGCTTTGTGCTTTTACTGGATCTTACAGTGCAATCTTCTATTTAGAGGTTCAGCATTATATTGCAGTTAATAAAGTAAATGTGCATATAGAAATAAATTTTAATGGCATAAAAAGAATTCATTATTCATTATAAGAAAAGATAACATTACAAGATATATGTCATACTTAGTTAACATAAACCTTTCAAAGGGAAGTTATAGAAGAATAGTTTATATAAAGAGTTTTGCCTCCAAATAATCCATAAATATTTTCCCCGAATAATCAATAAACATTTTTAAAAGATATCCATCTCCACCTATTCTCTTGTGTTTTAATAGTCATCATAAAAATATAAGAAGAGCCATGCTGTTCAAGCAATAACCAGCTAATTGCTTATGGAAGGCCCACAAGCAGGATGTAAATACATGTACTCCTTACTCAAGCTTCCCAGAAACTGATATATGAAAACAGTCTGCCTCTGGTATTCAAAAGAATATATATCTGTCATGAATAATAGCTGCTTCTAAATTACATATATTTTTTGCACTTTCTTTAAAGATCTCTAATTGTTTGCATACAGATCTTATGTGTACCAGTTAGGTAACACTTTACTGACCCCCTCAGTAAAGTTCAAAAGAAAAATGACTACATCCAAAGAAGTGTAGTGTTCCATAATCTTTACTCTAATGAATGGGATGTGTGTATGCAGGATCAAGAGTAATGAATAAGGGAATATTTCTACATAAAAAGAACTGTCTCAAACTTTACCTTTACCTTTTAACAAATATTGGAATCATTTTTATTTATTTTCTTTAAAAAGTTTGCTGTTGGGACCACCTTATTCTAATTTTTAATAATTTACTCTCTGTGTCAACTGAGAAAATACAAGTGCCTCAGATATTGATGAGAATTGTTGGAATTCTCAAGGTGGGAGAGAACATAGAGAAGCCACTCGGGCAAAGATGTTACTCCTAAACCACCTGGTTCTTCAAGGTGGATCTGAGGGTTCCTGAAATTCTATGCCTTTGCAGTGGGTTGTGTTTTTGGAAGACAGATGAGGAACATAGTGGATGGACTTCTATTCCATTGTTAGGAATAGAGGCATTAAGTTATAATGTGTATCCCAAGCTGTTTAGAGGCTTATATAAATTATTTTTAGTATGCCCATTTCTCCCTGCCTGAGTTTCTTTTAACCCCTTAGCAGGGCATTATGCAAAACAGAGACTGTATAACCTAAATATCTTTGCAGATGGTGTGTAGCAGTGCCAGCCTCCTTACTGATAGGAGCACTTTTGCCTAGGAAGAGGTATATTCTTTTCTCACAACTCTTGGCATCATAGCAATGGGTAAAATATTTCCCTCCCAAACTGTGATTTTCATCATAGCTTCTAGAAAGCAACTTCTGATGGGTATGTAATCCGTATCTATGAGGTATTTCTTTGTCTCAGTCCTAGAGAAAAATGAGCCCGCTGCTTGTCTAAGTCAGTGATTCCCAACCTGGGGTATATGTACCTCCAGGAATAGCAAGGAGGACATCAAGGTGTGCACGGAAAAATTGAGTAATGAGGGAAAAACATAAAGTATAGGTCATTCTCAGAGGATGTCACAATTCAGTGCAGTTTTTGATTGCCCACAGCATTAGTGTTCCTGTCTCAGAACCTTAAAGGATGGGGCTGGGGGAAATCATAACAATAAAGAGAAGAGTGACCCACAAGCTGAATTTTCAGCTGCCATTAGCTGACAAAGTCTTTCTCACATACATATGCAAACACAGCAACCTCGTAGGGGCAGGATTAGCGTTATCTTTGATTATCACCAGGAGCAGTCCCCCTGGAGGAATGTAAACCCAGAGAAGATCAGATCCCCACCATCTCAAGTTCACCAGGGTCAGATCTGTCAGTAAAGGTTGGACCAAACCTGTAGAAAATACTTTGTGATGTGGGTCGTTAAGTGCACCTGTGGAGAGCCATGTGACTTTAGCTGAGTCATGCTGATGAGCAACCAGGGGAGAAGGTTGCATCAGGTGTGGGGAGAATGCAAAGATTGGCAGGATTGCATCAGCTAGTGTGAGTATAAATGTAGCTGAGAGCTAGCTGGCAAGTTGCATATGGTGTCTGATGTGTGTGCTGGAGGCTCTGTCAGAAAGAATAAGCAGGGGGATGCTGGAATGCCTTCTGGAGATTCTTGTAAATATGTACACATTGTAACTGAAGAATAAATTGCCTCCTTGATGGAAGAGAACAGTTGGTGTGGGTGAGTTTTTCCTGGCTACAGTCCATTGCTGGTAAGTTATTCTCTGCTGCTGGGTATGCTTCCAAAGCTGTGGGAGCAATCTCTGCTATATTTTTGGTGTGATAAGATCTGGGTAAGAGGTTAAATCTGGATGGGTTCAGGTCCTTTACATCCACCCACCCAAGCTGAGGAAGAAGAGTTGGTGCTGTTACCAGGCCATACATTCCCACACTTTAATATGGTTTAATTGGTGCAATATGACTTAATTGGCAAAATACATTAATTGGCATTGATATAAAATGTACTCTGATATGACTGTATAGCTGAGCTGGCTGAGAAAGATGCTGGCTGAACATGTGTGCTGCAAGGTAGGTTGGAGAGCCCTCCTAGGTGTAGCCAGGTCATAGTCAGGAAATCACCAGGTAACTTCAGAGATAATAGGCTTAAGCTAAGCTGTAATGACTTTACTTTCAGACAATAGCAATGAGGAAATTTGCACTGAACCACTGATTGTTTCTTCTCACTGACCTGTGCACTGACCCCACTGTCCCCACACTTGTCCAACTATTACAGAGCTATCATGACACCCATTAACTCTTTGTCACCTAACACTAAGATTGTTATCCAATTCTGGACCTCACTATCCACTCTGCAAACTCCATTGTTTGCTCGGCCAGAGAGCCATTCATACCCATGCCCTCCAGGTAGAAATTGGATATAAAAACACCCAGTTTTGAGCAGCTAGTTTGCAGTATCTTGCTTGTTGGTGGCCACACTGTTGCTCCAATTTCTTAATGAATACTGCCCTTAGGTGTAAGTCTAAGCCACATCACTGTTTCTTCACTGCTCTCCAGATTGGTAAATATTGCCCTCATTGCCCATGAAACCTTGCTATCAACAACTTTCCTCCCTTTCTCCTTCAGCTAGCCTTGCGTGATTGTGTGAGTGCTTGTGTTTTGTGTGTGGTTGTTAATTCCCTAAATAAAATACATTTTAGCTTACTTTTGTATCTCTGTCTGATTCATCCTTGTGAAGACCCCATAAACATTGGTGGAAAGATCTCGCTAGGTTGCCCCTCTCTTGCAGATCTCCTGTCTTTGAGCTAATAATTTTCCCACCTTTGAACGGAGGTACTGGCATCACGGGTGGACCCCTGAGTCATCCATGTTTGGGGTAACAGTGCTTCTAGCTGTTTCACAGGGTGGGCCAGACCACTTCTTCCCTCCTCTTACTAGTCCAGAGTGGTTTCTGCATGCTGTTTGGAGCTGTCTTGGAGGGGGAGGGAGCTGGGCAAACCAGAGCTTTAATGAGTATGACCCCAACCCTTGGGAAGAGTTTTTTTGAAGAGCACTTCCTGTCCTAACTGTGGAGCCTGCAGCCTCCTCAGCTGGTAGCAGGCTGTCTGTTAGACCCCTGCCTTTGTCTCTGTCTGTGAAAGTCTTCCATGGCCATAAAAAATCTAACACTCTCCAGACTCTGATTTCCTCCTGCTTCATCCCCATCCACAGCCAGTGTCTACTCTTGTTCCTGTGTTGCCCTACCCGCTTGCTTACTTGAGTCTCTGGTGTCTCAACCTATGTACAACCTACAGAATTTTCCTCCACTGCTGGTTAACAAAGTAGTTGGCAGTTTTCTCAGTCTGGCAGAGAGTCAGGAGAGGAGGATGGCAGTGTGGCAGTCCCCATCACCCCCTCTTACACAGCGAGTTTGAAATAGCTTTTCCCTCAGAAAAATTACCCTTCACTTTGAAGACACGTCTCTCCACATGTATGCTTGTCTGACAATTGAGATCTGCTGGAAGGGCCCTTGTCTGTGTACCACCAGTAGGAGCAATATGGTATATGAGGACATGGAAAAGGGCTTTCTCAGCCATGGCAACCTAGTTGTGGAGCACCCTCCCATTGGAGTTCTGATTGGTGCTAACATTTGTCTCATGTTGGTGCTCATTTTCCTCTGATTCTCCCATATTAAGAGTTAGTAATCTTTGGATTCCTATACATTCTAATTGCTAGTTTGCATGTTTGATGACTCCTTTTTTTATTAGCTTTTCCTTATCCCTACACTACTTGCACCATTCTGACCTGAAGCCATTTTCTTCCCTTTGTCTCCTCCATTCGACCATCTATTTGATTATGGATGAGTATTGTAAGTAAAGCTAGTTTTTACATCTTCTACAAAGAAAATCAAGCTTATTTATTTTCTCTGCTAGGCCCTCTGTGGCTGTGAATATGTGTGTGTGTTTCTGGCGAGGTAAATGGGAATGAAGATGGGACTGATTCTTATTCAGCTGTTTCCTTGCCAATTGATTACTCTGCCTGAAAGATCCACTAATATCTCTCATATCTTCCAACACTTCACTCCATGGAATGGCCCCTGTCCCTTAATCAGTTGCACTGCTGCTGCAATTAACTTTATAGCTTCACCTGTGCCTTGAACTACAAAAAAAGCCCACATACCAGTAAACTACATACTGGGTTGTCATAGAACAGTCTCTCACAACCATGGCCTCACCTCCTGTGTATATTAATGATGAGTTTTATATCCAAACAAAGATCTTTCTTATGGAAATTTATAGCCTTCTGGGAACTGCCTACAGACCTACAATAGCTGTCTTCTAGAACAGTGAAGAGATTCCAAATGTGGCGGCTGTATTCTCAAGTAGGAATGACACCAAAGTGTTCGGTGGTGCCTTAAAGACTAACATGTTTTATTTGGTTAAGGGTTTCATGGATTCCAGTCCTCCAGCCCATGGACTTAATCAGATGCAATAGGAGTGATCACTCTAAACCTCTTTTTAACTAGATATCTGTGGCCATTTCCACACTACACTGTTACAGTGCTATTATTCCATTTTCAAAATCCTGTGGAATTCTGGGGTTTGTAGTTTACTGAGGCCAAAGAGCTCTCTAGCTGAGAATTCTAAATGCCCCTCCTTAAACTGCAAACCTCAGGGTTCCACAGGATGTTGAATGTGGAATACCAACACTATAACAGTGCAGTATAGAAATGGCCTGTGTGTCCGCATAAATTACTATAATTAAATTTAGAATTTAAACATCCTTACCAGCAAAAATACAGAACAATGATGTAGAAAAGGAACATTAAGAATGCAAAATGAACAGGTAATATAATACCATATGTTGCCAAGATTATACTTTGTTAAATATTCCCAACAGGCCATACGTTTTTACAATCCTACTTTTTAAAGAAAATTGTTCCTCTTTAGTATGTAGAATTTTTCTAAAAACGTGTTGAAGAATTGCGGAGTCTGAATCTGTGGATTCTGTATTTATACTTGACAAGAAAGGAAATATTTCTGTTAATAAATCTCTTTTAATTAACCCTGTAACTGTCTTTAGTTCTGCTATGTCAGTTTTCTCGCAAAGGATACGTTTTGTATTTTTAAAAAACAACTATCAATTGCATATCCTCTGATTTATTTCCCCTTATCATTTATTTCTATTCAGGAAATTATTTCCATTCTCTCCAACAATTTAGTGAGTGACTTTTATTGATGTGCTACAATTTCACTCCAGTTAAAACCAGTTTGTTTTTCTTGTTGCTGCAGAGACTTCTTTATAGAATTTTATAAGGTTATTACAACAATTCCTTTAATATAAGTACATATGGAGCCAAAATAAGACTAAGACTGATGATGCAAAGCACAAAGACAGCTGTGTAAAAGTATAAGAAGTGTGTTGCTTTAAGCTCCCGCAGCAGTAAGAATTCTGGAAAAAGCAGGCCTTGGAGGATAAGAAAAGGATGATGGGTGAGGAACAGCAGCCAGGCAGCTATCCCTGTTCTGCATCACAAATCACTGTTTCAAAAGCATAGCAGACATCCACAAATTTCTCAGTCTTTTCAGTTCTTTTGACCATTCTGTGCTTCAGTTCTTCTGACAATGCAAGCGTCCAAATCGTGTTGAGAGATGTACATAAAAAGACTCAAAAGATTTCCAGAATCTTGCTATCTCTGTGCAAGCAGTTAATGACAGTGATGTTAACTCATTACGGGAGAGATACTCGTTGTCCTGATAACAGCAGTATGGCTTCACATCTCTTGGTAGGTTGCTCTGTTACAGATAGGTTACTGTTACTGACCATGGGATCTGGTCCTAAAACCTAAAAACTTAAAAGCTGGTCTAAAAACTGGCCACAGGGACAGTACAGTCACATATAAAGCAGGGAATCTCTTCCTGCCCTCTCTTTGTTATATATGGCTGGTCCAGTAGAACTTAGATGACAGATAGAGACAGACAGATGCATTAACTTCCATTTGGGCTGACACCGGGGGGGGGGGAGGGGGAGAGGGGGGAGGGGGAAGAGGAAGACCTTTAGAGGCATCTGTTGTTGTGGGGTTCAGGTCCGCGCCCAAGGTTGTTTTTGATCCCATCAACTTCCCATCAGCCCCCCCACAAGCCATTTATATAATAAAGATCCCTATCTCCTGTTAATATTCAACAAAACAACAGATATGTTGTCAAAATGTAGTAACAATTTGAGGCTCCAGTGTTTCTGTGATCTACATGTATATGTGCATACACATGCACAAGTTTAATGTGATTTCTTTTTTCAAAAAGCTGCATGTATGTATGTACAATTCTTTTGTTGTTTAATATTATATGTATTTGGCACAGCAGTTGTGTTAACACTGTAGGAGGTTTGCATATCACCATTGCACCTGTGTTGCTGCATGCTATTATTAAACATAAGTAGTAAAGGCTGGTGTGTTTCGGAAGAACTAGCAAAACCACCTCTGCGTTCTTCTTGCTAAGAAAACTCTATGAAATTCATGGTGTTTCCACAAGTCGGCTGGTGATTTGAAGGTATGTACATACAGACACACAAGATGGAGTTGTCATTTTCAGAGGAACTCTCTGTTCAAGTTAGAAGAAATCATAATAAAACTTAACACACATAATTTTGATAAAACCCAGCAAGCCTCGGCAAAAATGCTCTAATTGCTTCCATGATTTAACATCTACTTTGATGTTGATCACAGTTTCTTTCTTCTTCTTAGTTAATTTAAATGTTTTGAGGTTGGCACCCCCAAATATTTAAAACTAGATGGCTGCAATTTTGATTTTGTGATTTCGTACATTTTAGGTGGGGTCTTTCTTGCCCTATTTGAACATACTAGTTTATATTTTTAATCCTTAATTTTCAGTCTGGCAATTTTTTTTTCATATTCCAATAATGGTTTTGAAGGTCTGGAGTGGTCTCTTGGAACTGAAGGAATTAACATGACACTTTTTGCAAATAAATTCATGGTGTGGGATTTTTCATCTCTGTTGATTCTACCTCCCCCACCTCAAGTTATTACAGATTGCTTTAAGCTCATGATTCTGTCACAATTGCAGCTAGAATTGGGGCTAAAGAGGATAAGTACATACTTAGCCTCTTTATTCAGAAGTAATTCCCATTTGGTTCAGCACAATGTACTACAAAGAAAACGTGCTTAGAATTGCAGTCTTTAGTTTTTAAAAAACATCATTGGTTTTTCCTGGGGTGCAGGCCCTCTTGTTACTAATTTCCATACTGCCACTTTCAATTGGCAAATGACTACCCACACGGGGTAACTGCTAATTCAGAAAATGATTAAATCAAGCTGTTCCGTAGTAGCCAATCAAGCCAGACAAGAAAGGATGACCTGTGGCTATTGCTGCCAAGCTACACTGATTGTCATAACTTATCCCTTGGAGGACTCAGACAAGGAGACAGATTGCCAAAAAGCTGTAGCTCCCTCTGAGTCTGAAGAGATGGCATCTGAAGCAGTAGAGGAACCTACTCCCCAGAAGGACATGGTAGAGGTTACAGATGCTGAAGATGACACATCCCTGTCCTGCGTTGAGAGAGGGAGAGAGGGAGAGAGAGAGAGACAGAGAGACCTATGACCTTGAAGGAGCTGCTCATAAATATTGCAGCAGTTGCCTCCCAGTCTTAGTGCTGATAACTGTCTTATCTGGTTTTCTAGTAGTACTCTCTCACATTCCTCTTTTCCACTATTTTGCTTGCTGTCTGCTGGCTCATGTATCTGGACTTCTGACATGCTAACACAGCTCTTAGACTGGCTGAAGACCGCCCTTATGCTTCTCCCTGCATCTTGCTCAGTTAACCTGTGACTGACCTGTACTGGGCTGACTACTCGACCACTCCTACACCTCAGCATGCTGCTGTGGGCACTTGCTGACCTCTGTTGAGGACACTGGCTTGGTTGGCCCGGTATGACTGGAAACAGGTCTTTCTGGAGAGGAGAAGCTCTACTGTTACAGTGATGGAGATGCTGCATCTACAGCTAGAATAGTATAACCTGATCTCTGCAGTTTTTATTTTATCTATTAAAATAGTTCAATCTTTTCTTTTATCTGAAGATGTCAGGGTAGTTTAAAAAAAACAATTTAAAACAGTAAATAACAATGATTTTATAAGATTAAAAATATATTAAATAGTTTATCAATTAAAAACCAGACAATTTAAAACCAATTAAAGCAGTGCAATCATATCACACGCACAGTTTAGGTAAAATCAGTCAGGTCTGAAAGCTATAATAAAATGCCAAGTTTTGAGTTGGCACCACAATGATATTCATTTCATTTCATCTATATACCACCTTTCTTCCAGAGTGACACCCAAAGTGGCTCACAAAAACAGTAAGTTAAAACATAACAATAAAATTTTAAACACAATTAAAAACCATTGTATTAACAGTTAAAAACTGTATAACAGAAGTTAAAAACATACAAAAGTTAAAAATAAAGTACCCCACCCTGATAAGTAGCCTCCCTACAAGCAATTACATCAAAAGGTCTTTGGCTGTCAGGAGAAGGAGAGCAGGGAGGAGGCCAGCCTAGCCTCCCATGGAGGGGAATTCCAGAGGGTAAGAGCAGTCACTGAGAAGGCTCTCTCTTGTGTCCTCATCAAACAAGTCTGTGATAGGGGCAGGACCAAGTGAAAGCTCCCTCTTATGGAATTCTGACTCTGGCAGATTAGTATAAGGAGATATGGTCTTTCAAATAGTCTGGACCCAAGCCATTATGGGGCTTTATAGGACATGACCAGCACTTTGAGTTGTGCCTGTAAACAAATCATTAGCCAGTAATGCTGTTTTAACAAGTGAGTTATATACTCTCTGTGACTGGTCCCAGTGAGCATTTTGGCCACCAGCATAGCTGGTGTACTACTATTAACTGTGAAAATCCACTCCTGGCCACTGCTGAAACGGGGGCATCCTGGCTCAGAGTTGATTTAAGGCATATGCTCAAGCTGTGAACCTGAGATTTTAAGGGACGTGTAACCCCTTCCAGCGCAAGTTGAATCCTTATTTCCTAACTTGCCTCCCAACTGACCAGGAGCAGCTCTGTCTTGTCTGCATTAAATTTCAGTTGATTTGCCCTCATATAATTCATTATTGACAGCAGAAATTGGTTCAGTATTGAGACAGGTTCCTTGGAATGGAGTTGGGTGTCATCAGTATGTTGGTGACACTGAACCTCAAAACAAATGGTTTCCTATATATGTTAAACAGCATGGGAGACGAAACTGAGGGACCTTGCAGGTCAATGGCCGTGGCATGAAACAAGAGATCTCCACTACCACCTTCTGAATTTGACCCTCCAGGGAAGGACTGGAACCACTGAAGACCAGTGCCCCCAAGTCCCATCCTAGAGAAGGAATCCAGAAAGATACAATGGGATTGTATGATATCAAAAGTCCCTGAGAGATCCAACAGGGCCCACAGAAACACACTCCTTTTGTGAAATTCCCTTATCCACCAAGAAGATGGAAGCTGTCTCCATCCCATAACAAAATCTGAAGCCAGATTGAAACGGATGTAGATAATCCATTTCTTCCAGGAATCTCTGGAGCTGCGAAGCCACCATATGTTCTAGGATCTTGCTCAGGAAAGGAATATTTGAGACTGGCCTATAATGCCAACTGTCCAGAACACAAGTCAGCAGGTACCTGCGGCAGCAGGTTATTGGCATGAGAAGTGGTTCAATAGTCTGTCCAGTCTCAGTCAGTCATGGGTTATCTGAGCAAGATGAATGGAGAAGCACAAGGGTGGTCCAGAAGTTGTACCAACAGGTCAGAGGTCCATGAGCCAGCAACAATTAAACAGAATAGTCCAAACGTAGCCAATCCAAGGTCAGGACAAAATAGGAATGTGAGAGAGTAGTGCCAGTTAACCAGATAATACAGTTGTCAGCATTAAGGCTGGGAGAAAACTGCTAGGATATTTATCAGCAGTTCCTTCAAGGTCACAGCTGCCTCATTAATGCTAATTGCATCAGCGTTTGTTATTTAACTGGCCCTGGGCACCATTTCTCCCTCCGTCTCTTAACGAAGGAAAGGGACAGATCGTCTTCAGTGTCTGCAACCTCTGCCAAGTCCTGCTGAGGGGCAGGATCCCCTACTGCCCCAGTCCCTATCTCCTTGTAATCAGAGAAAGCTGTAGCTTTGTGGCATTCTGCCTCCTCTTCCTCCTCTGAGACCTCCAGGAGGTGAGTTATGACACCAGTGTTGGCCCCAACCAGGCATCAAAAAGGAGAGCATTCCACAACTGGGGTGCCACCGAAGAGAAGGCCCTCTTCCATGTCCTCTTGCAATGTATTTCCCCTACCAGTGGAACACAGAGGAGAGCCACTCCAATAAATCTGAATGCCTGAACAGGCATATATAGCAAGAGGCACTTCTTCTGCTATCAAGATCCCAAGCTGTTTAGAGCTTTAAATGTTACTGCCAACACTTTGTATTCAGACCAGAGGTGTGGTGGCAGTGCAATTCCTTCAGAACTGGTGTTATATGGTTTCTGAATGGAGTTCCAGCAAGCAGTCTACTGCTGCATTTTGTACTAGCTGCAGTTTCTGAGAGATCATCAAGGGCAGCATCACACAGAGTGCATTGCAGTAGTCAGGATGTTAGAAGTGCATGGAATACTGTAGCTAAGTTATCCTTGTTATCCTTGACATTAATCCTTTCCATATAGCTGGCCAGACCCTGTCTCACCATTAGGTTGAGTGAGGTGTCTGGTTCAGATTTTGGTATCACAAAAGGGCAACAAACAGTTACTTGCTTTGTTATTAGTGTGTCTTCTTGGAAGGAAGGGGAGTTTGTGGAATTTTCTTCCCCAAGTGATAAAATAACTTCTCTGGCACCTTGATGGCAGGGGAGGAATGGGTGAAGGCAGGGAGAGGCACAATTTGTGGCTTTGCCTCAGGTAGCAAAATGTCTTAGGTGTCTGAAAATTGTTCAGAAACTTCTTTGGTGAAAAATACATAGCAGCTAAATTACTGCTGGATGAAAAAGTCATATTTTGCAAGTTTTGAAAAACAGGAAGCCCCTTACCTTTCAATGCCCTGTTATCTGATGACTCACTCTTTCGATGTGTCCAAATTCCAAGTTTTTCTAATTTGACTGGGGTTCCACTTTTCAGCATTCTTCTTGCCTTCAGAGGCTCACTTGAACCACTCACTTGAGCGCATTGCTTGGAAAGCGAGCTGAGGGGGGCGGGGAAAGGCGCTAAGCTGGCTGAGAGATTTGCAAGCAGTATGTGCACAGTCAATCCAAACTGAGCCTCCATAAGTCCTTCATGCTTCCCACAGTACAGCATGTGGGTTCTGCTTTTCAACCAATTCTGTTTTTTTGACTGTGCCCAGGTACCAAAGCTGTCAAATAAGTGGGGGAAGCCTGTAACTATGCTGATTCTCAGTTTGTTTCTGCACTCAAGCTGGTTTTTATCTTTAATTAGCTCAAAATGGCTAAGGACTGTTTTCTCCTGTGTGAACTGGCTCAGCTATTGTGACCAAAATCACAGGCCACACCCCCTCTCCCCTTTCCTCTCCCCTTTCCCTGTTGCTTGAAGTCAGGCAAATGGTAAACACCACCTAGTTTGTTTTCTTTTGGGCACTGGTCAAAACTATTTTATTTGCCAAGTTTTAATTATGTTTTATTACTTAATTCCTTTAAAATTTTTCTGTTTTTAAATTGTTTAATCTGGCTTGCATTGCTTTTATTGACTTTATGTTTCTGTGTAAATCATTCTGGGATTCCTCACAGGTTGAAGAGTGGTAACTAGCATAAACTTTAGTCACAGAAAAGAAAAGGATCAAATATGGACAGCAGGCAGAGAGGCAGGAAAAAAAGGAAATAGCAAAAGGAAGGAAGGAGGGAGGAAAACACTGTCTATACAGACGATAAAATTATACAAAGTGAATGTAAGGAAGTGCACAACTCTCTTGTTGCAACTGCTGCATTGGTTGCTGGTTTGTTTCCAGGCAAAGTTCAAAGTGCTGATTATGACTGTTAAAGCGCCATATCACTCAGATCCAGGTAATCTGGAGCACTGTGTTCTCTCCTATGAGCCTGTGTTCTAAGGTTCTCTGCAGAGGGCCATTTCCCTGTCTCACCACCCTCACAACTACACCCGGGGAGAACACGGGAGAGGCCCTTCTCAGTGGCTGCTCCCAGGCTCTGGAACTCCCTTCCAAGAGAGGTTATACTGGCATCCTCCTTACATCATCTTGCCTTCACTTTCTCTCTTCTCATCAAGCTGCATTGTTGCATCACTCCTGCCTGATCTGAGGCTCCTTCTGCCTCCTTGCTTGGCTAGCTTGCCTTCCTTCTTTGTATATGTCTCCCTTCTCCCTTTCCTCCCTTCCCAATTTGTTCTCTCTCTCTCTGTTTGAGTGCTCTGCTGAGCCAGACTCCATCCCTTCTCCTAGAGGAGCTCTTGAATGAGATGGCGAGATGGCAGCAAGAAGGCAGTGTAAGCAAGGCAACATCACACATTTTAAAAAACCCTCAATGTTTTAAAAATCCATTTGGCCAGAAATTTTAGATCTGAAAAAGAGGACATGTCTGGGGAAAGGAGGAAGTGTGGTAATCCTAAGAACAATGGTGTGCTATTTATCTGTATTTTGTAAATTTGTTGTTTTGAATAGCTGTTTTTTGGTTTTAATTTAACTAGTTTAATTACATTTTTAACTGTTGTATTTGGTGTAGTTTAAAGTGTAACTGTATAGTTACACTTTATAGTGTAACTATACAGTAATAGTAAAACAGTAAAAATAGTAACAGTAATAACAAAAACAACAACAATAATAATACTAATGCATATGTTCAAATTGTTTTCTGCATAGTATTGAATAAAGCAGAGCCAGACTGTACTCCAACATATTCTGATTGCTTAAAGCAATTGACCTCCCTGTGATTTAAATAGTTTAATTCAATTCAACAGCACCACTCTGGCTCTGCATACAGATGTCTGCCCATGCAGCTTGTTTAATAGATTTGTATAGCATCGTTTGACTGAAATCTCAGAGTGACTCATACCACTTACAGAGTACAAAGGATACATTACAAGCCATATATTTAAAACCGGACCTATTGGAACAATGACCTGAGGTTTTGTTTGCCCACCTCTCATTCTCTGCTGGATCCTTTCTGACAGGGCAGTTGGTGTTAGTTGCTGACAATATGTGAAGATAAACTCCCTGGCTACTAAACTGGGATAGCAACCATGTTCTCATCAGCACTTTGTCCATGTAGGAACATGGTCACTGAAAATGTTATCCATGTGTGAACTCCTTTGTCTCAATTGGGACATTGCTCTTTTAAGGGCTTTCCTTCTCTTGCCATCAGTGACTAGTAAGGATTATTCATGGCAGTGTTAGTCTGGATCAGTATGCAAAGGGATATTGTAGCACCTTTAAGACCAAGTGAGAGAAAAGGGGTTGTAGCATAGTTTACTAGACTGAGTCTGCTTCATCAGATGGATGGAGTGAAGTGCCTATGAACAGACATTTATGCCCATCAGTAATCAGGTGTGTGTGAATAGTAATAAAAATGCAAAACTTGTGGTTGTGGTGATGACATGACAAGTTCAGTTTTAATGATGGTTGTTGGGGGACAAATTTGGGAAGAAAAACATTGCCTAAAGCCAAGATGAATGGATAGCCATATGAATGATGAGGGGAGTTATAGGAAAATAGCATGATGCTGGCTAGGAATCAGAATGGAATTGTGCTAAAGAGAGCTCTATGAGGCTAGGGTGTTAACTAGCGTTATGATATGCAGTGTGCCAGGAAACCATTGTCTCTGTTTCTCTTACGAAGTTCTTTGAACCTTTTTTAAATTTGTAAATTTTTAATTTTTTTACTTTTTGCTCAAAGACTGCTGTTCTGAAGTCTGAGATAGAATGTCCAGGAAGACTGAAGTGTTCTGCAACTGTTTTTGTGAATTCCCATTCCTAATGTTTGATTTATGTCCATTTATCCCCAGCTCGGAGACTTGCTGCCATGAGGGCTCTCCTGCTCATTTTATCACAATTCCTTTCTGATTCCCAGCGAGCACTGTACTACTTTCCAAAAACTTCCTCCATCATTCATATGATTACCTACTCATCTTGGCTCTCAACTTTGTCCCGCAATGGCCATAGTTAAAACTGAAGTTGTTGCTTCATTCCCATATCCACAAGTTTTGCATTTCTATTACTATTCACCACACATCTGCTCACTCACAACCATAAATCTCCATAGGCACTTTACTGCATGCATTTGATTAAGCAGACTTAGTTTATGAAAGCTTATGTTGCAACCTTCTTTCTCTCAGTCTCAAAGGTGTTGCGATATCCTGTTGCATAGTAAGGATAATAGTGATGCTCTCATGTATATGTATGAATGGTGACATGAGTACAAGGACATCCAAGGATAACACTGATTGTGCTGAAATGGCCTGCCACTCCTGTAGTAGCCTTTTTATGGATTATGCTTGAGGGCATAATCCATAATTTTCCCACACACCATGTTTGTAAATTGCCAACCAAAGCTTAGCAGTAACTTAAAATTAGAATGTTAATGTTGTATGTACCCCACTGTGCTGGGCACTGAGAAATTCTAGGGGCACCATTGCTACTTAGATTTGTTTTCCTGTAGAGGACTGAGCACTAGAGACTAACAGTGTGTTTATAATGTTTGCTTTCTTTTTCAATATGTTCATTGCTGTTACACACTTTCAAGTTAAGTCCACCCCATCATAGGGTTTACTTGGCAAGATATATTTACAGGAGGTTTACTATTGCCTTCCTCTGAAGCTGTTACCCTGATTTCTGGGGTCCTGTGCGGGACACCTCAATGTGCTCCAAATAATGGGGAATGAGAATTAGCCAGAGCACAAGCTGTAGCACTACAAGAGGCAGGGTAACCTAGCGAGATTGCTAAACCCATTTTTTACAGGGTCATGCCAAGCCAAAAACCAAGCAAAATTGTCTAATAAAATGATTTTATTGAGGGGAATTCACTCATGCATGCACACAAGATACACACAATCACACATTCACACAAGAGCTATCTGAAAGAGAAAGGGAGGAAAAATTATAGAGAGGCTGAGGGGTTTGGAGGGATTTATAATTACCAGTCCAGAAGAGTAGTGAAGAGTAGAAATGTATTTTGGCTTAGGTAGGACCTAAGGGCAGTTCTCATTCAGGAGCCAGACGGACAGAGTAACGGGTAGATCTTCAAGAGACGGCACCGGGCCTCCTCAAATCAGGGGTATTTGTACCCCGAAAATGGCTTGTGGCTGTGAAGGTTCCAGATGCAAGACAAAGGGAACCTGTTGTGGACAATGGGTCTTTTGCCTGTTGATGGGCTTAAGTGCTTTGATTGACAAAGACATGATGAATGTTGTAACAACTGTCTATTGTGGGTGTCATGAGGACAGACAAAAGAATCCAAGCGTACAAGGGATTGATCTGTCAATCAGTGTCCTGGTGGGCTCCTCACAGTTGGATTCCTTGGAAAAGTCCAGCTTCTATTTAAGCCTATTATCCACAGGAATGATGTGTATTTGCCTGACAAATGACTCAGTCTTACCTGGAGGAATTTTGGAGTTGACCTATGCTTCTCACATTTATAGTCAAATTCTTTCCCTCCCTCGGTTTGACCTCTCTGTCACCTTTCAGGCTTGAATTTGATATCAGAGTCAATAAAATGTGTTACCAGTTACATATGATGCCAATTAGGTGTGGTGCCCATCCAAACCATACTGATATTGGGGACCCCCAAAGCGGGGCCTTACAGCTGAGAGTGTGTGCTTGCTCCAGGGTCACCCAGTGGATTTCCAGGACACAGCAGGGATCTGATCTGGGCTGTCTTAGAGTCCTAGTCAAAAACACAAACCACTATACCGCTACCATACTGGTAGTTTTGAGTATATGTAGATTGGAGGAAAACAAAATTCACCATCCTATATCAGAACGAAAAAGAGATATTTACATCCACAAAGTCCTTCTTTTCCTTCAGCAGAGAATCTTCTGCTTTTATCTCTTATTCCACTATCTTTCAAAACTCAAACACCGTTTACATGGGGGTGGGGGAGTTCCCTGCTGGCTCTTCTCTTTGTCTGCGGGTGAGCCGTGATCTATAGTGTCCTTTGCTGAACCTCTCATGGATCACCTATTCAAAACAATGAAGATGATTTTCCAATTAGGTCTCATTGACCAAACATCAACACTGACACTGGGTCATTAGTTGGTAAGAAAAAGAATCAGACTAGCGACCTGTAAGTCCAGTATTATAGAAGCAGCCATATGATCAAATGTATGCAAACACATTTGAAATGATTGCCAGTTTCCCCACTGTTTCTGCTTTGTTTCCAGACTTTGCCATTGCCTGTCGTAGAATATGTATATAGTGGAGTAATCAACAGATGCTTACCAACCAGCAGTTTTACAAGCCTTTGCCTTTCTTTAAGAAAATATGGTTGAATAGAGACCTTTCTTGGGATATTCCAGATAAAAGTGAGTGAATTGTAGTTGAAATGTTCTATAAAGTACCATAAATTTTAATTTTTTTACACATTTGTAATGATATTGGCCACAATTGACAAGACAGGTATACGTTGCTGTATTTAAATAAGACAGTTCTGTCATTTAACCACTTAACTGAATAAGTAGTTATAAAATTTAAATTTCTATAAAATTTAGATTAAGTAGCAAAGTGTGAAATCTTGGTGTAAGTTTTGGATGGAATTATAGAGAAAAGTCATTTTGAACATTACTTTTTCCACTTTCTTTTAAAAACAGCTTGAAAAAAAAGAAAAGAGGACCTTAACTTTCTTAAATTTCTTCCCTACAAATATTAAGCCCTTTTATCTTCCTAACAGATGAGGTTAAAGTACTGTAGCCTGAATGGAAATCTTATTCTCATTCATTTTTCTCCACTTCTCACAATAAAATAATTTAAGTGAACTCAGTATTTTGAAACCACTAGCCTAAATACCTTAAAGGCACCATTTCCTGTCTGATCTTGGATGCTAAGGAGGGTTAGGCCTGGTCAATACTTGGATGGGAGAGCACCAACAAATACCAGGTACTGTAGGCTATATGTCAGAAGAAGGAATTGGCAAAACTACCTCTCAGTATTCATTGCCTGAGAAACTCTATTAAAAACATGAGGTTGGCATAAGTGGACAGGTGAGTTGAAAGCACATGTACACAGACACAGATTTAATGTGAAACTATGAAACTAGCATCCAGCTATTTTCTCAAACCACTTTTGTGCCAACAGTACCATCTGCTGGACATCTTCAATACTACATTGAGAGAAGAGAAAGTTTTATATTGAACTGCTTGTAACATAAAAAATGAATTAATTGACTTCAGCAGCAAATGACAGGATAGAGATAAAATGAGAGAAAAGTTATGGGAGTTAAACAGACACGTCAAGCAACTCCAACACCAACTCCAAGCAAAATTCCTCAGGGAACTCCTCTATACTCGTAGATGTGTCCCCAACTCAATTCTATTACTGGAAACAGGAGAAAGCCCTCTCTCTCAACAAGGGCCTGGATGCTAGCGTTCAAACAATGGCTTAAAGTATTTGTCTTTCAGTGTCGTAAAGGTCTCGTAGGCCACTTTCCATTGGATAACTATGTCAGCAGGTGGTCTAAGTACATAGCCCAAAAAGTGGTCACCATCAGCCTCTCTCTATCCTTGCTCCTTAAGTTGGGTCATGAGATAGCACTAAAATCTATTAGGTAAAGACTATGGGATATCACTTTTTGCAGTCTTTGGGCAAATTCCATCTCATCCTGTTCAACCAGTGCTTTAAATATTCAGTGTGTGTTGTCAGGCTACTTATTTAAATAACTTGACTGTGCCAAACTATCACATACTATTTACTAAGGCCAGATGTAATGCTTTTCCCTCAGAATTACTTTTTGACAGATTTGCTGGGTTGCCCACTTCCTCAAGGCTTCGTCCTTGTGAGTCACAAGATATTGAATCAATGTCACATATTTTGCTATCTTGTATTTTCTATAGTCAGAGTCGCTATCATTTGATTTCTCCCTTATTGAGCTGTATGCTGGGCCGTTCAGAAAAATTCTATGTAAAAATCCTGTTGGAGGACGTATGTCTGAATGTAACTCTATCAGTTGCTAAATTTCTATCATTAGCTATTAAGATCAGAGAGAGAAGTATCAAAACTCTGTTGAGATACTGGCAATGCACTTTAAGATCAATCCAATTCTATTGTTTTAATGAGATGGAATTAATGAACGCTTATTCATATTTTACCTAATAATCCATGTTGTCTTTGATTTTAGTTTACTTCATGCATTTTTATACTATTTTATGCATTTATGTCCCATTTTATGCTTTTATATCCTGTTTATTATCTATCTTACTTACATACTTATATCCTATTTTTAGTTGGGGTATTTTCTCCATACCGTACCATTGGATGGTTCACTATGTTGGATCTATGGACCATAAATAAAGTTTGGTTTGATTTGATTTGAAAAAAATGAATTCAAGAATCAGCAAATAGGCAATTTTATCAAAAATACCAAATCTATGATCAATAGGAAGCAATACAACTAGAAGGATCCTCAAGCAGGATATTTTATTTGTAAAAACAAAACAAAACAAGTCCTGAATGAGGTACACTCAAGAGTAAATGGTATAAAACTGGTCATAGGAAAAAGGTATTACTGATAAAAGGTGATGACAAAGGGCTACATCCAGTTGTTAAACTGAACTAAAGTAAGCCAACTGAACCAATGGGATTTGCAGAAGTGCTGATTTAACAACCTTCATTCATTCAGTAGATCTGCTTTGGGAGGTAACAGTTCTAGTTAGCCCTTCTAGTGCAATCATTTTAATCTCACTTTCAGATAATTTTCAGAAAAATAACATCTTTCTAAAATGATAGAAGTGTTCATGGTGAAAAATTTTCTCTCTGTTCCCTTGCTCTGTGGCTACCTGTATCTGCATTCATGGTCTTTCTATGCTCTTATTTTAGTTCGGTTTGTCTGTTTCTTACACAAAAACTGGTCATCTTCGTTCCAAGATTTGATTATTTTGGGCACTACAGGTGTTAATGAATACCAGCAAGGGCCAGTGGTTTAAACATTGGATTATGATCCTTGAGATCAAAATTCAATTGCTGCTCAGCCATGGAAACCCAGAAACCCTCAGCCTCAGAAAACCCTGTGCCTTAGGGTCGCCATAAGCCAGAAATGACTTGAAGGCACACAGCAACAACAACAAATCAATTTTACTAAAGATGGATATGCTAAGAACATAGGAAAGGGCCTAAGGCTGAGTCAAACCATCAGTTCAGTTTATTGAGAAGGAAAATAAGAACTCAGGAGGAAAATAGGAATATTTGGAAGCAGTGTGGGGTTCTGGGGTGCTTGTGGAGATGTTGGTATTTTCATGTCTTTTCTTGTGTTGTGGGCTTTCTTTGTGGTTTGAAGGCAAAAATTGGCCCAAAATTGGGCTGAACTTTCAATTCTTTACGAGGGCCTTGGAGCATAAGTGACTGGGAGGGATGGTTTCATGGGCAAGAAAAGGGGGGTCCAGCAGCTGGATGCAGCCCATAGGCTGCACTATGTCCAGCGCTAGATGAAGCATTCACTTCAGTTCATTAAGTTTTTTTTAAACTGGGTGCCATCAACATGCTGACACCCAGCTCTGACGTTGTCATCAGAATGAGGTGAAGCTGTGCAGATGCCAGAGCATCTGAATGCTGTAATGGGCTGGAGAGGGCCAACAAGCTGAAGGTGAAAGTCAACAAGAAAGAGGCTCTGTGGTCCATAGTTCCCATATGGAAGAACCAGGAAAGTAGCCTGTTCTAAATTCCGCTCCCCATGAAGGAACAGACCTATAGCTTGGGAATATTTATGGATTCATCATAGTCACTGGAGGCTCTAATTGGTGGCTCAGAGGTTTTAACAAACTTTGGTTGCCCCATCAAGCCAGCCTCAGTAATTCGTGTGCTAGTAACTTCCCTTTTAGATTGTTGAAATGTACTGTGTATGGGGCTGTACTTAAGAACAACAGGCATGGTACAGCTAGTATAAAACGCAGTGGTTGGATTGCTGGCAAGAACATGATATAGATAATATATTACATCACTTTAAAAGAATTACACTGGCTGCCAGTGTTTGCACTGGCAAGTTATGGGCTGTTTCCAGTCAGATCATTGTGGCTGATGATTTTCAAAGCCCTAAATGGATCTTAAACATTTGAGGGAGTGCCTTTCCCTTTATAGTAAGTCACAGTCATTTTGATTTGCTAGTGTGTGGGCATGGGATGTACTCTAGCCAAGGTCCTACATCATGAGATGTACTCTAGCCAAGATCCTACATCAAGCAGGCAGAGTGGCAGAATGTAACACTCCACTTATGCAGTTCTGTATTCTCCTTACCATGGCAGCTGTCAAACACTGGAAGAGGCTGTTGCTTCTGCTGCTTACTGGTAGGGAGGGGACAGTGGAGGAGCCAGTTCAAACAATGAAGAATCAGCAGGTCTCAGCTTGTGAGGGGGAGAAATGAAGATGTGTTCCCAGATGGAGTACACTCCTTTTCCCTTTCCCTTAGAGCCTAGAACAGGTGAATCTTCATTGTCTGAACTGCCTCCCCATTCTCCTGTAATTATCAGCAGCCGTGGACCTTCCCAGAGACTAACAACTGCTCAGGGGAAGGTTTTGGCTGGAGTGCAAAGAGCAGCCCACTGCACATATTCAAAAAGTGTTGTAGCCACATTTATATGTGCATATGTCACTGAGAGGCTGCTGTTCTCTGTGTCTCACTGTTAGGAGCAGCATACCACTTGCAGATGTGGATAAAGACTTTCTCAGTTGTAGTGCCTTGGTTATGGAGTCCTTGGAGATGTGACTAGCACCAACACATGCCTCATTTCCACTGTTAAAATCTGGCCATTCACCATATATTTCGAGCCTGGCGAAATTATGTTTTCTGGTTTTCTTTTGATTGTTGAGCTATAGGTTCTTTTAAAATGATTGCATCAATTGTATTTCACCCTGAGATTTTCTGATATGGGGCTGGCTAGGAATCTTTAAGTCAATCTATCAAATCTATCTGTTGGTTATTTTAGTTGATATCATTAGCATTCAAAGATAAAACACAGTGCCTGCATTGTGTTCTGAACCTCTTCTTGTAGTGTTAATTGCTATGTCCTTCATGGCCGTGAACATTTTTGTTCATAGCAGTGAAGTATTTATGCAGTGCTAGTTTTGAAAAGCAGGTAATTAAAAAAAAACAGAAAGGACACCCTCCTGCTCTTCTTCTTTCTCCTGGGGCCTATAGTATGTGTATGTTTTAAGGGGAAAAAAAGTATTTCTTCATTGTGTGAATTTCTGTTGAGGTAAAGCCAGTGCTAAAGCAATACTTCACAAAAAGTTGTACATCCCATCTGAGCTATTCACTATAGCAGAGCACTTTCTATATTCCCTTGCATTTCACTGTAGTACTAGCAGTGGTTTTTGGAAGTATTGTTAAAAGTGCAAATCACTGCATGTAGTGCAAGTCACTTCTTAATTGCGTAGAATCACTGTGCTGAATAAGACCTGGTCTGAAATAGCTTTTCTTTGCAATATTTAAAGGACAACCCTGTTAATCATGTTACTATTATTTCCAAGACACAAGAATTAATAATTTCACTTTATTCTGTTATATTCAGACAGCTTGTAGAGTAATGTGTCCAGTTTGGGGCACGGCACTCTGAGAAGCATGGAGACAAATGGAGAATGATTCAGAGGACAGCAGTTGACATGGCTGGAGGTATAGAAAACCCATCCTATTAGGAAAGGCTGAAAGAACAAGGTGTCTTTAGCTTGGAGAAGGAAATACCTTAGAGTCTATCATGCAGAAGAAGGCAAAGACTTGTTTTCACTGCAAAAGATAAGAAGGCTAGATCTAATCAGCTTAAGTTGAAGAAGAGTAAATTTTGGTTGAATGTTAGGAGAACCATCTTAGAGGAAGGAGCAGATGACAATTTGAACAATTATTAATGTTGTTGTGATTGCCAAGCTTTGTCAAAGGCTGTACTCAGACACACAGGCTCTGGAACTTGCTGGGTTGGGGGTGCTGGCTATCACTTCAAATAGACCAGAAGCAACGATCTAGACTCAAGTCTATTGATTTGGACTCAAGTCGGATTTAAGTCGTTTCAGCGATGTGACTTGGCAATAAATGATGCACTGACTCAACTTCGGACATATATTTTTAGTGACTGAGTTGCTGCCCTTGGTTCAGTAACCTTACAACTTTGAACAACACTTCCATCTCTTTTTGCCTACTGGGCACATGACAATCTGTCTCAAGCCCAAAATGTGGGCACATTTCTTAGAGGGGAATAGCAAATGTGTTTGGCAATGAGCTTGAGGTGGGCTTGAGGTCCGCTCAGCAGCCTGTCTCTGCTGCTCTTCGGAGGAGCTTTCTTAAACTTTTCCTAAGAACAGAAGACAAACTCGCCCTCAGAGTGCAGGTGCATTGTCAAGACACCAGGGCCCACCCAGCCTCACTCCTCTTTATATCCAGGTCTGAACAGCCAGGGATATCTCTGGATCAAGCCAGGGCTATGGCAAACAGGTCTGCTTCTATTCTCCCTTCCTTAGAAAGCAGCACCCTTCTCACTTGTCCCCCACTGGCGTCTTTTCCCAAGGTTATTTCCCTCTGCCGCTTTCCATAAATCTGCCCCTTTTCAGATATAAGGACAAGCAGTGATTTCTCTCTTCAATGAATGTGGTACAAATGGTACTAATGGTAGCGTGTGTAGCCCAGTACAGCTTGAAGAGACACACTCTTGAAGCAGCTTTTATAAAAAGAGATAAACAAATCTTTATTAAACACACTGTCAAGGTAAAACATATTTTGTAATTAAGATTCATAAACCAACACAACACTTCTCTCTCAAATCCAGACATATCTTCTCTTCATCCACTCTCTCTGTTCAGAACCTCAACTACCCGTTTTCCGCTACATTTCCGTTATTCCTTTCTTCCATCTAGCCCCTCCCTTTGGCTATCTGGGATTCTATTTGCTGCAGCCAATCATTTTGAACCCCCGGGGTTGCCATGGTGCCTCCATTACCAAGGCCCTCCTTCCAAGGTTCATCACATGCATGTCTCAGAGAGGAGCAACAAATGCGTCAGGCAACAGACTTGAGGAGGAAGGATCCTTCTTTCTAAAGCTTTTGAAGCTTCAGTAATGATGAGTAAGAAAGATCCTGTTCCTCATTTCTGAAGCTGCAAACTCTGGCACAAAAGCCTCCAGCTTCAGGAAGTGGGAGTAAGAAGGATCCTATTACCATCTTCTGAAGCTGCAGATAGCAAAATCGCAAATGTGGAGGGCCAATTCTGCATAAATTGTCAAAATTGACTTTATTTGACCCTATCCAGAAATTCTGGAATATAAGTTGGGGTATAAAGTTGGTTCCCAGACTTAAGACTTGACTTGAAAGTATCTTCATAGACTTGAGACTTGAAGTAAAAGATTTAAATATATCACTGAGCAGAAGCAAGTGACTGGTCCAAGAGGAAGTCAAGAAAATAAGAGGGGACCAAGAGAGCCAGAAGCTGTTCCATAGCTTAAGTAAGACAGGAATCCAGGAATTAGTGTCAAGGGGATCAGGGCCACAAGTCAGTATAGAGTGGAGTTAGCCAAGAGTCAAGATCAAAAGCGGCAACTAGGGGGCGAGAATAGTCATTCATAAACAAGATACATGACACAGACTGGCCAAGATGCTACATCAAGCAGGTGGAGTGTATCATTCCATCCAAACAGTTCCACATCTTTGCTTACCCCAGTGCTGTCAAGCCCTGAGAGGGGCTGCTGGTGTTTATTGGTGGGGAAGCATGGGAGGGAGGGAGGGGGCAGGTAATACAGATGATGAAGATGCATCTGCTCTCAGGTTAGGGGGGAAGGGGGAGTGAACTCTGCTTTCCCTCCTCTTTGGAGCCCAGAACAGCTGAATCTTCATCCATTGAATTGCCTTCCCCTTACTCCCCATCAGTAAGCAAAAACAGAAGCTGTGGCCACTCCTAGGGCTTGGTAGCTACTGGCTTGGACACAAAGAGCTGGAGAATAGCTCTTTGTGCTCTGCCCAAAGAGAGACATATATGCAAATAAGCCACACTTACACGTGTTAATGTCATTAACAGGACCCTGCCCACTGAGAAAGCTCTGAAGTAGGACTTTATTGGGCTATGGAGTGGCTCTTGAGTTAGCTGAAAGACTCCATCCAGGATGGTACTGTTTTAAAATAGGATTCAGAAGACAAAACAGATAATGAAAATAATCTTTATCTATTCTATTTAAAGAGTAACAAACAATATATTTATATCAGAACAATATTAAAAAAGGGAAACATAGTCAAAGTTTTAAAATGAACAAGAGCAATAAGGCAAGTAAATAATACAAAATAGCAAAGATACCAAACAGTAAAAACACCACAATGAAGCAGGGTCAAACAGGATACAGTACAAAAGAGAAAACAGCAGCAGGTAAACTCACTGTAGAAATCTTGCCTTATAGAGGCTCCACAGCTGATTCAGATAACATATACAGCTGAAGGTCATTTCTATCTCAATAACACACTATTATCCCTATAATGACCAAAGTTGTGGATCTTGTCCATTTTCCAACAAGTACTGACTGTTACATGGCATCTACAATCCATAGAGATCAGTCTGCCAGAGAGCCCTGGTTCATAGTGGCATCATCAGCCATGTTTTACTTGAGTGGCCAGTAATTTGGAATTATTAAATTCTATGCCTCCATCTCTGTGTCTCATGTTATTTATCAAACAGTATCCACAAGGAATGGCATAAAGAAACTCATATTGCCTGTATCATTGCTGCAGCACTGGAATCGTAGCTTAACTTGATATGCGTATAGAAAAGACAGGATGTTAGCAGACAAACCAGAAGTCCCAGTGCTTGTCTTCCAAATGCAACTGACTCTGCAGCTGCCCACAGCTTGCAAAGTAGTGTTTCTAAGCATATCATCCGTGTGTGTGTGTGTGTGTGTGTGTCTGTGCTTTGTGTTGCCTGTCAACTTATGGTGACCTCATGAATCGAATACAGCTTTCTTGGGCAAGGAACACTCAGAGGTGGTTTTGCCAGTTCCTTCCTCTGAGATATAGCCTGCAGCATCTGGTATTTATTGATGGTCTCCCATCCAAGTACTAACCAGGGATGACCCTGCTTAGCTTTCAGAGGGGATCTGGTGCTTTTGGAGTATTTAGGCCTTCCTATCATCCATATTCTCCTAGAAATTATACCAAGTTCTGTTTTTTCTTGGCTCACTGTACTGGTCAGATGGAGCAAAGAGAAGTAGTTATTAAAGAATACCACTTGGTACTACATCCAAAGAAGTAGGTTTATGTCCATGAAAACTCAAGCAAAAATAAAAATCAGTTAATCTTAAAGGTGTTGCCACATCTTTCTTTCTTTCTTTCTTTCTTTCTTTCTTTCTTTCTTTCTTTCTTTCTTTCTTTCTTTCTTGTTCCCTTCCTTCCTTTTTCCTCCCCCTTCCTTCCTCATTTTTAAATAGTAGGTAGAAGTACATCTTAAATTACTATTCTTGCTCTGGGGAAGCTTGTTTCCAGCTGCTTATACTTGTCCTTTCATTTTGCATTTTGTGTACAGTCATCCTTCCTGCCATAATAAGAACAGGAACTTCTCCTCCTCGTCTTCCATAGCACCATCAATGTACAAAGTACTGTACGAAAGTGGAACGATGAAAAACATACACTAGTGCCAAAAATGTAAAACCTACATTTAGATTTTAGTTGTTGTTACAAATTTCTCAGCTGATATTCTGGAAGTTGGCATTGCTTACATTCTGTTGTACATTCATTTTAATAATGCACTGAGGCCAGTCTAGAGCAGCTGTATCCTATGTAACGTATTTGACAGTTAATAGTGCTAACTGTAATGATGGGAATTGCATATGCTGTCACGTAATGATGAAAAGTTCTATACCAAACCATGTGTATACAGTATGTGTTTAAGGGAGCTGTTATTAGTCTATGAGGAGAGGGAGGGACCAAGAGAAAAAAAATAATTTTGTTCCCTCTCCTGGCCTCCTGACATGCTGAGACAAACCAGGCAGGCTTGCTTGCTCTGTAATTTTTATGAACATCAGGGAGTTGTTGTTGGGGTTTCCCCTTTTGTATTCTCATGGAAATGTTGTATTTAAAATGCAGATTATCCTCTCACCCGAGAGTTTATTCTTGCTTCAGCCTCAAGGCTGGTGAAGCTGTCTTGTGGAACCAGAGGCCTCCCCTGCCTCCTGAACACTGCTGTGAGAGAGGCAGGTGTGCTGTGTTGTGGTAGGGCTAAACAGGAGAACTTTGAGGAAGAAGGATCCAGTGGCAGAATTCAAAGGAAAGTGTGTGTGTGAGAGTGAGAGAGAGAGTGAGAGAGAGCACAATTCTAGTACGTGTAAATTTTATTTTCAGTACCACAGCATCCATTTAAAATAGTCAAGGAATCCATCTGTGGACCTGAGATGTGTCATGATAGACCTGTTGAGGACTGAGCCTCTGTGTGCCCTTGTCACTGAGCAGTGTTCCACGCCTTCTGTGGCTGTGAAGTTGCCTGCAGGCTCAACTCTCCTTCCTTTGTGATGGAATGCAATTTATTCAGTGGGAGGACTCCATGCAGAGTTTTTTTCTCCCCCCATGTGGGATTCAAATTGCAAAATGAGCAGGAAAATGCTAGCTTAATCCATCATGATTACCTGTGAACCCTAGGGTGGGGGCTGGAAGGCCTTGCTCTGAAGTCTCTCATTAGCTAACATATAATTTTTGCTGAGCGACTGCCATGGTATTAAGTTACAAGGGCTGCTAAGTGTATTAAAAGTTTAAATTTCTGTAATTCAGGCCGGGTTCAGAAATCAGCCAAGCTGCTTGCAAATGTATACTCAGCTCTCATCTTGAGTCTGTATTCTCAGTCGTGGAACTCTCATACAGGTAATGCAAAGAAGGCAAACATGTTCTTGGGCTTGAAAAGTGGATTCATAAATGAAACTCAATAACAGAACCAGCCAGGCTTAATTGGCTAGTTTATTCCATTCTGCAGTACTCATTCATAAGGATGGTATTTTGGGCAAAACTGTTGTGTTGGGATTAATGTTTGTTACATTTCTTCAATATAAATGTACACACACACACACACAGTTTTAATAGAGAACAGTTCTCTCCTACCCAAAGCAGAAATAAGTCACCATGGCAACCCCTCAGAGTCTGTGGGTACTCTCTCGCTGCTGCTTGTAGAAATATCCCTCAAACTTTAAAAAAAAAAATCTGAGAAATTTTAGACCTCTGGGCAACGTACTTCATAAGGAGATCTGCATAGGGATTTAGAAATAAATTTGTAGTTTATTAAAGCTATTATAAAGAAGGCTTGGGCTAAGGTCACCAGACAGATCCTCTGACCCATTATGCTGGTTCATAGATCCCCTCGCTCAGACCAGCTAAGCAAGTTTACAATTTCCTATGGAAATCTTTTGATCCCACCTTTTGATCCTTCTTTGCTTTCATTGCCAGTCTCAATGGAAAATGTATATTTAAAAATGAGAACAGGACAACATAAACTTCTCAAATTTGTAGTTCAAATGCCAGAAACATTTTTGCCATGAAAATGATACTGTATTGCTGATTAATGATGAGAAGCTGATGCAGGTAGAAGGAGTGACAACCAACAATCACATGAATTTTGACTGGAGATTAAAAACACTATAGCTGTATAGTGTTGGCTTGGCATGTGGCATAGATCAAGCAATTTGGTGACCCACCAGTCACCAAGTAAGCCCTACCCTGTGTCCCACATTCCAGGGAGCAATCATGCTGTCACAGTTGAAATTTGCATGTGGGCATACCACATCACGTGGTTTCTAAGCTACCTGGGAGTGAGGCAAGTCCTTATTTCCCAGCGTGGGCCTGACCTGTTCACCTACACCCTCAAAAGAACCCCAGTGGGCATTAAAGGCTTGCAGGCCCTGAAAACTGTATCTTGCTCCATACCACACCATCACCAGTGGAGGACATGTAGTGTTCCATCTCACTGATCTATCACAGCTGCAAGTACAACCAGATCTCATACTGGCTCCCATGAAGCCATGTGTTCTGCTCTAGTCTAACAAGTGCATCCATCTTGTTAGTATAGGGACTTGGGAAGGAAAGAAAGGTTTAAGAGCTGAATGAGCCAGCTTCCATGCCAGTCACAGTCAACAATTTCCTTGCTCACCTCCTGCCTCGCTGTATCAAGCTTCTTGGGATCAGTAGCTTCTCTCCAGCATTGCTGTTCTAGCAGATTGGACCACAAGAGTGTGGTATGTGGACGGTGATTGCACAAAATATGCAAATTTGCTTTGGCAGCCAATATCAAGTCTTGTGTGAGACCAAGTAATTGTTCCTCAACTATATGACCAAAGTGGTTTGGTGTCCTGTTCTTCCCACCAGACAAAAGATGGTAGGTGGTAACAAGTCTCATAACATTCTCCTGTGTCCCAGTTCCACGATCTGGCTGTGATTTTCCAAACAATATACCATATTTGCCAGTGTATAAGACACACTTTTTTCCTTCCAAAAATGTCTTCTGAAAATGGGGTGTGTCTTATATACCAGCAAATATGGTAACTCTTGGCCAGGCATAGTAAAGCAAGGGAGATGAAAGGAGTGCTCCCACAAGTGCCTGGGTGAGGAGAAGTCCTCGCCCAGGCAAAAAGGAAAGGAAAGGCACCCTTCTGTTCCTTTTTGCCTTGGCTGGGAGTTCTCCCCACCAAGGCAAAGACAACAGGAATAGGGGAGAGGGGAGCTTCTTTTACCCCCCCCCTTCCTGTTCTTTCTGCCTCAGCAGGGAGGTCTCCTCACAAGGCAGAGACAACAGGAATTGGGGAGAAAGGAGCTTCTCTTAAATACCCCTTCCTGTTCTTCCTGCCTTGGCAGAGAGGTCTCCTCATGTGGCGGAGACAACAGGAATGGAGGGAGTTTCTTTCACACACACCCTTTCCTCTTCTTTCTGCCTTGGCAGGGAGGTCCCCCCACCCAGGCAGAAATGACAGGAATGGGGGATGGGGTACTATTTTTTTTTTTCCTTAAAGAATAGAGTCTGAAAATTGAGTGCATCTTACATGCTGGTGCATCTAATATGCTGGGAAATACAGTACTTCCTGGCCAATGCACAATGCTGTGCCCACAAATTCAAATGCTCTTACAACGGTATGCTGCAGTCATAATAGACATATATTAAACAGGTTTTAGACAGGTTTAAGAATGTGATGCTGAAAATTTCTATATGCCAATGGCCTAGATTTTTGGAGTAGATAACTTTATGCTTGTGGCTGATGTTGTTGCCCTGATGCAAAAGGAGTTCCTATCAAACTCCTTGGACAGCAACTTCAGTTGCCAAACGTGATTTCAGGACTGCAACAATCTGGAATTTGGTGAGTGGGATTCTGTCAGTGTGGATCAAGATGAAATGATGGAGGGCAGATTTCTAAGTATTCTTCAGTCACCTGGACAGTAAAGGTTGCCTGATGCCTGCAGATGGACAAAGATCCCATACCCCAGCTGGTTCATTTTAGAACTTCTGCTGCATAGGCAGATCTTTCTTTTCCTTACTGAGACATCCTTTAATTCTAAAGACCTCTCTGACATGCTGACCTCAGAGCTCACCATCAACTTCCCCAACTGGAAAGCCCCAAAGAAGGCCAGGATGAAGACTGCCTTAAAGAACTTGGCCTCTGACTCAGACTGGCATATCTTATGTAGATATTGACTGATGGTTGACAACAAGGAGAAAATGATGTGTTAGGCTGTGGTAGGTCGCATTATTTAAAAGAAGGAAAGAAAAAAAAGCTTCACTGCCCTGTGCGCTGAAGGGGGAGAGTGGGGTTAAGAAGAGAGAAAAACTGGAGCATTTTATTTTTTTATTTTTTTATAATAATTTTATTAAAATAATAAAATAATAAATTTATATAAACAATCATTAATACATAGTCCATACAATACATAGTCCATACAAAGATCATATTATCATTCTGTATCTTCTACAAATGATGTAATTCGCTTCTTCTTATTTCTTATCATATACTGCTTTCTCTATCAAACAAAGTAAATTTTTGTTTGTTACTTCCTGCTTATCTTTTTCAGGTTTATTCTATGTATTAATAAAGATACTTCTATAACTTCCATACATTTCAAATTCATATACGCATTTCTTTCCTCTCTCTTTCTTTACCGTTCTATTAGACCACTCATACTTCCCCCTCCCTTTCCCTGTTTAATCAGGGTATTTAGTACTACTGATGATCAGCTGCTGTAGATTTCTTTAAGTTTACTTTATTATAATATCACCATATCTTTTTTTTAGGTATCTTGTTATTGACTCCCACTCTGTTTCATATATTGCTTTTTTTTCTTCTTTAAGTGATTTTGATAGTTTATCACATTTTTTCATCTCATTAAGCATCATGATCCATTCCTCAGGATCCGAAATTTGTTGACTTTTCCAGTATTTTGCATAAACGATTCTTGCGGAGGTGATCATATATAATAATATTCTCCATCTGTTGTTCGCAGTTAGTTGTTCTACTTTTGGAATAATGTTCAATAAATAAAGTTCAGGGGAAAGTGGTATATTGATCTCCAATATATCTGACATGATTTTGTTGACACTTTTCCAAAATTTTTTTGCTTTTGTACACGTCCACCACAAATGGTAGAATGTTCCTTCTTCTTTTGTACATTTCCAACATTCCTTCTTTCCTGGTTTGTACATCTTATCTAATTTGGATGGACTCAAGTACCATCTATGAAACATTTTCAAATAATTCTCTTTAAGATTTTGAGATAATGTAAATTTTTGCGTCCTTCCCCAACTGTTTTCCCAATCTTCC
The DNA here is from genome assembly GCA_030412105.1 of Cyclura pinguis. Lineage (NCBI taxonomy): Eukaryota > Metazoa > Chordata > Lepidosauria > Squamata > Iguanidae > Cyclura > Cyclura pinguis. The sequence goes on from CM059603.1 coordinate 43,429,291, forward strand.
AATTGTATTGTTTTACCAATATTTAATGCCCATTTAATCATTGTTTCTTTTATAATTTCAGTTTCCATTTCTCTGCACCTTCAAGCTTTAGCATTCGGTCATTTTTAAGAGTTATCCAATCTGCAATCCATGATAGCCCTGCAGCGTAATAATATAGTTTCAAATCTGGAAGTCCACATCTCCCTCTCTCTTTCTTTTCTGTTAATATTTTCCATTTAATTCTTGGTTTTTTGCCTTCTCATATTAATTTGGTAATTTTCTTTTGACAATTTTTGAAGAATTTATCATTTATAATTATGGGAATATTCTGAAAAAGAAAATTTAATTTGGGGAGAACATTCATTTTTATTGCCGAGATCCGACCTAATAATGATAATTTCAGTTTGTTCCATGTTTGAATTTCTTTGTAGAGCTCTCTCCAAACTTTCATATAACTGTTTTCAAAAAGTTCTGTGTTATGTTTGGTTATCCATATTCCTAAATATTTTATTTTCTTATCCGTTCTATAACCTGAAATTTCTAAAAGTTCTTTTTCTTCTTTCTCTTGAAGATTTTTTGTAAGTACTTTAGTTTTGTCTTTATTTAGTTTTAACCCGGCAGTATCTTCGAATCTGTCCAGTTTCTCCATTAATCTTCCAATATTTTCTTTGGGATCCTCCAAAAAGATTACCAGATCGTCCATATATGCTTTTAGTTTATATTCCTGTCCTTTTATTTTTACTCCTCTTATCTTAGGATCTTTTCTGATTTCCGTGGTTAGAACTTCCACTGTAAGTATGAATAGCAGTAGTGAGATTGGGCATCCTTGTCTTGTCCCTTTTTTTACACTGAAAGGTTTTGTTTTCTCTCCATTTATGATCAATGATGCAGTTTGATCTTTATAAACTTCTTGTACCCATCCAACAAATCTAGTTCTGCAGTCCATCCTGTGTAAACCTCTATCATAAAGTCCCAATTAATATTATCAAATGCTTTTTCAAAATCTATGAAAATCATCACCAGTTTCTTTTTGGTATGTTTTTCAAAATATTCCACCATGTTCACCACGGATCTAATGTTATTTCTTAGTAATCTTCTTGGTAAAAACCCATTTTGGTCATTGTGGATTAACACCTGTAATATTTTTTTTAGTCTGTCTGCTAGAATTGAAGTGAAAATTTTATAATCAATATTGAGTAAAGAGATGGGTCTATAATTCCCGGAGTCTTTTGTGTCTTTTCCTTCTTTAGGAATTAGAGCTATGTTAGCCTTTTGTTATTATTTCATTAAATGTCATCTGCAAAGGTATTGTCAATTCTTCTTCCAGAAGCTTATAATATGCCGCAGAGAAGCCATCTGACCTGGATGCTTTTGAAATTTTTAACTTCTGTATTGCAGAAGAAACTTCTGCCACTGTAAACAGTGCATTCAGTATATTTTTCTGATCTTCTGATAGTTTTTTTTATACTTTTAGTATCTAAATATTCTTTCATATGTTCTGTTCTGTTTTCTAGAGGCTTTACATAATTATACAATTTAGAGTAATTTTTAGCAAATATCTTTTGAATAGATGCTTAATCTGTGAATATCTTTTCTCCTTTCTTGACTTCTGTTATTTGTCTCTTTTCAACTTCTTTTCTTAATTTGTAGGCCAACTATCTTCCTGGTTTGTTAGCTCTTTCAAAGTGATTTTGTTTGATTCTTTTAAGTTTTTTCTCCAACTGGATGGCGTTTTCTACTCTGAGTTGTTCCTGTGGAATTTTGATCTCTTTTTGCAGGTTTTCATTTGTTGTGTCATTTCTTAGTGCCTCTTCTTTATACTGTAATTTATTCTGAATTTCTGTATATTTTTGTTGTTGAGTTTTTTTCCATTCTGATCCCCATTTAATTAAATGACCTCTAATTACCGCTTTGCTGGCATCCCATATAATCTTCATAGAAGTATCTTTTATTGTATTTTCCACAAAGTAATGTTTCAGTATCTGTTTGGCTTGTTTTAAGTAGTCGTTCTTTTGAAGTAATGAATCATTTAATTTCCAGTTCCATTTTTTCTTTTCAGTTTGAAGTTTAAGTTGTATTGGGTTGTGATCTGAGAGAAATTTTGGTAGAATTTCCATTTCTTTAACTAATGTATGTAAATGTTTTGAGATTGGGAACATATCTATTCTAGACATCGATTTGTGTGCATCTGCGTACAAAGTAAATCCTTTTGAGTTTCCATACTTGTAACTCCAAATATCCAGTAGTACAAAGGTATTCATCATATTGAAAAAGCTTTTAGGAAGTTTACCTTGTATTTTTTTACCTGGTTTTTGTGATGTTCTGTCAATAGTTGAGCTTAAAACTGCATTCATATCCCCCAACAAGAGAATGTTTCCTTGATTTCTTTGAGTATATTTCACCAGTTCCATTTCTAATTTCTTGAAAAATGTATCTTTGTTTTCGATGGGGGTATAAATTCCAACTGAAAGAATCTTAAAGTTTAGAAAATTGATTTCTACTTCTATGTAATGTCCTTGTGAATCTGCAAATATTTCTTCTGATTGAAATTTTGAATTTACATACATCGCCACTCCCCTCTTCTTTTTTTGAAATGTTGAAGTATAAAGTTTTCCCAATTTTGGATTTCTTAAATATTTGATGTCGACGTCTCATATCTTAGTCTCCTGTAGGCATATTAAATCCAATTTCTTTTTTTCCAAATAATGAAATATTTGCCTTCTCTTATAATTAGAATTTATTCCCTTGATGTTCCAAGACTGAATTGTAATAACCATCTTCCCTCTTTTTTCCTTTTCCCCACTTCTGTTGGTTTACTTCTTATATTTCTGTTCTATTATCAACTTCAGAATCTAATTCTTCCTCTTCTAGTTCTTCTTCTTCTTGCTCAGGTTCACTATCTTTTGATTCTTGGCTATCTCTTGATATAGGTTTTTCTTCCTGCTTATGTTTTTCTTGGGGGTTTGAATCTATTCTTGTTCTTTCAATATCTTTTCTTATTCTTTCATGTAAGTCCTTGGCCTTTTCTGGTGTGATTACTTTATACCACCTTTGTTTATAGAAGACTGAGATTCCCTCAATTCTCTCCCATTTGAAATTTATCTTGTGTTTTTGTAAAAATTGTGTAAAGAATTTGCATTCTTGTCTTTTTTTTAATATTGAATATGATATGTCGAAAGATTTTTATCTCCTTATTGTCTATCATCAGTTTGTATTCGTAGTTCTTTTGAAGAATTTTATCCCTGGTCCTTGATTTAGTAAAACAAACTACAACATCTCTTGGCCAACTTTTTTCTTTTGCTAATTTTGAGTTCAATCTGAAGATCCTGTCAATGTCTGCTTCCAATTTTTCTTCTGTAATCTCTATATAAGATGCTAATAATGGTATAATTTTCTCATATACACTCCCTTCCGTTGACTCAAGGATTCCTCTCAGTTTCAAGCATTTTTCACGATATTGTAATTCTTGTATGCTTACTGATGCTTCTTGATGTTGTTGAGTCTCTTTAAGTGATTTGTACTCTGATTCAAGTTGTTTTGTCTTGCTGTGTAGGCTCGTTACATCATTCTTTATTGTTGAAATATCTTTATTAACTTTTTCTATTTTTTTATTTATAAAGTCCATTTCTTTTTTTATGTCCATTTTTATCTCAGCTCTAACTTCTTTCATTTCTTGTCTAATTTCTTGTCTTATTTCTTGTTTGATATCCTGTCTGAGATTTTAAAATTCCTCTAACAGAGAAGAGATGTCTATTTGACTTGTTGATTGACTGGTCATGGGGTTAGATGGTATATCTACAGATGGTCTTCTTCCTGTGGAGATTTGGGATATCATTTTTGCTTCAGCTTGTAGAGTCCCTTTCCTTTTAACTGTTGTCATAGTTGACATTCTAGAATTGGGTTCCGTTTACTTGTTATAATTTTTATTATTGTAAATGTATATCTTCTGGCAACACTAGGTGGCAGCTTTTAACTATGCTTAAAAGATCTTTCTTTAATTTTTTTTTTTTTGTTACAGTCCAGCTGTGTTTTTAACTGGGCTTTATCTTAATCTGTTTGACCTTGAATAGGCAGGCAACAGCGTACAGTTCTCAGGGATTGTTTATAGTTTCAGAATGATCAAGCAGCTTTCCCTTTGTCGTTTTCTTCTGAGAAAGTCCCACAAACTGTTCTTGCTATAATCACCCTTAAGTGATATCCCTTCTTTTGAACTGCTTGTATTTATGCATATATTTAGATATATATCACTTTTTTAAATAAATAATGACGTATATAAGATATAATAACTATTAAACTAAAAGGTACAGTTAATAAATTATAGTACTATGAATTTGATTACTCTCTATGTTCCTCAATTAATACTCCAACTCTCTAAATGATTATATTACAGTTGATACAGTTGATACTATTTCCAAAATGATAGTTTTCACCACAATATAAGGGGAAAAAAACAACAACTTATCAATTTATCTAACTTATTTTAAATCAATGTGACTTCATCCAGTTGCATTAAAAGGAGACTATAAAATCAACCTTAGAGCCCTAGAGCAACAAATTCAAATTCCACAAAATAAAGCTTAGTTTAGTGTAAAGGGTTCAGGGACCAAAGTTCATAAATCTAAGCATTCACTAAAATCAACAATTATATATCTGTATACTGTACTATTATAATACTATAATCACATGATATCTCCCAAAAAGATAATTAAAGTTATTTCATGATATTCAGATACAGATACAGATACATTCAGACACGGTTCAAATACAGTTCTACTATGATCTGTTCATAAATAACATTGAACTTTAAACAGGAGAACCCTAAAGCTCTTCTATTGTCAGTAATCCTTGCCCTTTCCTTTTTGTCTCCATCTCTGTCTCGATCTTTGTTGCCTTCTCCTTCAGTTCAGGGGTAAATACAGACTTCTTTCTTAGTTTTATTTTGATTCTTTCTCACAGTCCACCTTTTTGTTCTTTGCAGTCCTCCCGTTCTTCAATCTTTCCTTTGTTTCCTCTCAAACGTCCTTAGTAAGATTTGTTTTAAAGTTATCTCTTTGGCGATGAATTACCTTTTCCAAAATCTTCCTATTATTACAAATACTAAGCCTTTTATACAATGGAAGAGAGATTTAACTAAATTTATATGGCAAGGGAAAAAACCAAGAATAAAATGGAATATCATGACAGACTCAATAAGAAGAGGAGGGTTGGGTCTACCGGATTTACAGATATATTTCAAGGCAGCGGCATTTACATGGATAAAAGACTGGATGAATCTTCAAAATACGAGAATGCTCACATTAGAGGGAGCTGATTTAAGGATGGGTTGGCATACCTATATGTTCTATGGGAAAGCTGCGGTTGATAAAGACTTTGTTCATCATTTTGTAAGAAAATCACTACTTCAAATATGGACTGACTACAAGAATAAGAACATTAGGCAACTACCCACATGGGTCTCCCCTCAAGAAGCCTTCTTTGGAAGATGGACTGATTCAGATAAGTGGCTGTGTTATGATGACATATTAGAAAAGACAAATCTGAATCTTTTTAAGATGAAATCAAGAGAAAAATTGGAATCAGAAGGAACAAAGTTAAGCTGGTTCCCTTACAGACAGTTAACTGAGAGATTCCAGATGGATGTGAAAACTTATGGAATAGAACAAAAGGAGCAAGGAAGAATGTTGAAGTTACTGCGGGAAAACCCGCCTCATTTATTATCACATTTATACCAGGAGATTTTAAATCAAGAAAGAGAAGATGAGACAGTCAAATCAGTAATGATATTGTGGGCTCAAAATGTCGGACATCCAGTTCAATTAGAGCACTGGGAACAGAGCTGGCAACGGACACAAAAATTTACTGCAGCTCAGAACCTAAAAGAGAACTATTATAAGCTTTTTCATAGATGGTACATGACACCAGAAAAATTAAAGAAGATATATAATACGGGAACAGGTCATTATTGGAAATGTCAGGAGAATGTTGGAACACTATTTCATATGTGGTGGTCATGTCCTAAGGCTAAAAAGTATTGGAATGATATACATAATACGATATGTAAAATATTGAGGGTTCAAATTGATAAGAAACCTGAACTGTACTTATTAAATATGACACATATGTTAGATGGAACTGTTGCAAAGAAATATTGGAGAATAATGCTGTATATGATTACGACAGCCCGTGTTGAATATGCAAGGTTATGGAAAACTGAGCAGATACCTACAATAGAGCAATGGTGGGCAACTTTTATTGAAAATCGGAATGCAGATATAGTCTCTCAGAGATTAAAAGGAAAATCAGATGATGACATAAACAAAGAATGGCAAATTGTTCTGGAAATGGGTTGGGTGATGACAGGTAACAATTCTTAATTCATGGTAGCATGAGCAGTTAAAAGTAAAAATCAGTGGAATATCATGGAACATGTAAAGTAGGGTTGAAGAGCAGGATCTATCTTGTACGTTAACAAATGTAGTGCGATGCATAATGTTGATATGTCAATGAAATAACAGTATTGAAATCCAGAGAGGAGTGGAAGATAGCTGTAATAGTTCAGGAAAATGTACAATGAGAAATGATGTTTTATACGATGTAATCACAATAAAATTAATTAAAAAAAAATAAAGTTATCTCTTCGGCGAACTCTGCTAATGTTACTAGCAAGCTCTAGCCTAATTACTATTGTCTATAGTTATAATCCACAAATATTTCAACAAAGATCTCTATAGAAATTCTGCAGTATCATCCCTGTATATTAGTAAGTTCAAACTGCAGTTAGTCAGAAGAATCGGAGTCCAAAACTTATCACTGCTCTTGAGTTTTCTCACAGTCAGCTTAAAAGTTCAATTCCATCAATCCTCCAGAAAAGCAATATCTCCTTTGTTTCCTTTATTATTTGTTTGAAGTCAATAAATGTATATATGTATATATTTGTATATAGAGTCTGCAATCTAAATTTCTCAGCGACCTCAGCACGGTCTTTTATAATCAAGTCACTTCAAACAATTATTATGTCCCATTTGCGAGCTCAAGCTGGGTTTATCGCCTCTTTACTGAAACAGTCCTGAGTTTTACTTACAAATTTGATGAGTAGGATTGGTGGTCCATTTATGAAGAGGTAACACACCTTCAAAAGATAGGCTTTTGATTCTTCTTTCTTCGCTCAGGATAAGCTTATTTTAAAAAGTCTTCGGCGATGATCGTGCTGTTTAATGCAGTGGTCAGATGCAGTTGTGGACGCTCTTTGACCCCAGCTCTCGTCTGCTCTCCCTGATTGCATGTTCCTCAAATTGGGGGAGGGGGCTGGAGAGTTTTGGGTCCCCGGCGAGCCCTCTCAGCACCCCCTTTACCGGAGGGGGGGGTAGTCGGCTGGTAGAATTTTACCAGCTATACTGCGTCTGGCGGCAAAGGGTGACCTGCGATCGTCACTCCATTGCCAGTCTCGGCGCCATGAAGACTGGAAGTTGGAAAAACAAAACAAAACTGGAGCATTTTAAAAGCAGCTGAAAAAATGGGACCACAGGATTAATCAGGACTTTCCCTGCAGAATTAGGAAAATTGGAGGATGTTATATCATTAAATTTCCAATATATGATTAAAAATGTATACATCATTTTACCTAACAAGTATGTGTTTTTATTCATACATTATTGTGCCAAAGTTTATGTAGTTACTTTAATGCAGGTGGCATATACTCAATGTGCCAGAGGAGGTACGAACAGGCAATTAACATTAGTTGATTAATTAGATTTTTAGTTATTTAATTTATATCTGACATTTCCCCAGGAACAGACCCAAGGCAGTTTACAACAAGATTAAAACAAGATACAACCACAAATCTGAGAATTTTTTTTTAAAAATAAGTTAGCTATCATATAAAATACTTGTAATTCAAAACAGTATATAGTCGTTTAAAAAGTCATAGCAATAAAAAATGCAGCACATATTGAAAAAAATAATGGCAGTCTTACAGATTGTAAGGGCCAAATTATATATTACATTAAATGCAGTCATGGCTATAGTATAGACTTAGAGGAACTTAGGCATTACACTGCAATGGCAATTATTGAATAATGAAGTCCCAGCCCTGGCATCATTACTGTTCTTTTCATGCTGTACTCCTAGTTAGCCAGTTGTGTGTTAATTAATTATGTTAAATTACATTTTTTGGGGGGGAGGGGCAGAATGTGAGGTACTTTTTTTTTCTCAACAAAGCTTAGTGAAATTTTGGGAACATTCTGTGGGGTTTAATGTTGGGTCCCTGATATTGACTCAGTTGCTTTCTACACTGGAGTTTTTCACTTCTCTGTAGTGGATGGTGGCTGTGGTGATGAATGTCAAATAGGGGAAGGAGACAAGGAGAGAGGGATTTCACTTGCAATCATGCTAGAAAGTTGTTTAGGTTCCATAGAAGGAACTGTTTTGGTCTTATAGCTGAGGCTATATAGTCCAGAGTGGCAAAGCTGTCCCCTCCTTCTACCTGTTTCCAGGTAGTGTTGCAGCAGGGTGATCGGCTGTGTCAACACCCACTGAAACTTAAACTAAGTACTGCCTAACACACATTGCCCAGCACTGTGGTGAAGCTGCAGATAGAACTAACTGGCAAAAGAAGGCAAAGTCTTTTGAGACTACCAGATGGAATAGAACATGGCAAGATATTGGTAGGAGAGGCTGTGGCCTGGGAGGTGCCAAGCTGCTTTTTGATATGGCTTCCTCTATGTCTAAGAGGTGGGAAAAGGAGCAAGGACTAGACTCTGTTCCAACAGTACAGCAGGGCTGGAAACAGTCCCTAGGTATTACACCTGTTGAAACTCTCCAAGGCAGAGTTGGAGGGAAGACTTGGTTTGTGGTGGGGCAAATGGAGCTCCCGTTTCTGGCAGCAGCAAAGTAGACCCACTTCTCTGTAGCTTGGATGTGTAGAGGAGAGATGCATTGGCGTGAAGACACTAGATCTGTCATTCGTGGACCCATGCACCCACTCAGTCACCTACTTACTTTCTCCTTGGTCCAGATACAGTATTACTTCCGATCATGCTGGGAGCAGCCACGTGGCCTGAAGGAATGATCAAACACTTAAAATAATGTAGCAAATGAGATAGCTGCCCACAGCTTGGCAACTAAATGCTCACTGCATTCATAAGGGAAAAGAAGATGTCTTTGTTTCATGCAGAGAACTACTATATATACCTGGCATTGCCCAGGATTTTATTTTCTCATAGATAAAACTTGTTAGAAAGAGTTGAGATCCTGTGACTCTAATTCCCCAAACTGTCTTGTGCAGTACTTGTAACTTTTCCCCATATTCTCCAATCCAATCTGTATAAAGAGTTGTTAACATACAGAGAATTTGGGTTCCTGAGGGAAATATACTGGCCTCCTCCTCGCTGCTAGGTTTCATCTCCATAGCAATTGGCCAGGCCAAAGAGCTCTCTGGCCGAGAATTCTAAAGCACCCCCCCCCAACTGCAAACCCCAGGATTCCATAGAATCTTCTCAGGCAGCCAATCATATGAGGTCTTCTTGCCTGACACAGCCAATCATATGAGGTCTTCTCTGACTGACACAGACAAACAGACAAACTTTGACTTTTATATATTAGATACTTTTAATTAAGATCACTTGTATTCTGGCAATTATTTATTTAGCATTTTTAAATTCCTATCACCTCTTCAGTTCCTCACCCTTGGATAAGCAGAACCTGCAGCAAAAGTTTGCAGTGTGGAATGGTTGTTTTTAGTCTTTCAGCCAGCCAATCATGCCGTCTTCAAAGATACTCTATTCCACCCCACAACCTAATTTCCATTTTTTTCTATTCTCACTTAGACTGTAGTTCCCTGTGGGTGCATTCAGTACTCTTTGGCCTGTCTCTGTGAGTGGTTTCCCCCTACAGGTCCCCCCCTCCCCAGCTATTTCGCCTCTACTTTTGCTGCAAGTCTTAGGGTTCCCCTGTGGAGCTCTCATAGACGGACATGAATGATGCCATTTTGGCTATGTATAGGTCTGTGTTTGGAGAACTGAGGTTACTTTTAAGTGTTGGATTGCTTTTTATATGTTTTACCTTGAATGGTATTTTGGATATTTGTGTTAGCTGCCTGATATTTTGCAGTGTAAACATGCAGGATTTAAAAATGCTAAATAAATAATTGCCTGAGTACAAGTGATCTTAATTAAAAGTGTTTTTTGCATAAAAGAAAGACATCTTCTTTTCCCTTAAGAATGCAAGGAGCATTTAGCTGCCAAGGTGTGGGCAGCCATCTCATTTGCTACATTATTTTAAGTGTTTGATCATCCTTCAAAATCCATCACGTTTTTTCTACTCTTCTAAATTTAGACTGAGAGATGATGGCAACTTCTGCTGATTAGGGGATGCAAGCTGTGATTTTATTGTGATCATTGCATTTTTGTTTGTATTGATGTATGCACCTGTCCGGTGTATAATGCAAATCAAATATATTTTTGTTCAGAAGTACTTATAGGTGTCATTTTATTATTTTTTTATCTCATTTGTTCAATGCCCTTCCTCTGTGAACCTCAGGGTGAAGTACATGGCAATTTTTCAGCATTATCTGTGTAACAAATCCGTGAGGAAGGGTAGGCTAGGCTGAGACAATGACTTGCCTAATGCAGACTAGTGAATTTTCTAGCTGAATAGAAATTACAACATGCATTTCCCTGATCTAGTGCCAATGTTCTATTCACTAGATCACACTTAGCAATAGATTATCTGATATAAAATATATTTTTCAGAATCTGAAAGTAGTCCAGCTGGTGTTTAAGCTAGAAAGTTCTAGCAAGTTGCCAAGCAACTCCATAAATGTTCAATAGATACTCAATAGGAGGGAAGAGAAAGACAAACTATGAAGTAAGGTGGGTTCCCATTACAGAATATGAAGTGCCTTTAAGAGAGTCCCAGGTGTCTAGCTGCACAGAGCAGGTCCTTTAGAAATTAGTTTTTGTTGCTGATGGAGGTCTTTTAAGCTGCCTTTCAGTAACCCAGATGAATGAAATATAGAATTGGGTGGTTTTTGTCAATGGGACTACAAAATGTTAGAAGAGATGCTGATTCTGGAAGTCTTCTGTGTTGGAATGGTATTGTCATCATGTGAAGATCCACTTGGACACTAGGAATTTCATGTTTAAGCTTTACTCAGTCTCAGGCATTAGAAAATTAATGAAACCAGGTTTTCATCCAAGAGATTTTTGGAATCATGTAGTTTTAATCTAGATTATAACTGTCTTTTATACTTCCGGTGTTATGTTCCCAGACTAAGTAGTGAAAGTGCTTATGTAGAATTTACCATGCTATTTAAAATGCTGAATCTTCTGAACCCTTTATATCTCATGAATTGCTGGGGTAAAACTGTACGATTTTCTGAACATTCAAGCTTGTCCTTCCCAATCTCTTTTATACAGTTACATTACATCAACTGTTTTCAGTAGATTGCATACTTGTGTTTCTCCCCCAACCCCGCAGGCTCATTAGTGATATTTCTGGAGGTCTAGTTTCCACAGTAACAAGCAATTACCATTGTTCCATGGACTGCCAAAGTTACCATAAGCAACACAGAGGGAGATGCATTACTTTTCTATATTGGGATAAAATCCTTGCACACTTCATGCTAATCAGTGCGTCCCAGTTCTGACATGCGTTCCTTGCTATTGGTACATCATTCTCTTCTTTTTGCATCCTTCATAATATTTAGATGCAGTAATGCTATCAGTCTAAATGCCAATGACTTTGAACTTCAGTGGGAAAAGTCAATAATCCTCAAATAAATTAGGAATACCTGAGATGTATGATGATGATGATTTGGTTAAAATCCACATTTATTTTCATTTTTAAAAACCTGTTGCATATTGAAGGGAGTATTTGTAACTGTTCGATCTTTCTTAGCACTTGTGTGTATTCCTACGAAAATATACCTGAAGAGTTAACGGGTCGCAAACTGCTTTCCCTTCCCCTCTTGACTGTTCATGTTATATGACACTGATATAGCAACATAGAATCATAGAGTTGGAAGTGGGTCTTGTGAGTCTTGAAGTCTGACCCCTTGGCCAATGCAGGATCTCTAGCTAATCATCCCCACCAGGTAGTCCAGCCTTATTTTGAAGATGTTCAGAGAAGGAGACCCTATCACCTCTCTCACCTGTATATTCCATTGCTGAACTACTTTTCCATCTTCAGTGTAGACCGGGATGAGGAATATGTGGTTCCCCAGATGATGATGGACTCCTGTTCTCATAATCTCTCACCATTGGCTATGTTGTTGGGAGTTGCAGGTCAAGAACATCTGGAAGGTCATACATTACCCACCTCTGGTGCAGACCCTGCTGCATGCTATTGAATGAGAAAATACGGGGTTCTTATTTTCCCCATCTCCAGAAAGAACATTCAGCCTGTTGGAAAAGTACAGGAAAGTCAAGGTTGGCCATTACCAGCAGGCAAAAGATCAAGGGTCACTTTTCAAAAAAAATTATAACGAATTAAAATATGTTTCTCCTCCCTCTTCCAAACTGTCCTTTCCAGTCTTTATACACTCTTCTCACATGTTATCACTGAGATTTAACCCCAGTTCTTCCAGTGAAGCCAAGTCAATTCCCCCATCATAATTGTCTTCTTCCTTTCTTGAGGGTCCAGCTGTTATCCTCTGGTTCTCAGCCACGGCTATAATAGCCAATCCCAGAGACCAGTGCTTCTGAAAGCAAGAGCTGATATCTCTGCATTGGCAATGTCTCTTTTGTCTGAGTGGACATTTCTTTCCCCAGATGCATTTCTGTCAAGCATCTTACCTGAGGGCAGAGTTCCATGTGGAGCCATGAATCAGTTGCTTTGCCCAGAGGAATTAAGAGCTTACCCTGTCAGATCTGTGAATTGCAATAAACTGATGATGATGATGATGATGATGATGATAAGAGCTTATAATACTTACAGGGAGACTAAAACTTTGTATATGGTAATTAGTTTCTCAACTGACTTTCTGTACAAGGAGAAACAAAATTTAGTGTATAGGCATTTAATGGCACCCAAGTTACTTTGCTCCTAAACTGAGGAGGTTTGTGTTATGAGAGGGTGTAGCCATTAGGTGGAACTATTGGGCCATAGTTTTGCATTTATCTTAGAAGTGCCTATTTTGCGACTGGAAAGCAAACAATGTGTGTTGTTTCTTCCTCCTCCTCCTCCTCCTCTTCTTCTTCTTCGTCGTCTTCTTCTTCTTCTTGCCCTCCTCCTCCTCCTCCTCCCCCCCCCACGGGCCTTACCACAGTAGTGAAATTAGCATTTTGGATTTAGAGAACACAGGAAGAGACTTAATATGCATTTTCCATGTATGACAAGTGTTCTTTCTTTGGCATATTAAAACATAATTTAAGATAAATGGTTCAGTGAAGGAGAGTTCTTTTGGCTTTCTTAGTTATCTACCAAAGTTTCATTTCACAAGAGAATAATAATGAAAATACCAAGGGTTGTTGTTCCACAGCGTTAGAAAATTTATTTCAAAGGAGATAGGAGAACTGAAAAAGATGTTTTTTTAATACCCAGCAGAAAATGATGGTACAGCTAAAAGAATATTGTTATCTCTGTTTTGGAACTTTTCTCTTTCAAAGCAAACCAAGATGTATGAGTGCCTGAGATGAGAAATCAAAATGTCTCTCCACCCCAGCCTGTGACAAATTTCTAACAACTGCCAATTTTCTTCTCTTAAATGTCACCCTAAATCTGCTGCCTCAGGTGGCCTGCTTCAGCCTGTTTGATAGTAAGGGTGGGCAGCCCTGCTTCAAAAGCTGTTCACAAGGAAGACTGAGTGGGTGAGTGTGAAAGAAAAGAGTGTATCACAAACTGTCATGATTCCTAGGAGTGAATCAACGTGGGCAGTGGATAATAGCTGGTACTAACACAATGAGGTGATATAGCAGACTTTGTCGAAATTGGAGAAAATACTACTTCTTTGTTTAATACATTTAGATTTCTGAGCCATGCCATCAGAAAGTCTGAACCAAGACATGGGATAGAAAAGCTGTGACAACGGATTAATTCCCACCAAATAGACAATGTATCAAGGCAGAATGACTTGTGGACAGTCAAGTAATATAAGGAGACCCTGAACAGATTGCAAAGGTACATCCGGCTCTTGAAATAGACAAAGGGATGATATTGGGATGGGTATTCAAAAGTAAATTAATATAATTATTTTTGATATATTCAGATTTGATTTTTTAAAATATATCACAAGCTTAGTTAGTATAAGAATGTCAGCATAAAGTTACAGAGACAATAATTATGGCCAAATTAACCAATTTTATGAACATAAGAGATGAGACACTTTATAGATTTTAGCAACAACTAATTTATTCTCATTAATAAAGCACTGAATAAGCAGACATGATTTACAAATCTAACTAGAATGGTGTTTATTCATACTGTAATAATTAGTTTCTCATTTACATTTATATAAGAATTTCAGTGTGTGCAGTGTTGCTTCCCCCTTTATTTGTCTTTTTTCTTTTCACAGTCTTTTGACTGATTTTTTTAAAAAAAGTTTTAAAGCATTAAATTAAATTTAGAGTTGATTTTCATCTTTACTGTTGTGCAGTAAGAGGACAGCACAGATATTAAAATGAAGGTAGGCTATTCTGGATATTTAGAGGAAGAATATTGAAATGCAGAAGTATTACTATTACTATCCTGAGCTCCAGTCATAGGGGACACCTACAATACCTTTGGCACTGTCTGCTGTCTCAGAAACTTCTTCCCAGGGCAGCATAGCAGGTGCTGCTTCCTGCCCTGTTATAAGTATGTCTGTTGTCCTACCTTGAAAAAAAGCCCCGTCTGCTCAGCTGTGTGGAACCACTACTGGAACCACAAGCAGATCACTCCTCCCTCACTGCCATGCTTAGTCTGCTTGCCACACAAGAATGCCCAGTTGCTGGAAAATCTGCAGGGCAAAAAAGGGACACAAGCCTGAGGCAGCAATTTATGGGACAGTTTAGAGATGGATATATCAAGTCAAAATGATGTTGTGAACAGGTAGGTCAGAACATAAGCCGTCTGCTTGTGGACAGATGCAGGCAGTGGGCAGGGACACAGACCAATCAGTTGCAGACTACGGAATTGAAGAGGTCTGTGGGAGACAGCTATAACAGAAAGTAGAGAACGGTTGGTTTCCCAGAGCCACTTGGAAATGCAACAGTACTTAGAATTTAAGAATTCAAGAGAGAGCAGCAGTGATAGGATTAAGTAGTTTTCAATGACTCAAAGTCTCTTTATCTTATCTACCTATTCTAATCTCTCTGATATCTTTACTCCTTATTCAGAATTGTTAACTGCTGTGCACATGCACTCTCCATCAGAGCATTGCTTAGAGATGCTGGTTGTAGATTGCTGGGAACTATAGTCCAAAAATATTTTCCATGCTCAAGAAAGTTCTGATTGGAGGCTCTTGCTAGGTGCATGAAAATATCCAAAATTCCCTTTTTTTTCTTTTGAACACCTGTCCTGGTGGTACAGTTAATAAGGAACTGTTCTGTGAACCATTGTCTTGTCGGTTAGGTTAGTAGCTCTTTCTTAGCTAGTGGGTTATCTAGGGCTGGATTGCAGGGTCCTGCTGCTCATTCTCTTCCAGTGACCACCCAGAAAACAGTAGCTCATCAAATGGAACTGTACTTGATACCTGAGCTGGCATGGGCATCCGAGGCCCTGTGAGAACAGATTCTGTGCAGCGTAGCATCCTTCACCTTCACACACACATACATGCAGTCAGTGTGCGGTCTGCTGAGTGCATTCATAGTTACCGATGGTCATTTCATTATTTTAACTTGAAATATATAGTACTCTTTGCTACAAGAAAGTGACACTTATTCTCAAACAAATCTATTTAGCCTCAGGACAGCAGAAGAAAATGTCATTTTATTCTTGTAATCATGACAAGGCTATGATTTAAGTGAGTTTAAAATAGCGAATTCTTATTCTCAGAGTATCCTCCCCTTTCCTGGGCTAGTGAAAGCATTTTGTTTTGTTGGTCTGAGACAGTGAGAAAGTTGAAGCAATTTTCAAGTATGGAAGGGCAAATGGAGTGGGGGAAGAGATATTAGTCATGAGCATCATATGGCCATCTAAAGCCCCCTCCCCCCAACCTTTAAATTTTGGATCTAAAATTACCTGCTGCACCTTATGATACTTCTCTTGTTGAGCACTAGAATTTCAAAGTGAACAGCAGTATCTGCTGTATCACTGAGAGTGAAGAAAAGTGGAACCACTCTGGACTATGTGCCACTAATGGGCATTATAGCTGGAAATAATTAGTGAGGGTTTCCTAACCTGTTTCTGTTGTCTGCTCTCTCAAAGGATGATATTTTCAGGCTTGACTTCACTTCCTCCCACAACTTTTCCACTGTCGTGCTGTCTCCTTAGTCATGGAGCTGGAAGTAGCAGAACCCTTTTTTTTTCACTCTCTACCAAGTCTATGTTGCACTGTGAAAAAGATTTCTTTTCAATAAGACTTCTGTTAGTAGTGAAACCAACTGTCATCTTCCATGTTGGGTAGAATCAACTTCAAAGACGCATTTATTTATTTACTTATTTAAATATATGTATCCAGCCCCCCTTTTTATGAGATCTCAGTTCAGCATACAAATAAAGTTGGTTTAAACAGTTCAAAACAATGTATAATAAAAGAAATTAAAATAATTAAAACAAACTTAAAAATAGAGGAAATAGAATAAAGAATTTAACAAGTTAAAACACATGAAACTGTGCCTAAATACATTTGGAAAAGATCAGTTAGGCTTGAAAAGCTTTTTAATGAAGGGTCATGGTTTTGTTTGCAGAATATAGACAACATTGGCCATAACTGGGACTCCAATGGGAAGACATTGGACAAATGGGGTGCCACAGGAGACAAGGCCCTTCAGCATGTCCTCTGACAACATGGGAGAAAGAGGGCTTCTCCTGAAGAGCTCAGTCTGGAGGAAAGACTCTCCTTCAAGCTTTTACATTATTCTGGCAATAGTAAACTCTCCAAAATGGAAAGTCTTCACTCTTGCTTAAAGCTTTTAGGTGAGACACATTGCTGAGACTTGTGCATCTTTTTGATTACCAGCTTAGAAGCCAAAAGAACTCCTGCCCATATTTTGACAAAGGACCTCAGCTGCTACTGAGAGAGATGTTAACAGAGATAATGCTGGTGGGCTGGATATCTCAACTTGCCTTATCTTTGAAGCAAGTCAAGATGTTCAAACCATCAAAAAAAAGTAGTAATAGAAATAATTACATTACATTTAGGCAGAACACCATGGAAATTTTAAAATACTGTGTGTATGATAGATTCTTAAGAAAAGCACTGTGAGTCATTTCAAGCTGTACAGTAAAATGTATCAAAGGGAGACAATTGTATGGGCTTGTATGATGGAAGAAAGCACCAAGACAAAAGCCAAGAAAGACCTTCGCTTCTGTGGTATGTGTCACTTTATTTTGTGTTTGACGATGGAGTAGAGTATAATCCATGAAAACTTAAGCTATAATAATTTTATTTAAAATCTTTAAGATACCACAAGCTCTTAGTTGTTTTGTCACAGTATATTCACATGGCTATCCTTCTGAAGAATTGTTACCGTGAATTGTATATTTTCCTCAAAAGATTCTCTGACTTCCCCCATTGTATTTAAGCCCTTGTATTATTACTTTCAAATCTAGCCCACCTGAGATTGCTCCTAAGTCACTCCTTTGGAGTACACCATTGGCATAGTGCAACAAGCAGCAGTCTGTTGACAAAAGAGACACTCCAGTTAAGATCCAACTTGCCAGGTACCACAAGGGAATTGCTCTAAAGTTCCCAGCTGCTTCAGAATCCACCAGAGAGCTATTGTGAAATTCACTCATATAAGACACAATGCAGGCCATGGCAAAATCAAAGCAAGACAGGCCAGACCCTTCCTTCCTGACACTTAAGACCTCCAGTCTTCCTGTCTGGAGCCCAGTTTGTATACTATACAGTTGGTGAATCTCAGGTTTGAGGTCCTAATCTGGGGTTCACCCACATGGCCATACCCCCTTACCCAAGGCACTGTCTTTGAGTAGTTCCCCAGATTTTGTATGGGTTTTCTTCTCCCATTCAGTATGATTGAAATACTTCTTCTTAGGCTTAGTTATGACAGTAAGAGCTTTAAGAAAAAAATACACTGAGAGAGGCATTATCCCATGCTATAGTCCTTGTCCCTACACCCTACTGGAATGTGGCTTCTGAGAGTTTATTGGAAACTGAATCCACTTCTCAGATTGAAAGAGATTCTCCACCATTGATATGCTATCTGAACAGTATAGGAAACAAGTAAGTGGTGATGGCTTTCATGCTGGTGAACTAATATATGAATCAGACCCAAGAGGTAAGCAATTCATGTGTTAAGTACTTACGTTGTTGTACAGGCTCCTCGTGTTGTCTTGGTTTTAGTTAAACATGCTGTCATTGATTTTTAATCTGCTGTTCTGTTTCTGTAATCTGTTTCTATTGTTTTTAGTAACATTGGGCAAGTCTCTGAGGTTTCTGTGTTTTTTTCTTTTCTCTGTGTTATTCTGTATCCTGATATATGTTGGCAGTCAAACTCTGCCAAGACCACAAGGTCCAACAGGTTCCTTGCTTGCCTTGCAGACAATTTCTTGGTCCAGAAGGTGGAAGACGTGACAAGGGGATCAACTATTTTAGATCTGATCCTGACCAACAGGGTGACCTTGTTGGTGAGGTGGAGGTGGTGGAATCCTTAGTGGGGAGTGACCATGCTCTTTTGGAATTTGTCATTCAGTGGAAAGGAGAAGCCAAGCGTAACCAGACAAGCATTCTAGACTTTAAAACTCTAAAACTTTTAAAAAATTGATTTCTGTAAACTTAGGGAGTTACTTGCCAAAATTCCATGGTCAAGAATACTGAAACAGAAAGGAGTTCCTGATGGATGGGAGTGCCAATAAGGAGAAAAAATGGTAGGTGTCTAAAGAAACCAGAATGGTTGACTAAAGAACTCTCAGTTGAGCTAAGTGTTAAAAGAAACATGTACAAAAACGGAAGAATGGTGAAAACACCAAAGAGGAATTCAAGCAAATAGCCAGGATATGTAGGGAGAAGGTCAGAAAAGCTGAAGCACGGAATGAACAGAGACATTAAAAACAATAGAAAGGGCTGTGCGGAGAAGATGGCCAATTACTAACAGGGGGAAGAGAAAAGGCAGAAGTGCGTAACACCTTCTTTGCCTCATTTTTCTCTCAAAAAGATAGAAGTACTCAACCTGGGGAGTGGGGAGCAGGTGAGGAAGGGGGGGAAATGCAGCACAGAATAGTAGAGAAATAGTACAGGAATACCTGGCTAAACTAGATGAATTCAAGTCTCCAGGGCCAGATGAATTACATCCAAGGATATTCAAAGAACTGGCAGAAGTCATTTCTGAACCACTCACAATAATCTTTGAGAACTCTTGGAGAACAGGAGAAGTCCCAGCAGACTAGAGGAGGGCAAATGTTGTCCCCATCTTCAAGAAAGGGAAAAAAGGAGGACCCAAATAGTTATTGCCCAGTCAGCTTGACATCAATACCAGGAAAGATCCTAGAGCAGATCATTAAATAGTCAGTTTGTAATTACTTAGAAAGCAATGCTGTAATCACTAAAAGTCAACATGGATTTCTCAGAAATAAGTCATGCCAGACTAATCTTATCTCTTTTTACGATAGAATTACAAGCTTGATAGATAAAAGGAATGCTGTGGACATAGCATATCTTGATTTCAGTAAGGCCTTTGACAAAGTTCCCCATGATATTCTTGCAAAGAAGCTAGTAAGATACAGGCTGGGCAGAGCTACTGTTAGGTGGATTTGTAATTGGTTGACTGACTGAACCCAGAGGGTGCTCGCCAATGGCTTCTCTTCTTCCTGGAGAGAAGTGACTAGTGGAGTGCCACAGGGTTCTGTTCTGAGCCCAGTGCTATTCAACATCTTCATCACTGACTTGGATGAAGGAGTAGAGAGCATGCTGATCAAATTTGCAGATCACAGGAAATTGGGAGGGGTTGCTAATATGCCAGAGGACAGGATCAAAATTCAAAATGACCTTGAAAAATTGGAGAGCTGAGCCAAAGCTAACAAAATGAATTTCAACAGAGAGAAATGTAAGGTCCTGCACTTAGGCAGAAAAAATGGAATGCACAAATATGGGATGGGGGACACGTGGCTGGATAACAGTATGTGTGAAAGGGATCTAGGATTTTTGGTAGACCACAAGCTGAACATGAGTCAGCAGTGTGATGTGGCAGCCAAGAAAGCCAACGCAATTCTTGGTTGCATCAATAGGAGTATGGTGTCTAGATCAAAGGAGGTAATGGTACCACTCTATTCTGCTTTGGTTAGACCTTATTTGGAATACTGTGTCCAGTTCTGGGCACCTCAATTCAAGAAGGATATCGACAAGCTGGAGTGTGTCCAGAGCAGGGTGACCAAAATGGTGAAGAGTCTGGAAGCCATGCCCTATGGGGAGTGGCTTAGGGAGCTGGATATGTTTAGTCTGCAGAAGAGAAAGTTAAGAGGGGACATGATAGCCATGTTTAAATATTTGAAGGGATGTCATGTTGAGCAGGGAGTGGGCTTGTTTTCCACTGCTCTAGAGACTAGGATAAGGAGCAATGGATTCAAGCTGCAGGTAAGGAGATTCCACCTGAACCTCAGAAAGAACTTCCTGACGGTCAGAGCTGTCTGGCAGTGGAATACACTGCCTCGGAGTGTGATGGAGTCTCCTTCTTTGGAGGTTTTTAAGCAGAGGCTGGATGGCTGTCTGTTGGGAGTACATTGATGTGTATTCCTGGATCGCAGGGGGTTGGACTGGATGGCCCATGCGGTTTCTTCCAACTCTATGATTCTATGAGGGGAAAAAAAAATCTAGGTCTCTCTTTAAATGTTAGGGTGGCTGCTGAGGAGGCAACAAAATCTTTCCTTCATGGAAATCAGAATGCTGTAAAAGCCACTTTCATCATTGACAATATCGTTTCATCTAATTGGATGACACCCCCCATTTCTGAAGTCATTAGCCATTAAATCATAAGATTGATTAGCAGCTGAAGCCATTTTTTTTTACAGTCTTCAACTTGCATCAGTTGAAACTAGAAGGCCTGTTCTAGGTAGGGGGGAAGGGTTCAAAGACAATGGACAGGATGCATGCTTATTCTGACTGCTTGCAGGATACTGAATGCGAAGTTGTGGATGTACCAGACACTCCGCTGGGCATTTTTCAAAGTGATAATCATAGTCTATTTCAGTATAAAAAGAGGGAAGGAAAAAGGCACCTTTAAGATTAACCAGTTGATTTTGGCATAATCTTTCGTGCTCTACAGCACGCTTCTTCAGATGGATTGCTTGAATCTGAAAGGGTACTGTTATGCTATGTGGTAGGTTGTATGCGGTATGGGATATATTTGAATACAGCCATTTGTGTGGTGTACTGCTACACTGCTTTTCAAACACACATAGATCTGGGAATGGCAAATTTTCTTAAAGGGTTCAGAGATACACACCAGCTTTTAGGAACACTAAGGCCATTTCCACACTAGCCTGTTATAGCGCTATTATTCCACTTTCAACATACTATGGAAACCCCAGGATTCCATAGTATGTTGAAAGTGGAATAATAGCGCTATAACAGGCTAGCGCGGAAATGGCCTAAGAATAACTCTAAAAATCAGCATGGTATAATGGGCTGAATGTTGGACTAGAACTATGGAGACCAGGCCATGGAAATCCACTGGGTGACCTTGGGCAAGTCACATTCTCTCAGCCTCAGAAGGCGGCAATGGCAAACCTGCTCTGAACAAATCTTGCTAAGAAAACTCCATGATAGATTTGCCTTAGGATCACCATAAACTGGGAATGACTTGAAGGCACACAGCAACAAGAATGCCACTATATTACACAATTTGATACCACTTTAGGTATCATGCCTCCATCTACAGAATTCAGAATTTGTAGTTTGATGGGGTACTCGGAATTCTCTGCTTGAGAGCTCTAATACATTTTCCCTAAACGACAGCATTAGAACTCCCAAACAGAGACTTTGAAGTCTCTTATCAGATGCCCTGGATTCCATAGTATGGGAACCATGACAGTTAAAGTGGTATCAAACAGGCATAACTTTGTTGTATAGATACAATGTACATTTCTTAGGTGTACTTACATACTTTGTATGCAATGTAATGGGTGCTGGAGAAACTTCCTAGTATTTGAACCTGTGTGATGGAGGTATTTTTTGTTGTTGTCACTACTACTTGAGCCAACAATTGCATAAGTATGTGTGTGTTGTGTATATGTTTGTGTGAACAGAGGAGGGTATTTAGAGGGGATGAAGTTGACTTGTGGTGTAGGACTCGGAGGGGCTTGGATGCGCACCGGTGTTTTTGGATCTCGTGACACTTCAGATGACTTCGCAATGAGTGTTACAGTCTAGATCATAACTGGGTTTTAAATAAAATCAAATATTTTCTATATTTTCTGCAGGAATATTTCCAAGCTCTATTCTGAAGCAATTCTTGAGCTAATTCAGAAAACACCCTAGTTTATTCCAAGCCAAATTATAAACCAGACTTGGCATGGGGGTGGATATTTGCTCTATCACTAATTTCTGTAGGTGATACAAGGTCCACAGAATATTCATTCTGTTCATTTAAAATAATGGCAAAATGCCCTAGGGCAGCAATTCTTAACCTTTTCTTTACCACAGACTCCCTTTAAATATCTTTTGTTGCTGTGGTCCATCAAAACTTAATTCAAGATTTAAAACTATGAAGTGCATCAAATATGTAAAGTTTCACATTAAGGTTCTTCAAACTTGGAGAAAAGGAGAAATAAGTAAATGCACACATTCCTATAACAAAATTTTCATTGGAATGATTCCATACAAATTGATAATAATCTCAGAGTAGAATAAAAATAAATGTAATAAAACTATAACTAAAATTAATAAAATGATAACTGTATTTCTCTTATTTTAGACATAGTGACATTAATCTCTTCTGAGTTTAAGACACTTGGATAACAGGAATACAACCATAATACAAAACAGGAAGCAGTTTGAGAATTAGAAGCCCACTTCTTCCCAGTAAAATGAAATCTGTGCTGTTTTGAAATGTCGGCATGCAAATATATGAGTCTATAATAGGACAAAGGTCAGTCAAGGTGCATAGTGTATATTATCATCTTGTACCCCTCTCTCACCACATTACCATTTAATTAGGTGCTGTCTGTAACAGTATTGGCCCCATGTTCCTGAAAAAGTATAGTTTCTTTCCAACCACTGTAAGCACATTTGTATCACACATGAAGAACTGATTTTGTTTCACTCTGTTTTCATTTGTTAGCATGAAAGGGTTTATTGATCTGTGTGACTGTTTAATAATTCAAGTTTCCCATTCTTGAACTCTGAGCTTCTTTGGCTGAGAGTACCAAGGATAGGTTAATGAGTTTTATTTGTAGTTGGCCCTAAGAAAGACAACGTTACTGATATGAGAGAGCACTGTTTCAAACACTCGATGTGAATTCCCCATAAGGCCAGTTCCAGCATGCAAGAGTTGGAAAAAGATTGAACTTAATTTTACATGACTGTGGAGAGACCAGATTTAGATTTCTGTAAGAGTTTCTTTAATCTCTGCCTGTTCAACATTTAAGTTGGAGCACTTTCTGCGCAGCTCTTGCTAACTGTGGTTGCTTTCTCCCAATAGGAAGCTGTCTATTACTGCTTTCTCTGAGATCCAGCCACACAATCAAATTGGCATGGTGAATGACTGAGTTAATCAGTCCTAGGCTGTGTTTGGGATGTGATCGTGATGAACTGTCATATGTTTACTTTACCACATTTTCAGCTTGCTATTTAATCCACTGGTGTCATCTTATCCAAAGCTACCCAACATTATTTATGGGCAAGCTAAAGGTGAAGCAATCAAGCAGCAGTTCAGTTCACCTTGATTTAATACCCTAAAACTGAACCGAAATCAACTTGACTGATGTGCTCATGCCAGTTTGATTGTATGAACTGGTCCCTGATTAGGCTACTACATATCCCAACTGCTGATGTAATAATTGTGGAACAAGCTAAGGCAGAACTGTAAAACTGATCCATCTTGGGTACATTTTGGATCCGGTGTGCATTCTATGCCATAATAACAACTCTAATGTGTGCTACAAAAGGTGCACACATTACGTCAGTTAACAAAGCCTTTGACAAAGAATCTCCTTTCTACAAAGTCGTTTTATCTCCACCCAGGTCTCAACTTTTTTCTATCTAGCTGGAGGTCTTTTCGCAACACTGGCACTGGGAGGGGAAGGAGGGATGGAGAAACACAGACATTTGATGTCAGCTTGTAGAAGCATGTATGTAGTACACCATGCAATAAACCTTGAGCTAGAAAGGATTGCAATTCTATTCTAGTTGATCCTACCGTAGCTGGGTGTCCCTGCCTACAACAGGCAAAGTAAACAGGCAGTTGCTTCCAGAAACTTCACTGACCAGGTATGAATAGCAAAACAAAAAGAAAAGGGAAGAGCAGATAAATCTTCCTCACCAGCTATCCCACAGCACATTAAAAAAGCATAGATCTAGAATTCTCGTCACCAAAATGGAAATTTAAGAAAAGCAAATGCTGGTGAAAGAAAACAAACAAACAAACAAACCATGGATGCATTTTGGAAGGGGCTTTCAAGTGGTCTCTAGAAAGTCCAAAATATTTTTGCAAGGTTTACTTGACCTGCTTATTTCATTTCAGACATACATCTTGTTAGTTTTGGATAAAAATTTAATCTCTTTAATTGGTTGAATAATGATCCTATCCTTATTCTTTCCATCTTATCTCTGCTTCTGGTACCAAATTTTCTGTTAAACAAGTAATGCCCAGGAACACATCTGCTTCATTAACTGAGATATACCTGTATATCTAAGTTCAGGGCCAGCTGGTGGATCTGTTGCTGTGGAAGCAATAAATCCATTTTCAGTTTTATAGCAGTAATAGCAATAGCAGTTACATTTCCATACCGCTTATCAGTGCCAAGCACTCTCTAAGTGGTTTACATTGTGTTTAGCTAATTGCCCTCAACAAGCTGGTACTCATTTTACCAGCCTATGGAAAGATGAAAGGCTAAGTCAACCTGGAGTCCTGCAGGATCGAACTCACAATGTTATGGCTGCAGCACTGGCATTTAACCACTGCGCCTCCTGCAGATACTAGATCGTATGGGAGCTTTCGCAGTGTTGAACCTGTGTTGGCTATAGGACTTAGCACCTGGAGAGCTCCTATACAACCTGGAGCAGCTGTAAAACTGGGAGTGCATGCAGTGCCCCCATGGTAACAGCCCCACTGGCTGTCCCGTCTAAGCTCAATGTGTGATCAAAACTCACAGTCAGTAGAGGAATACTAATCATGTGAAAACAACTAATAGCAAAACCTTGAAAGGGAAAGAGAATCAGTCCTAGAAACAGAGATGGTTTTGAAAAGAAAACTCTAATCTGGAAAAGCAGGTTGGTACCTTTAAGCGACACTTACTAAGGAGAATTTTGGTATATCTAATTTTTTCCAAGCGGTGTGACAGGACAGATAATTGAACCAATTGCCCAGTTGTAGTTCAAATACATCCACCTTATAATTTCATCAAAATTTGGCAGTCCTTACATTGATTTCCTGTACAAAGTAAGAAGTTGAGGGTGCAGTCAGAAAGGTGGGGAAATAGGAGTGATAGAATTGTTCTTAGGTTATTCCTAGTTTTTTCTCACTTTATAAATGAAAAACTTTGTTAGCCAAAGGTCATCAACTTAACAGAGTAATCTTCATGATCAGCATCAGCACCAGCATAATCGCCATCATTGCTTCTTGGCCTTTCAGCCAAGATCAAATGTAGTATACCACTTTAAGATGGAAAATTGCCTCAGAAAACATAGCTTTTTAGGGAGAAGAGTTTGGCTTTTCTTTTTCCCTGATGAACTAGGTTTCTGCTTGCATAGTACATCTGCCATAGTATTCAGTTACAGATCTTCCCACCTGCATTCTGACATGGCATGTTCCCAAGAGGTTATTGGTTGTTAATTGTTGTCAAGCCAGCTTTGACTGACAGCAACCCTATGAATGAGACACGTCCAAGGCACCTGTTATTAACAGCCCTGCTAAGATCTAGCAAACTAAAGAAAGATGTATCATACTTCTTTTCTGAATGTTTACACAGCTTTGATTTGATCTGCAAATTTTTAACATCTAAGCACCAAACCAGGTGAAAGGGACCAGCAAAAAAGTTTCTTCAATTCTGGGTATCTTTTCAAGAAATGGTTCTTCTTATGCCCAGAAAGTGCAACCCAGAACTTTCCCCCTCTCGCCACTTGGAGGACTAGCGGCTCGCTGGCAAAGCATCGCTGGCAAAGCCAAAGGATATGTTTTGTTCTCAATCTGAAGCATCCCAGCAATGGCCTCACCACTGAGTCTTAATTTGTCTCTTAAAAAGTAAAATTGCGTGCATCTTTTTCAAAAAGTCCAATTCTTTCATTTCAAGCTAAAAATAGGGTGAGAGAGGGACCGTGGGATAAGCAGCTGGAGCAGAGCGAGTCGGTTGCCATGGTAACCAATGAGCCATTTAGCAGTACTTGCCTTGGTTGTATAGTTGCTAGGGTTATTTTCTTCTCTCCAGCTATGTGGGGAGAGGGGGAAAGAGGGGCCAACAAAGCACCCTCCGTGTCCAGTTTCCTCCTCAACAGCTCCACACCAGCAGTGGCCCCCTCACCTTGTTGTGCGAGGGGTTCTAGGCAAGATGAGGATATGTGTGTGAGGGTGTGTGTACATACACGGTGCAATTAAGTCTCTCTTTATATAAAAAGTTTTCTGCTTAAGCAAAGGAGGAAGGACTGGAGTGTTCTTTTATGTGACAGAGAAGACGCATGTCTGCTTCTGAATTAGAAACTTATGTTCAGAGTTTCCATATTACTAGAACCTTTGCTAACTAGTTCCTCTTCAATACTCTTCTTCACTGTGTTCTTGGGCCTTTTCACATCACACATCACACAATTATAATGCTGTGCCATGGCAACATCCTGTGGAATCCTGGCATTTGTAGTATAGGGATTTGTAATATAGTATTTTTTTATTTTTTTTTTGCCAGAGAGATCTAGTGCCCCACTAAACTGCAAATTCCAGGATTTCATTGGAAGTAGCCATGGCAGTTAAACTAGAATCACAGCACTATAACAATGTAGTGCGAAAGGGCCCTTTCTTTCAATATTCAGCAGAGTTGGGCAGTGATGGTCATTTATCAAGGCCCATACACCAAAATGGTAGTCCAGGACTTACCCTTCAAACTCCTGTGGTCTCACAGACTGCCTTCTTTGCTGCTTGTTGTTGAAGAAGCAAATCCAAATGTCCTCTGTGTTAGTGAGCCATGATACCGTTCCATTTGGAAAAAAATGTGTTGTGTTTTGGACAAAAGCTTACAAGAGCAATTTCAGCCTCCTTCACCTCAGAGGTGAGGATGATCTGGGGCACAAATGGCTGTGCTAGAAAACAAGGGAAACTACTTCAGTTCAATAGTCAAGTTTCTTTAAAATCACATTTTTTTTTTGTTCCTGGAAATGTTAATAAAGGATTGTTAGTTGAAGACTTTATGTGCGTGGCACTATTAAGGTCTGCTGAGTGAGTCTTCCTTTGGGTCCCACTATTGGGGGCATTACACTGTGTGAAACCATGGGAAAAACCTTCTCTGTTGTGCCCCCCTCATTAAGGAATGTCCTCCCTTAGAGGCCCCAACTCTGACTTCATTTTGGCTTCAGGTTATTCACTTTATATACGTGCAGGGTTGCTGCTGTGTTTGAATGTTAGTTTCATATGTTTTAGACTATAAGTAGTTTTTTTTTTAAAAAAAACCTGTTTGACATTTTAAATTGTTTTTACATTATTTAAATTGATTTTACTGTTTGCTGCCCTGAGGTGTTTGAATATAAGGCAAAATATAAATATGTAAATAAATAATTAGGTGATTTAAAAACAAACAACACTTCTGACAAATTTGTTCTGGATCCCAGAAGGATGCAGTTAGTAAATATGTAACAAATATCACTCTAATAAATAAGTTAATGAATAAATATATAACGAGGACTCTTGTTCCCTTCTCACCTGACCTTTCTGGGTGAGCAAACTGTAACAGGAACAAGAAAAAAGAGAGGTAATCTCTGTGCAACATGCTCTCTTGACAGTCAAAAGAAAAGGGAAGTGGTGACGATGGCATCTTGCCCTGGAGCTGGCAGTGATGCCAAGGCCCTGCTTAATCAGAACCTCACTTTATCTCACCATCGTATACGCTAATGCGGATCCTGGGGCTTCTCTCCCCAAAATGGGATGTCTAGATTAAAAAGATCATGCCCCCTTACGTATAGCGTCAATCCAGCCACTTTCTTCAGTCTTGTGCACTCAAGAAACATCAATATTCATACAACGACAGGTGCTTTGGCTCACTTATGAATTCAGAATGGTTTCTGAGGCATCATTCAATGAAACTGAGGCTTATTTTGAGGCTCAAATAGAGTAGCTTTACTGTTATTTTTAATTCGTTTTTAATAGGAGGAGCATACTTCCTGGAAATATTTGAGTGTCTAAAATGCCCCCTTCCCACCTATGCTTGCCATCATGTGGAAGAAAATATTATGCGGTGTACTATCAACATACACATTCCTTCAGGACATAATTTCCAGAATTACTATTAGTTAGCGATACTACTGTGGCAAATCTGCAATCCATTCTTTTCAGAGTTGCCAGGCCAGTTTTAACTGTGTGCAGTATGGACATTTGGGATTGCTATGATCCTCAAACTACTTTCCAGAGCAGGCCCATCCAAATCAACAGCACTTACAGGCAAGTAGCAGAAAATAATTTCTTCAGTGTGTATCTGGCATGTAGCTTCCTGCATTTTGATGGGTTTTATGCCAAATTGCGACCACAGCTGCAGTTTGTGACTGTGTGCGCACATGTGCATGTATAATGCCATCGTATCACTATCTGGTTTCAAGATCTCAGTAATTTATATGTTTTTATCTTGTGCCTGCCCATTGATTCGGATGTGCATCAATAGAGGCAAGGACAGAACTAAGGATGGACTTGGGCAATACATGTACACATTAGGAATGTTGCTGAAATCTGCCAGCATCCCTACTTTCCTCTCTTTTGAAGGGATGGCATCCTTACAATGCCTGACTGCCTTGTCTTAATAGAATCTGTAGCCAGGTGCAAAGCGTCCACTGCCTGCTAAATTTACAGAAATATAAATATATATACCTGTGGAAAGTACGGTGTTACTTTTGAAAGGCCTAGATGATAATAAATGAGATGGAAAGGAAAGATTAGTGAGAAGCAGTAGATTTTTACATATACAAATGCGTGTAAGTAGGTTTGTATTAGCATGCCTTGTAGAAAAAAATATGTATTTTGCATGTTATTTGGCACCTAATAAACTAGTGTGAAAAAATGTTCCAGAAAGAGTGCTCTGTGGATTAAAGAATGGACAAGAGCACTTGACCCAGAGACCTTTCACACTACTTGATTTATAGCACTGTGATTCCACTTTGATTGCCATTGTTCCTTCTCACTGAATCTTGGATTTTGCAGTTCAGGCAGGGTTTTTTTTTTTTTGGAATTATCAGTCATAGACTTTTGGCGTTCCACAAGACTACAAACCCCACAGTTCTGTAAGATGCAATCATGGCAGTGAAGATAGAATTGTAGTGCTGTAATTGTAGTATCAGAGGGCCTCTGCTGAAACACATGTGAGGTGAATTATGTTTGATTTGTACATATATCTATCCCTCTTCAAGACTGCCATTGGCATGTGTATTCAAACATTTTGTCCAGTAAATGACTTGCCTATTTATAATTATAATTTATAATACAGATTGCCAGCTGGACTTTTGGCATCAGTCAGGAACAGTCCTGGGTAGGTAACAACCTGCACAAGACTTGCGTAAAATAACTCTGGGTTACACAGGGTTTGTGTCTCATTCCTGGTTGCTCTGATTGATTTTACCTGACTATAAGATCTTCATCAGCCTTATTAATATGAACTGCTTAAATCTCATGAATAATTACTCATCAAACAAAATACACTTCCTGGCAATGCTCTATGACCTCACTTTTGTCAGATAATTGAATGGTACACAGAGAGACCAGATGGAATAAGGCAAGAATCAAACACGGTCATAAGATGTGAATAGCTCTTTGTTTTTATTTGCACAAATGTTAAAGAGATTCATTGACTTCTTAACACTAACAGAATATTTACTTCATGGATTCTTTGATGCTGCGTAGAGGCTAGATGATGAACGCCTCTACTCCTTTTAGAATTAAGTTTTATCATCACAGGAAAGGGCTTGTTTTTCAGATGGGGCAGATTGGTTTTTTAAATGGAATATTTCATTACCATTAGGTGAAAAATCTGTGTTTGTCAAATTCCAAGCCAGTCCTTACAAATGCATTGTTTACAGTCTGATCTTAAATAGGTTTATTCACAAGATTGCCATTGAAATCAGTGGGTCATTACACAGTAGACATGATCAAGGCTGCAACTGTGGAAATACCTTTTAGGTCTGAACCCCACTTAGACTGTTGTATGTGAGATTACACAAACAGTCAGGCAGAGATCAATGGCTATAGGCAAACACAATCTAATATTTTGAGGTAGTGGGCAGACAAGATGAATTCTTACAGAGCAGTACACTGTGATATCAAAAACCCAGCTAACTGAAATGAGAGTAAGAGGCAACTTAGAGGCACTGGAGGTCACAAAGGAGGCACCACTGGTGTCTTGTGTATAGCATGATTTCACCTCCACTTGAAGGCATAAGCAGTCATTCTACTACAATAACAACTGATCCTTCATGGACCTGTCCTGGCCTGGGACTGCAGGTAAATGTCCTACAAATAAAGTCTTCCATTAAATCTAGACGTATATTTTCCTCAAAGGTTAGGACCTCTGAGATATCACATCAAATTTATATTCAGGGTCTTTTAATAAATATGGCTGATATGATCAAAGTATACCACTACTTTACCATTTGTACTGACTCCCAGTCTATTTCCAGGCCTAAATTAAAGTTCTGGCCTTAACTTTGAAGCTGTAAATAACTTTAGGCCAGGTTACCTGGAGAAGCATCTCCTCTCCCTACCAGTCTACCTTAAGGTCTTCTGAGACAGTTTTTCAGATGCACTCCCCCCCTGTAAGGAACAGAGCTGTGTGGCTGGAAGACTTGAGGGCTTTTCAGTAGAAATACTCCATTTGTGGAATGCCTTCCCCAAAGTGAACATATAACTGGCTGTGACCAAAAGATGATTTTATTGCATTCCTATTAGGAGAATTGAACTGTGATAGCCACACATGACTGAATGGTGAGGCTAGAGATTGCTTATTTGCTAGATCCATCATGTTTAACCGGCATGGCTCTATTTCTTCCCTCCCCACCACCATTTTTCACTGTTTTGTTAGCTGTAGCAGTACTGAGCAAGCACCATATTCCATATCAGGAAAGACCCATGTTTAATCAATCAGGGCCACCAGGAATAGAAGAAGAACATGTGTGATTCTTAGTCCTTTCTAGAATATGCATGTTTCATAGAAGGAAATGAGCTTTAGGATGGGAAAAAATAATGAATTTTGCATCACCAGCTTGTGGTGGTGAGGAAGACTGAGATGCTGAACACACTGAATGTCAACAACAGATGGATGTTCTGCAGGATGGTACAGGAAAATTGATGGTTTCTTTCCATAAACCACACATCCAATACGAGAGATAAAAGTTGTAAAAAAAATTATCTCTTTCCGTTTTTCACCAGTAGTAACCCTGTTTTCCCAGTTCTTTAATGAACGTGTCTACTTCCCCAACTTTCAGTTGCCTCCGTGGCTGTTCCATTGAATGACTGTGTTCTCCCTGTAGCAGAACAAGAGGCTGGTAGCAGAACAAGAGACTTTCCCTGTAGCAGAACAAGAGGTTTTCCCTGGGCCACTTTCCTACTTTTTATTCAGAGTTTGGTGCCAGTTCAGATTTGGTCCTACACTGATATTCTGACATGAGCCTGCTCCTCCATGATACATGGTATCTGAAAGCAGTGATCAAAAACAGTCCTAAGGATATACAGGCATCTCAGAAGTGTATCCTAAAGGACAAATCATTTGGGAAGGACTCACAGCAGCTACATGAATTGTATGGTCTCCAAGAAATCACTGATAGCTAGATCTAAGAAATGTAAGAGACCTGCTAGATCAGACCAAGGGGGCTTTTAATCTAGGATGATTTTATGGCAGACTACATGTTTTTGTCATATATGATCAACAGCCACTTTGAAAGAATTCTGAAATAGATGCTCTCAGGACCTGGTATCTTGTTAACATTTACCCTGCCCTGTAATGCTAGCTGCTGTAACCCCTGTTATATTCCTCAGATTCCTTTTGTCCAAACTAATTAAAGCACAGGTATCTGCTCAGTATCAGCTAACCATAGTGAAAAACAATTCAAATGACACATTCTGTTTCTCTCAAGTCTATTTTCCTTTAGTTATCCTTTCATCTTTGTAGTATAATGGCCCAACTGCTTTCCTGATCACTTTCCTGAGTCTAATATATTTAAAGAAATTGTTATTGCTTTTTTGTAATGCTTTTGACCATATGCTCCTCAAATTATCTTTTTACAAACAAACAGACAAACAAACCCTGTTTTCTAGTTGTGAGACTGCATTTGTTTTGCCAAATATAATTGTCCTCATTTGGAAATACATTTACATTTTTTAAAATAAGCCTTCCTGTGACTTTTCTAGCTTCCTGGTGTTCCTTAGCTACACCAGCATCCTCTTGAACTTGTGTGTACATTTGCTTATATGTGGTATCAAAGGCAGCTGGTGAGGTGGCCTGCTAGGAAAAACTGCTGGCAGCCAATGTAGGTTGAGAGGGAAACTATTTTCCATATGCTCAGTCCCTGAGAAGTGCTTGCATAGTAGCGGGAGAACCATCCAGCCTATGGGATATGCACGGATACTGACTGGATAGCTATTCTGGCCCCTGGTATAGGTGCTGGCTCTTGACATTGTCAAGAGTGGTATATCGAGTAACTAGTTGTGTGCTTCCACAGTGCTTAAAACTATGGACAGGGATTTCCTTCCCCTTTGCATCACCCACAGCATTTGCTTGTGGCCTTACCTAACAAACTGTCTCACAGGCCACTGCTGTATACATATTTTAGTGGAGCTTTTAATCTAAGCATCCTGAAGATAACTTGGGCCTCTTGATTTTTCTGTTCATTTTCTTTTTAACCGATCCTCACGCTAGTTCAGATTATATGTGACCATTCTATTCATACGCATGCTGAATTTTATGGCCCTTGAGTTGCTGCTCTTGATCATTTCAGGCAACAATCCTGTTTGCTCCAGATGCTAAGAAACAAACACATGAGATTAATTCAGAAGGGGCCTCCACTTGAGGGGGCTTCACAATTAATGTTTCCAGATTATGGTAATTTATCACATCAAGAAATTTTGTCTCTTTGTTGTGATTTAAAAGTACATTTACTCAGGCACTGTGAAGGTAGGTTATCTGTGACTAATATATTTTCTCCTTTGAGACCCTTGCTGATTCCATCCTCCTTCTCAATATGACCTTTAGAATTTTGAGCTGGGGAGTGATAGTGTGTCCTCAGTAATAAAATATTTTTGGGCCCTACAGTTTAGGTCCAAAGTGATTCTGTGAAGGATCAGTATGAGCTCCAATTTACTGAACACCGAGCCCTCTTTGACATACAGAACAGTAATACCTGCCCTATTTTTTTCCTATAGATTTGATAATCACAAAAAATATATCTTGTTTTCTGTTTCTCCAGATTTTTGATAAGTCAACTACATTCATGTTTACTTTTAGTACTATACATTCCATTTAACCGATTCTGGCTTTGAGGCCTCTGGCAGTGACATAGAAATACCTAAACGCTTCCCATATTATGTGTAATACAGGTTGAGACACATGCCCCTATTGTGTGCACGTTCCCAATGACCCCTTGGTCTCTTTTCCTGGCTGTCCTTCATTTCTATAGGCTCACTGCCAGGTGTGACTTACATACCAAGTGGTTCTCCACACTTTTTAACACTGCTCCATGTCACCCTATGAGATGGGTCACCCTGAATGGCTCCGCAACTCCTAGTTGGTTTACCACTATGATGTTCAAAAGCTGTGGATAGAAAGGCAAGATTTTTAATTTTTAAACAATTTTTAAACAATTTTTTACATTTTTAATTTTTTAAATTGATAGTGATTTTTAAACAAATAAGCACAAGCTGCACTGTGAGCTTCTTGACATTAAGTGGTTCCACTACATTTCACTGCATCCTTTGTTGAAGCTCAGTTTCTCTCCATATGTTTCACACCGATAGCAAATCAAGATCTTTCCTTTTTCTGATATCATGTCATCTATGCATGGAGACTCCATAGACCTGATTGTTTGATTGGCCATGCACATGAAACAGGTTGCTTTTCTAAAAATGCTCCCTTGAAGGTGCTGGACTTCAACTTTAAGCTGTCCCACATTAAGTTGTGAAATCTTCTTCTGAACTGATGGAGTTCCATTTGAGTCTTCCCTTGTATCATCTAGATGGGGAGTGGATAACAGTATACCTTAATCAGGATCACAGTTTGGATCACACTATCATTACTCCCAGTGCTTCAACCTTTCAGTGTGAAGCAGAGGACTCTGATGAGGATAAAGCTCTTCTTTGGGGGTGGGACAGTCAAACATTATTCAGGATCTTCCTGGCTGGAGGACACATCCCTGCCACTGTCCTCAGACAGTCTCTAGCAGAACCCTCATCTCCCCAGCCTTGCAGTCTGCAAAATCAGGCCTTTACAGATCCTCCAAGTCTTGTTAGCCTACGTAATGTTCCTTCCAGAGCTTCAGCTATTTCATTACACTTAGAGCCGTTCAAGGTCCTGTCCTGCTTTCACCAGCTCTCTGCACAAGAGGGCCTCTGCCTTGATTGGCCTGCAGTGCCTTGTTAACCACAGTTAACCTTCTTGATCTTACCTTGCCTGCTGTGACTTGGCTTTGCTCATTGACTGGACTGTTAAGTGTCTTGATCTGACTCCTTCAGATCCTAGTGGCTTCTCATGCTAATGCTCAAGAACCTGCAGAAGGGAACAGACATACCCAAACGTCTGAGTATACACAAGTGCAAAAGAAACACAGGAAATTAAAAAAAAAATGCTCCTGTTTAGTCTCATGTACCCATGTCAGCTAAAAAAAAGACAAGGGAGAGGGAAGTAAAAGTTGATTAGCTGATGCAGCACAGTGCCATCTCAAATGTAATGAATTTTCTAATAGAATCATAGAGTTGGAAGAGACCAGAGGGGCCATCCAGTCCAACCCCCTGCCATGGAGGAACACACATCAAAGCACTCCTGACAGATGGCTATCCAGCCTCTGCTTAAAACCTCCAAAGAAGGAGACTCCAGCACACTCTGAGGCAGCATATTTCACTGCTGACCACCCAGGATTAACATGGATTAACACTCCTCAATTCAGTATGGATAATTATGTCCAAAGTTTGTACACAAGGTTGTGTGCAGTGTGTGTTTCAGAACTTTCTAAACCAGTAAGATATCTGTTTTAGTGTAACCCTGCCCACTCGCTAGATGCCTATACAGTGTACTTCCCTCCTAAACCTTCAGTTCCTTTCCATCTGCTGTTGCAGCAGCAGCGATTAGGAGCCTTCTGAGCATCAGTTCTAATACTTGCTTTTTTCTCTGGTTATGATCCACTTTTTTGGCTTATGGTATATGGTTTTTGGCTTTGTGTTTTGGTGTGTTGATGGAGTGGTCTGATTATGACTTAACTTACTTTGGATTGTTCTTCAGTTCTCGTTTTTGCCTCATGGACTTGGTATAGTAACAGTACTGTAGCCCTTATAAGTTTTTTGGGCTCCATCGTGTTACGGCCTCTGCAGCATTTTTCAAGCGCTGTTCCTCTTGTGGAGGTAAAGTACCAGACAGGATGGTCACTCCAGGTACTTCCTTTGTCTTGGAGAGGGGCATAACATGTGGGCTTGCTCTCATTGCCAATTCTTCACTCCACAAGCCAGGCATAATCACACACTGCCAGGTTGAAAGTGCTTGTCTGGGAAAAGGCCTTGAACACTTCCGATATTGCAGTGGAGAACAGAGCTTTACATATGGCCTTAGTGATGGCCACAAAATTCCATCCTCATTTGATGTCTTGAGCTCTATCAGTACTGTTGGTACCGTCGACATTGGCCTTGTCTACATGGATTGCTATGAAATGCTCTTTAGAAGCCTCATCTGCTCCTTCTAAGCACTGAGTGAGAGAAAGGCTGGCCTCCAAACCTTCATTGACCAGGCCTAGAGTTCCTTCCATGCCTAGTACTTTGTTTGAGGTTATGACTGACGTAGCCACCAGCCATCAATGTGAGAGATATCATGTTCCCTCTACATCAGGCAGATCCTAAGACTTACCTCAATATCATTTCCAACATCCCTCAGTGTGCTCATAAGAAACATAAAATACAAAGAGAATGGCAAATTGTACACAGTAGTGGGTAATTGCTGGGTAATCAGATGGAGATCTGTAATTCATGATGTGTGATGAGATGGGAGGGGGCTGCATGGTATACATCATGAGGCGGGAATGTGGAGATGGAAAGGCAAGAATTAATGAGTAATATTAGCAGTTAAATGTAGTACAATATTATAAGCATGACAAGAGATATTGATAATGAAAACTGGATCTGTGTGGAAGACCAGAAATATGTCAATTAAACTGTCAGTTACAAATGTATGTTTTATATGTGAAATAGAATAAAATCATTAAAAAAAAAAAAGAAACATAAGAAGAGGAAGGAGATAAACCAGATGATCCCTCTCAATAGTCATCTCAAGAATCCTCTGAGGAGTCTGCCTTGGCTGTACCAGAATCAGATGTTTCAGCACCAATCATGATTGGAGAGTGCCCCTCCTTTGCCCAAAAGGACGCAACCCCAATGGCTGGATGTGATCATCCAGTGTGATCATCTGACCCTGTGAGATCTCCTGGTATGGCAGTAGTCCATATGGTCTCGGATGGGGAAATAATGGATTCCTCCCGACTAGTGCAAGAATGAACTTCTCCTCCAGCAGATCATAGCCTTCCACCCCCACCTCTAGCTATAGTACCATCTCCTATGGTACAGACCTCTGCTGGTCATTCACCAAGGAGGCCAATTCCACCTGCTACAATGCAGTATTGGTGCACTGGTCTTCCTTCTCTTTATTGACTTCAGAACATCAGTCTCATATTCCTTGATACCATAGAAGTCCTAGAAGCTTTGACATGCTGCTTGGCACTGTGGAGTACTTTCACTGTTGCCCAACTACTATTACTATTGAGGCCATAGGAAGTATTGATGATATGAGTATCTGGAGATGTATTCTCTGCCCCGTCAACACCATGGTTTGGTCTATTTGGCACTGAGGCATTTGATATTGTCACCACCAGCTTGGCATGGATTTGGTGCCAGTCTCCATGTCAGAAGAAGCAACACCAAGCTCCACCATTGCTTCCCAGTGTGATTTCACCTCCAAGGACACATGCTGTGCCTTCTGCCTCTCTGATACCATCAACTTCCATTGTACAAGGAACATTGCAAGCTGGCCCCTCTCATGGGCTTGAACAGCCTCAGTTGTCCTCTTCCAATGATTCTTCAGGCTCTTCGTTGGAATCTTCCCCTAAGCCTGCTGATGTATTTCAAGAGGCTTTTGTGGCAGACTGTGACCCTGCTTCCCTGACGAATGAAGTTGTTAGGGCATTATGTACTTCCCAAGATTAATATGGTTTAATTGGTGAAATATTTCTTAATTGGTAACTACATTAATTGGCATTGATATAAAATGGAACCTGAGGTGACTGGAAGGTCAAGCTGGACAGAGGAAAATTGCGGACTGAACATGTGTGATTGCAAGGCAGGACAACCAACACCCCCTTTAGGCATAGCCAAAGGAATTGTCAGGCAGATTACCAAACAACTCCAGAGATAAAAGGCTTAAGCTGAAACTGGAATATCCTTGAGCATACAATGGTCAAGGGACGTTCACACCAAAACAATGATTGTTTCAACTCTGTTCCCTCACACTTGGATGTTTCCCTGCGTTGTCCCCCAGATCTCTCCACAATACAGAGCTATTATGCCAGCCCTTACCTCTTTGTCACCTAATACTAAGACCATTAACTCCATCTGGATCCTGCTGTCTGTGTTGCAACTGCCATTGTCCACTTGGCTGGGAGAACCATTCACACCCATAACCTCAGGGTAGATTTTGAGTATAAGAACCCTCCATTTCGAGCAGTTCAGTGCAGTACTTCACTTGCTGGTCGCTATGCTGTCACTCTGATTTCTGAACAAGTACTGTTCCTAGGTACTTGTCTAAGCCACAACATTGCTTTCTTTGCTGCTCTCTGGTAATTATCACCCATTCCCTGAAAACTCCTCTGTCTACAACTTTCTTCCCTTCATGGAACAAATGATGACAATGGTGTAGGCACTGCAATTAGATGTCAGGCAGCCTGAACCTGAGCCTGAGGACCTAATCTACCAATGCGTTCAAATGAAAGTCTTGACTTGTGCATTAATACCACTTGTGCTATCTCTCTTAAAGGTAGTGCACAGGTCTTGGGCTATTCATTCGACTATACATTGTACATTGAAGAAGGTAGACAGTCTGTATCAAGAGGTGGAGTCTAGTTCAGAGTGGCTTCTACATCACTGCAAACCAAACTCCATTACTACTAAGGTGGGACAAATGAAATCCACTCAAAAGAAACCGACCAGCCAGCCAATAAAGAGGGAAGGAAATTTGATATTATGGCCAAAAATTCTATTCAACAGTGGCCCTTTCCTTCAGAATTGCTAATTATAAGGTTGCATACCAGTAACACTTTTGACACCCTTCTTGGCCAGACTGAAGGCTACAGCTAACTACAATGAAGCACATAGCTGACTACAATGGTAAAGCACTGGTGGGGGCAATCATGCTCAAAAGACATATTTGGCTCCAGTTGTCTGGATTGTCACAACAGGCATGAAAAATGATAGAGGATCTCCTCTTGATCAAGGAGACAGATGGCAAGTAAGAGCACATGCACAAAATGCGTACAACTGCTTAAATGTTTGGTTTCCAGCTGCAAGCTCACTTGTTGTCCTGGTCCCCTTATGGATGGTCTAGGCAATCCTTGGGATCAAAGCATTCCTTCAGCCCTACAACATCCAGGTGCTCAAGGAAAAAAACCAAAAACAAAAAGCTCTACACACCCACTATCTTCCTTGTGCAAGTCATCAACAGCTGCTAGATACCATCTGCAGTCCTACTGTAAAAAGTCTTCCAATCAAGGCAAGCTCCATCTTTGACTCCTCTATTGGTCCTCTTCCCTCCAGTGTTCCTCTCTTCAGCAGCAAATTATGAGATTACCATCCTGCCTGGGCTGCTATAACATCTGACACACGGGTTCATTTTGGGACTATCCCTTTGCAGAGGTAGTCTGCATTACTCCTCCCTCTCATGTACTTCGAACCTTGCCTCCAGTCCCTCCATCCCATGGGTGTTTTTCTCCCACTATTTAATTGTGTTGGAGAAAGATGGAGGCCTTGGCCCATCCTAGGCCAGAGGGATGTCAACTTTTACATCCAGTGCAGACAATTCTGGGTAGTTAGCCTTGGCACCATCATGCTGCTGTTGCAAGAAGGAGACTGATTTGCAACATTGGATTAGAAGGATGTGTATTTTCATATCATGATCCGACTATTGCATCAGCACTTCCTTTAATTTGCCATGGGAAGAAGGGCCTCTTGTTTCTGCATCCTTTCTTTTGGACTTTCTATAGCACCTCATGTTTTCACAAAGTGCATGGTAGTGGTGGTTGCATGCTCAGGCAACAAAGTGTTATTGTATTTCCTTATATTGACAATTGGCTCCTTGTTGTCCCTTCCAGGATCCACCTCCTTGCTGACATCAGCGTGACACTTTGTCTCCTCAATGACTTGGGACTGATAGTGAATCACAAGAAGACTCATCTGCAGCCACACTAGACCATCAAGTTTATTGGGACCATCCTCAACTCTCAAATATTGACTGCCTACCTTCTAGACAAGAGGTTCAGAAATCTGACCAAAGCTGTCTTTTGCTGCTGGCACACCAGGAGGATAACCACCAAGGACATTCAAGTGCTCTCAGTTTCATGACCTCCACAGTGTCAATGACATAAGGTTCTAGATGTGCCCTCTGCAGGCTTTGTTCCTGTCCTGCTTCAGCCCTCTCTTCGACTGTGTTTTGACGGGTCTCACCAGTCCCAGGAATGGTGGCTTGACAACAAGAACATCCAAGCCAGCATGCCATTCCTCCCTCACCAGCCCACAACACTGGCAATGATGACACTCCATGGAAGGATGGGGAGTGCACCTGGATAGATTCTTGATCAAGGGTTGCTGGAAGAGAGTGGTCCCCACATCAATACTCTCAAAATGTTGGCTGTGGAGGTAGCCTTCTGGGCTTTCAAAATTCTTCTATTTGACAAATTCTTTTACCTGAACAAGCAGGAAGAACAAGCTCAACTACCCTCCTCACTCTCATGCTCCATCTGTGGGGCTGGTGCATTGACAGGAACATCTCTATCTCAGTGATCAGTCTCTTAGGAGAAAAGAACATCCTAGCTGATGGTCTCAGCAAGAGTAGGACCTGTTGCCATGGATGGAGACTTCATCCCTTATTGTCTTTGAGAAATGGGGCACTCCAGAAGTGGATCTCTTTGCCTTGGCACAGAACAGGCAGTGCCAGGCCTATTGTTCCAGGGCACATGGAGGGAAGGTGTCTCTTGGTGATGCCATCCTGTTTCATTGAGGAGGCCCCATCGTGTACACTTTTCCTTTGTTTCCTCTTATCACCAGGGTGATTGCCAAAATTTAGAGAGACAAAGTGAAGTGCATTTTGATCAAAGCATGGTGGCTCAGATGCCTTGGTTTGCCCCTCTTCTCCATCTTGATCAGGGATCCTACCTCAGGGTCTCAGAGATATTAGATCTGCTGATGCTGTATGTGAGACATCCAGACCAGGACACTCTCAAGCTAACAGGTTGAAGGGTATTTCTTTAGATTCCCTTTTGGCCTCAGTTTGTCAAATAATTGCGGCTGTTCTCAGACCTTGAGCTCAATAATCTTGTCCTTACAAATGGACTAAGTTCTTGCCTAGAGGGATCTCTCCAGACCAAACACAAGTCCATCAAGTGCTGGAGTTTCTCCTAT
This sequence comes from Cyclura pinguis, assembly GCA_030412105.1. Lineage (NCBI taxonomy): Eukaryota > Metazoa > Chordata > Lepidosauria > Squamata > Iguanidae > Cyclura > Cyclura pinguis. Next base: position 43,470,606 of record CM059603.1, read on the forward strand.
TCCTATCTGACAACTTTCAAATCATCAGCAAGGCTTCCTGCTTCCAGAACCCATTGGTTAAATGGTTTCTGAAGGGCTACAAGAATCTGCTTCCACCTGTGTTGAGACTTACACCTCAGTGGAGCCTGGAGTTGGTCCAGTTGCAGAAATCTAAGAAACTGTCCAAGCCAATGGTGGTCTGCGAAATCTGACATCTTACCTAGAAGATAGCCATCCTGGTAGTGGTTACATTTGCCAGGAAAGCAGGACAGTTGTGTGCCCTTCATGTGGATCCTCCATATCTGAAATTCCACAAGAATAAGGTGGTCCTGAGGCCTGATATCTTCTTTGTTCTGAAAGAGATATTGACTTCTCATTGGAACCAGGAAATTGTTTTGCCTGCATTTACGCAGAACCCTACACATGACTTAGACCAGGCTTTGCACTGACTTGGTGTTAGATGAGCTTCTGACTTTTACATCAACAGGAATGCTGACTTTTGCCAGTCTCATACTCTTTGTGTGCTACTTGGACAAGAAAGGTCTACTTGTGTCATCTCAACTCTTCTCCATGTGGGTCTCTTCCACCATCCATCTGGCCTACATACTGGCAAAGAAAGATGTATTTGTATACATAGCCATTCTACTAGAGCTATGGCTATTCATCAGCCTCTTGGAAAGGCATACCTCTGGAGGACATTTTTAGGGCAGTTACTTTGTTTCATCCCCTGACTTTTATTACACATTATAGGTTGGATATCAGGTTCAGAGCTTATGCTGCCTTTGGGAGAGCTGTGCTATTTTCTTGTGTCATATGACACTCTCACATCCTATGGTGAGTAGCTTTCTAGTCTCCCATTTGTGTGAGTCACATAGACCACAAAGAAGAATAAGTTGCTTTCCTGTAACCATGGTTCTTTGAGTGGTCACCTGTGAATTCACATAACTCCCACCCATTTTCCCCTCAGTGTGTCATGCTCTCTGTCCTTTGTTCTTTGGCTGCTGCTTTGGCGTCCAGGGAAAAGAGGGTTGAGCGGGAATCAGGTTGGTCACATGGACCAGGGGAGGAAGGGTTACCACCAAAACACTTACATAACAGCTCTAGAAGGTTCTGAATGATGCACTGCATCGGCGCGGTAAATCCATTTGTGTGAGTTCAAAGATGATCACTCGAAGAACCACAATTGCAGGTAAGCAACCCATTTTTTTATTAGTAACAGAGTTACAATTTCACTACATGACAATAATGTTTGGTGAACTTTGATTTTATTGTCAGTTTCCTTTTTTACACTCCACAGATCCCACATATGTACTTGGTTGGTTTGAGTTCCACAGTATGCTACTGGAATGGTCACTTTTTTATTTTTTCTGAAGAGTAAAGCTATAATTTCAGAGACCTTTTCTCAATTATTATATTTTATTTTATTTTGCTGGGAACTCTCTCAGTTTTGGCCAGTCCTAATATTAGGTAGAGTTATTCAGCTACCTCAGGCAATAGATCTGAGGTGTCATGCAAGGACAGTAATACCCCTCCTTTTCTTAGGATTGTCAGGTTCTCTGAAAATCAATAGGAGGTATCACTCTCTCTTGCTAAGCTAGCTCAAGACTAGCTGGTTCATGTGAGGCAGCCGTATATAAGATCCAGCTCAAGTAAGAGTTCTAGACTCCCACGGGATCAGAGATCTGAGCTCTCCAGACTTTTACCAGCTGGAGGGGAAGGAGAATACTGGCATACAAGATACAATTCCAGCAGGTGAATCCCAGCATTTGGCCTCATAGTTGTATACTGAATGCTTGGGGCTTGGTCTTTTCAGAGCACAGCTGGTGCCTGCTTCCAATACTTCAAATATGGCAGGGCTTGGGTGTCCTGTATAGCCTTGATAGGGGATAGAACTTCAAGCCATCAAATACAGGACATAATGTATAAAATGGGTCATCTGGGAACCCTCCCCATCTCTCTCTCTCTCTCTCTCTCTCTCTCTGTTTCTCTGTCTGAAGCAGCTCCATTGAAAAGAATACAGGAGTGTCCCTGTCTCTCACTTCTTGCATCATGGCTAACCCTGCATTAATTTTTTGAGGATGCAATAGCCCCTTGCTAGTTTTGAATTACTGGTTTGAGATCATTGTGGGATAATCCTGTCCAGCTCGGTCTTCTTTCAGGAGACTCAATTCTATTCCCACTGATCTATGGTTTTTCGTCTCATGCCTCTTCCCAGTAATCAGCCAGCATTTTATGCTCAGTAAGCATGCTCAGTTTGTACTGGGGACATTTGGGGTTTCCTGCACTTCTGTCCTGTTGTTGTTGTTGTTGTACTCTTGCACACCTTTGGGTTTCCTCAAGCCTGAGGATGCTTCTCGGGGATGGCACTGTTTTGGCTGCCTAGGGACTGGCAGTCAGAGAACTGGAATCATAGCGCAGATGAGTGATGTCCATTTTAAACTATTGTCCTAAAAGCCTTCAAAAAGTGCTTCTGAGCAGCTCTGACCCATTTCCAAGTTGCTGGTGGGGGAGGACACTACCAAAGATTGTGCCTGTGAATCAAGAGCTGTCAGCTACCTCCCCTTCTGCTGCCCTCTGTGGTGTTCCAGTTTTCTGCTACCTGAAGCCTCCGCATGGCCTTCCAAGGCTGCCTTGAGAGGAATGGGATGCATTCTGATTTCCCCCAGCTTTTGAAAGAGGCCACTTCCTGGCAAAGTTCTAAGGTCTGCATACAAAGGTCCAGCACAATCATTATTAGCTGCCTTATCTGTAAGTCAGGTGAGAACAGCAGCTCCTTCCCTACATCATCGTTCTCTCTCTCTCTCTCTCTCTCTCTCTCTCTCTCTCTGTGTGTGTGTGTGTGTGTGAAATCCATCCATCACAGTACAGCTTGCTATCCGCGCAAAAGAGGGAGGGAGTAGGACAGCTTATCTTATTGTCATCTCTGCCAATGGGAGAGGAGGCCATTGTGAGAATCTGTCTGTGTGCATGAGTTACTGACTGAGTCCATTTATTGGCTTGAAGAAGTGCAAGAGATTTTAATGCTCTCTTTCTCTCTTTCTTCCTGCTACCTCCCTTTTGTTGCTTCTCAGATTTTTCTCCTGTTGTTAATGGGCAATCACTGATGCTTGACTCCCTGTCAAACAATTTTACACATGGAAACTGTACTCTCTTGGGTTTTTTTCTTGCCTCCTCCTTCTCCTCCTCTCCCCCTCCCGTCATCTCTGGCCATCTGACAGGTCTCTGCCAAGTGGACAGACGATGGTCTGAGAGAGGGAAAACCATGCCAGCCACTGGGATTATTGCATGAATTTTTGCTGCTGTCATCTTTTACCTTTTGTTGTAGTTTGGAGGTGATCCTGAAGAAACCCAAAGGCCACCAAAGTCATCAGTCTGCATTCTGTGCTTCATTGGCATTGTTCGGCATTGTTTCCACTGGCTTTGCTTGTCATCGTTTCCACTGTTTTTACAAAGAGAGCAAAAGAAGTCATGTGAGGTGGGACCCGGTAGAAACTTGGCAGGGGAAGTAAAGGCCCCACACTACCAAAGCTGGAAACACAGCAGCTTCTATAGGAGCCCAGGTGTTCCAGTTCTGCACCCATTGCTAACTCATTGGTAGTACCAGAATATTTCTATGAGAAAATGTAGGGAGACTGCTAAGGAAAGAGATAGGATCCTCACCCCTAGAACAAGAACTAGCTAAGAATGAGCAAAGGCACTACCATCTTTCCTTTTGCTTCAGTGGGCCATGTGAACTATCTAACTGAGATGCAAGGTAGGAAACTGTACTTCAAGCTTCAAGACCAGAACCCAAGAGTGTATTTCCGGAATCTGTTGCTTCTGTCAGTGGAATCATAGAATCATAGAGCTGGAGGAGATTGCAAGGGCCATCAAGTCCAACCCCCTGCCATGCAGGAATATACAATCAAAGCATTCCCAACAGATGGGCATCCAGCTTCTGTTTGACGAAGGAGACTTCACCCCACTCCAAGGCATTATATTCCACTATTAGACTGCTCTTACTGTCAGGAAGTTCTTCTTAATCTTCAGGTGAAATCTCTTTTTCTGAAGTTTGAAGCCATTGCTCCATGTCTTAGAGTCTGGAGCAGCAGAAAATAAGCTTGCTCCATCTTCCATGTGACATCCCTTAATATTTAATATTTAAACATAGCTCAGGGTTTTCTCCTTCAGCCTTACTCCTTGCAGACTTCTTCATGGAAGTCTTCCACGGTGGCTTGTTGAGCTCCACACACCAATTTTTCAGGGTGTACAGATACTGCACGAGAGAGGGAATATTGTCCCCCTTTGATTCCACTGGTAGAGGCAGACTCTTAGTAGACGAGTAGGGGAATCCAGAAGTATATAGATTCTAGCCATAGTCAAAGGTAAAGAGGCCAAGTCAAATGCACCCACACATGTGTACAAACAGTTAGATCCAGATTTAGCCAAACTTAAATCAGACCCAATGAAATCACTAGGACTTAGGTTAGTCATAGTTAACTTTAGTCCTATTGATGTCATTTGATCTGTGATAAGCATGCCTGAGCCTGGATAGCATAAACACAAAATTAGCTGCTTGCCTCTTTAAGATACTGCTGTGGATTTCCAACCTACATGATCTTTGGAATGTGGTGCTGAGACCAAGTCACATTACGAAAAAAGCCATGTTTTGGATGTAAGTTGGTTAGATCCCTGTGTCATTTGGCCTAAATCAAATTGATCCTACAATTGCTTCAGCATGCGTTTTCCTGGAACTGGCACAAGAGGCAGAACAGTGGTGTCTTGAGATATATACTGAAGCAGCTGCCCAAATGCCAACCCACCCTCTACACTATGTATTTAATCTAGATGTATGCACTGACCCTCGCTCCTCAACTTCTTCCCGCTGAGGCATAAAGCCTAACAGCTTCATGGTAGCTATAGACTTTACACTCAGTGTGTACCAAATTAATTAAACAGAACTGAAAAGAGCAAGTATGTGCATGACGGGGAGTAAAACACATCGCGTGGCTTGTGCATATTTTTTCTCCTAGTCACTGAAGGAGGTGACCCCAGGAAGCTTTGACCTGCAAATACAATTCCACACAGGGTACACTTGTCCTTCTCTGTACTTTTGTTCCTCATCTATAATTTCTTGTGCACTGGGAAAGAACATACAGGACCAATTTCCTCCTGTGTTCTAAATGCATACGTAAATCAAAAAGAACGAAGACTAATCAGGGACCCTGGTTCATTGCTCCTGCTTTGCATAGCGGGAGTCTACGTGTGTGACCCAATCCTACTCCATCGTCTCCTTCCTCCATCAGATGTAGACTAAAAAGCTTATTCACGATAGTTCTTTCTTGTAACTAAGCAACCTAGGAAGTCTTTGCCTGGTAAAATATAAATAAATCTATATTTGTATTATAGAAAGAAAACCAGCAGCCATGCTCAGAACTGCTCTGGCTCCTGCTTCTGCTTCTTGAGCTCTCAAAAGGATTTTCATATGTGGGGAGGGTGGGTACACATATCCACCACACTGGGGTGGAAATGCTGCCACCCTGAACATAAGCTTCCCCTGCCTTTGGAGATTTTGCCAGGCCTTGCCCACACATTTTCAAGACCGTCTCCAGAACAATGAAGGCTAGAAACTTGACTTTTCTCAAGAAGATGAACATTGAGAGTCTCAGGATGTTGAAAGCTGTACCCAGAGTTTGGAAAAGTTACTTTTCTGGATTACTTTCCAGAAACCTCCAGCCAGCATGATTCCTGGTAACATTCGCAAGCCATGGTCTTAGAATACCAAAAGTAATTGTCAAGAGCTTTGGTAATGCTTGATACTGGATTCCATACTTTTAAAAAACATTTGCACAGAATCAGTGAAAGCTTATTAAGCCCAGAGGAAGGTTATGTTTCTGCCATGTTTATTTCAGCAGACAGACACAGTCATTTGATACATGCATTTCCCACAGACCACTCAAGCCCACTGGGTAGGTTTACCGTGGGTTAAGAATGGTATTTTTCTGGTTCTGTTGTGGATGATTCAGGAGTTTTCTTGAGCAGAGTTTCCTTGAAGCTATCACAAAACCAAGAGACCCTCAGCTCAAAGCCTGGAAATGTTATATTTTTTTGGACAAGAATTCCCACACTGCCTCATCCATTGCATGGACAGCAGTCACGTGGGCTATGGGATTCTGGAAGTTGCTATCCAAAAAAGTGATGTTTCTAAATGGTGCCTCAACCAGCAATCATCTTTTGTACACCTTCTAGCCCTTTCAAATGATTTTTGATAGTCCCCTTCAAATGCCCCCAGCTTACCTTTTGTTTCTTGCATCTTTGAAACACTCTTCTGCTCTTGTTCTCTCCTTTCCCCCTTCCTATTCTCCTCCACCCACTTTTGCTATTTTCCATCTTTCTCAGCCCACCACCTTTTGCCTTCTCTTCTGTTCCTCCTCCCTATAACCAGCACATACAGAACCTGGCAGAATTGCAAAAACCGGATAATTCCAAATGGAACAGCTGGTGTGTCCTCTGAGTTGGGAGTGAATACGGGAGAACATGAAAAGCACTTATTAAAAATGAGGTGAAGAGCGGGGGTGG